>CP136064.1:62116950-63415259 GCA_032622095.1 Siphonodentalium dalli | reverse complement strand
TATCAAGATTAATATGAAGTTTGGTGATGATCGGATGAGGGAAGTGGACTGTAGGGTGTGCCAAAGGATTTAGTCATGAAAAGAGTAAAATCCAAGATGGCTGCTGGTGGCCATGTTGTATGGCCGAATGACCCCAAAATGACTCGTTCCCATCTGCATCTCAATATTAATATTCATGATGATCTGACCAAAGGTATGACCTGTAGCCCGTGCCAAAGGATTTGGTCATGCAAAGAGCAAAATCCAAGATAGCTGCTGGCGGCCATGTTTTGGCCGAATTACCCCAAAATGACTCGTGTCCATCTGTATATCAATATGTACATGTCTGATGCTATCTATGTACAAGTCTGATGATAACTATGTACAAGTCTGATTATAACTATGTACAAGTCTGATGATAACTATGTACAAGTCTGATGATAACTATGTACAAGTCTGATTATAACTATGTACAAGCCTGATGATAACTATGAACAAGTCTGATGTTATCTATGTACAAGTCTGATGATAACTATGTACAAGCCTGATGATAACTATGTACAAGCCTGATTATAACTATGTACAAGTCTGATTATAGCTATGTACAAGTCTGATTATAACTATGTACAAGTCTGATTATAACTATGTACAAGTCTGATGATAACTATGTACAAGCCTGATGTTAACTATGTACAAGCCTGATTATAACTATGTACAAGTCTGATGATAACTATGTACAAGTCTGATTATAACTATGTACAAGTCTGATTATAACTATGTACACGTCTGATTATAACTATGTACAAGCCTGATTATAACTATGTACAAGTCTGATTATAACTATGTACAAGTCTGATTATAACTATGTACAAGCCTGATGATAACTATGTACAAGCCTGATTATAACTATGTACAAGCCTGATTATAACTATGTACAAGCCTGATGTTAACTATGTACAAGCCTGATTATAACTATGTACAAGTCTGATTATAACTATGTACAAGCCTGATTATAACTATGTACAAGTCTGATGATAACTATGTACAAGTCTGATGTTAACTATGTACAAGCCTGATGATAACTATGTACAAGTCTGATGATAACTATGTACAAGTCTTATTATAACTATGTACAAGCCTGATGTTAACTATGTACAAGCCTGATGTTAACTATGTACAAGCCTGATTATAACTATGTACAAGTCTGATGATAACTATGTACAAGCCTGATGTTAACTATGTACAAGCCTGATGTTAACTATGTACAAGCCTGATTATAACTATGTACAAGTCTGATGTTAACTATGTACAAGTCTGATGTTAACTATGTACAAGCCTGATTATAACTATGTACAAGTCTGATTATAACTATGTACAAGTCTAATTATAACTATGTACAAGTCTGATGATAACTATGTACAAGTCTGATGATAACTATGTACAAGCCTGATGTTAACTATGTACAAGCCTGATTATAACTATGTACAAGCCTGATTATAACTATGTACAAGCCTGATGTTAACTATGTACAAGCCTGATTATAACTATGTACAAGTCTGATTATAACTATGTACAAGCCTGATTATAACTATGTACAAGCCTGATGTTAACTATGTACAAGTCTGATTATAACTATGTACAAGCCTGATTATAACTATGTACAAGTCTGATTATAACTATGTACAAGTCTGATTATAACTATGTACAAGCCTGATTATAACTATGTACAAGCCTGATTATAACTATGTACAAGTCTGATTATAACTATGTACAAGTCTGATTATAACTAAGTACAAGCCTGATGTTAACTATGTACAAGTCTGATTATAACTATGTACAAGTCTGATTATAACTATGTACAAGTCTGATTATAACTATGTACAAGTCTGATTATAACTATGTACAAGTCTAATTATAACTATGTACAAGTCTGATTATAACTATGTACAAGTCTGATGATAACTATGTACAAGCCTGATGTTAACTATGTACAAGCCTGATTATAACTATGTACAAGCCTGATTATAACTATGTACAAGTATGATTATAACTATGTACAAGTCTGATTATAACTATGTACAAGTCTGATGATAACTATGTACAAGCCTGATGTTAACTATGTACAAGTCTGATTATAACTATGTACAAGCCTGATTATAACTATGTACAAGCCTGATGATAACTATGTACAAGTCTGATTATAACTATGTACAAGTCTGATTATAACTATGTACAAGCCTGATTATAACTATGTACAAGCCTGATGTTAACTATGTACAAGTCTGATTATAACTATGTACAAGCCTGATTATAACTATGTACAAGCCTGATGTTAACTATGTACAAGCCTGATTATAACTATGTACAAGTCTGATTATAACTATGTACAAGCCTGATTATAACTATGTACAAGCCTGAGTATAACTATGTACAAGCCTGAGTATAACTATGTACAAGCCTGATTATAACTATGTACAAGTCTGATTATAACTATGTACAAGCCTGATGATAACTATGTACAAGCCTGAGTATAACTAAGTACAAGCCTGATGTTAACTATGTACAAGTCTGATGATAACTATGTACAAGTCTGATGTTAACTATGTACAAGTCTGATGTTAACTATGTACAAGCCTGATGATAACTATGTACAAGTCTGATGATAACTATGTACAAGTCTGATTATAACTATGTACAAGCCTGATTATAACTATGTACAAGTCTGATTATAACTATGTACAAGTCTGATTATAACTATGTACAAGCCTGATTATAACTATGTACAAGCCTGATTATAACTATGTACAAGTCTGATTATAACTATGTACAAGTCTGATTATAACTATGTACAAGCCTGATGTTAACTATGTACAAGTCTGATTATAACTATGTACAAGTCTGATTATAACTATGTACAAGTCTGATTATAACTATGTACAAGTCTGATTATAACTATGTACAAGCCTGATTATAACTATGTACAAGCCTGATGATAACTATGTACAAGTCTGATTATAACTATGTACAAGTCTGATTATAACTATGTACAAGTCTGATTATAACTATGTACAAGCCTGATTATAACTATGTACAAGCCTGATGATAACTATGTACAAGTCTGATTATAACTATGTACAAGTCTGATGTTAACTATGTACAAGCCTGATGTTAACTATGTACAAGTCTGATTATAACTATGTACAAGTCTGATTATAACTATGTACAAGTCTGATTATAACTATGTACAAGTCTGATTATAACTATGTACAAGTCTGATTATAACTATGTACAAGTCTGATTATAACTATGTACAAGTCTGATTATAACTATGTACAAGTCTGATTATAACTATGTACAAGCCTGATTATAACTATGTACAAGTCTAATTATAACTATGTACAAGTCTGATTATAACTATGTACAAGCCTGATTATAACTATGTACAAGTCTGATGATAACTATGTACAAGCCTGATGTTAACTATGTACAAGCCTGATTATAACTATGTACAAGCCTGATGATAACTATGTACAAGCCTGATTATAACTATGTACAAGTCTGATTATAACTATGTACAAGTCTGATTATAACTATGTACAAGCCTGATTATAACTATGTACAAGCCTGATGATAACTATGTACAAGTCTGATTATAACTATGTACAAGTCTGATTATAACTATGTACAAGCCTGATTATAACTATGTACAAGCCTGATTATAACTATGTACAAGCCTGATGATAACTATGTACAAGCCTGATTATAACTATGTACAAGTCTGATTATAACTATGTACAAGCCTAATTATAACTATGTACAAGTCTGATTATAACTATGTACAAGCCTGATTATAACTATGTACAAGTCTGATTATAACTATGTACAAGTCTAATTATAACTATGTACAAGTCTGATTATAACTATGTACAAGCCTGATGATAACTATGTACAAGCCTGATTATAACTATGTACAAGTCTGATTATAACTATGTACAAGTCTGATTATAACTATGTACAAGCCTGATTATAACTATGTACAAGCCTGATTATAACTATGTACAAGTCTGATTATAACTATGTACAAGCCTGATTATAACTATGTACAAGCCTGATTATAACTATGTACAAGCCTGATGATAACTATGTACAAGCCTGATTATAACTATGTACAAGCCTGATTATAACTATGTACAAGCCTGATGATAACTATGTACAAGCCTGATTATAACTATGTACAAGCCTGATTATAACTATGTACAAGTCTGATTATAACTATGTACAAGTCTGATTATAACTATGTACAAGCCTGATGTTAACTATGTACAAGTCTGATTATAACTATGTACAAGTCTGATTATAACTATGTACAAGTCTGATTATAACTATGTACAAGTCTGATTATAACTATGTACAAGCCTGATTATAACTATGTACAAGCCTGATGATAACTATGTACAAGTCTGATTATAACTATGTACAAGTCTGATTATAACTATGTACAAGTCTGATTATAACTATGTACAAGCCTGATTATAACTATGTACAAGCCTGATGATAACTATGTACAAGTCTGATTATAACTATGTACAAGTCTGATGTTAACTATGTACAAGCCTGATGTTAACTATGTACAAGTCTGATTATAACTATGTACAAGTCTGATTATAACTATGTACAAGTCTGATTATAACTATGTACAAGTCTGATTATAACTATGTACAAGTCTGATTATAACTATGTACAAGTCTGATTATAACTATGTACAAGTCTGATTATAACTATGTACAAGTCTGATTATAACTATGTACAAGCCTGATTATAACTATGTACAAGTCTAATTATAACTATGTACAAGTCTGATTATAACTATGTACAAGCCTGATTATAACTATGTACAAGTCTGATGATAACTATGTACAAGCCTGATGTTAACTATGTACAAGCCTGATTATAACTATGTACAAGCCTGATTATAACTATGTACAAGTCTGATTATAACTATGTACAAGTCTGATTATAACTATGTACAAGCCTGATGTTAACTATGTACAAGTCTGATTATAACTATGTACAAGTCTGATTATAACTATGTACAAGTCTGATTATAACTATGTACAAGCCTGATTATAACTATGTACAAGCCTGATGATAACTATGTACAAGTCTGATTATAACTATGTACAAGTCTGATGTTAACTATGTACAAGCCTGATGTTAACTATGTACAAGTCTGATTATAACTATGTACAAGTCTGATTATAACTATGTACAAGTCTGATTATAACTATGTACAAGTCTGATTATAACTATGTACAAGTCTGATTATAACTATGTACAAGTCTGATTATAACTATGTACAAGTCTGATTATAACTATGTACAAGTCTGATTATAACTATGTACAAGCCTGATTATAACTATGTACAAGTCTAATTATAACTATGTACAAGTCTGATTATAACTATGTACAAGCCTGATTATAACTATGTACAAGTCTGATGATAACTATGTACAAGCCTGATGTTAACTATGTACAAGCCTGATTATAACTATGTACAAGCCTGATGATAACTATGTACAAGCCTGATTATAACTATGTACAAGTCTGATTATAACTATGTACAAGTCTGATTATAACTATGTACAAGCCTGATTATAACTATGTACAAGCCTGATGATAACTATGTACAAGTCTGATTATAACTATGTACAAGTCTGATTATAACTATGTACAAGCCTGATTATAACTATGTACAAGCCTGATTATAACTATGTACAAGCCTGATGATAACTATGTACAAGCCTGATTATAACTATGTACAAGTCTGATTATAACTATGTACAAGCCTAATTATAACTATGTACAAGTCTGATTATAACTATGTACAAGCCTGATTATAACTATGTACAAGTCTGATTATAACTATGTACAAGTCTAATTATAACTATGTACAAGTCTGATTATAACTATGTACAAGCCTGATGATAACTATGTACAAGCCTGATTATAACTATGTACAAGTCTGATTATAACTATGTACAAGTCTGATTATAACTATGTACAAGCCTGATTATAACTATGTACAAGCCTGATTATAACTATGTACAAGTCTGATTATAACTATGTACAAGCCTGATTATAACTATGTACAAGCCTGATTATAACTATGTACAAGCCTGATGATAACTATGTACAAGCCTGATTATAACTATGTACAAGCCTGATTATAACTATGTACAAGCCTGATGATAACTATGTACAAGCCTGATTATAACTATGTACAAGTCTGATTATAACTATGTACACGCCTGATTATAACTATGTACAAGTCTGATTATAACTATGTACACGCCTGATTATAACTATGTACAAGTCTGATTATAACTATGTACAAGCCTGATTATAACTATGTACAAGCCTGAGTATAACTATGTACACGCCTGATTATAACTATGTACAAGCCTGATTATAACTATGTACAAGCCTGATTATAACTATGTACAAGTCTGATTATAACTATGTACAAGTCTGATTATAACTATGTACAAGTCTGATTATAACTATGTACAAGCCTGATTATAACTATGTACAAGTCTGATTATAACTATGTACAAGCCTGATGATAACTATGTACAAGCCTGATTATAACTATGTACAAGCCTGATGTTAACTATGTACAAGCCTGATTATAACTATGTACAAGTCTGATTATAACTATGTACAAGTCTGATGATAACTATGTACAAGTCTGATGATAACTATGTACAAGTCTGATTATAACTATGTACAAGTCTGATGATAACTATGTACAAGCCTGATTATAACTATGTACAAGCCTGATGATAACTATGTACAAGCCTGATTATAACTATGTACAAGCCTGATTATAACTATGTACAAGCCTGATTATAACTATGTACAAGTCTGATGATAACTATGTACAAGTCTGATGATAACTATGTACAAGCCTGATTATAACTATGTACAAGCCTGATGATAACTATGTACAAGCCTGATTATAACTATGTACAAGCCTGATTATAACTATGTACAAGCCTGATTATAACTATGTACAAGTCTGATGATAACTATGTACAAGCCTGATTATAACTATGTACAAGCCTGATGATAACTATGTACAAGTCTGATTATAACTATGTACAAGCCTGATTACAACTATGTACAAGCCTGATTATAACTATGTACAAGCCTGATTATAACTATGTACAAGTCTGATTATAACTATGTACAAGTCTGATGATAACTATGTACAAGCCTGATTATAACTATGTACAAGTCTGATGATAACTATGTACAAGCCTGATTATAACTATGTACAAGCCTGATTATAACTATGTACAAGCCTGATGTTAACTATGTACAAGTCTGATGATAACTATGTACAAGCCTGATTATAACTATGTACAAGCCTGAGTATAACTATGTACAAGCCTGATTATAACTATGTACACGTCTGATTATAACTATGTACAAGTCTGATTATAACTATGTACAAGTCTGATTATAACTATGTACAAGTCTGATGATAACTATGTACAAGTCTGATGATAACTATGTACAAGTCTGATTATAACTATGTACAAGCCTGATGTTAACTATGTACAAGCCTGATTATAACTATGTACAAGCCTGAGTATAACTATGTACAAGCCTGAGTATAACTATGTACAAGCCTGATTATAACTATGTACAAGTCTGATTATAACTATGTACAAGCCTGATGATAACTATGTACAAGCCTGAGTATAACTAAGTACAAGCCTGATGTTAACTATGTACAAGCCTGATTATAACTATGTACAAGCCTGAGTATAACTATGTACAAGCCTGAGTATAACTATGTACAAGCCTGATTATAACTATGTACAAGTCTGATTATAACTATGTACAAGCCTGATGATAACTATGTACAAGCCTGAGTATAACTATGTACAAGCCTGATTATAACTATGTACAAGCCTGATTATAACTATGTACAAGCCTGATTATAACTATGTACAAGTCTGATGATAACTATGTACAAGTCTGATGTTAACTATGTACAAGCCTGATTATAACTATGTACAAGTCTGATGTTAACTATGTACAAGCCTGATGATAACTATGTACAAGTCTGATGATAACTATGTACAAGTCTGATTATAACTATGTACAAGCCTGATTATAACTATGTACAAGTCTGATTATAACTATGTACAAGTCTGATTATAACTATGTACAAGCCTGATTATAACTATGTACAAGCCTGATGATAACTATGTACAAGCCTGATTATAACTATGTACAAGCCTGATGATAACTATGTACAAGCCTGATTATAACTATGTACAAGCCTGATGTTAACTATGTACAAGTCTGATGATAACTATGTACAAGTCTGATTATAACTATGTACAAGCCTGATTATAACTATGTACAAGCCTGATTATAACTATGTACAAGCCTGATGATAACTATGTACAAGCCTGAGTATAACTATGTACAAGCCTGATTATAACTATGTACAAGCCTGATTATAACTATGTACAAGCCTGATTATAACTATGTACAAGTCTGATGATAACTATGTACAAGTCTGATGTTAACTATGTACAAGCCTGATTATAACTATGTACAAGTCTGATGTTAACTATGTACAAGCCTGATGATAACTATGTACAAGTCTGATGATAACTATGTACAAGTCTGATTATAACTATGTACAAGCCTGATTATAACTATGTACAAGTCTGATTATAACTATGTACAAGTCTGATTATAACTATGTACAAGCCTGATTATAACTATGTACAAGCCTGATGATAACTATGTACAAGCCTGATTATAACTATGTACAAGCCTGATGATAACTATGTACAAGCCTGATTATAACTATGTACAAGCCTGATGTTAACTATGTACAAGCCTGAGTATAACTAAGTACAAGCCTGATGTTAACTATGTACAAGTCTGATGATAACTATGTACAAGTCTGATGTTAACTATGTACAAGCCTGATTATAACTATGTACAAGTCTGATGTTAACTATGTACAAGCCTGATGATAACTATGTACAAGTCTGATGATAACTATGTACAAGTCTGATTATAACTATGTACAAGCCTGATTATAACTATGTACAAGTCTGATTATAACTATGTACAAGTCTGATTATAACTATGTACAAGCCTGATTATAACTATGTACAAGCCTGATGATAACTATGTACAAGCCTGATTATAACTATGTACAAGTCTGATTATAACTATGTACAAGTCTGATTATAACTATGTACAAGCCTGATTATAACTATGTACAAGCCTGATGTTAACTATGTACAAGTCTGATTATAACTATGTACAAGCCTGATTATAACTATGTACAAGCCTGATGTTAACTATGTACAAGTCTGATTATAACTATGTACAAGCCTGAGTATAACTATGTACAAGCCTGATGTTAACTATGTACAAGTCTGATTATAACTATGTACAAGTCTGATTATAACTATGTACAAGTCTGATTATAACTATGTACAAGCCTGATGTTAACTATGTACAAGCCTGATTATAACTATGTACAAGTCTGATTATAACTATGTACAAGCCTGATGTTAACTATGTACAAGCCTGATTATAACTATGTACAAGTCTGATTATAACTATGTACAAGCCTGAGTATAACTATGTACAAGCCTGATTATAACTATGTACAAGTCTGATTATAACTATGTACAAGCCTGATGATAACTATGTACAAGTCTGATTATAACTATGTACAAGCCTGATTATAACTATGTACAAGTCTGATTATAACTATGTACAAGCCTGATTATAACTATGTACAAGCCTGAGTATAACTATGTACAAGCCTGATTATAACTATGTACAAGCCTGATTATAACTATGTACAAGCCTGATTATAACTATGTACAAGTCTGATGATAACTATGTACAAGTCTGATTATAACTATGTACAAGCCTGATTATAACTATGTACAAGTCTGATTATAACTATGTACAAGTCTGATTATAACTATGTACAAGTCTGATTATAACTATGTACAAGTCTGATTATAACTATGTACAAGCCTGAGTATAACTATGTACAAGCCTGATGTTAACTATGTACAAGCCTGATTATAACTATGTACAAGTCTGATTATAACTATGTACAAGCCTGATTATAACTATGTACAAGCCTGAGTATAACTATGTACAAGCCTGAGTATAACTATGTACAAGCCTGATTATAACTATGTACAAGTCTGATTATAACTATGTACAAGCCTGATGATAACTATGTACAAGCCTGAGTATAACTAAGTACAAGCCTGATGTTAACTATGTACAAGTCTGATGATAACTATGTACAAGTCTGATGTTAACTATGTACAAGTCTGATGTTAACTATGTACAAGCCTGATGATAACTATGTACAAGTCTGATGATAACTATGTACAAGTCTGATTATAACTATGTACAAGCCTGATTATAACTATGTACAAGCCTGATTATAACTATGTACAAGCCTGATTATAACTATGTACAAGTCTGATTATAACTATGTACAAGCCTGATGATAACTATGTACAAGCCTGATTATAACTATGTACAAGTCTGATTATAACTATGTACAAGTCTGATTATAACTATGTACAAGCCTGATGTTAACTATGTACAAGTCTGATTATAACTATGTACAAGTCTGATTATAACTATGTACAAGCCTGATGATAACTATGTACAAGTCTGATTATAACTATGTACAAGTCTGATTATAACTATGTACAAGTCTAATTATAACTATGTACAAGTCTGATTATAACTATGTACAAGTCTGATGATAACTATGTACAAGCCTGATTATAACTATGTACAAGTCTGATTATAACTATGTACAAGCCTGATGATAACTATGTACAAGTCTGATGATAACTATGTACAAGTCTGATTATAACTATGTACAAGCCTGATTATAACTATGTACAAGCCTGATTATAACTATGTACAAGCCTGATTATAACTATGTACAAGCCTGATTATAACTATGTACAAGTCTGATTATAACTATGTACAAGCCTGATGATAACTATGTACAAGCCTGATTATAACTATGTACAAGTCTGATTATAACTATGTACAAGTCTGATTATAACTATGTACAAGCCTGATGTTAACTATGTACAAGTCTGATTATAACTATGTACAAGTCTGATTATAACTATGTACAAGCCTGATGATAACTATGTACAAGTCTGATTATAACTATGTACAAGTCTGATTATAACTATGTACAAGTCTAATTATAACTATGTACAAGTCTGATTATAACTATGTACAAGTCTGATGATAACTATGTACAAGCCTGATTATAACTATGTACAAGTCTGATTATAACTATGTACAAGCCTGATGATAACTATGTACAAGTCTGATTATAACTATGTACAAGTCTGATTATAACTATGTACAAGTCTAATTATAACTATGTACAAGTCTGATTATAACTATGTACAAGTCTGATGATAACTATGTACAAGCCTGATGTTAACTATGTACAAGCCTGATTATAACTATGTACAAGCCTGATGATAACTATGTACAAGTCTGATTATAACTATGTACAAGTCTGATTATAACTATGTACAAGCCTGATTATAACTATGTACAAGCCTGATGATAACTATGTACAAGTCTGATTATAACTATGTACAAGTCTGATTATAACTATGTACAAGTCTGATTATAACTATGTACAAGCCTGATTATAACTATGTACAAGCCTGATTATAACTATGTACAAGCCTGATTATAACTATGTACAAGTCTAATTATAACTATGTACAAGTCTGATTATAACTATGTACAAGCCTGATTATAACTATGTACAAGTCTGATTATAACTATGTACAAGCCTGATTATAACTATGTACAAGTCTGATTATAACTATGTACAAGTCTAATTATAACTATGTACAAGTCTGATTATAACTATGTACAAGCCTGATGATAACTATGTACAAGCCTGATTATAACTATGTACAAGCCTGATTATAACTATGTACAAGTCTGATTATAACTATGTACAAGTCTGATGTTAACTATGTACAAGCCTGATTATAACTATGTACAAGTCTGATTATAACTATGTACAAGTCTAATTATAACTATGTACAAGTCTGATGTTAACTATGTACAAGCCTGATTATAACTATGTACAAGCCTGATGATAACTATGTACAAGCCTGATTATAACTATGTACAAGTCTGATTATAACTATGTACAAGTCTGATTATAACTATGTACAAGCCTGATTATAACTATGTACAAGCCTGATGATAACTATGTACAAGTCTGATTATAACTATGTACAAGTCTGATTATAACTATGTACAAGCCTGATTATAACTATGTACAAGCCTGATTATAACTATGTACAAGCCTGATTATAACTATGTACAAGTCTGATTATAACTATGTACAAGTCTGATTATAACTATGTACAAGTCTAATTATAACTATGTACAAGTCTGATTATAACTATGTACAAGCCTGATTATAACTATGTACAAGTCTGATTATAACTATGTACAAGCCTGATTATAACTATGTACAAGTCTGATTATAACTATGTACAAGTCTAATTATAACTATGTACAAGTCTGATTATAACTATGTACAAGCCTGATGATAACTATGTACAAGCCTGATTATAACTATGTACAAGCCTGATTATAACTATGTACAAGTCTGATTATAACTATGTACAAGCCTGATTATAACTATGTACAAGTCTGATGATAACTATGTACAAGCCTGATTATAACTATGTACAAGCCTGATTATAACTATGTACAAGTCTGATTATAACTATGTACAAGTCTGATGATAACTATGTACAAGTCTGATTATAACTATGTACAAGCCTGATGTTAACTATGTACAAGCCTGATTATAACTATGTACAAGCCTGAGTATAACTATGTACAAGCCTGAGTATAACTATGTACAAGCCTGATTATAACTATGTACAAGCCTGATGATAACTATGTACAAGCCTGAGTATAACTAAGTACAAGCCTGATGTTAACTATGTACAAGTCTGATGATAACTATGTACAAGCCTGAGTATAACTATGTACAAGTCTGATTATAACTATGTACAAGCCTGATTATAACTATGTACAAGCCTGATGATAACTATGTACAAGCCTGAGTATAACTAAGTACAAGCCTGATGTTAACTATGTACAAGCCTGATGATAACTATGTACAAGCCTGATTATAACTATGTACAAGCCTGATGATAACTATGTACAAGTCTGATTATAACTATGTACAAGCCTGAGTATAACTATGTACAAGCCTGATTATAACTATGTACAAGCCTGATTATAACTATGTACAAGCCTGATGATAACTATGTACAAGCCTGAGTATAACTAAGTACAAGTCTGATGATAACTATGTACAAGCCTGATGATAACTATGTACAAGCCTGATTATAACTATGTACAAGTCTGATTATAACTATGTACAAGTCTGATGATAACTATGTACAAGCCTGAGTATAACTAAGTACAAGTCTGATGATAACTATGTACAAGCCTGATGATAACTATGTACAAGCCTGATTATAACTATGTACAAGTCTGATTATAACTATGTACAAGTCTGATGATAACTATGTACAAGCCTGAGTATAACTAAGTACAAGTCTGATGATAACTATGTACAAGCCTGAGTATAACTATGTACAAGCCTGAGTATAACTATGTACAAGCCTGATTATAACTATGTACAAGCCTGATGATAACTATGTACAAGCCTGAGTATAACTAAGTACAAGTCTGATGATAACTATGTACAAGCCTGAGTATAACTATGTACAAGTCTGATTATAACTATGTACAAGCCTGATGATAACTATGTACAAGCCTGATTATAACTATGTACAAGCCTGAGTATAACTAAGTACAAGTCTGATGATAACTATGTACAAGCCTGAGTATAACTATGTACAAGTCTGATTATAACTATGTACAAGCCTGATGATAACTATGTACAAGCCTGATTATAACTATGTACAAGCCTGAGTATAACTAAGTACAAGTCTGATGATAACTATGTACAAGTCTGATTATAACTATGTACAAGCCTGATGATAACTATGTACAAGCCTGATGATAACTATGTACAAGCCTGAGTATAACTAAGTACAAGTCTGATGATAACTATGTACAAGCCTGAGTATAACTATGTACAAGTCTGATTATAACTATGTACAAGCCTGATGATAACTATGTACAAGCCTGATTATAACTATGTACAAGTCTGATTATAACTATGTACAAGTCTGATGATAACTATGTACAAGCCTGAGTATAACTAAGTACAAGTCTGATGATAACTATGTACAAGCCTGATGATAACTATGTACAAGCCTGAGTATAACTAAGTACAAGTCTGATGATAACTATGTACAAGCCTGAGTATAACTATGTACAAGCCTGATGTTAACTATGTACAAGTCTGATTATAACTATGTACAAGTCTGATTATAACTATGTACAAGCCTGATGATAACTATGTACAAGCCTGAGTATAACTAAGTACAAGCCTGATGTTAACTATGTACAAGTCTGATGATAACTATGTACAAGTCTGATGTTAACTATGTACAAGTCTGATGTTAACTATGTACAAGCCTGATGATAACTATGTACAAGTCTGATGATAACTATGTACAAGTCTGATTATAACTATGTACAAGCCTGATTATAACTATGTACAAGTCTGATTATAACTATGTACAAGCCTGATTATAACTATGTACAAGCCTGATTATAACTATGTACAAGTCTGATTATAACTATGTACAAGCCTGATTATAACTATGTACAAGCCTGATTATAACTATGTACAAGCCTGATGATAACTATGTACAAGCCTGATTATAACTATGTACAAGCCTGATTATAACTATGTACAAGCCTGATGATAACTATGTACAAGCCTGATTATAACTATGTACAAGTCTGATTATAACTATGTACACGCCTGATTATAACTATGTACAAGTCTGATTATAACTATGTACACGCCTGATTATAACTATGTACAAGCCTGATTATAACTATGTACAAGCCTGATTATAACTATGTACAAGTCTGATTATAACTATGTACAAGTCTGATTATAACTATGTACAAGTCTGATTATAACTATGTACAAGCCTGATTATAACTATGTACAAGTCTGATTATAACTATGTACAAGCCTGATGATAACTATGTACAAGCCTGATTATAACTATGTACAAGCCTGATTATAACTATGTACAAGCCTGATGATAACTATGTACAAGCCTGATTATAACTATGTACAAGCCTGATGTTAACTATGTACAAGCCTGATTATAACTATGTACAAGTCTGATTATAACTATGTACAAGTCTGATGATAACTATGTACAAGTCTGATGATAACTATGTACAAGCCTGATTATAACTATGTACAAGCCTGATTATAACTATGTACAAGCCTGATTATAACTATGTACAAGCCTGATTATAACTATGTACAAGTCTGATGATAACTATGTACAAGCCTGATTATAACTATGTACAAGCCTGATGATAACTATGTACAAGCCTGATTATAACTATGTACAAGCCTGATGTTAACTATGTACAAGCCTGATTATAACTATGTACAAGCCTGATGATAACTATGTACAAGCCTGATTATAACTATGTACAAGCCTGATGTTAACTATGTACAAGCCTGATTATAACTATGTACAAGCCTGATGATAACTATGTACAAGCCTGATTATAACTATGTACAAGCCTGATGATAACTATGTACAAGCCTGATTATAACTATGTACAAGCCTGATTATAACTATGTACAAGCCTGATTATAACTATGTACAAGCCTGATTATAACTATGTACAAGCCTGATGATAACTATGTACAAGCCTGATTATAACTATGTACAAGCCTGATGATAACTATGTACAAGTCTGATTATAACTATGTACAAGCCTGATTATAACTATGTACAAGCCTGATTATAACTATGTACAAGTCTGATTATAACTATGTACAAGTCTGATGATAACTATGTACAAGCCTGATTATAACTATGTACAAGTCTGATGATAACTATGTACAAGCCTGATTATAACTATGTACAAGCCTGATTATAACTATGTACAAGCCTGATGTTAACTATGTACAAGTCTGATGATAACTATGTACAAGCCTGATTATAACTATGTACAAGCCTGAGTATAACTATGTACAAGCCTGATTATAACTATGTACAAGTCTGATGATAACTATGTACAAGTCTGATTATAACTATGTACAAGCCTGATGTTAACTATGTACAAGCCTGATTATAACTATGTACAAGCCTGAGTATAACTATGTACAAGCCTGAGTATAACTATGTACAAGCCTGATTATAACTATGTACAAGTCTGATTATAACTATGTACAAGCCTGATGATAACTATGTACAAGCCTGAGTATAACTAAGTACAAGCCTGATGTTAACTATGTACAAGCCTGATTATAACTATGTACAAGCCTGAGTATAACTATGTACAAGCCTGAGTATAACTATGTACAAGCCTGATTATAACTATGTACAAGTCTGATTATAACTATGTACAAGCCTGATTATAACTATGTACAAGCCTGATTATAACTATGTACAAGTCTGATGTTAACTATGTACAAGCCTGATGATAACTATGTACAAGTCTGATGATAACTATGTACAAGTCTGATTATAACTATGTACAAGTCTGATTATAACTATGTACAAGTCTGATTATAACTATGTACAAGCCTGATTATAACTATGTACAAGTCTGATTATAACTATGTACAAGCCTGATGATAACTATGTACAAGCCTGATTATAACTATGTACAAGCCTGATTATAACTATGTACAAGCCTGATGATAACTATGTACAAGCCTGATTATAACTATGTACAAGCCTGATGTTAACTATGTACAAGCCTGATTATAACTATGTACAAGTCTGATTATAACTATGTACAAGTCTGATGATAACTATGTACAAGTCTGATGATAACTATGTACAAGTCTGATTATAACTATGTACAAGTCTGATGATAACTATGTACAAGCCTGATTATAACTATGTACAAGCCTGATGATAACTATGTACAAGCCTGATTATAACTATGTACAAGTCTGATGATAACTATGTACAAGCCTGATTATAACTATGTACAAGCCTGATGATAACTATGTACAAGCCTGATTATAACTATGTACAAGCCTGATTATAACTATGTACAAGCCTGATTATAACTATGTACAAGTCTGATGATAACTATGTACAAGTCTGATGATAACTATGTACAAGCCTGATTATAACTATGTACAAGCCTGATGATAACTATGTACAAGCCTGATTATAACTATGTACAAGCCTGATTATAACTATGTACAAGCCTGATGATAACTATGTACAAGCCTGATTATAACTATGTACAAGTCTGATGATAACTATGTACAAGCCTGATTATAACTATGTACAAGCCTGATGATAACTATGTACAAGTCTGATTATAACTATGTACAAGCCTGATTATAACTATGTACAAGCCTGATTATAACTATGTACAAGCCTGATTATAACTATGTACAAGTCTGATTATAACTATGTACAAGTCTGATGATAACTATGTACAAGCCTGATTATAACTATGTACAAGTCTGATGATAACTATGTACAAGCCTGATTATAACTATGTACAAGCCTGATTATAACTATGTACAAGTCTGATTATAACTATGTACAAGTCTGATGATAACTATGTACAAGTCTGATTATAACTATGTACAAGCCTGATGTTAACTATGTACAAGCCTGATTATAACTATGTACAAGCCTGAGTATAACTATGTACAAGCCTGAGTATAACTATGTACAAGCCTGATTATAACTATGTACAAGTCTGATTATAACTATGTACAAGCCTGATGATAACTATGTACAAGCCTGAGTATAACTAAGTACAAGCCTGATGTTAACTATGTACAAGCCTGATTATAACTATGTACAAGCCTGAGTATAACTATGTACAAGCCTGAGTATAACTATGTACAAGCCTGATTATAACTATGTACAAGTCTGATTATAACTATGTACAAGCCTGATTATAACTATGTACAAGCCTGATTATAACTATGTACAAGTCTGATGTTAACTATGTACAAGCCTGATGATAACTATGTACAAGTCTGATGATAACTATGTACAAGTCTGATTATAACTATGTACAAGCCTGATTATAACTATGTACAAGTCTGATTATAACTATGTACAAGTCTGATTATAACTATGTACAAGCCTGATTATAACTATGTACAAGCCTGATGATAACTATGTACAAGCCTGATTATAACTATGTACAAGCCTGATGATAACTATGTACAAGCCTGAGTATAACTAAGTACAAGCCTGATGTTAACTATGTACAAGTCTGATGATAACTATGTACAAGTCTGATGTTAACTATGTACAAGCCTGATTATAACTATGTACAAGTCTGATGTTAACTATGTACAAGCCTGATGATAACTATGTACAAGTCTGATGATAACTATGTACAAGTCTGATTATAACTATGTACAAGCCTGATTATAACTATGTACAAGTCTGATTATAACTATGTACAAGTCTGATTATAACTATGTACAAGCCTGATTATAACTATGTACAAGCCTGATGATAACTATGTACAAGCCTGATTATAACTATGTACAAGTCTGATTATAACTATGTACAAGTCTGATTATAACTATGTACAAGCCTGATTATAACTATGTACAAGCCTGATGTTAACTATGTACAAGTCTGATTATAACTATGTACAAGCCTGATTATAACTATGTACAAGCCTGATGTTAACTATGTACAAGTCTGATTATAACTATGTACAAGCCTGAGTATAACTATGTACAAGCCTGATGTTAACTATGTACAAGTCTGATTATAACTATGTACAAGTCTGATTATAACTATGTACAAGTCTGATTATAACTATGTACAAGCCTGATGTTAACTATGTACAAGCCTGATTATAACTATGTACAAGTCTGATTATAACTATGTACAAGCCTGATGTTAACTATGTACAAGCCTGATTATAACTATGTACAAGTCTGATTATAACTATGTACAAGCCTGATGATAACTATGTACAAGTCTGATTATAACTATGTACAAGCCTGATTATAACTATGTACAAGTCTGATTATAACTATGTACAAGCCTGATTATAACTATGTACAAGCCTGAGTATAACTATGTACAAGCCTGATTATAACTATGTACAAGCCTGATTATAACTATGTACAAGCCTGATTATAACTATGTACAAGTCTGATGATAACTATGTACAAGTCTGATTATAACTATGTACAAGCCTGATTATAACTATGTACAAGTCTGATTATAACTATGTACAAGTCTGATTATAACTATGTACAAGTCTGATTATAACTATGTACAAGCCTGATGTTAACTATGTACAAGCCTGATTATAACTATGTACAAGTCTGATTATAACTATGTACAAGCCTGATTATAACTATGTACAAGCCTGAGTATAACTATGTACAAGCCTGAGTATAACTATGTACAAGCCTGATTATAACTATGTACAAGTCTGATTATAACTATGTACAAGCCTGATGATAACTATGTACAAGCCTGAGTATAACTAAGTACAAGCCTGATGTTAACTATGTACAAGTCTGATGATAACTATGTACAAGTCTGATGTTAACTATGTACAAGTCTGATGTTAACTATGTACAAGCCTGATGATAACTATGTACAAGTCTGATGATAACTATGTACAAGTCTGATTATAACTATGTACAAGCCTGATTATAACTATGTACAAGCCTGATTATAACTATGTACAAGCCTGATTATAACTATGTACAAGTCTGATTATAACTATGTACAAGCCTGATTATAACTATGTACAAGCCTGATGATAACTATGTACAAGCCTGATTATAACTATGTACAAGTCTGATTATAACTATGTACAAGTCTGATTATAACTATGTACAAGCCTGATGTTAACTATGTACAAGTCTGATTATAACTATGTACAAGCCTGATTATAACTATGTACAAGTCTGATTATAACTATGTACAAGTCTGATTATAACTATGTACAAGTCTAATTATAACTATGTACAAGTCTGATTATAACTATGTACAAGTCTGATGATAACTATGTACAAGCCTGATGTTAACTATGTACAAGCCTGATTATAACTATGTACAAGCCTGATGATAACTATGTACAAGCCTGATTATAACTATGTACAAGTCTGATTATAACTATGTACAAGTCTGATTATAACTATGTACAAGCCTGATTATAACTATGTACAAGCCTGATGATAACTATGTACAAGTCTGATTATAACTATGTACAAGTCTGATTATAACTATGTACAAGCCTGATTATAACTATGTACAAGCCTGATTATAACTATGTACAAGCCTGATTATAACTATGTACAAGTCTAATTATAACTATGTACAAGTCTGATTATAACTATGTACAAGCCTGATTATAACTATGTACAAGTCTGATTATAACTATGTACAAGCCTGATTATAACTATGTACAAGTCTGATTATAACTATGTACAAGTCTAATTATAACTATGTACAAGTCTGATTATAACTATGTACAAGCCTGATGATAACTATGTACAAGCCTGATTATAACTATGTACAAGCCTGATTATAACTATGTACAAGTCTGATTATAACTATGTACAAGTCTGATGTTAACTATGTACAAGCCTGATGTTAACTATGTACAAGCCTGATTATAACTATGTACAAGTCTGATTATAACTATGTACAAGTCTAATTATAACTATGTACAAGTCTGATGTTAACTATGTACAAGCCTGATTATAACTATGTACAAGCCTGATGATAACTATGTACAAGCCTGATTATAACTATGTACAAGTCTGATTATAACTATGTACAAGTCTGATTATAACTATGTACAAGCCTGATTATAACTATGTACAAGCCTGATGATAACTATGTACAAGTCTGATTATAACTATGTACAAGTCTGATTATAACTATGTACAAGCCTGATTATAACTATGTACAAGCCTGATTATAACTATGTACAAGCCTGATTATAACTATGTACAAGTCTGATTATAACTATGTACAAGTCTGATTATAACTATGTACAAGTCTAATTATAACTATGTACAAGTCTGATTATAACTATGTACAAGCCTGATTATAACTATGTACAAGTCTGATTATAACTATGTACAAGCCTGATTATAACTATGTACAAGTCTGATTATAACTATGTACAAGTCTAATTATAACTATGTACAAGTCTGATGATAACTATGTACAAGCCTGATTATAACTATGTACAAGCCTGATTATAACTATGTACAAGTCTGATTATAACTATGTACAAGTCTGATTATAACTATGTACAAGTCTGATTATAACTATGTACAAGTCTGATTATAACTATGTACAAGCCTGATTATAACTATGTACAAGTCTGATTATAACTATGTACAAGTCTGATGATAACTATGTACAAGCCTGATTATAACTATGTACAAGCCTGATGATAACTATGTACAAGCCTGATTATAACTATGTACAAGCCTGATGATAACTATGTACAAGTCTGATTATAACTATGTACAAGCCTGATTATAACTATGTACAAGCCTGATTATAACTATGTACAAGCCTGATTATAACTATGTACAAGTCTGATTATAACTATGTACAAGTCTGATGATAACTATGTACAAGCCTGATTATAACTATGTACAAGTCTGATGATAACTATGTACAAGCCTGATTATAACTATGTACAAGCCTGATTATAACTATGTACAAGTCTGATTATAACTATGTACAAGTCTGATGATAACTATGTACAAGTCTGATTATAACTATGTACAAGCCTGATGTTAACTATGTACAAGCCTGATTATAACTATGTACAAGCCTGAGTATAACTATGTACAAGCCTGAGTATAACTATGTACAAGCCTGATTATAACTATGTACAAGTCTGATTATAACTATGTACAAGCCTGATGATAACTATGTACAAGCCTGAGTATAACTAAGTACAAGCCTGATGTTAACTATGTACAAGTCTGATGATAACTATGTACAAGTCTGATGTTAACTATGTACAAGTCTGATGTTAACTATGTACAAGCCTGATGATAACTATGTACAAGTCTGATGATAACTATGTACAAGTCTGATTATAACTATGTACAAGCCTGATTATAACTATGTACAAGTCTGATTATAACTATGTACAAGTCTGATTATAACTATGTACAAGCCTGATTATAACTATGTACAAGCCTGATGATAACTATGTACAAGCCTGATTATAACTATGTACAAGTCTGATTATAACTATGTACAAGTCTGATTATAACTATGTACAAGCCTGATTATAACTATGTACAAGCCTGATGTTAACTATGTACAAGTCTGATTATAACTATGTACAAGCCTGATTATAACTATGTACAAGCCTGATGTTAACTATGTACAAGCCTGATTATAACTATGTACAAGTCTGATTATAACTATGTACAAGCCTGATTATAACTATGTACAAGCCTGAGTATAACTATGTACAAGCCTGAGTATAACTATGTACAAGCCTGATTATAACTATGTACAAGTCTGATTATAACTATGTACAAGCCTGATGATAACTATGTACAAGCCTGAGTATAACTAAGTACAAGCCTGATGTTAACTATGTACAAGTCTGATGATAACTATGTACAAGTCTGATGTTAACTATGTACAAGTCTGATGTTAACTATGTACAAGCCTGATGATAACTATGTACAAGTCTGATGATAACTATGTACAAGTCTGATTATAACTATGTACAAGCCTGATTATAACTATGTACAAGTCTGATTATAACTATGTACAAGTCTGATTATAACTATGTACAAGCCTGATTATAACTATGTACAAGCCTGATTATAACTATGTACAAGCCTGATTATAACTATGTACAAGTCTGATTATAACTATGTACAAGTCTGATTATAACTATGTACAAGCCTGATGATAACTATGTACAAGCCTGATTATAACTATGTACAAGTCTGATTATAACTATGTACAAGTCTGATTATAACTATGTACAAGCCTGATGTTAACTATGTACAAGTCTGATTATAACTATGTACAAGCCTGATTATAACTATGTACAAGTCTGATTATAACTATGTACAAGTCTGATTATAACTATGTACAAGTCTAATTATAACTATGTACAAGTCTGATTATAACTATGTACAAGTCTGATGATAACTATGTACAAGCCTGATGTTAACTATGTACAAGCCTGATTATAACTATGTACAAGCCTGATGATAACTATGTACAAGCCTGATTATAACTATGTACAAGTCTGATTATAACTATGTACAAGTCTAATTATAACTATGTACAAGTCTGATTATAACTATGTACAAGTCTGATGATAACTATGTACAAGCCTGATGTTAACTATGTACAAGCCTGATTATAACTATGTACAAGCCTGATGTTAACTATGTACAAGCCTGATTATAACTATGTACAAGTCTGATTATAACTATGTACAAGCCTGATTATAACTATGTACAAGCCTGAGTATAACTATGTACAAGCCTGAGTATAACTATGTACAAGCCTGATTATAACTATGTACAAGTCTGATTATAACTATGTACAAGCCTGATGATAACTATGTACAAGCCTGAGTATAACTAAGTACAAGCCTGATGTTAACTATGTACAAGTCTGATGATAACTATGTACAAGTCTGATGTTAACTATGTACAAGTCTGATGTTAACTATGTACAAGCCTGATGATAACTATGTACAAGTCTGATGATAACTATGTACAAGTCTGATTATAACTATGTACAAGCCTGATTATAACTATGTACAAGTCTGATTATAACTATGTACAAGTCTGATTATAACTATGTACAAGCCTGATTATAACTATGTACAAGCCTGATGATAACTATGTACAAGCCTGATTATAACTATGTACAAGTCTGATTATAACTATGTACAAGTCTGATTATAACTATGTACAAGCCTGATTATAACTATGTACAAGCCTGATGTTAACTATGTACAAGTCTGATTATAACTATGTACAAGCCTGATTATAACTATGTACAAGCCTGATGTTAACTATGTACAAGCCTGATTATAACTATGTACAAGTCTGATTATAACTATGTACAAGCCTGATTATAACTATGTACAAGCCTGAGTATAACTATGTACAAGCCTGAGTATAACTATGTACAAGCCTGATTATAACTATGTACAAGTCTGATTATAACTATGTACAAGCCTGATGATAACTATGTACAAGCCTGAGTATAACTAAGTACAAGCCTGATGTTAACTATGTACAAGTCTGATGATAACTATGTACAAGTCTGATGTTAACTATGTACAAGTCTGATGTTAACTATGTACAAGCCTGATGATAACTATGTACAAGTCTGATGATAACTATGTACAAGTCTGATTATAACTATGTACAAGCCTGATTATAACTATGTACAAGTCTGATTATAACTATGTACAAGTCTGATTATAACTATGTACAAGCCTGATTATAACTATGTACAAGCCTGATTATAACTATGTACAAGCCTGATTATAACTATGTACAAGTCTGATTATAACTATGTACAAGTCTGATTATAACTATGTACAAGCCTGATGATAACTATGTACAAGCCTGATTATAACTATGTACAAGTCTGATTATAACTATGTACAAGTCTGATTATAACTATGTACAAGCCTGATGTTAACTATGTACAAGTCTGATTATAACTATGTACAAGCCTGATTATAACTATGTACAAGTCTGATTATAACTATGTACAAGTCTGATTATAACTATGTACAAGTCTAATTATAACTATGTACAAGTCTGATTATAACTATGTACAAGTCTGATGATAACTATGTACAAGCCTGATGTTAACTATGTACAAGCCTGATTATAACTATGTACAAGCCTGATGATAACTATGTACAAGCCTGATTATAACTATGTACAAGTCTGATTATAACTATGTACAAGTCTGATTATAACTATGTACAAGCCTGATTATAACTATGTACAAGCCTGATGATAACTATGTACAAGTCTGATTATAACTATGTACAAGTCTGATTATAACTATGTACAAGCCTGATTATAACTATGTACAAGCCTGATTATAACTATGTACAAGTCTGATTATAACTATGTACAAGTCTAATTATAACTATGTACAAGTCTGATTATAACTATGTACAAGCCTGATGATAACTATGTACAAGCCTGATTATAACTATGTACAAGTCTGATTATAACTATGTACAAGTCTGATTATAACTATGTACAAGCCTGATTATAACTATGTACAAGCCTGATGATAACTATGTACAAGTCTGATTATAACTATGTACAAGTCTGATTATAACTATGTACAAGCCTGATTATAACTATGTACAAGCCTGATTATAACTATGTACAAGCCTGATTATAACTATGTACAAGCCTGATGATAACTATGTACAAGTCTGATTATAACTATGTACAAGTCTGATTATAACTATGTACAAGCCTGATTATAACTATGTACAAGCCTGATTATAACTATGTACAAGTCTGATTATAACTATGTACAAGCCTGATGTTAACTATGTACAAGTCTGATTATAACTATGTACAAGTCTGATTATAACTATGTACAAGTCTGATTATAACTATGTACAAGTCTGATGATAACTATGTACAAGCCTGATTATAACTATGTACAAGTCTGATTATAACTATGTACAAGTCTGATTATAACTATGTACAAGTCTGATTATAACTATGTACAAGCCTGATTATAACTATGTACAAGTCTGATTATAACTATGTACAAGCCTGATGTTAACTATGTACAAGTCTGATTATAACTATGTACAAGCCTGATTATAACTATGTACAAGTCTGATTATAACTATGTACAAGCCTGATGATAACTATGTACAAGCCTGATTATAACTATGTACAAGCCTGATTATAACTATGTACAAGCCTGCTTATAACTATGTACAAGTCTGATTATAACTATGTACAAGCCTGATGTTAACTATGTACAAGCCTGATGTTAACTATGTACAAGCCTGATTATAACTATGTACAAGCCTGATTATAACTATGTACAAGCCTGATGTTAACTATGTACACGTCTGATTATAACTATGTACAAGCCTGATGTTAACTATGTACAAGTCTGATTATAACTATGTACAAGCCTGATGTTAACTATGTACAAGCCTGATTATAACTATGTACAAGCCTGATTATAACTATGTACAAGCCTGATGTTAACTATGTACAAGTCTGATTATAACTATGTACAAGTCTAATTATAACTATGTACAAGTCTGATGTTAACTATGTACAAGCCTGATGTTAACTATGTACAAGCCTGATTATAACTATGTACAAGCCTGATGTTAACTATGTACAAGCCTGATGTTAACTATGTACAAGCCTGATTATAACTATGTACAAGCCTGATTATAACTATGTACAAGCCTGATGTTAACTATGTACACGTCTGATTATAACTATGTACAAGCCTGATGTTAACTATGTACAAGTCTGATTATAACTATGTACAAGCCTGATGTTAACTATGTACAAGCCTGATTATAACTATGTACAAGCCTGATGTTAACTATGTACAAGTCTGATTATAACTATGTACAAGCCTGATGATAACTATGTACAAGCCTGATTATAACTATGTACAAGTCTGATTATAACTATGTACAAGCCTGATGTTAACTATGTACAAGTCTGATTATAACTATGTACAAGCCTGATGTTAACTATGTACAAGTCTGATGATAACTATGTACAAGCCTGATGATAACTATGTACAAGTCTGATTATAACTATGTACAAGTCTGATTATAACTATGTACAAGCCTGATGTTAACTATGTACAAGTCTGATGTTAACTATGTACAAGTCTGATGATAACTATGTACAAGCCTGATGTTAACTATGTACAAGCCTGATGATAACTATGTACAAGCCTGATTATAACTATGTACAAGTCTGATTATAACTATGTACAAGTCTGATGATAACTATGTACAAGTCTGATGTATATCAATATTAACATTCATGACAAATTTCATGATGATCAAACAAACAGTACGGCCTGTATCCCATGCCAATGGATTGAATTTTTAAATCCAAGATGACCGCTGGTGGCCATGTTTTTTTGCCGAATGAGCCCAAAAATGACTCGTTCCCATCTACATGTCATTGTCAACATCCGTGAAAAATTTCATAATGATCCGATTAAAGGTACGACCTGTTGCCCGTGCCAAACGATTTAGTCATGCAAAGAGTAAAATCCAAGATGGCTGCTGGCGGCCATGTTTTTCAACTAAATGACCCCAAAATGACTCGTTCCCATCTACATCTCAATATTAACATCCATGACAAATTTCGTAATGATCAGACGAACAATCCGGCCTGTAGGCAGTGCTAATGGATTGAATTTTGAAATCCAAGATGGCTGCTGGCGGCCATGTTTTTTGGCCGAATGACCCCAAAATGACTCGTTCCCATCTACATGTCAATATCAACAGCCATGACAAATTTCATGATGATCCAACCAAAGGTACCTGTAGACCATGCCTAAGGATTTAGTCATGCAAAGAGTAAAATCCAAGATGGCTGCTGGTGGCCATGTTTTTTTGCCGAATGACCCCAAAATTACTCGTTCCAATCTACATGTCAATGTCAACGCCCATGACAAATTTAATAATGATCCGACCAAAGGTACGACCTGTAGCCCGCGCTAAAGGAAATTGTTGACGAATCACATACACACACAAGCACACCCTGACGACGGATGCCAAGCCATGGCAATAGCTCAAACTTTACAAAGTAAAGTTGAGCTAAAAATCTTTTCGACAATGTGCTCAGTGGATTATAATAGTTTATAGATGATTTTTAGCTCAACTTACTTTGTAAGTTTGAGCTATTGCCATGGGTTGGCGTCCGTCGCCTGTGTGAGGGTGTGTGCGTCCGTCAACAATTTCCTTTGGCGCGGGCTACAGGTCGTATCTTTGGTCTGATCTTTATTAAATTTGTCATGAATGTTGACATTGACATGTAGATGGGATAATTTGGGGTAATTCGGCCAAAAAACATGGCCGCTGGTGGCCATCTTGGATATCAAATTTGAATCCATTGGCACGGGCTACAGGCCGTACTGTTTGTCTGACCATCATAAAATTCGTCATGAATGTTGACATTTACATGTAGATTGGAACGAGTCATTTTAGGATCATTCGGCCAAAAAACATGGCCACTGGTGGCCATCTTGGATTTTACTCTTTGCATCACTAAATCCTTGTACACATCCTACAGACCACATCTCTGATCCGATCATCACCAAACTTCATATGGATCATCGGGGTGACCTCTTGATGGGAACGAGTCATTTTGGGGTCATTCGGCAAAACAATATGGCCATTTTGGATTTTACTCTTTGTATGACTAAATATTTCTACAAAATCCATTAGCATGGGTTATAGACCGATCTCATTTACATCTTGTCTTACTTAAACATTTCAATTAGCACCTTTCCTAATTCCTCCATTTACTGTCAACCATTAAATTATTCCCCTACCTAAGTTGAGCTACAGTGTCATTGACACTTTCATTATAGATGATTTGAAATGAAAAAATAATTCCTATTTTTGACATTTTTTATCATATTGCAGTGAATTAGGGATGACAAAATGTTCTGAATCATTTAGTTCGGTTGATGTTATCCCCAGTTACATGCACAATTTTCAATATAATTATGTCATGAAAGTAGTACTAATAAAGCTATGTTGACCTAATATAACAAACATATATTGATTATTGATGTAATAAACTTATGGTTTTATATTGAGCAGGCTTTATGGAGGTAGTGAGAGAGGATTAATGGCTTTACGTGATCAGGAGTTATTTGCAATATTTCAAAGCATTCAATTTGAAGCAAACAAAAAGGTGTAGGTTCAAAATGGTCATTACTCGCATGATATGAGGACAGACTTACAATTTAGTTACATTGTATAGCCTCATCATGATTGGTCTATTTAAATTTGTGATATGGTAAAAATAAATCATAGCTGACTAATTAAATACATATTATGGACTCGTTCGGATACGTGAAATGGATAAGTTAGTATTCAGGGGCTATTGCAACTGGCAGCATTCTACTGACATCATCATAAATGTCAAAGAAATCGACCATACCACTCCATAGAAATCATTGTCTGAACTACACTCAATTGTAAATATTTAAATCTCAGTTCGGGACGCAACAATTGGCGATAAACTAACGCAAATGATTTCGTCATCGAGAGTCATTGCATTTAATTAATTAATTTTTATTAATATTCATAACAATAACTAATTTGAGCAAGACTATTCTCCATTTCTATTTGATCACCCAACCGGAGTGTTTCACATCACTTTAATTATGTTTCAATGAAAATGCACACTGGCATTTGTATGTTTGCGAATAGAATACAAAATTACCTGAGTTGAGCAGTTGACCCTCATTTTTCATTTCCCTGTAAGTGGAAAAACTAGAATTTCAATAAAACTCAAATTTGACTCATTTGACCATCAAATGGCAGATATATGGCAACCAGTTGATTAGACTGATTTGATGACAAGGATCTTACATAAAACTGAAATGAACAAGTTGTTATCAGGCCTGAGAAGAAGGTGCCTGTCATTTTGCAGAATGAGGTCCCCAGAGGATGAATTTAGTGATGCTATCCTGCATAGCATCACTAAATTCACCCTCTGGGGACCTCATTCAGCTGAGGCATCATTTTCTCTGGAAAGTTTCTTTATTATCAAATTTCAATAGTAACCTTTTCACACAGATTATATTTCTTTTTTAGTTTATTTTCTCTATATCCCCCAAATTGGCAGATGTCACAATGCATAATCGAGGTTCCCAATGGGTGTACATCACAATATTCACCATTTGGGAACTTCAATCTGAGTCTATGTCTCCCATAGCAGATGAGGCCATGCAGAATGAGGTCCCTAGAGGGTGATTTGGTGATGCTAGCCCACTATGCGGGATAGTGTCACTAACTTCACCCTCTGGGGACCTCATTCTGCAAATGACAGGCACACTGAACTCAGGGCTTGGTTTGTATATTCTTTTTGCATTCCACCATCAGAGAACATTAATTTCTGACATTGATTAAATACAAGATGTGTCAACTTTATGTTGAACATGCTCTCCAAGCAGTCAATTCATACAATTTTATGTTCTAACTCGCCGGGACTCAAGAACATAATTTATTTATGGAATGACAACAAAGAATGTATGGTGCGATATATATAAACTTTAATGGCAAATCTGGATGCAGGGATAGATATCATTCACAGTTGATTCAATAAATATGCTAATCAATCAAATGAATCAAAATATAATGTTCCAATGGTTCTATTTGGTATAATGCCATTTTTCAGATAGTTATGTGACATGTAGCAGAGGGGGTACAATATACACTGCCAAATCCGAATATAGAGTGAAGCTTGACCCCAGTGACAATCTTCATATGTCGATAAAAAATTAGCCTTGCAAATAAATTCACACATTCAATGACAATCACTTAGGCATACAGATTGACCCAGTATGTTCGAGAAAACACTGGACAGTGCTATTAACTCTTTACCTGCCATGCACTCATGATCAAACTGTGATAAATATATATATTTACTATCAATCAACCAAAATAACATTCATGATCTGCCGACAGTCCTGCTCATTTGACATTGTTTGGAAGAATGATCAGCACAGAATTCAATTCTTAATCTTTCCATAAACTTGTCAAAAGAAGCTCACTGTCAAAAGATGGTAAGACTGGTTGTATTGTTTCCCTCATATATTTTCATCTCAAAACATCTAAATTACAAGAGATCATGCCTCGGGTGATGGCATACCCCCACCATGGCAAATTGAAACATGTGCAGGATGGAACCCAAATTTAAAATAAGATAATATTGAAATTGGTTCATGTTTGTTTGAGTTATCAAGCCAGACAAAAATCGTGCAAAATTGACAAACTCAGGCCAATAAATCAGGACAAACCTGGTTTGCTCACTCATTTGAGACATTGTGGCAAGCAACTTGTATAAGAAAAATTATTGAAAATTGATCATATATGTTGAAGTTGTCAAGCCGTTGTTCACTGATTTGAGATACTGCGGCAAGCAACTTGTATGCCAAAATTATTGAAATGGGTTCATATTTGTTCAAGTTATCAAGCCAGACAGACACAGTCAATCCAGTATATCTCCCCATTAATATCTTTGAGATTAAATACTAATTGTTGTCTCATTCCTATACATATTATGGAACCCTACCATGGCTGTAAATCACATATTAATGGAGACAATTTCAGAATAAACAGACTGCTGTGGAAATTGACAGTTGATTCTTACCTTGACCTTGTAAGCCAGTGCATTCTCTTATATATGTGAGGCTCCCTATGGGAGACTCCCATATATAAGAGAATGTACTGACACAGGGTCTTTAATGTTTCACCAGCGCAGCTCCCGTCATTAAAATACACCAATGATACAATATCTATGTTAACCTTTCCAATGGCTTCCATGATGAGTCTCCCATATACAGATATAAAACTCTTGTATAAACTTGTGAAGAATATGTTTCACACATACCTCAATATATTGTATACAGCAATATGATTTGGATGCCCAGAGACCCCTGAACCATCAAAGCCGACAACCTGCAATAAATATTAGAAATACTTTTAGAGATTTTTGCGTAAGACACAAAACATTTCAATCTTGTTTCAAACAATATTTATTTTTTACCCTCATAATGGCCTCATTTTCATGAATACAGAAATTACAATTTTTTGGTATGATGACAGATAGGCTTAAAGGTACTCAATCCGATCAGAGGGTCTCCCATCTCAACAGATTCCAACAACAACAATCTGATCAGAGGGTCCTATATTACTATTTCTTTGGCTTTGGGTTTAAAAAATATTTGATTCGAGTCGAGGAACCCATCAAACAAAGCTAAGAGTTATTAGATATTGATTTTTGAAATTTGTTATTTTCTCGAGATGAGTACTAATAATTGCCCTTAACTTCGTAATCTGCTCGAGATGTGTACACCAAAACACTATTCAAACAGACAAGGATGGATAACTCTAAAATCAAGTGGTAATAATAACGCAATTTTGACTGTGTTCTGGGACAGAAAGAATAGAAATAACGAAACTTCAAATATCGATATCTGATCACCCTGAGCGAATCAATTATTTTTTACCCACAAAGCCAAAGAAATAGTAATATAGGACCCTCTGATCGGATTGAGTACCTTTAAGAGGATCTAACAAGTGGGTCACCGCTTAGTATGTCTCAGAAAACTAGAAAGGCATGCAGAAGGAGCATATGGCCAAAGGCCGAGTTGAAAAAAATAGGCTGTGTTTATAATAGATGTTCAAACTTATAACTAAAGAAGAAATAACAGGCTAATTAAATGTACCAAATTACCTGCCTGCTCTTGATAAACATCATAAATAGAGTCCTGTTCCATAATGTTTAATTTGTTTATAATATAACAGCAACAACCAAATGAAAGGACATTGAAGACAGGCATTACCATTGAAGTTGATAATCATAACGGAAGTACATTCAAGCAAATCTGAGTTTAGTGTGCCTGTCATTTGCAGAATGAGGTCCCAGAGGGTGAATTTAGTGACGCTATCCCACATAGCATGCTAGCATCACCATATTCACCCTCTGGGGACCTCATTCTGCATGGCCTCATCTGCTATGGGAGTCATAGACTCAGATTGAAGTTCCCAAATAGTGAATATTGTGATGTACACCCATTGGGAACCTCGATTATGCAATGTGTTGTCTGCCAGTTTGGGGATATAGAGAAACTAAAAAAGAAATAGAATAGAAGTTTCTATAGAAATTTTATAATAAAGAAACTTTCCAGAGAAGATGTGGCCTAAGCAGAATGATGTCCCCAGAGGGTGAATTTAGTGATGCAAGCCCACTATGCGGGATAGCGTCACTAAATTCACCCTCTTGGGACCTTATTCTGCAAATGACAGGCAACTTATTCTCAGGCCTCCATTCAATATCTTCAAACTTCACAGATTGCAAAATAAGAATACAGTGAGAAGAAAATTACAAAATTTGATTGGTTTTCAGATTAGAGATGATAAGTCAGACAAGCGATCAACCATAGATGTCTTATTTGCTTACAATATGGTAGAGCAATGCCATAAATAATTGACTCCTTAACCACCACAGAATTATGGGTAATTTTTCAGGATTTAGTAGGAAATATGGCATATTTCCGACTAAATCCTGAAAAATTACCCATAATTCTGCTGTGGTTAAGGAGTCGATTATTTAGGGAATTACTGTATGACACTTTTGTAACAGGTGGAGGATGGCATCCAGACAGTTTTGGTTCCGTGTATGCACTCATCAAACTTGACAAAGATTACAATTAAATTTTTCGCAGTCGAAAATGAATGGAAATAAGATCTCAGTTTAGTAAACTTCTCATATTGGAATATTCTTGTTCTAAGTGGCAGAAACCTTTACAAAGTATACAAAATACAAGTGCTTCTGGATTTGGAAGTACCATTTATAAACAAGAGAAAAATAATATTTCTTTTGACTGCTTTCTTCACAACTAATATATCTTTTCCAATTGTTTGTTGTACAGGAACGGTACGGTACCTAACATGCATATATACTACTTACTATATTTGCATTAGTTTTCTCAATATGGTTGACAATCTGTCTCTTTGTAAACTCTTTATCCCATACAGCATCATTTCCATCGCTGATCTTTCTGTCAACAATAACCAATTTCACGATTAATTTCTGATACAGAAACATTCAGGAATGTTACTTATTTTAAATGGAAAGGTAGATGTAACTTGCAACATATGGTTTGAGGGTGAATCAAATTAAAATTTCATACCCAGACTACAAGTTTCAATTATTCCATATTCAAACTGAGCATATTTTAATTTCTTACTCGTCTAGCCCTGAACTATAGTGGGGACATGTCATTTCCTGGTATGAGGCGAGTACAGTTGTACAGTAATGCCCTAAGTAATCGACTCCTTAACCACAGCAGAATTATGGGTAACTTTTCAGGATTTAGTCAGAAATATGGCTTGTTGCCATTCATCGGAAAGCTCTCAGGGAGAGCTTTCCGATGAATGGCAACAAGCCATATTTCCGACTAAATCCTGAAAAGTTACCCATAATTCTGCTGTGGTTAAGGAGTCGAATACTTAGAGCATTACTGTATGCCAGAATTCAGAATTAACCTTACTGTGCACTACATCGTTACATGTACCTTGTGAATAAATGCTGGTGTACTTGTGTAAAAATACAGCCAAATTAGCCTATATAAAGGTCACCTAACTCACCACTCTACTTACAAGTTACCTGTAATGCCTTACTTATAAATATATCATTGGCCAAACAACCCCTTATCTTTGAGCCATATAGCCACTCAAAATGATTTTTACCAACATTTCATATGTAAGGCACATCTTATCAGGCAATATAAAGGTTCAGGTTTAAATATACAGTAATGCCCTAAATAATCGACTTGAGAGCTTTCCGATGAATGACAACAAGTCATATATCCGACTAAATCCTGAAAAATTACCTGTAATTCTGCTGTGGTTAAGGAGTCGAGTATTTATGGCATTACTGTATCTTTATTTTATTATTAAGTCACAGATTAATACCAATCATGCACATTATATTTATTTCTATTCATTTTGAAATTATTGAACATGTGAAGGTGACTTGATTGTCAATAAAGAGTATCGTATCGCAGCTATTGTTAACTGCAAAAACAAACTTCTGTAACTAGTTGTAGTTAAAATAAATTATGTGTGAGTCGGCTGAAAAATTAATTGTCAAACATCAAGGTAAGTTTTCTTTGGAGATATCTTGTCATTTGTAGCATTGCAACCTCTCTACCATTAGTTTCATATCTTTCATTGTGCTTGATTATGTGGGAGGAGTCAGAAAACTTGCATTGATAAGTTCTGGTTATACTTACTCGGAATCAAGACATATAACATTTTCTTCTTTCAAACCTAATCTCCTGCAACTTGCTGTTAACTCTTTTTTTCTCTTTTCTCCTATTCCATAAAAGTTTCCTATGTGAGAAAAATTACACATTTATACAAGAACACTCCAGACAATCACAATTATAATCAACAAGCTATGAACAACAAAGAGTGAAGTTCAAAGCCATAACTTTGTAGTCTGACAACATGCAAGAGTGGGAAATTTCAATCTAACTGTAGTCCAAGTTTTTCATGTTAAAGGTACTCAATCTGATCAGACCCTCATAAATTACTATTTCTTTGGCTTCGGGGGTAAAAAATATTTGATTCGAGTCGAGGAACCTACCCATCAACGCTCAGAGTGATCAGATATCAATTTTTGAAGTTTTGTTATTTTCTATTGTTTGTGGCCCAGAAACACGTCATCAAAATGATGGTCTAGGTCAAAATTGCGTTCTTATTACCACTTGATTTTAGAGTTATCCATCTTCGTCCGTTTGAATAAGTGTTTCTGGTGCAATTATTAGTACACATCTCGAGAAATAACAAACTTCAAAAATCAATATATGTTCACTCTGAGCTTTGATGGGTGGGTTCCTCGACTCGAATAAAATATTTTTTACCCCTGAAGCAAAAGAAATAGTAATTTAGGGGTGCTTAATCGGATTGAGTACCTTTAACTGCTTGTGTCAAACAGAGTATACAGAATATAAACATTAAATCTTCATCATAGCAATGTGTTTATATTTATATTCTCTCTCTCTCTCACCCTCCCTCTCCCTCCCTGCCACTCTCTCTCTCCCCTCCCTCCCCTCTCTCTCTCTCACTTTCCCTCCCTCCTCCTCCTCTCTCTCCCTCACTCCCTGCAATTACACATATATTATACAAAGCTTAACACAACAAGGAATGATGACTCTAGAAAGGAAAATGCAAAACAGTGATTGGCCAATCTTTAGAAAGCAGTCATGATAGCAAACCTCCATACCAAACTTTTACTGAGATAAATGTGCTGATGGACAAAAACCCAAAGATTCCCAGATAGACAAAGAAGGATAACTCTGGAATGAAAATCGCAAACAACGTCATTTCCCCTTCTTTAGAAAGCAGTCATGATGGCAAATCTTCATACCAAACTTCATAACCCATGACTGAGATAAATGTGCTGACGGACAAAACCCCCTAAAGATTTCCAGATAAACAGAGAAAGATAACTCTAGAATTGAAAACATATGCCCCTCTTTTGAAAATATTCATGATGATGAATTGGCCTACATACCAAACTACATTCAGTTATGATAACCCATGGTTGAAATATTTGTTCGGTGGACAAAAAAACTTAGATTTACAGATAAACAAAGGTGGTAACTCTAGAATAGAAATTGCAAACAATGTCATTTGCCTCTCTTTTAAAATCAGTCATGATGGCAAACACCTATACCAAATATCATTGAGATCTGATAACCCATGACTAAGATATTTGCCCGGACAGAGGGACAAAGTTAATACAGTATACCCCTAAATTTTCACCTAAAAAGTGGAGGTATAAACATCCATGTGTTTCATGTGGATCCAAATGGTCAAATAAGGACTACAGAGACAAAAAAAGACCTAGCCTGCCTGAAAAGACATGTCATTGATACATGTAGGCTTGTAATGCTGATCAAATTTCTAATATCGCAACTTCTAAGACACCAGTTCTAAAAGCAATCTTATTTTTAAATTTATCACTTGAACCTTCCTTCAACTGTCAAATATACAACAATGAATTTAATTCTGCCATGATATGGATAGAGCTTATGGGAAAACTGTCAAGTTTCACGCTGGGCTAATCTGCTTGATATGTTTAGCATCACTCAGAATGAATGGACTGATGGACAGCATTCCAAGTCACCTTCACAAATAGATCTTGCCATGAATCTCTACTCCAGCTACATAGAGATCATAAGCAACCAGTAAAAACCAGGGAACTGTTTGATGTTTTGACAGGGAAGTTTATTAATAAATAACATTGAAAAAACAGTGCAGGTAATATAATTCTTAGATAAAACCCATTCCTTAATAATGTAGTTCACTGTAGGTGAAGGTTCCAACTTGAATTTGCACGATTTAGTTGAAACCTGTTCCTTAATAATATAGTTCACTGTAGGTGAAGGTTCCAACTTGAAGTTGCACGATTTAAGTGACTTTCTCCCGGGTAATTAATTAAATATTTATTGCGATATTGACTCATAAAAGTCACCAAAAAGCATGCAATCTCGAGCTGGGACTACCCCCTACTGTGGAGTAGATTATTGAGGAACAAATATCAACAAAGAAATATATTCTCTGCCTTGTTTCTTCAATGTTATAAAGTTCCCTGTCAGAATGGGTCAGAACACCTTGAAAAAGTTCTCAGGTTTCGTATTGTTTGAATATGATCTCATACAGAGCAGAGACTCATGACATGATCTACTTCACAAACAACTCAGAATATAAAATAAACATTTTGGGATTTTCATTCGATCCTTGGTGTGCCATGATATAATATACATGGATTAGTTTAATTTAATAAATTGCATTTAATATATAAAACTTCAAAGGAAAAGTGGCATTCTGAAACCTGTGAATGTTGTGCCCTCCAGATTAGACTCCAATGAAGGATTGAAATTTGATTTGATATTGTCCAACTTATTCGATTCTAAATCCGTTGGGAGATTTGTTTATGTTTTGAATATTGGTTACACCAGTTATTTTGCTCAATTAAATTCGCAAATATGTGCATATTGCCGCGTAAGACTCCAGTCAATACCTGAGTGCATGGCAAAATTTTAGGAGTTAACGCAATAGAGTAATAGAGTTATCATGCTTGCGAAAAATACTTTTATTCTGTCACCGCACTGCATAGTATTATATTTGTATATTTATATGTGTGTAGTGTGAATATGATCTGATGGTCACAATCAATAACGCAGGCTGTTGCAGGTCTTTTGAGTATTGAATCTATCCATTTCCACAAACTGTATGAAAGAGTACGATTACAATACTTAGAACCTTATATTTTTGTCTCTGAAAATTCTTCAGAAGTTCAGAGACAAACTTATAATGTTCTAACTAATGTAATCGAACAATATGCACCAAAAAATGACATTTCAGAACAATTCAGCGCATATGAAACAGCTCGAGGGTAATTGTCAAAATGTGAACGCACCCGGTTGAACCGATGACTGAAACTGTTGTATACCTATAAATACCTATTCCGTTCAGGATTGAACAGTACGAGAAATCCAATGTACATTTAAAATATTAATATACTGGATTAAGGTGCGTAGCCGGGTCCTACTAAACAACGAACACAAACGAACATAAACGAACATAAACGAACACAGGTCCAAAAAGCGGAATAGAAGGGTGAAATTTGGTTTGTGTGTGCGTGTGGGTCCACTCTATGTGTATGTGGTGTTATTTCCAACTTTGATCACTTATTTTTTTAGTTATTAGCATTATTTGAATACAAAACTACTAAACAACGAACACAAACGAACATAAGATTAGCCATACTGCAAAGGTGTTAATTAACTACGGCTTACTCTGTCTCCTTGTTAATTGCACATCTGTGAGTTGTTTTTACTGCAAGGTGATTGTCAGTTTTTTCACTGACGGCAATAAAAACACGGGAAACATCAGAGGTCGGCGGTATGTATGAATTCATGTAAGAATGTGATCCGAAGTACGAACTATTGTTTCGCACATAGTCACACATACATATGGTTCTTTCTAAGTTTAATTTCGTCGTTCGATTTTCCACTTCTCCTCGATAGAGGATATTATGTTCGTTATTTTTATCAGTCGAAAAAGTTGCACATCAAATTTGTTCAACTTCCATCTTAAGATTACTACAGGTAAGGTCATTCCCGTCGTAGTTTAGACATCGAATTGCAGCGACATGAAGTTGAACAAAATTTATGTAGTTTGATCGGTTGTTGTGTTTTATAATGGACATGACAGTTCGCCAGACTTGTGCTGTTTTTCCTATTTCAATGCGGAAGCGCAGTTGAAGTTTTCTGAATTGAATTGGTGTAGCGAGAATATCTCAGACCACACGTATACACGGGCATGTGTTAGAACTATGAGAATCACACACATCGTCAAGGACAGACAACGGATCTACTTACACATTAACCTAACTATTTAATTAGACGGTTATGATATCGTTGACATCTTTTAGTCGATAATACACTCCCCATTTGAGCCAAATAGACCAACTGAACGAAAATGGCACCATCCTTGATATTTCTGTGGCATACTAGTACTTATGTCACATTATTACCTCGTTAACATTCTGATATGTAAATATAAGAAATCAATTATTGTTTCGTTCATTTCCATGGTGTGTGAATGCTTGTGAACCTGGAAAATGTGAGAAGTGATTCTGCGTGTCACGCCATTTTCATGCCTATATATGCATTCTTACCCATGATATTGAAAGAGACAACCATTCGTTTCCCAAAATGGCAAAGAATAGTGACCACTCGCTCATATACTCTAACAGAATCACCTCACAAACCGCGAGAGAAAATACAACATATTTCTTGATTAACTGCTGTCGAATTTAACCACATAGGCCTACATAAAATGTAGGAAAAAATCAGGCTAGAGAGTTCTATCTCCATGTGCAGTCTGATCCGGTAGCGAGACGATGGTTTCGAAAGCAGAAGGGTTCTATCTCTAAACACATTTTTGTCTTTTATTATAAAACTGGCGAGTTTCTAGAACTGAGACTTCGGATATAATAATATTTTAGTTAGCTTTAACATTTTAAAACATGACGACACACACTGAAAACGATTTACTTGGTAATTCCCGTCTCGAAATTTCAACATAGATTTCCCAATAAAATGATAAATGTTGGATAGAACCATCTGATTCTCACACGACGATATATAAGCTCGATAAAAAGAGCAACTCAAACGTTTTGTTAGATATGCAAAACGCCGACCTCTGATGTTTCCCGTGTTTTATTGCCATCAGTGACAAAACTGACAATCACCTTGCAGTAAAAACAACTCACAGATGTGAAAAGAGTAAGCCGTAGTTAATTAACACCTTTGCAATACTGCTAATCTTATGTTCGTTTGTGTTCGTTGTTTAGTAGCTTTGTATTCAAATAATGCAAATAACTCAAAAAATAAGTGATCAAAGTTGGAAATAACACCACATACACATAGAGTGGACCCACACGCACCCACAAACCAAATTTCACCCTTCTATTCCGCTTTTTGGACCTGTGTTCGTTTATGTTCATTTGTGTTCGTTTGTGTTCGTTGTTTAGTAGGACCGACGTAGCCTTCATTGACGGAAAACTACACTTGGTACATGTATGCTACAATAACTAATTGTTCAAAATTAACTTATTGTTAGGATTTTAATAAGTGACAATTTGCATCGAGATTCGATTCGACGTGAAATCCTTGACCTGATTCAAATCAAGCTTTGATTCGAGCCACAAATGCCGGATTTGTTGGAGTCTATCGAGATGCACCGTACATGTAATGTGTCACTTTATTTGAACATTCTTACCTGACGTTAAACACATGACATGTATCTCAATGTCATCTTCTAGAAACTTTGACAACAGAGGTGCAAAAAACATGCACTCATCATCTGGATGAGCTGTTACAAGTAAAAGTCTCTTGCAGTCAGATACAAATTGCTGTGAAACCATGAAAAGGTGTTGCTTTGCAGTGAGTAAAAACAGGAATACAGTACAAGATATATAAACTATTGTAAAATATTTAAAGTAATCTGAGTTTTCCAAGAATTCCAGCATTTTGTGGATAAATACTCGCAAATTATTGCAAATATAAATCACTTCCGTGTTCCCATGTGCCAAAAAGTAGCTCTTGTGAATTAGTAATCGGTAAGACGAGATGTCGTAAAGACACCTCAAATTGAATAAGGAAGTGGTAAAACGTATTTCAGTCAGATCATTTAAAAATAATCATGGCCACCGAAGATTGGAAAACTCAGCCGTTCAGGGCGAAAGTTATTGCTCAAATGTAACTTAATTAACACTGAAATATAACAATGGGATAAAATAATATTTTGTTTATATCGTGACAGCGGTTTAAATTTTAACCACATTTTATAAGACACTTTTTCTATACAATAAATTTTATGCAAGTTCCGGTTTCATTTTCAAACTCAAATTGTAATAACAAAATTCTATGGAAGCCCATTGCGGTCACATTTATCCGTATAAAACCATTATTTTATTGGGTTTAAACGCCATTGTATAACTGAAGGGGTCACTATCATCACACAACATGCGGTTGAGTGGGTCCTATCACAGGGGTTTGACAAGATGATACATGATGTTGTAATAATAATATTAATATATATATATTCACAGTTACTGGACATAAAGTCCCAAAAATAAGGTTTTAATCGAGTTTAGAAATCGGTATCCTTATATAACGAAGTCCGTTATATAAGGATACCGATTTCTAAACTCGATTAAAACCTTATTTTTGGGACTTTATGTCCAGTAACTGTGATATATTTTTTTTGTAAATAAAGTTTATTTGTGCATAAGTGTCAAATATAGAGCACCGGGTACGGTCAACAGTAAAAACCTATATAAGACCAGACCCAAACACCAATAGTCAAAAATTAAATAACAGTGAAAACAACATAATAATTCATGAGGGGGGGATCTAGTTCAGTCATGAACGTAGTGCGTATCCTTCTAGTGGAAGCAGCAATCTGCGAAAGCGGTCATGTTAACCTAGTGGGGATCAAACAATTAAATACTATAAGGATGTACTTGAGGAACAACAGTGCTGTGGTGTAGAGCACAGTTGTTGGCCATTATATACATGTATAAGTAGTAGCCCTAGAGTAAGAATAATAGGAAAGTTGGGAAACAACATGATAAAAAAAAAATTTAAAACCTACCCACCTCCCCTGTTGCACTCGAATCTCATCAAAACGAATACGCTTTGGACATGAATAACTACGTATGCAAAACTATCGAATATCGATAATCACCCTTACCATACATTTCTTGAGAGGTATATCCAGAAAAACTACTTTTATCAGGTGAACATAATCAAAATCACGTTAAAATTTGGCTCGACACAACATCATTAGCACGGAAATGTTAGGATCGATAACTCTTTTGAAAAGTCGGGTTGGCGATTACCGCAATACGATAGGGGAACACTGAGTGCGTAACGTAACTATCACAAGTATAACGTACTCTGATAAGTTATGACACTTATCGCCAAATTCATGCTTCAAACATTTTAAACATGTCATCTTCAGCTTCTTTTATTTTATTTTTATGAAAATGAATAATAAATGGGGTGATAAATATGTATAAAATGACAAATAGAATCAAATTAGCCATTTTCCCGTGAAACTTAGGACAGGTAAGCCAGGTACAAAAATTGGTGAAATATGAGTACGAACGTCAAAGTGTTCCCCTATCGTATTGCGGTAATCACCAACCCGACTTTACGAAAGATTTATCGATCCTAACATTTCCGTGCTAATGATGTTGTGTCGAGCCAAATTTTATCGTGATATTGATTATGTTCACCTGATAAAAGTAGTTTTTCTGGATATACCCTCAAGAAATGTATGGTAAGTGTGATTATGGATATTCGATAGTTTTGCATACGTAGTTATTCATGTCCGAAGCGTATTCGTTTTGATGAGATTTCAATTGCAACAGGGGAGGTGGGTGGGTTTTTAATTTTTTTTTTATCATGTTGTTTCCCAACTTTCCTATTATTCTTACTCTAGGGCTACTACTTATATATAATGGCCAACAACTGTGCCCTAGAGTAAGAATAATAAGAAAGTTGGGAAACAACATGTTAAATTTTTTTTTTAAACCCACCCACCTCCCCTGTTGCACTCGAAATCTCATCAAAACGAATACGCTTCGGATATGAATAACTACGTATGCAAAACTATCGAATATCGATAATCACACTGACCATACATTTCTTGAGAGGTATATCCAGAAAAGCAACTTTTATCAGGTGAACATAATCAAAATCACGATAAAATTTGGCTCGACACAACATCATTAGCACGGAAATGTTAGGATCGATAACTCTTTTGAAAAGTCGGGTTGGCGATTACCGCAATACGATAGGGGAACACCGAGTGCGTAACGTAACTATCACAAGTATAACGTACTCTGATAACTTATGACACTTATCGCCAAATTCATGCTTCAAACATTTTAAACATGTCATCTTCAGCTTCTTTTATTTTTATGAAAATGAATAATGAATGGGGTGATAAATATGTATAAAATGACAAATAGAATCAAATTAGCCATTTTCCCAGCCAGTTATCAGAGTACGTTATACTTGTGATAGTTACGTTACGCACTCGGTGTTCCCCTATCGTATTGCGGTAATCGCCAACCCGACTTTTCGAAAGCGTTATCGATCCTAACATTTCCGTGCTTATGATGTTGTGTCGAGCCAAATTTTATCGTGATTTTGATTATGTTCACCTGATAAAAGTAGTTTTTCTGGATATACCTCTCAAGAAATGTATGGTAAGTGTGATTATCGATATTCGATAGTTTTGCATACGTAGTTATTCATGTCCGAAGCGTATTCGTTTTGATGAGATTTCGAGTGCAACAGGGGAGGTGGGTGGGTTTTTAATTTTTTTTTTAACATGTTGTTTCCCAACTTTCCTATTATTCTTTCTCTAGGGCTACTACTTATATATAATGACTAACAACTGTGTATAGGGATGATACAGTAAACCATACATATATACTTGTTCAAACAAGTTTAATTGTATTATGTTAAAGATTTTGAATTAAACCACTTGGTAGATTCGAAGTATAGATGGACAGTATTAAAGATAAGATTATTGTTTGCATCACTGTCAGAATTGTTTCCATAAAGTAAGCTTTTAATATTTATATCCACATTCATGTTAATTAGTGAACTATACATAACTGCCCGTTGACTACTAAATAATGCACAGTGCATGAAATAATGTTCAGAATCTTCATAAAAATAGTCACATCTACAAGAACAGTCATCAGTAAGAAATCGATCAAACATATGTGCATTAAGATCACTACAGCCTACTCTAAGTTTTGAGTGAATAATTTGATTTGATCTTGTGCCTGCACAATAATATTTAAGAACGATATGCTCATTTCGGCGAAATTCATATTTAATTTGTGAAATCGAGCTACTTGAACGTATTATTGGACTTGATGTGTTCATTATTCAATACCAGAAGGAAAAAATGAGTTTAGATAGCTCTTTAATGGTTTGGTGATATGTTCATATTTGGATATATCATCCTCATCCCTTATAAGATAATACATTATAATAAACAGAATTATGAATAGGGTAGCAACTACAGGTAACAGGATTAGCTATTCGCGTCATATTTTTAAATTTTTTGGTAATTAGAAAATCAGAAACGGTAAACACGTTATCGATCATAGCGATCTCCATATTCATTGCTATTATGACTAGAGATGGGCGGTACTCGGTATTTACCGTGCGGTATCGTTATTAGCGAAATAACGATTTACCGTACCGAATCAAATTAAAAATATTGAATTTTCAGTACTCAAATTATTCATGTGTTGCCAACTTGTGTGGTTTCATATTGAGTAAAGTTTATCAGTAATTGCATAGGATATATTTAAACCTTGCTATGTCGGTACCTTTCTATTAATTAATCATCATCGGCATCATGCAATTGCGCAACTTATAACGGGCGTAAGCGATTTTTCGCCAGCGAAGATTTTACGAACCTAAATATGTTCAAGTCTATATATTGCAGTCATGCATTGATGCATTCTCTCATTCTTTTCAAAAGCTGTGTGACCGTGTGCGTGTAAATTATCAAAGAGATGTGTGAATATCACTTAATTGTGTAGGTCATTTGTTGCCTAATTTAGCTGTAGTCACAAATGTAGTAAATCTGTGGACCGTGGGCATACACTGTTCAGTTATATACTTTGATTACCGGGAATCTCTAATCTAGTCTTATAATTAGGCCAAAGCGAAAAATAGGTGTGTTTCCACTCCCATCCATAAAAAAAACAGGGGCGGGGGGGTGGCTTTTCACTTTATTTTTTTTTTTCACTTTATTTTTTCGCGGGGAAATTCAAATATCATATTTGTGCTATCTTTCTAATAATTATGTCATTTATGAACTTATTGTGAAGGCTAACAATGTATGTACTGAATTTCAGTGCCTTGTATTTAATCTACATGTGCAAATTGTACATATGTTCATTAATATTCAATAAAACAACTAGTTTCAATATTTACAACAGTGTAGAATAACTTTCCACATAATTGGGCGTCAAGGCCTTTGGAGTGATTCTTTTCATAGACTTGAAAAAAGGTGTTGCAGTGGGGAACCTTTGTCATTTTGTTTCTGCCTTGCGCCATGTGTATGCATTTAAAAAACTTAAGTGCCAACACGCTGCTGGCACTTGTTTGGGGCGACATGTTGACACTATTTCCCGGATGTTTGCAAAATTGTTTTAGATCTTCCGGTAAATATACACTCCGGCTTCCGTTCGGTAAATTACCGTAGGCCTATATCATCCGGTTGTTACAGTCCGTTCTTTTCAGACACCGTTGGAAGTTTTGGGACAGATGTATTCTTTGCGATTGCGTTCGCGTAAATATTGTGTAGCATTATTTTGCCGGTATATTTGGGCATGTCGTTAGTTGACGTACATTAATAATGCGGTCATAAACTCATCACCCTAATGCCGCCATGGAGCTTCATTTTACAGTGTGTCTGAAAACCACGTGCGCGTTTGATTTTGTTTACAATCTGTTGCTATATCGATCACAACACGGAATTTTATTGTCAGTGGGTCGATTTAATAACCAAATAAGGAGACAATTTTAGTATGCTTGTTTATGTGAGAGGTATATATATAACAATATAAATAGTGTAGTATTAATTCACGTGGAAATAGTAAATACATCGTATTTTATTTTTCGGGATTTGGAAAATAAATAAAGTGAGTTTCGTCAGGGGGTTTTGAGGTGGGGCGGGTGGGGGAGTGGAAACATGCCTATTTTTCGCTTTGGCCTTAAGAGCCAATAACGATTACCGTACCGTTACCGAGGTCAATCAAAGAAAATTTACCGATACCGAGATTGAAATTTCAATACCCCCATCTCTAATTATGACCATTATACATCAATCTGACCGCTGTGACTACATTTAGCATAGCATTGGTAATATCACCTTATGTTTTCTTTATATCACCGCGACAACAGGTTTCATTTGCGAAGCGTTTTCAGTTGTCTCTGTGTGAGAGCCGGGTTACTTACATCGCAATTAGTTGCCGGTGTCTGGGAAAAATTGTACTCATAAAATAAAAGGGCCAAGGAATCTCTGCCGTTTTGTTTTGTTACATGTCCGAATATTTCCAGTGCATGTAAATGCTTCTAACGATGTTGCTATATAACATTCCTCCAGTTGGTATAGCGCCTAAATACCAACTTATACGTTATTGGCGGATGATGCACAATTAACTTCATGCTTAACAGTTAATAATACGTGTATTACTTGGTAACACAACACTGTTATATCGGGATGAGAAAAAGAGCAACAGTGTCAGTTTCCAAGATTTGGGTCGAAATATTCGGACCACTGTTGCAAAGAGATTCCTCCAGAGCGTTGATAAATTTTGCCCGGAACCCCAGGGACACTGGTAACAAATTGCGACGTAAGTAACCCTGTTCTCGCGTGGAGACGACAGAAAACGCTTCGCAAATGAAACCTGGCGTCGCTGTGATATAAAGAGAACATAGGTGATAAAGTCAATGCGAAGCTAAATGTAAGTTACATGCGGTCAGATTGAACTATAATAGTCATAATAGCAATCTATCTGAAGATCGCAACGATCGATAATGTGTTTACCATTTCCTATTTTCGAGTCAAATAGTTATAAATAAAAATTTATAGGTCAATTCACTAATCCTCCAGTTGCAATCCTTGTCTTTTATTATGTTTCTATTTGTAAATATTTATTATTACTATTATTTATTATCATTCTGTCAAACTCCTGTGGTCATACTAAACAACATAACGAACACAGGTCCAAACCATGGAATAGAAGGGTCAAATTGGGTTTGTGGATGCGTGGGGGTACATTCTATGTGTATGCAGTGTTTTTCCAACTTTGATGACTTATTTTTTGAGTTATTAGCATTATTTGAATACAAAGCTACTAAACAACGAACACAAACGATCATAAAATTGGCGTACAGCACTGAAGCGTTAATCAAGGTGTTAATTAACTACCGCTTAATATTTTATGAAAGTGATCTCAAGAATGCTTCTGTTATGTTGTATTTTTCTCTTTGAATTGAGCGTTTTGTCACCTTGAAATTTTTTTCCAGTATATTGAACCATAACTAGTTACTCAATGACTGCACTATATGTCTTCAATGTTTTCTATTCCAGTGAAGATTCCTTCCGGCAATCTTCTACACCGATGAGTAAATCTGCACATGAGATGGAAAATCATGTATTCCAAAAGGCACAATCAAGGGTGAGCCATTTATAATATAATATATTTTTCATTGCCATAGTATTACCTACAATTTTAGCAGTTCTAAACAATTACCATGGATGATGCTTTAATAAATGGATAATATTCAATTGCTTAAGATTTTGTGAAGAGCAATGATTTTGTGATAATGCGTACTGGTATGAATGAACTTAAAATTATATTCACTATTTAACAATTCTCTTAAAAAATTTCAATTTGCATGGAATAGTCCAAGAAATGAAAAATATGAAAATTCTGAGGTGGGCACAATATATAGTTTAAAATCTCTATCAGCCATATTGGCGATGTACAGTAATGCTCTAATTAATCGACTCCTTAACCACAGCAAAATTATCCCCGAGAGCTTTCCGATGAATTGCAACAAGCCATATTTCCGACTAAATCCTGAAAAGTTACCCATAATTCTGCTGTGGTTAAGGAGTCGATAAATTAAAGCATTACTGTATAGAGTCACAACTGAGATTTCATGCCAACCAGACACAGCAGGCCTGCAATTTTCAAAATAATGCATAACTTATTTTTCGTTCGTCTGTTTTGTGCTTAGGTAACCCATAGATTACCAGAAGAGTTACACAAACTGTTGTAATAAATACAACTGGTATTATTAACTAATAATGAGCAGCTCATTGAACTTTAATAATTTTGAATGTTTCCTTTTGGGACTTGATTAAGCCATAATTAAGGTGAGAATCAGTGATCGCAAGATCTAAAGAAAACTTTGGCCTGTTTTTCATTTGTGGCATTTTTATTTTATGTAACCTCCAGTAGAACTGAAAAATCGATCGCCTCAAATTTGCAGGCCTGAAACAGATTATCATTTTCTCTTGTATGTCCAGTTGGGTTTTTCAAATTGTCTGTCAAACAAGGTGAGAAGAAATCTATTTTTTTCATTTGTATTTTCTTTCGGTTTTATGCGTCCATTGATTCCACTTCATTACATTTATGGTTCTTATGACAGTATCCATACTTTAATTTAGATTTTTCTATTTGATGACTAAATCCTTCGGTTCGCCCTACAAACAACATCCCTCATCCAATCATCACCAAACTTCATATTTATCTTCAGGATGACCTCTAGATGAGAGTCATCAAAGACCAAATCGTTCAGCACACACTACAGGCAACATACCTCGTCCGGTGGGAGTCATCAAATTTTTCCAAATTTCATTAAAAAACATGGCCACTGGCAGCCATCTTGGATTTTATTCTTTGCCCGACTAAATCCTTTGGCACACCCTACAGACCACATTCTCAAGCGATCGTCATCAAACTTCGTACGGATCTTCGGGGTGACCACTACATGGGAGCCATCAAATTTTTCTGATTTTTTTTTTTAAAACATGGCCACCAGAAGTCATCTTGGATTAATTTACCGATATATATCCCTCTTCATGTTGACATCCAATATTACTTAGACCTTTCCGCATTCCTAATCACTCAATTGACTGTAACACATGAAATTATCCCTCTTCAAGTTAAGCTACAGTGTCATTTTGGTATGGTAGTCACCCACCTTATTTATTTTTCAGGATCAGTACCTAGCTTTGGTTGCGAGATTGATTCTTCATGTTAGAGAATTCAGTGAGTATTATGTTAGAGTGTGTTTTCTATCACAACAACTATGACAGTTCTTGAACATATATTTTATGTGATTATTAATCTTTTCATGATGGGAGCTGCGCTGGTGCAGAATTAAGGTGTGAATACCTACCTACCCAATTTTGATAATTGATTGTTATTTATGTCAGATGCACAGAAGGAAAAGAAGCCAGGTGGTATGGTGCCAGACCCAATGATGGGCATACCACAAGGACAAGCTCAAGCTCCACTACAGGATCCAATGAATGCCTTACAAAACTTAGCGATGCAAGGCACCGCCGGGATGGGCGGGCCACAACAAGGTTTGTTGATAAATTACATTTTAACTGCATGCTATAATAAAACTCAATACAAAAAAAAAATTATTTGAAATTGTTCTCGTAGTTTGATCTTCTAATTAGTGAAGAATTTGTTTTTAATCCCATATTTTCCTACTTTCTGTAAAACAAATTTGACTAAAATGTCCATCAGTTGGAAATTTTTCAACATTAGTGTGGTGTCAGGTTGAAAAATTTTAACACTTAGAGAATCTGTCTAGATGCTAAGAATTTTCAGTTTTCAGATTTGAAAATTTTATCCCACCTGGCTGAAGGGTCTTGATCCTTCCTCGGTGGCCAGTCAAAAACTGCTTATCAATTTTAAAAAACAAATCGAAGCCTGAATTATACATGCTAGGATTTTTCAGTTTTCAGGTACAGATTTCTCACAACGTGGCGACCATGGTTCTAGTGGGTCCTATTTTCTTCCCCAGTGACCAGTGCTAATATGCTCATAAAACCAAATCGGGGCCTGTCAGATTGCAAAATTCCAAAGCCAAAGGGGAAAAGTGCAATTGTAATAACTCATACCTTGGAATTTGTCATGATTCAGAGGAATTTGTTATTTGAACATCTCCCAATGGAACTGCTCGTCAATGAGTGTTTAGAATAGAATGGATTAATCTTGTGTGTTGTCTTATGTCCACTGACGAACTAAACTCTACATGTTAGGATGTTCTATAAAGTGATCAGATGTGTAAAAAACAGACAAATGGATCAAAATCTCAGTGAGAATGACTGTGAAATGAACCCTCTTTGCTCAAGAGGTTCTTAATCCATCCATGACGGGAGCTTTCTGAAATTTTGCGAAAACCCTATTTCAATGCATTCTCTTATATATGCGAGTCTCCCATAGGGAGCCTCGTCTCCCATAGGGAGACTTGCATTGGCCTAACAATATTTACCTTTACCGTATAAGCCAGTGAATTATCTATTATATATTTTGGAAGATCTGTGTGTGTGTGTGTGTGTGTATCTGTAATCGATGGACTCGAAAATGGCCGAGCCGATTTCGATGAAACTTGGTATGTGGGGGTACCTTCGGTCGGGAAGTGGCATAAACCTATTAAGTTGCCCGTGCGATGTGACCTTGACCTTGAAATCGGGTCATTTCAAGGACAAACGCCCGAATATCACGGGATTTCGATGAAACTTGGTATGTGGGGGTACTTTCGGTCGGGGAGTGGCATAGGCCTATTAATTTGCCCGTGCGACGTGACCGAATATCACGGGATTTCGATGAAAATTAGTGTCTAGGGATACTTTCGTATGGGGGGTCTCATAAGCCTATTCAAAATGATCAATTCAAGTTAAAATCGGGTAAAACCGGATGGATTTCGACGGGTACTTTTGTCGGGTACTTTTGTTCGGGCAGTGTTTTGGACGGGTCAAATCGTGACCCCACCTGACCTTGGCCTTCAAAATAGACAATTCAAGGTCAAAGCCCAGACGAAGTCGGGTCACCTTCTAGTCTTATATAAATGAGGCTCACTATGGGAGACTCACATATATAAGTGGATACAACAGTACAGGGTCTTTATTGCTGCACCAGCACAGCTCCTGTCATGAAAGGGTTAAGTGTTCATATACCCAGACCCAGTGAATATCTTGTGTTTAAACTGAATAGTTTCCAGTTTGTTTTAATAGTATCCAAGTGTCATTTTTAGTTCGACTTGACAAACTCAAGCTTGAGCTAATGCCATGGGTTGTCGTCCGTCGTCCGGCCATCTGTCTGTCAAAAATTTCCTATTACACTCCCTACAGGCCACAACGCTCATCCGATCATCACCAAACTTCAAATGGATCTTCTGGGTGACCTCTAAATAGGAGCCATTGATTTTTTCCGAAATTTGTTAAAAAACATGGCCGTTAGCAGCCATCTTGGATTTCAAATTTGAATTCATCGGCATGCCCTGCAGCACCCATTTATTGGAGAAATGTTTTGAAAAGTTACAGGCATGTTTAGGATCAGCTCTAAATGGGAGCTATCAAATTTTAACAATTTCGATGAAAACATGGCCACCGCACACCTTACAGATCACATCTCTTATCTGAAATGTTAAAAATGAAATTAATTTCATCTACCCAATACAATCTCTTTACTGAAGCTTTGATTTTCCTTCTTTATTAATCTATTGACGGTCTAGCATAAAATTAACACATGCTCAAGTTGACACTTTCATTTCACATCCTCGTGAGAGTTGGACCATGTCATGTCATGGTGCCAGGTTTATCATTCACTTCTAATTCTCTGAATGCAAATATAAAACAGCCATTATGTGTTTTTATCCCCTGGGTGGGATCGACCTTCATTTACAGAGATTTTAACCCTTTCAGTGCAAAGTCCAATTTTTGTATCAACCCATATTTCCTTGATCATTTTTCTAATTTATTGATTATAATAATGTGATACATCGATGGAAAGAGATTTGAAAAATGATCAAGGAAATATGGGTTGATACAAAAATCGGACTTGGCACTGAAAGGGTTAAAGTAATGGTACACATATGACAATGTAAAATGAGTCAGTTCATGTTTAAATGTCTGTTCTGCCATATACAAAGAGTTATGCGATAATAGCATTCTATTTGTTTTTAATCAGAGAAGGCAACACCAGTGATGTTCATTGTGTGATTTGTGGGCTGGGTTTAATGAAACAGATTTATATATCTGATACTGGTATATATTTAATATACACTATTACTCTTTAGTTCCATGATTGATTTACATACAAAACATAAGGAGGATATGTGTCTCTGACACATCACATATTCATTTCAGACTCTCATGGGAAGGCCTATGACTGCGCCTACACAATGGGCAGTCCAGGTTATGAACAGTTCAATGATCTTCGGGATGAGTCACAGAATAGACAATTTCCTTATTCTGCTTCAAATATTTTCCAACATGCAACACTTCGCACAGTCCAGATAGATATATCTGGGCCAAACCCAGAATCTGTCACTCACGAGCTGATGATGAATGTCCTATTTGAATATCTCAAAGCCGATGATCTGGAATGCATCTACAGAGTGGAAAATCCAAGAAGATGGTTTGCAACACTGAAAAATCAGTCAGACGTATGCATATTGACAGACAGAAATGACAAATATATTGGTGGAAGTAAAACTCTAACTTTTAAAGCATTCCAAGATCTGATTTTATCATGTCATGTGCTTTGGTGTCCTTACTATATACCCCATCAGGACATAAGTGACGCACTGCAAGCCTACGGACAAGTAATATCCATAGATCATGAGTTTGTCATGAAAGATAATGTTAAAATCAGGAATGGGAACCGGATCCTCTCTCTGCGGATGCCTTTTGGGAAGGCGAACCAGCTCCCGGACTTGATCTCAGTGTGCGGATTCAAATGTTCCATAGAGGTAGACAAGAATGAAGATTCATCAGTTATAAATGAAGATGATGAAGAACGGGAAATTGGTGTTAAGGCAAAAATATCAACAGCTGCTTGTAACACTGAAGCTCGGAGGAAAAGACGACACACATCCACCCACTCCTCGGAGGGAAATGGTCCAGAAGACGAGAAGGTAGCCCAGCTAGATGTTATGCCAGAACCGTCAGAATAAAATGGGCCCTGCACAATAAAAACATCATTATTTGAGGAGTAAACAGTTAATTTGATCATGGAGAGAATTTTGCCTGTTAACCCTTCCATGACTGGAGCTTCCGGAAAGTTTGCAAAAACCCAGTGCCAATGCATTTTATTATGTATGCAAGTCTCCTATGCATATTTAAGATAATACATTGGCCTAACAATATTTACCTTGACCTTGTAAGCCAGTGCATTCTCATATATGCGAGGCTCCCTATGGGAGACTTGCATATATAAGAGAATGCACTGGCACATGATATTTAATGCTGCACCAATGCAACTCCCATCATGAAAGGGTTAAAATATTTATTTCATTAATTCTTTCTATACTAAATACTCATTGAAGTGTATAGATAATATGTTCAACAAATGACCAAAGGTTGTTTGTTGAACTTATTATCTGAACATTTCCCACCAATTAAAGACATATTGTTTTACTAATGTCATTGAATAAAATCAATCAGTTAGTATCCAAGTCTATCCCCATCGGAAGAATGTAGCAATGAACTAAGATTGTCTAAAATTCCAATCGACCAACCAACGGTACCATTTCGGAAAGCACAAATGTGACCCGCCATATCAAATCCAGTCGTAAGTCGTGATTTTTTTACCCTGTGCCAATGCATTCTCTTATATATGCGAGTCGACCATAGGTCGCCTCGCATATATAAGAGAATGCATTGGCCTAACAATTATTTATCATTTTTTTTAAATAAATGTTTCTTACAATTTTTAGGACATAAAATAAAAAAACATCCATTACCCTGCAGGGAGCCCCACACATATATAGAAGAGTGTCGTCTGCTCATGTTTGTCTGGGGCTCTGTATGGGTGAAATTATAAATTTGTTAAAGAATACAAGAAAAAATTATTAAAATTGTAAAAAATTGTTAGGCCAATGCATTCTCTTATATATGCGAGGCGACCTATGGTCGACTCGCATATATAAGAGAATGCATTGGCACAGGGTAAAAAAAATCCCGACTTACGACTGGATTTGATATGGCGGGTCACAAATGTAAATATTTATTACTTTATTTGAGACGCATTATTGGACATAAACATTATGACAATAACTTCAATAGAGATCCTAATGCACTTGTATTATCTTTCTGTCTGTCAGTCATCTGCTAAAATTGCCTGAGCACTCCTCCAAATGAATAATAAACAATTCCATTGTATACTTTTATAACTGAGGGGAGAATATATTTAGTATAGAGAGGGTTAAAGTGACAGACCTGGCAGATTTGAGCGTCTACTGGGCCAAATCTGTATAATGTCAGCTCAAAAGTTTAAATGGATTAGAGTCCATTTGCAAGTTTCCTATTTGAAGTCTCTTGTTTGGCACACACAAAAACATTTCAAACTGCCAAGTGAATTCTTTAGTCACTGTAATCAATTGTATGAGATTATGTTGTTGTCATATCTAATGAATTATAACAACCAGTCAGATTCACTGTTTAATTTTACTTTCAAAAAAAATTAAATATTTGGTGATTTTGTCAATGCTTCACTGCCTAGTCTTTATCATTTGTATTTGTGCAACTATGAGATTTGCGGTCAAGGATGCAATATATATGGGACTATTATTATCTATTGCCTGACAAATAACTTGCAAACCACAGGGATGTGCTGTTAAAAATGAGTAAAAAATACAAATTAAATACATCTAAGTTAAAAACGAGTGTGCCCCTTTAATAAAAGCTACACTATTAATATACTATTATAATGTTACAAGGAAGTTCACAAAATCTAATACGTCCTCACATCCAATGACCATTCACAAACGCCTGAACCAATTCCTAATATTCCAAATGCCAATCAATTGAGTAAAAGTTATATTTTACAATCTGGTACACAATTCTAGGATAAGCTGTTCGACAACTTATAAAACAGATGATGAGCAAAAAATTCATGGTGAGCACCGGCTCGGTGGCCACTCTTTATTACAGTAGAAAACAGACCGTCCATTTCAAACTCAATATTTATTGAATATTGATCCAAAAAACCCACCTTTTGTAAAAAATTTGTACATACAATGTTAGTCTGCCGAAATCAGTAGCATATATGAATCCAAGTATTCACTCTTTTTAGCTCAACTTTACTTTGTAAAGTAAAGTTTGAGCTATTGCCATGGCATGGTATCCGTCGTGTGTGTGTGTGCATGATTCGTCAACAATTTCCTTTAGCATGGGCTACAGGTTGTACCTTTAGTCGGATCATTATGAAATTTGTCATAGCTGTTGACATTGACATGTAGATTGGAAAGAGTCATTTTGGGATCATTCTGCCAAAAATCATAGCCGCCAGCAGCCATCTTGGATTTTACTCTTTGCGTGACTAAATCCTTTGGCACGGGCTACATGTCGTACCTATGGTCTGATCATTATGAAATTTATCATGGCTGTTGACATTGACATGTAGATGGGAACGAGTCATTTTGGGGTCATTCGGCAAAAAAACATGGCCACCAGTGGCCATCTTGGATTTCAAAATTCAATCCATTAGCACGGGATACGGGTCGTACTGTTCGTCTGATCATCATGAAATTTGTCATGGATGTTAATATTGACATGTAGATGGGAACGGGTCATTTTGGGGTCGTTCGGCCAAAAAACATGGTTGCCAGCAGCCATCTTGGATTTTATTCTTTGCATGACTAAATCCTTTGGCACGGGCTACAGGTCGTAGCTTTGGTCGGATCTTCATGAAATTTGCCATGGATGTTAACAATCACATATAGATGGGAACGAGTCATTTTGGGGTCATTCGGCCAAAAACCATGGCCGCCATCTTGTATTTTACTCTTTGCATGACTAAATCCTTTGGTATGGGCTACAAGTGCCTTTGGTATGGGCTACAAGTCGTACCTTTGTGAAGATCATCATGAAATTTGTCATGGCTGTTGACATGTAGATGGGTGTGAGTCATTTTGGATTTTACTCTTTGCGTGACTAAATCCTTTGGCACGGGCTACATGTCGTACCTATGGTCTGATCATTATGAAATTTGTCATGGCTGTTGACATTGACATGTAGATGGGAACGAGTCATTTTGGTGTCATTCTGCAAAAAAAATGGCTGCCAGCAGCCATCTTGTATTTCAAAATTCAATCTATTCACACAGGCTACAGGTTGTACCTTAATTTGGCCATATCATCATGAAATTTGTCATGAATATTGATATTGAAATGTAGATTGAAACCTTTCATTTTGGGGTTATTCGGCCATAAAATATGTCAGCTGGCAGCTATCTTGGATTTTACTCTTTGCTTGACTAAATCCTTTGGCAACACTACAGTCCACTTCCCTCATCCGATCATCACCAAACTTAATATTAATCTTGATCTACTTGATGGAAGCGTTCAAATGTTTTTGAATTTCATTGGAAAACATAGCCGCCAGCTACCATCTTTTTTTTACTTTATATATATCTCTTTGACCTTTCAACTTTCCACATTCCCAATTGGTCCATTGACTGTAACACATGAAATTATTCCGTTTCCAAGTTGAGCTACAGTGTCATTGACACTTTCATTGATGTGTACCCATACCATGTATGGTACACATAATGCCGACATCCGGATCAACCATCCGTCGTTCGTCAGTCCATCTGTCTGTCTTCCTGTCCGTCTGTCCGTAGACACTTGCTATCCGATTCGATTACTCACGTATTTTTTATCGGATCATGTTCAAATTTCATGTACATGTTTACGATGACACACCCCTTACCTGTATAGTTTTTGGTATCGATCGGTTGATCGCGTTTAGAAATTATTAACACTTTGCATCCACACATGGCCATGTGCTATCCGATGCTATAACCAAAGTGTTTTTTGTCCGATTGTGTTCATATTTGATATGTAGGTTTATGATGACACACCCCTCACCTGTATAGTTTTTGTTATCAATTGGTTGATCGGTTTAGAAAATAATTAACCCTTCACACACATGCTATCCGATGCAATAAGTTGAACATATTCCTTCTGATCTGCCTCATATTTCTTAGCTAGGGCTTTCTTAGCACGTTCTTCATCTGTATGGATTTTGGTATCGTTTAGTTAATCCTTTCTTCTCTTGTTTTTAAATATAATTCATCCAAGCTGTGTTGACTTAAATATTTTTCATCTGATCAGCACCAAATTTGGTACATATGGTCCTCACCCTGAAATACAGATCAAGTTCGAATTTGCCTGCACTGTGAGCTTAGAAGAGAACTTCTATCACCCAGAGAGTGTATTATTGGCAATGAGTTATGTTTAGCTGGACACTAGATAGATAGATAGAAAGATAGCTGAGTCTGTTGATAAAATCTGTCAAAACTGTGATTGATGACTCTCTGGTCCAGTTCTGTTTCCTGTGCAATATTAAATTAACCCCTTTGTTGAAACAGGTTCATGACATTAGAGACTGACTTATTGTATGGGTTTCTAAAACCAATGACATGCTTTTTATAGACTTTTTGTGTTTATCAGTTCATTAGTTTGGGTAAGATTAAACCCATTCTATCTGATTTCATAACTCAAATATTTCCATGATTATGTTTATAGTTCTTGGCATAGTTTATGATAACACACACCTAACCTGGATAGTGAGGGTCATTTGGTTTATTTGCTTAAAAATATTAACATCCTCCACCAATCCTGTTGACACAATGTGATAACTAAATATTTTTCACACAATCACAATCTAAACTAGAATGCACTCACTGGAGCTGCCTATACTTGCGCCCATCACACATTTGGCATGTTGTGTGGTGTCTTGCCAACAACAGTTTGAACCATGGGTGCTGGCCCCTCGTTTGAGAGATCGATAACAAAAATCTAGATATCAAATCTCTGTTCATCCATCGCTGAAATAGTTGTGTGTACGGACATAATATCCCTGTTATGATGATATGGACCCCAGTTGGCTGCATATTAGGAACGATAACTCTATCCGATCTAATTACAGGTGAGACATATTGGTAGTGTTTTTTACCTGTTAACCAACTATCAGATTTAGGCCACTCCGATGCATGGTGTATTATCTACATGTATATTACGTGAGGACCTTGATGGGGATAGCTTCAGTCTTGAATGTTAAAGTGACACACTGCGCTCGCTGAACGAAGTCTCTCCATGTGAACGATGTATTATCTACATGTATATCACGTGATGACCTCGATGAACGATGGGCAGCTTCCGCCCTGAATATTAAAGGGACAAAATGCACTCAGTATTTGAATATTAAATGGACAATAGGCTCTCACGGGGGATGATTGTTAAAGTGACACAAGGCACTCACTATGGATGAATGTTATAGTGACTCTAGGCACTCACTGTGGGATAATGTTAAAGTGACATTCACATTGAAAACTTCAAAAACTTCAAATGCGTTGACGTGCGCGTTACTAGGACTGACCCGCAGTTTATAAGGGTATACGTCTTGGATGGTAATTTGGCGCCTATAAAAATTACTAAATTTTTTTAAATTTGTGAAGTTTATGTAATTTTTGAAGTTTTTGTAATTTTTGAAGTTTTTGAAATTTTTGAAATTTTTGAAATTTTTGAAGTTTTTGAAATTTTTGTTGTCTTTGAAATTTTTCAATATTGTTCATTTATGAACGATTTATTACCAAAATAAAACCAGATAACAATGCAAATTAAGTATATATGTGGATTTAAATTACAATTGATGCAACCATTTCATATTAGCGCGTGTTCATTTTTTACAGTATGTACTTCCGGTATGACGTAACATATTCACGGAAGGAAGGAAGGAAGGATAAACAGACATCCGAACCGAAAACATTACTTGCGTCCAGCATGGACTGGCGCAAGTAATAATTGCATCCATGTTAATGATGACACATTCTTCACCTGTATAGATTTTGGTATCGATTGAATGGTTTTGAAAATATTAACCATAACTTTAATTATATTTCCGATGTTTACATACATTATATCTTTCCAATGATCAGCTTAGAAGAAATTTAACCCACCCCATTTCAGTCATACAGTATGCTATCCAATGTAATGAATCTAATATTTTCAATCTGACCAATCTCATATCCTACCTCTAGCTATCTGAAAATTCTGCATTAAAACGTTTTATATCCAATCATCAATCATTTTATATCCAGGTCTATACATTCCTCACTTGTATAGTTGTTCAGGTATTGATTGGTTTTTGAATGGGAAATATTAACCCTTTTCTCCCATCTAAATGATCCCATGAATTTTTTAAATGCAGCTAACACAAAACATAATAGAAAAAAATTACAATAATAAAAAAAAACATAATATGTTATGTCGCACATTCTAATGTAATAAGCAAATAAATGGAGTTGCTATGATGTTTATCTACTTAATGTCTTAAATATTTTGTCTTTAACTGCTATGGTGCTTCTCTCTGACTATGGATTGAGCTTAATTAGCTTTATCACGCTATAAGACATATCTGTGTTGGAGTGACCTAATAGGTTGAAATCGAACCCAATAAGTCTGATTCCACTTGTGACCTTAATAGTAAGGTGTGAATTGTTGAAACTGTTGCACTCATGAAAAGGTTGGTGTAAGGATTTATTAAAATAGCCAATCGGTATCGCCAAGGTGTGTGTTAAACATCTGCTGATCGTGATCGGCCTCTCGTTCTATATTTAAACATAATTGCGAAGCGATTTCGTAGTAGACAAAATACATGTGATTCCGGTTTAAACCAATCAAGGATAAGTGTACTCAGTGCTTGGTCACCAAACAGGTCATTGATTTCATTTTCAATGCAAAAATAATTTGAAATTATGTTGGAAAAGAATTTAGACTTGAATTCAAATATGCGATTGATTTGGGCAGATTATCTTTAGATCTGTCAATACATGTAGAAATTTTGTGCAAAAGGTTGGTTTTTAGCTCAACTTGCGACATCAAATTTGAGCTATTTCCATTGGTTGGTGTCTGTCCATCAACAATTTCTTTTGGCACACTGTACTGGCCACATCTCTCATCCGATCATCACCAAACTTCATATGGAACTTCGGAGTGACCTCTAGATGGGAGCCATCATTTTTTTTTCGAAATTTGTTAAAAAACATGGCTGCCAGAGGTAATCTTCAATTTTAAATTTTATTCCATCGGCACACCCTGCAGCCTGATTTTTTTTTAGAAATGTTTTGAAAATTTACAGGCATCTACTGTGGAGCTGTCGAAATTGAACAATTTTCGTTGAAAAAGATTACTGCCAGCAACCATCTTGGATTTTATTCTTTACGTGACTAAATACTTCGGCACACCCTGCAGGCCACATTCCTTGTCTGGTAATCACCAAACTTCAAATGGATCTTCGGGGTGACCTCTAGATTTAAAAAAATATTTTTTTACTAGTTTTTAACGCCCCTTTGCTGCAAACCAAGAATGAGATGGCCATGACCAGTTTATATATTTGAATAATTGGTACACCACGATATATCCCCTGGGTATCTTCTTCCATCATGAAATCTGTTTGTGTAGTGCAACATTTTTAGTAGTCCAAGTCTTCTCGTACTAAAGCCGGCTAAGATATCGGGATGGAGGTGCCGGTCTTTAGTCCGAGTTCCAGGCCCATGCATTCCTTTGACAGGACTTAAGCGTTAGTGATCCGCTCAAATAAAACCACAATTATATGAAATAAAATATCACAATTGCTACAATAAACGGATAGTTTCCGCAGAAGACATGCTATTTTATCTGAAACCCACATCGGTTGTGAATTGAAAGCGGTAATTTAATGTGAAAAGAAACATTTGCCGCAGTGTTTACATATTTTTTAAAGTATGCGAACTCAGTTGACCTTGCGAACTGCGTTCGGCATTTTCCGTTGAAAATATTCCGTAGATTTTGGACAACAACGCAAATTACGATGAATTCTCCATTGTAATCGTATTTATGTGTGTCAATAAATAAAATAATAAATAGATTAATTAAACATTGGAGATATAAATGTAATACACTAAATAAATGAACCTTAAGACCAGCATCGCCATCCCAATATCTTAGCTGGTTTTAGTACAAGAAGACTTGGACTACATTTTTAGTTGCAATCTGCAACTCATTTATAAACAATGAATTTTCGGGCCCGGAAAATTAACAAAATTATAGAATATTTTCAGGCCATGCCCTACATGAGCTTGTGTGCTTGGAATATAGGCAAATGTATATGCTTAACCCTTTCATAATCCTTAACCATTTCATGATGGGAGCTGCGCTGGTGCAGCATTAAAGATCCTGTGCCAGTGCATTCTGCCTTGCATATATAAGACAATACACTGGCTTACATGGTCAGGGTAAATATTGTTAGGCCAATGCATTTTCTTATATATGTGACAGTGTATGTGAGGCTCCCTTTGGGAGAATATATAATAGAATGCATTTGCACAGGGATTTCGCAAAATTTCAGGAAGCTCTAGCCATTGAATGGTTAAAACATCTATTAACCCTTTCAGTGCCAGTAGTCTGGTCGATAAACTCAAATTTTAGGGTCAACCTAGAAAAAATTCGGACTAAGTTGGTTTTTATACCATTTTGAAGAGGAAGCTCTCCTCTATAACATATCCAAAATCCGCTAAAATCCGCTTTGAGCATTTTTTGTAATTCAAGATGGCGTCCAAGATGGCTGCCATTTTCCTATAAGTCAGCTTGATGCAATTATAGTCAGAACATCTTGTCATATGTATACACATGTATACATTTTTGTGAAGCTAAGACATAACGCCACCTTTATTTGCCAAAATTGGAAGTCCCCGTCCAATATGGCCGCCAAAATGGCGACCGGAAGTGGAATGTTTAAGTTGTTTTACTAATATCTTTAAGATAAGTTTCTGTGGTTTGGAACTGGATGAGAATTGTGACTTTATTTTGTATTTAGCATGTTAAATGACCATTGGAGCAATGAAATATGCTGTTCGTGGAGTCCATACTCCTTCCGATCACTCAAAAATTCCATTTTACAAAACGCGGTATAACATTTCACAAAAGATCCCCATTGGGATTCTAGTCATATTTCATTAAGAAGTGGGAAGAACTGTGCAATGTAAGTGATGCATTCTATATCTAATTGATATTCGAACTCAATGGTACTAAAATTGTCACTTTGGCTCAAAATGGCTGCCAAAATGGCCGCCAAAATATGGAAAATGGTAATTATTGTCACAGCGTGCCATGCAACCGCTTACAAGTTGTGCTGATGCACACAATTGATTATTCTGTCTTATATACATTGAATACCAACATTTCTTATGCACCTTGATTAATTTTTACTATTTACTATTCTGAAATTACCAGAATTATGGGATTTTTCTATCACAAACAGCATCAAACTCGGCAAAAAATCACTTTTCATGTTTGGACCATTTTTTTCAAGTAAAATGGAACTATCTTTGGTATCATAGTTTCTTTGATTTCGATATGCCTTAAATGTGTCATATTGTGGCGTTTTAGACAATATTACTCAAGATGACTTGCAACATGGCAACCAAATTTGGTAAAAAGTTTATATTCCGAACATTATTCTCTGCTGTTCCGAAATGGTAGTAAATTGTGACTCACTTGGTTATTAAACATGCTACTTAATCAACTGATAACTAAATTTTACATTCTGGTTGTCCCAGCACCTTATGAGGCACGACAAATTCAGTTTAAGGGATGCAGTATGGATTTTGCCGAACACCTCTTTAGGGATTCTGTCCATGTTTTTTAACGGAAACGGACAGAATGTTGAAACTGAACTGAAAGGGATCATATTATGTGGCTACTCTGGCTCATTTGCATCAAAATTGATTAACTTATAAACTATTGTCAGGAAAACCGTTTTCTTCACATTGCATATAAAACGCAATGTGGATATTACCTCTATCGATTAGCATATCCTTGAGTTATTGTGGAAAGCGATAGTCACACATGTGCACCAGTACAAATCACACATGAGCATGCAGTCACTCCATATATACATGGACACCACATAAATGGCCATGTGCCACTCGCTGTGTATACATACACCTCACCCATTACCATACAGCCACACTTGGGTTTATCCATACACCAAAGCATGACCCTATAGCCGTGAATAACCATGCAGAAACACCAGGTATACTCCTACACCTCACACGACCTGTATACATATTCACTACATACATGAACACAAAGTAACCTCTTGTATACATATTCGCCTCACCGTAGGCCATACAGTCACTCCATGTATATTTATTTGCCACATGCGTAGCTATATAACCACTAAAGATATACATATGCACCACACCGATGACCATACAGTCACTCCTGGTATACATGTTCGTTACATCCATGATCATACATCACTTCTTGTATACCTATTTGCCTCACCCGTGGTCCTACAGTCTCACGCCATGTATATGTATATATATATATTTGCGACACCCGTGGCCATATAGCCACTCAAGATATACATATACACCCAACCCAAAACCATAGAGTCACTCCAGGTATATACATATAGACCTCACCAATGGCCTTACAACCCTTCTAGATGTAGCAATGTCCCGTACCGCGCACACAGCCATTCATACACTCCAGACTTGCATATACACCTGACCCATGACAATTCAGCCTCTCGCTGTATACGCATAAACCACATTCGTGATCATAGTCACACCTTGTATATCAATTCACCCCACCATTAATTTGTGCCATACTGTCAATCCCTATATACATATTGCCCGTGGCCATATAGTCACTCATGATATACACATACACCTCACCCATGACCACAGCGTCACTCCAGGTGTATATATATACCTCATCATTGGCCATACAGCCCTTCTAGATATACCAATACCCCGCACACACGGCCATTCGTACACTTCAGACTTGCATATACAGCTCAACCGTGACAATTCGGCAACTCGCTGTATACATATACACCGTCTCCATGAGCATTCAGCTATTAACTGTATGCTTGTACACACCACCAATGACAATACAATAGGCCCTACATATAAACATATACATCTCACCATCACCATGAGGTCACTATCTATATACACTAGCCGCCAATGGCATCAAAGTGTACTCCATGTATGCACATACACTTCAACAATGACGTGCAGTCATTCCATGTACACATATACACATTGCCCATAACCATACAACCACATACTATTTTTACATACACCCATCCATTACCATACATCCAACATATGTATACATATACACCCACCCATGACAATACAGCCACCCAGTGTACACATGTACAGCCCACCCCTGACCACACAGTCACTCCATGTATACATACAGGACAGTGTAGCTGCTCTTGTTATGCCCACACACCACTTCAATGACCAGACAGCCACTCACTGTAAACATGTTCACCTCACACATCACAATACAGCTACTCATTATATACCTATACATCTCATCATGGGCACCCCATCCATGACCATTTGGTCACACATTGTATAACTATTCACATCATTCATGAATACATTAACTCCATGTATACCTACGCACCTCGCCTATGACCATCCAGTCAACAGACATACACACTGTATTAATTTGATTAATGTTGATTCTAATGGGCCAGAATAGCCACATGATATGATCCCTCTCAGTTCCGTTTCAACGTTCTGCCCATTTCCGTTCAAAAGCAAGAAAGTTTTTGACAAAATCCATATTGCATTCATCAAAATGAACTTGTCATGCCTCGTAGGGTACCAGGACAACCAGAATAGAACATTTAGTTGATTAAGTAGCATGTGAGTCACAATTGATTATGTATACATATACACCACGTATATACACATATGCATATGTATATAATAATGTTTACCTAATTTGGTTGCCATTTTGGAAGCCATCGTGAGTAATTCTGTCTAAAACACCTCAGTGTGACACATGTAACACATATCAAAACAATAAACATCTTTGTTACCAAACATGGTTTCATTTTACTTTTAAAAAATGTCTCAAACCTGAACAGCGATTTTTTTGCCGATTTTGATATCAGGTTTGTGATTGAAAATTTCGAATAATTCTGGTAATTTCAGTGGTTAAAATAGTAACAAATACACAAGGTGCATCAGAAATGTTAGTAGTCAAGCTAAATAAGACAGAGTAGTCAATTGTGTGCATCAACACAACTTGTAAGCGGTTGCATGGCACGCTGGGATAATAACTACCATTTTCCATATTTTGACAGCCATTTTGGCAGCCATTTTGAGCCAAAGTGACAATTTTGGTACCATTGAGTTAAAATATCAGTAAGATATAGAATCCATCACTTAAATTGCACAGTTCTTCCCACTTCTTGATGAAATATGACTAGAATCCCAATGGGGATCTTTTGTGAAATGTTATACCGCATTTTGTAAAATCGAATTTTTGAGTGATCGGAAGGGGTGTGGACCTCAAGAACAGCATATTCCATTGTTCCAATCGTCATTTAACATGAGAAATACAAAATAAAGTCACAATTCTCAACCAGTTCCAAACCACAGAAACTTATCTTAAAGATATTAGTAAAAAAAACTTTAAAATTTCACTTCCGGTCGCCATTTTGGCGGCCATCTTGGACGGGGAGTTCCTATTTTGGCACATAAAGGTGGCGTTATGTCTTAGCTTCACAAAAATGTATACAGGTGTATATATATGACAAGATGTTCTCACTATAATTGCATCAAGCTGACTTATAGGAAAATGGCAGCCATCTTGGACGCCATCTTGAATTACAAAAAATGCTCAAAGCGGATTTTAGCGGATTTTGGATATGTTATAGAGGATATATTCCTCTTCAAAGTGGTATACAAACCAACTTAGTCCAAATTTTTTCTAGGTCAAACCTTTTATCGACCAGACTACAGGGGCCGATCTCATCGGCCCTAATTAACTTCTTTCTTTTTTTTTGGGTATTCTTAAGCATGCTATAGCGAATTTAAAAAAAAAAAACTGGATAAAACCTTAGGGGCATGTTATAACTCAAAACTATCACCAAGTATTCATAGTAATAATTTTTATGCCCATGAAAAACGTAAGATTCCCTGGCACTAAACCTACAAAATAAGTCTTGCACTGAAAGAGTTCAAGAATATATTAAAGAAAAAATTATTAAAATTGTAAAAAAATAATAACAAATGATGAAAAATTGTTAGGCCAATGCATTCTCTTATATATGCGAGGCGACCTATGGTCGACTCGCATATTTAAGAGAATGCATTGGCACTGGGTATATGGGTTGATACAAAAATCAGACTTGGCACTGAAAGGGTTAACCAAAATTATAATATGAAAAACTCTCAAAGAGATTGTAAGCAGCTGCTGCATTTCTTATTGCTTTAAAGAAATGATAAGTGTGTTGCTTTGTTGTGTGTACTTGAGCAATTTATAATAGGGTTTCTCTTATGGAATACTGACAGCAAAAAAGGTAATAGTGAAACCTAACAGCAGCCCTCGAAATTAACTAAGGCAAAAGGCAATTCCAATATATAATTTCATGCCATTTTAAAGCAATACCATAGAAGAAAATGTCAATTTCAAGGGCTGTAACAGTACAATCTTATCTTTGATACAAGAGATATGACTCTAAATCATATCTCTTGGGGTCTCAATGGAGTAGGGTCATCGGATTTGCAAAAAAAACATAATCACTTTTGCCCCTCCACCCCATATACATGTTTTAGTAATACACAATAATAAGCCCTCGGAATTAGGAAAAATGTCCCACAGAAAATTTAATGCTGTGACTTTATAGATTCCACATGTTGCCACGGCATATCCCACATCATTGCTTATTGCTGTGGCTAATTTCGAGCACTACAATAATATAGCTCATTTTCAGTAAATATTTTCAAACCTTTATAACATATGCATCAGCAAATATCTAAGTTATCATGCTTTTTTCACAAATATATTTAATATATGCAGATCACTTCTTCCCTATGTTCATTTAATAACAGGAAATAGTGCCAGGTGACATTTTACTTCCAGTTTGTCATCTGTTTACATTCCGTACGCTACATCTAAAAATACTATGGCTTCCAATGTTTTTCCAATAAACTATAATGAATGAAGTTTGAAAACTTATGTCTTTTAAAATAAGCCATTAAATATGCCAGAGTCTTTATTTATCTGGGACTATTTCTTTACTCGGACAAACAACTCATATTTACGTGAAACGTCATCGCAGGCCTTATAGTAGCCGATGTTAGTTTCATGTCCCATTTGTTGATTTAAGTAAGTTTTGTCGAGGTTTTGGATCATGTAGTAAAAATAGAATCTCCAACTCGTCCCCAGTTTATAACGGGATTTACAAAACTCGTCCAGTAAATTATATAGACATAATTTACTGGACTTGTTTTGTAAATTCCGCTATAAACTGGGGACTGGTTGTAGATCCTCTATATATATTATCAAAACTAAACAAATATATGCATCACCACTAACTTATGTGAATTATTGGTATGAAACCCCAAAAAATTCTTCTCCAGAACCCTTCTGATTCACTGTGATGTGCTGTTTGCGTGTCCAGACTGTCATTGAATGTTTGTTCAAATAAGGGGATATCGAAAATAAAAATAAACCATGATTACTTTTTAACAGTGATGGCAATGATCAATGTGACAATGATAAATCATTTCTTGGAAATCTTTAAATTATCTCATTATGTATTACAAAACAACTTCCAGTCATGATGTTATGTTTTCATATTTTATAGTTATGATATCTTCCTTTATACTATTATGTTTTGAATATTTTATCTTATTTTATATTGCTTATTATATACTCATTATGATACATTATAGCAATAAAAGTTGAATGAGAATTGAATTTATATTTTTAAATCATGGAAGATTAAGGCCTGGTTTTAATGTCCTAAATTGGAAAAAAATAATTATTCAATATTCATGGAAAGCTTGTATGAAATATATTTTACTTGGCCAAATCTACAGTCCATTTTTTGTGTGACAAAATGATATTTCATTTATACATATTTTTTAAAATATATATTCAGGGTTCCAGATCTCCAGTTATAACATCAACAAATATATAATCTTATGTAACATCACTCTTTGCTTTGTTCTGGTTGAAAATGTAGAAAACCAAATGTGAAATATAAACCGGACAGGCAATATCAAACAATGTCACATTGTTATTGAAAAATAATCATGATAATTATTACTGTCCCTTTAAAGGGAGACTGCACCTAAATACAGCCATGTACAGTAATGCCCTAATTAATCGACTCCTTTAACCCTTTCAGTGCCAGTCTGTAAAATCGGCCGTAAATATATATTTTTTTTTTTTTTAGATTTTTTTTTTTTTTTTGGGGGTTGAATTTTTTGGGTATGCTTAAGCATGCTATAGCGAATTTAAAAACAAACTGGATAAAACCTTAGGGGCATGTTATAACTCAAAACTATCACCAAGTATTCATAGTAATAATTTTGATGCCCATGAAAAACGTAATATTCCCTGGCACTAAACCTACAAAATAAGTTTGTTAAAGAATATAAGAAAAAAATATTAAAATTGTAAAAAATAATAACAAATGATGAAAAATTGTTAGGCCAATGCATTCTCTTATATATGCGAGGCGACCTATGGTCGACTCGCATATATAAGAGAATGCATTGGCACAGGGTATATGGGTTGATACAAAAATCGGACTTGGCACTGAAAGGGTTAAGCACAGCAGAATTATGGGTAACTTTTCAGGATTTAGTCGGAAATATGGCTTGTTGCCATTCATCGGAAAGCTCTCCCTGAGAGCTTTCCGATGAATGGCAACAAGCCATATTTCCGACTAAATCCTGAAAAGTTACCCATAATTCTGCTGTGGTTAAAGGAGTCGATTAATTAGGGCATTACTGTATTGGGCCATCTCCTGCTCTATTCAACAGTAAATATGTAACAAATGAATGAATTTGAGTCGGGGATGAGTGTAAAATATACTAATGTACTCTATGAAGAATGTAAACAACATTGTAATTATAATGAAAATGAGTTGATGGCTTAAGACTTTTACTCATGTTCGTTATAATTATTAGGTCAGTATAGATGGTGCTTTGTGTATGTGAGTATATATATTTAACTCTCATTCTTGACTCATATTTTAATTCTTTTATTGTATATTTTCTGTATAGCAGGATATGGCCCCATAAATGGCCGGTTTAGATACAGTTTTTCTTTAAGGTATCTTTAAACTGTATGAAATAGATAGAAAATTCTATATGAAATACGTTATTGTCTTTCAAATAGCATTTCTTGTTCATTACATGTTATTTAGTACCCCAGAAACTAAATCAAAATCATAATTTGCTTCATAAATATTGACCTGGAACCCTTAATACATCTATATACAATTTTTTCTATTAATCATCAAATATAGTAAGATTAGAAAGTAGAAAGGAAATTGTCTGTAACCAACCATAACCACCTGCGGATATAGATACTCGACTCTCATGCATCTATTTGGAATTATTTTGCGGTTTATAATACCAAGTTTGGTAAATTTCTGACCTTCAAACGAGGTCTACCCTCGACCAAATGCAGATGCTTAGAACATAATAAAAGTATGGTTTGCAGTCGACTGCACTTTTTTGGCACTCTTAAGAAAGTCTTATGTAAACCTATATCACAATGCAAATACTTGCACTTGACTGCATTTTGATTTCCATAATGACACCGTGTCCATATGAGCTATAACATAAGTAGAGGATCTCTAAAAGAGTCGCAATTCTATACAAAATTTATTAACCGACTGCACTAAATTTGATTTTAGCCGAGGTTTAGCGATGCTCCAATTGAATATAGTGGACAATGTTAATAAAATTTGTATTATACAGTATAGAATTGCAACAAATTTGAGATCCATTTTATCACATCACATTTTAGCAAGGAAAAACGTTCTCAAAAGGCTGGGGTTAAAAATTAATATTGATTTCCTTAGCGCAACCAAAGAGGAAATAAAGAAACCATCAAGAAAAAATATAGTTCCATACTAAATGTGTCTTTTCATGTTGACAAAATTTTTCAACCACCGTTATCACCCATGTTTATCTCACAGTCAATACTAAATAACCCAGCACAAATTGAATATCAAAATTATATTCTAATTAACATAATACTTAAGTTCCGGCATTGACATAAATATCATTGTACTAATTTGTTACGTCATTGCACGTGCCGATAATACAAGTGTGTCTAACTTAAAAATATGAGGCCAGGTTTTGGGGCTAATTATGTGATATATCATAAATTTGTCACTCACCCTGAGATGACACCCTGATAAAAGTCCAAATGAACACTTCAACGCCTATTGGCTGGTCTCTGCATATACAGTCTTCCAAAAACCAAAAATTTCCTTCCTACATGTTACCTACCGACATGTGGGTAGCTATAGGGTGACTGCGAACATAGATATGTTTAATAGCGGCCAAGGAACATGTAATGGTTAATTGAAGTCATTTCCCACTCCATTATGCCAGGGCCAACTAATTTTCATAAACTAAATGTAAACAAGACTATCAGTAACATTACATTTTATAATGTATTAAGTGACTCCAGAAACCTATCTAGAATAAATAATCACTTCATTGACAAGACTGGGGTAACATGTATGCCACAATTATAATATTGTACTATGTAAGTTACTCCAGAAACCTATCTGGAATTATTAATCGCTGTATTTCACATTTAATTGTCAGATTCATGCTACACATAAAATAAATTAACCATGGTCTTTCCAGTTAACCATTTGATGGCTAGATACTAAGTGATGCATAGTTCACTTGATGAATATTAGATAATAAGTCCAAGATAATAAGGCTAGCATCACTAAATTCTGCTTTATGCCTCATCTTCTGGGAAATATACAATGTATATAGTCTCAAATTAACAATGGTTTTAGTTACTTTTTAACTTCTGTTCAGTTTCTATATCCCCTAATTTGCAGAAGATAAAATGCATAATCGAATTGACTAATGGGTGAACATCACCGACTTCAACTGGGGAACATCAATCTGGTCCTAGGTCTCCCATAGCAGTTGACATTCCTAGAGGGTGAATATGGCGATGCTAGCCCACATTGTGGGCTAGTGTCACCAAATGCACCCTCTGGGTACCTGATTCTGCTTAGGCCTCAACTGCTATGGGAGTCCTAGGATCAGATTGATTTTCCACAGTTGAAGTTGGTGATGTTCACCCATTAGTCACCTCGATTATGCATTTTATCTTCTGCAAATTGGGGGATATAGAAACTTCCCAGAAGGGAAAAGTAACTTAAAACAATGTTAATTTGAGAATATAGATACATGTACGTCCTAGAAGATGGGGCCTAAGAAAAATGAGGTCCCAGAGGGTGAATTTGGTGATGCTAGCCCACTGTTCGTGATAGTATCACTAAACTCACCCTCTGGAGACCTCATTCTGCAAATGACAGACATCATATTTGCAGGCTTGAATGAGAAGGAATTAATTTAATGAAATTATTAAATGATAATTTTTGCAGTAATAAAATTCAAAATTCACAGTTTAGTCATACTAATAAATACTAATGAATGTAGTATTAAAGAATTTTTTTATGTAGAATCTGATCTTGCCGCTTTTCCAAGATGTGTTATAATCAGGCATATAAGGGTGTGCACATTCAAAACTCTGAGGTGACAGGTAGGAAATAATGCTGTATGTCCTGTCACAAGCAGATCTTTCATAACACAAAAAAACAAGATATATATATATATAGGCTCACTCTGTCAAAGTTTGAGCCTGTTGTGCTGTTGTTTATCAAAATTCCCAAAATTTATCTAATTCATTGTCCTCAGTCATGATCCTGTTATGTTACTACACTTCCTCCTTCTGCTTCACTGTTATCTATCATATCCTGTTCTATTTATATCTGTAAGCAGAAAATGCTTGCTCAGATGCCCTGTTCTCCCTTGTCTTGCTGTTATACTGTTCTCATCATGTTTGTTCAATTTAAATTGTGTTTTCAAATTCCTGTTCAGAAGGTTTGGAAGGAAACACACGTAAAATATATATAAGAGAAAACAGTGGTCTAAAAATATTTAAATTAACCTTGTAAGCCAGTGCATTCTCTTATATATGTGAGGCTCCCAATGGGAGACTTGCATATATAAGAGAATGCACTGGCACAGGATATTAATGCTGCACCAGCACCACTCTCATCATGAAAGGGTTAAGAAATGAATGTAGTTTTTGAGTGTGTTCCATTGAAGGTTATAGCGATGTGGCCGTTGGGATGTGGCCGTTGGGATGTGGCCGTTGGGATGTGGCCGTTGGGATGTGGCCGTTGGGCACATTGTTCATGGTTCACACTACCAAATGTGCTCCAATAGGCACAGCAATTAAATACAGCATTTAATGACATAATATGGACTTTTTCGGATGCGTGAAAACTGATAAGATAGTACTCAGGCGCAATGCAAACTGTGGGAATGTACCATTCTACTAACATAGCCGAAAATCTCAAAGAAATCCACCACTCCATTGATATCATCGTCTGAACTACGCATAATTGTAAATATTTACATCTCGGTTCGGAACGCAACAGTCGGCGATAAACTAACTCAAATGATTTCGCCATCGAGAGTCAATGCATTTAATTAATATATAAGAATGACGGCGTGTGCGCTGTAAATTTGGGTTAATATTCGTAAAAATAACTAGTTTGAGCAAGATTATTTTCCATTTCTATTTGATCACCCAACCGGAGTGTTTCATATCACTTTAAATACACCAATTTTATTATTTACAATATCCTCTTCCATCTCATTCTGTATTTTGTCATTAAAAATACAGAAAATGAGTGATTGTTACTTATGGAATTTCCTCCAATACTTGTAACAACATTTGCCGCTTCACGATATATTTAGCAATGGATAATGAACAATTTTAGAGGTATTGACTTCATATCATGACTTCAAATTGCAGGTACAAAAACTTGCAGTTTCAGTGCCGCCTATCACCTTTGTTGCTCTTGTCATTCATTTTATTTTATACCTTTGATTATGTAGGTATGCAGCCTCACCATTTACAACAGATGCATGCGCAGATGATCCAACAGCAGCAGCAGCAGCAGCAGCAGCCAGGTGGACGTGGTCCTGCCCCTCGTTACCCGCTACAGGTGAGCTTATAATACTCCATCATATTAAATGTTGTCAGGAACATTGACAATTTATTCCACACCCAATGACATGAGGCAGTTGTATTCAAAGGATTCCCAGCCATTTGAATACGTATTATGGTATACCTCTAGCAGAATGCAAGCCGGAACTATTCTTGTTGACATTGTCGCCAAAACGTATTGAGCCATCTGTAACATGTTCGATAGAAGATTCTCGATTAACCCTCCATGACTGGAGCTTCCTGAAATTTTGCGAGAACCCTGTCCATATGCATTCTCTTATATACAGTAATGCTCTAAATAATCGACTCCTTAACCACAGCAGAATTATGGTTAACTTTTCAGGATTTAGTCGGAAATATGGCTTGTTGCCATTCATCTGAAAGCTCTCATTGAGAGCTTTCCAATGAATGGCAACAAGCCATATTTCCGACTAAATCCTGAAAAGTTACCCATAATTCTGCGGTGGTTAAGGAGTCGATTATTTAGAGCATTACTGTATGCGAGGCTCCCTATGGGAGACTCGCATATATCAGAGGAAGCACTGGCACAGGATCTTTAATGCTGCACCAGCGCAGCTCCCATCATGAAAGGGTTAAGATGTGTGTTGTGTTCTGTGTATGTAATCAGTCTGTATTGTCCAAGGACAGCTTTTTGTTATAGTACGTTTTAAAATCTTCTGTATTTTGTTGTACATCAAAAGTTAAGTAATGGGTGTGCAAGAATATAGCTTAGAGTGAAGTTTCATCTGTACCAACTTTGTATCTCAGTTATCGTCATGTTACGCCATCATACATTCATCCCTGTGTCTCCGTCATCTTAGATCGAATGTGTTAAAAAATATAATAGACATCAACATCCTTCGGTGTATATATAGTTGGGGGAGTATACTGGATTGATTGCATCCATTTATCTGTCCATCCAGGCATATATCTCAGCATGTTTATCGTATATGAATGAAATTTGGGATGGAGGTTTGTCATCATGTCTGCTTTCAAAAGACTCTGTTCGCGTTTTCCATTCTAGAGTTATCCTTTGTTTATCTGGAAATGTTTTTCTCTGTCCGCACAGATATCTCAGCCATGGATTATCGGATCTGAATGAAATTTGATGTGGAGGTTCGCCATCATGACTGCTTTCAAAAGAGGGTCCAATGACATTTGCATTTTCCATTCTAGAGTTATCCTTTACTTTCTGGAAATGTGGGTTTTTGTCCGTCCATGCAGATATCTCAGCCATGGTTTTTTTTATCTGATTAATTTGTTATGGAGTTTGGCATCACGACTGCTTTCAAAAGAGGCCCCAATGATGTTTGTTGCATTTTCATTTTGCCTGAGTTATCGACCTTAGATTGTTAACTTTTCGCTAAATTAGACAAATAGGCTCGATTACACAAACAAATATAAACCGATTTCAAAAATGTTTGATATCAAAGTTACTTGCCACAATATCTCAAATCAATGAGCAAACCAGGTTTATCCAAATTTTGCGTGAATTACAGCTATTTTTTCGCGATTTTGTTCATCCAGCACTTGATGATGTTTTTTAACCATTATTTGAATGACTGATCTTACAGAGGAGAGATTAGCAGTGATCCCTCTCAGCTGATGGCATCGGTTATGCCCCTGTTTGAATTTGCACTGTGGGGGGTATGTCAGCACTGGCGGCGCAACCTCTTGTTCTAGTTTATGTCACATTTGAATATTAACATTTGTATGTTATTGTTTTAACTGAAACTCGGAATATATCTGTAACTATATATTTTTAATTTATTTAATATTGCTAAGTCTCAAACCATATTGGGATCTCTGGTCTTTAATACGGTCAGACGAATAATTGTAATTAATTGACTGTGCCTTCCGGGTGATTGTGTAAAATCTCTCTTATTCTAGATACGACATCAGGCTCAGCAGGGTCCACCACCACCCCACCCTTCATTACAGGTATGTGCACCAACCAATTCAAAATCAATCATCAGCAAACTCCTAAGCAAGCCTGAAAATAGTGTGCCTGTCATTTACATAATGAGGTCCCCAGAGTGTGAATTTAGTGACGCTATCCCACACACCGGGATAGCCTCACCAAGTTCACCCTATGGGGACCTCATTCTGCTTTGGCCTCAACTGCTATGGGAGACATAGGATCAGATTGAATTTCCTGTTGAAGTTTGTGATGTTCACCTCGATTATGCATTTTATCTTCTGCGAAGGGAAAAATTAACTAAGCAGAATGAGGTCCGCAGAGGGTGAACTTGGTGATGCTAGCCCGCTGTGCGGAACCTCATTCTGCAAATGACAGACACACTATTTGCAGGCTTGCACCTAAGCAATGAACCTGTTTAGTTTCTTAGGCTTCTTTTTAGCTCAACTTAACAAAGTCAATTTTGAGCTATTGCCACACATCATATGTCCATGCATGCCTCTGTGTGTGGGTCCATCAACAATTTCCTTTAGCACTCCCTACAGGCCACCTCTCATCTGATCATCAACAAACTTCATATGGATCTTCTGAGTGACCTCTAGATTTATTTTGTTAAAAAAATGGGCGCCAGCAGCCATCTTGAAATTCATGTTTAAATTAATTGGCAAACTCTTGAGCATTGATGGGTGGGTTCCTTGACTCAAATAAAATATTTTTTACCCCCCCCCCCCAAAGAAATATTAATTTAGGAGCGTCTGATCGGATTGAGTACCTTTAAAAGGTTGCAGTAATTATCCCATCAGCAATAATAATAGTTCTAGAGTTAAACTTCTGGCCTTATTTGTAATATATAATTCATCAGATAAGTGGATGATATTGTATCTTTCAGAGACAAGATGCATTTTTAGTCACATCTCCACCACAGATCCAGTCAATTCAGTCTATGCCGCTCCCTGCATCCTCAACTGGGGTAAGACCATCCAGTGACATTCACTTTGATTTATGATATAAAGATGAATGCACAGCTCTCATTTAAAAATGTAGCTCAAGCTCTGAATTTGTCATATTTTGATGAAATGTTGATTAATCTTTAGGTTGACTATCTTCTTGACAGCTCATTTATCAAACTACTGTAACTAACAATATAATAGGAGTACTGTAGCGGCGGGTGGATAAGTTGCCTCAGTGTATAAGTCAAAATTAATTTTGGAACTCAAATTGCTGCATTTTGGCTTTTTCTAGTGTACAAATCACACCTTCATGTATTTCATTGGGTTGTATGTGAACATCAGGATAACAGATTGGGAGGTTCTAGTATTTGGAAGAGCACCTGTCGCAAGTTGGACAGAATTAATGTTATAACGCTGCTTGATCACAAACGTAATATGAACAAACATTCCGAATTTTATAACTTTTGACTAATGTGAAGTTTTGTAAATTATAGATGTTCCCTTTTGATGCCACATTTATTATCCATTTCGAATTCAAAAACTGATATAATAAAGCACAATAAATATTATCATTAAATAATGTTTATGACCTGATAAAAATGCAAAATAGCCTATTGTTTATCTGTGTATATAAAAGAGTAGGATCTGTCTATCTATCTGTCTGTCTGTTCATTTGTGATTTGTCTCCCATACCCTTAGACTGATTTCAACCAAATTTGGTCTGGTGACTTGGGGTACCCCGGCGGATGTTATAATGTCGTCAGATTTTCAAAATTAGGATTTTTAAAAAGGAAAATTTCATTTAAAAAAAAATAAGTTTGTTAAATTGAGCAAGAATTCAATCTGAAAAACAAATTATATGATCAAAATGTGCATGGGGCTGTAATAATGTAAAAGATCTAAATGTGTGCAAAAGGGCCCACATTATAGTGCGACCCTCCGATGCTGAATAAAGGCTCCCAAAAGGAGCCTGTTTCAGCAGGTAGCAATTTAATTTGGGATTTGGTTTATTGTTGTTTTAAGGTAATGGTATCGTTAATTTAGTTGCCGCTTCATTGTTGCGAAGAATGAAACCTCTTTGGGCTATTAGCGATGTTCTCTTCAATATTAAGTGTCAAAATTATTCAACATATGGATCAATTTGTCTGCCCCCGAAGCATACATCATAAAATAATATATGTGTAATATATAGATCGGTTCGCTAATGCCTTATTAGCTCAACTTTTTGAGCTATTGCCATGGCTTTGTCGTCCGTCGTCCGTGTGTGTATGCGAGGGTGTGTGCGTGATCCATCAACATTTTCCTTTAGCACGGGCTACAGGTCGTACCTTTGGTCAGATCATTATGAAATTTGTCATGGCTGTTGACATTGACATGTAGATGGGAACAGGTCATTTTGGGGTCATTCGGCAAAAAAACATGGCCGCCATCGGCCATCTTGGATTTCAAAATTCAATCCATTAGCACGGGCTACAGGTTGTACTGTTCGTCTGATCATCATGAAATTTGTCATGGATGTTAATATTGACATGTAGATGGGAACGAGTCATTTTGGGGTCATTCGGCCAAAAAATATGGCCACCAGCAGCCATCTTGGATTTTACTCTTTGTATGATTAAATCCTTTGGCATGGGCTACAGGTCCTACCTTTGGTCGGATCATTATGAAATTTGTCACGGCTGTTGACATTGACATGTAGATGGGAACGAGTCATTTTGGGGTCATTCAGCAAAAAAACATGGCCGCCAGAGGCCATCTTGGATTTCAAAATTCAATCCATTAGCACGGGCTACAGGTCGTACCTTTCGTCTGATCATCATGAAATTTGTCATGGATGTTAATATTGACATGTAGATGGGAACGAGTCATTTTGGGGTCGTTCGGCCAAAAAACATGGCCGCCAGCAGCCATCTTGGATTTTACTCTTTGCATAACTAGGCCTTTCAACTTTCCACATTCATAATCACTCCATTAACTGTAACACATGAAATTATTCCCTTTCCAAGTTGAGCTACAGTGTCATTGACACTTTCATTAGAACACGAGAACACACTGTCTCATTTGGAATCATAACTTTTATAATGCTCATACCTGCATGCTCATAAATAAACATTATTCGGACGTGACATCCAGTAGAACGTTGCCAGAAGTAGACAGTGACTAGACACACATACAGTAAAATATGTAGCAACAACAGAGACATCAAAGACATTACCACAGTCATTGAATGGGGGTCAATCATGCACATGCCAATTTATTCCAAGGACACACACTTTTGTGGCTGCACTGTTTGCAGTGGTTCATGTCCTTCTCATGAAAGTTGAGTTCTCAGATACAAATTAATATTTATTATAAATATTTTAAAATATGTTGGATAGGGACTAAGATAAAGACACACCGTGAGGATGGGTGTGTTCATTTCTTTATACCAGATTTGATTTTTTCATCTTATCACAGAGTTAGGTTGTGCCAGAATATATTCGAAGATTCTCTATCTCGTTGGCCTACCATCATCGCCGCATATTCCTCAAAATTATGCTGAAAATATGCCCCTCATTGACTTACCGATGGATCACAGTCACACGAAGATTTTGATATGGCAAATCTGACTTATTCACCAACCGCTACGGTAATCAGATGTAATAAACAAGTATTAGATTACTTTTACCAAAATATTGTATTTGTATTCAACTGGAAAAAATATTTGTATTATATTTGTAATCATCAAATAGAGAAGTATTTATTTATTTATTTTATGTTAATCAAATACCTTAGGCATGGAACTGCCACCATCATTGCATAAGATCATGTTTATAGACTTTTCAATGGGGGAAAAGTCCATGGTAAATTGACATCCAAAGAGAGCTAGTTTATTTAATACATCTGGGCGGGTCCTGAAGAGTGGGTGAAAATACTCCCCTTTGAATGGTTAGGTGCCAAACATCAAGACTTTGAAAAACCTTCATTGTTGTGGATACAAAATTTTTAATTCAAGCTTCTATCCATCATGGAAAATAATATTTTACTCTTGAGCTTCCCATTCATGCTAAACCATGTGGTTCATGTAATAAAATTATATTGATATATCAATTTCATTTGAAATAAGAATTAGTCATAGCAGAGCCCTTAGGTAAATCTTATAACATATAAATACTTGTACATAATTCTTGTATTACAGATGCAGAGACATCCACACCAGCCACCCATGCAGGGAGGTCAACAACAGTATGTTCAGGTAAATATCTAAAGTTTTCATATATCCTGTAGTTTAGTTTCATCCCCATGTACTCTTACTTATTATGCCCCCGATCTCCGATGGAGATTTGGGGGTATATAGTGGAGCCCTCCGTCCGTCCGTCTGTCCGTCCGTCCGTGTTTACTAATGACTACTTATGTGGCTAAGATTGTGTAAAATGGATATTTATGTGCATAACTTCCGTTGCGTGGCTAGCCACGTAACAGCTTTCAGATGGACGTTCTAAAATGATCTATTTGGCCTAATCAGCTTATTTAATTTTGTAGTCACTCAAAATTTGGAGAAAAAAAAGTCCATCGATTTAGACATCCATGACCCGTCAATAGGAGATGTCGGACACTGACAAGACATTTATGTGGCTAGCCACCCAATCACGGACCTGTCAGTTTCTCCTATTCCACTGTCCCAGTTGCTGTGAGCAAGTTTTTGAGTTTTAATCAGCTTCTTCTGCTATAATTCCAACATGTTATGAATCCATAATCTGGAGTTTTATCACTATCTACTACTTGATAGCCACTTAAAATTTTATGGCTACTTGAGAAGCCACATAAAAACTAAAGCCACATTACCATTTCTAGCCACATAGGTCGAATCAGTTGATCTTTGGTATGCTAATAGACCAGCCGGTGGGACAAGATTTCCCCATAACTGCGGTTTTGTCCGCCCATTTTTTCCAGAGTTACGCCCCTTTTTAGACTTAGAAAATTCACTTTTCTGTGGCATACGAACGTTTCAACTCATAACTTTGGTTTCGCTAACTCAATTCAGTTGATCTTTGGTATGCTAATAGACCAGCCGGGGGGACAAGATTTCCTCATAGCCGTGGTTTCGTCCACCCAGAGTTACGCCCCTTTTTGGACTTAGAAAATTCAGGTTTTTTTCGTTTCCAGATGATAACTTGATTTTGGATTGTTTATTTGCAAAACCCGTTTTTTTTTTTGTGTATTACCAATATCGCAATACAGGTCAAGGTAAAATTTCGGTTCAATCGGATAATTTTTGTGAGAGTTATGACCCTTTTTCGACTTAAAAAATTCAGTTTTTTTTTAAGAAAATTCAGTTTTCCTTCTATTTTTGTGGCACCAGACCAAATTTGAAGCTAATATAGAACAACATGTGGCATTTTTATAGCGCTTAACCAGAAAGTTTCTGATTGTACAGTCGGGGGCGTTACCTCCGCCCAGCGGTGCACTTGTGTTTAATGGAGTTGAGTCCCCTTTTACAAGAGTCGTTTACAATTAACAATCTACTCAAGTGCACAAATGTCTATCTGAATCCTCACCCAATCACAGTTTAAGACAATTACCAAGCTGTAGCTGGGCATAAGAGAACATGAGCACTGGGTAGGCCAACAACACAATGGATCGAATGTAACTTCCAAGCAAACACTTTTGACATAGATAAAAATTTGTTTAAATAAGTATTGGTAGTAATACTGGTAGTTTCTTATGAAATCATTGTTTTAACAAAGAACTAGTGATGTACCAATTATCAGTATCAGCTATCGACAAAATATCGGTATTGGCAAAATTTTGTCTCCCAGCCGATATCGACAACCAATACCTGTTGCGTCCTTTGTGAACATTGTGACACCAATTCCTACTTTAATAGTGAATAAATGATTGGAATTTCTAGAAAAATAGCTACTATTTCACGCACAGGACAGCCCTCGCTCACATACGGTGATGTACCTGTCTACCCATAGTGACAACATCGACAGGAGACTGAGTGTACACTCATGACGCAAATAAACTATACAAAACATACAGTACTACTGTACACTTAATAGTTAAAACATAAACTGTATACAATGTCTTGCGAGTGCCGAGTAGCACATGTTGAAAGCGAATGACTGACACCCCTGACGTTTGCTGGAGAATGGAATCTTCCATTGACTGACATACCATTCGGTCGCCACCATTATTTATTTGGGGTGTGGAATTGATTCCATGCCACGTGCTACAGTATGTTGTCAAACATCGTTATTATCTTCGCATGGCGGGTGGCAAGATCAAAGGATTCTTTGTGTACATTTGATGTCATCTTCATAACTAGAAATCACTAATTAGCCATGTGTTGACAACTTGACAGATGACACAGTAAACTTAAACTCAAGTGGTTATTAATAGACGAGTCACACTTGACCAGTTTGCATTGTACCTGACTGGTTATCGTTTAATCTTTAAAGTCTCCAATGGCTAAGGTGCTGAAATAGGAAGGATAACTCTAAATTCACACATGTCACGGGCCAGAAAGACCATGTGTTAACAACATTTAACTGCATGTGCTTTTGATTCAAATTGATGGACGTTCTGGTATACGACGTTTGAAGATTGAGGAGGTGACTTACATGTTTGATGGAACCATCCGAACCAATCAGAGTGCTCACTGGATGGGATTTGTATGCGGGACATTGTGGGTGTTATTATTAAACGGAAATTCAACTTCTGAAAAAGACTGGAGTTTGTTTGGCAAATTGAAATTGACTCAAATGGATTATGGAGTGATTATGTAAGGGAGTCGGACAAATATTGAGGAAATCTGTTGAATGCAACGGAATGTTAAATCGTTTTGTCAGGGTTTTGGGGAATGTAAACTAAACTATTAGTTCTTTGCCGAAAAATTGAGAGGGAAAATTCTTCTGTTTATCCCAAACTTTTTTTCCACATACAAGACATATTCGTATCGATATCTGCATCGGATCGGCCAATAATTCTATCGAAAATATCAGCTATCGGCTTTTATCGATAACTCTTTTCAATGCGCATTCAAAGTTCTATTATTCTGTTATTCTAATAGTAACCAATGCTGTTGTTTACAAAATATGTCAACAACTCCCAAATATAAAAAAAAAGTTGGAATTGAATACTATCTTCTTTAGAACAGTTTTGATGAGCTATAAAAATTTCACTATTTTACCTCGAATATTAAGATTTTTTAGATGAAATCTCACGATTTCCGACATTCTGATGCTAACCTTTTATATACTAAATACTCAATGATGAGTAGTTATCCCTTAGGAAATGTTAAGATAAACTGACAAACTGAAGATTGTGTATATTATTTGTCTATAAAGACACAATAAAGTGGTTTATTCATTAGGTTGTAGAACAAAATATCTGACATTTTGCCTTGGTGGAATGTGCTAACAAAAGGTTAAAACATCCATGGGGTATTGATGTGAAACAGATTATTGATCATTTGTTTCCACTGTTGTGCTTGAAATGTTTATTATTATTATATATAGATATGTCTTGGAAAGATATGATCTAGACCATGATTATGTGAATATGTCTTTGAACCCTTTCATTTTAACTAATATGTTTTAGGCTCCTGTGCAGCAGCAGCAGCAGCCACCACCAACACATCCTCCAGTCAGCTCGCCAGCACAGCATGGGTAAGCACGTGAACCAAGCATCAATATAGTGTGTTAGTTTACACTGACAACATTCATGTCAGTCATGACAGAGAAATTTGATGAGTCTGTTGGTTTTATCTGTCATGCTCAAATCAAGATTTTGCGGAAATAGTCAGGGCCGACCCATGTTGGGCGAGACATATAAAACTGGCCTGAGTGTGCTGGTGTTGTGTTATCATTCTGTGATGCGAATGACATCATTTTCAGATAAAAAAAATTGTTGTTACTGCCTTGACCTTTGTGATGTGTCAAGCTCCCAGTCTTATATTATAAAACAAGAATGGCTTGTACTCTAGCATTCCAAATAAACATGCAGTCCCAAATAAATGTGCAGGGTGGAAATCCTGATAAAATTTAATAACCGTGCAGACCTGAATAATCATGCAGGGAAGTACAGTTCGAAACCATTATATCTGTATCTCTTGATTTGTAACTGTTACAATTATGAGATAGAGAAATTGTCTGGAATGGGCATAAACATTCACCGGCATTTCCTCAAGGGTGCATCCTATACAGTCAGAGATGGTTGTTATGCCTGTTTCAGTGTCCCTCTTCAGCACGGTTGTCAAAACATAAACAAACATGACATCTTAGGGATTAAAATCCTGTGTTATATCCAGATATATTTGACATCATAAGTTTGGTATCAATACTAGTCATCCAAATTGCATGTCATTATGTACAGTTATCATCAAAACACATAGAGCTGGCATCAAGGGATAAATAAGTAACCCCTCCCAGTGATTTTTGTCAACAAAACATACTCAAATTTCTGGCACCGGGAGCAAGTATAATAAATGTGCAGACCCAAATAAGCAACATGCAGGATGGAAATTTTTTATGAAATTAATAAATGTGCAGACCCAAATAATAAACATGCAGTCCCAAATAATAAACATGCATGCATGTTTATTTGGAATACTGGAGTAAGAGCATTGGCATTCATTTTGTAAAATGTTGTTAGTTCTTTTAACTTTCATCATTTGTCATAAAGACAGTCAATGCCTCCAAATCTTATACTCTGTATTTTTGTTTTGCAAAACTTCGGCAAAAATGGGCGGACCGAACCCAAATTCGAACTTGATCTGTATTTTTATGTGCCTGATCCATATATACCAAATTTTAAAACAATCAGATAACTAAAACTAAAGTTATCACCCAGAAAACAAAATAATCGGCAAATTCTAAGTCAACAAAAAATAGAACTCCGGCTAAAATTGGCATTTACTGTCATTTTGTAGGTTCTTCAACTCAAATCATATATTTTCACCCCCGAATCCAGAATAAATAGTAATTTAGGGGTGTTATATGATATTGTGTCTAATATTTTCTTAGCAAAATTAATGAAATATTTAACAAAACATTCATGAACTAAAGCAGAATTTAGGTGATGACCAATCTCTCTAATTCAGACCGAGATTGATTCAACTTTTTGACAAGATTAACACACTGAATAGTGGATTCATTAACATACTGAACAGTGGATTTGACGACATTAACATGCTGAACAGTGTATTTGTTTGTGTTCATAGTTTAATTTGTTTCACTGATTTCTATAATATCTTCCAGTTCAACCATTCCTATAGTAAATAGTAATTAATGAGTAATTCCCTCAGGAAATGTTCTCGTTATTTCACCAAACGACCTAGGACATTTGTTGAACTTATTATCTGAACATTTCCCACCAAAGAATATGAAACATTTTGCTCTTGTATTATCTGTTTTTCTGTCAGTCATCTGCTTTTATTACCTGAACACCCCTCAAAATTAATAATAGACCGTTCCAATGTATACTTTTATAACTGATTAGGAGAATCCATTTAGTATAGAAAGGGTTAATGATGTTAAAAATTTCTCTCTTTTCTAGCTCTCCAATGTTGACTGCTCCATCTCCACAAGGCGTCCTCCAGCAACAAGGGGTCAAAGTTTCCATGGCTGGAGCCCCATCACCTAGTGGAAGTATCAACACTCCAGGTAAATTACAACAACAATTCTTCTGTTAACCCTTTCTTTACTAAATGGATTATCCCATTCAGTTATAAAACTATATAGGAATGGTCTATCACAGTCAATTTCTGTTAATTGCATATCGTTTAATGCATAATCCAGATATTTGCATAAAACGTGCATGCACCAATCCATTTTCTCATAAAAGACGGGAGGGATGTTCATGAAATATAAGCAGATGACAGACTGATAAACAAATAACATAAGTGCAGGATTCATATTATTCATGGGAAATGTTCGGATAATAAGTTCAATTAACGGCTTATAACCATTTGTTGAACTTATTATCTGAACAGTGAACATCCACTTGTCAATTAGTACCAGTAAAGAAAGAATTAAGCAATTGTGTTGTTGGATGGGAAGTTTTCTTCCTGATTAGTCCTGAACTTTTATAACTATCAGCCAATGATTAGGGGTCAATCTGGCTACAGAGGCACTTATATGCAAATTTATATTTCCTCTTACTTTTGGCAAGGGGGTTACACATATCAGTAGGTTCCATAATTAACTTGTAAAGATTGGCCTATAATCAGACATAAAACCCTCAACCGTGAATGTTGTTATATTTTAGGACTGATTTGATTGGCTCTGAAACAGAAAACAGTAAAACCTCTCTAAATCGGAACATCCTTCGTCCCACCTCCGGTTTGCAGAGGTTTCACTTTATATGAAAGTACAATATCACCTATCAAATAACTATTCTTCGAAATATTCTATTTCTTTGTGTTTATCAATGCTCAATTCAGTTCAAACAAGGTAATAAATATTTACATTTGTACATAGTTCAGTTGTTGTATTTTCTAAAAGAGTATAAAGAAGGTGCTTTGAGTGTTCAAGATAGTGGTTGGTGTTCCATTCTTCTAGCGGGTATACTACATTTGTGTTGCAACACCTCAACTAGCACATAATCAGTTCCGGTTAAAACACATACTCGACAGCTGTTGTTGCTAGATGTTGTGGTTGGTTAAGTGCCACCGCACATGCTACGATTTAAATCGTAAGTGGGGAAAATCGCAGGTGGAGAAAAGTAACTTGCCTGCAGACGCTACGGTGCTGCGATGTTTGCAGCTACGATTTTATCCACGTGATCGATCTCATGATAGCAAAATGTTATATCACATTCTCCGCATTTTGCAATTATATACATATACATGGCATGTATCTCAATTTTCTAAACTAACAAATTGATGTTGAAAGTTTTTTATTTTGCCATTTTTGTACCTATCAACTCAACAGGCTCAGCTGCCCCAATTGAATTTCAACAATTGGGGCAGCACTCTACTCCTTGTCTGCATAGCAGAATGCTGATGACTGATATGTGGTATAGGCCTGCACTCCCTGCCGTGCCACATCTCCACCAATGTGGCCTCGTTTTTTGTAAACTTTGCGCCATTTTTGAATTTTTTCTTTTCATGGTATTTACAACATGACCAGTGCGACAGTGGTCATGTGACAGCTACAATCGCGTGCGTTGCCAAGGTCACGCCACGATTTTCCTGGTAAAATCAAACAGTGCATGATCGCTAGGATTTGGCTACGATATTGTCGTGGGCATGCGCATTGGATGCTTCCTCCTGCGATTTTCCCCACTTGCGATTTTAATCGCAGCGTGTGCGGTGGCACTAACACTGATGTAATGTTTGCTGGTAGTAAAGGAAATCTACCCCAAATTCTCCAGACTCAGTACTGCAATAGCTGTCGAGTCTGGGTTTTAACTAGAACTGGCACATAATATGACATTACTTTTACTTTTAATAGGAAATATACAGAATGTGAAAAGTCCAGGGAATGTTTCTGCTGAAGAGCAAGTTTATCTGGAGAAGCTCAATCAATTGTCGAAATACATAGAACCTCTGCGGAGAATTATTAATAATATGGAACGTGATGAAGGTTAGTATGTCGACCAAGGCATTGCACATCTCAATCATATCTGAATCTGATTTTATGTAAAGAGTTGCAGATTGTGTGAGGATATATTTCATTTGAGCCTAAGGCTTGAGCTAAAGGTAACCATTTGCCATCTCTCAGAATTATAAAAATTAGAGATCATTTTATTTTTTTTAATTTTGAGCTTGACAGCATGAGAACTCTAAACAAATATCAACTTATATTAAGTGATATTTAGTATATCAGACTTCATCAACGATATCTTGATCAAATTTGAAAATTGCGCAGTGTGACTATCTAACCATTTCTTTACTAAATACTCATTGATGAGTAGTTATCCATTAGAAAATATTCAGATAATAAGTTCAACGAACTATTTTTTTGTTGGACTTATTAGCTGAACATTTCCCACCAATGTATTATCTTTTCATCTGTCTGTCTTCTTTTTTCCAAATGAATAATAGGCCATTCCAACATATACTTTTATAACTGGATGGGAGAATCCATCTGCTTTATGGCTTCTCATTAATTCATGACTGGAGACTTAGTTCGATAAAGATCCCGGTAAGCATGTTTTGTGTCACTGGAATTTACTTTAATTCTGTCATCCCCTGATACACAACTGAGAATTTATTTAATCTGTTCCAGCAGTCAAGATATTATATGTTTTACCCAACATTTTGACATGGTTTGAACTATTAGAAAAGTTGATATCATATTAAATGGCTTCAAAGAAAAGAATATACAGTTGGAAATTTTCAAATTGGTATGAGTGAGAAATTGTGAAAATGTTATCAAGTAATTTTGAAGTCTTTTCAGTCTCTACAGTCTGGTGATCGTTTCAACAGTTACTGACTGTCTTGTTTTCAGTGTTAAAAAGCCAAGAGTCATGTATTAAAATTATATTTCATGTTTTCAATTTTTGCTGTTCTAGCTGTACGTTGGATCACTGAATACATCTACAGCTGTATGGAGGGTAAAAAGAGTTATATTTCTAATTAATGTTTTAATTCTAATTCAATATTTTAATTTTTATCTGATGTTTCAATTCTTATATATATTATATCTTTATTTTTATATTCTTTTTTCATTTCATCATTTCATTTCTATTATAGCTACACATTAATCAGCATACGAGTGCATATCTCAATACATATAGTAGAATATAATATATATGTAGATAGCAAAATAGTTATATTAATAATTATTAGAATTCAGACATTGATACAAAGTCCAATCGTAAACCTGTCTGATTCGAAAACCACAACCATTGTCGAACATATAATTCAGAGCCTGAGGTCACCGTCCGCCCAATAACCAACTGAGCTCTCTGCTCTCCTTGATCATAAATGTTAAAAAGATAATTAATACCATAACAAAATTCAACTGATAAATGTTGATATTCATTCATTGAGTGATGTGATGTAGCAATACATCATACCATAATTATACCCCCCGCAACGAAGTTAGGGGGGTATACTGGAATCAGCTTGTCCGTCCGTCGTCCGTCCATCCGTCGTACCATGGACACAAATTTGTCCGGAGTTTTTCTCAGTCGTTTTTTGATCAATTTCCGTGAAACTTGGCACAAACATGAACCACCATGGGAACCTGTGCACCTGCGATTGTGACGTCTGTCGGACATTTTTTGGTGGAGTTATCCCCCTTTTTCGACTTAGAAATTGTTTTGCAACATGCATAATTTTGTCCGAGCTTTTATTAGCTCACCTGAGACGAAGTCTCCAGTGGAGCTATAGTCATCACTCCTCGTCCGTCCGTCCGTCGAGCCGTCCGTCCGTCTGTCTGTCCGTCAACTTTTTTTTATAAACATCTTCTCCTCTGAAACCATCATACCAAATTGGTTCATATTTGGTGTGGATGTTCCCTAGGTGACTCTCATTCAGATTTGTTCAAATGAGGTCACTGGGTCAAATAGTTGCGAAACCAGGGCCATAATTATATTCCTCCACAGTAATTCTTACAACAACTTCTTGTCAATAACCATTGTGCCGATTTAGCTAATATTTGGTATGGAGGGTCCTTGGGTGACTGGTGTTCAGATTTGTTCAAATGAGGTCACCCGGTCAATTAGTTGAGAAACCAGGGCCATAACTCATAGTAATTCTTACAATGACTTCTTCTAAAAAAATATTGGGCCGAATTAGCTTATATTTGGTACTGAGGGACCTTGGGTGACTGGGAATCAGATTTGTTCAAATTGGGTCACTGCGTCAATTAGGGGCAGAGCCAGGGACATAACTCTAAAAACCCAAAAATTACATTTTTGCATTTTGATCATATTTGGGGTGGATGTTCCCTAGGTGACTGTCATTAATATTTGTTCAAATGAGGTCACTGTGTCAAACAGTTGCGAAACCAGGGCCATAACTATATTCCTCCTTGGTAATTCTTATAACGACTTCTTGTCAATAACCATTAAGCCGATTTAGTTTATATTTGGTATGTGGGGTCATTGAATGACTGGGGTTCAGATTTGTTCAAATGGGGTCACTGGGTCAAATAGTGGTGGAGCCAGGGCCATAATTCCCCAAAAAATAATAACAAATTCAGGAACTCCTTGATCAATTTAACATACAAACAAAAAATATCACCCCCTCCCCCACATGACCCAGAACCCCACCCCCAACCAACAGCATTCCACCCTATCTCATATCCTAACTCACAGGTAAATAAAGTATATTTATTTAAATTCCCATTACAAGGCAACTCTCCTATGAACTGATAGACATCACACATGGCAAGGCAGATAGAGAGATAAAGAGAGCTTAGAACTGCAGCCTTAGACAGAGTCCCCAGGGAGTGTATTCATGTCATCCATAATTTAAATGAGATTAATGGTGTTATCAATGAAGCACCCTTGTTGTTTATATTATCACTCAGTGGTCATTAAAATCAGATTAATTTCATTTTCTCAAAGAGTGCCTGGCATTTGTAGAATGAGGTTCCCAGAGGGTGAATTTAGTGACGCTATCCTACACAGCAGGCTAGCATAACCAAATACACCCTCTGAGAACATTATTCCGCTTAGGCCTCATCTTCTGGGAAGTATCTAGAGTCTCAAGATCTCATTCTGCTTAGGCCTCATCTTCTGGGAAGTATCTATAGTATCAAATTTACATTGTTGTTAGTTAAATTTCCCTTCTAGGAAGTTTCTGTATCCCTTAATTTGCAGAAGATAAAATTCATGATTGAGGTGCCCAATGGGTGAACATCACCAATTTCAACTGGGGAACTTCATTCTTATTCTAGGTCTTCCATAGCAGTTGAGGGCCTTATCAGAATGAGGTCCCCAATTTAGTGATACTAGCCCGCTGTGCAGGATAGCCTCACTAAATTCACCCTCTGGGTACCTCATTCTGCAAATAACAGACAGACTATTTCAAAGCTTGATTCAAGGCTAGCATCACCAAATTCACCATTTGGGGACCTCATTCTGCTTAGGCCTCATCTTCTGGGAAGTATCTATAGTATCAAATTTACATTGTTGTTAGTTAAATTTCCCTTCTAGAAAGTTTCTATATCCCCTAATTTGCAGAAGATAAATTTCATAATTGAGGGGCCCAATGTGTGAACATCACCAACTTCAACTGGGGAAATTCAATTTTATTCTAGGTCTTCCATAGCAGTTGAGGACTTTATCAGAATGACGTCCCCAGAGGGTGAATTTAGCGTCACTAAATTCACCCTCTGGGGACCTCACTCTGCAAATGACAGACACACTATCACACTATTTCAAGGCTTGTTGTATAATACATTGTGTTGCTTGAGGCCAGGCATACACAATGTAGGAACAGACACGCTTTTTGTGATGCTATCCGGCACAGCAGGCTAGCATCACCAAATTCACCCTCTGACGACCTCATTCTGCTTAGGCCTCATCTTCTGGGAAGTATCTATAGTATCAAATTTACATTGTTGTTAGTTAAATTTCCCTTCTAGGAAGTTTCTATATCCCCTAATTTGCAGAAGATAAAATTCATAAATGAGGTGCCCAATGGGTGAATATCACCAACTTCAACTGGGGAACTTAATTTTTATCCTTATCAGATTTGTGAAAATGGGATCACAAAGTCAAATAAGGGCAGAGCAAGAGACTTAACTATTTCACTACATAGTAATTCTTAAAATATGTTTGCAAGAACTTGTTGGCTTATATAGAATGGAATGTTCTTCCTTGACTGCAATTCAGATTTTTTTAATGGGGTCACCTGGTCAAATAGGGGCCAAGCGAAGGACAGTTTCCCTCTTAATATGCTTCCTTCACAAGGACCATCAGGTCTATTTGACTGATATTTATGATATGTATGAAGGGTTCTTTGGTGTCTGGGATTCAAATTTATTCAGATGGGATCACCAGGTTAAAAGGGTGGGACCAGGGACATAACTATATGTCTCTATAGTAATTCTTAAAATGTCTTCTCAAGGGATTTTGGACTATTTAGCTTACATATAGTATGGAGGAATCAGGAAGATCCTTTAGTGACTGAGATACAGATTTGTTAAAATGAGGTCAACCTGTCAAGAAATGGCAGTCTATGGGGAGTTAACACTTTTGTGTCCAATAAAATCATAGAAATACCAAATTCATTAAAACATCTATCTTGGAACCACCTGACTGATTGGTCTGACATACATGTATTGTGTTTTGGGTCCATGGATAATTGGGCTTCAAACATGTTTAAATGGTTTTAGAAAAAGGCGCTTGTGAGATTGGAAATTTCCAACAATTGAGAAAGTTTGAGGTGTCGGTTGTGAAATTCCAACCTAAGACTTGGGAGTCTGGATACCGGTCGGGAGGGGACTTGTTGAGCTGGAGGAGGGGGGTGATCAGTAGTGTACAGTTGGCAATTTCAAGGTGGTTTTTTACCAAGCTACATACTTGAAGTCTCTCTAGCCACATATCCTGTTTAAATCTACTTCTTTTAAAGTGATTATGAAAAGTGCTCACTGTTTTGGTCTCCAGAGTCCCAGTCTTTGCAGTCTGGTGAGCGACCCCACCGTCATTGACTGTCTTGTTCCTACATTTTTAGGTCAATGTTTATTAATCTTGGCACTGATATTTAGTACCATGGGAACCTGTGCACCTGCGATTATGATGTCTGCCCGACTTTTTTGTTGTTGAGTTATTCCCCTTTTTCGACTTAGAACATTTTCACAACATGCATAATTTTGTCCAAGCTTTTATTCCTACATTTTTCAGTCAATAGGTTTAAGATTACGGTTAGGGTTGTGCACCTGCAATGGGAACTGTTATTTTATTATTTTAACTAAATGTTTACTGACATGTGAAACATCTTAGTATTTTAAAAACACAGGGGGGGGGGGGGGGGGGGGGGGGGGCAGTCACACCTCTAGTTTATACCAGAAAGCAGTAGTATGCTAATAATTATTCAATGATGTCATAAGTTGTCAGTCAAAATGAGCCCCAAACCTGCCCAAGACTGTCTTAGTACCCAACATAATGTCGATCCAAACTTCGTTACCTTATTCCACGTGTTAGATAACTTTGTCGACCTTGAAGGTCGTAGAAGTAAGCAAACATTATTTCCAGTCGCGAATTTAGCACCCTCATTTCTCTATGGATTAGCAATACAAAATTCATGATATCCTTGTTCATTGTTTTGTGTGCTAACTGCTCAAACCTGCAAATAGTGTCTGTCATTTGCATAATGAGGTCCACAGAGGGTGAATTTAGTGATGCTATCCTGCACAGTGGGTTAACATCACCAAATTCACCCTCTGGGGACCTCATTCTGCTTGGGCCTCATCTTCTGGGAAGTATCTATAGTCTTATATTAACACTGTTTTTAGTTACTTTTTCCCTTCTGGGAAGTTTCTGTATCCCCTAATTTGCAGAAGATAACATGCATAATCGAGGTAACTAATGGGTGAACATCACCAACCTTCAACTGGGGAGCTTCAATCCAATCATAGGTCTCCCATAGCAGTTGAGGCCAAAGCAGAATGAGGGTCCCAGAGGGTGAAATTGGTGATGCTAGCCAACCGTGTGGGAAAGCGTCGCTAAACAGGCTCACCCTCTGGGGACCTCATTCTGCGAATGACATACACACTATTTTCTTAAACATTTCATTGATACTTTCTCTTTGAAGATCGAATGAAGGATACAGGGCAGCTGGACAAAATGAAGGCACTGCTTGATGTCTTGCTAAATTCTTCATCCAAGAGGTTGGTATACTAGCTAAGAATGAGCAAGATAAATGTATTGATCAGAAAAACGGACCGATTTGTAAAATGCACACAAATTCATGAAAACCTATACAAGGAGTATCAAAGATAAATATTTTCATAAAAGTCTGCAAAAATAGTGGTCCCAGGGGAGGAATAGCCCCCAAGCCGGAGGTCCACCATTTTGGCATAGTCAACGACAAGCCATGCAATCTTTATAAAATTTTATCAAACATTATTCATGCTGTCCCAGATCCCATAATGTTAAACAATTCACAATCAGATCATATTAACTAATGAAGAATTTAATACTTTTTCTACCAAAAACAAACTTAAGATACGTGATGTTGTGATCAGCGAATACAGGAACAGGATAAATCCTCACATCAAACATGTGGAAACAAGCACAAATAATAAAGAATTAGCTTACGATCATTTATAGTGCTCTAGTTATCGATTACAAGGCATTTCGGATAATAAATGTTGAACTTTTCCCTGCGATTGGAGGTGACTTTCAAATTGCATCCCCGGAATAGCATGCATGCTAAATATTGATTTATGGATTTTCCCAGTGTCCTAAAATTAGGATTCGGACTATCGTGTTGGGGACGGAACTATTGGAAATAGTGAATGTCAAGCAACTAATCTTAAGTGTGGATTAGGCTTAGATAGTCATTTGAAATAAAATATAATATAATATTGTTGAAGCTCGAACATAGGCATAAGTATCTAGAATGTTATCTACTTATTTTAGAAGTGACATTCCGTCTGTTAACAATCTGTGAAACTTTCAGGTTAACAATGATGACGTTGCTGAAATGTGAGCAGCTATTGAATGACTTTGTTGGCAGTAAACCAGTAAGTGCTAGTCATAGAAACTACTGGGATTATCTATTGATTTTAGTCTGTTTGTTTTTGCATATTGTCTCAATATATCTAAAAAGGATTGAATGTTTAGTGATCTGATTCATCGTCCATTGAATGAGGTCATATTAGAAATAAACTTTTATGAATTATTAGTAGCATCATGATTGACGATAATATCCTGCTACATAAACCATGATACCACCACCAAAATTTACTTCTTGCCGAAGAAACTGTTCTGAGATAAACAATAAATATTTACACTCAAACATGCATTCGTGCTGTGGAACATGAATAGAGAACATTGATTGGTCGAAATTACATCACATGTTGTCACATGCTGACTCCTACTTGCTTCCATTTTTGTGAAGACGCAACTGGCAACGAGCTACGAGAATAATGTTTCAAATGGGCGCTTTATGCTCTATTAAACTGCCAGTTGACTGTAAATATAAGTAATGGATGTTGATTTTGTTGTGTACCATCGAGTATGGATGCCATTTGGTATAACATTTTTATGTGTGGAACGGTTTCACATTCCACACAAAATGTCAGACCAACTTGCATCCATACTCGATGGTACGCAAGCAAATCAACATCCATTTCTTAAATGGAACAAATAATGAGGAAGCAATTGGCGTGAAAAAGGGTGGTAATTTTATACACAATACAAATCATGATATTATTTATTTTGCATCAGTGGCAAATGAAGTAGATCCTGTGCATTTTATAATATTTGTATATTTAATCTCTTTCCAGTCTTCTTCAGTTTCATCAACAACACACATATGTCAGCCATTGATCAATGCTGTCGCAGAGAACATTCAACAGCCGAATATCAACCACACTTTGCAAAAAACATTTGGCCCTGCCATATCAGCCCTGTGGGGAGCCCCAATCACGTTAGTTTCAATATTATCAAATTATTATTTGGAGCTCCATGTTCCCGTACTTAGAACATTCATCTTGTACTGCCGTCAACACAGGGTTGTGAGTTTGCGCTGGTCGGTGGACTATTGATTTTCCACACAACAGATGCTTAGTCGAGTTAAAACTCTTGACTAAATACTCATTGATGAGTAGTTCCCTCAGATAATAAGTTTGACAAACAGGTCATTTGTTGAACTTGTTATCTGAACATTTCCACCTACCCACCAATTAATAGGAGTCCTTCTGTACATATATTATCATTTTGCCTGACTGTCGCCTGCATATATTTCCTGAACATCCCTCCAAATGAATAATAGACCAATTCAGTGTATACTTTTATAACTAAATGGGAGAATTTAAAGAAAGTAAAGAAAGGATTGTGACTGTAGAGACATATGCCATTCAAATCTTGTGTTCCAAGTTGTGACCCTTGAATAAGGTCACTCGTACTGAGATGGCTTTGTCATTCCTTGAAGTGAAATAGACTCCGGCATGTTCATCAAGCATAACTTTGTGTGGAGTGTGAGTGCAAGTCGGATTAGGAGGTACTTTGGTATTGTGATAGGCTACCATAGGGAAAAGTGTCTACAGGTTATTTTTTTGACACATGCTGACCAGAGTTATGACCCTTGCTGAGCTGTATATAAAAAGAAAGGAAATTCTATAAAGAAAAGTGTAAGACCTTTTGACATGCCATCAGTAATAGTGTAACACCTTTTGACATGCCGTCATGAGCATATGTCATGCTTGGGATATATAAAGTGTAACACCTTTTGACATGCCGTCATGACCATATGTCATGCCTGGGATTGTACTTGTTTTCATTTTGTATTTGAGACTATTTGTATTTGGCATAATGTTCATTCGCTATATTTAACCCTTTGAGTGCCAGGGGCCGATCTCATCAGCCCTAAACCTACAAAATAAGTCTGTTAAAGAATATAAGAATAAATTATTAAAATTGTGGAAAAAAATAAGAAAAAAAAATTGTTAGGCCAATGCATTCTCTTATATATGCGAGGCGACCTATGGTCGACTCGCATATATAAGAGAATGCATTGGCAAAGGGTATATGGGTTGATACAAAAATCGACCTGGCACTCAAAGGGTTAAATAAATCCTGTCCATTCATGATATAATTTAACCCCTTTCTATACTAAACGGATTCTCCCACTCAGCTATAAAAAAGTTTACTTTGGTCTGGTCTATTATTCATGTGGAGGGGTGTTCAGGAAAATTAAGCAGATGACAGATAATAAAAGTACAGAAGGAGTCCTAGTTATTGGAGGGAAATATTCAGATAGTAAGTTCAATAATTACCTATGGCTGTTTGTTGAACTTATTATCTGAACATTTCCTAAGGGATAACAACTTGTCATTGAGTATTTAGTATATAAACTATAAAGTAGAAGGAAATCAAGAACTTGGAGAACGAGTATTTAGTATAGAAAGGGTTAAAGTGCTATCAAGCTTATAAGCTGAAGTTTTTTGTTTAAAGCTTTCATGACTGGAGCTTCCTGAAATTTTGCGGAAATAGGGAGCCTCGCATATATAAGAGAATACATTGGCCTAACAATATTTACCTTGATGTTGTTAAGCCACTGCATTCTCTTATATATGGGAGGCTCCTTTTGGAAGACTTAGAGAATACGACATGCAATTTATCAACTATGACCACCAGGGCCTGACTATATAAAATGTTCTTGTCATCGTTCTCATAAAATTAAAATGTTGTAAATTATGTTTCATCTGTTCAGAATTTTATCGAATCCTTGTTCTTTTCAGTGCTCCTTCCATTCCACGAAAAAGGAAACATGAAGAAGACCGGGACCCTCACGAATTATCAGATCTCCTGCAAGGGGAGATAGCTAGGCTGGATTACAAGTTCCGTATAAGCCTTGATCACAAATTCCACAAACAGTCTGACACAGTACATCTCGTCTGCAACATAGGTTAGTATATATCTGTCACATATTTCGGAACTTTGTAGAATGTCAGCACCGTAAATATGCAGAACAAAATGAGTGTGTTTAATGGGTTTATTGATACGGGACATGCGCCAGTGATGCAGGATAGAAGGAAAGGTGCAGCCTTGAGTTCTATCCTTTTGCATTGGCACAAGTGCCGTATCGACAAACTGCATTGGCACAAGTGCCGTTATGACAAACCCATTAACACACATGTCGTTTATTACACACAACCGTCCTAGAATCTGTGAATGAAAAACAACTGACTTACAAGGTTTATTCAGGCACATACAGGGCTTGTTATACCCCCACTTTCGAAGAAAATGGGGGGGTATACTGGATTGACTGCGTCCGTCCGTCCGTCACGCTTTCTCCCTCCGTGTGTCTGTCCGTCCGACCTCATAACTATGAACCGATTTCAATAATTTTTTGTATGCAATCTCCTTAGGACGGTCTCTCCGCATGATGCTAATTGCGGTTCGGTCCGACTTTTTTTTCTTCAAGTTACGCCTCTTTTTCGACTTATTTTGACTTGGAAATTTCTGTCCGACTTAATAACTTTAACAAATATGAACCGATTTCAATAATTTTTGGTATACATGCTTCTCACAATACCCTCTCTACATGATGCTTGCTAGGGATTGGCTCAGACTGTTTTTCGTAATATTACACTTCATTTTCGACCTATTTTGACTTAGAAAATTCTGTCTGACTTAATAACTTTAACAAATATGAACCGACTTGAATAATTTTTTCTGTACAAGCTTCTTGTGACACCATATTGATATTATTAGTCCGAATTTTTCTTTAAAGTTAAAAATCTTTTTTGTTGAGTTTACTGATAATGCGGGTTGAATTTGCCACGGTGGGGGTATGCTAGCACACGAGTGCACACCTCTTATTTTGTCGTGTGTGATGATGCTTTAATTTTATAGTTCATTTACATCATGTGACATTTAACAGGATGCTTTGGAACGCGTGTTCCATACGGTTGTGTAAATATTGAACAGCAAGAACACTGTAATTCTAGGAATAAACATGTAATAAATACTTTTAACTTATGTGTTATGGGCACCAATGTGACTAGACAATGATATATTTCGACTTCCAGCTAGAGAAGCAGTTCAAACACATTTTCCTTGATACTAATTCTACCATACATGGTGCAAAATGAAATTAGATGGTGCTTACTAGCATTTTAGCACAAAGATGACAGCTTGAATTTGCAACTATAGTATCTCCGACAAATTTGCTGCTTACATTGCATTAGAATTAGAATACAGACAATAACACTATTCAGACAGCTGCGATGCATCCGTTACATTGTATCTGTTAACGCACAAAACGGAGAGATTCTATTTTCTACTATAATGCATATTAACTTATATGTTGATTTAATGTGTGCATCATGACATTTCTTGCTTTCAATCAATAAAAGATGGTGGCTGTCTATGAAGTGAAGAAAATTTGACTTATATTTATGTTAATAAAGTTTTAGTTGCTGGGATTTTGACAGCTTTTGCATTATCGTAGAATTCATTTATACCAAATAGATTGATTTGCAATATTGCATTTACATTTGTATTCTATTGTTGAACTTATTTCTGCAATCAAAAGCTCTGCATCATATAATGCAATGTACGCAAACCACCCATGTGAATGATTCAACGCAGACAACGGATTGTGTCATAGCAATGGACCAACGCAATGCAGTTTTCTGAACACTACAGATCTCAATAAAATTTTGTTTTGATGTTCACCATCGACAGAACTGTGCAATGATGGTGCATTTTACATTCTTGAGTTATCCTTTTTTGTTGATCTGAATTCTTATGATTTTCTCGCCATTTCCACATATTTCAGCTGTGGGATATTGGTAATAGGTATGGAGATTTGACAAGGTATGGAGATTTGACATCAGGAGATCTTTCAAAAGACTGTCCAATGCCATTGTCCACATTCTTGGTAGGATGGGTATCGTGTTATAAACACAGAACGACATGTGTAGTTATCGGTTTGTCGATAGGGCACTTGTGGAAGAATATAACGGCTGCACCTCCTCACTAGCACTTGTGCCATATTTACAAACACATTAACACACTTGTGTCATTCTGGGTATAAATTATACAGGTGTTGCATTTGCAATGATATTTTCTTTCAAAATAATTGCACTGAAGTTTCAGACACTTTAAAGGAACAAACATGCGACAGACTTTTGCACTGACAGCTAGCCAATTAGACATTCTATAGAATATCAACATCGATCTTCCGATTCATTATCGGACTTTGAATCTGCGGTAAAGTGCTGATTCACAGGGTTCTATTTTGGAAGTACAAACTGCCACTGAAATGGTCCATTCTCATTGGCAGGGATGTTCACATACTATAAGCAGGTAGCAAAGCGAGAAGGACTCAAATGAATGTTCATCTAATTAAGGTGAATAATATTTGAACTTATAGCCGTAAATTTCTACAAGTGAATCAATGGGAATCATGCCCATAAGCTAGTATATATAGTTATCAAAGGGTAGTGACTTTCTTTGCAGATGACAAGCATTTACCAAGTGTTCCTCCAATTCTGATCAAAGTTCCAGATGACTACCCTAAAATAAGTCCCGAGTGTGACACCAGGCTCAAGGATTATGGTATGTCAATTTCATTTAATCGAATATCCATTAAAGATGCATAATCCGAAATAATGTTCCCAAATGACTATTTCTTTGAATTCGGGGGTGAAAAATATATGAATCAAGTCGAGGAACGCATCCATCAAAGCTCAGAGGGATCAAATATCGTTTTTTGAAATTTGTTATTTCTCGAAATGTGTAAATAGTTGTGGCCCAGAAACGAGTCATCAAACCGATTGTCTCGGACAAAAATTGCAGATGAAGATGGATAACTCTAAATCAAGTGGTAATACGGCCAAATTTCGTGATAGGCAAGTGACAATTTTCAAATGAGCGGCAATGACATTCTTCAATTATTTGGAAATCTTAGTTTTTGTTCGTCCATACAGATATCTCAGCCATGGAGTTATTGGACCTGAATGAAATTTGGTATGGAGGTTTGTCATCACGACTGCTTTTGAAATGATGAAGTTTTCGTTTTAGAGTTATCCTTCTGTTTATTTTAAAATTGGGTTCCGTCCTGCCCATGTTTCAATTTAGCACTGTGGGGTTATGCCAGCCCATGATGTGCAATGTCTTCTTTCATTTTTGTTGTCCTCTGGAAAGCATGGCTCAGGCTGCCAGCTTACTTCCTGATTTTCTTTTCACTTACTTCTTTCATGCCCCCTCCCTCTTTATTATCCCCCGCCAAATTAAAAATTTGCGGGGGATATAGTAGTGGGTTCCGTCCGTCCGTCTGTCTAGCCGTCATTCCTGCCTGCCCGTCCGTCCGTCCTGAATTTGTAAGAGTCATAACTTGAACAAATGTAAACGGATTTCAAAGATTTGTGGTATATGAGTTCACCTGACCATTACCTAGAATGAGTTCGCAAGCCAGGTCTGGCCAGATATTTTTACCGGAGTTATTGGACTTTGTTTATTATTTTTGTCAAATTTACCAAATAGCAAATAGACGACGTCCCAGGGCTCATTTCCACAAATCTCAACGGATTTCAAAGATATTTGGTATATGAGTTCACCTGACCATTACCTAGAATGAGTTCGCAAGCCAGGTCTGGCCAGATATTTTTACCGGAGTTATTGGACTTTGTTTATTATTTTTTGTCGAATTTACCAAATAGCAAATAGACGATGTCCCAGGGCTCATTTCCCACAAATCTCAACGGATTTCAAAGATATTTGGTATATGAGTTCACCTGACCATTACCTAGAATGATTTCGCAAGCCAGTTCTGGCCAGATATTTTTACCTGAGTTATTGGACTTTGTTTATTATTTTTGTCGAATTTACCAAATAGCTCATTTCCACAAATCTCAACGGATTTCAAACATATTTGGTATATGAGTTCACCTGACCATTACCTAGAATGAGTTCGCAAGCCAGGTCTAGCCAGATATTTTTACCAGAGTTATTGGACTTTGTTTATTATTTTTGTCGAATTTACAAAATCGCAAATAGACGACGTCCCAGGGCTCATTTCCACAAATCTCAACAGATTTCAAAGATATCTGGTATATGAGTTTCCATGACCAGTACACTAAAATGAGTTCGCAAGCCAGGCTTTTTGACAAAATCCCACCTCTTGTTTAGCGCATACTGAGAATGTAAACATTATTGAGAATGCACTTCCCCAACTGCACAATTAGGCGGGGGATACCGCCGTCTGCGACTGCTTGTTGTTATTAAGTAGCCATGGCCCTGGTGTATTGCCTGATTTCTGTATAATTTGGTATCTTGTACTTATGAGATTTATAGGCCGATTGCTTCAAAGCTTATTATACCCCCCGCAACGAAGTTAGGGGGGTAAACTGGAGTCAGCTTGTCCGTCCGTCCGTCCGTCCGTGGACACAAATTTGTCAGGAGTTTTTCTCAGTCGTTTTTTGATAAATTTTCGTGAAACTTGGCACAGACATCAACCACCATGGGAACCTGTGCACCCTGCGATTATTACGTCTGTCGGACCTATTTTGGTGGAGTTATTCCCCCTTTTTCGACTTAGAAATTTTCACAACATGTATAATTTTATTCCTACATTTTTAGGTCAATTTTTTTTTTACTTGGTACAGATATTTAGTACCATGGGAACCTGTGCACCTGCGATTATGACGTCTGTCCGACATTTTTTGGTGGAGTTATCCCCCTTTTTCGACTTGAAATTTTGTTTGCAACATGCCTAATTTTGTCCGAGCTTTTATTCCTACATATTCCCATCAAAGATACGTTACACACTGAACTACATGTTATATTCATTTTTATTCACAAAAGAGGATCTATGAGATCCGTTTAAAATTTATTATTTTTGGTACGAAATAGCTTAAGTACCTTTTTGAATCATTATTATGACGTAGCAAGTCACAGGTCACGTGTCCACTAGCTGTATATAAGGCAGTGGACATCCACAGGTAAGTTCTCTTTTCATCTTTGTGCGACAAGATCGAGGGAAGTAAAACGCTATGAGGAAATGAACCACATTACTGTCGGGTTCATTTTTTAGTTTAACCTAATCCGTTCCATATTTTTAACTTGTTGTGACTTCGTTTCAATTTGAGAAACGACACAATATTTGTTAAATTAATATCAGAGTGACAATTTCATACTTGAATTTATTTGTCTTACATAAATAAAATTAAAAAATATCTTTGTTCTGTTGAGAATTGTGGGAAATTTCCCAACTTCCGGTTGCGACGCACGTGGTTTACAATTCCGAATTGAATTCGTCTTTTCCGGTCCGCGTGTCAAACTCTCTTCTTTATTTCAAACCTTCGATCAGTGAGACAACATTGGATTTGTAGCTTTGTTTACGTTGAAATTGTAACGTGACAACAGTCAACATTGGTTTTGTTTACGTTGAAATTGTCACTCACAAATATGTTTCATGTTGACAAATGTAGCGAATGCGTAGGGAGCAAATTAACTGGCATAGCATCGCAATTTGCTACCCACATTTGTATGGATTATAGCTATGTAATTTGTCATGACTTTGCTATGGGTTTAGCACAATGATATCTAATTAACTTATTTGCTAATCCAAATTTTAACAGTGATTTGCTCCCTGCAAAATTAGGGATCAGGTTTGGGTCCATTTTCGTTTATCTATGAATTAACTCACTTTGTGTGGTTTTGCTTGGTTCATAGTTTACTATGAATTAGTTTACTATACACACTGAGGTTGTTTGCCAACAAAATAACTTGGTGTCCAATGATCAGATCGCTCTGACACAAGTCATAACGTGACTCATCAGTCACCTAATTTCATGGTAAATTTTGAGGTCCCTTTCCTGATCCTTATCAATGGTCAAAAACAGGCTAATTTTCTTCCTCGTGTAGCCTCGGCTTCAGTAACCCCATTGTCCAGCAGGCTCAGGCTAATACAATTATCCTCGTTCCATGCTGACCTTGAGGTGGCCCAGCCGCATACTTCACCAATGTCACTAGGCAAAAGGCGCCATACTTTTCCGAGGGTAGGTTCCAGTGTTCACGGATCCAACCATGCTTGACCGCTCCTGCTGGATCCTACCTCAGATTTTCGTCCTCCCACATCCCTTTCACTAGCATGTGCGATGTACCAAGATCTGTCCGCCCCCCAGAGAGCAAATTAACTGGTATCGCATCACAATTTGCCATCCAAATTTGGATAATAGCCATGCAATTTGGTATGAATTTGATGTGATTTGAGATTGAGAACAATGCTCCAGTCCTTCCCACGAGGAAAACGCAGCGAGAGCATTTATTTGTTCCCGTAATTCAGACGACGGGTGTAATATTGCACCCATACTTTTTCTCACACAAAAAGGCATTGTGGAATAGGCCTATGTCTAGTTACACTTTAATATGCCGTAGTTGAACTGAGCTGGTAAAGGATCTAAAGAAACCTTCGAATAGTTCACTGTTGACCCAACAATTATAGTCTCCATTAGCATTTAATGAAATTAAGCACCCGTGATTTGAAAATTACGAGTGTGTACGGGTGCGCGAGCAATCACTCCCGTCTCCTGGGAAGGACTGTTGCTCTCTAATCATGTCAATGAGAGGCTATTTGATAATCAAAATTTCCAAAGTAATTAGCTCCCTGGAGTCCACCCTCGGATGGAATTGCTGATAAGACCACTTCCCGGGACTCTGCATGGCCTTAAGATGCTTGATATTAGGCGGAAGGCAAATTATCGCAAGGGTAGCGGCTGGGGCTGTAGCGATTCATCGTAAATTTCATTGGAGTGATACTTGTATAGCGATACACGAATCAAGTAATATCTGCATATCTATGGGCTAGTGTAAACCAATGTTTCGGTTTATTCTATGTAAACTATTTGACTGATCTGCCCCATAACCATGTAGTTCAATGCAGATAGTGTTCATTTAGAAACACTAGTGGAGTGTATCGTTATCTGTATCGTTTCATTGGTCGGTTATCTGGATTTGTATCGTGTCATGACCGAGTGTGTCGCCGCTGCCCTAATGGCTGCACAGCATGATTCTGCTTCTCGTCCGATTTTAAGCTGGCTCCGGGTTAGGGGGAAACAGTCTGTACATTAATCATACCTCGATGCCTCTTTCCAGACTTTACTCAGCCCTGTTTATTCAGTTTTTTACTATACAGAAAAAAACCCATTGGTTGGGTATGATGATCTGACATTTAGTTACAATTCTAATTAGCAGGGCTGATTGCCATCTGACGTGCATTACGTTTCTCACTTGGGATTTCGGAAAACGCTTGCTGATACATGTATTTCTTGTGTCTGTATGGAAAAAAGAAATAGAGACAATTGCAGGGCATCGAGGAAAATCAGACGCAGTTTCTCTCCTCTGGTATGTGTCCTGGGGGGTTCGAGGGGGAACCGAGCATTGGGCCATCAGACAGCGCACCGTCTCATACCGGGTTTTCTCGGGTGCTGTACATAACAGTTAACATAGCGCAGTCATCGGCCTGGGCAGAGACTTTTAACAGATGCTCAATTTGTTGTTTAAACCATGGAGTTACCAGGGCTCAAACTTATTACCTTTCACTTGTCCCTGATTGGCATCTACTTTGGGTAACCAATCGATTCTTCTGAATGTAAATTCTCCTCTTTACACAGATCATCTTTTCCCTTACTAAAGGTTCCGTGTGGCGGAACTCCAAGCCTTGGAATCCTTCCAACAAATTTGCGAAGGTCAATCTGGTTTTCTACAGCGATCAGCTGCTTTTCCGCAAACCAAGCTGCGAATCACATTTCTAATTGCGTAGAGCAACCCAGTTTATTACCTCAGACCCGAGAAAATTGTTTTAATTTACAAAAACACCATTCATCGACGGATGTCGGGCAGTATTTCTTCACCAATCGCGTGGCAGAAATGTGGAATAAACTTCCAGAATCTATTGTGATCGCAGAGACGCTGGAACAATTCAAAACTCTAATCGACTATCACTTTTACAGCAAAATATCTTTAATTTTGGGAGAATCAAATGCTGAATCAAGTCAGTCATAAAGCACTGACAATTGAAATGTTTTGTGAGAATCATTACGAGAATCGATTCTGTGATTCTTGTCGAATCTTAAGGCCTGCTCCAGCCTTAGAAATTCCCAATGATTGTTCACCTGTAGTACCAGGCTTAGATCTATTCTCCGACGATATAGTGGCTTTTATAGTTGGGTTAGCTTATCGGGTTCAGATATAGACAATTGAAATCATGCAATCTTCTGAGGTGGCTGGTAAGAAATAAATAACCTGTTCCATGGGAACAGGCGCATTTCAGAATTTTGAGCCCTGTGTCACGCCAACGACATACCGTGATGCCCTGAATGATTGAGTCCTTCGCCGCCAGGGGGTTGTGGGTCATTTAGGGCATTGCTGTACTCAGTGCTCCTTTTTGATACGCTGTCTTGAATAACTCAAACAGTCGGTCACTCCGTCTTACGGCGCACATGAGGCAATCACTGTTGGCGACAGATGAGTCTCTGCCCACGGGGAGGAACTAGGGTCCGGGTCCTCGCTGTATGATAGACAGACAGCCGTCAGACCATACGCACATGTGACTGGTCTTCCGTACCATGACATCTCTCGTCCAACTGTCGAACGAGATTATGCCTTCACCTTAGTGGCTACGGTGGGCTGGAAACACGAACAGCTCATGGACCCGGGCCCTTCGTCTGTTAAGAACAATCAGTGAATAACAAGAAGACACATTCTTCTTGTTATCAACATTCTGGTTGTTTTTAGACCTTCATCCTCCACAGCCTGTTCATCCTTTCCGACCGTTTGAAGTTGTTCCATCTCGATGGGCTTCCTCCTTCCAAACATTTTCTAATATATTACATTCAGGCCTCCAAGTGTCCCTTTTCATCAAGGTAACTGAATACACTCGATTGAATCGACAGGCTGTGGAGGCAGTTTACAACTCGGGACTCTCCGGACTTATTTTCTTCTCGATTGTTTCGATACCAGAAAACATTTTAGGAATTTCAAAATCCTAGGGTTTTTTTTCCAACCAGTTTCACGGCTCATAGTAAATGCTGGTCATGTCATTGTCCGATGGAGATGGTTTATCTCCGGTGTATTTCTTACTCGAAGTAAAGTTTTGGCACTTTTGAAAACAATAACATGGGTTTTCCTGGGTAGCAATTGGACGCTCACTACACTGTGAAGCCTCATTGACTACTAATACGTCGATTGGACATTTAACTACTGTCATTTTGACAGTCAGTTACAAAAAAATTATTTTGAGCCTTCACCGGTTGTTAACAAAATTGGGTTTGCACCTTTGCTGACAGTATGTCGCAAAAACTCACAATCATGGTTATGCGGCTATTGAAATCTGGGTTTTCTTCGCCTGAAATGAGGTTTGGTCTGTTTCTAATCGTATTTACATTCACCTCTTCCTCATTTTACATCCAGATTGTCTATTCAGGTAGCAATAGATTTCCTTCCTCTGGTGTCGAAATGTCGGGATATCTTGGTTCGTTCAGTCACAAGCATGGATCAGAGTGGTCTATGCTTTCTGCATATGACCAGCTTGCTCCATGGAGGAGGCGGCACCTGCATGTACATGCATATGACCTTTGGGCGATTTCTACCTAATGAGTTTTCAAAATTACTGGTTTACCTGACTTCAGGAATAAAAGGGGGGGGGGGGGGGCTAAGATTCAGCCATTGGGCTCAATCATCTACTTTCTCCACTTTACCGTGTATCATAAATCAAATCTGCGAATCGGTACCTTTTGGATTCATTTGTTGCTACTCAGCAGGTTCAAAAGAATTGCTCTTAACCAAAATACAATAGTATCTCATTCCTCGCAGCCTCCTCCTATGAGTTGATTCTAACATGTAGTTCAGTGTGTAACGTATCTTTGACGGGAATATAACATTTTCAATTGAAAATACATATTCCCTAATAAGATACTTACACACTTAACTCACATGGCCTTCCCAAATTGGGATTTCCCCTCCCCGCTGCTTGGTCACACCCCTCGAATCTTGCAAGAGGATGAAAAGAGAATTTACATGTGGATGTCCACTGCCTTATATACAGCTAGTGGACACGTGACCTGTGACTTGCTACGTCATAATAATGATTCAAAAAGGTACTTAAGCTATTTCGTACCAAAATAATAAATTTTAAACGGATCTCATAGATCCTCTCTTTGTGAATAAAAATGAATATAACATGTAGTTCAGTGTATAAGTATCTTATTAGGGAATATGTATTTTCTATTGAAAATGTTATTTTTAGGTCAATGTTTTTTAATCTTGCCACAGATATTTAGTACCATGGGAACTTTTGCACCTCCGATTATGTAGTCTGTCCGACATTTTTTGGTGGAGTTATCCCCCTTTTTTGTCCGAGCTTTTATTCCTACATTTTTCGGTCAATAGGTTTAAGATTAGGGTTAGGGTTGTGCACCTGCAATGGGAACTGTTATTTTATTATTTTACTAAATGTTTACTGACATGTGAAATATCTTAGTCCCATTGGGACAGTCACACATCTAGTTATATCAGGTTGAAGTCAAAATCAGAAGCATTAAATTCTGTGTTTAATTTCTGCTCATTGGCTGATATTCATTACTTTGGCCTTGATCATTTAGCTACCTGGATATCCATTTATTGTTATGAATATTAAATTTGCATTATTAAAATAAAGACATCAAACAGCAAAACAATATGATACATGTCAACACTTTGTCATAATCCTATTTTTAACACACTTTTTTGCCTGTTTCACCTTGAGTAGACCTTTACTTGATCAATATATTGTTGTATCATCACTGTCATTGAATCATCATTCTTGAAACAAAATCATATCAGGAATATAAATATTGTATTGTACAATGCCAGACCATTTTAAAGTTTTTACAGGGTAGAGTGTGACAACTCTATTATTATCGCTAAATAATCTATCATATCAGACCTTACCCGGGTTAAGTGTGTTGTTTGAAGATTACCTATTTCTCTGTTTTCTATTTCTAAGTTGAGCATCATTGTCATTATACATTCTCTTATGTGTCCTCATATTAAAAGCAAATTTTCTTTTCAGAGTCAACAGACTTTTTGAAATGTGTGCAATCATCTTTACAGACAAGTTTGTCCAAAATGCCGAATCGATTCTCTCTGACCAGCTTGCTGGACACTTGGGTATGTACATGTTGATCTGATTTCATGTACCCCAGGCACTTACTGCTTTATATCATTTTCGGTTTAACCCAGTCATATATAAGAGAATGCATTGGGACAGGGTTTTTGCAAAATTTCAAGAATCTCCAGTCAAAAAAATTTGACCAAAATTTGCAACTGTTGACCTGAAAACAGCAAACTCCCCACTGATTACTGGTTGTAAGATCAAACTATGAGAATAATTTTTTTTTATTTTGGTGTGAACTTTCCAACTACTACATGATAATTTTTATAAAATTTTGGGGGGGGGATACCATCCCAAGTCCCCCAGTCGCCATGACCCTGCTGGTATGTGTTTGACTCTTTGATTTGGTAGGGAGATATCTTGTTATACCCTTGTTAGCATCTCAAAACAAAACAACAGCAATGACATTCTATGGCTAGATCACTTCTGAGGATGATTCTGGGCATTCAAACTTAACATAACTATTTGTACCTAGATATGTGTTTATCATTTGAGATCAATTCAACTCTGTTGGCAAATTTGTTTAGGTTTTGTAGTTGATTGATAGGAGTCATAGGACCATGCTGCAACATTCATGTCCTCATTTTTAATGAGCTGCTTTGTTCATCAGCTCAAAAAGTGACCCATTTTCACATCATTTGACCAAACTAACTTGGGACTTCTGAGTTACTTAGAAATTTGTCCCTTTTAGGTGTGAATCTTTTGATATGCCTATGCATGTCATTTTTAAAGGTGATTTTTAATGAAATTACAGGCATAGTTTTATATATCTTTGAAAAGATAAAAATTTTGGGCGACAATGGAGAAGTGGTCTGATATGGCCTTGATTTCAAATCAACAGGTTTATAACAAAAGTTGTTTGAATACGGTATTGCTCATGAAGACACGGAAACTTCATGTGTAAAATTTGATCTAACAGCAACATCTAAATGAGCATTGCCATCAAGCTTTATTTAACGGGATTATGCTTGGGGTGCGGTGGTATTTATATATTTATTATAATAGGTCCATGTTTTTTGGGATGCGGCATTTCTGAGAAACAAATTATTTTCTTTATCTAGCCTTATACAATGCAAATTGTGTCATTGAAATTGCCATTCAAATATCTTCACTCCAGCAATGGTCGTCAACAACAACTATGTTTTAAATTATCCCATAAAAGGCATATTTTAAACTAAATTTTATTTACAAATTGCAATCTTGACACCATGACACCATGAGGTGACTTTTTACCCCATCTCAGCCAAAATTTTGCCGATTTTCATTTGCATAAAAGCAGAATACTGTGAACTTTGTGCAAATAAATTATTAAAAAGTGCAAATTTTACACAAATATCCGAATTGTACATTTGTCTTCTTATTTATTGACATTCTTAATCTTTATTGCTTTAACTTGCAGGAAATGAGCATCAGGAAGGCTTGTGCCCCATTAGTGACTGTTAGATGAACAAATCCTGAGGATGTAATCATTCCATGCGGGTTTCAGTGTATTCTAGTCGCAGTCACTTCTCCTGGTGTCTCTGTATTCTGGTTGAAGTCACTTCTCCTCCATATCATCAAAAGATATTCAGGGACAAAGCCTGTGAACATGTCTTGCAAAGGGAAGAGAAATAATTGGTGCTTCTGGACAGCATTATCACTTTCATCTTTTCTATTGTCAAAATTTGTGTGAAACTCATCACAAGAAAATATACATCAATCTTAGTTGTAACGACACAGTGAATACAGGAATATCTTTTCTATCATCCAAACGTGTGTCAAAGCGCATCGCAAAATAAACATGGTGCCAGTCCTTACCAGATACGAAGTATGGTTATCTCAACAAAGGATTGTTACTGACAGAAAATGTGTGATGACTATTGCTATTCAATGTTGGATATTTATTTTATAAATAAATGTTCAAAATCTTCATTAAAAGTTCACTTCATATGGTTAATCAGATTCAATTGAATTTTCAATTATCGGTGAAAATGGTACTTGTAGATATTTGGTTGTATGGGAGGTGTTGGACCGGGTGTGTAACTTAGGGGCCTGTGAATCTTAGATTTGTGTTTGAATCGAATCAAATATTCGAAATATTTTGAATCGAATCTCGAATACCCGAAATCCAAATGTTGAAATCATCAATATATACATCAAAATTTCCTGCAGAAGAAATGAGGAACTTGTAAATACAAACTGTATTTACTTGTGTCATTGTTGTTCATGTGTAAAGCTCAATTCTCAGTAACTTGACATTTGTCTCTGATTTGATTCCCAAATTAGCGAAATAATCAATCAATAATAACAATCACCAGCAAGACCCACGTGATTTTACGAGATCTGAGGCAAATATATTCCATAGACTTGCGATCCAAACACTTAAGTTGTTTGTTCGTATGCACTTAGTTATTCAATACCCGAGTATAGTTGCCGCATGGGTTTCTATGAGAGTTGTATGGGTTTCTATGCGAGTTTTGTATGTCATGGATTCATGGTGTGACATGGAATTTAAACTCGTACAAGGGCATTTTAATCATATTTAATATATATATCTCCATTAACTCTTCAAAAACTAGGATCTCTCAGCCTCGCTGGTCCATAAATGAAAATAAAATAAACGTTTTTATACGCCCTTTTGAAAAAAGGGTTTTATTACGTAATCAGTCCATCCATCCGTCGCACCGTCTATACATATGTCTGTCCGTTAACATTTTTGGTTTCCGATCAATAACTCCAGTTTGGATTATTTGATCTGTACCAATGTTGGAATGTGTATTTCCAAGCTAAAAATACAGGCCAAGTTTGAATATGGGTTCCATCCAATTATTTTTACCTGAGTTACGCTGAGTTATGGCCCTTTTTCGACTTAGAATTTTACTGTCTGTTAACATTTTTTGTTTCCGACTGATAACTCCAGTTTGGATTATTTGATCTGAATCAAAGTTGGTATGTGTATTTCCCAGCTAAAGATACAGGCTAAGTTTGAATATGGGTTCCCTCCAATTATTTTTACATCAGTTACTGCCCTTTTTCGACTTAGAATTTGACTGTCTGTTAACATTTATGTTTTCCGATTTGATCTCAACCAAGGTTGGTATGTGCATTTCCCAACTGAAGATACAGGCCAAGAATATGGGTTCCATCGAATTATTTTTACATGAGTTACGGCCCTTCTTCAACTTAGAATTTGACCCATTTCATAACATTTTGGTTTCCGACTGATAACTCCAGTTTGAATTATTTTATCTGAAGTAAAGCTTGTATTTTAAAGGAATGGGTAGCATTCGCGGTGGGTACCGTACCGGCCGGTGGATAAGTCGCATCTTTTTAACCCAATTTGCCCTATTAAAATCCTCCTGCGACTTATAGATCGGTAAGTCAATGAGGGGCATATTTTCAGCCGAATTTTGAGGAATGAACTGCGATCACAGGTAAACAATGGGACAAAATGCCGACACAAACTAACTGCAACGCACGATAAAATAATTAAATTCGGTATACAAAAAATAAATAAACACCCCCATCCTCATATGCACTTTGTCTTTATTTTATTCCCTGTCCGACATTTAAAACATATATATCGTATTATATGTATTAATATCTAAGAATTCAACTGCAAACAGCAGCAAATTCACAAACAGTGGGCGTCCTTGACCTGACTGTGTAACACGTGCATGAGTGACCCACATTCAATGACTGCGGTGTTTTCGCTTTGATGTCTCCGGTGATGCGACATAGTTAACAAGCTGCAGCTGCAAACTTCTAGCAGATGTCACATCGGAATGTTTATTTAAAGCTCGGGAATGAGCATAATAAAAACCCTGACTCTAAATGCATGTCTGGACAGCATGTTCTCATATTTTAATGAGGCTTATGTGCGAAGCTGCGAACTCCTGTTTATATTACATAAACATTATTTTATGCTGTACGCAAACATTTAATCCCCACGTTGAGTATACTAGTTGACACATAATACTGAAGAGTACATTGCATCACTATTAGCCCAAAGCGTTTTCATTCATGCTTGGCGACAATTAGGCGACAACTAAAATTAACGATGCCATTATCCTAAAACAACAGTAAGCTGAGTCTCAGTTTTATATTCCTATAAATTATAGGATATTTTGTGTCTTTCCTCATACCTTAAAACTATTCAAACGACATCGTGCTTTATTATACTAATTATCAGTTTTTCTTCGAATTCAAAATGGATAAACGTGGCATCAAAAGGAAACGATGAATAAATGTTAATTAATACATTGATTTTACTCAACCACCCATAGAGTTATAGTCCAAACATCATTCGGGTCAAAATAATAAGTTTTATAATCCATGTTCCCACACACTCCTAATGAAAATGAACCAATGTTATCTCCCCTGCTTGGGAATTCCCCCAAATCACATTGGGAATACCCGAAGCATTGGTGGAATTACGTCTGTGATAAATTCTATTTAAATAAAATGCTTCCTCTGCTCTTATAATAACTCTAAATCCAAGTCCATCTGTCATTTTGATGTTCCCTTACAAGCCACTTAAATAGGTGCGACGTATACAACAGAAAGAGCCAAAAGGCAACATTTTAAGCTTCAAAATTCAATGCGACTTATCCAACGATGCGATTTATCGACCGGCCGGTACGGTAATGCTGTAAAAATATGTACATTCATTGAAACCGTGATACTAGTGTCTCGTAAGAAGAAAGAATGTTAAAATACATAAAGATTTTATGCCTACCTTGCCCTATACCAATTATAAATATCACTTAAGTAGCATGTTATCTTCAAGATATAGGCTGTGCTATGTAAAGAAACACCAAATTATGTACATAAAATACATTGGCTTTTGTTTACATTACACAGTGCAGCTCTTGACGATATCATGCTTTCTACACAATATTTATGATTGGTATAAGTCACTTTAAGAACAAAATATGTCTACATTTTAATATTCTGTCTGTTTATGGTGGTGTTAAGTTGAGGACGAGAGTTGCCCCTGATGTGGTACAATAATAATGTGTCAAATTACATATCTTGTGTAGCCAGGGTTCACGCTGTCACTTGTGAAAAGCTAAATAATTGACACTTGCTAAAAAATATTTTCATTTGGCAAAAGTTTTGGCAAGAAACATCAATTTATCTAGACCAAGCCTTCTCGGTCACAACAGCTTTGGATATCGGTTGGGTTGATGCTGTTTTGAACTGCCTGTTTCTCTTCTATAACAGACTTTATGCTCATAAACATGGGCGGGAGTTATCTTGCTTGTTTGTCTTCGGATTAGGTCCAATGGATGCAATGCGTATATGAACATAGAAGGCGGCCTTTCCCGAGGATGATATCAACATGGGTATATCAGAGGTCTGTTGAATGTCTAAGCAACGAGATTTACAAGTTAACAAAGCCTTGTTTTCCATAGAATTTAGATTTGTAGCGCTATCAGAAAATGTATGTAACCAATAGGTTAAATGGTTATATCCTTACTTTACCTTTTTCTATCACAATAAATGATATATCATTTTAAAGACTGATTAATCGCGGACATGTCAGATGATTAATCACATTCAGGGGTTCACATGAATGCCCAGGCTCCACGTGTAAATATAGAACATCGTTCAATGAAAGTCTGTTATAGAAGAGAAACTCGTTCCAAAACAGCATCAACCTAACCGATATCCCAAGCTTGGTCTACAATTTCTCAAGAAAGTTGTTAAAAATATTGGTTTCTCAATACCACACCCTATAATCGGATATAGATAGTCTTAGGACAAACCCAGTTCATGGGCAGGAAAAAGAGTGGACACCACTTACAATAATCCCATGTTTTAACTCAAAAAAATGCTTTTGATGACACAAGATGATTTTACACTGATGTAGCAATGAATATTCTCTGATTTTGAATATGGTGATTAGACTTGGCATACTTTATATATGTGCGATTGGCAGTACAATTGACGTACAATTTTCACGAAGAATCTACCAAAACCTGTTTTATCCATTTCTCGACCCAATTCCAGTGCAGATAATATCCAATTTATTGGGACATAATTGTGGACAAATCACACACCGACAACTTTATTGAACTCTTCATGAATCGCCACAAAAGAAATAGACCACTTGAAATTGTTAATGCCAGTACAGAAAAGATGTTAATAAGAGTTCGGAGAATGTGATGTTGAATGCTACAGATAGACCGGAGTAATACATTATTCTAACAACAGAAACAAGTCTCGTTCAGGGAAAATATAAAAGTAAAACTTCATCAATATTGATTAAATTTTATCAAAATTAGATACTTAAATAAACCAGGACCTGATATATACAGCCATTATGACGAAATGCACCTAAATATGAGAACTGGTGTGATCAAGGGTCTAGTGATTCGCACCAACTTTCACCACACACATATATAGGCATCCCCACAATGTTATCGTAGTAAGTACTGTTGTAATACATCTCTCTCATAAAGACATATATTTTATATATATACATGTAATATTTTATCTTTAAGTGGCAATTGTCCTGTGTGGATTGGCCTTGCCATGTAACCTGATCACAGGGGATCATGATGGAAATAAATGGACCTTGGTCTGCTTTTCATGTTATCCCCGATGATATCTGGTCTCATGTCAGTATCAATCCACCATTACTAAATGTATAATAAATACCAGACTGGCTCCCAATGGACCAAATTAATTTATATTATTTATAAATTATAGATTATACATTATGTGCAGTAATGTGTTTGATTGTGTATGTGCTTGATTGTGTATTTATGTGTTCAGATGTTATCAAATCAAATTAAATTTCCGAGGCATATACTTTTAAAATCTGTATATCAGTATGTCACATATTTATCAACTTATTTTGTCCCCAAGAATGTGACAACATTGATATTACAATTCGCAAGTGGGAAACCCATGGCAAGATCCAGACTCAAAAATATATAGAAATATACACTTGTATACATTTACAGTGTGAAGATGATTGAGAGAAGTATGCTAGAGTTATTGCATCATATAAAACAAGAATGTATTCACTCATTTGAAGCATCAGTTTGCACCTAGGATTAAAGCACTTGGTTGGGAAATGATTAATATACTGTCAAATTTTGTAAGAAAAAGCAGGAAAAAAGGTCAATTTTATGCATTGACCAAATAATTGCACCAGGTACCTTTAAGTGTATAAAAGTGGATGGAATAAGTGTCACCAATGTACTGATTTATGTATTTTCTATGTATCGACCTCATGTTGCAAGTTTCATACGATAAGGAAGAACCAGAATTTTGGGGTCTGGGTGGATTGTCACCAGGCTGTGTTTGACTCAGACTAGCTGATCACATGACACAATTTCAATCATCCGTCTTCATATTCCACAGTGTGAATGCATATAGGGTGTAGAAATAATGGCACAATACCAATACTTTTGCAATTCCCAGTAAAACATAATTGCCATACAACTGGCTCCTACAGATGTTTTCTGGCTATCTCAAAAGTATGTATACCTTGTATGGATTATATTTCTTAAGAGATATCACTAGTTATCAAAGTTGTGGTATGATATCCCCATTTAAGAACCAGTGTTTAAATGAATCACTGGTGTAAATGTTATGTGGCACCATATCCTACTAGTACCCATGACAGAAAGTTTGTGCTAAATCCTATATAAATATAACAATTTACGCTGCATATTATTATATATCTGACTGTTTACAACTAATTCTTTGGAAGTTCTCAGCTTATTGTTTTGCTCATGACTTTCAGAGTCTACCAAGACGCTCCAACATTTTAGGACGAGCCATCTTCACAACTGAATGTGCTTCCTCAAAATGTGGATTTAACCTGGCTTTAACCCTTTCCAACCAGGATTTTACTGTAGGATTTGATTCAAACAAGTTCTCTTCTTTTATCATTGAAAGCTGCATCAATTCACAAACTCCAAATATATCAGCGATTGAAATTTCATCACCACACAAGTACTGATTCTGGCGTAGAAAGTAATTATCCATGTGTCCAATAGATTTCTTTGTTTCCTCTATATATCTATTCACTTTGCTCCAGTCAATTTCCCTCTGTTTCATCAATGGAAGTATGATCTGTTGAGAATATAATAATCGTATTAAACTAGAGGTATGACTGTCCCAATGGGACTAAGGATACCCCCATGTTTTTAAAATACTAAGATGTTTCACATGTCAGTAAACATTTAGTTAAAATAATAAAATAACAGTTCCCATTGCAGGTGCACAAACCTAACCGTAATCTTAAACCTATTGACTGAAAAATGTAGGAATAAAAGCTCGGACAAAATTATGCATTTTGCAAAAATGTTCTAAGGGGAATAACTCCACAAAAAAAGTCGGACAGACATCATAATCGCAGGTGCACAGGTTATCATGGCACTAAATATCAGTGCCAAGATTAAAAACATTGACCTAAAAATGTAGAAATAAAACCTCGGACAAAATTAGGCATGTTGCAAAAATATTTCTAAGTCGAAAAAGGGGGATAACTCCATCAAAAAATGTCAGACAGACGTCATAATCGCAGGTGCACAGGTTCCCATTGTACTAGATATCTGTGCCAAGTTAAAACAAAATTGACCTAAAAATGTAGGAATAAAAGCTCGGACAAAATTATGCATGTTGCAAAAATGTTCTCAGTCGAAAAAGGGGAATAACTCCACCAAAAAAAATCAGAAAGACGTCATAATCGCAGGTGCACAAGCTGATTCCAGTATACCCCCCCTAACTTCGTTGCGGGGGGGGGGGGGTATAAAGATCAGAATAACCTAGATTTTTCGAAACAATTAACACATAAAAATATTATTATTTATTTGGTTGTTTTTTTTCTATTTATACACAAAAACCTCTAAAATGGACAAAAAAGGCCCCAAAATGGCAATTTTGGAAAAGAGTTAAGAATAAAAGAGTTAAGAATAATGATTCATAGGAACATCAGGTAATATATTCATAAATTTTTTGGAAATTCCTTCACAAATTTTTTAATCTGGTATACTTAAAACGTTAGGAGAAAAACAGTGTATATACCTGGGTGTATTGTAAGAATGAATGTGGTGCCCCCATCAACACAAAGAATGACAGATTGTTCTGCAAAGAATCAACACAATCATCTAGCTGATTCCGACCAGATACAACATGCATTTTCTTATTACCTGTACTGCAGGTATCATACATGCATTCTTTCGTGTATTTGTTATGTCTGTTGTTTCCTTGTATATATTTTATTAACTATTTTGCTAAAATAAATAAATAATAAAAGATGACACAGATTATTTCCTAACATCAACATTGAATCAGCGCCAAAGTTACAAAACCCCAAATGTGACAAATCATTAAAACCCTAAAAGCAAAGATGACAAACCATTAAAACCCCAAAAGAAATGAGGAATAGACTATAAGCAGCAAACGATTGAACTAAGGGATTATCGACACCTCGTGCAGGTACCCCCGGAAACAATAGCCGTCAGCAGATCGAGATGTTCCTGTTCCGGAGAAGATTTTTTAGGACTTTTAGTGAATTCATTGAAGAAAAAAGATAAAACTAAATAAGAATAGTGAAATCATAATACAATAGCTCCACTGGAGACTTCTTCTGAGGTGAGCTAAGCAGTGATGTTTTACATATAATGTATAAATGCAACAAACCATATGTTGGAAGGTCATTGCTGCATTAGTCCGGATATTGAAATGCTGCCAGTGAGCATATTCCTCTACCCTTGCCCGTTTCTTGATATCATTCTGTGGATACCAGTGATCAGGAAGATTGTGCTTTCTGGACAGGTAGTTTACTATGGCAATGCTGAGAATGAGAAATTATGTAAATTTAATAAATGAAGCATTATTATATTCTATATACCTCATAAAATTTTGCTAAAATAAATAAAAGATGACACAGATTATTTCCTAACATCAACATTGAATCAGCGCCAAAGTTACAAAACCCCAGATGTGACAAATCATTAAAACCCCAAAAGAAATGAGGAATAGACTATAAGTGGCAAACGATTGAACTAAGGGATTATCGACACCTCATGCAGGTACCCCCCAGAAACAATAGCCGTCAGCAGATCGAGATATTCCTGTTCCGGAGAAGATGGCAATGCTGAGAATGAGAAATTATGTAAATTTAATAAATGAAGCATTATTATATTCTATATACCTCATAAAAGCATCTTCCTTCAAATCGTTTTCTTATTCTTAATAAAACAAAAGAACATTAAAACAGAACACAATGTGTCCAGACATTTATAAAACGTCAGACCCCAATTAAAAAAATTCATCTTTCAACAGGTGCACTTTGCAGCTGGTGACATTGCATGGTAATTAATGGCACACATTTTCATAGGCCAGCTCAATATATATTGCAATGCATTGAAAAAAAAAGCCAATTTGCCTTTGCATTTTCCTTAGAATCTCTGATCTTAAAAGAAACAACATAAAATAACACACCTCTCTGTCAATATAAATCCATCATCATCAATGACTGGAACCCTCTGAAAAGGATTAACTTTTGTGTATTCTTCACCAAAATGCTCTCCTGTAATGATAAATATTTTAGAACTATATTTTATTTTTATACTGATTAGCTTGTTGGGCCACTTAATTGCTGCACCTAATTATATCAAACAGAGGGCTTTTGACACCAAGGTGAAGAACAGCCGATTTTCTTTCAAGTTGAATTAAAATGCAATTGCTAGTCGTTTTAATGAATGATACTAAACTGCAACGTAATTCAAGATAAAAGATTTAATTATGCTTAAGTGGATATAACCTCTAGATATCATTCGTACTTATCTACACTAATAAAACTCAATTTTGTTTGTTTGCCAGGCTGGACCCATGAAGCTGATTTTTTTACACAGGGGTCAATTGACCTGTGGAGTGTCATGGGATAGGTGCCGTTGATGTCAGATGTCTTAAAACGGCACTAATAATTAATTATATACCCAAAATGGTTGGAATATGGTCGTTGAAAATTTATTCACATGTGTAACCCACGGGTTGTCATGATATAGGTGCTGTTGGCCTCAGACGATAATTCTAATTAAACAAGCAGTCACAGACGGCGGTATCCCCCGCCGAAATGTGCAGTTGGGGAAGTGCATTGTCAATAATGTTTGCGTTCTCTGCCGAAATGTGCAGTTGGGGAAGTGCATTCTCAACAAGAGGTGGGATTTTGTCAAAAAGCCTGGCTTGTAAACTCATTTTAGGACTGACATTTGTGGAAATTAGCCATATGACGTCGTCCATTTGCACTAAAAATAATAAACAAAGTCCAATAACTCTGCTGAAAATATCTGGGCGGACCTGGTTTGCGAACTCGTTCTAGATACTAGTCATGTGAACTCATATACCAAAAATCTTTGAAATCCGTTGACATTTGTGGAAATGAGCCCTGTGACGTCGTCAATTTGCACACAAAAAAATAAATAAAGTCCAATAACTCTGCTGAAAATATCCGGCCGGACCTGGTTTGCGAACTCGTTCTAGATACTGGTCAAGTGAACTCATATTCCAAAAATCTTTGAAATCCGTTGACATTTATGGAAATGAGCCCTGTGACGTCGTCCATTTGCAAGCAAAAAAATAAACAAAGTCCAATAACTCTGCTGAAAATATTCGGCCGGACCTGGTTTGCGAACTTGTTCTAGATACTGGTCAAGTGAACTCATATTCCAAAAATCTTTGAAATCCGTTCACATTTATGGAAATGAGCCCTGTGACGTTGTCCATTTGCAAGCAAAAACATAAACAAAGTCCAATAACTCTGCTGAAAATATCCGGCCGGACCTGGTTTGCGAACTTGTTCTAGATACTGGTCAAGTGAACTCATATTCCAAAAATCTTTGAAATCCGTTGACATTTGTGGAAATGAGCCCTGTGACATCGTCTATTTGCTATTTGGTAAATTCGACAATAATAATAAACAAAGTCCAATAACTCCGGTAAAAATATCTGGCCAGACCTGGCTTGCGAACTCATTCTAGGTAATGGTCAGGTGAACTCATATACCACAAATCTTTGAAAACCATTTACATTTGTTCAAGTTATGACGCTTACAAATTCGGGACGGACGGACGGACGGAACACATTACTATATCCCCCGCAAATTTTAAATTTGGCGGGGGATAATAATTAATCATATACCCAAAATGGTTGCCCAGATAGCATGACTACATTGGGCCAACGTTGGCATAATGTCGGCACGGTTGACATTAGCTTTGGTTGGGTTGACGTTGTTGGCCCTTGGTTGTCCCAACTTATTTCTCCCAACCGTTGGAAACGCGAACATGCCAACGGAATTATCAGCATTAAATTGGTTGGGTTGGCATGGTTGGTCCTTGGTTGGCCCAACGTATTCCTCCCAACCGTTGGAATTATAATGTTGGGCCAACACGAACATGCCAATGGAATTTACTGTGCACAGCACATTGATTGGGTTTACGTTGTTGGCCCTTGGTCCAAGGGATTCCTCCCATGCAGCAGTTGGAATTATAACGTTGGTCCATCGCTAACAGCTTCATGGCAGTCAAATTACATATATAGCGTACATGTGATACATCTCAACAATATGCCGATACTTTATGTTCCATAAACACACATGCAACGACATGTCATAAAATATGTTGGTTGGAATATCGTTGGAACAGAACCGTTGGCCCAACGTTGTATTGCCAACGTAAATGACGTAGAAAGCTCCGACGTCAAACTGTATGCACGTGCATAACGGATCAGACATCTGCCTTTCTTATGGGGCGCCTTTTTCTGGTTCTCGTTCGGTGTTGCTGCTGGTATTGATTTTAGTAAATAAAGGATTCAGTTTCTTTAATTTGGAATTCAGGGATTTGTTCATATTTAGATACCACCGTCAGTCATCATGATCGTGTCGTTATCCGAGGTAGGTTTACATTTGTGTGAAACTACTTTTTTGTGTAAAATTTATTAAATATTTTCCCAATATTTTTCTCGGAATCACAAAGTTCTGAATGTTTGCATGGCATACATATAAATTATAGCGGAGAATACTTACATTACAGACATGCATGTAGGCAGTAGTTTCTCACAAACTTGTATCAGATAGTGACATATGGTGGCTGACGGTGGTAACTGAAGTATGAACGGATTATTGGATGCCAAACGTTATGCCAACCAATTTAGTTTGAGGTTCCAATGTTAATTGTCTCTCCATTGGGTCAACGATATGCCAACCAATGGGTTTAGTTTCCAACGTTATGCCAACCATGCGGTCTGGTTATCAACGTTGGCCCAACGCTCTGTATATGTTGTCCAATGTTGGCCCAAGAGCAAAATTACATTGGCCCAACAACCATTCAGAGGGTGGTTGTGCCAATGTTGGCCCAACCATGTCATGCTATCTGGGTGGAGCCTGGTTGCTGGAAATTGGTATACCGGTACAGAGGTAAATTACTCAGGGTAGTACCATTGGATAGGTGCTGCTGACCCTAAATGGGAACTTAAATATTATCTATCTATCTATAGGTTTCTCCTAATACCTTCATTTTGTAGAAGTTTGAAAGGAGGCGCATGATTGTGTAGCTATACAATTTTTATGTGCAATATTTTTGGTGAATTTTGGATTTTAATTAAAAACATGATAAAAACTCAGATTGGTACAGGTTGGGTTATGGGAGTTTGAAGTGGTCGCTATAAAGAGCAGATTTGAACTTGTCCAGGTCTGTGAGGGTAGCAATAGCAGGGTCAAGAGAATTCCATGCAAGAATAGTACATGGGTAGAATGAGGTGCGAATGTATTTGGGTCCAGTGAAAAACAGTACAAATTTATGACCTCTGGATGTTGTGAGGCTGGCAGTGTCTCATATATTAAAGGTACTCAATCCGACCAGAGGGTCCCCATCTCAACAGATTCCAACAACAACAATCCGATCAGAGGGTCCTATATTACTATTTATTTGGCTTTGGTGGTAAAAAATATTTGATTCGAGTCGAGGAACCCATCAAACAAAGCTCAGAGTTATTAGATATTGATTTTTGAAAATTCTTATGTTCTCGAGATGAGTACTAATAATTGCCGTCAATTTCGTTTCCTGCTCGAGATTTGTACACCAAAACTCTATTCAAACAGACAAGGATGGATAACTCTAAAATCAAGTGGTAATAATAACGCAATTTTGACTGAGATCTGGGCCAGAAAGTATTCCCGATAATGAAAAATAATAGATTTCTAAAATCGATATCTAACAAATGTGAGCTTTGATGGGTGACTTTCTCGACTCGAATCAAATATTTTTGACCCCCGAAGCCATTGAAATAGTAATTGAGAGGAGTTTTATCGGATTGAGTACCTTTAACAATGTTGTTTTTTATTTTGTAGAACATGACAAGTGATGAATATAATCGTCGCTGTTCTAGAGAATGCCATTGAATATGGGAGGCCAAATTCACATTTAATAATTAATTGTGTTTAAGCGCAATCAATTGCGCTTAAGCGCAATCAATTGCGCTTAAGCATAAAATCATTTGCGCTTAAGCGCAAATATGTGTCTATCAATTTATTTGCGCTTAAGCGCAAATCATTTGCGCTTGCGCACAAATACCTAACACTCCCTTCCTTCCATCTGATTGTGAATGATTGAGCCCATCTCATAGTATATTATGATGGGCCCATAGTAATAGCCCCATACAGACTCGAAGTTGAAGAAAAAACATATTTCCATATGCATATCAGCATCTCTGTCCAATGGTGTCCCAGGAATTGGTGTCTCACTCCCAGAGCTCTAGTATATTTTATTAAAGGGATATCTCCTGCACAGATATATACCATTTCCATGGCCATAAAAAGGGAATTAGGGGTTACCGGGGGGGCTTGCTTCCTTCATATGGTGTACTTATTGACTTGAAATAGGGGGAAAAAACCCTATTTTCATATTATCAGCATCCCTGTCCCCAAGAATGTGTGTCTCCATCACAGAGATCAAGTATATTTTATAAATGAGACATATCCTGCACATATCTATACCATTTCCATGTCATAAAAGGGATCTAGGGGTTACTGGGGGATTGCTTCCCTCATATGGTGGGCCTATATAGACTTGAGTGATGTGTTTAGGCCTCAGGCCCCTGTGCCATTTAAAATTAATTCAGGGGGGAATCAATGAATATTAATTTTTATTTGCGCTTAAGCGCAAATGATAGAGGTTATTTGCGCTTAAGCGCAAATATTTGCACTTAATCGTAAATAAATAATAAATGTGAAAATGGCCTCCCATAGTAATATGAAAATAGGGTTTTTTCCCTGATTTAAGTCAATAAGTAAACCATATGAGGTAAGCAAGCCCTCATGCAGGACACCACATGCATGCTATATAGTATAATGGCCCAAATCTGTGCAAAAATACATTAAAAAACATCATATAAAAAATTACTAGAGTTCCGAGAAGGAGACATCAATTCTTTGGATATAGGGATGTTGATAATATGTAATTAGGGATTATCATTGTTGAACACATACCGTAGTCACAGTTGGCTGTTGAGTACTCAGGCTAATTAAAACAGGGGAAATTCCATGGCGTCACGGAGTGACATCCCACTCAAATTGTGAGACAAAACACAGTACCTTGACAAAATATTAAGATTAATATCAGAGTAATACCTTTTTTCCAATAGATTGACCTAAGAAGTAAAGACTGAAATATAATCCATTTCCATTTTACATGACATTTAATTTTTCTGGCATGAAATATTTTCTGTCACGGAGTGACAGCCGCAAAATGAGAACATGAGGGTATGGTGATATAAGGTGTCAGCTATTAGGCAATATACATCAATGAGATATGCCAGTATCCATGAAACAGTGGTCGGTCCAAATTCTTGAATCGAAGTAGTTGAGCAGATTGCATTCCATTCAACTTTTGATAGGCATCATTTATGTCCCATTACTAGTACATCTGAGTATGTATTCATTATATTCTCAAGTGTAAATCAATTATCATCAAAGCCACTTGATGTGGTTGTTTAAGCTGAACAAAAAAACGATGTACCATACAATTTATAGCAATTTTACAGGAATTAGGTATATATTATTTTCGTTTATACTTCAGGAACCAATATGATTTGACCTTGAAGTACACATACACACCTCAGTTGCTATGTGTTAAATTTTAACTTGAAAATGTCATTTTAAGTATGAATAAGTACATTTGTATGAAAATTCGGATATGAATTAATTTGTTATGTTCAACCAATAAAATTTACTGAAAACATAACTAGTCACAAGACTCACAACGAAGATATATACATGTATGATTTTACAGATTTGTCACGGAGTGACAAGATTTATTCTCTGCATATGCACAGAGCTATAGCTTTACTTCAAGTTATTTTGCATTTTTCAAGAAGATGAGCCACACTGACTTACTTTGAGCAAGGCAATGTTTAGTAAATGTCCATTGTATTGAGAGGATATAACTAAATGTTTCTTTTTTGTCACGGAAGACAATGTGAAGTGAACTTTAGAATGTACAAACCAAATATCATCTAATTTATAGAGTCTGGCCCAATTATTTTTTGAAAAATGTAACTAGATAATACTTTCAGAATATATCAACCTATACTATGGTCAGTTTTATACAGTGGTTAGCCTCCCCCAAACATCCAGAGCTAAAAAAACAATTCAACATACAAAACAAATAGCAAATAGCATTATAATTCAGATGTTGATAACTTTTGATCGAAGTATCATCGCGCAACAAAAATAACATCTCTGAAAAGATTATAAATTCAGCTTTCATATAATATGGATGCAAATAACATATTTGTTTTTGAAATTTTTTGTTAAAATTCAACATTCTATGGAATTGCTGTAGGTTAAAATTAGCCCAATGCTCCTCTTGTGTTGCAAGGTGATACATCAGGTCATGCCATTAGTTTATGGGTAGGTTAGATAGTAGTTACAATTACGCTTAAGCGCAATTCATTACGCTTAAGCGTAAATGCCCAATTTGTGCTTATAAGCACAATATGTGGTATTAATTTGCGCTTAAGTGCAATTCATTATTAAATGTGAATTTGGCCTCCCATAATTGCAGGTGTTTTAGCATGTCAGAGGCACCGCTTGGGTAGTTGTAGATGTTTGAACAGTGTATACCAAGCTGGTCTGTGTTGGACCATTTCTATTTGGTCTCTTAGGTATGCTTGCCATGGGTGCCATATGGTTGAGCAATATTCCAGCTTAGGGCGGACATATGTATTATAAGCTAGTTCTTTTGTTTTATGATTTTTTTTTTTTTTTATTTCAATACAGTTTATTAGATAACAAATGACAAAGTTATATAAACACACAACAGGACCCTAATTGAAGCAGAGCTTGTTATATGGAAGGGCCCTCATGGTAATATATTGCTCACATTCATTCTTATACTTATAATAGGGGTGCAGTTTGTGGAGAAGAAATAATTAAGGTGTACCTGTACAAGGTCTAGTTCAGAGTGAGAGGTAATAATTAAGGGGCCATGATAATATGTGGGGGCTGATGGGAGGGTTGGGGTGGGGTGGGGATATATTCACACTCATTTTTCATGGGTTGCAGCTTAATATTATGTTTGTAGCTCCAAGTTTGATTAATATATACTAGGTACTATGACTCATGTGATAAGGATATATTGGATGGTTACTTGTATAACTGGTTTAATGTTAATGCTTTGTTTCTTTGGTCTATATTAGCATATATTAGCAATAAAGAGCGTTCCTTATCAGCATAGACAATATATACATGTAGGAAAATTGTATAGGATATAGAGCTTGTCTCTGATTATATAGGTCTGGTTCACGGACTGTGACATGTGGTGACTCGTGGATATTTTATATCAAATATTTAATCATTTATGCTTCAGTAACTTGAGTAAGTCAGCGATGTATATATACATTTACGTCCATGAGTAAGTTCAGCATCATTGTTGCTACAGCCCAAGCAAATATGCTTTGGCCCAGATTATTTAAGCTTGTAGATGTTATGAGCTTGTAGAAAGTGCAAATATAAGCTAAATTTACTGAATAAGAAATAAATGTGAAAACGGCCTCCCATACATTATTGATACAAATTGTACAATATATCAACCTTTTCTTATAGCAACTGGTTTTGGTTCAAACGGTATGTTGTTAATCTTCAGAAAAATATAAACTGCTCTTGAAGGCTGTGACATCAGGTCGAAGTAGTACTTCGTGAGTGCCATATTGCTTTATGATGACAAATTGAAATTTAATCGTTGTGTTGAGTTTTCAGCCTGACAAGAATTTCCCTTCCAAGTTCCAGATGAACTTTGTGCGTCTTCCGTTACAGGCGCGCTCAGAAGTCAACGATGTCAAAAGATAATTATCTATATTTCGGTATTCAGAGAATTTAGTTCATTAATAACCGAAGAATAACACAGTGTTGTAATGCCAGCGTTTTGATCGCTTGAATTTATTTTATATATTTATTATGAATTCACAGTTTTTGTTGAGCGTAGCTGTATAAGATTCACACATTCTTTGGGACACACTAATAGTTGTAGTCCGAGCCCGACCCCGAGGCCGAGCCCAGTAAAATGTGTAGTTGGGATTTTCAATTTCGTTTATTGTCGTTAATATAATTCCAATAGTGATGAATTTTGGTTTGTGGTAAGTTATGCCAATTACAAATAAAAAAAAATAAAAAGATAATTTGTAAGTCTTATATTTCAACTTTTATCGACTTTTTTCGTTCTCCAGCACACTAAAAGTTGTAGTTGGAATCAGCCGAGCCGGCCGCCGAGTCGCTAATTAGCTGTTAATTGCTATTGTTAGGCGGCTGATTTATGGCTCCAGTCATAAATTCAATTAATATCAAATTATTAACTTTTAAATTATTAAATTTTAAGATAGCCTATTAACCTGAGCATTTACAGAATACATCTTCGACTCAAATTACTTATGTTTCTATATATTATCGATATTAGATCGTTGTTGTCACCGGAAATTTAATGAAAATGGCGTACAGTACCCCTTTAATCAGATACTCTTTATTACCCTTTCTTTACTAAATAATCATTGACTAGTAGCTCCCTTGAGATATTCAAATACTATGTTAAAAAAACAGCATACTTATTATCATTTGAACATTTCCCACTATTTAATAGGAATCCTACTGCACTTGTATTATCTGTTTGTCTGTCTGTTGTCTACTTATATTTCCTGAACATCCCTCCAGATGAATCATAGACAATTCCAGTATATTCTTTTATAACTGAAAGGGAGATTTCATTTAGTAATGAAAGGGTTAAGCTTCATGGCTAAACATAAATATCAAAACATACAATATATGGTATGCCATTCTATTAACTGAAACCCGTGATCTGTTAAATAGATTAAGAGGCACTTTTGAATAAATATGGTATATATTCTTTTATATATTTCTCTACACACTATGCCACTTCCTAAAGCGACTTCGTCTTTAATTCCAGCTTGCTGATCCGGGTGCTCCTTTATCAGAGGACATCAATATTAGAAGCCTGCAGGAACAGCTCATGAATACCAGGTTCAGAGTTCTACCATTTGGACAAGGTGAGATGAAGCTTTCGGTTTAGCCAGTTGTGCATTCCAAACTAAATATTATATTTCACGTCTTGATAGTGAATATTTCTCTGAATTTGGCACAGAGATGTATGATTTTAAGTTTTAACTAAAATGTCAAGTACAACAGAACTTATTTTACTTTTCTGTTGGAAAAGTTCTCTGTGACGTTATTTAATATATTACAATATTTATCAGAATGTAAAGTGTGAGTATAAAACTGAGGTTAAGTTCGATATTCAAACACTTTTCCAGTATTAAGTGGACCACACAAAGAATTGTTGTACATTTCAGAACTATAGGTGATTGCTTGCAGTTTCCTTAGATTTTAATGCAGAGGCTGAATACTGTTGTGTTTTAATATTGTTCCAAATATGGTCAAACTCGACCAGCTTAGAGGGTGACTTGGGAAACATCTTCTATTTTGTCCCAAGGAGAAGTGACTTCTCTCTCATATACCAGTATGCAAATGTCCCAGCAGCGTGTTTACAGCATATTTACTAATTATAATGGTGTTCTTACTCATTATGTGCAACGGTTTTATTATTAGGCTTTTGTGTTGCATAATACTTATTGGATCATAGAAGGGTGATGTTAGGGTGTATTGAACTTCATCAGCCGTTGCTACTTCTCTCTGATAACAGTCTACTTCTCCCTAATAGCCAAACGGGGAGAAGTGACCTCCAGGTTTGTCTCTGCATGGACCCATAGTTTGGCGAGGTCGGTTCACAGGCGGGCAGTGGGCGTCTACAGATGATGATATTGTGATAACTTGAACAAATGTCATCTGATTTTGTTTATACTCTGTATATGGGACTTGCTCAACAAAGTCTTGATCGAGTTTGGAAACCGGCCAAGTCCACTTTCTTTGGGCAGGGTTACGGACCTTAATTAGTTAATTTTTGTGAATTTTGATCACATAGTGCGATAAATTGAACAAATATCAACTTACTATTATTGATATTCAGTATATGAGACTTGCTAAACAATGTCATGATCGAGTTCGAAAACTGGCCATATCCACTTATTTTAGGCGGAGTTAAGGTCCTTAATTAATTTGTGTTAATTTTTATCGAGATAGCACGATAACTCTGGCGACATCGATTTGCAGGGGGATATTTGGTATGTCAGACTTCCTCAACAGTGTTATGTATGATAGCCAGTAACAATTAATGTATTATCAATCCACACCCGTTTTGCATAACTACCGCAACTCGACCCCTTCTGCATCTCTTATGCGATTCTTCTTCTTATTCTTCAAACTTTATTATGGATTGTAATTTTTTTCATATGTATGTACCGTATATTCATGTCAATGGTAATATTTTTCTTACAGTTAATACAATTTGTTGGCAGGCTCTCATCCTCAGATAATGTTACCCATTTAAAAGTGTTTTATGTACATTTCTAAATTGAACCAGAAACTGTAAAAATATTGTTCATTACATAGATAAATAGCATATAGTTGCTATAATAATTGTCCCCCCGACGTTTCCGTTGGAGGACTATAGAAATGACCCTCGTCCGTCCGTGCGTCCGAGATTGGGTACCTTCATGGTGTAATCAACTCCTCCTACAGTTTTAAACGTAGAGATTTGAAACTCTGGGATATTGTTCCTAACATGTTGGTGATTTGCAACATCTATATAGCTAATCAAAAATAAAAAAAATTCCATATTTTTGGGGGGGTTTTGACTTAGAAAATTTGGAACATTTTTGCCTTTTGGATGAGATTGGGTACCTTCATGGTGTAATCAACTCCTCCTACAGTTTTAAATGTAGAGATTTGAAACTCTGGGATATTGTTCCTAACATGTTGGTGATTTGAAACATCTATATAGCTAATATTTTGTTTATGGAGTTATTAACCCTTTTCGTCGGGGGACACTGTGGTCTGCTGACCTTTTATTCCTTTTTATAATTTCCGAAACCTTATTTTTCTAGATGTGAAAGAGAACGGAGACCTGAGAAGGACACTGACAGCTCTCTCAACAATTGGTGTGGACAGAGCTAAGCAGATAGGCATCTTGCAGGTGGGTTTCATTATTATTTCAATGTTTGAATGAAATATACATCTATATGTTTATCTGCATCCATGTAAATTTGTTCAATTATTGATATACGGTATACCTGGAATCCTTGCAACTTTTTTAATTTGAGAATTAGCATTCCAAAGTTCATAGATCTATATAGAATCCTGCGATTCTCGACTCAGCTTTCTGAATCAAATCCAAACATTTTTGTTTCTTATTCACATTCTAGATTAGCAAACTAGGTTTTGCTAAAATTAGCCTAGAATGTAGAACCCTGAATACATCTCTAAAAGGTGTGCTCTTTTGCAGATCCTCGCTGCTATATTATACCTGGGAAACATAGAGTTTACACCTGTGAGAGATGAACAAACAGAGATACCTGACACTGATGGTACGTAACACATGATATTAAAATCTGGCTAATAATCAGCATATTTTATAAGCGATTGGTCTCACCCTATTTTTTAGATGTGATATCATGATAAAAACTGAATTAGCCCTTCCATGACTGGAGCTTCCAGAAATTTTGCGAAAACCATGTGCCAATGCATTTTCTTATATATGCGAGTCTCCCATAGGGACCCTAGCATATATAAGAGAATACATTGGCCTAACAATATTTACCTTGACCGTGTAAGCCAATGCATTCCCTTATGGGAGACTTGCATATATAAGAGAATGCACTGGCACAGGATCTTCAATGATGCACCAGCGCTGCTCCCATCATGAAATGGTTAACTGCAACTAGGTTGTTTTTGCAGGATTTCTATTTGAGGCACATCCTATTCCGTTATAGATACAATGTAATAGCAATATTCCTGTAACTGATGATACCCACCCCGTTTGGCCTCAAATCAGGAACGATAACTCTATTCGAAGTACATGACCTATTCCTCTGCAGTCCGCCCATGCGTCAGTCTATTTGTACCGGTTGGACATGTCCGGACATGACCCGCTGGTTATATCCAGACTTCTCCATATGAATGGTATATTATCTACATGTATATCACGTGATGATCTCGGTGGGGTAGCTTCAGTCTTGAATATTAAAGGGGATACTAGGCTCTCACGGGGGATGATTATTAAAGTGACAATCACTATGGATGAATGTTAAAGTAACACATGGCGCACACTGTGGGATAATGTTAAAGTGACACTCGCATTGAAAACTTCCAAAAAGTTCAAAAACTTCAAAAACTTCAAAAACTTCAAAAACTTCAAAAATTTCAAAAACTTCAAAAATTTCAAAAACTTACAAAATTTCAAAAATTTCGAAAAACTTCAAAAATTTCACAAATTTCACAAATTTCACAAATTTCAAAAAACTTCAAAAATTAAACAAAATTCAGGATTTAGTCATAAATGTGACCCGCTATATCAAATCCAGTCGGAAGTCGGGATTTTTTTATCCTGTGCCAATGCATTCTCTTATATATGCGAGTCGACCAGCCGCCCGCGGCGGCGGCGGCTGTAATGCGCATGTCAACGCCGCGCCGGCGGCGGCGGCGGCAACTACATAATCCTATGGCATGCAAAGAAATTGGCGGCCGCCGGCGGTGGCGGCGGCGGTTAAGGATTTAGTCAGTGATGATACTGTTGTTGTTGTTGTTGTTGGTGTTGTTGTTGTTGTTGTGGCTGATGATACTGTTGTTGTTGTTGTTCTGAAGGCGTGTGTTTAACTTTGATATGACGCTTCAAACTATCTTGCCAAGCATAGACACTTAAGCACTCTTCACATTGATACTTCATTTTCCTATATAATCAGTGAAATCGAGCGTTCTTCTATGCACCTATATTTATATAGAACAGAAACAAGGGAAACGTGGTGGACTAGTTAACTAGTTCAGGCTGTCGTTCACAACGTCTCTTTTTGACTTTTTGAACTTTTTGGAAGTTTTCAATGCGAGTGTCACTTTAACATTATCCCACAGTGTGCGCCATGTGTTACTTTAACATTCATCCATAGTGATTGTCACTTTAATAATCATCCCCCGTGAGAGCCTAGTATCCCTTTAATATTCAAGACTGAAGCTACCCCACCGAGATCATCACGTGATATACATGTAGATAATATACCATTCATATGGAGAAGTCTGGATATAACCAGCGGGTCATGTCCGGACATGTCCAACCGGTACAAATAGACCGACGCGTGGGCGGACTGCAGAGGAATAGGTCATGTACTTCGAATAGAGTTATCGTTCCTGATTTGAGGCCAAACGGGGTGGGTATCATCATGTAACAGTTTTCATTGTTGCCCTAGATGTATCAACATCCTTTTGACCACCAAATCATAAGGCTTTTTGTGACAGTTACATCTCTTTACATAGCAATATCATAGCGCCCAAATTAAAGATTTGGACATGTTTTATTTAGGCATCTATCGTACATAACAAAGATGTGTTGTGACATGAATATCATAACTTTTCAAGATTATAGTTCTATTTGAATGTATGTTAGGCCACTCAAAGTCAATTTCCCGTTTCTTAGGCCCGTGCGCATGGTTCCAAAACCCTGCGTGTGCAACCTTTTTATTCTTTCAATCTGTGAAGGAAAGTATTAATCGGTACAAAATAATCGCGGTATGTATTTTATACAAACACGCAGAATTGAAATCGAAAAGTTCCCTTTCCCAGTTAAGATTTCTGATTCATTATTGTAATTCGTAACTATATGTTCAAGTATTTGTTAAGCACGCGACTGCATTCTCAGTAAAATGTGTCAGTCATACTTGATTGGGCAATTTGTGATGAAATAAATCACATTTATCTACCAACTAACATTTTACAGTCCTCTATTTTGGGAAATAATGACCAAGGGCAGCTGAAATTAGACTCAGAGCCGCGCTGGACCAAAATTTACTCTTGCCAAATAATTTGCCAAATGAAAATATTTTTTGCCAAATTCTATTAGAATTTGCCAAATGCTATCCCTAATAGTATCATTTTCTGCAACATTGAGTCTTATTTTGTGGTTTATCATACAACAATAAACCAATCACCGAACAATAAAATTGTAGAAGGGTTGCTTATCAGAAGGGCACATTACAAGAGGATTAGCAATGTAAACACCACCACCACACTAAATACTGGTAATCCCTCATCCATCAATGCTAAGGCTATCAGATTAACTGCATCTTAATAAAGGTGTTAACGTTTCCTGAACCGTATAAAACATAACTAATATAATTATATTGAATGGTATCGATCGGCCAATATTTTCAAATTTCTTGAGGAATTGAAAAGTGACTTGCCAAAACTTTTGCCAAAGGAAAATATTTTTTGCCAAATGTGAATTATTTTTGCCATTGGCAAATTTGGCAAGTGGCAGCGCGAACCCTGCCGATACGGAAGCAGAATTTGTGCCCCAAAAATAAATAATAAAATATAAATACACTTGTGCATGCTTTTAAAATGTTTTGGCCTCAGAAACAGAAGATTGACTTTGCATGGCCTTGTCATCAATTTTATGACTTGATTTTCTCAACAGCTTTTGACTTCATATTCACATATTTTTCATAGCGTGTGTAATCAGGTGGTGTTATGTTCTTGTATAATAATACTATTTGTTTTCTTATATTGAGAATTATTGTTAGCTGATTTTTTTTTTTTGCTTGGTGTCACATAGATGATCATGATATGAGTTTGTCAGAGTTCACAGGTATTTGTGGGGTTGAACTTTTTTACCGGATGGTGGATATTTAATGCATGTGGGAATTTCGTGCATGAGGGGTAACTGCACGATTCATCAATAAATCGACCATTAATTGCTTTTTGGTGATATGGTGTGAATATTTAACAGACGACTATGACAGATGTTCTATTGGATTATGTTGAGGAGATATTTTTTGTTATATTTTAATTTGATAAAGCAGCAGAAATAGAACATAGTAAATGACAAACAACTACAAATAAAACACAGGCAGATTGACACATCATAAAACACAAAATAAGATGATAAGACACTCAATATTTCAGTTGTCACTATAGAGATTTATATAAATGATAAGAAAATCTTATAATCAGATTAAATTAATTTCATTAACACAGTCTCGCACATATGCTACGATTCCATACCACCAAAAAGCAATTAACAGCTTAATTATTACTAAACAACCCCACATATGAAAAATTGCCACATGCGGAGCCACATGCAATAAATAACTCACGTCCGGTAAAAAGTTCGACCAGTGTTTGTCGTGTTGTTTGGTTACTGTTTTAGTACCCATAGGGTTAAATTTCCTGCCAGGGTTTCAAACATTTTATATTTAGCCTCCAGTTATTATAATAATAAATCTGAGTCAAGGATCCATGTCTGTTAACCTTTATTTTCAAATTATCTACAATTTAGAGGGATACATGTACAAAGAAATTATTTGATAGTTGACAGAAACCTGCCATAAACACTCTTCGATGTTTGGCATAGTCAACGATTGTGTTTGTCGCCACTTTTCTATATATTTGGGAACAAATAAGCCATGTATGGTAGTTAGTTATAGATTATATTTGTTATGTTGTAGTTGTTATCTTAGGGTTTGGAATCCTGACTGCATCTTTAAAATTAACCACATGCCTTTGACTATATTAATATTATAGAGTCATCCATATCGTTGAACATACACATCAAAGAATTCTTAACACATGATTCAGAAACTGTTATAATTGGGACACTTTTAAAGAATTTATTAATATACAATATGTGCTTTATCTGGTATAATTATTATACATAGTAAGTCTACAAGAGTACAATTGTCATTTACATGCCAACGTTTGACAAGCACAACAGATGGCAAATGAGAGAGGAGGTATGTGGTTAGTCTTAAGCTTTCTTTATAACAAAATAAAAAGTGAACAGTAGATAAATATCAACTTTTGAGATTTCTAATAAAGTATAATGAACCTTTTAAATTGATAGGCAAGAGGTTAAAGTAGTAGTAGCATGTGTTTGTTAGAGAGTACGGTAGATCTATGAGGCCCCCACCCCCTCTTTTCGTACGCCGTATTCCACGCCCTGTTATGAGGTACGCCGTATTCTGGCCCCTCGGTTAGGAGGTATTCGGTATTCCAAAATTACCGGTATTCGTACGCCAACCTTCCAAAAAATGAAGTTTTCATATATTTTTATGTATTCCATATGGCTGTTAACTGGTATTCCGTATTCCACCTTCTGTGTTAAGTGGTATTCCGGGTGGGGTGGGGGTGGGGGCCTCATCTATATATTAGTTCTATGTAAGTTCTAGATGTAAGTTCTATGTTGTTTACTTTTATTCAAGTCTTGAAATAGTGTGTCTGTCATTTGCAGAATGAGGTCCCCAGAGGGTGAATTTAGTTATGTTAGTGGGCGTGGGCTAGCATCACTAAATTCATCCTCTGGGGACCTCATTCCTGCTAAGGCCTCATCTTCAAGGAAGTATCTATAGTCTCAAATTAACCATTGTTTTTGGTTATTTTTTCCCTTTTGTTGAGTTTCTATATCCCTAATTTGCAGAAGATATAATGCATAATCGAGGTGACTAATGGTTGAACATCACCAACTTCAACTGAGGAACTTCAATCTGATCCTAGGTCTCCCATAGCAGTTGAGGCCTCAGCAGAATTAGGTTCCCAGAGGGTGAATGTGGCAATGCTTGTCCACTGTGTGGGGTAACATCTCTATATTCACCCTCTGGGGACCTCATTCTGTGAATGAAAGATACACTATTTCAAGAAATGCTACTATGTCATTCCTACTCTGCTGTTAGTTATTTTTTGTTGTTGTTTCTGTTCCTTTATAAAAGTTGCCTTTCAAACAATCAATCTTAAAACTTTCTGTATCTCTCTATTGTCATTTTACCATATGCATATTTTTAAACTCTATATTTCTCTCAAGTTTAACTAAGGTTATGAATATAATCAGTCTTCTGCACATGTATGTTAATAGAGTTGTACAGCTGAATATAGTTTACTATTAATCAAATTCATCCCGGAAAGCTTGTTAATTTATTATGATTGTAAAGAAAACATTTCTTTTGCCAAGAAAAGAATAAATTTGAATGCTCTTGATTACTCATAATTCAAAAAAATATTCTAACAGGTATGTATCTTTAATATAAAAATAAACTGACCACAGTGCAGAAGAAGTCCAATTTACTTGAGGGAAATGTTCAGATTATAAGTTCAACAAACAACCTATTATCTGAACATTTCCTAAGGGATAAGTTCTCATCAATGAGTATTTAGTATAGCACGGGTTAAATAAGACTATGTTATGTATTTATTTTTTTAATATTAACTCTATTAAAATTATTTATTACACTCCTATGCGTAATTTTCACTGTAAACGCCGTTAATTAAAAATCGCAATATCAGTAGTGAATTATGTCATTTCTCGTGACGTCATTGATGTTACGTTGTTAACTGATCTAGACTAAATTTTCGATGGTTGATCTTTCTGCTTATCAGGACTTGTATGCATTAATTCTTGGTGTTTTAATCATATTTGGCGAACTAAATTGATGCAGAAGTGTAATAAATAGAGCAATCAATTAGTTCCGAGAATTACGTTAAATAATTCACTCGAGGCGAGAGACGTTAAGGTAAGAAACTCGTGTGCTAACCTTTCACTCGTTTCTTACCGACGTCTCTCGCCTCTCGTGAATTATTTAACGTAATTATCGGAACCAATTGACTACTCTCTATATATCAATGCATATTTCATAAGAAATATTTTATGTTTGACTTGTTTAACCTTTCCATGACTGGAGCTTCCTGAATTTTTGCGAAAACCCTGTTGCAATACATTCTCTTATGTATACGAATCTCCCATAGGGTACCTCACATATATAAGAGAATGCATTGGCCTAAAAATATTTACCTTGACCTTGTAAGCCAGTGCATTCTCTTATATATGTGAGGCTCCGTATGAGAGACTCACTTATATAAGAGAATGCACTGGCACAGGGTCTTTAATGCTGCACCAGCGCAGCTCCCATCATGAAAGGGTTAAAGCTTTATTTTATTTGCTGAATATCTTCACTTTCAGTTACGGAGCAGGCTTTGGAAAGAGCAGCTTTCTTAGCTGGTATTGACAGAGATGAATTGGAAAAGGTTTTGCTGCACAGAAATATCCAGTCCGGAAGCAATAGAAATGCGAGGAGGAGTGTCTTTGTTACACCAGTTACCATCATGGAGGCATATAACCGTCTGAGATGTCTCATGACATTACTCTATAACAGGTCTGTTAGACTTACTTTCCAGGCCTCAAAATATGATGCTGGACATTTGCAGAACGAGGTCCCCAGAGGGTGAATTTAGTGACGCTATCCCGCACAAATTAACAAGTTTTTTAGTTTATTTTAGAAACTTCTTTAGAAAGTTTCTTTTTCTTTTTTAGTTTAGTTTCTCTATTTCCCCAATGCACAATGCATAATTGAGGTGCCCAATTGGTCCGCATCACCATCTGGGAACTTAAATTTGAGTCTAGGTTTCCCATAGCAGATGACACCATGCAGAATGAGGTCCCCAGAGGTTGAATTTGGTGATACTAGCCAACTGTGAGGGGTAGCATCGCTAAATTCACCCTCTGGGGACCTCATTCTGCAAATGTATACCACCATATTTTGAGGCCTGATTCTCTCTGTTATTTTGTAGAGAATATTAGCCATGTTAACCCTTTCTATACTGAATGGATTCTCCCATTCAATTATAAAACTATAAATTGGAATAATCTGTTATTCATCTGGAGGGGTGTTTAGGAAAAATAAGCAGGCGAAAGATAATAAAAGTGCAGAAGGAGTCCTATTTATTGAAGGGAAATGTTCAGATAATAAGTTCAAGGGATAACTTACTCGTCAATGAGTATTTAGTATGGAAAGGGTTAAGATGCACAAACTTCTAACTTCACAATTCGGTTGCTATATTAGCAATGGTCAACTGACTCACATGATCACGAGATGTTGTAAATTTTAAATAATTCAGATGTTATAATTGAACTAGAAACTTGTAGCAATGAAGATAACTGATGTTTATAAATTCTTAATGTTTATATATTAATGCATATAAAATGACGCGCCTCATTTTTTTATTTTCAATCCTAGAATGTCATAACTTTACATAAGAAGGAACAGATTTCTTCAGTTCTCCAGCTCATATCTGAAGTGAAACTGTGAAGAAACATTTCTACTTCAATATCAGTCTATCATAAATCATTTGTGGGGCAAAATTTATTTAAAAATAACCAGATATTCATCTATATGTCTTTTAAATCAGTCATAATACTAGACATGTGACATTGGATTTCCTAATATTCATACTTTCAGGGTTTTCGATTGGTTAGTGAATTTTATCAACTCACAGATTCAGGCAAAACAGCCGCATTCTTACATTGGTAAGTTTCACCTATTTGTTACAATTTCATATTGGTCAGTGTAGTATATTTGTTTTGTCTTTTGTTTGGTCAGTCTTATGACTGCAAAACCACCTTCAAAAGCTGATGATTTCATACGTTACCTGGACAGAATGAGGAAATGTTGAACTCTGTGGTGGGAGGTATTTTCCCCATTTCCAAAAGATTTTTGTTATATTTCTGACAATTATTACTGTCTCTCTGCCAATTTCATTACAACGAATACATGAAAAGTTTTTATTTATTCATTTCTTCCCATAAATCATTAACTTAGAAAAACAATTGTTAACCCTTCCATGACTGGAGCTTCCTGAAATTTTGCGAAAACCCTGTGACAATGCATTCTCTTATACATGTTATATGCGAGTCTCCCATAGGGAGCCTCGCATATATAAGAGAAACATTGACCTAACAATATTTACATTGACCTTGTAAACCAGGGCATTCTCCTATCTATAAGAGAATGCACTGGCACAGGATCTTTAATGCTGCCCCAGCATTAAAACTGACATTGTGATATCATCGCCCCATAATTATAACGTGCTAACTTATAAATTTGTAGTTGGAGAAAATGCCATTTGAAAAATTTGACATTTTGAAAACTCATTTTCATCATATCTGCACAACCAAACTGTTGAACGTTCGTTGTATATGCATATTTGGGGTCATTCTACATGGAAATAAACATAAGATTTTAAAAAAACAATTTTGTTATGATTTTTCACTGGAGATAGAACATTATTTTTCTATTAGCACTGCTATAATACACTTTAAACACTAAGATGAACAGTGCATTATGTTATGAATGATTGGCTCATCGTTGGAGATAGAAGTGTCGTGTTACTATAATTTGTACACGTCATGACCAGGATATAGATCGCTGTCATAACAACAAGACCACTGATTTGTAACAATATAATACTGAACTGTATATTGCAAAGGAAACATTGATGTACTAAATGGGGAATATACAACATTATGAACCTGACATTTGGGTATTAATATGTTATATATCATTCCATTATTGCTCAATAGCTTCTCCGCAATTGGCCCTATTGTCTAGCATTCACGCTCATCATGAAGCTCGTGTCTTGACGATTCCAACGATATATCAAACTCAATATTTTTGAAAATGGCACTTGGAACGTTATAATTCTCAGGCGAGCTTATGGCCTTGTGGCTGAAACACCATTAGCTAGACCAATCTGCCAACTCATGGCAGCTGATTATAAACCATGTTACAAGTAATATGTGCAAAATCATTGCCAAGTTTACCCCGAGAGCTTTCCGATGAATGGCAACAAGCCATATTTCCGTCTAAATCCTGAAAAGTTACCCATAATTCTGCTGTGGATAAGAGGTCGATTACTTAGGGCATTACTGTACTCTCCTTATTTATAGGGTTGCTTGACATTTATGGCTTTGAAGTCTTCACTGAAAACAGCCTGGAACAGTTATGCATAAATTATGCAAATGAGAAACTTCAGCAGCATTATGTCTGCCATTTCCTGAAAGATCTGCAGGTAAATATTACCCCTTCCATGACTGGAGCTTCTTGAAATTTTTACGAAAACTCTGTGCCAATGCATTCTTTTATATATGCGAGTCTCACATAGGGAGCCTCGCATATATAAGACTAGATTGGCCTAACATAATTTACCTGACCGTGTAAGCCAGTGCATATATACGAGATTACACTGGCACAGAATCTTCAATTCTGTACCAGTGCAGTTCCCGTCGTGAAAGGGTTAAAGGCACAGAATGGGTTCAGACAAATCTTTTTGTCCCCCAACCATAGGAGGAGTTTTGGGTATCAGTCTGGGCACCAGTCTGTCCATTTTTATGGTCATTTCACTTTATACCTTGATTATGAATTATCAGATTTCCTTGTAATTTGGTATGGTGCTAGCCCAGCTAGCGGGAAAGGATACCATTATACTACAGGTTTCGTCCATGCATTATGACCAGTGTTATGGCCCTTGTTGACTTGAATGCTATTTGGTTTACTATTAGACTGGCAGTGATAGATGATTCCACATGAGCAAATATTTAGCATTGCTACTCATTTTGTGCCCTGATATTTAGAATTTCGAAAAGATTATTCATTTCTTCACATACCAGTTAGATGAATAAATTATTCACTTGTTAATTAGGGTATATATTTATTTACTTACCATAGATTTTGTCCACAGATTGAGTATGCTGACGAGTGTATACCCTGGGTGCAGATTGATTACACAGATAATCAGGCCTGTTTAGATGTACTGGAAGGTAAACTTAGTGTGTTCGGCATGCTCAATGAGGTTAGTTTTATCAATCTGATGTTAATTTCACCAATATGATTCATATGGCAGTAGTTTTATCATAGTTGTATCGATATGATTCATATGAAGGTAGTTTTATCAATATGAGGTTAGTTTTATCGATATGAGGTTAGTTTTATAAATCAGATGCATGTTTATTACTCTTACTGTTTGCCATTTAAAACCATTTGCAAGTCATTATTTAAAGAATATTTTTTCAAGTTTATTGTGTTTGGTCATTGAGAAATATCTACAATATTTCTCAACATGCCTAATTGATATTGACTCATATCCAGCTTTGCTAGATATCAAAAGTTGTGACATTCCCATCATAAGAAAGCACATGAGCCAGTATATTATTGCCAATAATAGTTTTCAAAATATTGGTGTATTTCAAATTATCATGTAGGAGTTTTATTGCATTGATCCCATGTGCAGAATACCAAAAAAACTATGGGTTGGTATAAACCTAGATATGGGTCTTTCCGAGTTTGTTTTATCATGACAGAAGTCTGAAATTTGGGCCAAGATATGGTGTTTTTTCTGATTGTCTGTCAGATTTGAGCCTCAGAAGTTCCATTTTGATACCAAGAAATTAGTTTAATATGATTCAGCAACTAAAAGTTACAATGGCAATCTGAAATCATAATATATGCTTTCTTGACAGGAGGTCTATTTGAGCAGGAAGAGTAATGACGTGATGCTACAAGACCGTATTCTAGGTCTTCAGAAACATGGAAATAGGTGCTTAAAAGCAACAGCCAAACCGGAAGCCTACCCTGCATTTGTTGTGAAACATTATGCTGGCGATGTAAAATATACAGTAAAAGAGTTGGTCACTAAAAATGGGGTATGGTATTTAGATGTGATGTTTTCACTTTTATCTGATTGCTTTCACCATATTGTTTACATGCAAGTCTTCAAATGCATATGACTGGTCTGATATGCTCATTGACAAGCTGAAGGTTCTCAAAGACCAAATAATGTCTAGCTGAAGTCATTGTGTACCTTTTTTTGTGACAGAACCAAATTAAGTTGATGATTTATTACATAAATACTAAATATCATGAAGATAGTTTGATCTAGACAAGTGAGCTCATCAGAAAACAGAAGTTATTTTGGCAAATAAATTTTACCCCCAATTGTAAATTTTATGACTTGTGATCCATGATACATGTATTAACACATTGGAGTTGTCAAACTAATTAGGAGATAAACATACTCTATTCATTTGGATATTCAGGGATTCAAGCATGAAACAGTTTGTGAACTCGTCACCTTTATGTGTATATGTGATCTTGTAAGAAGAATGATGTGGCTATTTTTTATGCACTTTAAACTGGTTAGAATTCAGCCATATCATATTCTCAAGTCTGCTTTTGAAATGTTCCGAGTTTGTAATTAGTCAGGTTTAGCCACATATACTAGGATGTGTATAACTGGTAACATGTTTCCATTGCCAATGAAAGTCCCTTGACTTATGTGACCATTTCATCTTCGTGTACATGATCATTCCATTTAGAAGTTTTGTGTCTGACATATAGCATTAGGAATTTGTAGCAATGAGGAATAATTAAATCTCCTAATAACCGAATGAGCGACTAACACTATGCAGGCTGTGGGAGAATAGTATTTGACTTGCTGAGCTATCATGACGTTTCTTGTTTTCAATTGATAAAGATGGCGGCTGTCTTTGGAAGTGATGGAAAATTGACTTGTATTTATATCAGTGATGTGTTAGTTGTTGGGATTTGACAGGTTTGGCATTATTGTAGAATTAATTTATTACAGATAGATTGATTTAAAATAGTGCATTTATTACAATATCAAACTTATTAGGTGCAATTATTAATCAAAGTTCAGCATTATAACACACCTGTATGAACGGTTCAACGCAGACAATGGATCGTGTGAATGCAGCATATGGATCAATGCAACGAGTTTGTCTGAACAAACCTTTATGTGATAGGTGCAGTCTTTTGGCTCTTAGAACAGTTGAATGATGGTTAGCTGGCAGTGCTTTTCTGTCTCAGGACAATGATTGAAATTTCATTATTTTATTTGCATGTTAAATTGCAGGACAATATCCCTCCTGAGATTGTGAACTTATTGAAATCAAGTTCAAATGGAAACATATCAGAAATGTTTGATGACTATACAACCGAGGATGCTCCAGGCAAAAAGAAGAAAACAGTTCTAGCAAAGTTCAAGGTTAGCCATTATCTGTGCTTCAGAAATAACATTAAATTTTGCTTGTATTGTGATGCCAAAAGTTGTTTGGCATTGAATATGACGCTGAGGTGACCAGTTTTTAAACCTCACATAAATATCAGTTCTTCACAGCAACGACCAGCTTAGAAGGCGACTTGGGAGACATCTTATACCTATTTTTGTCCCATGGAGAAATGACTTTTCTCTCATATGCCAGTATCATATGTCCCACAGCATATTTAATGTTTATTTACTGATTATAATGGTGTTCGTACTCATTATAATGGTTTTTTAAATTGGCTCTTGTGTTTCATAAAACTTATTGGCTCATAGAAGCGCAATATTGGGCTCTAAATTGAACTTCATCCATTGTGACTTCTCCCAATTTTAACCTATGGAAACATACAAACGTGACCAATTTAGCCCCAATGATTGCCAATGACAGATCTTCATCCAACTCCAGGCCCGGCTGCACGACCTTTTTATGGACTCTTTAACCCTTTCTATACTAAGTGGATTCTCCCATCAAGTTAAAAAAGTAAATGTTGGAATGGTCTATTATTCATTTGGAGAGGTGTTCAGGAAAAATGAGCAGACAACAGTATTTCGAAATGATAATACAAGGGCAGAAATATTCATATTCTTTGGTGGTAAATGTTCAGATAATAAGTTCAACAAATGACCTATCTGAACATTTCCTAAGAGAACTACTCGTCAATGAGTATTTAGTATAGAAAGAGTTACGCCTCTAGAATATCAGTACTTATCAGCTGAAAATCCAAAAGATTTGATGCAACAAATAGCCTCTCTCCCTTATCTCAAAATTGAGATCTTATTTATAGGCACTGTTGAATCTCAATTGTATGTCAAATTAGGTGAAAAAATATTTCTAAAAAAGATAGTATTCAGCTATAGTTGTATCCCTTGGAAAATCACAAAAACTGAAAGCTGACGTTATCTATTACACTCATTGGTTTCAAAGTTCAAATTGATTCATTTTGGTAATAACATTATTGAAGAGAATGGGGGGCGTCCGTTCATTTGTCCATTCATCTATCCGGCTTGATAACTTGAACAAATATTACAATTCTTGCACCAGTTAAATGCATAGCTTTTTGATGAATCATCTCACAGGCCCCTGTAGGAAAATACCAAATATGCCGATATATAATATGCTGATATATAATATGCCGATATATAATATACCTGAGATGAGGCTCACAAGTCAAGTTTGGCAAAAACACACCTTGACACAATTATACTCCTGATATAATGGAGATGATTATTTATAAGTGTGTTGGTTATTAGCGACTAAACAAATTCTTATCAAATTGTGTGCCATCTGTCATATTACTCATCGAGTTTAATCTCCGCACGACTATCCAAAGCTTAATGACACCTCCCGTTCAATTAAATTAGTGTGGACACAAAGAAACCACATTGTTTTACTGACCACGTGCACATCATCATTATAATATTGTTCATCTAGCAAAAACAGAATCTTGATATTTACCTAAACCCAAAGTTATAAAAAGAAGTGATGGAATCTCATGTATGGTCATAACAGAGCAAACCAGCCTGATGATGAAGTCATCATTGTGGCATTAACTTCACACGCTTTCATCAGGAATGCGGTGGTGTCAAAGACAATTTCTTCTTTGATGTATGGCAGGACAGTTATTTTATTGTTCAAGTTAAAAACGATATATTTAAGAGATGCTGTTACCCATATGGCATTATTTGATTATAAGTTGAGTAAATTGAGCCAGATCTCCCAAATTTGGAAAATAAATCTTCCGTAATTGGCACTCCGGAAGTAAACATGTCTGGCCATCACACAAACATTTTGAGATTTCATTTGGTATTGAATTTCGGGAGATGCGCACAATGTGTTATTTTATCTGTTTATTATATGCCAGTTTTTTTTAAACGGGACTTATTATGTTATTAGTCTGTTCGCTTTTTTCGTTTCCGGATGATAACTTTAGTAAGTCTGAACTGAATAGAATGAAGTTTGGTATGTGAGATTACTAGCCTAGAATACAGGTCAAGTTCGAATTTGGGTTCTAGCCACCAATTTTCACCAGAGTTATGGCCATTTTGTTGGAATTTACAATCAGTTTTCGTTTCCCGATGATAACTTTAGTAAGTTTGAACTGAATGGAATGATATTTGATACGTGAGTTTAATAGCCCAAAATACAGTTCAATTTCAAATTGGGTTCCGCCCACCAATTTTCACCAGTTATGGCCCTTTGTTGCAATTACCATGTGCATATTTTGCCACGCCCTAGCAATGCTCTTTTTTTATTAAATAAATAAAATAATAACAAAATGTGTTTCATTCAGGGTTCTCTGGATACTCTGTTGTCATTGATGGAGTCATCAGAAGTTCACTATATTCGCTGCATCAAACCAAATTCGCTGAAGCAAGCTGATCTTTATGACAGACAATATATCAAGTCTCAATTAGAAGCAGGTGGTATCATTGAGACTGTGGAGATCAATAAATCTACATACACTGCAAGGTTTGTTTACTTTATTTGTTTAGGCTGTTCATTTTCTTTGTCAAAAGGAAAATTTGGAAATTATGCTCAATTGTTATTCAAGATGATTATATTCGCTAAAAAATGCATTCTAATTGGTCGAGAGCTGCTAACTTCAGTTTTTTAATCACCAGCATCGTCCGCTGAAAGGTGAACAATTTGAATGGAGCTTGTTGCGAGTGATGACTCGTGCCAAATACATCCCCGCGCAGCCAGGAGTCGCGTAATAGAGTTCAACCAAAAAGTTGTTTACTATAGATATGATTAAGAGGAAGTTCTTAGGGCGAGGTTCCGAGTAACTTCATGGAACATACCCAGAGATTTTATCACCTGAATAAAGGATATCTCACTTCATAGCATGTACTAAATGTTGTTGATAAAAAAGTTTTTTTCATGAATATTATCATGTGACTATGACGTGACACAGATGTAATGGATAAAGCTGTGACTATCAAAGTAATTGAAGAATGAATGTTTTACAAGCTGACAGTTTTAATATTTGTTTTCACTGCTAAAACTTGCTCACATTAGTTTAAAGTTTCTTAACATTATATGATGCTATTATTGGCGTAAAAGTTTCGTTTTTAACACAATTTCAACATGTGTAGTATACGTGAAAAACTTATAGCACATCATGTTTCCTGTTCATGAAAGAAACGCTCTCAATGTTTGAACTATGTGCGCAGGTGGGTTTTTCAAACTCTGTCTGGTCAATTTATCCTTTTATATTCTATGGAATAATGGTTACCACAACGCATAACAAAGCCAAATAATATATATAAAAGCAAGTTTTTATTGGAAGTCTATACTTTGGTCTTTTGCACTCTGAAGATGAAAAAAGATGAAGTGTCCAAAACAGTTTTTGTTTGAGTTATATACATAGCGTCGATATAATTTGTTTTAGTTTGGTACATTTCATTTGTTAGGTATAGGTACGAGGAGTTTGTGAGACAGTATGGTTTACTTCTACGAGGTGACTTCCAGTCCCATGCTCATCGTTCATCGGAAGACGATTGTAAAGAGAATGAGGTTCTCTTCGATCCACTTGATGTCCTGAGGAATAAGCAGCTGGGAATCACATCAACACCCAAAAGCACCCTGACACCGCGGAAACGACTGAGAAGACGGACAGGTGTGTAGACATTATTACAGTATTTATATTTAAGAACATTTTATGCAGACCATAAATTTACTTAACATACTCTAATCATTAGGTTTTGGTCCACCTTATGGATATATAAGGTAGAATGAATGAGAGAGAGAGAGAGAGAGAGAGAGAGAGAGATAATTTATTTGACAAAGAGCAACTCCAACAAAATATGCACAAATAATAGTGAAGATAATAAAGTTCATACTAATTAAAAGAGAAAAAACAACAAAATCTATGCCAACCCATCTGGGATAACTATCCACCAGATGGGCTGAGTGCTCCTTGTCTGGAGAGGGCATATTCATGAATTGGATGTCTTACTGCCCACCCCAATTAGTCATTAAAATAACACTCTGCTCTGTCTGGAAGCTGCGTGAGCACTGTATTATTTTAACGCATTTGGAAGTTGAGTGAAATCTACACCATCAAGTAATTAGGTGGGAGAATTTATTTTTTCTAGAGGAGACTGCTGTCTCGTGCTATATATAGTTTATTTAGGCATCTTGTTGTACTTCTTGAGATTGTACTTGGTCGCAGCAGATAACATGATAGCTCTTAGTATTCACAACAGTATATACCTACTAGACTCTACTGGATATTTCATCCAGTGGACACACTTATTACTGATTATAGTCATTTGTATTCATGGCAACATTGTTTTATTCTGTAGATTATATTGTAGAAAAAAAATTGTATTCTTGCAATATTTAAATGTCAATCTCTTATTACTAAAATAAGTTCGCATGAAATATTTCAATTCTATCTCCAGGTCTTTTAACCATTTCTGTACTAAACACTCATTGATGAGTAGTTATCCCTTAAAGGTACGGTTGGCCTTGGCGGTGGGTATCCTGTGAAAATATTTCCACCCGTCAAAAACCGCCACAAACAGACAGAACAACAAAATGTAGACAGACTTTGTCCGTATACAAATAAGAAATATCGCATAAACAGTATGTTATTGTCATATTTTTGACCATTGTTATGTAAACAAAAGCATAAAAAGTTACTTTTCTGGTGTTTGTTTATATTATGATAGTAAACATAAAGAGCGTTCTTTGTGGGTGAATTCCTGATATGGAACGATTAAAGAGCGTTTATGCCATTTGTGTGTGATTAGCCAACAGCATTGTGCTGTCTTCTGTAACACAATATAGTAAAATATAGTAAATCTTTATGATAACATGCTGTTTACGCGATGGTCATGGTATATATGAACGAAACTGTATGCGTTTTAATGTTTTTCTGTTTACGGTGATTGGAACAAATATGAATATTTTCGACAACTAAGGCCTCACGTGCCTTTAAGAAATGTTCTGATAATAAGTTCAACAAGCATTTGTTGAACTTATTATCTGAACATTTGCCTCAATAAATAGGGCTCCTGCTGTACTTTTATTATCTTTCGTCTGCTTTTATTGCCTCTACATCCCTCCAAATGAATAATCGACCATTCCAATGTATAGTGTTATAACTGAATGGGAGAATCTATTTGGTATAGAAAGGGTTTACCTATACTTTAAACTAATATTCCTTGCAGGACTCTCAAGTACTGACCATACTCGTAAATGCTGTGCTTCCATTCTGAAAATTGTGTGTCATGATGGGAATTCCCAGGCGGCTGCCGGAACATTCAGGCATCAGTTTGGTGTCACAAAGGTTTTCCTCACACAACATCAGGTAAATATCACCTCATGCAGACATTTATTTCATTAATTTTGGATCATCATCTTGACTGATATCATGGTTTATTGAGAGTTTTCCTCATTTAAAATTGTTCAGAATGTTTGAAAATCATTTGCCCTAGGTATTATTAAAAATTAGAGATGAATGTTTTCAGGGAATTCCCTGAATTCAGGGATTTTCAAAATTTCTATGGAATTTTCAGGAATAGAAATAATTGAATTTTAATAAATATACTTTGATCAATAGGTATTAAATCGTCAGTGCTTAATGTCACTTTTTAAATCGAGCAATAGCTGGGAGGAAAGGATATGGGTGCATTTTCCTGATAAAAATTGCAGTCACTTCATTGCTCATGGCTTCCTTCGAGTCAATTTCCACTTAATTTTCGAGTCTCCGATTATTTTTGTTATAGTGACTTGATATACGGTTTTAATAATAATCTATGCCATAAAATATTATTAAAATAGCACAATTCATCACCATTTGAAAGGTGTCTGTCTCAGAAGATGCCCATGGATAGAGAAATAGAAAACAGCTGAAATCAGAGAAAGATTCCCCCGTTTTGGCTTCCAGAATGCAACAGAATTCAAACTAAAGATGTATTTTCAATGGAAGGGGAATAACTCTATATTTAAAATATAGAGTTATTCCCCCTCTACTGAAAATATTACAGTTTTTACTACAATCTAGTTGAAACTTATTCACAAAAACATGTCGGTAACGCAACAAAAACAATATGTTCACAGTTTATTACACTGGATAAGTTGATAATACAATGTTTTGGAGCTTCCTCTTTTAAATGGTATATAATATGGCATATATTTTATATATGTGATCTGCGGGTTCGCAAATATAGTGGGCCTTTAACTTCCATATAGAGCCATCAAGCAATATTCATGGGAGAACCCTACAAATTTGTCCTTTTAAAATTAGAACCTAGAAACTGGCATGATAACATGATTTATACTTATACCTGTGTGAATTTTTCAGTTTGAACGATTAGAATCCTGCAGATCAGAGCTGTTGACACGATACGTAGTCACGTTACAGAGAGTTTGGAGGTATCGACAGTTCAGAAAGCATTTGCATAGAGCTCTACAAGCCATCAGGTTACTGCAAAAAGGTATATGTCACAACAGCAATTGTTATTTTAAACAAGCACACTTGTTATTTTAAACAAGCACACTTGTTATTTTAAACAAGCACACTTGTAAACAAGGATTCTCATATTTCATAGCAATTTGAGATATTTAACCCTTTGGAGAGTATCTGTAACGTCATATACATGACGTCATGAGTAAATTTAACGTCAACGTCATAGCAATAACTATTAACAAGTTCGGTCAATAATTCATTTTAATTTAGGTGCATTTTTTTGTTAACGTGTGTTATCATAATCGATTGCACTTATACATTTGGGACATATATTAATCAAAATAACTCCTATACAAATCATTTATAAATCAGATGATTTATTGAAGTTATGTCTACATAAAAGAACACTTCCTGAAACGACATATATGTCGTTCTACTCCTCAACCGATAGACGACATATATGTCGTTCTACTCGCCAAAGGGTTAACCTTATCTGTATTAAATGGATTATCTCGTACTTTTTGCATGTAATTGAATGGCAATTGGCAGTCAACGTGTTAACATCACAATGTTTATATTAATAAGTACACTTATTTTAACTCATTCAGTGCCAGTGACAAGATATCTCGTCGACTGAAAGATGCCATCTTTGTGGATAGACGTTAATAAATGTGCATGCATGTTTATTTGAAGAATATGAGAGACTTATTATAATATAATGTCATTGAATTAGAACAGGTCTCAATGTGTGTCACTCATATTCTTTGTATCGCTTAAATTCTTAATTCTGATATTTGCATAGAAAATCAACAAAAAATGTTGTTGAGAGGGGGTAAAAAGTCATCTCATGGTGCCGAATTGATAGCAATTTGTAAATAAAATTTAGTTGTTTATCAGAACAGGCGTGTACAGCGATATACATAATAATGCATGTTTACTTGGAATACTATCTTAGAGTTACTAATTTTGTCACTATTCCATTAGCTGTGAAGAAATGGCTGATAAAGAAGCAAATAGAAAAAGGTCTACAGAAACTTCTTGAGGAAAGTAGACGTTTGAAGCAACAGCAATCAGAAGAGAAAATGAAGCTCATTCCTATAGAAGATGAATCTCCAATAGAGAACTCAGCTGCACATAAATGGCTGTCATCTGAAATGGTCTCCTCAGATAGAATCTACGAACATACCAGTACATCAGAGACAAGGACTCCCTTCAGTGATGTTACTAATGTGCCTTTAAACTCTCATTCTCGGAAAACGAAATTCTCATGCATAAGTGATAATGACACAAATGAATTTGAATCTCCTACAAAACGATTGAGGACAGTATGTAACACGTACCCACATTTGGGTAGCGTCAATTTTGGGGATGGCATTGCAACCAGACGAAGGATTCCAGAGGTATGTATATTCTAACATTATGTGTCAGCTGTCATAATTTTTGGTCTTCTAAATTGTACATCTTAACCCTTTATATACTAAATATTAATTGATGAGTTGGTATCCCTTAGGAAATGTTCAGATAATACATTCAACAAACAACCTGTGGTCCTATGGACCTATGAAAATCCATTTAGTATAGGAAGGGTTAATAATATCTATATATCTATTGTTGGAAAATGATATGTCACTTTAAGCATTATTTATCCAACCGTGTTGTTATTAATAACAAGACAGGTTCACCTTAATGACTACCTTTTATTAATCAATAAAGCAACAGGTAGTTGAAAACATGTTTATGGACCTTCAGATTTCTTGTTATTGGTGAAGCCCATTTTTTGGTACCACCAAAGTGCCAACCATGAGATCCTGGTCTACGATCCCATATCTAGACCTGAAAAACACACTAAGCATAGCTGTTAGCAAAAGTGGTACCTCCCCCCAAAACTGAAGTAGAAATATTGGGTGGGAGGGTGTGTTTGCAAAATAATTGTCGTTGATGTTGTTCCAATGCAACCTGACGGGATATATGATTCGCTACCAACTATGCTATGGCGTCACTGTTATAATTTGATAATTACTGTTCGAACTTTAACTGATGTAAAATAAAACTAGATAATTTGTTAAACAGTGACTAAATGAATTCTTCCTTTCAGTTATGAAAGTATACATTGGAATAGTCAATTTTTCATTTGTAGGAAAGTTCAGATACTGTAAGCTGCCAGAGAAACATTTGTAGGAATAATTTATAGAAATGTTCAGTAAATAAGTTCACAAATAATAATTTTCTTTGAACGAATTGAGAACGTGGTAAAAGCAGCACATTGTGGGAGTTAATTATCCCGATGGTTTTCTAGCCTTCTGAAGATTGTTGCTTGATTCAAAATTCACACTTTGACCCTCAACGGAATTGCATGTTGAGGGTCAACTGGGTGATCAGTGTTGGTTAAGTGTCAACAGCCTCATTACTGCATGGGATTTTCTTGATCTTGACCAGTTACTCTGGGAATTTACGGATAGGGACATGATTTTGAACCACCCCATATCTGGTCCATTGCATTCCCTTGAATGGACCCCTGCCCCATATGGCAGACCAAAGCAAGTGTTATCACCATAGATGTATTGAAGGCAAACAACCCCGTAAAGCAGGCCGCTCGAAGGATAGGTGTTTCACTGAATGCGACTTGAAAACTCTGCCATATTTTAAGAACTGGCTTTGCGAAAGACTGCTTAAAAATTTATCAGTCTTCACATAGTCAGTAACCCGAACCAGAGGTTTATTTTTCTTTGGCCTAATGTGGATTGCCAGCCATGCTAATTTACCGACTCATTTAGAACTCATTTAGAACTCATTTATTTTGTATTGTAGATGCCAGTTAGAATTCACACAAAGGCTAGTATTCTGAAAAATGCACATATCATCAATCGACGTGAGACACAGTGCAGTTTGGCAGACTGTTATTCAGAGGACAGCAATTCTGGATCCATAAGCTCTGCAGAAGAGAAAAACTCTTGTGATTCGAAGATACAATTTCTTCCAGAAAAAAAGAACTCTCATTAAGGCATTGAGCATGATAGAATGTAGCATAGCATTCTCTTATATGTGAGTCTCCAATAGGGAGCATCGCATATATAAGAGAATGCACTGGCTTACACGGTCAAGTTACATATTGTTAGGCCAATGGATTCTCTTATATATGTGAGGCTCCCTTTGGGATTTTTCAAAATTTCTGGAAGCTCTGGTCATGAAAGGTTAAAAACTTCATGTTCTCAGGAAAAATATTTATGAAATGAGGCTTTTAATTTTTTTTTTTTCCACAAAAACTAATGAATCACTTTACGAAATAACATCCTACAATTTGTTTAGCCACTAGCCAGTCTATATAATCTCTCTAACAGTGCCATTTTGTCATTACATCTTTGACAGAAACCTATCTGTATTTATAATTGTAGATAAATGAGATAAACTTTTGAGGTCATTGAATGAGCTATTTTTCAAATAGTAATGTTTGATGAAGCCCTCTTCGAGTGATGAGAAAGGGGAAGGTGCTTTAGAATATAGTGGTTTAATTTTGAATTCCGGAATACACATATTTCAGTGAAATTGACACTGTTTAGGCTACATTATAATTGTATTTGTTGTTTTACAAACGTACTACACTTTTACTAATTGAAACAAAACTTGAATATTCAGCCACAACATAATGAGTTGTATAAATATGTTGCCTTAACCCTTCCATGTCTGGTGCTTCCTGAAAGTTTGCAAAAACCATGTGCCAGTACATTCTCATAATATATATGCTCACATATATAAGATAATGCACTTGCACAGGATCTTTAATGCAGCACCAGCGCATCTCTCAATTATTATCAAATCAACTTACCACATTTCACTTGATCATGATCATGAGAAATGTTTACTACTCTGGAAAGTTAGCTACTGTTTCTGTCTGTGTTTAGCATACATGCTATGCATGCAATATTAATTTTAAAAACCTGTTTTTTTTTTCAAAAAATAATGTTCTGATTGCTGTAATTTATTTCGATCTGTATAGTATAGGCATTGTTAATACATGACCATACCTTAATAGTTAGTGAACAATATGATGACTTTATACACTTGTTATTCCAGAATAAATTGTTTGAGAAAATATTATGGCTCGATTTGCTTGATTTCACATAAACCTTGTTTTATACTCTAGGTTGGTTGAGCGTGGATTTGATTGGTCAAAGGGTAGATGTCGGGGGTTTATGGACAAATGGGAACGGCAAGCGACAACATACCCACACTATACTCGCACTCAACCCTGAGACCTCGTCTGTGTCCATAAATCCCCGACATCAACCCTTTGACCAATCAAATCCACGCACAACCAACCTAGAGTATAAAAGGACAAGCAAAATCCACATCTACCCACGCCATCCTGGTCCTGATGAAGATACACTTGTTGTCGAAAGCGCTAGACCATTTTTAGGATATTCCAGTGATTGAGTACCTCCCTGGAGGATCATCCTCGCCTTTTTAGCTCAACTTACTTTTGTAAGTTTGAGCTATTGCCATGGCTTGGCGTCCGTCGTCCGTGTGTCCGTCAACAATTTCCTTTGGCGCGGGCTACAGCTCGTACCTTTGGTCTGATCTTAATGAAATTTTGCATGAATGTTGACATTGACATGTAGATGGGAACGAGTCATTTTGGGGTCATTCGGCCAAAAAACATGGCCGCTGGTGGCCATCTTGGATTTCAAAATTCAATCCATTGGCGCGGGCTACAGGTTGTACTGTTCGTTTGATCATCATGAAATTTGTCATGGATGTTAATATTGACATGTAGATGGGAACGAGTCATTTTGGGGTCGTTCGGCCAAAAAACATGGCCGTCAGCAGCCATCTTGGATTTTACTCTTTGCATGACTAAATCATTTGGCGCAGGCTACAGGTTGTAGTTTTGATCGGAACTTCATGAAATTTGTCATGGATGTTAACAATGACATGTAGATGGGAACGAGTGATTTTGGGGTTGTTCGGCCAAAAAACATGGCCGCCAGCAGCCATCTTGGATTTTACTCTTTGCATGACTAAATCCTTTGGCGCGGGCTACAGGTCGTACCTATGGTCTGATCTTTATGAATTTTGTCATGAATGTTGACATTGACATGTAGATGGGAACGAGTCATTTTGGGGTCATTCGGCCAAAAAACATGGCCGCTGGTGGCCATTTTGGATTTCAAAATTCAATCCATTGGCGCGGGCTACAGGTCGTGCTGTTCGTCTGATCATCATGAAATTTGTCATGGATGTTAATATTGACATGTAGATGGGAACGAGTGATTTTGGGGTCGTTCAGCCAAAAAACATGGCCGCCAGCAGCCATCTTGGATTTTACTCTTTGCATGACTAAATTCTTTGGCGCGGGCTACAGGTTGTAGCTTTGGTCAGAACTTCATGAAATTTGTCATGGGTGTTAACAATGACATGTAGATGGGAACGAGTGATTTTGGGGTCATTCGGCCAAAAAACATGGCCGCCAGCAGCCATCTTGGATTTTACTCTTTGCATGACTAAATCCTTTGGCGCGGGTTACAGGTCGTACCTTTGGTCTGACCTTTATGAAATTTGTTGTCATGAATATTGATATTAACATGTATATGGGAACGAGTCATTTTGGGGTTATACGGCCAAAAAACATGGCCGCTGGCAGCCATCTTGGACTTTACTCTTTGCATGACTAAATCCTTTGGCGCAGGTTACAGGTCGTAGTTTTGATCAGAACTTCATGAAATTTGTCATGGATGTTAACAATGACATGTAGATGGGAACGAGTTATTTTGGGGTCGTTCGGCCAAAAAACATGGCCGCCAGCAGCCATCTTTGATTTTACTCTTTCAATGACTAAATCCTTTGGCGCGGGTTACAGGTCGTACCTTTGGTCTGACCTTTATGAAATTTGTCTTGAATATTGATATTGACATGTATATGGGAACGAGTCATTTTGGGGTCATACGGCCAAAAAACATGGCCGCTGGCAGCCATCTTGGATTTCAAAATTCAATCCATTGGCACGGGCTACAGGTCGTACTGTTTGTCTGATCATCATGATATTTATCATGGATGTTAATATTAACATGTAGATGGGAACGAGTCATTTTGGGGTCGTTTGGCTAAAAAACATGTCCGCCAGCAGCCATCTTGGATTTTACTCTTTGCATGAATAAATCCTTTGGTGCGGGCTACAGGTCGTAGCTTTGGTCGGAACTTCAAGAAATTTGTCATGTATGTTAACAATGACATGTAGATGGCAAACGAGTCATTTTGGGGTCGTTCAGCCGAAAAACATGGCCGCCATCAGCCATCTTGGATTTTACTCTTTGCATGACTAAATCCATTGGCACAGGCTACAGGTCACACCTTTGATCAGATCATTATGAGATTTGTAAAGGCTGTAGATGGGAACAAGTCATTTTGGGGTAATTCGGAATTATTTTTTTTAGAATTTACTCTTTGCATCAATAAATCCTTTGTCACACCATAATCACCACATCCCTGATCCGATCATTATGAAACCTGTTATGAATGTTGATATTGACATGAACATCTAGTCTTACTTAGACATTTCAATTAGCACTTTTCCTATTCCTCCATTTACTGTCGACCATTAAATTATTCCCCTACCTAGGTTGAGCTACAGTGTCATTGACACTTTCATTTATTTATTTACTCACAACTCAATCGCAGGCAATATGGCCACGAGCATCTCTCTCACCAATGTCACACCAGTTGACATCAACTTCCCCACACCCAACGTGTCCCTCACTATAGTAATCCATGATGACAACTTGCAAAGGGGAACTACACGCACAAATCTGGAACGATAAACCTCAGCACAGCACCTCAGCACAGCACCTCAGCGCGCAAATATAGAGAGAGATACCGCGGATCTCCACTCTCCACGCACCATACCACTAGTAGGCACTAACAAGAAGGACTTTAATTAGTCGCCTCAAATATATATCACAGTTATAGTTGAAAATTAATATCTTCTCAAGTAGGCTATATTGCAAGACACTAAAGTCAGCTTTTTGAGCAATTAATGCACTGACACTTTATGATAAAGTATAATTATGGGATCACTGTCATGACTAACTTTAATTTGTGTGTTTTTCCCACATGTTATACCTGCAACATCTTCACATAGGGCAGTAAAATGTTTATTTTCTAAAGTTTATTTAAAAACATTCAAGACAGGTATTTTAGTTTGAATTATTTTGATATTGATAAAAAATTTGCAGGAAGGTATGCTGTTTTTTTGCATCTGGCATTTTCGGGGACCCACCACCCCCAAACCTGCAAAAAAAAATAATTCTACTCCCAATTGTTTGACACCCACCCCCAAAATTTCACTAAAATTGGTCTAAAATCGCATAAAACTATACTGATATCACTCTTATGACTGGGAATGATCTCAATTAGTTCAATTAACAGTTTAACCTGTTTCAAAAGCTGTTTTAATTGAAAAAAAATGTTTTATAAATTGCTGATCATCTGTAAACTTAGGTCATTGTGCAGAATGCAAAATATTTCATAATTTCTTACTATTTCCTGATTAGTCTGTCAACCAGCCCATTATCTAACATATTCCATACCACTTATGTTAGTCTACTGGAGCAACTTACTTCTATTATACTAAACTAGCTGAAACAGGCTCCCTTTGGGAACATGTATTCAGCATCGGAAATACCTGTGGGACTTGGCACTCATTTTGATCTTAGACAGAGCTTTCATTTAGCGCCAGGGTACCCTGAGTCACTCAACCAAAATTGGTTGAACTCGGTCCAGGGGTTTGAGAGAAAAATCTGGACAGATCCTACTTGGTTATATATATGACAAGCGGTTACAGCACTAATATACCAGACTTTGATACTTTAGGTCTTGTGAGAGATCATCTGAGTTGAAAGACATGCAAATAGTTCACTGATTGGCTTGATGCACTGATGACAGATATTTTCTACCCATTGATAGTCACATTAATGTTTGAGACAGTTACTCGCTCTTTTTCCATGCACACAATGATCTATGCATTAGTTACATCAGGACAAGTTTACTTATATATGCAAACTTAGGTCATTGTACAGGATACACACAATTCCATAATTTCTAACCATTTCCCGATTAGTCTGTCAACCAGCCCATTATCTGGCATTATGCCTTAACTCTTTTGTTAGTCTACTGGAGCAACCTCTGTTATAATAAATGACAAACAGTCACTATGCCAGACTTGGATATATTAGGTGTCGTGAGTGTAACCGATCATATGAGTTGATAGACATGCAAATATTTCACTGATTAGCTTGATGCACTGATGAACAGTGTGATGACAGTTATATTCTAGCCATTGATAGTCACATTAATTTTTTAGACAGTTGCTCGCTCTTTTTCCATGCACACAATTATCTAGGCTTTAGTTACATCAAGACAGGTTTAATTATTTATGTTTTACATTTCTCGAAGCTTCTTTCCAAAGGGTGTCGGGAAGGAATTTTTTCACCACACCGCCCCATATTCAACATGCCATAGCTTATTGTCATCTCCACTAAGGCCCATATGAGGTCACAGTAACATAAATATGGTGTTTTTGCAGTTATAAATCCTTATACTATGTTTTAAACTGTTTCAAATGTCAAAAAAGTGCACAAAAGGTCCTTAGTAAAAAAATTGCATGAGGTTGTAAAAAACGCGTTTTTTGCCCCTCAGGCCACCCACCACCCCGGCATACCTTCCTGCAAATTTTTCACCACCCCCTGGCTGGTGAAGAAATTTTAATTTAAAACCAGAATAGGCTTAGAATCGAATAGAATTGAAATCCAGCTGCCAGTCTATTATTTAACTTAACGATGGTGGTGGATGCCTCATTGGCAGAAATAATTTGTTCAGACCCCTCCCCCACCGAACCATTCTTTTTTATCTCTAGATAACGAGCTCAAAATTCCCGAAAATTCACTGAAGGCCAAAATAGTTGGAGCGTCCTGGTTTTCTAACTCAACAAAGATATTGTCAAAGAAGTCTCATTTTCCAAATCAATTCATTTAATTATTGTTCAAGTTATCACACCAAGGACCTCAAAGTTTGCAAAATACAACTATTCCAGTGATGATGAACAAGTTTTAATATGTGCTAAGCCAATGCATTCTCTCATATATGCGAGGCGTTCTGTTGGGTAAAGGGTTAAACAAATTTTTAACAAAAATTATTGGAGCCATTGATTCGCCAGGATATTCCAGTCCAATCAATTGGGATGTATTTTGATCTATATGCAGGGGGGGGGGGGGTGAAAACAAAATTTCCGGCACGTATGTCTATTATTCGTTTCATTTTGTGGTTTGACCCAACCACGTAATCAACATCCAACAAAATAATTGACTCCGCTGCCTGCACCTGCACTCCCATTATGTGCTGTCCCTATATACGCGACTGCGTTATATCATGGCAGTATACTGGAAATGATAGAAATTCCCCTGATTTACCATTGCTTGGAAAACTACCAAATTAGTTGGCATGAATGTCGACATGGATGGACAGCAGAGGATTCCTCTTTCAAATAATAGCACCAAACTCCCCTCTATTCCATTTCTATCTCTAGCAGTTAATTTATATTTTGAATACCGAATATGGTTACTTTGGCCCCAAGATGATGAAGAATATTTTTGTTGAATGTTAGCTGTGGATGTATGAAGACGGTAATTTCTGAGAGTTGATCTCAGAGCAATGTCGGACTTTTCACTAAATATTACCTCCCTTCGAGCCTTTTCAAATCGAGTACACACTCAAGTTGGGAACTGACTGAGTGACTTTTGACTGACTGGTGATGGCTGTTGTGGGAAGACTTATATTGCAACTTCCTTAACCCTTTCATGACTGGAAAATCCATAAAATACTATACAATATCTTCAACACTAATGCCTACATCATGCTGATAATTTATCTCAATTATCTGCACATATAAACAAACAAATTGTCATTAGTGGTATCCAATTTAATATGTAAAAGATCCGAATTAACACTCGTAAATTACCATTTCCTTGGCTTCGGGGAAAAAATATTTGAATCGAGCCGAGGAATCCACCCATCAAAGCTCAGAGTGATCAGATATCGATTTTTTAAATAAATTATTTTTTACCACTAATAATATTATGTGGCCCAGTAAACAGTCGATGTGAAGACCATCTCAAACCAAATTGCAGATGAAGGTGGATAACTCTAAAATCAAGTGGCTTTTTGGGGTCAGAAATTTGACAAACCGGCAAAATTCCATTGAACAAAATGTTGATAAATAACAGGTTTTGGGCAATTTTATACTATAGTTGACTGTGGAGTTGACTGTGGTTAGCCTTATTTTTGGGCAATTACTCGATTTTGATTACTGAAGCGGCATTTCAAAAAAAATTCTCTTGTTGGGATCTGATGGTATTGGGATTGAGTACATTTAATGAGGAGAAGCCTGTAGCTTATTTGCAGTGCGGTCTGTAGTTGGCGTAATCACCGCTCGTGAAGTTGTCCTGCTAATTTGCTATGAGTCCTGCTGAATTGCTATGATGCTGCTAGGTCAAACTGATGCTGTTAAGAAAATAACTGGGTTTTTTTTTTTTATTAAATTGTCATTTTCGCAGTGTTTGGCTAATCCGAACATTTAGAAGAAAAGCTAGTGACTGCATGAAACATTCACGAACAAATATATTTTTATCATGGCTGCTCATGTTTTTGCAAAATAACAGGAATAGCTATTTTCATTATCGGTTTGCTACAACCAAAAGTGTCATTATTTAGTAATTTTACAATATATAAGTTTTTGAATGTTTTATAAACACAATGGCTATTTCACCGTTCATTTGGATTGCCAAAGATCATGAAAATGACAACTTTTGAAAAAATAAAGTTACATTTTCTTAACAGCATCAGTTTGCCCTACAAGCATCATAACAATTCAGCAGGACCCACATCATTATAGTGAGCTATCAGGACCACTTAACCTAGGGTGGTAATACCCTTATTTGTGTGTTTATTTAATACCTTATGCCTGTAGTTTTAGAAAATTGTGTTGTCTGATATGGACATGGAACAACCAACATGTCTAGTTATCGGAAGGCATACTTGAATGTCACATTCTTCAAGTGGCAATTTTTTAGGCAATCTCTCTGTGATCTGAACTATCTGTTTGAAACACAGTCATTTAATACCCAGCTTACATGCAAGTTATGCGTACGTGCCTCCGTGATTATACCCTAACCCTAACCCTAACCATAATTCTATTGTTTCAACACACTTTCTCGTTTGTTTCCACTTGCGTATATATGCCTTTGTCTGATTAACCTATATTGATATATTAATCTATCATCGGCTTTCATATATTCTCATTGTTGTTGAAACCAAAACAACATCTGATCGGGAATCTAAATATTGTATTGATATAGTACCAGTTCATTTCAATGTTTATCTGGGGGTGGGGGGAACTTGAATGTGGAGATAGTCTGCATTGTATTGTGTCTTACACGGGTTAAGTGTGAAGTGTATCTGAAACAAGTGCGCAATAAGCATGCCTGTGACCCGTTCTTTACTGAATGGATTCATAGTTCTAAATGTATACAGTGGACATGTCTATTCCTGCCATAAATTGCATGGTCTATTATTCATTGGTCTGGATGGATTTTCAGGAATTAAAAGCAGACGAACATACAATATAAGTACAGAATGATTACTATTTTGGCGGGAAATGTTCAACCACATTGGCCCATCGATAATATATAGGATCATATAGTCGATGATTGGCCTAAAGCCGTTTGTTGAACTAATTATCTGAACATTTTCTGAGAGAACATCTCTCAATGATTATTTAGTATAAAGAAGGGTTAAGTCTGAACATATGTTCAATCGATTATGTGGCGTTCGTCACTTATTATCACATCTCTGGTCTCACAAAATAACGCACGCGCTGTCCAGATATCCAGCAGCTTGTGGGTGTGGGAAATTAGTGTATGTATTATGCGTTTGATCAGGTGGGACGCATAAAATGCTGGAATCAGTGCTGAAAACCATGACAACCAATTTATTGTCATTGTGGTCGTCTGTATAGGTAATCAGGCGACATCGGCGATTGGATCTTGTTAGGTCACACAAAGTTGATTATCTGTTTTCGGACATATTTTTGGGCAGTCAGGCAGATTTATATATATATAGATATATTGCTTACCCCCAATAATTATACAGCAGGCATGTTTTACTTCACATTTTTCAACGACAAAAATTTCCCAGCCATCCTGAGCAATAGGCTTTATAGTGTTTAGTTCCAAATTGTCAAGAACATTGTTGGTATGTTTAAAGACTTTTCAAATAAGTTTGAATGCAATGTTCTTTGGGCGGCCATTCGGTCGGAAATTACATGAAATAAAAGTTAATGGTGGTTTGTGAAAACAATTACATGCATCGCACATTCAACGTTAAACAAGCCAAAAAGAATACGTTATCAGCATCAGTAAATCGGAAATATCAAATATATAAATTTAAATGTTTCTAGCTAAATTTGGTCGGTATAATGGACAGAGATTGCACCTAGGTCTAGACATCACGCAGTGAGACAAGCAGGATGATTTATCATTTTTATTTTCGGTGGGCCACGAAAAAACACCCACACAATTGTGTGATGGCGCGGTGGGGTGGGGGAGGTGGGGGCAGCTGTCTGAGAAAGAGAACATATAATTTTGTTTAGCCTTAATATGATATTGCGGTAATAGGATTCGGATGGTGATGGAATTCTACCCGTGTATATCCCCGCACCTGCCCCTTCGATATATGGCCTCATCAGAAATGTGATGTTGTAATTAAGATCAGCACCGGGTTCTGATTGAATAATTTCCTATTGATTTACCCGGAATATCCCGGATTACATTGGGAATCGTATATGCGAATGGCTCCTGGCAACTCAATCAGAATATCCAAGCTTCATTAGACAAGACAAGCATTCTTATGAACTTTCGCTGCGTGACATGGGCAATGTAACTGGTTTATAAGCGGAAACAGGAAAAGCGCTCCAGCGACGTGTGGAAGATTTATCAACACACTTATTTATAATATATATGTGGAATGCTGTTGCTCAGATACACAAAACACGATCGAAAACCCACAATTCGAATGAACTCTGATCACGCACTCCTTTTGTGGTATAATAAGAAAATTTGACGGTTGTATTTTTGGACGATATACAAACCAACTGCGGACATGAATAATATTCCTGGAATCGAGGGTAAGTTAAACAAAAAATTCATTCGAGCAGGTATGTTATATCTGTAAACCGTGGTATTTTTATGTGAGTGGGTTTTACTTGAATGATTTATTATTATATCATGGGAAATGTTTATGACGACGAAGGATGAAGTGGACATTTTAACAAACAATTTTCAACCAAGATGGCCACCAAAACGGTGGCAGCGACGACAAGCTCACCATATTGGAGTCCTGATAAAACAAAGAACTTTAGGCCCTACAGTAATTATTTGTCGGAAACTTAAATTATCAGAACAGTCTGAACCCATTCTTAAATGTCCCACTGCCGATTTAGGCTTGCATGACAGTTTTATTAATGCAAAATTTCCAATCCTCCTTCAGTAATCCATAAGCTGCCATCGATCCATGTGTTAGTTTATATGTACCACTTTTAAATACGTGGTGATATAGTTCACCTGATATTTCAACTTCAACCATTGCGTGTGGTAATTTGTAATGGTAATGCATTGAAATGCGTTACTTTTTCTCAAGAAGTGAAACGTAATTTGTAATGCATAGTCAAAGTAAAGCATTACTTCACAAAAAATTATGTATTATTCGATTACTTAGTCATTACTTTTTGAAATATTTTATCATACTTGTCCTGAATATCTTTCGGGAATAATTGTGATTCTCTTACAAATGGAAGTTTAAAACAATACAATTATCATATATGAGTGCTTTGTAAATGGAGTTTTTCCCCAACAGTAACAACAGTAATTGTGATCCATGGTTAGTGCTATCATAGCCATATTTCTCTAATCCTGTTCCAAGAAAATCTAATTCGCCAGTTTGAAGTATATAAGCATCACAACGGTTCCAGTTTATGGTATATGGAATTGGTACACTTTGCATTAAAATACAGAAGTTTTATGTGTGTATAGCTATCACGTTGCACACCAGTAAGTTATGCTAATTAGCTCATTCATTCATGAACATGATATATTTCTATTGTCTACACAAACAGCAGTAGAGTCAGAATCCCCCGGTCGCAAAATTGGTGCAGTGATACAATGAGATAATTTCCTTTGCCATGCGTTTTTGGAGTAAGTTGTATACATTGTTTGAGGTGATTTTATGTGTGGGTGTTCTATTTATTTGTATGGTCAAAGTGAGAGTACCGAGATGTGTATCTAGCTGCAACCATGATACTTTGATATATAGAACATGATATGGTATAATACATAAAAGTTCATGGGGGGATATTAAATTGTCACCATTTATCTTAGGCCTAAAGAATGAAGGGAGACCTTAAACACAGTCTTCATTTTTTTTAACAGACTGAAAGTATTGGTGATGCATCCCTTTTTAAAGTAATGGTAATACATTACTTCTCATTTTGAAAGTAATGGTTATTGTAATGCAAAAACTGGCAAGTAACGATAATGAATTTCTTTGCACAATATAATGGACCATTCCCTGCATGCTTGCTATATTTGTCCTTCATTTTTAGGACTGTTTCGAGAACAACGGAGGTTGGCCAAGAAACTCACCAGCGAAGAATATACTGCTTTAGCCAAATTCATGAACCACAGATTAGCTCACGACAGCGAAGCACTTTTCCGAAAATTCTGCGCATTAGAAACTATTCATGATGCGAAAATTAGTGAATATGAAAAACGCATTGGAACACTTTCGAAGGAACTAGAGCAGAAAAACAAGTTACTGAAATATTATCGATGCACGAACAGCAATTTGCAAGCTGTGTACAGGACGTGGGAGGGAAGACAAGAGAAAGAGCGCACAGAACTTGAGCAAGATCTTAGGGGTAAGGTAAAAGACCTGGAGCACTTGGAAGAAGAGGTGGAGGTAATCAGGAACCACTACGGACAAGAAACAAGAATAATAGACAGTCATAGTTCAAAAATATGTGCCTTGCAACAAGAGAACGAAGAACTTAAATCCCGAGAGATTTTGGTCGCAGAAAAGGATAAGACTATATCAGATTTGTACAGTAGTGTTCTCAAATATAAGTGTCTCCTTGATGACAAAGAACGGGAGCTGGCAAGGTCTGAGGCAGTGGCAAAAGAGGCGAAGGCGAGAGTAGCGGATCAAGACACCAAGGAAAAGATTCTACGTCAACAGAAAATAGAGCTTCAGGCAGCGCGCAGATCTATGGTTGACAGTGAACAAGATATCAAGAGGCTCAAGGTGAGGTCAAAGAAAACAATATGTGTGGTTGGGGTTTCCCCTATCCCGACCCGATGTTAAACCCCCTATACCTTAAAGTATTTTCGCGGTTATCCGGGGGGGGGGGGGGTGTCGGAAAAAAAATTCAGGCACGTATGCTGATTTTTTCCTTTCGACCCTTGTTGGGACCCACCCATCCCCGCGTCCAAATTTTTTTCGGTTTTCAGCAGTTTTTTCCCAACCATTTTTGGACACCCACCCCCCTTTTAACACTAAAACAGAGATTTGCGGGGGGAAATTCACTGTAAACAGCTGTATATGAATTTCTGTGCACACTTTTTGTAAGGATGTTAACATTGACCTGTAAATACAAACGAGTCATTTTGGGGTCATTCGGCCAAAAAAACATGGCTGCCAGCGGCCATCTTGGATTTCGAAATTCAATCCATTATAATGGGCTACAGGCTATACTGTTTGTTTGATCATCATGACATTTTTCATTTATGTTAATATTGACATTCTGATGTGTTTTAAGCCAAACTCATTGCAAAAACAGTCAAAAAGACTTGCATGAAACAAAATTTGAGTTGCAGAAAAAAAAAATTGTTGGTCCCATCGACCACCCACCACCCGGCATACGTGCCCGGAACCCCCCCCCCCCCTGGGTTATCAATGAAGATACTTTTGTTTTTCTTAATTGTGAATTTTTCATCGAAAACACTTTCCAATGTCTCAGAATGCTTTAATTTCTCAGTCGAAGCCTTGTGTTTATTATAATACAATCAGCATTACTGAATCGTGCGGATAAAATATAAGAAATGTAAATAAATAAGAATGAATTATGTCAAAATAAGAAATAAATAAATTTAAAAAATAGTTTATGCGCCTATACCTACGGATCCTAACTTTTTCTCTGATGTAACCTCAACCAGCCATTTGATTGTCTTTGGCCTGATATGGCATATGGTGCTTTAATTATTTGAAAATGGAGCAAGTGTGATTCTCCCTTTCTAAATACTCATTGACGAGTAGTTCCCATATAGACATGGTCCGATAATATGATCAACAAACGGACATTAAAGGTACTCAAAGCCGAATCGATGTTCCCCATATATAGACAGAACACAACGCGCATCTTAATCGAGAATCTTTTATCGAATGAGTTGCGGATGGCGCAAGGATATATTTCGCGAGAGCGTAGCTCGAGCGAAATATAACTTTGCGCCGTCCGCAACGAGTTCGATAAAAGATTCGAGATTATGATGCAAGTTGTGTTCTGTATTTATTCTACACCGTTCAGTCAGATAAGTTCAATTCATGAGTGTCACCTCTATTGTTACTATAGCCACCTTTATTGTGATTTAAGTCTGACAAATAGCCAGTAATTATGGGGGGATCACCGGAAGCGGATGATCGACGTAATGTACTCATCTTTCTTGGCGACATGTGCAACGTCAACAAGAATAGTTCCGGCTTGTATTCCACTAGAGGTATACACTACTACGTATTCAATGGCTGGGATTCCGTTGAATACATGTGCCTCACGTCAATGGGTGTGGAATAAAATTAGATTCCAACAACAACATTTTTAGAAATGCCACTTTAGTTATCAGAATCGGTTAATTGCCCAAAAATAATGCTAACCACTGTGTCAACTATAGTATAAAATTGCCCGAAACGTGTTATTTATCAACATGGTGTTCGACGAAATTTGGCCTTATTATCAACAGAAAGCCTCTTGATTTTAGAGTTATCCATCTTCATCCGCAATTTGGCCCGAGACCGTCGACTCGTCGAGCTGTTTATAATAATTCTCGATGATGAAAACTAATAAATTTCAAAAATCGATATCTAATAACTCTGAGCTTTGATAGGTGTGTTCCTCGACTCGAATCAAATATTGTTTACACCCGAATCCAAATAAATAATAATTAATTGAGGGGCGCTTAATCGGATTATGCATCTTTGATCGTTGAACTTATTCTCTCAACATTGCATTCCTCGAATGAATATGATTATTTCTGCGTATTATATATTTGTATCTGTCGTCTGCTGATATTTCCAGAATATCCCTCCAGATCGAAATAGACCATTCCAATGTATAATGTTCTAGCTGATGGGGAACCCATTTAGTTAAGAAAGAGTTAAAACAGACAAGGCTTGAGTCTTCATGTATCCGTTGTCGGCCACAGGTCCCCAGAACAAAAATTGACCCCACCCCCAATAGTACTTAATCCTATAGAATTAAGTACTATTGGGGTGGGGTAAAAAAAAAAAATTATGGGGACCTGTGGTTAGAACATTGTGGAACTCAGGTCGCTGTGATGGTGAAGTGAATGATGTTGAATGTATGTTTTATATGATGGAACATATATTGTTCTCGAATCATTTGCAGGCAGACAAAGAGAACATGCAAATGAGGGTAAAGCAACTAGAACGTATCCTGTCCTTGGACGAAGAAGCACCGACGAACAGCACAAGGAAATCGAGTTCCACAAAATCTGACCAAAAGTATTCAATCAAGTACCAATCGTTCATACCAGCCAACACGACAACAAGCGATAGAGCCATCTCGGGGTTATGCAGGGTGCGAATAGTTTCATTCGCTCTCGTGTCATCCATGCTCATTATATTGCAACGCGTGATAAACGCAATAATGGCGGACATTGACCATCATTCGAGGTCAGTGGAGGCCACAGCATCAGAGATATATGGTAATTACGAAGTTCAAAATCGTCTGAAAAACATTAGTGATTCATTGAGAACAAGTCGTGGATTCTTGCGCAAATGTGCGGATTGTTTGCGCGACCGAAACACATTCTTGCGAAATGATGTTGAAAATATAAGAACAATTATTCGTGCACAGGATTCTTTGGGGACCAAGAGCTCAGCTGACTTGGCGTGCTTGTCCAGAAGATTTCAGCGTGGAGTTAGCGACTTGGCAAATGCCTATTATGAATCGCCAAAAATAACATCTATTACCAATGATATGTGTGATCAAGAAATGTTTACAAACGTGTTTGATGACAGGTATATCGAACTCCGAAACATCGTGGTAAAGACATGTGGTGTCCAAGTTGATCCAATTGCTAACTCTCATAATAAACGGTTAGTAGCAAAAGTTTAAACGGAGCTATGCATGCCTGCTATTGGCATTTCGAATTTTGTGAAGTTATCATGGACAGGCAATTAATGCAATAAAATGTCGCGGCGAATTACATACGTGTTTTATACATTTTTTTGTTTTTGTTTTCAAATTAAAATGGAAATATTTTTAGGCCCTTGTTCCCAATCATTATAAAATTTCGATCCCCTCCCCTAGAGAGCATGAACCAATCCACCAATGGTATGGTTAATCAACATAAAGGATGCTTACACAAAACAAGTTAAAATGTTCATTGTCCATTTATCATTAACGCTTGATCCCCCATTGCTTCATTGGAGAGCTTGGATCCCGACCCCACAGAGAGTGCGATCCAATCTACTGTGAATATATTTCTTATAGTTGTTATCTTTTCCTTAATAATGTACTTCACTGTAGGTGATTGTCCCCACTCAAAATTGCATGGTTTTCTCTGACTTGTGTGAGCCGATATCGCAAAACATCAAATTAATTACCCAGGAAAAATGCCATAGTTGTATGCGAAGAAAACTCGCCCATAAATTCACTTAAATCGTGAAATTTAGAGTTGGGACCTTCACCTACAGTGAAGTAAATTATTAAGAAACAGATAATATCTAAGAAATATATTTCCCGCGTTATTTTTTCGACTTTTTAAGGCTCCCTGTCAAAACTTCAAAAAGTTCCAAGGTTTTGTACTGTGGATTATGATCTCTACGGGCGTCAGCCAGAGTAGATATTCCTGGCACGATCTAACCCCAAGGGATTTGCTTGTTGTTAAATGTGACAAAATAGTTGAGGTTAAGGACTCCCTGTAACATTTGGTAGCCAATTGTTTATTTTTAATTTGTATATAGGTTTATATGTATATATATGTTTATATTTTAACAAGGTAGGGGTCAAACGCCATGGGGACAGACCTGGCCGATCCGGGACTGGCCCAGCCCCACCCAAATCCCTGAAATGAGAAAAAGGGGCCCAGCAAGGTGGGTGGTGTAATGTAAAAGGGAAAAAATTAATAGTTGTGAACCTAAGAATTACAACCCCGTCAGAACTGACCGTAATTACGGATTTGTAAGTCATCGAAACTTGTATCCAACAATAAATATTCTATCATGCAAATTTGTGTGTATAGGACTGTATATATACAATGGAGAGAAAAAAAAAACACACACACACAAAATCATGTACCATGCTTCCTGCCTTTAGTACACCAAAGTGAATATAATGATATATTCTACCACGCTCCTTGCACGCGTGGTACCAATTTTAACCAATGCATTAAAATTCACTCAGAAATATTGATGCACTCGTAACCCCCCCCCCCCCCCCATTAAAGACATATTATCTGCTTATCTCACTACTTAAACTTGGTACGTTACGACTCAGTCATTACACGTATATACACTGCCAAAAAGGAAATCTATTTTCTAGATATAAGAATAAGAAAATGTTCTAAGTATAATCTAGTTAAGAAGTAGATCTTCAGAATTTTTGAAGATTAGATTATCAAAATGAAATATATTTCCCTATTATACTGTATTATATATTATTTGTATTGCCAAAGATATATACAGAAATACAGTCATCCTTGAAGGAATATATACGCGGGTCTCTTTAATTGGAGAAATGCTTGAATCTTCCACACCAGACCAACGACGATATTCACAAACAACTTGCACAACGTTAACAACTAGCGATACGGACTTTATGCGACAACCCTTTAATGTTTGGTGATTATCGCATCTACACCCGAAAAAATACCTGTCGGGTAGACGGGGAGACCCCCGTATACACTGGTTACATCAGGCTCGATGTGCTGCATGGAAAGCAGATCTATCTTGTCGCAAATGACCGTAATGTGTACACCACAGCGACTATTGTTTACCCTGGATATGCTTCCATAATCACTGTGTCGATTCGCCCTTTTCAGAGGTTAAAACCGACTCGGAGTCCCTTTGTTCTACATCGACCTTCTATTTTCCGAATGGGCACTTTATACCATGCTTTATGTAACAAGTCGACATTCGTAATCAAGATCGTCCAGGCATATCTCCGAATGTATGCACAATGAGTTCACATGGAGACCTATAACAAAGATATATAGTTCGCTTCTAAACCCGCCCTCAAAAACATACATTTGCATATATATAGAGCGTATGAACAACACCTAATTAATTTCCTTGTTGGTAGAGACGTGCTGCTCATTTGCATATAAGGGGTACCTGTCACATTGAAACATGACATTGTTAGCATGTGAGACTCCAGTACTAGAGTTACTGTTCTTCTTCTGGACACAACGACAGGGGCGCCGGAAGCATCCAAGGGCAGGGGGCAGAGCCTACAAAAAGGGTACTTTTCCCAGCTTTTCCGCAAAAAAAGGGCATTTTCTCCACAAACTCGGGAAAATAACCATAAATTCATTGTGGCAAAAATCCCTATTTTAATGGTATTTGTCGGTTTTTATGGCCGTTTTGTGATAAAATTGACAAAAAATTAATATTCCTTGTGAAATTGGTGGCAATTGGACCAAAAAAGTCACATTTTGCTATAAAAACACGAGATTAAACACACAAAAAGCATTTTCTGTCTCCAGAAAAAGGGCAAGTCCTGCCCCCACTCGCCCCCCCCCCCTTGGTCAAGGGCAGGGGGTCAGCTGCCCCCTCTTCCGGCGCCCCTGCACAACGATATGAATTCGTATGAATGCATTGTTCATAATATTGTACAATCGGTTGATTGAGCCCGTAGTGCAATCGGGTACTATATGCATATACAACTGTCTCACCAGTCTTCAATTATGTGGATTGAATGGTACTATATGCCTATACATGGTTTTGTCTGATTCAATTATACGTAAAAATAATTTTAAAATCGATTCGAAGGGTTCCACGATCAAAATCGAAATGGAACATAAAACGGGACAGAAATGATTTTCTGGGAACAGATGAGCACCACGCATGCAGTGCACTCTAAATCACGATGGGTAAAAATTTACCCAAAACAATGGTGCATATAGCACCAGGCGAACGTTGGATAAATTTTACCCAATGTTGGGCAATGTTTTTACTCAACCCAGGGTTCAATTCAATATTAATTTACGGTAAAACATATCGCTCAACGCAGAAGGAAAATTAATATTGCAATGGGTAAATTGTTACCCTGCGTTGAGTAAAAACATTGGGTAAAATTTAACCAACGTTCGCGTGATGCTATATGCACCGTTGTGTTGGGTAAAAATTTACCCAACGCGATTTAGAGTGTAGTTATACACCGTATTACGGAGAATGTATATGCCGTATTATATGACGTAATTATACGTCTTATTGCGGCGAATATACGCCTTACGATAATATACTACAGGACGTAATTACGCCATGCATAATTACGACGAATATACGCCGTACTAGGGCAGCATCATAGACTAAAAATAGGATAGACGTCGCACTCATGGTTATCAAACTGTAACGCTATTGGACGTCGCCATTGCGTTGGCCCTCAAGCGTTAAGGTAGTTCAGAAAAGTAGGGGGAGATAATTTTACGTTATATTTACATCGAGTTCGCGCAGGTTGTCGAGAGATATTCGTAATAAATGTACTTTATACTAACTTTGTAACATTATGAATTTTAGGTAACATTAACTGAATGCCTAAGAATGCGATTTTGTTCAAGATAGGTTTTCCTGAAATAGAAAGTGCCCGCAATTCGATGTTGTTTACGCCGGCATATTGACAAACTAACAAACTGTCTTGTGATCTCTTGTGGCAAGTTATGAATTTTGCGTTGAGGTTTATTTACTCCGATTTCTTACGTGTAGTGTGGATTTCGTTCTGTAATTTTTCTCGATCAGCTAGTGCAAGTATTGGAGGGATCTGATTTCTTATGTGTAGTGGGGATTTAGTTTTGTAATTTTCCTCGAACAGCTGGTGCAAATATTGGAGGGATACTGCTTCACAGAATGCAGAGTGATTTTTCTTATAAACGTACACATATACGTTGCTGCTAATCAATAGATATATATATGTCAGGTCCTCCCCATTTGAATCACTATCCCGATTCAACCGGGGGCCGGGAACTTTTTAACTTTTATATATATTATATATTACAATTTCATCATGGAAACAGACATATCGTGTCTATTTATATAAACTAATAATCAATTAGTAGTTATTTGAGTTACATGATCCATTTGTATATATATATATCTGGGTCACAGTGGGGGGTTTCATCTAATAAGTTCAACAAACAGACCTGTGTTTGTGGTCTTATTATATGAATTAACCTAAACATGAATGTAAAGGGTATCTCTGTCCACTATGATATTAAAATACAAATAAACGAAGAATAGTTAATTGTATAGGCTATTTTGAAACTGAGCGATATAATCCATGCATATAGTAATAAAATAGTTAATGATTATGGTACAATTTGTAAAATATACTAGTAGGATAACATACTTATAGTCCATTTACATTAGAGAATTACAGTTACTGAAGCTGAATGGGACCTTGAAATGCTATTGGGAGCTAGAGGATACTTTTTCAGACTGGAGGGGACAGTCCCGGGGACACACAATGTGCATATGAACATGGGGGTTGCCTTAGTGTGGATAAGTACAATGTGATAGAGAGATAATGTTTGTAATTTAATTAATTTAATGATGAACTTATAAATATTAATCATTTGTGGCTCTTTCCTTGATAGTCAACAAGACATCAGCTAGTTATTTTATCCAGGATTTTCGCACAAGTATAGTTCAATTCCTTCTTTATCTTGAACACATCATTGCATTGTGCATCTCATTCTGTCTCTCTGGATTATTTTCGGCTCACGTATGTTGCACACGTAACTTTCTGATCCACCAATGTTATGAAGGTGTTGCCATTATCTGCCCACTTCCTGAAATGATATAGAATTTGAAGCATTTAATTTTAATTTATAAATAATTTACAGGTTACTGGTATAAAATATTTTATATTGGGATATTTCCCATGCAGTATGAGTATGGTACGGTACCACACTACTCACCAGTGCCTACATTGGCAACCCATGTAATATTCAATTGTTCACACCTCTTTGTGATAGCAGTAATAAATTATCCTACAAAAAATAATACTAGTGCTATAATATAATAATAAATAAGGCTAATGATATTATATTTCAACACAGCTGACCAGTGTGTGCATAAATTATAATTAATGCCCACTCAAGTCTCAATGTCATTTAAACATTATGCATTATGAATGTGATTATATATCATCTATTATTGATCAAAAGACTACATGAATAATATGCTATCAACAAATGTTATCTATTACACAAAGGGGGCATGAAACAATTCAAACTATGAATAGTATGATCACTACAATTATAATCTAGGAGTAGGACATCTAAACTGCCGAATTGTTTTGACTATTCATTTCTAAATTATTTATTATTTACTGTAGTACACCTGATCACACCTGGCAGTGGCATGGAAATTCTTGACATCTGACAGCTGTCATTGAAATATTTCTTCCATAAAACAAGTTTGGATCGGTAACCCGTATACATGATATTCAAATTACCAATGCAACCAGGATTGGTCAGATATATTAAATTAATTTAATTTTGAAAGTCCTTATAACATAACTTAACTTCATCCAGGTGAAAATTACAAAAATAGAATGCAGAATGTCGTGTTGTTTACTACAAAAATTGCCTCAAACGGCATAAAAACTCACCTTTCTTACTCCCCAACGGACACCCTTTGAAACGTGAGATTCTGATAATTCATGACAGTTGGTGCATAATTATTGCAGCAGCAATAGACGCCAGATTTTCCTCTTTTTATTGCGATGAGAAAGCACTGTTTTGATTAGAAGAATCGGAGTTGAACTACCTTTAGCAATGGCGGACAGAATCTGAGTGCGTTACCGATTGGCCGATCAAATGACGTCGCGTGACGTATATCTATCCTTCCTTCATCTATGGCAGCATATTACGGCGAATATACGCCGTACTAGGTCATAAACGCGCATATATTAGAGCGTAATTGTGCAGTATTACGGCGTTATTCGCCGTACTATGGCATAATTACGCCGTATATTACGGCGAATATATGCCATACTATATGGCGTATGCCATACTAGGGCGTAATTGTGCCATACTAGGGCGAAAATACGCGGTACTATATAGGGCGCGAGTAAGCCGTAATATGGCGCAATTACGCCGTATATGGCGGATAGAACGATATATCGTTTTACTGCATGTTGGCGGTGGAACGACATATGTCCTTTACCGTAGTTTTCGGTTAATATTATGTTACCGAGTCATATAAACTTCGAAGTCATCTCCTTAAATGAAACTTTTCATGGATATAATTTGGATATATATTATTTTTATAACTTATATACATTGATCCGTGCTTTTAATAATGTTCTCTTTATATTGTTTATTTGTTTCTAATCAGTTCAAATAGGCGACTGTTACACCATATTACTCAGTTTATTTGAAAACATATATTCACCCGTGATTATGACGTCATGTATGACGTATACTCACCCGTCAAAGGGTTAAAATTTATTTATTTCTATTTTTTTTTAAATAAAAATGTTTAAACGATCAAAATGTGCACAGCGCACAAGGAGCCTGTCTACGATCAAAATGTGCTATGGAACCTAGCACACTCCATTGCTAAATTAAAAGGCTCATAGCCTGTTTCATCTAGTTTAAAATGTTTTAATGTCCATAGTTATCCAATCTCTACCGATGCGCACCCATAATAATACATCAACGGCATTTGCTACATGTACCTCAAAGCTTTATTTTCCAACTAATGCACAACACTTGGAACAAATCGCCTGTTTTCGGTACTACACTGACTACTAGCTGTGCAAAATACATTACTTCGTGTGATGATTATGATTAATTACACTCCGCACACAATGGTTCGTCAATAGAGTAGATATGGTTCGTCAATAGAGTAGATATAGTTCGTGACGCTTTGGGAACATTTCGAAGAATAAATGGCTTGATAGCGCCAATTGTTAGATTTGGCGTATGTCTTCATGTGCCCCATGAACGTGGATACTATCTACTTGAGGGTCAGTTATCATTTGTGCCTATCTGTTTATGGTCGTCAATTATCACTTTGGATCCAATTATCACACTCGGTCATCAATTGTCACACGATATCTAATTATCACTTGAGCGTCTGTTTTATTAAATTTCGTTTAACCATAAATCATTTCTTCTTAACAAAAAAATAAAATAAATCCTTCTTAACATGAATTCCGAACTAATTCGGAGAAATAGATTTTTTGTTAAGAGGAATTAAATTTTTCTTAAGAAGAATTAAATTTTTCTTAAGAAAAATGCAATTCATCTAAAGAGAAATTCGATGCCCACAATTCCTGTTAAGAGAACTAATTTCTTCTTAAGAGGAATTGGCTATTAAATGTGAATTTGGCCTCCCATACCCGATAGCCCGCACGTATAGTAAACTAGTAATATTATGGCATGGAATCTATAGATAGCGTACAATAATAACACAAAGATATTAATGTCCATCTCACGTATCAACATATTTATATGACATGATCAGAATATACTATTATACACCAGCCAATTTCTACAATATCGAATTGTGTGCGGTCGAAACAACAATGACCATCACCACTAATCATTGTTTCTTGCACGAAAATGTGCATGTATAAATAAACACATTGGGCGATTTGTTGTATTAGTCATCAATATTTTCCCACTTTGCGCCATGTTCGTATAAAATCCGGAACACCTCGTGAAAATTTCGACCGAAGGCCAGTTGAATTGGTGTGTAATCGCCAAACGTCTTGCTGTTGATATTCAGTCCTCTTTGTCTGAGCAGGAAATTCACGCAGACAACATCACCGGCTTCCGCAACATAATGTAACACCGTTCTACCACTTCTCCCATCTTGAGCATTGATATCAGAACCAAACCGCAAAAGAAGATCCATTATATCAACCGACGACGTCATGGCTGCAATGTGCAGACATGTTTCGCCGACATAGTTTCTGATCTTTAAGTCCTGTGGTATCTTTCTGAAGGTCACGTGCGGATTCATCTCGCATTCCTCACTTGTTAAAGGCTCGAGAAGTGTTCGAACTGCGTCCTTATTTTTCAGAGAACACGCCACGTGGAGGGGCGTGAAACCCTTGTAGTCCTGACATGCTAGACTGGCTCCCGCAGACATAAGGTATCTCACAACACCCAGAAGATTCGTTATCACCGCCAGGTGGAGCGCTGTTTGTAGCATGGTGTTCGGGATGTCTAACCAGTCTGAATTTGGAGCCAAGGCTATGAATTCCTGAGCAATGTCTGGCATTTCATGAATCAGTGCCAGATGCAGTTTCGTGTCGCCGTCTTCGTCTTGTTCGTAGATTTCTTCAAAAGAATTCCGATATGCCTCACGTTCTGTGTCGTCAGAATGAAAGCAATGCTCTTTGAGTGATTTGTCGCATTTTTTGTCGGACTCGGACGAAAGGTCATCAGTTTCCGAATCTATTTGCAATATCTCAAATACAGACGACAGGTGTGCCTCTTGACTCCATGGAGACGAATAGTACCCAGACTCATTTGATGGGTGGTCACGTGATGAGATTAGCTGTGTATGCCTGTCATCAACGAGTGGCATCAAGTTAGATACACCAATAGCATCATCCGACTGCAATAGGTCGGGTTTAGAGTCAGTTAGGGCCGATGAGTTATGCTGAGTCTGAGAGGCCCCTGGTGGGCCCCTGCACTGTATGTTGTTCTGCCATTTAGCGTGTGTTTTTGTGACATCTTCTGTTCCGTTTCTCTGGGTTGTAGCAGAAACGTCGTCCCAGTGCATTCTGAAAATAGATTTGGTTCGAGTGTATATACGTACAATTATACATATATTCAGAGGAGCGGGCAGGTCTTAGGTCATGCAGTTAGTTCGTGTGCCGACATCTGAGCTACACCTTCTACATCATTATGGTCCGGGGTTCGAATCGGATGGTATCGGTCGGGCCTTGAGTTGCTATTTGTATTCCCAGTACCATGAGCATCAGGACTCAACCATCAATGCCATAAACAACGCCCTGAACATTATTTCAGGCGTGAAATACTCTCAGACACCTCAAGAGAGGTAAATATAAATTTCGTACCTCCGCTCCTCTGATGGTGTCATGTCCAGTTATGCCACCGTACTAGGCACACATGCAGTCGATCGGGAGCTGACGATAATGGCTGTCCTGTGTGCAACAATGCCCACGTTAAAGAACCTTACCGGGTAAAATTTAACGGCAAAATGACCTGATCATTTTCGAGCATCCTACTCACGGGACGACTCATTAGATCACGGCCGAATCACGGGATCACTGTGCTATCCTGCGGGCATGCGCATTGTGCCGAATAAACTCACTCACACCATAAACACATTTATCTCTTTCAAATCTCTTTTATCCACGTATACCATTGGTTGGTGAACTTGAAATGATAGAATGGCAGGAACCATAAAACGGAAATCCCGTCCATTATAGTACGGTTGTGCTGCATGTGTCCTATACTCCAAATTTCGTTGAGTAAGATTTTAATCAACAAGTACTCAACAGCTGCACAGTTATGACCCTAGCAACTCGTCGACCCACAAGTTTCGTAATTCCATTTGCACCCTCCCCCGATGTTCACAATTAAGTGTTCCCTCACAGGCCTGAGTGGTAGGCTATTCCGAATGGATCATCAGTTGTGGGCACTAGCCTGGGGAAGCAGAATCTATTGGGTCGATATCTGAGCATGAAAATCTAGACTGCCCTCAAGCTTTCCAAGTGTTGGAAATTTCCAACCTAACAACCCCTAGAAAGTTGGAAAATGTCCAACTGATGGCTTTCCAAAGGTAGGAAAATATGCAAATGTTCGTCTAAATACCACGCATTCCCCACTAATAAATTGTTGGAAAAACTACGAGAACAATTTCAACCTGTTGTTGGTGTGAAATTTCCAACTAATGTTTGGTCTGGTATGAATTTTTCAACTGTTGAACGTATTGACCAAAGTTGGGGTGAGACACCACCCTTTCTCCCCAACCTCCACTGTCCCAGCGTCCCTAGCTATATGTGATCCGCCATATCAAATCCAGTCGTAAGTCGGGATTATTTTACCCTGTGCCAATGCATTCTCTTATATATGCGAGTCGACCATAGGTCGCCTCGCATATATAAGAGAATGCATTGGCCTAACAATTTTTTACAATTTTAATAATTTTTTCTTGTATTCTTTAACAATTTTATATTTGCACTCATACACAGCCCCAGACAAACATGAGCAGACGACACTCTTCTATATGCTTCTATATATGTGTGGGGCTCCCTGCAGGGTAATGGATGTTTTTTATTTTATGTCCTAAAACTTGTAAGAACCATTTACTTAAAAAAAATTATAAAAAATTGTTAGGCCAATGCATTCTCTTATATATGCGAGGCGACCTATGGAATAAGAGAATGCATTGGCACAGGGTAAAAAAAAATCCCGACTTACGACTGGATTTGATATGGCGGGTCACATATATTGTTGACGTAGGTACAGGTGTCCAAAATAAAGATTGACATTTCCACGGCTATTGCGTGCATGTACTGGTTGTTGTGCTGGTTAGGTTTCGTGAGAGCTAGGTTATGTGATTAATGTATATTTTGTTGACTCACCTGATAAATCTGTAGAGCTTCTGATATAAATGAGTAAGGTTGGCCAAAGAATTTAAAACGGGGCGGCGGAAGCTCAAAAAAAGTGGTGGAGGATCACAAATTTCTGGTGAATGTGGAGGAGATATAACCTAGTTTTTCTTGTCGGACGTGATACTATACATGAATGTGTGTGGCCACCCTATTGCACGCATGGCGACACGGTTTCCCAGATTCAGAGGCTACGAGCTCCGGGCGACACGTGACCAGATGGGAGAAATCATTACATTGTGTTGAGTTTATAGTTTGATTTATTGGCATCAATAATTCGATTTTGTGATGTCATAAAATGTTGGGGAATTAGTGATATCACAAAATGATTTTAAGATATCACAAAATGGAATTAGTGATATAAATAATTCGATTATATGATATCATAAAATGATTTAATGATATCACAAAATGTTGATGGAATAGCAGTCCAACTATGCCATTTTCTATTTGTTGATATCACGTAATGAATTAGTGATAACACAAATATTCAACTTTATAATATCACAAAATGAATTTATTATATCACAAATTCGAATTTGTGATATCACTAAATGGTTACTATTTTATTATATCAATAATTCGATTTGTTGATATCGAAAAATGAATTTATGATATCACAAATTGGAATTAGTGATATCTTAAAATCATTTTGTGATATCATAAAATATTTAATGATATCATATAATCGATTTTATGATAGCATATATTCATTTTGTGATATCATAAAACGAATTAGTGATATCATAAAACGAATCAGTGATATCACTAAATAGGTAATAAATAGAAGAACGGCGCCCCATACACTTGGCATATTGGTAAAGTTCTTTTTATTAATTCAGGGTAAAGAAATCCCTCAAATACTGGACATCTGAGTGCAATTATAATCCCCCTAAATGCGAAATCGGAAATCATATCATCAAGATACAACAAAAACAAAAACATTTCTTCAAAATACGCTTTAGTTACCAGAATCGATTAATTGCAACAAAATAATGCTAACCACTGTCAACTATATGGTATCAAATTTCCCAAAACGTCGTCGCATCAGAACTATAAGTCGTAACTCACATTTTCAACTTTTCGTGAAAATGAAGGTTGACGTTTTCAGACAACATTTCTCATAATGTTGACAAAGCATGACGTATTGTTGTATTTATCCCAATGAAAACTGGCATTATATATAGCTGTCCATTGAACCACATATTTTTTCTGTTTACTCTCTCGTTTTCTTTTAAAAAGCAATAACTTGTTTGGAGATACGACCTTTTGCGTACGCCAACGACGATTAGTTTTCGTGCTATAAGGAAGTTGTGCTAATAAATACAGATTAAGCTAAATGTGGTGGCGTACTACGGTGGCTGGTTTAGGACATGGTAAAAAAAAAGCTCGTGCGAGCCCTTACGTTCGAACGTGCGAGCTCGTTGGAGTATGTAATATTTGTTTACATGTCGACACATTTGTCAGTTGATTTGTCACTAAATTTCAGTTGGAATATTACACTACCAGAAAAGTCTCAACCTATATCTTCGATCTGAAATTTCCAACTGAACTGATTATAATTTATGCGACCGCATATAAAACGGACTATAAGATGATGCATTTCAGAACACGTTGTCGCCAAAGAAACAGTCGAGTGATTCGCCATACACAGGTTTACTTAAAGGGGTACTGTACGCCATTTTCAATAAATTTCCGGTGATAACAACGATCTATTATCGATACTATATAGAAACATAAGTAATTTGAGTCGAAGATGTATTCTGTAAACGCTCAGGTTAATAGGCTATCTTAAATTTTTATAATTTAAAAGTTAATAATTTAATATAAATTGAATTTATGGCTGGAGCCATAAAATGGCGTAAATTAAAATACGAATTTCCGTGTACAAAACGTAATCAAATTATAATTGAGGGATACTGGATTAGTAAACCCATTGCACACACGATCGTTTGAAACATTATGCTTATACGGGGAGAAAACTCAAGCCACTCATTGACTAGTGACGATACAATAACTTAAATGAGTATATGGGACTACTATGCATATAATATCATTTTCATTTGATTCATTTGGTTGAAAAATGTACAAAATTACTCGACAACGACAATTTGTATTTTTGCATTCCGGTAAATTTGCCATCCGTAACACTACTTCGTACTCAACAGACTTTCAAATAATGGAAAAGTTGTTACCTTATTCTCCGACTCGGGGATTATAGAAACCAACAACAACATCTTGGGTACAGTACCCCTTTAAGATACAACGCGTACTTACAAGTTGGATCAATTTGCCAAACAGACTCTATAGAAGTTAATATCCACAATTACGGCAACTATATTTGGTATAGACTGTCCTTAAAGTTTCTTTCCGGTAAAGAGTTAAACAACTCTATAGTCTGTATACTATATATATAACTTTACCGCGGCTTATATCATGCAGTGTCCATTCTAGGAAAATACACCCAAACCAAATTACCAGTTAGTAACATTAACTCTTTTGAGATATCCGGGAAGACCATTTTCTTTAAAAAGATCTCTCGTCAAACATTCTACAATGTATGCGATTTATAATACTTGCAATAGTGTACCGATTGCAAGATTTCTCAATCATTATTGATATTAATACTATCCATTTTGATTTCCACATTGGTTGTTTTCATCAATTATGTGAACAATTAAATCACACTAATTGGTACTTCATTCATTTTAGAATGAGTGATGAACAACAATTTCAACAACATGCAACAACAACAACAACAATGAAAGTGTCAATGACACTGTAGCTCAACTTGGAAGGTGAATAATACAGTTAATGGAGCGATTATGAATGTGGAAAGTTGAAAGGTCTAAATAATACTAGATTATCAACATGAAGAGATATCTATAAAGTTAAATCCAAGATGGTTGCATGCTGACGGCTATGTTTTCCAATGAAATTCAAAAACATTAGATAGCTTCCATCTAGTAGATCAATATCAAGATTAATATGAAGTTTGTTGATGATCAGATGAGGGCAGTGGACTGTAGGATGTGCAAAAGGATTTAGTCAAGAAAAGAGTAAAATCCAAGATGGCTGCCAGTGGACATGTTTTATGCCGAATGACCCCAAAATGACCCGTTCCCATCTACATATCATTGTTAACGTCCATGACAAATTTCATGATGATCCGACCAAAGGTACACCATGTAGCCCATACCAAAGTATTTAGTCACTAAAGAGTTTACGAACATTTGGATTGAAAAAAAAGTAGATGCAGGAGGGGGGGGGGGGGGGGTAAATAAAATTACCACCACACCAATCGACAAATACAATTACCACCACACCAATCGACAAATACAAGTGTAGCAGAATTGTCTATGAATTTCACAAGATTTTTTAAGATGAAAGTGTCAATGGCACTGTAGCTCAACCTGGAAAGGGAATAATTTAATGTATTACAGTCAATGGAGCGATTAGGAATGTGGAAAGTTGAATGTCTAATACTAGTTTATAGACATGAAGAGAAAAGTCAAATCCAAGATGGCTGCTGGTGGCCATGTTTTCGGCCGAATGACCCCAAAATGAGTCGTTCCCATCTACATGTCATCGTTAACATCCATGACAAATTTTATGACGATCAGACTAAAGGTATTACCTGTAGCCCATGCTAAAGAATTTAGTCATACAAAGAGTAAAATCCAAGATGGCTGCTGGCGGCCATGTTTTTTGGCCAAATGACCCCAAAATTACTCGTTCCCATCTACATTCCAATTTCAACAGCCATGACAAATATTATGATGATCAGACTAAAGGTACAACCTGTAGCCCGTGCTAAAGGATTTAGTCACACAAAGAGTAAAATACATGATGGCTGCTGGCGACCATGTTTTTTGGCCGAATGACCCCAAAATTTCTCGTTCCCATCTACATGTCATTGTTAACATCCATGACAAATTTTATGATGATCAGACTAAAGGTATGACCTGCAGCCCATGCTAAAGAATTTAGTCATACAAAGAGTAAAATCCAAGATGGCTGCTGGCGACCATGTTTTTTGGCCAAATGACCCCAAAATTACTCGTTCCCATCTACATGTCAATATTATCATCCATGACAAATTTCATGATAATCAGACGAACAGTACGACCTGTGGCCCATGCTAATGGATTAAATTTTTAAATCCAAGATGGCCGCTGGCGACCATGTTTTTTGTCCGAATGACCCCAAAATGACTCGTTCCCATCTACATTCCAATTTCAACAGCCATGACAAATTTGATGATGATCAGACTAAATGTACGACCTGTAGCCCGTGCTAAAGGATTTAGTCATACAAAGAGTAAAATCAAAGATGGCTGCTGGCGGCCATGTTTTTTGGCCGAATGACCCCAAAATGATTCGTTCCCATCTAAATGTCATTATTAACATTCTTGACAAATTTTATGATGATCAGACTAAAAGTAGGACCTGTAGCCCGTGCTAAAGGATTTAGTCATACAAAGAGTAAAATCCAAGATGGCAGCTGGCGACCATGTTTTTTGGCCGAATGACCCCAAAATTACTCGTTCCCATCTACATGTCAATATTATCATCCATGACAAATTTCATGATGATCAGACAAACAGTACGACCTGTTGCCCGTGCTAAAGAATTTAGTCATACAAAGAGTAAAATCCAAGATGGCTGCTGGCGGCCATGGTTTTTGGCCGAATGACCCCAAAATGACTCGTTCCCATCTACATGTCAATATTAACATCCATGACAAATTTCATGATGATAAGACGAACAGTACGACCTGTGGCCCGTGCTAATGAATTAAATTTTGAAATCAAAGATGGCTGCTGGCGGCCATGTTTTTTGTCGGAATGACCCCAAAATGACTCGTTCCCATCTACATGCCATTGTTAACATCCATGACAAATTTTATAATTATCAGACTAAAGGTACGAACTGTAGCCCGTGCTAAAGGATTTAGTCATACAAAGAATAAAATCCAACATGGCTGCTGGCGGCCATGTTTTTTGGCCGAATGACCCCAAAATGACTCGTTCCCATCTACATGTCATTATTAATATTCATGACAAATTTTATGATGATCAGACTAAAGGTACGACCTGAAGCCCGTGCTAAAGGATTTAGTCATACAAAGAGTAAAATCCAAGATGGCTGCTGGCGGCCATCTTTTTCGGCCGAATGACCCCAAAATGACTCGTTCCCATCTACATGTCATTGTTAACATTCATGACAAATTTCATGACAATAAGACGAACAGTGCGGCCTGTAGCCCATGCTAATGGATTGAATTTTGAAATCCAAGATGGCCGATGGCAGCCATGTTTTTTTTCCGAATGACCCCAAAATGACTCGTTCCCATCTACATGTCAATGTCAACATCCATGACAAATTTCATAATAATCGGACCAAAGGTACGAACTGTAGCCCGTGCTAAAGGAAATTGTTGACGCATCACGCACACACGCACACACACACAGACGACGGATACCAAGCCATGGCAATAGCTCAAACTTTACAAAGTAAAGTTGAGCTAACAACGGGGTAGAAGGTCTATCTAAGTGACTAGCACGTGTCCTCCAACCCCGTTACCGTTTTAATTTGGTAAAAAAAAATATGTTTAATGCAACAACATCAACAACAACAACAACAACAACAACAACGCATGCAACTACTGTCAAAATTGAGTGATCCGAGTCTTGTGTCGGTTGCCGTATATGACCAACGTACTGCATTCCATATTTGGTCTTCTTTCTTATCGTACACGGCAAAAGTGCACTGCATGCATGTGCCTTTCTAAACTATTGTGATTGAATTATACGACGGTTGAATCATATACGATAACTATCATGATCTAATCATACCGATGCCATGGTTCCAGCAATTATGCTGCATATATAATTTCTTCTGAATAACTGACGTGACGCACATTTGGACAAGCGAGCAAGAAATATACAATCCAGGCACAGCTCTATATACAGCCATGCCTACCGATCGTGATACATATAGTGCACTGCATGAAGTCATCGTCAATAATACTTCAAAATAGTTACCTTATATGTACGTATATGCTCCTGTTGCAGATGCGCCTGCAACATTAAACGCAGAAGACATGCATGATTACAAGAGGCTCCAAACAGGAAGCATGTAGCATTTTTGAATATTGAAATATTTCCAAGAAAACTTCTGTTGACATGCATGTATGGTTATACAACCCTGTTACTACCGCATTTTATCGACTGTATAGCGAGCAAAAACAAACTTCAAAGGTTATTCACAGTTGGCTACGTGGAAATCGGCTGCTCGATATATTATTTCGCTTTCGATCTTTTTGATATTATTGATATTTTCAACCCCTATATTTGATAAAAAAAATAACTACATTTAAAATATTAAAACATTAGAGTAAAGTACATCCTTTGTAATGTTATTCAAAGGAAAATAGTCGAAAATGACATCTGTATTTATATTGATAGATCTGTGCACATTCGGTATACTAATCTATAAGTTATCGGTGAATACACGGGGAATTCCCCTTCTTCGTTTAGTGTACCCGTATCCAATGGGAATGAACGGGAACATTATACAACTTTATAATGGACGCGCTCGACCTCCTATTTGACATACCGGTATTTAAACATGCCATGGGCAAATCTTTTGTCAACATGTATAAACTTGCATGAAGTGCAGGATACAATATCGTTATTGCAAGACATCATTACAATTCAATGGGCAATTGTACAATGACGATGATGATGCATATCATGCCATGAATCTCTAATTTAGCTATAGGCCCGTAGAGATCATATTCCACCAGTATACAAAACCTGGGAACGTTTTGATATTGTTACAGGGAAGTGTATAACATTTCGTAGTTATTCTCTGTTCCTTAACCCTTTACCCAACAAAACGGCCAAAAACGCCCAAATAAAGCTTCAACAGCCTAAAATATCTTCGGTCTGTCTCAATAACACCATACAAATATGGATATCATTGGAACCGGTTCATTGACCACATTGTGATGGTTACAGTTATGCCCTGTGCCAATGCATTCTCTTATATATGCGAGTCGACCATAGGTCGCCTCGCATATATAAGAGAATGCATTGGCCTAAAAATATTCTTTTTTTTAACACTTTTTACCATTTTTTCTTACATTCTTTAACAATTTTATAATTTTTTCTTACATTTTTAAACAATTTTTATAATTTTTTTCTACATTCTTTGACAATTTTATCATTTTTAATATGTGTTAAGCCAATGCATTCTCTTATATATGCGAGGCGACCTATGGTCGACTCGCATATATAAGAGAATGCATTGGCACAGGGCCGTTCTGTTGGGTAAAGGGTTAATAATGTATTTCACTGTACGTGAAGGTCCCAACTCGAAATTGCACGATTTAAGAGACTTTGTGAGCGATTTTGCTTTGCGTCGCTTACAATTATGGAATTTCTCCCGGGATTAATTTAATGATTATTGCGACATCGGCTCACAATTAAAAGTCGCAAAAAACAGCATGTAATATCGAGCTGTGATCACCCCCTAATGTGAAGTTGATTATTAAGGAACAGATATTAACAACGAAATATATTACCTGTCTTGTTTGTTCAATGTAAAAATTTCCCTGTCAGAACAGGTCAGAACACCAAAAAGTTTCAACGTTTTGTACTGATGGAATATGATCTCTTCATCACAAAATGGTACTCATTATCAACCTACTTTGTTGAGCACTACTATCTTCCTTGCACGGGTAAGGGGGTGTCAGACCGGTTTTCCGAAGAACTATTACTACGAAGGCCCACAACTCCGAAGATCCGATTCTCCGACGGCCCACAACTCCGAAGACCCGATTCTCCGACGGCCCACAACTCCGAAGACCCGATTCTCCGACGGCCCATAACTCCGAAGATCCGATTCTCCGAAAGCCCATAACTCCGAAGGGCCGATTCTCCGAAGACCTATAACTCCGAAGACCTATAACTCCGAAGGGCCGATTCTCCGACGGCCCATAACTCCGAAGGTCCGATTCTCCGAAGGTCCGATTCTCCGAAGATTTTCATTTTATCGGGGTATTATCGTTTACTAAATAGTGTACAGTCCAGTGGCGAAGCCAAGGGGTCCCAAAATTCCCACTGCCCCCATTAAACCTCTACTTGCTATTTCAGACAATATGGGCCCCTATACCAAAACATGTCCAATGTCATGTAAACGCCCGGAAATCGTTCATGGGGCATCAAAATATTCAAACTTTTCCTACTGCCCCCACCTAAATGGGAATCCTGGCCCGCCACTGACTATACACCAGATACTATAACGTTACGTTGGCCCATGAGATGCCAGAGTAAAATGTACAGGGGTGAACGGGGAAGAACTTGTCGCCCCTGTGCATGTTAGGCTACTCTGACATTCTTGCAGCGTTTCGTTATAATATACCCGGTGCACACCAGTGGCGGAGCCAGGGTTCCCATTTAGGGGTGCACATTAATTAGCATATGTGGGGCATATATCATGCATATGATATGCCGAAAGCATATCACGAAGGCCTGATTTGGGGAGCGCATACATGGGAGGGGTCGCCCCCAAGCGTTGGTCCGGGGGGCTCCCCTGGGCAGGAACACTGTGAATATTTGAATGCCTAGGAGGGATTTCCTGACGTTTACATGACATTTGACATTTTTTGGGGGGCGGTCTTCCCTAGGGCCCCATTGACCCCGCCACTGGACTGTACACTATTTAATAAGCGATAAAACATGATCTTCGGAGAATCGGACCTTCGGAGAATCGGCCCTTCGGAGTTATAGACCTTCGGAGTTATGGGCGTTCGGAGTTATAGGCCTTCGGAGTTATGGGCTTTCGGAGTTATGGGTCTTCGGAGTTATGGGATTTCGGAGAATCGGGACTTCGGAGTTATGGGCTATCGGAGAATCGGGGCGTCGGAGAATCTGACCTTCGGAGAATCGGACCTTCGGAGTTATGGGTCTTCGGAAAAACGCTACGTAACCGGTAAGGGAGGCCGTTCGTGTCTTCTCCTCTCTTTCTCCAGTTAAGGGTGGATCACCCTTAATCTAATGAAACCCAACCTTGAGTCAACTGATCTATACACCCCAACAGAAATATTAATATCTCAAATGCCTCTAATTTATACTTAATTTTGAAAACCCTGTATAAACGTACGATGGTTTGAGCTATATATAGCCAAAAGAACATTCTTTCATTTTATTTGGGCCAACGGTGCAACCATAAGCGGCATTTTCATGACATGAAATTCATGTGGAAATACAAAACTCGAGGTTTAGTCCGGGTGTTGATATGGTACCCATGCATGACACCGCCCCAGTCAGGGTCAGTCTCACTCAAGACACACCAAGATCTCATTAAAATAAAAAATTGCCTGTAATGAGATCTTGGTCCAACTTGAGTGATACCCCCCCCCCCCCCCCAAGACTTAACTTCACTCACCTCATTTTCATCCTTATTATATATCCCATTATAAGCAATGTTAACATGGAAACAACTTGCTGTGTAGATACCAGACAAGATGGCATCAAACATGGCCGCCTTTTATCAGACGAGGCACTAAGTCAGTTTGATGCAAATTATAGAGATAAATATTTTCATATTTATGATTATATTTTCACGCACTCAAAATGGCCGAGGCGATCGACAACGTAACCAGAAACAAAGAACATGGTAATGAACTAAGATATGACATATTACTTATTATTTTGTCAGCTACGATACTATTTTTCAAACAAGCTGATACCGCAATTTGTGTCCCAATTCACATTTTGTTTGCTCTAACATTTCTGACCAAATAAAATGTCAGTCGAAGGATTCTCCAAGATGTATAGACTGGTGTATTCCACGCACTTCTTATGTTTTTGTGCGTTTTGCACTATAGCCTCTGCGCGGTACTCACCAACATCAAAATCGCGTGATTCCCCACCGTGTTTTAAGCCAAACTGGGAACTTCCCGTCCAAAATGGCTACCGGAAGTGTATTTAAAAAAAAAATATTGTTCACTAATGTCTTCTATATCAGTGTCTACTGTTTGGAACTGGTGGAGTAGTTTTCACATTAACTGATCATTTGGAGCAATACAATATGTCATTGTTTGAGTCCCATTCCCTTAATTCCGATCCCTAAAAATTCGATTTTACATAACGCGATTTCACCATAAATCACCATTCGGATTTTGGTCACATTCCAACTAGAAATGATCAGAACTGGAAGATGTAAGTGAGGCATACCATAACCTATGAATATTCCATTTCGGCGAAAAATACTTTTCATGTTTGGGCCATGTTTTCAAGTAAAATTGAACTATCTTTGGAATCAAAGGTATTAATTTGGTTGTTTTGAACTGTCTTAACTGTCACACTGTGGTATTTGTGTGTTTATACTATTGACAAAATTATACTCAAGATGGCTTGCAAAATGGCAACCAAAGTTTATTTTTTTTTACATCCGAATATTATATTCTCTGATGCTCCGAAATCTGTACAGTACCAGTAATTACAAATAATTATCGCATCAAGGATTACGAATCTGTGCAGTATACCAGTAATTACAAATAATTAAATGTACAAGTGCTATAATTATGTCACATGTGAATTAGTCCAAGTCTTCTTGTACTAAAACCAGCTAAGATATTGGGATGGCGATGCTGGCGTTTAGTCCAAGACCGCCCTATATGCTCGCTTATGACACGGCTTAGGCGTTAGTGACCCGCTCAAATAAAACCACAATTATATGAAATAAAATATCACAATTGCGACAATAAACGGATATTTTCCGCAGAAGACATGCTATTTTATCTGAAACCCACATCAGTTGTGAATTTAAAACGGTAATTTAATGTGAAAAGAAACATTTGCCGCAGTGTTTACATATTTTTAAAAGTATGCGAACTCAGTTGACCTTGCGAACTGCGTTCGGCATTTTCCGGTGAAAATATTCCGTAGATTTTCAATCAACCACGCACGATGAATTCTCCATTGTAATCGTAATTATACGTGACAATAAATAAATAAATACATAGATTAAATACATATTGAAGATATAAATGTAATACATTACATAAATTACGGGAATTATAACCATCTCACAGTTTAAAACAGTGTAAACACAATGAGCATTAGAATATCATGGGGGCCGCCATTTTGTTTGTATCGAAATTCGTCTCGGCCAAAACAAACACCGGACAATGCCGAAGTTCTTCGGAACCTGAGTTCGGCTTTCAGTTAAGTAAACAAACAGAAAAAACAACGATGTTTATGGCAATCAACCGGAATATTCTATGTGTAATTTAACATTAAAGTTAGATTATTATACACCATTCTGACCATAAGATGTAAGCCTTTCCGATGTATATAGCATCATGTATTGATTTGCTAGGTAAATCGAGTAAAATACACCACAGATTTCCGCCACAGATCGTGGGCGTAAGTCGTGTGGTAGGATTGGTATGCAAGCGGGCTTGGACTAAACGCCAGCATCGCCATCCCAATATCTTAGCTGGTTTTAGTACAAGAAGACTTGGACTAATGTGAATGGACAGTTTATTTTATATGACAACATATAAATATTGGCCACAATGTTTCTGGCAAATAATACGAGATCAGGGAAATGATTCCAAGGATTAGTGCCAGGCAGTGTTATTCTTTCTCCACATTAGTATGGAAGGTGGTGATCAGGAAAAGGAATTGACTTCATATTCCTCATTCATTGTGATATATTGAGAATCAGAAACCCACCATAGTCATAGTAATATGAGAACAGAGGCATAGTTACACATTCGATGAATTAAAATAGATTTTGGCACGGAGGGGACTGTTGTAACAGAACTCTTAATTAAATGAATCATTTTAATTAGAGTCTACATTTGTGTGATCGGAATTGTTTGGTAACCAATTAAGGCATATGTTATTACTCCAATGATCAGTAAACATGAATAATACCAAATAAAGTCACAATTCTCCACCAGTTCCAAACAGCAGAAACTGATCTAGAAGACATTAGTGAACAGTAGTAGAAACGTTCCACTACCGGTGACAATTTTGACGGCCATCTTGGACAGGCAGTTACAATTTTGCCCTAAAAGGTGACAATAGGTCTTAGCTTAAATACATTTGTATATATTTGACATGATTTTCTCTCTATAAATTGTATCTCTCTATAAATTGCTTAGTGCCTAGTCTGAAACGGTGGCCATGTATGACGCCATCTTGTCTGGTGTCCACACTCGGCCACTTGTTATAGCTTAAAGATACGGACGGTGTTGGCGGTGGGTGTGCTGTTAAAATAATCACCTCCGTCAAAAACCGCCATAAACAGAAAGAATAGTAAAATATAGACAAACCGTGTTCTTATATTATACCAATCCGAAATATGGCATAAACAGTATGTTATTGTCAAATATTTTCCTTTGTTATGTAAACAAAAGCAAAAAACGTATACAGAACCTGGCTTTTGTTTAGATCCGGATATGGTAAACATAAAGAGCATTATTTGTTAATGTTTTCCTGATATGGAAATAATAAAGAGCGTTTATATCATTAAATTTTGTGTGTGATTAACCAATAGAACTGCGCTGTGTTATGTAAACAGAAGCAAAACTTCTGTAACACGAACATGTACACCATCGTACGTCTTGACGACAATATACTATTTACGCGCTGATTATGTTTGGCATATGAACAAAACTATATATTTTTTAATATTCCTTCTGTTGATGCCGATTTGAACAAATATTAATATATCTGCAACGAACGCCGCCCGTGCATTTAAAATTGAGGGATATCAAATGGACAAAAATGAGTCGGTTGAATCTATAGGTTCTGCGTGTATGTGTGCAGGGGGGGGGGGGGGCCCTATATTTATCAGCTCCCGGACAATAGTCGTTATTTTGCTCATCACAACTGAGGGCATATTATATACATGTATATTGTATAATCAATATAAGGCATGCACCCTGCGTATATGTTCGTTTGTTTCTGCATTTACTAATTGCATTTTACTAAGTGCTATTCATATATTAGTGTAACTTGGATTATAAGCTGGGTATATAATAAAGTTGTTTTTTTAAATGACAGATTTTCTTAGGGCAGCGAAACTCACCGTAAAAGATTGTTCACTCTATTTTAAATTGTCCTGGTTGTGACAAAAGGTATGTCAGACGAATGGAATATTAAATTGAATTCTATGTTTGCATAATACCTTTGAAATGTATTTTGCTTCAACATAATTACAGAAACTTTCGCAATCATTTAAACATTCAAAATATTTTATTGTAACACCATTACATTAGAAATGGTATGCTATATTACCAGAAACGTTTCTCAGTTCATGGCAAACGAAATCCACGAAATGATAGTGACGCTGGGGAGATCTCGTTTATTTATAGCCTTCAACTACGATTGACTTGCTTTACCTGAATACTAAACATGCAGTAGACTTCTGTCCGATTAAACGTGAACTCATAGATTATATCTAACCAGTCATTTTCTTGGAACCACGTCGTCCACTTGTACCCATATAACAAGGTTCATTCGGTCCATAATTATGTCAATAATATCAACAGCTAAATAACAAGAATAATTATGTGGCAATAATAGACCGCGGGCGATAACTATTTATAGCACATCGGGAATCCCATCATGTGTAATCGAACACATATAAACATGAGTCATTTTCTATCGTGAGCATTCAAAATACCGGTGCACTTTGTATAAGACGCTATTTGGGTATTTTATAAAACTCACAAACGTGATGTGGTATTGTGTAACAGTCATACCAGTGGGCAGATGCTATATAACAGTCGCTATTTATTGAAAGGTACCATTAAGCGTTTTGAAGACGTGGATTACGAATCTGTACAGTACCAGTAACGTGTATTTTGATATCTCGCACGTCTCACACTCGTCGAAGAGTGAACGTTATGACTCTTCCGGACGGGACCGATTTGAGAACTGTTGCTCGTTGTGGGTGTATCACGGAACATAATATGGTGGATTATGGTGTTCACCGTGAAGGATATTCTAACAACTCCCTGCCATGTGACGGGTTGGAAACAGATGAATGTGTCGAACTGGATACTTTCTCTCCACAAAGTTCGGACTGCAGAGAAGCAGCGGTAAGATTTACAGGACCCCGGAGTGAAAACACAGTGTTCTCTTCAGAAACACATGCTGTTTATCGCGAAGATTCAAGTAGTGGTCATGTACATTTGAATTCTCGGGCACAGCTTGAGGAAAAAGACACACGCGACTGTTGTTTCATAAGTCACGGAAACGAAGGCGCTGCTTTTCACGGTGATTACACCAGTTCACATAGGACTTCACACGATAGTGTATCTATAATTGAAGACGAATTACGTGCATTCACTATATGTGAACATAATAACACGTTATCCATAGAGGGGTGTGACGAAAATGATTGTGACGGAATTCCAAGATACGTTAAGGAAATATTCAAACAAGACGAAGACGGGGACACCAGATTGCATTTGTCTGTAATTCATAAACTTGAACAAATTAGCAAAGAATTCATAAGATGTGCCCCTCGTTCTGGTTGGTTGGATATTCCAAACAATATGTTACAGACGGCACTCCACTTGGCTGTCGTAACTAAGCAACTAGAATTAGTGAGAGACTTGATTTTAAACGGCGCATGCTTGGAATGTCATGACGAAAGGGGGAACACTCCTCTTCACACGGCATGCGTATTAAACGAACTGGAATGCATTCAAATGCTGACAACCCCACTCCAGTCGGCGGAAATAAACAGTGATAATATGTTCAGGTTCACTTGTCAACAAAATGTTCCTCAAAATATGGATATCAGGAACTTTAATGGGAAAACATGCATTCATCTCGCAGCAGAAGCTGATAGCTTGGACGCCGTGAAATTATTACTTCATTCCGGCGCAGATGTAAACTCTGCAGATGGCAAGAGCGGTCGGACTGCTCTCCACTATGCAGTTGAGAACAATAATCTACCCATGGTTGAGTACCTCATGGCAACACGAGGACTCGATATCAACAAGAGGACTTATGGTTCGTGTTCCGCACTTGATTTGGCGCTTGGGCGTGGACATTGGCATATAGCGAAAACTCTCTACGAGAATGGAGCGAAATATTCATTCGACGAGGAAACAACACCAGACGAAGACATGTATTCTGACGAGGACTAAATTCGATAGATAACATTCTCATTCCATGTAATGAACTTGAAACCCGAGAGCACGAACATTCTGTTTTGCATTTACATTGCTAGTCAAAATGTTTTAACCCTGATCTTAACATTTATATACATAAGCTTAATTCTGGTTTTTCGCGTTCCCACGAAGATATACAAACATGTGGGGGGGGGGGGGTCGGTGTCTCCATAACCTTGATAATCTTGATAATTGTTATAATGGTATATATGCATGTGATTCAACAAGATTATCGGTTATCGCGTGCTTAGGGTGATGTATTTCAGAAAAAATTGAGGTTCATGTACTGTTATATTTATATGTATTTTTGTTTCGCATCAAGTCAAATAGCTGGGCTATTTCAATAGGTGTGTCATAATCAATATTAATTCATAAGGAAGAATACATCTTTAATTTTGAGATAACATATCGCCGCACCAATATAATTGTAAGAATTTTCCCAAATATTAATCTTCCCAAAGTATAAAGGCCATGCACATCTTCAAACTGAGAATATCTCATTTGTTCCCATTAAGCATGGATATAGTGTGTCTGACATTTGCAGAATGAGGTCCCCGGAGGCTGAATTTAGTAATGCTATAGCTACCCTGTGTGAACCTCATTCGGCTTAGGCCCAATCTTCTGGGAAGTATCTATAAAGTATCATATTAACATTGTATTCAGTTACTTTTCCCCTTCTGTTCAGCTTCTATTTGCCCTAATTTGCAGCAGATAAATTGCATAATCGAGATGACTAATATGTTAACATCACCAACTAATTCAACTGACGAACTTCAGTCTGATCTACGCAAGGTCTCCCATAGCAGTTGAGTTCTACGCAGAGTGAGGTTCCCAGAGGGTGAATTTGGTGATACTATAGCCCGCTGTGCGGAATAGCGTCGCTAAATACACCCTATGCTGTGGATCGACCTCGCTCTGCAAATGTCAGACAAACTATATCCAGGCTAGTTTCCATTCATTCCCATCTAGTTTAGACTTAAACACTGGTGAACATGTGCGTACACTTTGTCACAATATATATTAACATTCAATAGGTGTGACTTGATGCATGGATATTCAATCAACTAAGGTTTTCAAAATATTGTGGTGTTCCTCTTTGTTCAAGAACTTCAAATAGATCTCACACAATTTTTACTCGTGCATTATCTCCCTTTGAGATCTGCTAGAGAGAAATTTAGTCTTTACATTAAAATGAATTATACGATAAAAACACCTATAGAAAAGCACATTGTCAGATAACTATTTTATATCAGGATTTTGTAAGCTATAGTGGAAATTGTATGATTATATACCTGTTTTGGATGAAATATTCTAGTATGTCTTTCATTTAATTTATATCAGTTCACGTTTTGTTTTAACATGTATATTTTTATATCTAACTTATTAAATCTACTGAAAGGAAATGGAAAAGTTTACTTTGATTTCCCCTTATTATCATAGTCCTATAGGGTTCACGTATATTTTGAGTTTGAATCAAAGCAGGGTTATCTGCGGAATCAATTGCGAAGTTTAGGTTGGAGAATATTATACCAAGAATTCTCGGTTCACAACAGCTTAGGATATCGGTTGGGATGATACTGTCTTTTGGACCAAGTCCCGCCCGTTGCTTCCTATAATGGACTTTCATTGAAAAGACGTACTGCATGTACACGTGCACGTGGAGCTAGGGGCATTAACGTAAACCCCTGCATGTGATTAATCATCTGACATGTCCGCGATTAATATGTCTTCAAAATGAAATAGCATTTAGCTCGATAGAAAAAAAGATCTAATCCGAAGAAACACAAGCAAGATAACTCCCGTCCACGAGTATGGGCGTAAAGTCCGTTATAGAAGAGTAACGGGGTGGGGCTCGGTCCAAAAACAGCATCATCCCAACCGATATCGTAAGCTTTTGTGGACCCAGAAGACTTGGTCTAGAGAATATGTGAACGTCGTTTCGATAGATCGTCATTTCGATAAGAAATGAGATTTTGTTCACGCTCACTCACTCATACCGAGTCCGTATCTCCATAAATCTGATATATTTACTTTGCGGGAAAATATCGTCCAACAATGAAATAGGTACAATTATGATCTATTTCGGAGTATTTCCACACGAAGTCCGTGCAACAGTTACCACATGTCCGTAAGTGTAAGTGCAATCCGTATTATATTCGATCACAGGGACATGGCTAGAGTGTCTCCGGTGGGGGGGGGGGGGGGTCCACCTTGGAATTTCTAACTACACCAAACCCACAAGTTTATGTAATTCCATTTGCAGTCGCGGCCCATTGGGCTTTGATTTTTCCCAACTGCATTTTCCCTCACTGACCCGGATGGTATAGCCTATATTATAAATTGGTCATGCAGTAGTCTTGTGGCAACGTGGCAGGCGAATTCTCATCTTGTTTCTTTTCTTTTATAAATTAGCACTTTTCACTGGCCACGGGGAGGGACCAGGACACACTGGGCCGACCATTGAAAAATTCGGTCCAATGTGAGAAAGTTTGGAAATCTGAACATGAAAATTGCAAAATCATATATAGCATCAAGACTGACCTCAAACTTTCCAATTGTTGGAACATGGCCATGCATTTGAGTTCAATTGTTTTTACTAAAAGTAGGAACATGCATATCCAAATGTTGGTCTAAAAACAACACATTCCCCACTAATAGATTGTTGGAAAATCAAACTATACGAGAACAATTTCATCTTATTGTTGGTCTGAAATTTCCGACTAACATTGTGTCATGCAGGCATGAAATTTCCAACTGTTGAACATTTTTACCAAATGTTTTACCCCTCCCCACACAGTGCACCCCCTGTCACACGTCCCTGATTCGACCGTTACTCGTGCAGAAGTCGCGGTGTTATTATTATGATCAGCCATTTGGCAGATTATAGTTCACTATAGCTGAATTGGTCATTGTCGCATGGTTTCGAGCAAAAAGACACCCAGGATCTCTCAAACATGCAAAACGAAACCCACGCAGGATGTCCCAAACGTGCACAAAGACACCTAGGATATCAAAGTCTCACCAAAGAACGGGATTTAAATTAGTTATCTGCTATATATTTATTAATATTATTATAATAATTATTTGTTTGTGATCGGACTGAAATATCAACGGAATTTAAATGGCATAATTATATACCGTCCGCTTTGAGTCTGACTGGCAGCGCAGTTCCGTATTAATTAATAGCAGACGACTAATCTAAATTCCCTTTGTTTGGTGAGACCATGTACGTTAATCCAGAAGAACGTAAATGAACGTACTTGGTGAGACTTTGAAATCATAGGTATCTTTTTGCTCTTTTGTGACATCCTGGGTGTCTTTTTGCACGTTTGAGAGATCCTTTGTGCCTGTTTGCTCGAAACCATGCGACAATGACCAATTCAGCGTCATTATAAATTATATTATAAGTTTGTCCCACAGGTCCCCTGGTGCGACAACCCCACCACGAGTATCCACATTAATACATTAATACAAGGTTTGTATCTATCAGTCCAATATTGAGCATAGACTCGCTTGCGAACAAAATTCATTAAAATCCCATGTGCATGAGATAATGCCACAACCCAGTTCTTTAGACCATATTCCCACCTTTAATGTAATGTATCTCCCGCATCGATAAGTTGAAGATCACCAAAGATATATATGAATAGGTGCACACTTTCGAAATCAGACAAACCCTTGAACAGATTCCAATAAAATATAGCATAGTAGCAGTGCAGAATTTACTCTGCTGAGGTCACACAGACAGGACCACACATGGTGAATCATTGTGACAAGTGGAATTCTGCAGTTTTCAAGGGTTTGTCCGGTTTCGAAAGTGTGCACATATTCATATATATCTTTTGGTGATCTTTCACGTATCGATGCGACATATACATCAAATTAAAGGTGCGAATATGGTCTAAAGAAATTGTTATGTGGCATTATCTCAAGCACATGGGATTTTGATGAATTTTGATATAGCAAGTGAGTCAATGCTCAATACAGGTCCGATAGATACAAACCTTGTATTAAGGTATTAAGGTGGACACTCGTTGTGGGGTTGCCACACCAGGGGACCTGTAGATTGTCCTTGATTTTTGTCGCTACATAGAATCTTCTTTTGACCATAACAAACACAATTCGGTAAGCAACATAACGCGTGCAGACGACCTAATTATATTAAGCACAGCCCTTTTTTGTTTTCAATATATATTATAAACAAAATATGTCCCCCATGATATGGGTACCGCAATATATTTCATAAGAGACACATCCGGCACATCAGCACTTTCGGGCCGATTTTAACCATGCTTGGTCATAAAGGTTCCGTTCCGGTAGTGCGTCCTATATATTCACCGATTTGTTTGTTTGTTTTTGTCACCGTTCCATATAGCAGGTGACTAGGGGTCGATATGACTGTTTCCAGTGGGTATTTTGGGTGAGACATCCACCCACACATGCCGGATCTATATAGTTTTGCCAACACGGCATGTATAGGATGATTCTGGTATGAGCTACGCATGTAGCCATGCATGTGATTATACAGAAAACCAAATAAACTCTGACATAACTAGTATACCGATTCTTACCATAACACTTGATGTCGGTTCTACTATACGCAGCAAGTCCCTGGATATGCAGCAAGTCCCCGGTAAATGCAGCAAGTCCCTGGTAAATGCAGCAAGTCCCTCACACCAAGGGTGGATTACGGCGGATTAGCCATGCGTGTTTACACAACGATGTGTTTAATCAGTGGAGGTGCTGATAACAAAGGGCTTTAATCAAAGGGCTTTAATTTGATCGTAATACTGATAGATTATTGAAGGAAATTGGACTGAATTGTGGGACTGAATCATTGAATGATAAATTTAAGGGTTGGATTTTTTTTAGATGATTTTATTGGTAAAACAAGTAACATGAGAATAGTAGAATAGCAACAAAAGAAAAATAGAGCACAGTTTTATAAATATACATATATATATAACAGTGAGCTGAAAGAAAAGTTTATTAGAATAAATTGTATATATATGTGGCCAGTAAGGAAAGGGAAAAACCAAGGTATTGAGACATTCGTTTGGGAAGATTTTATTGAATAGAAAAATATTTGGATACATGTATTAAAATTGTTTTCTTTATCTCTATGTTGTTTAATTTCACTCTCCTGTCCTGGGAACTTTGCTTTGGGGGATTGTGGTTGTCTTTGCCGTTCGTTTTCTCTTTCGTTGTCCTGGTTTTTTGCCCGCACTGACTGCTGTAAGTACCATCCTCTGGCCGTCTGTTGTTCTCAGCATCTTTTCGTGTACTGGCTTGATCTCTCTTAAAAATCTGTTAAAATGCTTGTCCCTTACTTCTGATGATTTTGAATTCCAGATTTCCGGGCGAACATAGAATTTTGCGAACTCCTTGGTTAATGTAAACTGTCCAAATCCGAATAAACTACGTTGCAATTCCTTGTACTCTCCGTCAACTATACTAAACAGTGCCTGCACTAACTCCGTTAAAGGTTTTGATTTCCAGTCCACTGTCTGTTTTAGAATATGGTTCAGAGATTCACAATCCCGGTAGTTGTGCTATCGCGAAATTTTCAATGAAGAGTGGTTTCATCCTGTTCACAAAGTATTCTGAGAATGCTGGTGCTGTTAAGTCTATTGTCCTATTGTCAGTCGAAAACTGACGCGGTATCTGCTGTTGTTATTCCGTTGTCGCCGAACATTTCTTCTATTAATTATATTTCTTTGGGTCGTAGTTGTTCCTATTGAATCTCTTAACTTGTGAATAACATTGTTCTTTAGATGGCGTACACACGATATCTTCTTCCCATTTTTGAAGGCAAATGTGGCTCCAAAGCTTCATAGCCTTTTCGTCGTCGGGATAAAGATTTCCAATCAAATCTAATCAACTGCCACAGATCATAAATCAAATGGATAATAAAACACTGATTAAACTCATCAACAACTCCACTAATCCACCCTAGGTGTGAGGGACTTGCTGCATTTACCAGGGACTTGCTGCATTTACCGGGGACTTGCTGCATATCCAGGGACTTGCTGCGTATAGTAGGACCCCTTGATGTCATACGAATTTAGAGATTGTATTAGTGTGTTTCAAAACACGTTATCGACTAAAATCGATTGCACGGACAATAACCGTTTCATCAAAATGTTTTTGTTTTTTTGGGGTGGGGGTATACATAATACCGAAATACTCAACAACAAAGTCAATATTCCGAGTTGTGAAATTAAATTAATCATTTTCATTCAGTTTGGACGAGCGCAATTTTAAAACTTTGATCTTGTTATAAATGTCAATAGGATTATTGGTCTTGTATCATGGGTTATGTGCATAACACATGAGAAACGATTGAGCAACGCTGGGAGAGCCTTTAAGAGGGCACCTGCTATTGTGACGTCATCATTCTATTTTTAGTGTCTGAGATTTTCTTGCGATGGATGGAAACAGGTGAACCAACCAACGATCGATATATACATAATTTCCGGAATTGGCATATGTTTTTTAAAATATTAATTGTACAATTTATATTGAACAGATAAACCCACATAACTAAATTTTATCGCTTGTTTGGCGACGTAGGAGTCACCTCTCAACGCGAGTTTATAAGTTCACATTTCCATTTTTCGATACACAGTCACAGTTTTGCGTGGACACTCATGACATATCATTTCCGGGTTTTCCTGTTGTGGATCAAATTGTTCAATATTCGATGTTCTTTTATATTGTTTATTGAACTTTATTGCTATTTGATGCTGTAGACTGTACTAGTAGTGACTGAGTCTCCATCAGTGTCAGGTTGCTGGGGCGCAGCATGCTGACATTGCCGTTTCACCATATTAATGCAAATGGTGTAGTTTCCGTATGTTTTGCATCATTATCTATCCTGGAAAGGGACACCACAAGTTGTAGCCCGAGTCCAGGAAAAGGTGTAGTTAGCCCGAGTCCAGGAAAAGGTGTAGTTGGGAATTTTAATTTCGTTTATTGTCATTAAAGGATTGTTATCCTGATGAATACAACAAAACACTGTCGGAAAGCAACCCTATTATGAACACTTTGACCCAAGTCCCATAATTATCGCATAATAAATAAGCCGAAAAATAAATAAATAATACCTCCACTGGTTCTCTAGCTATCACTGTCGCTAAACCTCATATGACATATGAGTTGACAAACTTAATATGCAGAATTGGAGTCGGAGTTAATTGTGTCTACTATATGACATCACCAATATTACGTAATCTTGGGTGGAGAGTGGCGATTGACAGTGCATGCGTGTATAATAGAATAACTATGGCAGCATGTCCACAATTGAAATTAAGTCTTGTGTGTGGTGAAATTTGGACCGGGCTAAGGTTTATATATAATAATGTACATTACAATTTTGAATTAAGTAATTAGTTTTCAATTGAAGCTTTTAAAAAATAATTTATTAAATACATTGTCGTCCTGGACCTTTTATGACTGGGATATTGAATAGACCGCACTGCTAGAGTGCTAATTTTATAGGCCACTAACCACGCAGGGAATTGTCATCAGTGTCTGTCGGCAATATTGTATTGGGTGCGCAATATTCCGAAAATATATATACCGGTGTATATTGTGATCATATATTATGAATATACTATGAATATATACTTATGTGTGATATAATTTATGAAATGCATCCTCTGACATCCATGCAAAGCACAAAAAGAAACTAAATTATCTGTTTTATCGCGTTACGATAAATTAAAACTAAATCCTCTTTATTGTCACACTGAGTCAGCAAGAGTGTTTGGGATGCGCAATATTCCGAATATATGTATATATTTTGCTCTCATATATTCATGATTCATAACTGTGAAAATAAACTAATGGTTTGATATAATTTATTAAATCCCACAATAATAAACCAAATTATTTTTGTGATAGCACGTCGTTCTATAACTTAAAACTAAATGCTCTTTATTGCCACACGACTAAGAGCATCTGGAAACTGGATTGTTTTTGAATGATCAATGTCTATAACACTTTTATATATAACTTTGCAAGTCTTCGCATATACTGGTATGCAATCTGTATATGAATATCTAATATATATTTTGGGGCTTCTGTTGTCTGTCTGTTAGCTATGGCCGGGAAAACGGCTGGACCGATTGAGCTCAAACTTCCAATCTAAGGTTAAAAAGCCACGCGCAGTGTTTACCGCCGTTTTGGAGAAGCTCCCAGAACCCCTTCTCCACTTTCAGTCACCAAAATGACCGTCATTGGCACTGTGGGGTTAATCGCGTTGATAGTTAAAGAGCGTTCGTATCCGCAGTGTCGTTGATAAAGAGCGTATGCGTGTAGTGTGATTCGTATGTCTGGGGCCAGACGTGAGTGTGTCTGTATCCAGACATCAGCGTGTTGTGTGATTCTTATGTCTGTCTTCGTACTTAGGGGTTCCAAGGAACGGGGGTGATTTTCATCGGGTAAGTTTTTTCCGCCCGAGGTAATCTTCACCTTGAAACGGGTACCCACAAACGTACCTCTTTTAGGGACGGGTACCATCACGGGATGGGTACCATCATTTCTCTTCATTAAAAAGGCAGAATTAACTCAAATTAAATTAAAAAATGAACGGATTTCGAGATACTTTTGTCAGGGGAGTGTTTTGGACGGGTCAAATCGTTACCCCGACCTGACCTTGACCTTCGACGAAATTTCATACCTAGGGATACTTTTGTCGGGGGAGTGTTTTGGACGTGTCAAATCGTTACCCCGACCTGACCTTGACCTTCAAAATGGTCAATTCAAGGTCAAAGCCCGGACGAAGTCGGGTCACCTGCTAGTAATATATATAATACTAGCCGATGAGCCCGACGTTGTCCGGGCTATTCAAAAACCAAATTTCAAGTCGATAGCTCTACCCGTTTCCGAGATCTGGTCTGCGCATGCGCGAAGCTGGCATCGCACGGGCTCGGCGACCCGATAAAATTCGTATCCGGGCAAGATACATTCACATACCAAATTTCAAGTCCATAGCTCCACCCGTTTCCGAGATCTCGTCTGCGCATGCGCGAAGCTGGCGTCGCACGGGCTCGGCGACCCGATAAAATTCGTATCCGGGGCAAGATACATTCACATACCAAATTTCAAGTCGATAGCTCCACCCGTTTCCGAGATCTCGTCTGCGCATGCGCGAAGCTGGCGTCGCACGGGCTCGGCGACCCGATAAAATTCGTATCCGGGGCAAGATACATTCACATAGCAAATTTCAAGTCGATAGCTCCACCCGTTTCCGAGATCTCGTCTGCGCGAAGCGGGCGCCGCACGGGCTCGCCAATACGACAACGTCGACCGCCTGGTCAAACTACACACACGTACCAAGTTTCGTCCCGATCGGTCGAGAATCGTAGATTTGTATTAATGACAGACAAACATACAGACAGACAAACAAACAAACAGACAGAGGTCTTCAAAATATATATGAGATAACTTGGACTATTCTGGTAATGAAAAGACGAGAAACACGAGCACATGTTTATGTACATGTAGATAACTGCCTGTAAAACCGAAATAAAATGCGATAATTTATTAATACATCATGGTTGAATATACTTAATAATATTCCAAAGTCTTCATCTGTGATTTCCTTTTCAAGAACAGTTATGTCCTACTTAAAATACAGGCATGGCTTTATAATAACAGCACATCGCAATACACATATATAAGAAACTAAAGATGTTTTATTATGAGAACTGCGACATATTTTGGCAATATTGTTGTTTGCAGTGTTCTCTCCATAACACAGCAAACTTCAAAAGCTGCGATCGAATTCATGATCGCTTTGCTCATTCAAAATTTATATACCAGTATGCTATCGTTCCGTATCTATGCATTGTCAATGTGTTACCTTGTGATCGATCATGTGACTATATTTATGTTTACATGTGATGACACTGATCATGTGACTTCATCCTAACACAATATATTTGGCTAATTTTGGATTTTTTTTTAATCATTATAAAAATAAGATCAGTGGCCATATATTAGATTATATGAGCAAAATGTACATTTAAAACATGTATTAACTTTATATTGAAAGAAAATACTAATATTATGTCAAAATTTGACAGTCAGTACATTCGCTCTGTATACATGTACAAAACACCACACCGGTATTGCCTAAATATAAAGTGTCTCGATATCATTTGATAAAATTTCTTGACATGAAACCGTGACAGATACAGTGTGAAATACACATCTCAATGAGTAAACAATTTTCTAATCGAAACTGCAATTTGTAAGTGATAAACATCTGAAAAAGACATCAGGTACATGCAGAAACTAATTGTTGTGCATATTTATTTCCATTCGAGGTGGCAATCTTTCATCTTTATCAGCATTTTTAATGATAAGAGCGATGTTAATTGAGGGACATTATTTTATCCAGCACAGTAAATTTAAAGAAAAAAGATGTGAATTCGCTGAGTTTTTTCTATGGCTGCACATTTCATTGATAATTACAAGGCAAGGCATAGCGGGCTAGCATCACCAAATTCACCCTCTGGGGACCTCATTCTGCTTACACCTCAGCAGAATGAGGTCCCCAGAGGGTGAATTTGGTGATGCTAGCCCACTATGCGGGGTAGCATCACTAAATTCACCCTCTGGGGACCTCATTCTGCAAATGACAGACACCCTATTTCAAGGCTTGCCCCTAAATCTAATGCCAAATACAAATAAAAGAAATTAAAATGATAATTTGAACGTCTTATATTTCAACTTTTATGGACATTTTTCATTCTGCAGCCCACTAAAAGTTGCCCACTGTCAGAGACAGCCAAGTCAGCCACTGGTTCATTAATTATAGGTGCTAATTGGATTAAGTTAGTGGTCAATTACAAGAAGGTCAAAGGGCAAGACATTGTTTATTTTACATAATGAAGGTTTAGCAATTTTAGGGATTACTCTTTGGGAGAAATTGTGTGGCCCTGAAAAGGGCCTTTTTATCTTGATGTAGACTTTAATCTTCATCGCTATGGAGAATTTCACCTGAAATGATAAACTTGAAAATCATTAATAACACATGAAGAAAAATGTGAAATTATTTATTGTTAAATATATATGTTATTTACATAATGAAACAATCATAATCCTACTGATGTCTACCTCGGTAGTTCGGTGGCACTGCCGATAATTTGTCTATGGTGGGTTTCTCGAATATCCAGAGCACTTCTCGATAATAGATTCTTTGCTCATGTAGATTATAGCTGACATTGTGTACGATGAAGAAGTTAGAATATACTGACCAAATCATTTTGGGCAGATTATATACATGTATCGGGTATGTTCATGAAACCCACCCAGAATTATCACTTGTGTATTTGCATAACATGCATGTGTAACCAACTCTGATCAGTATAGGTGTTCATCTTAAATGACAATATCCCATATACAATCACCTGCGACATCTCTAACACAACACATTACTGTGCATGATTTGATCTCACTTGTAACAACAAGTAACTGTAGTGTATAAACAGTACTTTGAATATAAATCACTAAATGTTTCATATACTCTTGTGTGAATTTAAAAATCCATTGATTTGAGCCACCAACATAATCCTAACAACAGTTAGCACCTAATTAACGAACCGGCAGCTGACTCTACTGTCACTCACTACAACTTTTAGTGGGCTGCAGAACGAAAAATGTTGATAAAAGTTGAAATATAAGACTTTCAAATTATCTTTTTAATATTTTTTATATGTAATTGGCATAGCTTATCACAAACCAAAAAATACACATTGTTGGCATTATATTAACGACAATAAACAAAATTGAAATTCCCAACTACACGTTTTACCGGGCTCCATTTTCGAACTCGGACTACGACTTTTTGAGTGTCCCCTGAATACGTTAAACTACGAGCAAACCGTTTACACAACTTCTGTGCACATTTAATTTACTACCAGGTAGTTCCCCTTAATATGTTGATTGATTCCACAGGGGTCCAGGAACATTTAAAAAAATAACATCGCCCATTGCCCGTCCTATGATACCACAATTGGCTACTTGGACGTACACATCCAGATCCAGATATTGTATTATGTTTAGCAATAAGATAAAAAAAAATGTCCCCCACCCTGTGGATACAGCTATAGAAGATTATACTTACACAGATTGTTTCATGTATACTTTGGCAATGTGGATTAATTTGGTCTAAATGAAACGCTACTACTTATTTATGGTACATTTATACTTTAAAATGAGATGTCATGTTTTCCTTGCCATGCTTATTTCGCAAAATACAAAACTTATCTTGATATATACATGTACATGTAGGCTAGAACAAGTTCCTCTATCCTATGGGTTAAAACATTAGGATTGACAATTTCTAACTCACTTCGAAAATCACATTAATTTAATGCATTGTTCAACCCATTGTAGTCGGCAGCATTAAAATTCCATAGTATTCGTTTCGCTGTGGTATTAAGTTTGCTTTTTACATAGTTAAAAGTAATAGTAACAGAACAGTGGTACTGCATCTCATTAATAATACAACATGATGGCCAATATATGTTTTTCTCTCCATAACTGATGAACATACAGTAATGCCTGAAGTATACATGTATAACCCGTTAACCACAGCAGAACAAGCCATATTTTATTTCCCATAATTCTGCTGTGGTTTAGGGGTCGATTATTAAGGACATTACTGTAGTTGCTGTCCAATTTTAGTAATGGTCTGACTGTCATTTCAGGAACCTAAGATATCCCAGTAATCCTCCAGGTATGTGTACATAATCTCTATGAATAACGTAACTTGTATCCTCTTTTATACTAAAGATTAGTGACTAATGTGTATTCTTTTGACATTAAATAGCTTGCAGTAATAGAACTACAAAATAGAGTTCTCCCCCTCACTACTCTATGAAACTTGCATGCATTGTCCACTGTCTCCTCTGATAAGACTACATGTTCCTGAACTGAAGCATTCATATTTCATTTCAACTGATGCCCCAATGTAGTTAACAAGTATTTATATACATCATCCATTCAAATGTAATGTAGATTCCATCTCCCTTATCAGGCATTCCAAGTGAAATCTGCTTCTTGCTACCCTAAGTTTTTAGAATCTGCATAATCTGGAAAAAAAGACATTGCGATAAATGGGTCATTCATACTATCCAACTAGCCTTCTAACTTCATGTACATATAGCAGTCCTTCAAATTTACAACATGAACATCACAAGAAATATTAAAGCAGAGGCCCGCTGTTTGTCATACCTTATTATCTGATGTACTGTATCATATTTGAGGACCATATTTGAAAAGAGTTGATTCCCATGCTTGGGAGGGATTCATTTGAACAACTGTAAAAAAAATTCTCATTTATTTTCATTTGCTATTCTATTCTTGTTCTGTGAGGTATTACTTATACGTACAGTAATGCCCTGAATAATTGACTCCTTAACTGCAGCAGAATTATTGGTCATTTTTCAGGACTTAGTCGGAAATATGGCTTGTTGCCATTCATCGGAAAGCTCTCACTGAAATTACCCATAATTCTGCTGTGGTTAAGGAGTCGATTATTTAGGGCATTACTGTATATACCAATGTTCTTACCCCAGTCACTTTGTAAATCAGTCAATCATAAAGGGGATTACTAGTAGGACAATCACTAGGTTTACCAGTGTGGCCTTGTTGACCTTCGTTCTAGTGGACCATTGACCCATTTCTTTAAATCTAAATCTAGATATAGTTTAACTGGTAGGTGTAGATTAACTCTTCCATGACTGGAGCTTCCTGAAATTTTGCGAATACACTGTGCCAATGCATTCTCTTATATATGTGAGTCTCCCATAGGGAGCCTCGCATATATAAGAGAATACATTGTCCTAACAGTATTTACCTTGACTTTGTAGGCCACTACTAGTAGGCCAGTGCATTCTCTTATATATGCGAGGCTCCCTGTGGGAGACTCGTATATATAAGAGAATGCACTGGCACAGGGTCTTTAATGTTGCACCAGCGCAGTTCCCGTGATGAAAGAGTTAAGCACAAAACAAAACAGGTGTGTTCCCCCAAATATGACAAATTTCACTGCAATTATTTTTCGCATGCCAATAGCTGAGAATAATATTGGTGACTGAGTGGTCAAATGAAGCCTTTAATATGGCAAGTGTTTGATAAATGTTAACCAACAATGAACTTGAATGATAAACTATTACTACCCTCAGTTTCTGCTTCTGACATCGCTATATGCTCCCATTTTAGCCAACCAGAATTAAATTGCCCCTTACAAATGGGATAATTCCAGTTGTTTTATCTCCTTCGGTTGTTTTAACCATTTCTATACTGAATGGATTCTCCCATCCAGTTATAAAAGTAACAATGGAATGGTTAATCATTCATCTGGAGTTCAGGAAATATAAGCAGACAGACGAATTGATGATTCAAGCTCAGAAGGACTCACTGATTAGTGGGAAATGTTCAGATAATAAGGTCAACAAACGATTGTTAAACTTATTATCTGAACATTTCCTAATGAGTATTTAGTATAGAAATACTACTGTGGTCGTTTTTAAAACTCATTTGCTTGCACACTGATTTGGATACCCAGTCGGGAATCCCAGATTCTCATAGAGGCTTGGGGAAAGTTAGGGGAAACACACCTTTTTATTCTATATATCTTAAAGATTGTTTAGACAAATCTCTTGCGTCCATTATGTTGTACATTGGCCGGTTGTGCTAAAATTGGAATATTGGCAAGTCTAGAAATAGTGTGTCTGACATTTGCAGAATGAGGTCCCCAGAGGATGAATTTAGTGATTCTACCCCGCATCACCAAATTCACCCTCTGGGGACCTCTTTCTGCTTAGGCCTCATCTTCTAGGAAGTATCTCTAGCCTCAAATTAACATTGTATTTAGTTTCTATATCCCATAATTTGCAGAAAATAAAATGCATAATTGAGGTGACTAATGGGTGAACATCACCATCTTCAACTGGGGAACATTAATCTGATCCTAGGACTTCCATAGCAGTTGAGGCCTAAACGGAATGATGTTCCCAGAGGGTTAATGTTGTGATGCTAGCCTGCCGTTGGGGATAACATCACTTAATTCCCCTTCTGGGAACCTCATTCTGCAAATGTCATACACACTATTTCCAGGCTTAAATATTGACAGCACCACTAAGACATTCAGACAGCTACATGTATAACACGTCAATACATTGATCTATCAACAAACTCAATGGACAGATTCTATTTTCAATGCAATGTATAGAGAGTGTTTGGTTTGGGGGGGGGGGGGGGGGGCTAACCCCGGGTTCTCGAAAGGGCCAATATGACCTTTCCTTAACCCATTCAATGCAATGTACAGTAATTCCCTAAATAATCGATTCCTTAACCATAGCAGAATTATGGGTAATTTTTCAGGATTTAGTTGGAAATATGGCTTGTTGCCATTCATCGGAAAACTCTCACTGAGAGCTTTCCGATGAATGGCAACAAGCCATATTTCCGACTAAATCCTGAAAAATTACCCATAATTGTGCTGTGGTTAAGGAGTAGATTATTTAGGGCATTACTGTAAGCCCCAACATATACCTTATATAGTGTGGAATTAATCGCATGCACCATGACATCATGCTGTCTCCATGGTGATTTTTGTTTTCAATCAACGAAGTATGGCAGCTAAGTTTGTGAAGCAACGGAAATTTATTTTGTAGCTGCAAGAATAAAAAGATTTATATGTTGGGAATTGACAGATTTAGCATTACATGTAGCATAGAATTTGTCTATAACAGATAGATTTGTCTGCAGCATTGCATTTATTCTGATATGGAATTTATCAACTACATTACAACAGCAAGATCTTCATTGTAATTCAACAAACATGTGTAAACTGCAAAACGCAGACAACAAATCATGCCCATGCAATGAAGGACGCAACAGATTTGCCTAACTACTGATTTTATGCCTCATATCTTAGCCTTACTAACACATATTCAAAACGTTTGATATAGGATCTTACGGCATGATTCCGACAAACATGCCGTTTGTCCCAAGTGGCATGCAACAGTATCCCATGATGCAACAGAACCTAATGATGCCTCCAGGTCATATGATGCCACCCCAAGGATATCGTGCTGCCCCACAGGTATCTGATGTTATATGAATAATCAATTTCATCTTAACACATACCAAAGGGTTCATGTTATACAATCTCATCTTAACATAAACCAAAGGGTTCATGTTATACAATGAATATTGCCAAATTTATAATAAAAATAGTCTTTGATTACTATTTATTAACCCTTTCAGTGCCAGGGGCCGATCTCATCGGCCCTAATTTACGGTATGTAGAGTGCCAGGGCCGATAAAATCAGCCCTAAAAATAAAAAAAATAAAATCTTTTTTTTGGGTTGAATTTTGTTTGGGTATGCTTAAGCATGCTATAACGAATTTAAAAACAAACTGCTGGATAAAACCTTTGGGGCATGTTATAACTCAAAACTATCACCATGTATTCATAGTAATAATTTTGTTGCCCATGAAAAACGTAAGATTCCCTGGCACTAAACCTACAAAATAAGTCTTGCACTGAAAGAGTTAAAGAATATAAGAACAAATTATTAAAATTGTATAAAATTGTAAAAATTAATAACAAATGATAAAAAATTGTTAGGCCAATGCATTCTCTTATATATGCGAGGCGACCTATGGTCGACTCGCATATATAAGAGAATGCATTGGCACAGGGTATATGGGTTGACACAAAAATCGGACCTGGCACTGAAAGGGTTAAATAGTTACAGCCATATGGAGATTTGCGTTAAAAAATACACCATATAATATCCGCTTTTGAATTTTAACCAGTGTCGAAATAGGATGATGAAAACCTGACCTACCTTTCTATGAGCATTATATGTCACAGAAAGACGCATTGAAGTCATAAAAAATACAACTTCGAACATGGTGATTGGGTCCCAATCAATTATTGCGAGATTTGCATTAATTGAAATTCTGGATTCGGAAACGAAATAATGTGCGATTTCCAGAAAAGGTATACATGTATTGCATTATCTTAACATGAAACATTTAAAAAACATCATGTACTGCTTTCTATTTGATTCAGTTCAATAGTTGTCAAATTGATGTAGTACCATTAATGATTCAGAGCGAAAACAACTGTACAGTAATGCCCTAAGTAATCGACTCCTTAACCACAGCAGAATTATGGGTAACTTTTCAGGATTTACTCGGAAATATGGCTTGTTGCCATTCATCGGAAAGCTCTCGGGGAGAGCTTTCCGATGAATGGCAACAAGCCATATTTCCGACTAAATCCTGAAAAGTTACCCGTAATTCTGCTGTGGTTAAGGAGTCGATTACTTAGGGCATTACTGTAGGTGTTCTTCCCATGGTCTACATGTGCAATTATTATACGACTGTTGATTAATAAATTCTAACTGATACAAATGAAATAATCTCAAATTTATCGAAAATTATAAGAAACAAAACACGTATTTTCAGCGCTGTGCAATCAATTTATTCAGAAATCTTCCGTGTTGGTATGTTTTGAGATATCTCTTACCAAATTATGTTTATATACACAGGTAATTTCGAGATTCAAATGAGCCATGTTTGTTTAACTATTGATCCTGAAGGACAATTTTTTACAGAAAGGTCAGGTCCAAGCCATAGGCTGATTATCATATTTGTTATATATGTATCATTATTTTATTATATGAATACTGTTTCACTGTTGATGGGACTGTAATGGCAGTAAATAAATAATTAATTAAATCCATAAAAAAAAGTCTGCAAAATAAACACTTTATTCTGGAGCATGTTTTAATAAATCCATGTATGTCTCTTCATTTACATGATTACTGGGGTCCCCTATTACCGGTGGTCTTAACTTTGACCACAGATTTTACACATAAATATGCAATTTCTATTATTTTTTTAATCAGTACTATGAAAAGTGATTATTCTTCTACAAAAATCACTAAAACTTATTTTCCGATCTGATTGTCTGCGCTCGCTATAAATAATAAAAGTAGGTCACCCAACCGGAAGGCCACCGGTAGACCTGTCACCTATTACCGGTGCAAATAAAAAATGCCCGGGTTTACTTTGTCTGACACGTGGTTTGCGATGAATGTGAATAATTATTGACTCTCAATCAAAAGGAGATTTTGTTTGGGAGAATGTTGATCTAAACTACACCTTCTCAATCATCCAATCCGAAAGTCAAATAACACCATGCTGTAGCACACAATTGAGACTAGCACTGGAAGCAGCGCTAGTTTTTGTTATTAAAAATAGTATTATTTGCTTCGTACCTGGCCGTTTTCTGAAAATTTAAATTAATTCCAACAGTTTCAAACAAACTTCCGACAATTCCAATGATATTAAGAGAAAAAAAATTGACAGAACTGCCCCCAAAGGCGCATTCCAGTTAACTTATCCATCATGCCCACGCAAACATTCCAATACAACGATGTGTTATATTTAAGGCATATAGTCCTGGGATTTTTTCTTCAGACAACTTACTCACCTTAATTGATGGCATCTTCATTAATACTCGCTCTATAGTTTGTTTTGTTCATTAAACTGGTTGTAAATGGTAGCAATATACGTAAATAACACTGAATCAAAGCACAGTCAGGGACCGATAATGCCGAAATCCGTTAACGTTGGTCTTTGCGTAATTACGTCAGACGAAAAAAGTACCGGAAAAACATCGACGGGCAATGCGTAAAGCACCGGTAAGATTCCCGGTAAGCTAGTAAGCGACGAGCAACACAAAACATGAAAATACGATATACACCGGTAATAAAGGACCACCGGTAATAGGGAACATGACTATACAGTAATGCGCTAAATAATCGACTCCTTAACCACAGCAGAATTATGGGTAATTTTCAGGATATAGTCAGAAATATGGCTTGTTGCTATTCTTCAGAAAGCTCTCACTGAGAGCTTTCCAATGAATGGCAACAAGCCATATTTCCGACTAAATCCTGAAAAATTACCCATAAATTCTGCTGTGGTTAAGGAGTCGATTATTTAGGGCAGTACTGTACTTCATCTACCGGGTACTGAAAATGTTCAGTGTTGTTTAGCTTCTCATTCCATGAATCTTTTTTGATAAATATAAGTGAACAGTTTGGCGAGTGATGTTGTTTAGTCAATTGCTGACTTGTGTCTTGTCTCTTTCAGATGGCATATCGTCCCCCTCCACCAGTGTACAATAGCAAGCATGCAGATGATTACCAGAATAGAATGAGGTGGGTTAACACTTTCATTGCTAAATGGGTTCTCTAAAATTGCACATTGGAATGGTCCATTTTTCATTTGTGATGATGTTCGGATGATATAACAGGCAGAGATGCACTCTTAAGAATACATTTGTACAGGTGCTCAGCTGATAAATTCAACAAATAATTATACCCCCATCCATATTTCCATCGGCTCATATTTCTCAATAATGGGTTTTCAGATTTTGGTGAAATTTGGCATGCATGTTTGGCATCAGGAGGACTTTCAAAAGAGGGTTCATTGACATTGATCACATTTCCGTTCAAGAGTTATCCCTGTTTGTTTATCTAAAATGTTGGATTTCTGCTCATATATCTTAGCCATGGGTTATTGGATTCTGTTGAAATGTGGTATGGAGGTATGACATCAGGAGGGCTTTCAAAAGATGCTTTAATTCTGTTGTTTGCAAATTCCATTTAAGAGTTATCCCTCTTTGTTCATATGAATTTGAAATTTGATTTTTGTCCATCTCCTGATGAATCTTTTTTAATTTGGATTCCGTTCTGCCGATGTTTCAATTGGCACCATGGGGGTATCACAGCATCCGAGGTGCAACTTCTTTTTAAAGATGATTGTTGAATTTATTATGTATCTTTTAGTTATTAGAAATGTATATAATCTTTTTTTCCTGTAAATTGAATCAGCCTTTTGGATTCTTTTGGAAAACTGAGTATTCTTTATTTGGGAGATATAGTAGAAATAACCTTTTGAGATCACTATCAAATGCATCATATTCACTTTGTTGAATGGTAATCGTTATAGAGGTCCAAGCAAGAAAACCATGGATCCAGAAGAACAAAGAAGAAAAGAAGAAGAAGAAAGAAAGCGACGTGAATTTCAGCAAACACAGCAGAGATTGAAGCATTTTGGGAAAGGGAGATCATCCAATATTGATCCCAACAAGCTGATAGAGAACATGTTTGGACAGCCAAAGCAGCAGAAAAACAATTCCAAGCCAGGTATGTTTTCACTGATTGCGAATATTTTCTTCATTATTTAAAGGTGTAGATAAAATAAAATGAAATCCAAATTAAAGGGGCACAATCAGGTTGAATGCCTAAAAATGTTTAAAATTAGTATCCTTACACTGTTCGATAGCTTGTCTGGGATATTGGAAAGATTCTGGCTTATTATGGGGGTTCCTGGAATCGCTTTCTCTCCTGTGAAATCCATATTTTATGTGCTTTGGTATATATGGTGATCAGATTTTTGAATAGACCATTTATATGATAACACACAGTAACACATCATAATATCCTACGACATTCATTTACAGATAAGAACAGTAATGTGATGTTATACATGTATTTCAAATCACAGTTTTCCTTTTAGCTCAACTTCAATTTGCCAAAAGTTTGAGCTATTATGGGTTGGCTTCGTTCAACAATTTCTGTTAGCACACCTACAGGTCTCATCTGTCATCCGGTTATCACCAAACTTCATATGGATCATTGGGCTGACCTCTAGATGGGAACCATCAGTTTTTTCTGAAATTCGTTAAAAACATGGCCACCAGCAGCCTTCTTGGATTTAAAATTATAATCCATCGGCACACCCTGCAGCCCGCATTTTTTGGGGAATTGTTTTGAAAATTTATAGGCATGTCAGGGTTTCCGCCAGGCCGGCTGCGGGTCCGTCCCACGGACCCATTCCCCTCGCAGATGATCTGTTTGATTCATACATGTACCAAAAGTCAATAGCAATATGTCATAAAAAATCCGTCTGCAACGGCAGTTCGGGGGGTTAAACAGAATACTGGTGAAAAAGCGGGTCAATTGAGCACAGTGTGTTACCGGGACAGCGTAACCCTTTGAAATCAAAGCGCCAAAACTACAACGTAATGTTTGGTGTGTATTGAAATAGCGACGTTATATACAGCGTAATAAATGTTGCGGTAACATCAAAGAACATCGGAGTGCTGAGTAGGGATATTATTTTTGCACTGGATTTCTGTGGTTGAGACTATACTCATGCTCGGAGATCCCGTGCTATCGTACGATTACATAATTTGATCAAAGAATGCCAAATTGCTGAGTTAGGCAGAGTAGGGATCAACATACGCCAACAGTCGGTTCTCCTACCAAAGGAGGTATCTACCTCCGAGATCCCGTGCTATCGTACTATTATAATACGGAACCTGTCCCAAATCAGTCTTTATAGCAGGAATTCATAGGGACAACACCATTCATTTGACCCATATTACATACATGGAGGATAAACACAAAAAATATACCCCCCCCCCCCCAATATGGAGATAAAGTCAATGTACGGTCAATAATAGTTTCGTTGTCCCGCCTGGGTCCCCAAACACAAACAACGGCGCACATGTTCCCATTGCCCGCCAAAACTCAATTATATCTTATAACACGTTGGCTAAAACTCTATAGCAGCGGTCGTCAGTTGTTGGACTAATACAGACTATTGACAAGCTACGCGTTTCGAGTTTGAAAGGTTTCGCTACCATTCGCATTTCGCCGCTATAAATATCTCCTGCAGACAAACCCTGCAGTATAAATGACGTCACAGTGCACAAATAGTTTTACGATTGAGAGAATACATGGAATATATCAGTTTTATTTTCACGGAAGCTACTTGAAATTCTAGGAAATACTTAATTCAATTCTCCCAGCTAGGTATTATTGGACAATGCATAGATGCTTTTTAGTGTTTAGTTTGTCGGAATCTTATTGTAAGTTATAAATTTTTAAACACTGTAACTTGTAGCTTTATATGGTCTTCAATCAGACGGCAGTCTTACGTGCGTAATTAAATGATTAATTATCTGGATACCATCAACAGAATTAATGCACCCACGGAAAATGATTGACTTGCGTAATATACGTAGCTTTGGATTGCTTTGTGGGACACTCAGGTGCAAGGAAGTGGCTACTTTTCAGCGTCAAATAACAAAAATTTTGCCCGACGGGACAAACCATGGTCGTCCCGTCGCGTTATGTGTTTCCCCAATACGGACTCATTAATTTCCCCTTGGCGGAAACCCTGCATGTTTAGAATCACATCTAAATGGGAGATACATGTATCAAATTTGAACAATTTTTGATTAAAAAAGTGGCCGCCGGCAGCCATCTTGAATTTTACTCTTCTCATGACTTTGGCATGTCTGCTGACCACGTCCCTCATCCGATCATTACCAAACCCCATTTGGATCTTTTGGGTGACCATTAAATGGGAGCCAGCAAATATTTCTGAATTTCATTGAAAAACATGGCCTCCGCCTGACATCTTGCATTTTACTCTTTGTATGACTAAATTCTTCGGCACACCAAACGGGCCACTCCCTTATCCGATCATCACCAAACTTCATATGGATCTTCGGGGTCACCTTTAGATGGGAGCCGTCTATTTTTGAAATTTGTTAAAAAACATGGCTGCCAGCAGCCATCATGGATTTCAAATTTGAATCAATCGGCACACCCTGCAGCCCGCATTTATTGGAGAATTAAATTTGAAAATTTACAGGCATATTAAAAATCTATTCTAGTTGGGAGCAACCTAATTTGAGTTATTTTCGATGAAACACATTTTACATTTTACTCTTTGTATTACTTAATTATTGGCACACTTTCAAATGCCAACAGCTGATTAACAAGGATACTTACCAAACAACAGAACAGTATCCACACTTCATCTCATCTCATCGCTCCATTAACTGCAACATTTGACATTAGACCCTCTCCAAGTTGAGCTTCAACATCATTGACAGTGTCAATTTGACACTTTCATTATAATAAGCCAAGCTCCCCAAACACACAACATTTTCTAGGTCTTTTATTCAACCAACCTCTGACTGAACTTTGTATCTGTTATCTGAGTTTTACTCCTCTGCTGGTCCATTGAATAATTTCATTGGAGGAATCAGCCACGGAGCACAAGTCATTTACTATAACCATTATTGTCCTGTGGCTGTTATCCACAATATACTGCACACAGAGTTACATTGCTGTATACGTATGCAGTAATCAATTCAAGTCTGAGTTTAGTGTGCCTGTTATTTGCAGAATGAGGTCCCCAGAGGGTCAATTTAGTGATGCTATCCTGCATAGCAGGCTAGCATCACCAAATTCATCCTCTGGGGATCTCATTCTGCATGGCATCATCTGCTATGGGAGAATAGACTCTTGTTGAAGTTCCCAAATGGTGAATATTTCGATGTACACCCATTGGGAACCTCGATTATGCAATGTGTCGTCTGCAAATTTGGGAATATAGAGAAACTAAACTAAAAAAAAAGAGATAGAATCTATGCGAAGAAGTTTCTATAGAAATTTTATAATAAAGATACTTTCCAGAGAAGATGAGGCCTAAGCAGAATGAGGTCCCCAGAGGGTGAATTTAGTGATGCTAGCCTGCTATGCGGGATAGCGTCACTAAATTCACCTTCTGGGGACCTCGTTCTGCAAATGACAGGCACACTAAACTCAGACTTGAATCAATTGTATTTGGCTTATACATGTACTTTCCTTCAATCGCTTTAATCCCTCAAGTAGACAAACTGGTGGTATAATACGGGCAATTGATTATATAATCTCTTCTTCACTCGTTGCTTTCCTTTAGCTTAAACTGGATTGTTTGACTGAAAGGACTGTGTTCACTGTGACATTTTGGTGAGAATTTTGTGTGTATGGAGTTAAGCATTTATATGCTGGTAGGAAAATTCATTGTACTATTTCCAATAACCAATTAAATATGTGATTTATTTCACGTAATTATTTTATAGATTCAGGTGTATAGAATAGATATTTTGAGCTGAATATACCAGTTAACGCAAGCTTCTGTCACCAGAAATTGATATTCCTTTGCTTTCTGTTCAGACTGATTGTGTTTTTCAATTGATTATCTGTTTTTCTAATTTAAAGTCAAGTACATAGTGTCAGGAACTATAACTTTGGAAAACATGTATGTTACATATCAACAACCACTTACGTTATTTTAATGATGGGAACAGATGGGAAGTTTAATTTCTTCAGAAGACTAATATTATTTGATTTTCTTGGCTATACAAAGCCCACCTGCAGAAAAAGTGTGTCCCAACTGTGTTATTTTTTTTTGCGTAATCACCTCATTAAGCTGAATGGTGATATTAAAAAATTAGCAATCACATGTGCCGTGAAACATATTGTTTCGTTTCTTAATTCAGTTGAATTGTGATATTAAACATTTAGCAACTACATATGCCTTTAAACACATTCTGTATACATTTCACAGGTGAGAGAGCAGGGAAGTCAAGTATCTTTGACACCGATGTTTCCCATGTTATTTGTGAATACTAATACATATATGCCTTCAGAATGGGATTCATAAAAAAATCAGTTTTAATATAAGTGCCCCCCCCCTGTAAACAAGATCACACCATTAACCCTTTCTTTACTAAATGCCCATTGACGAGTAGTTCCCTTTGTTAATATGCTGATAATAAATTCAACGAACATAGGTTTGAACCTTCCTCACCTATGAATATGAATCCTTCTGCACTTGTATTATATTTTAGTCTGGCTGTCATCTGCTTTTATTATCTGACCATTCCTACAATTGAATATTATACCATTCCAATGTATACGTTTATAGCTGAATGAGAGAATTCATTTAGTGTAGAAAGGGTTAATATCATTCAAGCTAATTTTTCCTTCTTGCAGCTGCTAGCAGTAACGTTGATGATTCAGGATTTGGAGATTTTAAACAAGCCTCTGCTAGCCCACCACTTAACAGTGCCCCTCAAAGTAGTCAAATACCTGTAGATGTGATCCCTATTGAGTCGCCACCTAGTCAGCCAATACCTCAACAGCAAATTCAACAACAACCTGAGGCCATTCCAAATCAGAATTCCAAGAAAGAGCCCCCAAAGAAAGGTAGGTTATCTAGTGTTTTTTGTTTTCATTTCTTAACCCTTTGATGATGGGAGCGACACTGATGCAGCATTAAAGATCCTGTGCCAGTGCATTCTATTATATATGCGAGTCTCCCATAGGGAGCCTCGTATATATAAGAGAATGCACTGGCACACAAGGTCAAGGTAAATATAGTTAGGCCAATGTATTCTCTTATATATGCGAGGTCCCCTATGGAAGACTTACATATATAAGAGAAGGCATGAAATGTGAAAATGCAAGAAGAAACATTTTGTTCTGTGCAGAAATAACCAAGTTTGAACTATAATTACTTTAACTTCATTCTCATGACTAATGGGTCAATAAAATTTAACTCTTTTTATAACTTTCAATGAAATATTATGATTTTGTGCTGGTCATTCAACATTTTCTTGCACTTACAGTAATGCCCTAATTAATTGACTCTTTAACCACAGCCGAATTATGGGTAACTTTTCAGTATTTAGTCGGATATATGGCTTGTTGCCATTCATCGGAAAGCTCTCTGAGAGCTTTCCGATGAATGGCAACAAGCCATATTTCCGACTAAATCCTGAAAAGTTACCCATAATTCTGCTGTGGTTAAAGAGTCAATTAATTAGGGCATTACTGTATTTTGCATCCTGTTATCGTGGCAGTTATGTTTGCAAGTATCTGTCTCTCTCACACACAGCACTGTGCTGCAACATCAAACGCGAATTACATCAGCATTATTGGGCATGTGCAACACGCAGACTTTGTACTGTAGCAATCAACTTATTTGCCACATCGTAACTGATTGTCTGAGTGAACATCACTTTCTCTTCGAGATTCTCTTTCATACTCAATCAAAGGACCATGATGCCGCAGCTTTGTCTTTAACTATTCAAAATCATCTGCAATAGACATGAACATACTTATTTTCATAAAATCTTCACAGGTGAAATATCGCTTATGCCAGTTAAAAGATGAGCGAGTGGTACATTTAATACGCTTGCAATGGAAATGCTCGTGCAGTGATTTCCAGGCCTGTCTATGTTTTTTTTAATTTGATATCTGAATTTTATCTCTTTTCCGGCCTTTCCTAAATGAAAATTCTAGTAGCGATGGGGTAGTCGTATTCTGTATTTGTATTGTATTTGGGATGATTACAAATTTTGAAATGGTTGTATTATATTTGTAATGAAGAATACTAGGAGCCAAATTATTGTTTGTGAAATCAAATAGTTTGAAAATTGGAGAGTATTTTCATTGACTGTTTTTATTATATCTTGCCAAAGTATTCTGGATTAATTTTTTTTTTGAAAGTTCAGATTAAAAAAAATTTCAAATGATTTGATTACTTTTAGAAAAGTATTGTATTTGCAATCTATTGTATTTGCAATCAAATACATCAACTGGAAAAGGTATTTCTATTTTAACCCTTTCTTAGAGCTCTTTCCATCAATGTATCACATTATTATAAGGCCAAAGCGAAAAATAGGTGTGTTTCCACTCCCATCCATAAAAAAACAGGGGTGGGGCGGTGGCTTTTCACTTAATTTTTTTTTTTCACTTTATTTTTTTCGCGGAGAAATTCAAATATCATATTTGTGCTATCTTTCTAATAATTATGTCATTTATGAACTTATTGTGAAGGCTAACAATGTATGTACTGAATTTCAGTGCCTTGTATTTAATCTACATGTGCATCATTGCTTTCGAATTCGTTTTACAGCTGTTTCAGGTACCCGGCCTGGCTGAGATTTTCTTGCTGGCCTCAAATGTTTTTAATTTTTCAGACGGCTAGTCTGCACATTAACCTGTCCGTGTGTTAATATTTATTGTTTTCCCAATCCCAACAGCATCAATAAACAACCACCGCATACATCAACTGACACATGGGTGAGTGTGTGCGATCGCGTATTCTAGATATAAATAAGACAACCCGCGGTCGGCCATGCTTCACATCGAATTGCGTCGCGTATTTCGAACTATAAACTGGCGAGTCACTTCGGAAATCACACGTCGCCTCGTCGTGATATGGCTTTGTTGCTAAAACGACGTTAAACCCCAATCAATCAATCGGAAATCCCACGTCGTTTATGGGCTGTGTTTGTAAACAAAATACAATGTATAATTATAGCGCCTCAAACTTCGCGTAATTGGGCGGTGACAAAGCTGTTCATAGAAACGTAAACCTGATCACGCGAATTCCTGGAATCGGGCTAAATATAGAACATACGACATCGCATTGAAATATACTATTAACACGATCGATTGTGTATTCGGGGACTCGCGAGTAAAATTGTATATATACATATACAATGTACCATGCACGAGCGACAACTACCGGTATGTATGCGATAAAACCAAGCAGTGAAAACACGTGCGTTTTGGCGGGAAAATGACTGTCCGTGATTAAGCTATATCCTAAATATTATATCGTTTGCACAGACCTTGCAATGCATACAAGGAACAGCATTCTGTACACAATACATGGCCCATTTTTAATATATGGGGATCTCTATAAAAAACATACCGTGTCCGATATATTTACGTGACTGTGTGATCGTTTGCGAGCAAAAAAGGCATGTACGCACTATACCGTACTTGCATGTTGCTACAAACGGACTTCTAGCTGATACTAAAATCGCTTGCTCAGAAGTTTTCACAAGTATATACCTGGAACACATTGCCAATGGGATGATGCAAGCTACAATGCTTTTGTTTTCGTATGGCTGTCATAACGTTGTGATTTATAGTAGTTTGCCCTTCAACTGTAGTTTTTAATTGTCATTTCTGCGACCAGCTGATAATGCAGGAAATTCCTGCGGGGAATCATGCCAGGCAAAACGCGTTTACGACCACATTTATTGTCAACAACTCTCCTCATAATTTCTCATAGAGAGAAACATGATACCTATATCAACCTACTCTACCTGTTTTATCCCCGGAACGTAACTTTTGGTGAAGGACCGAATACCTGTATGTCGGCACCACTCTTCGTATATGATCCGACTATAGAAGCACGCGCAAAATTACGCAACGTATACGCATTATTTTGCCGGTATATTTGGGCATGTCGTTAGTTGACGTACATTAATAATGCGGTCATAAACTCATCACCCTAATGCCGCCATGGAGCTTCATTTTACAGTGTGTCTGAAAACCACGTGCGCGTTTGTTTTTGTTTACAATCTGTTGCTATATCGGTCACAACACGGAATTGTATTGTCAGTGGGTCGATTTAATAACCAAATAAGGAGACAATTTTAGTATGCTTGTTTATGTGAGAGGTCTATATATAACAATATAAATAGTGTAGTATTAATTCACGTGGAAATAGTAAATACATCGTATTTTATTTTTCGGGATTTGGAAAATAAATAAAGTGAGTTTCGTCGGGGGGTTTTGAGGTCGGGCGGGCGGGGGAGTGGAAACATGCCTATTTTTCGCTTTGGCCTAATCAATAAATTTGAAAAATGATCAAGGAAATATGAGGCCCCCACCCCCTCTTTTCGTATGCCGTATTCCATGCCCTGTTATGCGGTACGCCGTATTCCGGCCCTCTGTTAGGAGGTATTCGGTATTCCAAAAATACAGGTATTCGTACGCCGACCTTCCAAAAAATGGAATTTTCATATATTTTTATGTATTCCATATGGCTGTTAACTGGTATTCCGTATTCCACCATCTGTGTTAAGTGGTATTCCGTATTCCACGGGGGGTGGGGGTGGGGGCCTCAAATATGGGTTGATACAAAAATCGGACTTGGCACTGAAAGGGTTAATCAATATAATCGCCGCATCCTTAGCTGTAGAGCAAATTCTCTATTTTTCATATCTAATTGCAGATCTCATGTCGATGATGATGCAGTGTTCTGATTTAAATGCACCAATTAAAGCACAAACATTCCACAAGCCATCTCTGAAAGACGTGGATACAAGTCAAAATGCATCAAAACGCATACAAACTTACCAGAGTGTACAGTCAAGACAGTGGAATGACACATCACAAGATCTTAGCGGAATTTTTATGGTAGAACGTAAGTTTGTAAAAAATACATGAAAAGTATTTTATAGATAGTGCTAGTGGATAAAAACTTATGTTTAATATACATGTTAGTAATGATGGCAAAGCCATTAAAAGCTTTGTAATTTCTCAACATATAATATAAACATAAATCACATCAGTGTATATAACTAGAACCTATAATAAATTTTGAAAATGTTCATTATAAATTTAGCAGTCTGTATTGGAATATCACAATTTGGTAGTTTATCAGAGTATAGCTTCATGTCTCATGTTCAAATTAACACATTATACATGAGTGGCAAAAAATTATAAATAAGTAAACCAAATGAATATCCACACCAATAAATCTTGCAAAAAGAGAAAGCTAAAGAAATAAAGATTTACGAAAAAAAACAAAATGAACCTGTGTTCAGTTAACCCTTTACCCAACAGAAGGGCCCTGTGCCAATGCATTCTCTTATATATGCGAGAATGCATATATAAGAGAATGCATCGGCTTAACACATTAAAAATTATAAAATTGTTAAAGAATGTAAGAAAAATTTAGGCCAATGCATTCTCTTATATATGCGAGGCGCATATATAAGAGAATGCATTGGCACAGGGCATAACTGTAACTATCACAATGTGGTCAAGGAGCCGGTTCCAATGATATCCATATGTGTATGGTTCTATTGAGACAGACCGAAGATATTTTAGGCTGTTGAAGCTTTATTTTGCCGGTTTTGGCCGGTTTGTTGGGTAAAGGGTTAAATGCAACTCCTCTTTTCTACCAGAACCCGCCCCTGTACCTCGCAGAGTGAGAAGAAGAACATCATCTACTAACAGTACAGATAGCAAAGAAAATCGACCACAGACGGCTACTGGACCATTCCCGGCATGGTGTTTATCAGAAGATACTATCCCAGTTGTATATAAGCATATTTATGAAGCTTCCACTGTGTATGTATTTCTATGCTTTAACACATCCATTCTCTAGATAATAATGAAGTTGGTGCATGCCTCAAAATATCATGCTGGATATCAGAATTTAGTGATGCTACCCCTCACTGCAAGCTAGCATCACCAAATTCATTCTCTGGGGACCTCATTCTGCATGGTCTCATCTGCTATGGGAGACCTAGACACAAATTTATGTTCCCAGATTGTGAAGAATGTGATTTGCACATATTGGGCACCTTGATTATGCATTGTATCATCTATTAATTTGGGGATATAGAAAAACTACAAAAGAAAAAGAATCTTTCTGAAGAAACTGAAGAAACTACAAAACTTGTTAATTTAGTAATAAAGATACTTTCCAGCAGAGAAGATGATGTCTAAGCAGAATGAGGTTCCCAGATGGTCCGCTGTGAGGGGTAGCATCACTAAATTCACCCTCTGGGGACCCCATTCAGCAAATGTCCAGCACCATATTTTGAGGACTGGGCTAGTGACTTAGAAATGGGCATTTATTTATGTAAACAGTAATGCTCTAAGTAATCGACTTCTTAACCACAGCAGAATTATGGGTAACTTTTCAGGATTTAGTCGTAAATATGGCTTGTTGCCATTCATCGGAAAGCTCTCGGTGAGAGCTTTCCGATGAATGGCAACAAGACATATTTACGACTAAATCCTGAAAAGTTACCCATAATTCTGCTGTGGTTAAGAAGTCGATTACTTAGGGCATTACTGTAGTAGAATTCAACTACAAAGAAGTCTGATGTGAATAGAATTTCTATGATGAAATTTGACTACACACACATCAATGCATCATTTAGTTATATATTTTGTTATTTGACAAATGGAATTTGTTAATGACATTCATGATGTAGGTCTCTAAGATGCAAGGTGAGGCATCACAATGTGCAGTGATAAATTGTTATATGCACACAATGGCATAATTCCCTTACCATAATACCTTTGATTACATGACTGTTCCAAGATTTCTCCCCGCTGTGCCATATTTACAAGTCTATATGGAACATGCGTGGCATAAGCATTCCATTGACGTCATACAATGTAAATGACTTTCACCTGAACCATGAAACCAGAACTATAAAATAAAATCATCATCACACATGACAAAACAAGCCCTCTTTGTGCCCGAATAAACCTTGATAGTCTGTTTTGTTTAATTCACGGAATCTAGGATGGGTGGCATGTTATAAACACAGAACGATACAACCATGGGTTTGTCGATATGGCACAAGTGCCATCGCGCCTTGCATTCTATCCTTCCCTGCTAGCAATCATGCTATATAAACATAACCATTAACACATTTATGTCATTCTGCGTATTTAGTCGATTGGGTGAATTGTCAGATTAATTGGTTACAACTACCATGTAGGTTTCCGAAATTGGAATTCAAGGGTTGCTGCATTACCTGGATCACATGATATACCTCACATAGACAATAGCCTGTCAATAGGTCACTTTGAATATAGATCTTTGAAATCCACAATGTTGTGATAACCTATATTTAAAGGTACTCAATCAGATTAAGCACCCCTAAATTACTATTTCTTTGGCTTCAGGGGTAAAAAATATTTGATTCGAGTCAAGGAACCCACCCACCAAAGCTCAGAGTGATCAGATATTGATTTTTGAAGTTTGTTATTTCTCGAGATGTGTACTAATAATTGCCCCAGAAACACTTATTCAAACGGACGGAGATGGATAAATTCTAAAATCAAGTGGTAATAATAACGCAATTTTGACCGAGACCATCCTTTTGACGGCAGGTTTCTGGGCCACAAACAATAGAAATAACAAAACTTCAAAAATTAATATCTGATCACTCTGAGCTTTGAGGGTAGGTTCCTCGACTCGAATCAAATATTTTTTACCCCCGAAGCCAAAGAAATAGTAATTTATGAGGGTCTGATCGGATTGAGTACCTTTTACCTCAATTTATTATTGTTGTCTCTGTGAACAGCAATGGTCAGATCCAGACAGACAGACTCTATCCTATACTGCTTCTCAGTGGTCTCAACAAAGAAATGCTCGGTAAAATCTGGATGCTTGTTAATCTAGAAACACCGGGTCAGCTGACTCGAACAGAACTCAATGCAGCCCTCGCTCTTATCGCTCTGGTTCAGGTGAGTTTGACAGAAAAGGGTTTAACCCGTTCTTCACTAAATGGATTCTAAAAGAATATGTTAGAATAGTCTATTATTCATTTGGAAGGGTGCTCAGGAAAAATTGGCTGAAAACAGACATATGAAAAGATACTAAAAATGCAGAAGAATTCACATTCATTGATAGCAAATGTTCAGATAATAAGTTAACAAATGGCAGTTTGTTGAACTTATTATCTGAACATTTCCTAAGGGAATTACTTGTCAGTGAGTAATCAGCAAAGAAAAGGTTAAAGTCATATAATGTGCTCATTTCTGTGTTTAAAGCTGATAGTTCAGTACACATGGATATATCCGCTACAAGGATGTACCAGTAAACTATATTAACAAAAGATCAAACCACAACAGTTGTTGATTATTTCAGAAAATATATCATGTCAGCAATGCAACTTTTTTTTTTTTAAATGAGCCCTTTTTATCAACTGAATTGATCATAGATAAACTTATTTAAATAATTCTGATGATGGACGATAGTCACTTTGAGCTATTTGTAAGAATGTAATGTAATATGTTGCGTGATTCCATTTTTCTAAACTTTTAAGAAAAGAACTACAATGAGCAAGTTTACTATAAAGACCAATTTGTTATTGCAGTACTCCAATTTAATACATATGCTCAGTGCAATTGTTTCAAAAACTAAATCTTTCAGAAATCATATATTTTTATATCAAATTTCATATATAGAATTCATATAAAACACCTCAAAAAACTTCATTCCCCCTCAGATAATACCCTGCATCTCCTATACTATCCATCCAATCATATTGACATTTTTAACAAATTGAGAACTTGTTAAATGCAGCACATTATGAGAGTTAATTAGACCGATGTGTTCTAACCTTCTTTTGAGTGTCACTTGATTCACTGTGGAGGAACTACTCCTGGTGATTTGGTTCTCAACCAAGCTTTATTTACATTCTCTACCGAGCAAAGTTTGCGGACGGCATATACTAATTTACCTAAGGCAGAGAATCGAGTTATTCGAAGATAACCGAGTGCTCGGTAGAGAATCGGAGTCCTCAGCAGAGAATCGGAATCGGAAAATAAAAATTCAATTTCTGCGTATTTCGGGATTAGTTTTTAACTTTTTTTTACACACACTGATGGCCAGTGACTATAATTTCACGGTAGCTCTATGAAACCCACGAAACACTGTTGTAATGCTGTTTCCATAGCCAGTTTCTTGAAATTTGGTCCTGAGTTTTCCTATCACATTCGGTGAACATCCAACCTATGAATGACCTGCTTTACATGGGTGTTTGTCTCCATTAAACCTATGGTGATAGACCAGCTTGGTTCGTAATACTGAGCATGAGCCCTTTCGAGTGAATGCAGTGATATGGGAGAGGTGCAAAATCATACAACTAAATTAATTACCACAGTATGGCAGCTGGTCAAGTTCAAAACAATCGCACACAGTAGTAAGTATGATAATACTAAACCAACACTGATTACCCAATTAACCCTTCCATGATTGGAATTTTTGTGAAAACCCTGTGCCAATGCATTCTCTTATATATCTGATTCTTCCAAGGAGCCTCACATATAAAAGAGAGTACATTGGCCTAACAAATTTTACCTTGACCGTGTAAGCCAGTACATTCTCTTATATATGTTATGGGAGACTTGCATTTATAAGAAAATGCACTGGCACAGGATTTTAATGCTGTACCAGCGCAGCTCACATCATGAAAGGGTTAACCCATTAACATGCGATGCTGTTGGGAGTCAAAGTTCAAAGTGTGATTTTTGAAAATGGAATATTTTCCAATCAATTGCCATTCAAAGGAAGGTTAGAACACCATCAGGTTAATTAATGCCTCTAGTGCATTGGACTTACCATGTTGTCCATTCTTGTGATATTTCAATATGATTGGATGAATATCATAGAAGATACAGTGTATTATATGATGGGGGGAACTTACTTTTTTTGAGGTGTTTGTTCCAGCAATTTCTTCACTGAACTTGATAGTGTACCTGTATTCAAGTAACCCCTCTGTCTTGCAGAATCATTATGAAATATCAATAGAACATCTGTTCAAATGTCCACAAGCCCCAGTACCGTACTTCCAACCCAAGAAACAGCAGCAGGAGCAACAACAACAACAACAACAACAGCAGCAGAATAGTCAACAACAACCACAATTGGAAACGAACGTCAATAACACCAGCCAAACCCAACCTTATCAGCCCATTCCTCTGAATGCACCAATGGCTCAACCACATCAAGTGGCCCAACCTACAACACAGTCAGCAGTCAACCAGGAAAATAGCTCTGCTGCAGTGATCCATAATACCTCTATCTCCATGGTAACCGATTCACAGCCTGCTGTTCTTGGAGGATTTAGTCATTCCGTCCCTACACCAGTTCTCACACAGATTCAGCCTCCAGGTACAAATTGTTTATAGCCATTTACAGTAATTCCCTAAATAATCAACTCCTTAACCACAGCAGAATTATGGGTATCATTTCAGGATTTAGTCGGAAATATGGTTTGCTGCCATTCATCGGAAAGCTCTCACTGAGTTAAAGATCTCTCTAATGGTGTAGAAGATTGGCAAAGATGTTTGGCAAAATTTCTGCACAATTAAATTAGGTGGATCCACTCGATCCTTACTGATAATACTCAGTATATTAACTACAAGCCATACCATTGAAGAATAAGAATTCACACCTACAATATTTTTAAATTCGATGTTTGAATTTTCATTGCATTGTGTTTTTATTTAATCTTGAATGTGTTGAGTTTATTTTATTTGTTTGATTTTGTAGCTTCCGCTGTACAATCAGGCGTATCTATGAGTGTTGCTTTGGGAGATGATGACGACTTTGCTGATTTCCAAGAAGCACCGAAGCCCAGCACATGTGAGTGTATGGTTCATAACATTTCTTACCTATTATATATCAGCTTTAACTTCATTTTCTCTGTAATTTGGTAAGTCTTTATCTTTACACGTGTGGACGAATCCTTTCATTCCACTGGGCAGGAATGGGACCCATTATTAACTTCAGTCTTAATTACGCTGGGCTGCACTTGCTACATATCGGAGATGGTGTAACTGCACACACTGGGCGTAATGTGATATAATCCCATTCTAAAATTGGTTGTACATTATTCAGAAATGTGTTATATAATTGAAAGAAAGTTTTAATTATTTATCCAAATGTTTATGTGCTTAATATCAAGGTTGTCCACTTTCATGATTAAAATATAAAAAGAGCTTTATTATGTATGTCAATTTTGTTCGAATTAGTCTAAGCTGTGACTGTTGATTCTCTCAAATTGGGTTTTGTCCAATTTCATGATTAAAAATATAAAAAGATCTTTACTATGCATTATAATTTCTAAATATAATATTAATTTCTTAATTTTTAGATACAGATAACCAGTTCGGTCTGTCTGAACCAGTCAAACAGGAAAGGAAATACAAGTGAGTTCATATGTTTTGACAACTGGTTGAATGTGGTTGTTAACCCTTTAATGATGGGAACCGTGCTGGTGCAGCATTAAAGATCCTGTGCCAGTGCATTCTCTTATATAATAAGTGACTACCTCGCCAGTGTGTGAAATGAAGCCAGTAGCTATTACTGCATTGATTACGCTGGAATACATGTGGTCCTATTTCTCAATAGTGGCTGCTCAAAGATGTCATAAACCTACTATTGTAGGACATGTTGATGTGATAAATATGGTATCTGATCCCTGAATTCATGTCCCCTTGAAATTGCCTTTCTATGAGAAACCATGAAAATTTATGCTGATGCAATCAAAGCCATTCACAGTATAAGAATATTCAATGATTAAATACTCATTAATAAATTCCATTTCAGATACATCTCATCAGTTCCAAACATCCAGTACAACCTCGACTCCATTCCAGTAGAAGAAAGACATTCCAATGTTAGCAACTTTTTTGGCAGCGACGATTCCTCCTCAGGTAATTATTGACTTTATTTGTTCACACTTGTTAGTTAATAATATTCGGAGCTATTGGCAACTTACCTTCCTTTCTGTTTGCCTTCCACTGAACTCAATATCTTGAGTGCTTGTGAATATTGTCAGTTTTCTGAAACCTCCGAATCTTTCAGATTAACGTCACTAATAAAACAAAGAGGCAGCTAGTTCAAGTCAGCTTAAATATTCAGTAAGGTTAAAACACCAAACAATTGCTAGGTTTTCATCCTTACCCTTCCTTATTTTTGACCCTTTCTGTAATAAATTGATTCTCCCACTCAGATATAAAAGTATACAGTGGAATGGTCTATTATTCATTTGGAGGGATGACCAGGTAATATAAGCAGACAACAAACAGATAAGAGACAATACAAATGCATTAAACTGTTATCCTATTGGTTCACATTATTCTCATCATCAAAAAAAGCTATTATTTTGACTATTAGACTCAGCTCCTTACATTTATAATTGATATTGTCATAAAATTAAATAAATAATAAAATTCGCTTGTGCACCCCACTTTAGAAAACAAAATTGGATGAGAATCTAGCAATTACTTCATTGTGACCTAATGAGCGTGACAAACAATATGGATTGCATGCCCAAATATGGAAGCATGATATTATATTGTTTTATGTAAGTTACTTCTAAATACAAGTTTTCCCATTGCAATATAATTAAATCATAACTATTATATATTTGGACAATGCTTAATTATGTAACTGTGCTACCATGCACAAGGTGTGGAATAAATAATAAATACAACACCTACCAGAAATGACAATATTTTTTATCAGATACTTTGTTAAAACCCTTTCATGACGGGAGCTGCGCTAGTGCAGCATTAAAGATCATGTGCCTGTGCATTCTCTTATATTTGCGAGTCTCACATAGGGATATAACATATATAAGAGAATGCACTGGCTTACAAGGTAAATATTGTTAGGCCAATGTATTCTCTTATTCTCACTTTTGGGAGCTACATATATAAGAGAATGCATTGGCACAGGGTTTTCGCTAATTATCAGGAAGTTCCATTCATGAAAGGGTTAACAGTATATGCAGCTCTTTTGATGGAAGGTTCTTGTATCACATGATATGGCCAGATAAACAAGATAGTTTGTTTCTCAAGGAATTTCTTTTTTCAAAGTTACAAGGGAGGCAGATATTTGTATTTATTATGTATATCAAAATTATTTTTGTAAGGATGCTGCTATGTATATAAAATAAAATGATTGGAGTGACTTATCTAACAAAGACACTAAATGTGTGCAATATACTTAACATTGCGACTTCACTTTTACCATTAATTTCAAATCTGTTAATTTTTAAATCCACTGATTTGTAATGAAAATTTCAGGATATATATTTCTTATTACAAGGAAACTTCATCTGTAATATTCTATCTAACACATTATTCAACTGGGTTGTGCTTCTGATAGGGCGCAGGATTTGTATGTTTATTGGGGGCGAGGAATTCCCTGAGTAACGATTTAGTTTTTCTGGCCTATTTACATTCTGTCTCGTAACCCTTTCTATGCTAAGTAGATTCTCCAACTCAGTTATAAAAAGTATACATTGGAATGGTCTATTATTCATCTGGAGGGATATTCAGGTAATAAAAGCAGACAACAGATTGTAAAAGTACAGAAGTAGTCCAATTTATCGGAAGGAAATGTTCAGATAATAAGTTAAGCAAACGACCTATGGTATGAACAGTTATCTGAACATTTCCTAAGGGATAACTACTCGTCAATGAGTTTTTAGTATAGAAAGGGTTAGATCAGCATGAGTTTATTTGTAGATATTCCGCACCTATGATTGCAAGTTCACTGCTCAGTTACTTATTAGAATGCACAATTCTTGTCAAATGTTTAACCCTTTCATGACTGGAGCTTCCTGAAATTTTTCGAAAAACCCTGTGCCAATGTATTCTCTTATATATGCGAGTCTCCCATAGGGAGCCTCGCATACATAAAAAAAATCCATTGGCTTAACAATAGTTATCTTGACCTTCTAAGCCAGTGCATTCTCTTGTATATATGAGGCTCCATATGGGAGACTCGGGATATATAAGAGAATGTGCTGGCACATGATCTATAATGCTGCACCAGCGTGGCTCCCGTCATGAGAGGGTTAAAGTGGGACAAATCTTCAAGCCTAAGATAAAGCGAAGTGGTTACTCTAAAGATGCTCTATCTCTTCATGGTAACACTGCCAACAAAATCAACAACAAGAAGGAATGCTTCAATTAGTGAATGTTCAGATGACCAGAATTGAATAGACAAAATCTTGGATAGTTTGTTCACACAATTGCTATGTCGTCACATATGAGGATATCGTGGGTTGTTAGTAAGCCAAGGTTAACCACTTGATTGACTACCCAACAATCTTTCCGTCTATGATTGTTACACACACGGCTGCAATTCCGTCACAAGTGGAGATAACCAAGGATACACCAAGATTTCCCAGCTGCAATCAAACAGTTCTTGAATTTCATTTTATACTCACGATCTCGTCGTGAGCATGCACGTTCCAACTACCGGTTACTATCCACTTACAATTGAATCATGGTCGTCTGAACATTCACTTTGTTGTTCCCAAAAAACGAAAAAAAGAAACATATTGTGTTGCACAAATTTCACTTAAAAGCATTTTAATTTTGTAATAACTGAAACTCTTGCTGACTTGTCTCTCTGACTCTAATTTATTATTTATACCCTGAATCCATACAGAAAGTTCAGGGAAGAGATACAGTAATGCCCTAATAATCGACTCCTTAACCACAGCAGAATTATGGGTAACTTTTCAGGATTTAGTTGGAAATATGGCTTGTTGCCATTCATTGGAAAGCTCTCATGAATGGCAACAAGCCATATTTCCGACTAAATCCTGAAAAATTACCCATAATTCTGCTGTGGTTAAGGAGTCGATTATTAGGGCATTACTGTAACCTCAATTTAATATTGTTGTCTTTGTAAACAGCAATGGTCAGATCCAGACAGACAGACTCTATCCTATCCAGCTTATTATTATTGTCAAATGTTTAGGGCATTATTTAGGGCATTACTGTATACCCTGAAAGTTCAGGGAAGAGATACACCATCTTTAATTTGTAAACTTGACCAAAGCTAGTAATTACGAGGTTTACTTCGAGATTATGATTATTTAAGATTATGCTACTTTTGACTTGATATCAGAAAGAGTACTATTTATTAGGTAATAACTTTATCACATGCTAGCCTAGGTATGATGCAAAACTTTTTTCAATATTAGAATGATATTACATGTACATATAAGCCCAGATAAGGTATGATGTAAAACTTTTCTTCAATATTATCAGAATGAGATTACGTGTACACATAATTCCAGATAATTGTTTTTTCAAATTAATTTTACTCCATTGCTTCTGATTGATGTTGTTTTTTTTCAATTAACCTTGTTGCATTGCTGTTTGAAATTTCACCTAACAATATTAGCATGTTACTTTACTGAACTTAATCAAAATCTCACATCTTGCCTAATTTTTGTTTTGATTTTCCCTTTTCTTCAGTTATGAAGTATGACTTCTATTTTCAACTGTAAATACTAAAGTTTTTCCGGCGATGACATCGTTCTGTCAACGCACTTTAATTTAAAGTCTTTACTCATTATTCATGTGAGTCTGAACCCTAAGAGGTGTCCATTTTTTCAATCACTCTAATAGCTTGCATAGTTCAATAATATATAAGAGAAAGATAATAAAGTTGAGTATTCTATGTACAAAATTTCATATGAGATAAATTTACTTGAACTATGTTTTATTTTGTCATGAAATCTCAAACAATACAAGTCTGGCTCATCCTGAATTCATTGTTTATAGTTGTATTCAACCATTAATGAGGTTCATGACAGGAGCTGCGCTGGTGCAGCATTAAAGATCCTGTGCCAATGCATACATAAGATAATTCATTGGCACAGGGTTGTTGCAAAATTTCGTAATGCTCCAGTCATGGAAGAGTTAAGTCCATGATTTCCTTGGTTTTGCCAGAAATATTAATCGGATGGCACATCTTGATGCGCAATTGTGCAGATGAAGTTTGTCCCGAAGCAGGTTGCAAAAGAATTTTTTAGTTAATGTTAAAGGCAAAAGTATAATTGGCATACAGGTAAACACAATGGTTTATATACAGCTTTGTGTTTAGATAAATTAGATAATCTTAAGTATCCCCAATACGTTGTCATCAAATATTTGCATGGAGGTACATGTATACTCTTTTAACTGAATTTGACAAACAAAAGTGGCACTGATTATTAACACTTTCATGACGGAAGCTGCACTGGTGCAGCATAAAAGATCCTGTGTCAGTGCATTCTCTTATGTATGCGAGTCTCCCATAGCTAGTCTCACATATATAAGAGAATGCACTGGCTAACAAGGTCAAGGTAAATATTGTTAGGTTACAGTATTCTCTTATATATGTGAGGCTCCCTATGGGAGACTCACATATATAATAGAGCTCATTGGCACAGGGTTTTCACAAAATTTCAGCAAGCTTCAGTCATGGAAGAGTTAAACTATGTATAAATTCCAATCATTTCGTGGCCATATGATTTTGAGTTATCCCTCTTTTAGCAATTACATGAAACCGAAATATCTATATTCAACTGCCATCGAATATAACTATAATCATTGAATTAATGATGTGCTCGACCTGATATACTGGTATGCATTTTAAAAATTATGACATCACATATATTTGATTAGAATAAATTAGCCTCATTATTTGATGTACTCATTCCAGAAAAGACTGGTAGTAGACCTAGACCACAAGGTAGAGTTATTCCCCCTGCATGAATCACTACCAAACCCTGCTTCCCTGATGATCATTGGTGCGGTTGGGTATAGAGTTCTGGTTCACCATATTGGTGCGGTGTTGCATTGCTTGAAATAGTTGGCTTATTACTCTGATGTACTCTTGCTGGGTGTTAGGTATGAGCCGGCAATCGCCATCTCTCATGTTTGAACTCTTTTGTCAGTGTCATTTATGTATCTTGTCACTCTTTTAGCATGCTCGGTAATTTTCATAGGGAAGATTCTTTCATACAGTGAAAGACATCTGCGTTGATTTTCTGGAGGCTGTACATATCTGTCTTGAGATTCTAAGTTCTGACAACTATTTCACCCTTTCTATACTGAATGGATTGTCCCACTCAGTTATAAACGTATGCATTGGAATTGTCTATTATTCATATGGAGGGATGTTCAGGTAATATAAGCAGATGACAGATGGACAAAAAGCTAATACAAGAGGAGAAGAATTCATATTTTTAGATGGCAAATGTTCGGATAAGTTCAACTAACGACCTAGTTCGTTTATTTAACTTATTATCTGAACATTTCCTTAGGGAACTACTCGTCAATGAGTGTTGAGTAAAGAAAGGGTTAAATTGAATTTTACTCTTTGCATGACTAAATCATTTGGCACAACCTACAGACCACCATCCCTCATCCGGTTGTCACCAAACTTAAAGAGGGACTGTACACTAAATCTGACCATTTATGGGACCATCTCCTATTATACTCAACATAATATATGCAATAGATGAATGAATTTGAGCTATGGGTGAGCCGAAATACACTTGTGTACTTTATGAACAATGTAAAACAAATGCTAATCATAATTCGTTTTTATTATAATTACCATGTGTTTTCATCGTTCATAGAGCACATGAGCATATTTCGTATCATCCATGGCTCAAATTAATTCTTTTGTTGCATATATTATGTTGAGTATAATAGAAGATGGTCCCATAAATGGCCTGATTTAGTGTACAGTCCCCCTTTAATATGGATCTTTTGAGTGACTACTAGATGGGAGCCATTAAATTTTTCTATATTTCGTTGAATGATAGTGGCCATCTTGGATTTTACTTTTTGCATGAATAAATTCTTTGGCACACCCTACAGGCCACATCCCTCATCCAATCATCACCAAACTTCATATGGATCTTCGGGGTGACCACTAGATAGAAGCCTCCATCTAGATGGGAGCCATCATATTTTCTGAAATTTGATAAAAAACATGGCAGGCAGATGCCATCTTGGAATCAAATTTGAATCCATCGGCACAACCTGCAGCCCGCATTTATCACAGAATAATTTTGAAAATTAAGAAGCATGTTTAGGGTCCCCTCTAGATGGGAGCTATCAAATTTGAATGATTTTCAATGAAAAACATGGCCACTGGCTGCCATCTTGGATTTTACTCTTTGCATGACTAAATCCTTTGACCAGACCACACCCCTCATTCATATGTCACCCAACTTCATATGGATCTTCGGGGTAACCACCAGATGGAGCCACAAAATTTTTCCAAATTTCATTTAAAAACATGGCCGCTAGCTTCGATCTTGGATTTCACATTTGAATCCAACGGCAGCTGACATTTATTGGAGAAATGTTTTAAAAATTTACATTCATTTTCAGGATCACTTCTAAATGGGTGCTATCAAATTTTAATGATATTTGGCATGCCCAACTGCCCACATTTTTCATCCAATTGATCTCAAACTTCATATGGCTCTTCGGGTTAACCTCTGGTATTACTTAAACATTAAAACTTTCCATATTGCTTATCACTCAATTGACCATAATGTATGATATTATCCCCTTTCCATGTTGAGCTACAGTGTCATTGACACTTTCATTAAAATGTACTCAGGAGTCAGAACTCAGTTAACATGTAGTTGGGATTCATATGCTCGATTTAACCATTTCTTTACTAAAAACTTATTTGACGATTAGTTTTCGTAGGAAATGTTCAGTTAATAAATTCAACAAGCGACCATAGGTCATATGTTGAACTTATTTTCTTAACATTTCCCGCCAATAAATAGGACTCCTGCTGCCAAGCCTTGAAATAGTGTGTCTGTCATTTGCAGAATGAGGTCCCCAGAGGGTGAATTTAGTGATGCTACCCCGCATAGCGGGCTAGCATCACCAAATTCACCCTCTGGGGACCTCATTCTGCTTACACCTCAGCAGAATGAGGTCCCCAGAGGGTGAATTTGGTGATGCTAGCCCGCTATGCGGGGTAGCATCACTAAATTCACCCTCTGGGGACCTCATTCTGCAAATGACAGACACACTATTTCAAGGCTTTCCTGCTGCACTTTTATTACCTTTGATGTTTCTTCTGGTTATATTTCACGAAAAGCCCTGTATATGAATAATAGACCATTCCAATATATACTTTTATAACTGAGTGGAAGAATCCATTTAGTGTAGAAGGGGTTAACCAGTATTCAAGAATCAACAAAAAGGGTGGTACCCATCTTTTCAAGCAACAATATGTTCAAAGTTTGATTATTTCTTACCCAAATTCAAAGTTTGAGGGCAGTAGGGGCTGACACTCTATAAGTGTGCCTGTCTGAGTTCATTAGTTCGATTCTGGGTATACCTCTCTCTATGCTACATGTAAATATGTGTATTAAGATCCACTTAAATGTGACAGTAGTGTCAAAATGGTGTTATAATACTAGTATCATGACTCATCGAGTGTTTAGACTTTAATTGCAATTAACTTACACCACTCACAGCCACTCATGCATTAAACAATTACCTGGTCAGGTGGTTGACATATATTGTCAGTATGCTGTAGGGATTTTTTTTTTGGACGACAGGGGCTGAAAACGGTTTTACCAATTTATGACCCTAAAGTTCCCATTTCACAAAATCTCTTGGTTTTTAAAAAAATGTAGCATTTCCCCTTGATGATATATATCAGAGGTATGGATGCATGTGTGCTTAATTCAGTGAGCGTGAAATTTATTTCATGACTGTTCCATAAAAAAATTTCAAACTGTTAAATTACACAGATTTTTAAAATGATAATGTGTGTTCTAATAATCTTACATTTTCATAGAAATTCCCAGTTATGAGCCTCTATGTACCCAAATAGGGAAGAAAAATCTCTATGATATGCATAGATTTATTGCAACTTGGATTCCATCCTCCTTTGTCTTATTTCCCATGACTTAGGTAGTGATCAGGCCTGAAAATATGAATTCAACACTTAGAAGAGACAAAAAACAACAATCCGCAAACATGATACCAATCCAGCCCCAAAATATGGTGTTGTACATTTGCAGAATGAGGTCCCCAGAGAGTGAATTTTGTGATGCTTCCCCACACAGCAGGTTGGCATCTCCAAATTCATCCTCTGGGGGACCTCATTCTGCTTGGTCCCATCTGCTATGGGATACCTAGACACAGATTTAAGGCGGTGAAGATGGTGATGTGCACCCATTGGTCACCTCGATTATGAATTGTGTCGTCTGTCAATTTGGGAATTTAGAGAAGCTAAACTAAAAAAAAAAAAAAAAAAAAAAAAACTTGTTAATTTGATAACAAAGATACTTTCCAGAGAAGATCAGGCCTAAGCAGAATGAGGTCCCAAGAGAATGAATTTGGTTATGCTAGCCCACTGTGAACACAGCTACAATTCATCCTCTGGGGACCTCATTCTGCAAAAGTCTGGCAATTTATTTTCAGACCTGATAGTATTGGTGTAAACTGCATTGGAGCTAATTTACTACATAATGTAAAATATCAATGAATCCATCATTATTATTCACAAATCTTGAGTTTGGGTTGTTGACTTTTGACACATCATGTTATTTCTAAACAGCATTCCAACAGTTCATAATCTAGTGTGGTTTCATTTCCATGGAAACTGAAAGAAGTTTATTTCTGTGTTGCCTGTGCATGTATGAGTCAACTGTATGTGGTGCTGTGATGTACACTTATAAGCATCTATAGTTAAATTTCTACAAGAATTTTACATAATTTCATCAAGATAAAATTGAAAACTCACATTGGTAGAAAACTTAAACTTCTTATCATGTATATCAATTGTATGAAATGCTTGTTTTGGAGATTTGGTTTGATACCAAATTCAGTGAATTAATTTGTCATGTCACATTTTTCTTTTCTTTTTGTCACTTTCCTATCTCTGACAGCACCATTCATTGCTTTCTCTATCTGGTATTGGTTATGAAAGGTATTTTGGGATACATGTTCGATATTTTATCCAAATATCGTCTCACATGGATCAATCTTCCCTTTGTGAAGACTGCTGTTGCGATTTTCTTACGCGTTTCACTAGAATGGTGTTCTCACACTGCCGTCTTCTTTGGGATGCTTTATAGTCCAAAATCAATTGCTCTTTCCTTTTGGAGGAGATGGAAGTATCGCTTGAGAATTTGTTTTGATGTGATATGTGCATGCATTTTCCATAGAAATATTTTAGGGAGTGTGTTTAAATTTTCTGTATTGTTTGGTCTCCAAATATGCAAGAATAATAAGTGAAAAGTGTTCCCCTCAAATTCGTTGCACTTTGTTCGACTGCAAAATTAGGGTGAAATGAGCCAGAATAGGACAAATAAGTCGCTCATATCTCCCTCTAGTCTGGTCTCTGCCACAATGCATTTCTCACAGTACATACAGTAATGCTCTAAATAATCGACTCCTTAACCACAGCAGAATTATGATTAACTTTTCAGGATTTAGTCGGAAATATGGCTTGCTGCCATTCATCGGAAAGCTCTCAGTGAGAGCTTTCCGATGAATGGCAACAAGCCATATTTCCGATTAAATCCTGAAAAGTTACCCATAATTCTGCTGTGGTGTTTAGGTGTCGATTATTTAGGGAATTACTGTACATACATTTTATATCAAGCATATCATCAAGTATCTGATGGGTCATTTTGGAACTGCTAAAAGTAAAAGCTTGGTTCATTGAAGTGATCCTCAATGATGATTTTTGCCTGATTATTTGACCAAGACGTTTGAGTTTTCAGAGAGACCAGTAAAAAAACCTCTGTTACTAGGAAATAATTAGTTTCCTAATTAATTGTCACAAAATGGGACAGGAATTGCTACTATTTTTACCAGATTTTGATTGCAATTTTTCATTGAAAATCTATCTTTGAAAACACTTAAGGGAAATGTTTATCCCCAGATGTTGCTCATGCAGTTTGTTTTATTTTGGGAATAACATTGTAACTGTGCCTTCAAAAAGAGTTCATAGAAATTTGTGTCGCCTTTGGGTGTTGCTCGGCATATTTTGTTAAACATCGCTAGTAAGAATATATATTTCCAAATTAATTGTTATTCTTGTGTTATTTGGGTATCAAACTTTGAGGGTATAACTATCCTGAAGTTTTGTTCTGCATCTTGCGTGTTCCAAAGTAAGGTCTTTTTCAGAGTGTTAGTTTAATTTGAAGTGATTTATCATCTTTATTTTGAATTTCAAATTCCATGAAATCACTTTTTCTTCCCCTGTAATAATGCATCTCAAATACACATGATGAATGCTATTTTCAAGTAATCAGCTGCACAACCTTTATGTCAATACACACTATATTTTTTATTTTTCAGCATTTCATTTATAGTTGGAAACACAACTAGGATGTGTGTGCTCTTGTTTTTATATGTGTTAACCCCTTAATTACTGAAAGTATTCTCTCATTAAGTTACTTAAGTATATGATGGAATAATACATTCTCCATTTGTAGGGATGTTCAGATAATATGAGCAGTCGACAAGCAGATAAACCATTTTTGATTAGTGTGTAGGGATGTTTAGATAATGAACCTATTAGCTAAACATCTACAGTAATGCCCTAAATAATCGACTCCTTAACCACAGCAGAATTATGGGTAATTTTTCAGCATTCTGATGAATGGCAACAAGCCATATTTCCGACTAGGTCCTGAAAAATCACCCATAATTCTGCTGTGGTTAAGGAGTCGATTATTTAGGGCATTACTGTACAGATGAATCAATAGGAGTTAACCTTGTGTTTACTAAAAGATTCTCTCAATCAGCTATAAAATTATACATTGGAATGGCCTAATTATTCATTTGGAGGAGTGTTCAGGTAATAAAAGCAGACGGCAAACAGAAAAAAAACCAGATAATAGAAGAGCAGAATGATTAACCCTTTACCCAACAAAACGGCAAAAACCGGCCAAATAAAGCTTCAACAGCCTAAAATATCTTCGGTCTGTCTCAATAGAACCATACAAATATGGATATCATTGGAACCGGTTCATTGACCACATTGTGATGGTTACAGTTATGCCCTGTGCCAATGCATTCTCTTATATATGCGAGTCGACCATAGGTCGCCTCGCATATATAAGAGAATGCATTGGCCTAAATTTTAACACTTTTTACCATTTTTTCTTACATTCTTTAACAATTTTATAATTTTTAATGTGTTAAGCCAATGCATTCTCTTATATATGCGAGGCGACCTATGGTCGACTCGCATATATAAGAGAATGCATTGGCACAGGGCCCTTCTGTTGGGTAAAGGGTTAATATTCATTGGTGAGAAATGTTCAGATTATGAGATACATGTAGTAAGTTCAACAAATGGTGCTGTGGTCATTTATTGAACTTATAATAATATATAATTAAACATTTCCTAAGGGAACTACTTGCCAATTAGTTATTAGTATAGAAGGGTCAAACTACTACTCAGAGCTTGTATTCAATTATCAAAGTGTTAAATTGTATTTCTCACACAATTCAACATTTCATTATAATTAAACAAATTCATTAAAAATTAAAGATTAAAAATAATTCTACTCATTTCCTGAAGATTTTAATAATGATTTTCTTCATAAAACAGATATCATCTGCCCTTAATAAATTCACACAACATGAAACCAGAAGAAAGTACATTATGACCTTCCTTCCCCATCGAGAAATTTTCAATGAAAGTTTAAATTTTTTTTTAGATTTTTTTCAAAATCTTGCCTGTTATGTTGACCAGTCGGCCAACTCACTTTGAGACTACTCCATCTACATTTATTTTCTACATATAAACCTGCATCATGTTATCTGCTTCATTGATCCTGATCAGTTAGGGCTGACTCTTATTTCAGAGCCAACCTTCATTATACGCCCGAATGGTGAGTCAGAATACAAGAACTCACTTTAACACTGCTCATATCAATCTTTTTTTTTTACTCCACATTAATGACACATATACATTTGATCTCATATATTATATCTGAGTATATTGTTAAAATTAGCAATAACCATGAATTTCGTCTGAACCAAGTGCATTGATTGTACAAGCTACTAAACCCTTTATCACATTTGTCGATAGTTTATCAAATTAAATCATTAATGCCACTGGCTTTGCCCAGATTAAGTTTGCATTAACTGTTCACACAACAAAGCGATACAATAGGTGTCAAAGCTTTTTCACAATCCTATTATTTTGATACACTGCCTCATTTGCTACCACTTGAATAGACCTTTACCCGATTAACTGACTATCTTCCTTAATTTCAAATGAAAGAAAAATGCAAGTATTCAGTTATGAAAGAGCTAAAGATACTACTTTTTGAATTCTTTATTAGACGCGCCATTGACAGGTCACCTAAACTCATAATTTCACATAAACTCAAGCTTTGTTGCAAGTTGCCAATGTTACTGTTACATGTATTGCATTTTGCTCAGAAAAAGTTTGGCTATTGTAAATCTTCAATGCTGGAGCCTTCATTGCTAACTTTTCAGCTTTCTAATTGGGGCAGTACATTCATGTAAAATCTGTGCTCGTCCATGATTTATTTTATTTACAAGCATATTCAAATCCACAATTTTGGGCATTCGAGAATAGTTGACCATAGAATTAAGCTGTGATCCGCACCCAATGACATGAACACTTAGACGAGACTAAGAACAACCCATATACATGATGCCAATCAGGCCTCAAAATATGGTGCCAGACATTTGCAGAATGAGGTTCCCAGAGGGTGAATTTAATGATGCTACCCCACACAGTGGGCTAGCATCTCCAAATTCATATTCTGTGCATCTCATTCTGCATGCCCTCATTTGCTACGGATCACCGTAGAGATTCAGATTGAATGGAAATTGCCCGTAATTTTAGCGTGATCAAGTCATTTATATTTTGTCAAATTTCAGACATTAAAATGTTGATCATCTTTACATTAGAGTGCCCCATAGTCTTAACGCACACAATAAAATCCTGCTGCACATAGCAATTAACATATATTAGATAGTCATTCTTCTTCTTCATTCAAGGTTTTATTACTACCTATATTAACATTTAAAAAAAAATTAGTGTTGTACATCATTTCCAAGCTTTAATGATGGTGGCTCTTTAATAACCTCATAAATGGTATTTACGCATGTTACTTAGATACTTTTATAGATACAAAAAACTCTTCGCATGAATAAGGTGTGAAAATTCGGCCACGAAACAATATTGCATCCCATTTAATTTAGAGCTGTGTCAGCTGGCCGTGTGGCAGCTTTAAAGCATATATTCATTAATGTGACATTGATCTTGGACCAAAATATGATTCAAAATATGATGAATATTGCAGTGTATATCCAGATACCTGTTGTGTATAAATTGTATGCCAAATGGTAGAAATTTATCACTTTTGAATTTATATGTGATCAGACAATACAAGTACATCAATGAGAACATGGGCAAATATTGTCTTCCCCCAAGACATGCATATTGGAGAATTTATTGATTTATAATGTAAAATCTACATAGAGTTGTTACATAACATCATCACTTACATGTAAGATACATGTATATATATCCTAATGGAGGACTTTACCAGTGTCGCGGCACTTATAGGCTTATTATGAACTCACTAACAATTATCATTTTGGATTTAAAAATTGATGTACTACATCTATAGTTTAAATTACTAATTTAAACGAAGCTTTCATTTCCAAAGGCCTTCCTCAGTGTTATGGTAAATCACCATAGCTTAGCCAGTTAGAATGTGCCTGAGTTTAGTGTGCCTGTGATTTGCAGAATGAGGTCCACAGAGGGTGAATTTATATTAGTGACGCTTTCCCACATAGCGAGCTAGCATCACCAAATTCACCCTCTGGGGACCTCATTCTGAATGGCCTCATCTGCTATGGAAGGCATAAACTCAGATTGAAGTTCCCAAATGGTGAATATTGTGATGTACACCCATTGGGAACCTCGATTATGAAAATGTGTTGTCTGCCAATTTGGGGATATAGAGAAACTAAACTAAAAAAGAAATAGAATGTATGTGAAGAAGTTTCTATAGAAATTTGATAATAAAGAAACTTTCCAGAGAAGATGAAACCTAAGCAGGATGAGGTCCATATAGGGTGAATTTAATAATGCTAGCCTGCCATACGGAACAGCGTCACTAAATTCACCCTCTGGGGACCTCATTTTGCAAATGACAGGCACCTTATTCTCAGGCCTGGTTGGAACCAATACAGTAATGCTCTAAGTAATCGACTTCTTAACCACAGCAGAATTATGGGTAACTTTTCAGGATTTAGTCGGAAATATGGCTTGTTGCTATTCATCGGAAAGCTCTCGGCAATGAATGGCAACAAGCCATATTTCCGACTAAATCCTGAAAAGTTACCCATAATTCTGCTGTGGTTAAGAAGTTGATTACTTAGAGCATTACTATAGGTAAACATTTAGACACTAAAGCAATGTACCATGACCATCAAATCTTTGAACCAACAGCTTTGTTCATCTGAGCAAATTTTATTATATATTTATACTATGACCTCTCAACTAATGTGTCAATTTCACTACATGTAAATGTTCATATAAGTTTATTTATTGTATGCTCTGTCTGGTTCTATATGCGGAAATGCACTTGTGTGTTATAATTTGATGATTGCTGTGGCACTGGGATAATATTAGAATTTAGTCGGAAATATGGCTTGTTGCCATTCATTGCCGAGAGCTTTCCGATGAATAGCAACAAGCCATATTTCCACCACAGCAGAATTATGGGTAACTTTTCAGGATTTAATCGGAAATATGGCTTGTTGCCATTCATCGGAAAGCTCTCACTGAGAGCTTTCCGATGAATGGCAACAAGCCATATTTCCAACTAAATCCTGAAAAATTACACATAATTCTGCTGTGGTTAAGGAGTCGATTATTTATGGCATTACTGTATCCAGTGTCAATTTCTTAATCAAGCCTCAAAATATGGTGTAGAATGAGGTCCTCAGAGGGTGAATTTAGTGACAGCATCAACAAGTTCACTGCATTAGGAGACCTAGACACAGATCTAAGTTTCCAGATGGTGAATTGGACCATTGGCCACCTTGATTATGCATTGTGTCGTCTGCCAATTTGGGGGTTGTAGAGAAACTAAGCTTGTTAATTTGTTAATAAAGATACTTTTCAGAGAAGATGAGGTTTAATCAGGATGAGGTCCTCAGAAGGTGAATTTAGTGATGCTAGCCCGCTGGGGACCTCATTCTGAAAATGTCCGACACCATATTCTCAGGCCTGTCTGAATTCCACGTAAAATATGGCTTGTTGCCATTCATCGGAAAGCTCTCAGTGAAAGCTTTCCGATGAATGGCAGCAAGCCATATTTCCGACTAAATCCCGAAAAGTTACCCATAATTCTGCTATGGTTAAGGAGTCGATTATTTAGAGCATTACAGTATCCAGTGTCAATATCCAATATCCCATGTGTGCTGTTCTTTGTTTATTACACTCTCGACTAACATTACATCTCCTATTTGATCATTGGAATATTATATATCTTCTTGTTATAATTAAATTATTTAATTTATGACAACGCTCAGGACATTTATGTAACGAGTCGTCTGAGTCTGTCCAGATATGATACATGTTCAGAATGACTTCAAAGTTGTTGATCAAACCTCATTTGGACCTTGATATGGGGGAAATTATATGTATCATACTGAGAACCAATCATACAGTCATTTTCTTGCTCCCAGTGGTATCAATACGGCCAAATTTTACATTTACTCTGAAAAAGAAAAACAGACACAATGGCATTTAATTTTTTTACACAAATTAGGATTATGAAGATGTGCTGGAAGCTGTGTTATTTTGTGGTCAAACTGTTTCAGACGAGTCCATTGCATTCATTTCCATAGTGAGCTACACATATATAAGAGAATGCATTGGCCGAACAATATTTACCTTGACCTTGTAAGCCAGTGCATTCTCTTATATATGTGAGTCTCATGTACCAAATTACCAATTGGCTGAGAATAAAGCATTACTTACTTTTAAAAAAGTCTCCCTGAGAGACTCGCATCTATAAGAGAAAGCACTGGCACAGGATCTTCAATGCTGCACCAGCGCAGCTCCCGTAATGAAAGGGTTAAATGTTGGTATCTGATTAGACTATAACTGGACTTTTATCAGTAATTCCAGTGTTTACATAATAATGGTTTTGACATGCAAATTCTCATTATTGTAGAGTCATAATAATGAACAGTCAATCTGTCTTTTCATGTACTTGTCGATTGTGATATACACCCATTGGGAACTCGATTATGCAATGTGTCGTCTGCCAATTTGGGGATATAGAGAAACTAAACTAAAAAAGAAATAGTCTTTGTGAAGAAGTTTCTATAGAAATTTGATAATAAAGAAACTTTCCAGAGAAGATGAGGCCTAAGCAGAATGATGTCCACAGTGGGTGAATTTAGTGATGCTAGTCCACTATGCTGGATAGCGTCACTAAATTCACCCTCTGGGGACCTCATTCTGCAAATGACAGGCCTTATTCTCATCCTTGCTTGAGTCCCTCTACACCTTTTTTTTCCAGGAAATATATTAGTAGGATATTTCATTGTTTGCTTTACATTTCAGATGAAAGCATGGATGATTTCGATCGTTTCCAAGGGAAGCCAAGTGACAGCACATTTAGTACATCAGAGCAATCAGAAAATGAAGATTTTAAGGTCATGGAGTCATATATTGACACCATAGCCCGGAAAATAACGCTTGATGACAGCCCTCTACACAGACCCGTTCATCAACCAGTAAATACGGAGGCCAGTGGGTCTTCCAAGAAAGCTGTCGGTAATGTTAACGTTTTCCCGGCAAAATTACAGGAAACCACAATTCAAAAAATGGCAGCAGTTAGAAATCTGTTTTCAAACGGCGATCAGGTTAAAGTCGAAGAAGGTGATGAGTTTGATGATTTTAAAAGTGCTCATGAATTGCCATCTACTACTGCAGAACAGAAGGCTTCCGATTCGAAAGGAGACTTCAGTTTGATTGGTGACGAGGATAAATATGCAGCCCTGAGAGCCGTGCTGGAGAATGAATCTGCTATCATATCAAAAGAGCCACCAAGTTCAGTATCGCTATCAATGGACCAATCTAATGATGTTCTCACTGTCGTCGTGGATACTGTGGAACCTGATTCTGATAATTGGTGTGACTTCAAGAATGCAGACGGAGGTGGGAGTGTTGACGATGAATCAATCGCATCTCAGGCGTCGACAACGGTAGACGTTAGCCAAAAAGATGCAATTCTAAATTTATATTCGGGGACAAAACAGGGGCCATTATCTGGACTCTCATCGGCTTCTGAGACAAGTATACTTTCTGGTGATACGAAACTGCAGAATGTAGACCTACTTTCTGAGATTGATTCATCAACTTCACATATCAAACCCGTTAATGATGATTGGGCTGGATTTTCTACTTCAGAGCCAAAAAATGAGGCTATTCCAACTGAAGAGTTTTCAGCATTTCATGAAAATAAAAACATAAGTGATGCTGATAATGATAATTGGGCTGACTTTCAATCTGTGAATTCACCTGAGGAAAATAATCAGACAGTTAGTGTTTCTGTTACTAACCAGAACCTTGACCAGACTGAAATTTTAGGCTTATTTAAAGTTCGAAATGATCTCTCAAATACACCAAAAATTATAAAAGATGACATTTTCTCACAGAAGGAAGAAGGTTTAAGTCAAAATGAAACAAAATTTACTTCTTCTGTGCCGAGATTAAAAGCAACTCGTTTATCGTCAGATGATGATATGATGTCGCCACCGCCTCTTAGTGAAGACCACATGGATGATATTTCAGAGTTTACGAGCGGTTATCATGGGATAGACGTTACTGAAATGTCAGAAATCCCATGTCAAAATGAACATCATAACTACTATAAGAGCACTGTAATAAACCAAGCTATAATTAAAAAGAAAGACGACTCTAAAGTTAACGAAAACTTGAAACATTCCTATTCAGATGAATTCCGATTAGACGATTACAAAAACAGTGGTGACCTTGACGATAACCAATCAATATCAAGCTTTGAGATGGGTTATAAAACCCGATCAGCAGGTGCTAAGGAAACCGAAAGTAGTGGCGGCGATAATCAGTCAGTCTCCAGCAGTGAGTTTCCGTTTCCGAACAAGGCCATAAACTTGGAGTCTAAGTCCTTGGACAGCCTCGATTTGAAACGGGTGAACAGTGAATGTAAATCGCTTGATAGTCTTGATATTAGGAAAGAGGACTTTGAGCTCAGGCGGGAAAATAGTGAAGCTAAATCTTTGGATAGCTTTGATATGGGGAAGGACAGCGTCAGTGTAAATGAAGTCAACAGTGATTTAGAGAATCGGGAGATGTCTGATAGAAATCCTAATACATCAAATGGTGAGTAATGTAGGTATTCCCGAGTAAATCCGACCACACCAAGGTTATAACATGCTTTATTGAAGTTTTAACCTTCAATGACAAAATTGTAAGCATCAGAAAAAATATTTGAAATATCCATTTGCATGTTACACAAAATAAACCATTCAGACCACACACATGTGACTAATAATCCCCTCCAATGGATGAGAATTAATATACCAAACCATATAGGACAAAATGTAGTAAAGCTTATAAATAAATAAATATAAAACTAATTACGACCATATGCTTGTGAAATGAATTAATGTGAGATGCAGTTGGATAAATGATATGAAGCAAGTTATGAAATGACCCGATGAAAGGAAAGGAGGAAAAAAAAATAAAAATAATTTTTTTTTTTTAAAACATAAAAACGCCCGTACGCATGCGACCTGTGTTCGATGATGTGTGAAGACATATTAGTGAACTAGACAATGTGAATAAAGATGGGAGATGAAATGAAAGTGGGAATAATGAATGTGCAAATGGAAGTGAACAAATAATGACAATGAACCATGATTTAGATGAAATTGCTAATAAATAATTAAAGATACTAAATAAAAATGTCCCGGGCAACAAATGGAGCACACCTATTTAGATAATTGCAAATTCAAAATACGAAAACATAAATGCCAGTTGAAATTATCCAAAATTAAACTTACACATTGCCGGGTATGAAACTGCTAAATTAAAATAAATTTTAAATAAATTAAAAAGTACTATTAAATAGATATGTGTAAAAGATTATCATCAAATTCAATGCTCATTCTGTAAACAGTACTGGTAGCCACATAGCACCATTGGCAATGCCACATATACAGAGTTGACATTTTTGCTGTACCATAAGAAATTTACCAGTATTCATTAATTACAATGACGTTTTGTTATGTCATGAGCATGACACTGTGTTTCTATGCACTCATCATCATTAATTATCTTCAGGGACTTGGAATAGGTCAGTGGAATAAGAGACACTTGGGTGGGGCATGAAATGTCACACCCACTTACTTTGTGATGCCTATTTTTGTCCCCCGATATTCCATCGGAGGACTGTAGTAATGACCCTCATGCATTCATCATTGTCCGAGTCTGTATTCTGTCATTTTCTGATCAATTTTTAAAAAACTTGGCACATATATCAACCAGCATGGGAACCTGCGATTTTGAGTTTGATCGGACTCATTTCGGTTGAGTTATTGCCATTTTTCGACATCGAATTGTACATCCTGGGATGCATCACATACCTGAGCCTGTATTCTGTCATTTTCCAGTCAATTTTTAAAAAATTTGTCACAGATGTCAACCAGCATGGAAATCTGCACACCTATGATTTTGAGTTCAGTTGGAGTCATTTTGGCAGACCCATTTTGGCGAAGCTCTTGTCATTTTTGCAATTATTTCTTGATTTCCAGCTTGTTAACCAAATAACTTGAACAAATATTGACCGATTTTAACATTTTGAGTGAATATGCACTTGGGTGCCCTAACTGTGAAATCAGCTTATCCTGTAATCTGTATCCTATGTACCTAAAACTTCAGTACATTGTTACTGACACACTGAAGATGTGCAACATATTTAGTGAATATGCACTTTGTATCATATTGATGTAATCAACTCCTCCTACAGTTTATAGTATAGGGATCTGAAACTCATGGACATTGTTACTCACACATTGGAGATATGCATGAGATATCACAATGACAGATCCATCGAGATTTGGGTGAAGTGAATACGCTCATCCAGATTTGGGTACCTGCATGAATATGCAAGCATTGTTTTCTTAAAGATATCCTTCAAACCTGCCACCTTCATTGTGGGACATTTTGGTCAGCGACCTTTTATTCAGACTATAACTGACTATAAATGTATTTCGGTTGTCGTATAAATCATGATGAATATGTGCCGGTCAGAGAGGCATAAGTTCGAATTTTAGGCATGATTCTTGTCTCTTTTCATTTTCTCACACTCACATAGTAAAGTGTGTTCATGTTACCGTCTTTGTATAAACTTCAATAAACACAGTGCTTTGACTGAAAAATAACCCCATTCACGGAGGGGAATCACATGGTTTCGAGTTGATGAGTATCACGCTTTTAAAATGGCCGAGGCGATCTAAAACGCAACCAGACGCGAGGGAAAAAGGTAATAAACTAAGATATGACATATTACGTATTATTTTGACAGCTACGAGCAGATGCTATACTATTTTTCAAACAAGCTGATATCTCACTTATGTCCAAATTCACATTTGTTATCTCTAACATTCTGTCCAAAGTTGTCAGTCGAAGGATTCTCCCAAGATGTATGGACTGGTGCATTCCACTCACCTCTGACTGGCAACTTTGGTCAGAATGTTATAGAGTATTTCCGTACAAATAAGGTATCAACTCGTTTAAAAAAAAACTAGCATATGCTCATAACAGTCAAACTACTATGTTTTGTGTCAGTTCCTCGTATATTATGTTTTTGTGCATTTGCACATTTTGATTGCGTGGTACTCACCAACCTCGAAACCACGTGATTCCCCTCCGTGCCATTCTCAGACATTGAAAAGAGAACATTTTCTTGAAAACCTCTGGGGTAGGTTGTCTAGTATAGGATCAAAAGGGTAACCCAAACAAAATATATTGTCTTTGACCTAATAGAAACTAATAATTATTATTAATCTCGAGGAGAGAACAAGTATTTTCACATGCGAAGTGGACTCAGTCACAATGTTCTCATTATTTATCCACAGATATACTTGGTGTGGACACAACATTAGATTCGTCCCGACGGCATTCTACAGGGTACATGCCAGTCCTCGGAGACCGATACAGTGGCGTGCTGGATGAAGTTCAGGTTTAAACAGTTTATAAACTATTTAACCCTATTATTAATGAATGGAGTCATCCAAACACAGCTTAATGCTTAGTTTAAACATTTATTCACCATATACATGTATGCATATAAATACACATGTACATACATTTGGCAATGGGATTGAAGAGCAAGTGCGAGCCACTTATATGATGCCTCTTTCCTGATTACCGTACACTGAAAAAATGAATAATTTAATACTTTCTTTACTAAATACCCATTTACGAGTAGATCCCTCAGGAAATGTTCATATAATAAGTTCAACAAAGGTCATTTGCCATTTGTTGAAGTTATAATCTGGTCATTTCCCATCTAATAATAGATGATCCTTCTGCACTTGTATTATCTTTTCATCTGTCTGGCATATGCTTACATTACCTGGACACCCCTTGAAATGAATAAATAGACTGTCCAATGTTTACTTTCATTACTGAATGGGAGAATCCATTTAGTAAAGAAAAGGTTAATACTTTGATTTCTGAATGCACTTTTCTTCCATTCAGTTATATATACATGTATATTGTTGGAATGGCCAATTTCTCATTCACAGTGATGTTCTGATGCTATAAGCAGATGACAGGCATAGAAACACTCTACTAATTTAAAAGTATAGGAGTTCACAAACCTCACATTAATTCAAAGAGTCCTTATGGCTAGCAGCCAGATTAGGGAGGTCATGGGGGACGCAAATCATATATGTGTTATTATGAGCTTAATTTCTGACAGATTATTTCCCAGCCAGAGATATGAAGTGTTATTAATTCTTTCCCCCACCCTTTGTCCCACCCTTTCTCAGTTAAAAACGTTAATATTGGAATTTTTCATATGGAGGGATGTTCAGGAAAAAGTAGTATGATGACAGATGCCTGTAACACAATGATAATAAGCAAGCCTTGAAATAGGGTGTCTGTCATTTGCAGAATGAGGTCCCCAGATGGTGAATTTAGTGATGCTACCCCGCATAGCAGACACCCTATTTCAAGGCTTGATAATAAGCATAGTATATATTTGTTACAGGACAGTGAACGACATGAGTATGAATGGGACAGGTGCCTGGCTGTATGTAACACAATGATATCTAACTCTAATAACATGTTCAACTCAATAAGCAGCTCCACTGTTTGTAACGAAGTCATCAACTCTACACAAGGCAATAACTATCTCACAGGTACGTGCATCTAATACATAAATCTCATATTGCTTCAGTATTATTAAAATCAGAATATTGAACAAGCTATGCAATCTACAGTAATGCCCTAAATAATCGACTCCTTAACCACAGAAGAATTATGGGTAATTTTTCAGGATTTAGTCGGAAATATGGCTGAATGGCAACAAGCCATATTTCTGTCTAAATCCTGAAAAATTACCCATAATTCTGCTGTGGTTAAGGAGTCGATTATTTAGGGCATTACTGTATATATAGTCTGACACTTTTGAACATCATTCCTATGACCACAACTATACATAGCTTCTCCAGGCGATTCCTGCAGTATGACGTCACTGCACACATTGTGAATTAAAATTTGTTTTATGATTAACCCTTCCTGACTGGAGCATCCTGAAATTTTGCGAAAACCCTGTGCCAATGCATTCTCTTATATATGTGAGTCTCCCAAAGTCGAAGGCATTTAATAACCCGTAATTATCTTAAAATATTTTATAGCTGATCTGATTTGTCTCAGCAATCAAAGAGTTATATTGTAATTTGAAACATTTACTGTTATAGGTATCATTGAAATTTACAAGGTTGCCTGCAGGATACAAGTATCAATGAATATATCAGGTAAGGATATGCTTATTTATGCCATTTTGCCACTCAAAGTCAATTTCACATTTTTCACACTGTTTCTCAGGCCAAATTTTTTTGAAAAGCATGTACATGCACTTTTATATTTTATTTTTATTTCGGGTGGCACTCCACCTCCACATCGTCTTGCTTCGGGTCTAATTTCAGCTGCCTGTGGCCAATATTTCCAGAACAGATGTCTAAAAAGTTTGTCCATCAATTTTATTTTGTCCAAAATCACCCAATCATGTATCACTGACACATTTATTGCTGAGAGTGCAGTTGCCATTCTTCACATGTTCAACATTTTCAACATATATTTGAATATAGTTACCAAATTCAAAATTTGAAAATTGATGCAGCACAATGCTTATTGCTGATGATTTCAAATATTCTTAAAGATGCATATTCTGAATTAATGCTCGCAAATTACTATTTCTTTGGCTTCGGGGGTAAAATATACTTGAATCGAGTCGAGGAACCCACCCATCAAAGCTCAGAGTGATCAGATATAAATTTTTTAAATCTATTACTTTTCACCACCAATAATTTTTTTAGTGGCCCAGTAAAAGTCGACGGGGAGACGGTCTCGGACCAAATTGCAGATGATAATGGATAACTCTAAAATCAAGTAGCTTTTTTGTGTCAGATATTTGACAAACTGGCAAAATGTTGATAAACAAAAGGCTTGGGCAATTTTATACTGTAGTTGACTGTAGTTAGCATTATTTTTGGGCAATTAATTGATTCTGATAACTGAAGAGTTATTTTTAAAAATGTTATTGTTGTTGGAATCTGATGATATGGGGACCATCAGATTGAGTACCTTTAAAGATAGAGTATCACTTCGTAATAAGTTTTATATTGATTACGAGGGATAAAATAATATATATGAATCGAAGACATGCTTATATCAATTAATTTTGATTTTATTTCTATCTTTTTGGTGCAATACATACAACTTTTCACTACAGTTTTATATTATGAGCTATTTTGAGAACCGAAAGTTGCACCCTCAAGCTGCACATAATTCGCAGTGAATTTCAGAAATAAACCGTAGTCAAATAATATACTCAGTCTTCAGTTTTATCTGTATTGTATTCTCAAAAAGCTGCATGTAGTCTTGAAATTATATTATAAAATACTGTTGTTGTTGTTGTAATTGTGGCCCGATAGAGATACACTATCTTAAACATGCTTCAGTAACATTAATGTCAGTTTATTTTCATGTTTATTTACTTTCAGCAATCATCAGTGATAAACTTGAAAAGCTCCAAAGAGAGATCAACTTAGCTTGGAACAATTTATCTGCTTTCATAGCTATGACACCACATATGGTAAGAACAGGAACCAGCTTAATGGTGCCGATAGGGTCATTGTCACAAGGCATCGGTCATGTTCATAGCCAGCTTATCAACTCGATCACAGATGTAGCCAGCTTTTTACAGGCGATCACATTTGTGGCTAGCTTTTCAAATTCTATCGTTTTATATAACGCAATGTATGATGTCATGAAGTTATAGGAATAAACTCAAGCAATTTCATGACATTAGGTATAGAAATGATTAACTCATATTTAATTTATTTCCTCCCTTATTATAAATGTTTAAGTTGTTTTTATTCATCTACTATGGAATGTGAATAGCTAAACAATTAGTCTCATTCATTCGGCCCACATGAATATGAAAGCTGGCTCATATGAGATTGCCCTTGAAAATCTGGCTACATTTATGCTCTATTTGAAAAGCTAGCTTCGAATGTGATCGATTCCTTGTGACAATGACCCCATCAGCCTTAATGGTGGGGGGGAGGTGTGGGAAGGGAACAACTTTTTCTTTGTCTTAATTTTCCCGTTAAGGCTTTATTTATTTTATATTCTTGAGCTGTCCTCCATTGATCTGGAAATGATGTAGATCTCATTGGAATTTTGTATTAAAGTTCACAATCAGAAACAATTTCAAAATTAGGTATTGTGGAATACATGAAACAAATGGTTCTAACACTGGTTAAACGAAGCATTAGCACTGTATGCATTTTGCGTCTTCCCATCTGTTTGCCCCACTTTATTCTTTGGTATCCAAGTTTAACTTCTATTGGAGGCCAGGTAAAGGTTTTCAGCAAAATGTTGGTAATATTCAAACTATTAGGGCCAATTAAATAAAAACACTGTGTTCTCAGGCACCACCCTCATCACCTAAAAAGGATGTCAAAAATAATGTAATTTCGAATTTATTCCGAATTTTATGAGTTAAAAACAAATATGTTTAATTAACCCCCAATTATAAATTTAAATAGGTTTGTGATAAATATGTAATGGCTGAATAGAATAGAAAGGCATGTGAGAATAGATTGTATAGAATTTTATTCCCAAAAGATTATCCATACATCCAAGACAGAGAATTCTTGGAAAAAATTTACATAAAAAACCCCTCTCTCATCCAATTTTGCCCGAAAACACAGGTATTTATTTTTATTGATGCATGTAGAAACACAAAAGGGTCAGTCCTTATTTTAAAAGTCTGCTTGTTGATATTAACCCTTTCGTGACGGGAGCTGTGCTGGTGCAGCATTAAAGATAATGTGCCAGTGCTTTCTCTTATATATGCAAGTGTCTCATAGAGAGCCTCGTATATATAAGAGAATGCATTGTCAAGGTAAATATTGTTAGGCCAATGCATTCTCATATATATACGAGGCTCCATATGGGAGACTCGCATACATAAGAGAATGTACTGGCTTATAAGGTCAAGGTAAATATTGTTAGGCCAATGCATTCTCTTACATATGCGAGGCTCCCTATGGGAGACTCGCATATATAAGAGAATGCATTGGCACAGTGTTTTCGCTAAATTTCAGGAAGTTCCAGTCATGAAAGAGTTAAATGAACTTTTAAATCCTTTATTCACTATATTTACTATCATTGTTTTTGTTTTCAGATGGACAACAGTTATTTTGATTTTAGCCATGCAGCGATGAAATCCGATGACGATTCACTTTCTTCACTCAGCTGTGGTGTGTGTCTACTCAATGTTGAGTCAATATCAAAGACATTTAATCCAGGAGAAGAGAACTCTAATTTATGGTACTCGGGGAGACAGTACCATACATCTTGTGCTAATTTCTGGGTGAACTGTGTTGACTCAACGCTGCCTTCCTTAAAACTACCAGAGTTACTATGATCAAAATATTTGATTTCCCTCTTCTTTTTTTTTAAATCTTACCAAAATCAGACTTTTTTTTATTTCCACTAAGTTCTGTTCGAATTTCATTTCAGGGGATATAGCTTCTGCATTGTTTTCCAGATGTCATTTTTATGTCATAGGCATTAATATATAAATAAATAAATAAACTCTGTTAACCCTTTGATGATGGGACGTGTGCTGGTGCAGCATTAAAGACCCTGTGCCAGTGCATTCTCTTATATATGCGAGTCTCCAATAGGGAGCCTCGCATATATAAGAGAATGCACTGGCTCACAACGTCAAGGTAAATATTATTGGGCATTATCTTATATATTCGAGGCTCCCTATGGGAAAGAATGCATTGGCACAGGGTTTTCGCAAAATTTCAGGAAGCTCCAGTCATGAAAGTGTTAATATCTGATTTTATCATAGTTGGTTTTTGGCTTCTCTTCAAAAATATTTTGGATAAGTTTGAAAAACTCTCGTGCTAAATTTTTAATTAGGAGCTATGTCCCTTAGATTGTTTTCCATGGTTAGATTGATGTATACATTTGGCACCCTTCATGGTTGCTGCCAGTCTAAGTTAACTGCAGACCCACATATATATAGTGGGTCTGATTACTCGTCATAGAATTTATATTTCCCGAACCACGGGATTCCATGTCAGTAACACCAATCAGGAACTCACTATTTTAATAGTAGCACCAAGATAAAAGTGTTCAATCGAAAAAATTAACATAGCGTGATGTTAAGTAATTTGGGGGAAGACCGCAAGCATTCCGAGAAATAAATGTTGGTGGCATTACGATAGGCTCATTGTCAGTATTAATCAGAGTGTATATTAAAGATACTCAATCCGATCAGACGGTCCCCATATCCTAAAGTTACATCAACAACATTTCTTCAAAATACTCTTTAGTTATCAGAATCGATTAATTACAACAAAATAATGCTAACCACTGTCAACTATGGTATAAAATTGCACAAAAAGTATTATTTATCAACATGTTGTTCAACGAAATATGGCCATATTATCACTTGATTATCATGAGATTTGGCTGTTTTACAAGTTGATTTTAGAGCTATCCACATTCAACCGCAATTTTGTCCGAGACTGTCGCCTTGACAATTTTTTTCCAGGCCACAAATAAGTACACATCTCGAGAATAACAAATTTCAAAAGTTTATATATGATCACTCTAAGCTTTGATGGGTGGGTTCCGAGACTCGAGTCTAATATTTTTGACCCCCGAAGCCAAAGAAATAGTCATTTTGGAGCATTAATTCAGATTATGCATTTTTAACACAGGGTTCCACTCTCAAAACAAAATTTATTTTTATAAATCATCTTAATTGTCTGATCTGGGATTTTTCAAATCACGATTGATGGCTAAATCTTCATCTACAGTTGAGTTATTCATTCTGGTGCTCGAGATAAATAGCTTCTCCCTAATCCCTAATCAGTACCAAGTCCGATTTTTGTATCAACCCATATTTCCTTGATCATTTTTCAAATTTATTGATTATAATAATGTGATACATTGATGGAAAGAGCTCAATCAATTAGTATCCGAACACTATCCCCATTTGAAGAATGTAGCAATAAACTAAGATTGTCAAAAATTCCAAACACATCAACTGTACCATTTCAGCGAACACAATGGTTGAACTATGCATAAATGTAAATATTTATTACTTTATTGGGAATAAACATTACGGCAGTGATTTTGCCAATGATAATGACTACATGTACAGTAATGCCCTAATTAATCGACTCCATAACCACAGCAGAATTATGGGTAACTTTTCAGGATTTAGTCGGAAATATGGCTTGTTGCCATTCATCGGAAAGCTCTCGGGGAGAGCTTTCCGATGAATGGCAACAAGCCATATTTCCGACTAAATCCTGAAAAGTTACCCATAATTCTGATGTGGTTATGGAGTCGATTAATTAGGGCATTACTGTAATTCATTTATAACAATGACGTTGTTTTCTGACTATGTGGATATAAAATTAATGAAATTAACTAATTTTGGCATGAGTTTTTGTTATTCCATTCGGAACATCTCAGCTGAGTGTTTCATATCAATTTAACCCTTTCTATACTAAACACTCATTGATGAGTAGTTATCCTTGAGGAAAAGTTCAGATAATAAGTTCAACAAACGTTTGTTAAACTTTATTATCTGAACATCTCCCATCAATGAATAGGACTCCTCCTGTACTTGTATTATCTTTTGTCTGCTTAATTTTCCTGAAAGATTTCCTCCAGATGAAAAATAGGACGTTCCAATGTATAACCTTTATAACTGAATAGGAGAATCCATTCAGTATAGAAAGGGTTAAGATGATTCCTGCATCAGCCTGTTTACTTTCATCCATTCATCTTACTATTATTTTATTGGGTTGGAGTTATTTCTGCTTATTCATACAAACCTGAGGGGAGAATTGTGTTCATCACGCTTGGCTGGAGCGGGCAGATTACCCAGGGATGTGAAGAATGAATTGACTTGGCCAGAACAGATTAATCTAAAAATAGTATAGCAACTGCCAACAATGCGAAAGTGTGTCATTAGTCATGAAATTTGACAATATCCAACATGGGTGGTTAATATATTAGACCCATTTGACATTCATGATGAAACAGTGAGATTCTTTCCCCTTATGAGTGAAATAATCTTATTTCTGAAAACCTTGACACCAAGAACCTAAAATTTAGGTAGATATTAATATTAACTTTTTTTCAATGAAATTAAACATTTCTGAATTAATATATGTCATGATATTTAATATTCTAAAAAAATGTGAACAACCAAATCACGATTATAAAAATAATCAATTTTATGATCGAAGAAATCAATTAAAATAGATTTGGGGTCCCCCCATATGCATGTTGCAATGACGTATGTTTACGTTCATGCACAGTATTAAGATTACGCCATCTTGAATTTGAATTACGAAAATAAATTATTTTTTTTGGCAAACATAAGTCCAAAATTTCTTTGATTACAATGATTCAATTTGAATTTCAATCCGTCCTGGTTCATGCCTGATCCATAGCGTCCCGTTTGGTTGTGTTTTTGTTGCGATTGAATAGTTAGACCTATCTAATTTCATTTGTTGTTGTCGTAATACCCGTTTCAGCAAGACGTATAATCTTGACTTTTTCGATTTGTCATGCAAGATAGAGTTTCCCCCTTACTACGTTAATTTGCGGTATTAGCTTGTTATGTAATTTTGATTAAATGTATTGATTGCCGCTGGATAACACCACATTATATCCAGTGCATTCAGTTAACTCTGGACTAGGTATTGAGAGCGTAGCTCAGCATAAGTATGCCCGATCATTTGATTAACTGCCCAGGTTTAACACGCTAATGGTCATCCCTGGCCAGAGTAATGATTGGAGTGCTCCCCAGCAGTAAACAGTTGCTTGAATGGAAATGAGTTGACTGAAATTGTAACTTGTTATAATTATTTATTCGTTATTTATTTGTTTTGTCTCGTTAACATAATCATTGATGACTGATGCTGTATGCATGAATAATTGAAATATTTATGAACAAATTATGTAATATTTATTTTAATCTGGGAATAAGTCATTAACCCTTTGAGTGCCAGGTAGATTTTTGTATCAACCCATATACCCTGTGCCAATGCATTCTCTTATATATGCGAGTCGACCATAGGTCGCCTCGCATATATAAGAGAATGCATTGGCCTTTCTTTTTTCTTCTTTTTTTTACAATTTTAATAATTTATTCTTATATTCTTTGACAGACTTATTTTGTAGGTTTAGGGCCGATGAGATCGGCCCCTGGCACTCAAAGGGTTAATTTTGTTTTGAATTCTACTGGGAGAGGTGCATGAACATTAGATTTTACTCATCTGAATATATTCTAGTATCATGCTGCTCATTGTAATGGTATTATTCAGATTTACATCCTTCTGCCTTCTCATAAACATTCAGAAGACATATTGGAAATGTTCGCACATTTAACTGCTTCACTGTTAAATTACATCATGACGTTGTGTGCTGGTCCATTGATATTATTGCCATTTTCCATTGGAAAAATGTAACAGGAACATGACGAAAACCCTACAACTAACTGTTGAAAGGCTATTATCATACACAATCCAGGGTGATCGTATATATAGTTTCCTTGTTCAAAAATAAGTTTGAGTCACTCTCACTGAGAGCTTTCCGATGAATGGCAACAAGCCATATTTCCGACTAAATCCTGAAAAATTACCCATAATTCTGCTGTGGTTAAGGAGTTGATTAATTAGGGCATTACTGTAACTTTTATGGATATCTGTTCGGGTAATAATGTAACTGAAATTAATTTTATTGTTAAACCTAGAGATTGCCGATGCTATGGCATTATGGGTACCGGTACCCAATCAGTGCAGGGATATTTGGGTCATATACAAGGACCCTTCAATCTGTGGCACATAGTCCAAAGATAGTCCACCTAGTTCAGGGTGTTTCTGCATCCGTCAGGGAAAATTATGTACATCAAAATAATATTTCATGAGAATATGCATCTAGATTTATCTGATATCTTGAAAATATTGGCCAGTATATTGAGGAAAATTAGATTTTTTTCATTGTTTAGGTTATGCCTCTCTCTCGTTTATCACTGAGATGAGAGCTTTAAGTTTGCATGCTTTTGATATATTGTGTATTTGTATTAATCATGTGGTAGAAATTGATGGTGAGTTGTTGTATCGTATTGACATTCCAAACAAATTGTACTGTTAATGATTAAAATTATTGGAAAATCCAACTTTTCTTATATTGTTTCCAAACACCAAGATGTGCGTAGGGCATGAGCTAACAATCAGTTGCCGCAGGTTGAACCGGGATGTCGCCTAAATGAAATGTGGTGCAGAAAATCAAATTGTTGCAGTGATAATACCCAGGTTTAGATAAACATACCTATAACAAAAAAATTCAACTTAAAAGTGGAAATATAACCTCAATTGGCAACAAATCAATAAAATTCTAAGTTGAAAAATTATAAGTCGGCAAGGGCCATAACTGTGGTAAAAATGGGCAGACCGAACCTAAATTTGAGAAATCCATATACCAAATTTGAAAACGGACATAACTATAACTAAAAGCTATCACACAGAAACCAAAATAATTGGCAAATTATAAGTCAACAAGGACCATAACTCCTGAAAAATAGGCGGACGGAACCCTAATTTGAACTTGACAGGTTTTGTTATGTTTACCCATACCATAGTATGGTAAACATAGTGTCGTTGTCCGGATTGACCACTCATTGTTTGTCTGTCTGTCCGTCTATACGTCTGTAGACACTTTACATGTAATGCGATAACTCAAACATTTTCTATCTAATCAAAACCAAATTTTGTATATGGGTTTTTCAGCCCAAAATACAGATCGAGTTCGAATATGGGTTTGATCCGACTATATTTAACTGAGTTATGGCCCTTTTTTCGAAAAAATAGATTCACTCAAAAAAAACAATTTCTTTTTTTTAGATTGAATTCCTTGCTAAATAAAAAAAAAAAAAAAAAATTAATATGAATAAATAAAAAAAAAATATATATAATAAAATATTTTTTGTTTAAAGTTAACAATATTTGAAAAACTAACACCATTGTAGCTCTGCCAAGGGTACCCCGAGTCACCACACCAAATTTGGTTTAAATCGGTCCATAGTCTTGTGTTATGTACTGGTAAATTTGTTTGGAGCGACTTTAAACCCAATTCATCAATTCCATCCCATGCCTTTGGACTACTTTGCTATTGTTAAGGCGATTTTATTTTCTGATGTGCAAATAAAGAAAGCTATGTATATCACTGAGTATATCACTCGACAGATGGCCTGAGTTCATTATAAATGTTATTAGTTTAATAGAGATGATGCCAGCATCAATATAAACAATGTCTGTGATTTGTTGACAGCTCTGCTATATAATTCTATGTCCAGGTCACCTTTTTCACATTTAACCCAAGGCTGTGGTGGTGCAGCATTACATATCCTGTATCAGTGCAATCTCTTATATACATGCGAGTGACCCATAAATTCCAATAATTTGTGTTATGTACATTTGTCTATAATAGTACATAACAGTATACTCTATAATTCAACGTCAAAACTCTCATTTATGATTCCGATCATAGTAATTTACTATCGCCAAGGGATGGGTTAACATCTGCCGATAGTGATCGGCCTCTCATTCGTATGAGTAATCCATATACCAAATTTGAAAACAATCAGAAAACTAAAGTTATCACCATAACTCTGGCAAATGGCGGAACGAATCCAATTTCGAACTTGAACTCTATTTACATGTGGGTAATTCACATACCAAATTTGAAAACAATTGGATTACTAGAACTAAAGTTATCATCCAGAAAACTGAGATACTCAGGCAGACGGACCCAAAAATAAGCATTTTCAGATAAACAAAGATGAATAACTCTAGATCGAAAAACCTGAACAAAACAATTGAACACTCCATTGAATGTCCTCTAGAGCCCGAAGCCGCCATCGCACGCCGCCGCCGCCAGCCATATTGGCCACAAGCCGCCGCCAGCCATATTATTTCTAACGCCAGCCACATTTAAAAATCTCCGCCGCCGGAATTGTAAAATGGCTGAGCCGTGTGCATGGGCTTATATGTCAAGCACAACTGTACTGTGAATCGCAAAGAACTAAACCGCACTGCCTAATATTGGAATACTCGCATGGACATGTCATGGTTGTTATATTATCAGAACACCTGGCCCCTTAATGTGGAATAGACTATCCCAATGTATGCTTCCATATAACTGAATGGGCGCATCCATTCGGTATTGAAAGGGTTAAAATATAAATTGTTTATATCGACAACACCCAGTCTCAGACATCACTGGCATTTGTCAATATATAGACATAAGAATAGAAAATAGTTTTAAATATTACATATCATTACTATCGGGTTCATCATTCAATGATGCATGCATATATCGCAAGATGACAGTGGTGATAGCAGTCTGAAGTCGACAGCTGCAGTCCCAATGTAACTACTTATACCGATTAGATGGGGAAACTATATAGTATATCCATGCCAGTCCTTCGTGAATTTTCTGGAATTATACGGGTTCACCACAAACGCTAAATAAAACGGCGTCTATAACCGGTAACAGGGGATTAGGAACATTTCGGAAACGAAAATACGCTGAATGATAACATTTCAGCCGGCTGAGCCGCCATATTTCGTCAGCCACGAACGTCGTGACTGAGCCGGCTTAGCTGGCTAACCAGCCACGAAAATCGGTTGAGCCAGCCATGAAAACTATTTGTCGTGGCTTCGGGGTCTAATGTCCTCATAGTGGTAAACATCCATACCAAATTTCATTGAGATCTGAGCAGTACTGTTCAAGTTATGACAGACATTGGACGGACAGATTCAAAACAGTATAACCCCCCCCCCCCCCCCCCCCCGTTTAAAAAAAAAAATTGAGAATATTAATAGCAATTTCTCGATTCACGAATCAACTAATAGATTCAATCTCATTTGCTGGACAATGAAGAGAAACTTACCACTACAGTAATGCCCTAAATAATCGACTCCTTAACCAGAGCAGAATTATGGGTAATTTTTCAGGATTTAGTCGGAAATATGGCTTGTTGCCATTCATCCGAAAGCTCTCACTGAGTGGTTAAGGAGTCAATTATTTAGGGCATTACACCTAGTTCTTGTAAGGTTCTGTTGTGCAATTTTATTAGATTATTTTCTGTTCGACATGAGCTGGTTGACAGTTGTGACAGAAATTCAATCGATACTGACGACTGAGCGGTATTTAACATGTTTTGAGAAAACAGTGACCAGTTGGTCGATTGAGACGATGGGTACGATGTTCTCAGCGATATTCATGAGTTGAAAAGAACCTTCAAGATCTCATGAAACCTCTGTTTAACCCTTTCAGTGCCAAGTCCGATTTTTGTATCAACTCCTTGATCATTTTTCAAATTTATTGATACAAAAATCGGACTTCTCACTGAAAGGGTTAATGGTGTCAGTGTCATCAACACCATGCTCAGGTTCTTCCAACTCATGAATACGTTGAGAGGTAATTATGACATCTGAGCAGCAGAGAATTGTATGAAGCGCTTGTTTGTTGTTTTATAGGTTAACCAATACAGGTAAGTGGTTGCCTGACAAGGTGACACATCTGCCCAGGTCAACAAAAATCAAACCTAGCCCTCCGGAATGACAATAACAAGTCAGAATGGAGCACTGGCTGACGGACATTATGGCCTTTCCATTTATCAACATAAGTATAGTGAAAGAAATAATGTCTTACAACCTTATTTAGGGCATTACACTAGTTCTTGTGACATTAGGTGGTTGACAGTTGTAACAGAAATCAATTGACAACTATCCGTCATATAATTTCCCCACATAATGACGGTGGTACATAAATGTATGGATGTCAAACGAAAAGGGAGGATGTCTGCTAGGCATATTAAAGAAGATTCGAGGCTAAATATGATGATGACTAAGATCCCAATTTCTCGCATACAACTTACTCCTCGTTCTATTGACATGAATTTTGAGGAGAATTTGTTTTTAGATCCTGGAGCGGTTTAATGGAATTTTGAAAATAGTTTTAGAACATACCCCACAAAAACAAGATTTTATTTTATGTCAAAAGTAGAATTTAGACATTTTTGGAAATTACTCCCAATGAGTTAAAAAGATGCCAAAATGTTTTTGATAAGATCATCATCAGTTGCAGATTGCTGACTATATGCCATGCTAAGCTCATGCCACATAATGTTTCGACTTGTAATAATAACATCTGAGCAGCAGATAATTGTATGAAGCTCACTTTTGTATACTATAGTCTAGGGTCCATTGTACATGTATACATCATCAGAAATACAGGTTCAGCCCCGAGGGGGATGGAGAAAACTACAAATAAAATGAAAATAAATTTGATAATTTATAATGAATAAACACTTGAATAGCAATTAAATAGTATTCTGATAATGGTAACAAAGAACAGTTTGCTTTCAGCAAGTTTAACAACAATCAATGCAATTATAAATATCTTGAACAACAAGACAGTCACAGACTGTTGAGATGTCACCGTTCTTAACCCTTCGATGACTGGAGCTTCCTGAAATTTTGCGAAAACCCTGTGCCAATGTATTCTCTTATATGTGCAAGTCTGCCACAGGGAGTCTCGTATATATAAGAGAATATATTGGCCTGACAATATTTACCTTGACCTTGTAATCCAGTGCATTCTCTTATATATGCGAGGCTCCTTATGGGAGACTTGCATATATAAGAGCATGCAGTGGCACAGGATCTTTAATGCTGTACCAGCGCAGCTCCCGTCATCAAAGGGTTAAAGTGATACAAGTCCTTCACAGTGGGCACATATGAACAGTCACAAGCCTGAATTTAGTTGAACTTCGAACCAATTTCAAGAATTCACATCATCAATCTTATATTGATTTTCAAGTCCAAATTTGAGAAATCCATATACCAAATTTGAAAACGGACATAACTATAACTAAAAGCTATCACACAGAAACCAAAATAATTGGCAAATTATAAGTCAACAAGGACCATAACTCCTGAAAAATAGGCGGACGGAACCCTAATTTGAACTTGACAGGTTTTGTTATGTTTACCCATACCATAGTATGGTAAACATAGTGTCGTTGTCCGGATTGACCACTCATTGTTTGTCTGTCTGTCCGTCTATACGTCTGTAGACACTTTACATGTAATGCGATAACTCAAACATTTTCTATCTAATCAAAACCAAATTTTGTATATGGGTTTTTCAGCCCAAAATACAGATCGAGTTCGAATATGGGTTTGATCCGACTATATTTAACTGAGTTATGGCCCTTTTTTCGAAAAAATAGATTCACTCAAAAAAAACAATTTCTTTTTTTTAGATTGAATTCCTTGCTAAATAAAAAAAAAAAAAAAAAATTAATATGAATAAATAAAAAAAAAATATATATAATAAAATATTTTTTGTTTAAAGTTAACAATATTTGAAAAACTAACACCATTGTAGCTCTGCCAAGGGTACCCCGAGTCACCACACCAAATTTGGTTTAAATCGGTCCATAGTCTTGTGTTATGTACTGGTAAATTTGTTTGGAGCGACTTTAAACCCAATTCATCAATTCCATCCCATGCCTTTGGACTACTTTGCTATTGTTAAGGCGATTTTATTTTCTGATGTGCAAATAAAGAAAGCTATGTATATCACTGAGTATATCACTCGACAGATGGCCTGAGTTCATTATAAATGTTATTAGTTTAATAGAGATGATGCCAGCATCAATATAAACAATGTCTGTGATTTGTTGACAGCTCTGCTATATAATTCTATGTCCAGGTCACCTTTTTCACATTTAACCCAAGGCTGTGGTGGTGCAGCATTACATATCCTGTATCAGTGCAATCTCTTATATACATGCGAGTGACCCATAAATTCCAATAATTTGTGTTATGTACATTTGTCTATAATAGTACATAACAGTATACTCTATAATTCAACGTCAAAACTCTCATTTATGATTCCGATCATAGTAATTTACTATCGCCAAGGGATGGGTTAACATCTGCCGATAGTGATCGGCCTCTCATTCGTATGAGTAATCCATATACCAAATTTGAAAACAATCAGAAAACTAAAGTTATCACCATAACTCTGGCAAATGGCGGAACGAATCCAATTTCGAACTTGAACTCTATTTACATGTGGGTAATTCACATACCAAATTTGAAAACAATTGGATTACTAGAACTAAAGTTATCATCCAGAAAACTGAGATACTCAGGCAGACGGACCCAAAAATAAGCATTTTCAGATAAACAAAGATGAATAACTCTAGATCGAAAAACCTGAACAAAACAATTGAACACTCCATTGAATGTCCTCTAGAGCCCGAAGCCGCCATCGCACGCCGCCGCCGCCAGCCATATTGGCCACAAGCCGCCGCCAGCCATATTATTTCTAACGCCAGCCACATTTAAAAATCTCCGCCGCCGGAATTGTAAAATGGCTGAGCCGTGTGCATGGGCTTATATGTCAAGCACAACTGTACTGTGAATCGCAAAGAACTAAACCGCACTGCCTAATATTGGAATACTCGCATGGACATGTCATGGTTGTTATATTATCAGAACACCTGGCCCCTTAATGTGGAATAGACTATCCCAATGTATGCTTCCATATAACTGAATGGGCGCATCCATTCGGTATTGAAAGGGTTAAAATATAAATTGTTTATATCGACAACACCCAGTCTCAGACATCACTGGCATTTGTCAATATATAGACATAAGAATAGAAAATAGTTTTAAATATTACATATCATTACTATCGGGTTCATCATTCAATGATGCATGCATATATCGCAAGATGACAGTGGTGATAGCAGTCTGAAGTCGACAGCTGCAGTCCCAATGTAACTACTTATACCGATTAGATGGGGAAACTATATAGTATATCCATGCCAGTCCTTCGTGAATTTTCTGGAATTATACGGGTTCACCACAAACGCTAAATAAAACGGCGTCTATAACCGGTAACAGGGGATTAGGAACATTTCGGAAACGAAAATACGCTGAATGATAACATTTCAGCCGGCTGAGCCGCCATAATTCGTCAGCCACGAACGTCGTGACTGAGCCGGCTTAGCTGGCTAACCAGCCACGAAAATCGGTTGAGCCAGCCATGAAAACTATTTGTCGTGGCTTCGGGGTCTAATGTCCTCATAGTGGTAAACATCCATACCAAATTTCATTGAGATCTGAGCAGTACTGTTCAAGTTATGACAGACATTGGACGGACAGATTCAAAACAGTATAACCCCCCCCCCCCCCCCCCCCCCCGTTTAAAAAAAAAAATTGAGAATATTAATAGCAATTTCTCGATTCACGAATCAACTAATAGATTCAATCTCATTTGCTGGACAATGAAGAGAAACTTACCACTACAGTAATGCCCTAAATAATCGACTCCTTAACCAGAGCAGAATTATGGGTAATTTTTCAGGATTTAGTCGGAAATATGGCTTGTTGCCATTCATCCGAAAGCTCTCACTGAGTGGTTAAGGAGTCAATTATTTAGGGCATTACACCTAGTTCTTGTAAGGTTCTGTTGTGCAATTTTATTAGATTATTTTCTGTTCGACATGAGCTGGTTGACAGTTGTGACAGAAATTCAATCGATACTGACGACTGAGCGGTATTTAACATGTTTTGAGAAAACAGTGACCAGTTGGTCGATTGAGACGATGGGTACGATGTTCTCAGCGATATTCATGAGTTGAAAAGAACCTTCAAGATCTCATGAAACCTCTGTTTAACCCTTTCAGTGCCAAGTCCGATTTTTGTATCAACTCCTTGATCATTTTTCAAATTTATTGATACAAAAATCGGACTTCTCACTGAAAGGGTTAATGGTGTCAGTGTCATCAACACCATGCTCAGGTTCTTCCAACTCATGAATACGTTGAGAGGTAATTATGACATCTGAGCAGCAGAGAATTGTATGAAGCGCTTGTTTGTTGTTTTATAGGTTAACCAATACAGGTAAGTGGTTGCCTGACAAGGTGACACATCTGCCCAGGTCAACAAAAATCAAACCTAGCCCTCCGGAATGACAATAACAAGTCAGAATGGAGCACTGGCTGACGGACATTATGGCCTTTCCATTTATCAACATAAGTATAGTGAAAGAAATAATGTCTTACAACCTTATTTAGGGCATTACACTAGTTCTTGTGACATTAGGTGGTTGACAGTTGTAACAGAAATCAATTGACAACTATCCGTCATATAATTTCCCCACATAATGACGGTGGTACATAAATGTATGGATGTCAAACGAAAAGGGAGGATGTCTGCTAGGCATATTAAAGAAGATTCGAGGCTAAATATGATGATGACTAAGATCCCAATTTCTCGCATACAACTTACTCCTCGTTCTATTGACATGAATTTTGAGGAGAATTTGTTTTTAGATCCTGGAGCGGTTTAATGGAATTTTGAAAATAGTTTTAGAACATACCCCACAAAAACAAGATTTTATTTTATGTCAAAAGTAGAATTTAGACATTTTTGGAAATTACTCCCAATGAGTTAAAAAGATGCCAAAATGTTTTTGATAAGATCATCATCAGTTGCAGATTGCTGACTATATGCCATGCTAAGCTCATGCCACATAATGTTTCGACTTGTAATAATAACATCTGAGCAGCAGATAATTGTATGAAGCTCACTTTTGTATACTATAGTCTAGGGTCCATTGTACATGTATACATCATCAGAAATACAGGTTCAGCCCCGAGGGGGATGGAGAAAACTACAAATAAAATGAAAATAAATTTGATAATTTATAATGAATAAACACTTGAATAGCAATTAAATAGTATTCTGATAATGGTAACAAAGAACAGTTTGCTTTCAGCAAGTTTAACAACAATCAATGCAATTATAAATATCTTGAACAACAAGACAGTCACAGACTGTTGAGATGTCACCGTTCTTAACCCTTCGATGACTGGAGCTTCCTGAAATTTTGCGAAAACCCTGTGCCAATGTATTCTCTTATATGTGCAAGTCTGCCACAGGGAGTCTCGTATATATAAGAGAATATATTGGCCTGACAATATTTACCTTGACCTTGTAATCCAGTGCATTCTCTTATATATGCGAGGCTCCTTATGGGAGACTTGCATATATAAGAGCATGCAGTGGCACAGGATCTTTAATGCTGTACCAGCGCAGCTCCCGTCATCAAAGGGTTAAAGTGATACAAGTCCTTCACAGTGGGCACATATGAACAGTCACAAGCCTGAATTTAGTTGAACTTCGAACCAATTTCAAGAATTCACATCATCAATCTTATATTGATTTTCAAGTCAAATTTGAATGACCTATGTCTCTATGTTGCTTTTATGGATAAAAATGATAAAAATAAATGCTCATCACACAAAAATCGTTAGCATCACATAAAAAGTTATAACATTTAAATCATGGAGGAATATCTGACCTCACAGCAACACTGGTGCTCAACTGCTCCTATGAGATCACTTCTTAGCAGTATTATGTGACATTTCTTAGCTGATTTTTGTTGACAGTCAGTCGATTTTTGAGAAAAATGGAGGGTGTTTTATCACAATATAACCGGCTGCCGTTTGCAGTTATTAGCTATGGCTAACACTAAACGCTAATGTACTGAAATTGGTATGACAAATATATTTGTTTACACTAAAAGAAACATTGATCACTAAAAATTCACAACATTTTGCGCAGTTGACAGACAAAATTGTTATTTTTTCTAAGATAAAATAGTTTCGCGACCACACCACTGGCAAGTGAAATAATACTACACAAGAACGTCAAGTAATGATTTATGGGTGTTATGTTGTCAGATGTTACAAGGATATATGATATATAGCCAATTTTCGGGCTAACACGTGGGTTTCACTTCTTAGTATCCATGGTTCCACATCTTAGTTCTGGAAATCAGGTACGATCCGCGTCTTAGTGATTGCATGACTAAATCCTTTAGCACGGGTTACAGGTCGCACCTTTAGTCTGATCATCATAAAATTTGTAATGGATGTTAACAATGACATGTAGATGGGAACGAGTCATTTTGAGGTCATTCGGCCAAAAAACATGGCTGCCAGCAGCCATCTTGAATTTTACTCTTTGTATGACTAGATCCTTTAGCACGGGCTACAGGTCGTACCTTTAGTCTGATCATCATAAAATTTGTAATGGATGTTAACAATGACATGTAGATGGGAACGAGTCATTTTGAGGTCATTCGGCCAAAAAACATGGCTGCCAGCAGCCATCTTGAATTTTACTCTTTGTATGACTAGATCCTTTAGCACGGGCTACAGGTCGTACCTTTAGTCTGATCATCATAAAATTTGTCATGGATGTTAATAATGACATGTAGATGGGAACGAGTCATTTTGGGGTCATTCAGACAAAAAACATGGCCGTCAGCGGCCATCTTTTATTTCAAAATTCAATCCATTAGCACCGGCTACAGGTCGTACTGTTCGTCTGATCATCATGAAATTTGTCATGGATGTTAATATTGAGAAAGAGATGGGAACGAGTAATTTTGGGGTCATTCGGCCCAAAAACATGGCCGCCAGCAGCCATCTTGGATTTTACTCTTTGTATGACTAAATCCTTTAGCACGGGCTACAGGTCGTACCTTTAGTCTGATCATCATAGAATTTGTCATGGATGTTAATATTGACATGTAGATGGGAAACGAGTCATTTTGGGGATTCGGCCAAAAAAATGGCCACCAGCAGCCATCTTGGATTTTACTCTTTGTATGACTAAATCCTTTAGCACGGGCTACAGGTCGTAGGCCTAACTTTAGTTTGATCATCATCAAATTTATCATGGATCCGGCTTTTATATAACTATGCATGAATCTATAAATAAACGACACGATGCAAGATACGATTTCACTACATTATACGTCCATTATAAGCCAATTATATAAAAAAAAATTGCAAGTTCCCTCATTACCGGTTAATATGCATAACCATCACATATGTAATCGCAATTTAATTGACAACTAGACCGGGAATATCGACTCATAGATGTATCAAATGTTACGTGGGATATTGCTGAAGATGCTAGTAGTCGTAGGAAATCATACAAAGTAACTAGCGCCTTAATGTGACACGAATTGGGCTGTAGAATAGCAATAGATAGTTTGAGAAATGGAACCACTAAGAAGTGATCAGAAACCGAAAGTTGGCTAAGAAATGGAACATTTTGGAGTGAATTTACAGGCCATTTTATACAAGGAAGCGAACAAGAGAGAATGCTGTTTGTGTGTATGTACAATTAGGGCTACATGAGGAAGATTTTCCGACAGTTTCAATTTATTTTAATGAATGGTTCGGAAGCAAAATGACTCGATAGTTCCCCATTGGATTAACATGGAAATACAGTTAAATGTCAGAAATAACGTATAAAGGTAATAATAAACCGTCTATCCACATGGCAATTTCATTACGGGGTTTCCAACGATTGGTTGAATGGTCGGGAACTCATCTTTTCGCCATTATTATCACTTTGTCGCTCTTTTCAACTTCTAAAAAACAATAAAAAATCGGTATCGCTGCGGAACCTAATCGAAACGAAATGGCACATAAAACTGAAGTGATCTCATAGGAGCAGTTGAGCACCAGTGAGCAAGTGTAATGCTAAATTTGAACTTAACAAAGATTTTGGATAGTTTTATTATGAAGTCAGAGGTTGCACCGGCGATGCTGGCAACCCCCACGGTGGCAAATTTGAACTGACAAAGTATGGGTGAGATATCTGCTTGAATGGGGGGGGGGGGCCCCAACATTTTCATATAAACAAAGATAAATAACTGTAGAACGGAAAACATGAACAAAACGATTAAATGCTCAATTGATTGCCATCATAATAGTTAACATCCATACAAAATTTCTTTGATATCCGTCAACTGATAGTGGAGATACAGACAAAAACCAACACTTCCAAATCTACAAAGATGAATAGCTCTTAGAATGGAAAACAATTGAACACTCAATTAAACGATTGAACACTCAATTTATTGCCCTCATAGTACTTAGTGAGGAAGAAAGGAGGGATAGATGTCTGGACAGATGGGGTCAACCAGTATAACCTCAATTCTCTTTGAGAGTGGGGTATAATAAAACATATGTTCTAAACTAGTAAAAATTCCTGACCCAGTTCGTAAAAAACATCTAGAAATAAAAGGTCGCCGTCCACACGTCCACCCTAAAAAAGATGGTTTTCTAAGGAGGTTAAAAGGGTTAAAAGAAAGGGGAATAATTCTGAAAAATAATATTTATCTGTTGTCCATATAAATGTTGAACATTGACAATATGCTCAAGTTTCAACTCATATACATGTTGCACATAAGCAATATATGGGTAACAATATTCTAAAGTTTAATTCTCTACATTTGAAGCTGAGGGAGGAGTTGATTACACAATGATTGTACCCAAAATCAAAATGGTCCAAATTAGTCAAGAAAGGGTAATAATTAAGTGAAGAATTATTTTATTCGTCGTCCAATTACATGTTGCACATTAGCAATATATGGGTACCAATATCCTAACGTTTCAATTCTCTATGTTCGAAACTACGGGATGAAGGTATCCGTAATGTGTGACGGACACACAGACAGACATGGCAGAGGTAATTTCATTAGTTGGACAATAAAATTAGTCACAGGAGAACCAGTACAGATAAGGGTCATGTAAAACAGATGGCTAGTTTGTGACCGTGTATTTGTTTCACGAAAAAAAATGGCTATCCAAAATATAAGTGAAAATCTGGAATGAAAATTATAATACTATACCTATACTATGGGAAAACCCTTCATAATGTGATTTGATGAACAAAGTAAGCTGAAAAGCAAAATCAGTCATTTTAGACTCCACATATGGCAAGAAAATGGTGATAATCAAATACCTTTAATACATGTCATTGAATTTGTGCAGTAACTATTTTTCGTGGAATTCCTGGGCTTGTATTTAGCAACTGGGTTTATTTCATAAACCTGGTAGTTTATTTGGACGCGACTAAAAGCACATGTGTCTTCGCTAGCTTTTCGACGCAAATTCTCATCCATATGATTGACCCAATCTATCAGATTTTCTATTTGTCAATAGACACAGCCTTACAACTAAATCGAGAACGCTCACCCGATAAAATCCGCAAATAATGAATCTTTAAACATGATGACATCAGAAAGGAGATGCATGGGTTGGATGGGTAATAAATACAGAACCACAAGTGTGTTATTGGCCGACAGTTTATGGCACTCTTGCGATCACTTGAGATTTAATGGCATTAAAATTGAATATAGGGTCCAAAATGAATAAAAAACTCACATGACAATATCCATGTTGGACTTGAAATTTAACTCAACAATGATTACAAACAAATCTGTCATTGGATGCAAGACAAACAAATATTTTGTCAGTTTTGAATTTGGGCAGCGTGGATTAAAAGTGCAGAAATTCAAAACTTATCGAAAAATAATACTGCACAAATTTAGTATGGTAGACAACTAAAGATTAATATCAGCTAGATAAGAATAGTCAGGACTAAATGATGTAAGATCTGATTTAATATATAAAAAATAAAATAGATTTTCACAGAAAAATAAAATATAGAGTAAACCTTGATAATCTACAAACTTGTATAATAAATACATAATAAATCTACAAAAACAAAGATCTAAAGGTATACAGATCATGAATTTATACCAAAAGGCATTTACAGAATGAACATGGATAAACTATCACAGCTAAAGATTTATGAGGCCAACAGAATGAAGATATGCAGAAGCTTTATCGCAATATCTATATGTACAATTATGGGGGTGGGGGAGTCAATGACACTGGAGATCAACTTGTTCAACAACATACTGCAGGCCTGTTATTATGCAGGAAAAAACTATACAAATAAGAAACAAGCTGACAGAGTGACATTGTATCCTTATTCTCATTTATGAAGTCAGTTACTCAGTGTGATTCAAATCCAGACAATTAAATTAGCAACGGATTCGATAGTATGTAATATTTCAACACCTTTCCTATTGCCCCTGATATAAATAGCTTTTCCCTGGCAATCCCCACAGTATGGCATCAACGCTCACATTTTGCATTAAAAATAGTTTAACATTGACAGATATCTACTTTCGGTTCAGTTTTCACAAATAATAAATTCGGTGCTAATTGTTGAAATTCTTGGAAATAATTCTATTCTACTTGTTATGTAAGGCCAGTCAAGTCTGGACTCATAAAGACACTTTATAACAAGTTGTTGTAATATCTTGTAAACACTGTGTGAAATTAGAAATTTTACAATGCCAATTTCAGTCATGTGGCAGGGTTTACTGGAATTGTAGTCGCTGAAGGAATTCCGACAAACTTCTGATTGACTTCATCTTTTTACTGTGGAATGTTATGATTGGCTAACACTGACGAATGCTTCATCGAAGTAATGGAATTCCCTGCAATATATTGCAGACAATAGAATGAGCAGTTAGTTCAATAGTCTCGAATTGACTCAGACTTACTTTTCCTCACATCTGATTCAATGTCATTTTTCATCAACGATCACGCACTTAAAGGCCCATTTAATTTTCGAGTCACCGATTATATTTTTTTATAGTGCCTTGGTATAGGGTTTTAATAACAATCTGTGAAATAAAATATGATAAAAATACTATAATTCGTCACCATTTGGAACATCTGTATCTCAGAAGGTGCCAATAGAGTAAAAGAAAATAGCTTTAATCATAGAAACATTTCCCCTGTTTTGCTTCCAGAATGCAATTGAATTCAAACTAAGATATAGAGTTATTCCCCTTCCATTCAAAATAATATACTTTGCAGAAACACAGAAAACAAGTTGGTACCTCAACAAAAACAACATGTTCACAGTTTATTACTTGGGGTAAGTTGATAATACAATGTTTTGGAGCTTCCCCTTTCAAATGGTATATACAGTAATGCCCTAAATAATCGACTCCTTAACCACAGCAGAATTATGGGTAATTTTTAAAGATTTAGTCGGAAATATGGCTTGTTGCCATTCATCAGAAAGCTCTTGGGGAGTTATCCATAATTCTGCTGTGGTTAAGGAGTCCATTAATTAGGGCATTACTATATGCATTGGGTTATTGCACTCCAATGAGAGCTTTCTGATGAATGGCAACAAGCCATATTTCCGACTAAATCCTGAAAAATTACCCATAATTCTGCAGTGGTTAAGGAGTCAATTATTTAGGGCATTACTGTAGTATGGCATATATTTTATATAAGGTGATCTGGGGGCTTGAAAATTAAGTGAGCCTTTAATCATACAATTGCAATATTCATAAAAGATGCATGATAACTCGAATTTTTTTTATCTAACAATGCTATATTTTTCACCAATATCACAATATCTGATTTTATCAGGCTCTTGCTACAGATTTCCCATTGTTAATATCAATAGCACATATATAACAAAATGACACAGTTGTATATATATATATATAGTAATTATGAAAGAGTTATTGATATTTATATATATTCTGTCTTCCATTTCATCTTTCCGCATCAAGCTTGTAAATAATTCTCAATATTTACATAGCCTGTGAGTTTCAAACGAAATACTGTTTGTCGTTGGTAAATTGCAAATTCATACTCGAATATAGAAAACATTCACACCAAAAATACACACCAAAAAACAAACAGCTATATATGACCTAGAGACAGATTGATACTCACAGTTAGAAATCTAGTTAATGTTGGTCTTATTTGGGGTTCTACAGAGGTTTATCTCCAGCTTGGGACCAAGTCTGGATATAGTGTATCTGACATGTGCAGAATGAGGTCCCCAGAGGATGAATTTAGTGACACTATCCTGCACTGCAGGCTAGCATCACCAAATTCACCCTCTGGGGCCCTCATTCTGCTTATGCCTCAACTGATATAAATAGATGAATAAAAAAAATCAACTTAAAAACATGAGAGCGTCACTTTCACAAATTCATCTCTATTGGTCTAATGCTTTATAAGGGAGATAACAGCATCGAATATGTCTGCACTTCTAACGGCCATAAATCTTGATATGTATCGACAGATCTAAATAAATCTGCTCAAACCAATTACATTTTGTCAATAGAGATGCATTTGTTAAAGGGGCATGTTTATTTTCATTATAATTTTTTTTTCACTTATATTTTTACTCTCTTTCTTAACCCTTTGAACACGTAACACCAATATTTAGGTGCAAACGAACCGTGACTATATCCCGTAACACCGATATTTCGGTGCAGCGACGACATATTTCGGTGCAGCGACGACATGAATCGGTAGCAAATTTATATATAGTATATAACGAGCGTCAGACCCACTGATTTATATTTAAATCGCCCCCACATATGTCAGCGGCGCCCATGGTGCGTTTGGAATGGTTGGCCGCTAGTATCGGGTAGAAATATATGCGCATGCGCATAGCATATAATCTACAAAAACATACGATATTTTAAGCGAACTGTGCCGCTATATTTACGGCATATAATTTCGTGTTCCCCGTGTGTGTACAGAACAGACATAATTTAGACACACAATTTCAGTTTAAATTACCATCGAGGATATTAATCACTGTTCTGCTACATATGGGGAAGGGTCTATCGCATATCAAGTTGATTTATTCGCGCATGCGCATACCATCGCAATGACAAATAAATGGTTTATAACGTACTTATACACGACATACCCACTAATATATAAATTTAAATGGGCCTATTGAAGTCAGTGCTGGCAAAGGTGTGTATATGGATTGGCTGCCCGCTAGAAACGAGTAGGAAATATGAGCATGCGCAGCACATGCTATAATTCATTTTTTTAAATGCGTTTAAGTGAAATGTGGCGCTATATATATGACATATAGTTGCACGTTCACATGTTAGTACAGTATACACAATCTAGACAGCTTACTTGAACAATGGGGCCACGATCTGTTACGGGAAATTACGTTGTTTCTGGTCTCTGTAATATCAGTCTCTGTTATGCCACATGCAAGTTGCATATCAAGTTGACTTACTCGCGCATGGTCAGGTATATCTTAAATTTCACATTAGGATATTGTTTGCATCGAAACGCAATTCGCTGATGTACAATTACAACGTTATAAGCTAGAATTCGTTTATCCTGCAAATTTCGGGTAGTTGCCTAGTAACCGTTTCTAAGGAGAGATCGGGTGGCAAAGTCTCCCGATCTTACAATGATAAGTGGTCCATGCATAGCATGCTTGCACAGTTTTAGGTAGGTGTCCCCTTTGAACATAACCAACACCATATGGCTAGACACTGTCTAAATTAAGGCAAAACATACAACTGAATGGTTAGTGCAATGATGTCATTCGATCATTTGTGGTATTTGCTTAGCAACCGTTGCTACCATTAAATGGGATATTTGGTCCACCATTCTGGTTAGGTATATCTCAAATTTCACGTTAGGGTATTACCTGCATAAAAAAACACAATCACTGGGGTTGAATTACGACGCTATAAGCTATATTTACATTGTCCAGTCAATTCCGGGTAGTTGCCTAGCAACCGTTACAAAGGAGTTGCCGCGAGGCAAAGTCTCGTGATCTTATAATGATCGCTGATCCATGGGGGACAAACCTGTAAAGTTTCAGACCTGTGTCACAATTTGAACATAATCAACTCCATGTGACCAGACACTGTCTAATTTAAACGGAAATACCACTGGGAACCCCGGGTCAGGGTGTCGATCACTGTGGGGCGTCAGGGTTCAAAGGGTTAATGACAAACTTACAAAACAATAACAGTTTTTCCTTCACTTAACTCTCACAATTATCTCGCTCAACCATCAATGTGACGTTATGAATGACAAGACCAGTGAAAGGTCCAAAGCAGATCAAGAACAGTTAAATAATGAGATTCAGTGAATCTGAATTTCACATTTGCATTGCAACTATCCTAAAAGAGTATTTCACCAAGTGGATGTTCAATAACGAGTAAAGGAAATAGGTAATTTCCTGTGATATTGCAACTGTCACCACAAATAGGTTCTTCAGGCAGGTTCGGGGGCCACCTGTCGAGACAGTATTCTTCGTTTCACTTCATTCCATAACAAACTCTTTTCCTTCTGTACTTTGCTGAGAATCCCTCTGTTCTCTAAAGCCCGTCTGGATAAATAGGGTAAAACTTCCTCTACAGGGCCATAGGGGACATATTTATACACAGAGTAACCAGCCTGACCTGAAAATAAATGTATGAAATTGTGTAACATTTACATTTGTGGCTTAATTTAGAAGTTGTATCACAGCAGTTCGCAAATTTCTAAAGGTTTTTCTTCAGGATCACATTATCTGATAAAGGGAAGATAGAGTTATATTGATGAATGTATGTAGCATCCAGAGGATACTGTGGGTTTGTCAAAAGTTAACCCTTTCATGATGGGAGCTGTGCTGCCACAACATTAAAAACTCTGTGCCAATGCATTCTCTTATATATGTGAGTCGACCATAGGTTGCCTCGCATCTTTTAGAGAATACATTGGCCTAACAATTTTTTTCATTTTTAATAAATTTTTCTTAAATTCTATAACAATTTTTATAATGTTTTCTTATATTCTTAAAATTTTATCATTTTTATAAATTTTTCTTACATTCTTTATCAATTTTATCTTTAAAAAAAAAAATTCTTATATTCTTTATCAAATTTTATCATTTTTTCTTACATTCTTTAACAATTTTTATCATTTTTTATCACTAATTTTTTTCTTTTTTAACAATTTTTTTTTCTTCTTTTTTCTTACATTTTTTAACAATTATAAAAAATAATTTAAAATTTGTTAGGCCGATGCATTCTCTTATATATGCGAGGCGACCTATGGTCAACAAGCATATATAAGAGAATGCATCGGCATAGGGTTTTCGCAAAATTTCAGGAATCTCCCTTCATGAAGGGGTTATCAAACACTTGTTTCAAATCAATTCAATGTCAAAATCGAAATGATGATTTCAAGTCGAGGTTCAATTCACATGTTCCGATTCACAGTACACTATGTGTTTTCTTTATGTTTAAATTTATTTTTAATCATTTTGACTTTAACTCTTCATTACTAAATGGATTCTCCCATCAGTTATAAAAGTATACATTGGAATAGCCTTTTATGCATTTTGAGGAATGTTTAGGATGTATGCAGACAACAGATAGGCAAACAGATAATACAAGAGCAGAATGCTTCCTGTTCATTGGAGGGAAATTTCAGATAATAAATTCAACAAATTGTCATAGACATTTCTTAAGGAATATTTAGTAAAGGAAGGGTTATTAATGCTATCATAAAAAAAAAATAAAACCCTCCCTTCCTCATCGATTTTAAACAATATTGCCTGTGAGTGAAACAAATATTTTTAGCCTCACATCATTCATGGATGCCATTGACAGATCACATATTTAGCTGTTGCTTACCTAGAGGAAAGCTGACTTGATCACACATGCCCAACAGCTGTCCGAAACAGATGAGCTTATGATCAGGTCTGATGTCATATTGCCTCATTCTGAAATTAAAATGAACATAGATCAAAAGAAGAAAATATATAAACTCAGTTTTCAATAAAATAAAATTCGATGAGCATATGACCAATTATGTCAACATATATGATAGAATTTTTTGAGGTTCCAATTGGTATGAGCATGTTCAGAAGATAATTGGCCATATGGTCATCGCCACAAAACTAATGTCATGGGTGTTTATATGAAAAGAAATCCTAGAGTGTGAATTTAGTGATGCTAGAACGCCGTGCAGGGTAGCATCACTAAATTCACCCACTGGGGACCTCATTCTGCAAATGTCCGGCAACATATTTTGAGGTCTGAAGTTCAGACCTCAAAATATGTTGCCGGACATTTGCAGACTCTGAACAACTCTTTAAACATTAAATTTCATTATACAAGAAGTTTTTAATTCCCATTATTTTCTTGGTGATGATGGTTTTATAGACGTTTTAAGAATTTTCACATATACCCACTACGAAGGTCTTATATGCCTTTAAATTCAGGAGATATCATAATGTATAATACATACTTTTGAACAGAGTATCTGACTGTGTCCTCATTATGACTAGCTATCATTACAGCAATCTTTCCACGTTCTCTGGTATGTATCTGACGCATAACTTCCTCAACCACACGATGATACATTGCTGATGTCGCTTCGAACGTAGGGTTTATTGGGTCCTCATATCCAAGGCTTTCAGATCTTTCCCTCTCCTGTTGAATAATTGCATAAGTAAGAGTTTCAGAAATATAAATAAGAGCATCACTAGGGCGTGGTAAAATACTCCTGTTGTTTGTCCAAAATGTAGACATGAACAAAGTCCATCTGATGTGTTGGTGCAAAGACAGATTCGAACTTCACCTGTATTTTGTGCTAGTAAACCCACATACCAAATTTAATTTCATTCAGTTCAGACTTACTAAGTTTCCTATCAAATCGTCAAGGTGAGTTGAGAATTTGGTGATTTGTAATAACATTTGTATTTTATTTCCGCATGAAAGTAACTGAAGTCACTCTGTACTCCACATGGTGTGACCATTTATGGAGCATAATGCTTTACGAGGTATTAAATTGAAGTAGTGAGTAGTTGACAAATCCTTTTTTTTTTGCACATTTCTGCTAACATTCGTCGATACTAAAACCTGGAACAAAGTTGAGTATATACATATTATCACTGCAGTGAATTGATCTGGCCACAGTATCATGAGTTGAATAGGTCAGATCACTGAATCAAATGAGCCTAGCCGCCACAGGTGGAGAGTTTGATCCAGTGATCTGACCTCTTCAATGAGACGTGATGCAACGAGCAGATCAATTTACTGTAGTATTGACCGGAGCATCCTGAAATTTTCCGAAAACCCTTGGCCAATACATTCTCTTATATAGGGAACCTCACATATATAATAGAAAACATTGGCCTAACAAATCCTTGACCTTGTAAGCCAATGAATTCTCTTACATATGCAAGGCTCCCTAATTTACTGGCACATGGTCTTTAATGCTGCACTAGCACAACTCCCGTCATGAAAGGGTTAATACATGACACGCATGAAGCCAAAATAAAATTTTAATGATAAGAAGGCGATAGATTAGAAGAAACATAAATGAAACGATACAAGGAAATAAAGTGTATAAGCACATGCGCAATCCCTAAAATAGAAGATGGTGACATAACATCAGATCAAACTGTAGCTGATCCAATTGTCGGGAAATAATCACCATACTGTAGTGGTGTTTGGAGCAGGGACCAGCCGAGAGGGCGACGTGGGCGACTTCTTCGCCCTAGCGCCGTCCACTTCGCCTTATTTTTGCAGTCGGGCGAAGTTCAAGTCGCCCTGAAAATTCCAAAGTTGACAGACGAAAATCGGCAAAATGTCCCAAATAATTTATGATAATTTACAACTGTCAACTGTGATTACACACAATACTCCACTATCAGGGTGTTATAAAACAATTAACACCTGTATTGCTCCAATCTGGAAGAATGTTGACAACGGAGTCTGATTACTGGCAGCTGTGAAAACATCGTCGGGCCTCAAGGGCTAATCTGGTTGTTGTGATTTTTAGATTACCGTGATTACCACACCTTACAATGAAGATTACAACTCACAGCTCTCACAATGTGTCAGTTCATCACTCCCTCTATGGAGTTTGGTTAAAGAAATTTTAAAACAATTCATTTGTGAAGCATATTAAAATTTCAAACGGGATTACTAATAGAGCGCAGTAAAAGTGTTTATGATTTCGTTTCGTTTCGGTTTGATAAATATTGTTGGCATTTTTAAAAACCCGAAAAATATGAAATAAAATCCTGTCATTCTCCCACAATTACGATATAAAATGTTGCTATCCTCTAACAATTATGTTTGGGTATTATTAATAGTTATTAGGGTCATGAAGTGAACATAAAGATTCCATATTTCAACCATTGTTTCATAAGTTTAATTGACATATTACATCTCTCCTATTTTCGTTCTATAGCGACTCCTGTCGTAGTACTGATAAATTCAAATTTTGTAGACTCACTTCGCCCTATAGAACGGCCACTTCGCCTTATTTTTATAGTAAGGCGAAGTCATTTCGCCCTGAAAATCTGGTCTAGGCTGGTCCCTGGTTTGGAGAAGAAAAACAAGTCATAAAATAAATAATGCTATGACTGACCTGTTCCATATAGGCTCCTCGAACAAGTTTAGCTCCAAAGAAGAAGTCTTCTCTCTTGGCTAAATCCATGTCCAACATGATGTTGGTGTAGGCTTGCTGAAAAAAAAAATTAATATAATTTAATACTTTCACAGCTTCATCTGTTAGACAGCTGCTAACAATGGCTCATCTCCAACCTTAAAATAAAATGTGACTCATGCTAAAGGGCACTCCGTTCAAAAAACAGATATTTTTTGTCACCCAAACTGAAACAGCATTTACTGAGAATGTTGGCATCAATATAGGAAACCAGCAAAAGGGCAGATCTCAATTTTTGGATATGGAAAAACCCTTCAAAAATTGTAAACTGCAAGGTTTGGTTTAAAAAAATATGCAAATTAATGTCAACATCGGCCGAGTCCTCACCATGGATTTGTTTTGAAATTCTCTTTGCCAATTATGCACATATTCAGGGTTTTCACCATAGGGGCAGGTGTCCCCTTTGTGTCCCTTTCCCCTTGCCCAAATTTCCCCTCTGACACATTCTTGTCTATAACCCAAATCAATCCAGATGCCTACATCACCTGTGTATCTCCCTCTGAATAAAACCAACAGAGAATGATAAACGAAGGTAATTTTAATCCTTTGATGACCGGAGCTATGCTGGTGCAGCATTAAAGACCCTATGCCAGTGCATTCTCTAATATATGCGAGTCTCCCAGAGGGAGCCTCGTATATATAATAAAATGCACTGGCTTAATACAAAGTCAAGGTAAATATTGTCCAACAAATGTATTCTCCCCTATGGGAGACTCACATATATAAGTGAATGCATTGGCACAGGGTTTTCGCAAAATTTCAGGAAGCTCCAGTCATGGAAGTGTTAAATACCAGTTCTGCTGACCACTAGTGAACCATTTTACAGAAAACTAATTCAGTTCAAGGATGCGCATATATTCCCTTACACTGAAAGATATGGAAGTGCACATTGCTAAAAATACGCTTTGATTCTAGATGATTAACCTGTGATTACATTGTCAAATAACACAATAATGTTCCTATTCCAATATGTATTGTACTGTTTGCAGTATGTAGAACAGATGTTCACTGCTGAATCTTGGCCATCAATGTTTCATGGCCTAAAAATATTTTCATGAATGTAGGGAAGTCGGACATAGAAATAAAAAGCACATTTCGGCGACCCGATAAAATTTGTATCCGGGGCAAGATACATTCACACACCAAATTTCAAGTCGATAGATCCACCCGTTTCCGAGATCTCGTCTGCGCATGCGCGAAGCTGGCATCGCACGGGCTCGGCGACCCGATAAAATTCGTTTACCGGGGCAAGATACATTCACACGTTCTTGACATACGTGGAAATGAACATTAGGGCGCTTAAATACCCGAATAGGGGAAGAAGTACGTAATGAACATTAGGGCGCTTAAATACCCGAATAGGGGAAGATATGCTTCTGATTAATACATTTCAAGTTTGATATTCTAATAGAAATGCATTTTCACAGTTCACGCCAGAATGGGGGAAGATATGCTTCTGATTAATTAAGTTCACACCCGAATAGGGGAAGATATGCTTGTGGTTGTGGGAAGAATTGTCCTCGGCGACCCGATAAAATTCGTATCCGGGGCAAGATACATTCACATGCCAAATTTCAAGTCGATAGCTCCACCCGTTTCCGAGATCTCGTCTGCGCAAGCACGAAGCTGGCGTCGCACGGGCTCGGCGACCCGATAAAATTCGTATCCGGGGCAAGATACATTCACATACCAAATTTCAAGTATATATCTCCACCCGTTTCCGAGATCTCGTCTGCGCATGCGCGAAGCGGGCGCCGCACGGGCTCGCCAATACGACAACGACGACCGCCTGGTCAAACTACACACACGTACCAAGTTTCGTCCGGATCGGTCGAGAATCGTAGATTTGTATCAATGACATACAGACAGAAACACAGACAGACAGAGGTCTTCAAAATATATATGAGATATATATCAGATATGGCACAGTAGCATGTTATATATATACGTCTCCAAGACATGCTGAGCATTGCTCTTTGAACATGTCTAGGACATATACAACACACAAGGCGCCTATTTTTTAGAAGAAAAAAAGAGTAATTTTGAGACAGTGCAAATGTTTTGTTTTTTTTGGGATTGGGTGGGTTTCGAACCTCAGCCCATGACGCAAACGCACCTTGCGACTCAAAGTCCAATGTCAATATCACATGGCCACCAAAGCACGCCCACCCAATCCAAACAAAAAAAATTCTTGTTTATGATTACCTTCAGATAACACTGGTATGTATTGAAGACAATTGCTTTCTCCTTGTTGAATTTACGCATCATCTCCATGCATAGGCGAGAGATTGCTGGTTGGAAGTAAGTTTGTTCAGCATCAATCATAACCCTTACTCCTTTATCACGTGCATGCTATAATGGTAAAAAAAGTCAAGTGTGAGAATGAAATACAGTGTAAACAGTTTATTTCATTACAGATAATTTCGCTACCATACCTTGCACATAGCAACCAGAGCCACTGGGGAGGTTAGATTGTAAAACTGGCTACTTCAGACTTGGATCGCTAGTGGCTACTGTCAGCATTCATGTGATAGCTAGACATTCCTGTTTTGTAGAAACTAGTTTAATAGATCATTCTGAGCTCATAACTTAACTTAAAACTATTAGCAAGGGCAATAACCCAATGCATATAGTCGCACATCTCGGAGCTAATACTGTAGGAATATGACTAGTTTATGCACACATCTGTAAGGAGATATCATTTAATGGCAAAATGTCGTGTTTTCTCAGCGATTTAATCATGTTGGAAGATGATGAACTCCTTATGCTCATCATGGCACCGAGATTCATTTGTTGTTACATTCACAAGAAGTTACCTTTAACTTGAGGTAGATTTAATATGACATGCATGAAATTGTCAGTGAAGTGAGCAGACGGTTAGACAATACAGTCTTGCACACTGTAGTTAAGTGATTGTTGCATAATTATGATTTCTGAGAAGGCGTCTCGTCATTAAAAAATTTGGCGCACGTTGAGCTTTCGCACAGTTGTATCAAGACTGTTTTACCCTCCTTTTCAGTGGAAAACCAATCCGTGGTTACAACCGAAAATAAATTCAAAATGATTATCAATCTGTGCTTGTTGCCAATCGAACCATGCCATGGATCAACTACTTTATAAATGTACTATGTACCTAACCATCTCAGTCATCCTTATCTGTAATCTGCATGAAAGAGAAATTGGTGTCGGAACCCTAGCCTAAAGATGACATTTCACTAATACATGTAATTCCCATACTAGTAGCATAGATATTCAAAAGTCAATGAAAAGCATGTGAACATAAATTATTGACAAAACAGGACACAAATATATTCTTTCAATGATATACTATTCCATTGTGAAATAATACACTTCCTCAACCCCTGCGTTTTGAAGCATTTCACTTAACACCAGGGAGAAAAATTCAACTTACAATTCTATTCTTTCAATGTTTTATATCAGATGGACACATATTTAATATGGATGTTCTGCAGTTATATAATCTCAAGAAAACAAAACTACATGTACAGTCATATTGAAGGAACAGATTTATTGAGATAATGAATACAGTAATGCTCTTAAGTAATCGACTTCTTAACCACAGCAGAATTATGGGTAACTTCAGGATTTAGTCGGAAATATGGCTTGTTGCCATTCATCGGAAAGCTCTCGGGGAGAGCTTTCCGATGAATGGCAACAAGCCATATTTCCGACTAAATCCTGAAAAGTTACCCATAATTCTGCTGTGGTTAAGAAGTCGATTACTTAGAGCATTACTGTACATTGTATAAATTCACCTGAGAATAAAGTAACTGGAGATGATGTGTGAGTTAATGTTAAGACTACTGACATGAGTTTGAACAGTTTTACATATAAACTAGGTTTTTATTGTACCAGAGGTTGATCCAGGGTTTATAATTATGAATGTATAGTTGGTGTCTTCATAGTATGAATGTATAGTTGGTGTCTCATTCATGCGAAATTAATAGAAATACCAAATATACAATTTGCTGGTGGATCGGTTTATCGATCCCTCAGCTAAAGTACATGTAAAAATACTAATTCTGACCAGTTACAGTAATGCCCTAAATAATCGACTCCTTAACCACAGCAGAATTATGGGTAATTTTTCAGGATTTATGGCTTGTTGCCGACAAATGGCAACAAGCCATATTTTCGACTAAATCCTGATGAATTACCAATTATTCTGCTGTGGTTAAGGAGTCGATTATTTAGGGCATTACATTAATGTATGCCTCAGAACCATTCATCTAAACAATGATTCATCCTATCTGAGATTACTAGTAAAGAGCAACATGTTGATTTTAACCATTCACAACAGGAGTTGCGCTGGTGCAGCATTATAGATCATGTGCCAGTGCATTCTCTTATATATGTGAGTCTCCTATAGGGAGCCTCCCATCTATACGAGAATGCACTAGCTCACACGGTCAAGGTAAATATTGTTAGGCCAATGTATTCTCTTATATATGTGCGAGGCTCCCTATGGGAGACTCGCATATATACGAGAATGCACTGGCACAGGGTTTTCCTAAAATGTCATGAAGGGTTATAAATGCAGTGATTGTACTCATTGGAAATCAGTTATATGCTTTATTGTGTTATAAATGCGAGTGCTTTTATAAAAGAGTATATATTACCTGATAAATAGAATTCAATCAAATCAATCCAAAAATATATTTTTGGCAGTTAGGTCAGGTAATATGAAATAGTCCTTGATCAACCCCTGAGTACACATATGAGTTCGGCATTAACAACCACATACCGCAGGATAAGTATTTACAAACCTTCGCTTATCCTAATTGTCAGTTTTTGACACTGAGTCTCAGTGTTGACTTATTTTTTCGGGCAAACTGTGAATGAAGCACCTCACATAATCTGAAATGGACTTTTGACTTAAAAAATTTGCCCGCGAGTCAACCCTGAAAATCTCATGCAAGCAATTTAATGACTTTTTTCTTTAAAAAAATTGGTTTATATTTTTTTGGAATAAATTAAATCTTTTGTAGTCTCTGGCCTGAAAACACTGCAAATGTTGGAAGAATATTAGATGATCTGAAAGAGAGTTTGTTAACCTGATGGTGGGTAGAACAACATCATATGGTTGGAGGGTGGAAAGACATTTATGTCATTTTCAATAGTTTTATGATATTTGTGTACACATAACGTTGCAAATGAAAAGCATAAGTCGTTATGTGTAGATGGATATAGATACTGTAATGCCCTAATTAATCGACTTCTTAACCACAGCAGAATTATGGGTAACTTTTCAGGATTTAGTCGGAAATATGGCTTGTTGCCATTCATCGGAAAGCTCTCCGATTCTGCTGTGGTTAAGAAGTCGATTAATTAGGGCATTACTGCAGTGTGGCTGGATAGTAGATATATATTTAATCTGGTAGAGAATCTAGCAGTTATATTCACAAGCAAACACTATAATATAGTCCAGGTGGTTTATATCAAGCAAGACTCACCAGCCAGGGTACCTGAAGTCATGGCTCGTGCTGAGAAAGAAGCACTGAGCTTATCAGTTCAGGGCGATTTTATAACACCAGCCATCATACATGTCATTATCACAGTCACCGAGGACCGCAGTTACCATGTCTGCTATGCCTCTATGAAAAAAACCTGCTGGTTTATAAAATAGTCCAAGCTTTAATATGAATATGACTGCTGATGTTTCTTGACCAAAAACTTAGTCACATAAAATCTTAAAAGAATAAACTTTTAAGAGATGTATAACACTAATTTTGACCTATTTCAGATGATAAAACAATATTTAAAATAATAGGCCTCCGATAAGGTGGCTTTATTTGACTGGTCGATTTTTTTGAAATGCTAAATTTGATTCTGGAATCAACCATTGAATTAAACTTTACTTCCAACTCTCTATGTTAATTATTTCTGAATCACGCTATGACAGACGCAAAATTCATTGGATGTATTCTCAAATTATAAGTTGTCACGCAAAATTCATCAAACGTAGCTTCGAACTAGGTCCAGATTTTCAAGGATCATAACTGCGGTAAAAATTGGCGGACCGAACCCAAATTTGAACTTGTTCTGAACTTTCATATGAGTAATCCATACGCCAAATTTGAAAACAATCAGATAACTAGAACTAAAGCTATCACCCGGAAACCAAAATAATCCGCAAATTCTATTTAGACGAGGACCATAACTCTGGCAAAAATGGGCGGACTGAACCCAAATTTGAACTTGACCTTATTTTCATGCTAAATTTATCATCTGGAAACCATCTAGGAAGGATGGATGGATCAACACAAGCATGGATGGATGGATGCCCCTAACCGATGCACGGACGGACCCAGGTTATTTTTTTTTAGGGAACAAAAATGGATTAATAAGCAAAGCACTGCAAAATAGTCACACAATGCAGCCCTCTTAATTCAGATTGTTTGGCTTCGGCAACAGTATGCCGTGGCCCAGTTTGCTTCAGCAAATTGCTTCGGCAATGCTGATTGCTGTAGCCAATTATGAAGGCTGCACAATGACATGTCGAAAACTAGAATGTCTGAATAGTCATTTACCAGTAGGATACCACATAACAAAAATAGAAATAAAAGACATTTTTTGGCTACATGTGGACATGCTGGAGGTTCTGTAGCACAAATGTATTCAAATCTTTAATTTCATCTCAGTCACTTAACTTTCACCAAAAGTCTTCAATGTGCAAGTCATCAGACATTATTAACCTTTTCATGATGATAGCTGCATTGGTGCAGCATTAATGATCCTATGGAAGTGCATTCTCTTATATATGTGAGTTTCCCATAGGGAGCCTCGCATATATAAGAGAATGCACTAGCTTACAAGTTCAAGGCCAATGTATTCTCAAGGCTCCCTATGGGAGACTCACATATATCAGAGAATGCATTTGCAAATGGTTTTCGCAAAATTTCAGGAAGCTCCAGTCATGGAAGGGTTAAATATTGTTGCTACACACATTTGAAACAACTTCAAATTGTATATAATAAAGGAAGATTGGTGGATGAAATAACTAGAGATGGCACTGATACAATGGGACTAAGTATACCCCCGTACAGTGCAATCAGGTAGAATTAAGGGTAGCTATATTAACATATTTGCTTTTTCGAAAAATAAACACAAGGAATACAAGCTCGGACAAAATTATGCATTTTCTGTCAAAGAAGTTCAAAAAGGGAGCTAATTCCACTAAAAAAGTTAGATCACTGAGAGCTTTCCGGTGAATGGCAACAAGCCATATTTCCGACTAAATCCAGTGCTAAATCCTGAAAAATTACCCATAATTCTGCTGTGGTTAAGGAGTCGATTAATTAGGGCATTACTGTATGATGTATTGTCAGTATAGTAGCAGCATGGCTGATGACTTGACTTGATAAAGTCCTTGGAGAAAACCTATGGGACTGAATATACCGGTAACATACATGTTTTCAACATGTCACATGATGAACACTACATACACTTGTATTGGAACTATATAACCATATATGGATTCAAGACAAGAATGGAAGTGATTGTTAACCCTTTGAGTGCCAGGGGCCGATCTCATCGGCCCTAAACCTACAAAATAAGTCTGTTAAAGAATATAAGAATAAATTATTAAAATTGTAAAAAAAAAAAATTGTTAGGCCAATGCATTCTCTTATATATGCGAGGCGACCTATGGTCGACTCGCATATATAAGAGAATGCATTGACACAGGGTATATGGGTTGATACAAAAATCGACCTGGCACTCAAAGGGTTAAGCAAGTAATATTATTTGAATAGAAAAATCTACCATGTTGTCAAATTTACCCAAATCATTTTGAAATTAACATAAAAGATGGCATGTGCTGGAGAGTTTGTGCTAAAATTGGTCTCGTCAAAGAAAGTAAGTGGCATCTTACTAAATTAGATGCTTAGGCAAAATACATACACCATCAATGTCTATCATATCTCTCCAAATGAATAATACACCATTCCAATGTACACTTTTATAACTGAATGGGAGAATCCATTCAGTAAAGAAAGCGTTAAGATATAGGGGGCTAATACCATGATGAAAATGTTAAATATAAAAACAAAATCAGCATTCTAATCAATTGGAAAAGTAAGCTGTACCTACCTCAACAACTGTGTTGATTCTCCTCAGCATGTTCTTCATCTGATCCTCTTCATCGGGAGACAGACTCTTAACCAGAGGTTCCACCTCACCTGTCTAAAAAATAACAAGCAAGAATGCAAATAGTGGGTCTGTCATCTGCAGAATGAGGTCCCCAGAAGGTGAATTTAGTGATGCTATCTCGCACGGGGGGGGGACCTAGGATCAGATTGAAGTTCCCCAGTTGAAGTTGGTGATGTTCGCCCATTAGTCACTTCGATTATCCATTTTATCTTCTGCAAATTAGGGAATATAGAAACTGAAGGGAAAAGGTAATTAAAAACAATGTTAGTTTGAGACTATAGATACTTCCCAGAATATGAGGCATAAGCAGAATGAGGTCCCCAGATGGTGAATTTGGTTGCTAGCCCACTGTCAGTGACAGCATCACTAAATTCACCCTCTGGGGACCTCAATCCACAAATGACAGACACACTATTTGCAGGCCTGATAACAAGAATGCTATCTGATTAGTGATCAGCTGATAATTGAAATAGGAATCGGAATCAGCCATCGGCCAATAATAATCTCGGGAACGTATAATTTAGCTTACAATTCATTCAACATAATTTTGAATAAAAGGTACTTTGACATGTGAACTATGTCGGTTTGCATATGAAATAGCACACCACACAGTTGACATCGTTATGTGTCACTGTGACATCATCAACAATTCAGTGTGTCAAAATAGGTCCATTTGTGTGTACGCATTGGATCAAAACGTAGCTGTTTTCGTAGAATGAAACTGATATTTCAAGTGTTTGTTGAATTGAAATGACATATGTGTACGTCCGATGCTGTAAATACTCTACAAATCAGGTCTCAAAATATGGTGCTGGACATTTGAAGAATGAGGTCACCAGAGGGTGAATTTAGTGCCACTACCCGACAACAGCGGGCTAGTATCACTAAATTCACACTCTGGGGACCTCATTCTACTTAGGCCTCATCTTCTCTGGAAATTATCTTTATTTAATATTATCAAATTAACTTTTGTTTTTGATTCTTTAGAAAGTTTCTTTCTTTTTTTAAGTCTAGTTTCTCTATATATGCGATGCTCCCTATGAAAGACCCACATAAGAGAATATAAGAATATAAGAGAATGCATGGCACAGTATCTTTAATGCTGCACCAGTGCAGTTCCCATTATCAAAGGGTTAAACGACCTGCGAGACCACCAATAACGGCAGGGTTCCATCAAATCTTTCAAAGTTCTTGAGGAATTGAGATTTCAGTACATGTATTGGTAGAAAAATTTACCATAATAGAACCAATATACCTTTTGAGTGAATCGATGAAGGAATAATTAAAAATGTCAGCCACTGATGATATGTTTGTATAGAAACAACATTCGGTGTGTGAATTCATTGTTCATTATTCAATCATTCGTGTTCTCATTCAATCATTCGTGTTCCGACCGCTGACGAGAGAGGACGTTCTGGATTGAGCGCACCAGGACGTAGCTAGCTCGCTTAGCGATCGGATTACTGACTTCGGCCGGACAATGGATTCGTCTTTAATCCCCGCCGAAGTCAGACACGCACTCAGCTGACTCCACGTGGATCCCTGCCTGGCCTGGAATTTACGCAGGTCGGGTAGCCACGTGGAGCATTTTCTGGAATTCCGGGTTACGCCATCACGGTCCTTTTCAGGACCCTCTGTTGGAGGTAACCCGGATGCTGGAACCCACCAGCAACAGCCCACCACTGGAGGGGCGACCACCAAGAGAAAGAGGAAAAAGCCAAAGAGAAAGACACCATCGAGCCGCCGCAGGGATGCCGACAGGAAGGCCAGGTGGATCAAGAGGAAGGCTGAGAGACGCCCAGCTACCTCCCACCTGGCCTCGGAGCAACAACAGCAGCCCTCTGTCGACGTACCTGAATCCACCAGCAGCGGAGATGACAGGAACGCCGATGTCACCCCGGCCGTCCCTGTCTCTGACTTGGTGGTGTCAATGGAGACCCTGCCACCACTACCACCGTCTCCTGACCCGGATGCTGCGGAGGACTATAATCCAGCGACACCGAGACCTCCGGTGTCCCCCGACAGCATCGCGGAAGAGGAGCAGGAAGCAACACCCCCTGCTCCTCTCGAAGATGTTATACAACACCACATGAGAGAACATAGAGAACAGAGAATTAAACATCAACAGCTTATGGCCGAACAAGAAGAGAAAAATAGAGAATTTGAAGAATATAGAAGAGAACAAAAAGGACTAGAACAACGAGTCCAACAATTTCTACAACAACAACAACAACAAAAACCTGACATCTCCACCATCTTCGATGGAAAAATCAAATCCGAAGGAAAAAGAAAAAATGATTAACATCCCTAAATGCTTTTCTTTTTATAGCTTCTAAATAAAGTCAATAACATGAGGGGTGAAGGAGAGGGCTCATCGGCCCTTTCGACCATCCCGTGGTCAGCCCCCCAATGACCTGCCTAAAAAAAAAATCATTGTGAGAGTATCTCAAAGATGATGGTCACTGCCATGCAAGGAATTCTCAGCAGCCTGTATTTATGCATATTTAACGGTACTCAATCCGATTAAGCACCCCTAAATTACTATTTCTTTGGCTTCAGGGTTAAAAAAATTTGATTCGAGTCGAGGAACACACCCATCAAAGCTCAGAGTGATCAGATATTGATGTTTGAAGTTTGTTATTTCTCGAGATGTGTACTAATAATTGCCCCAGAAACATTTATTCAAACGGACAAAGATGGATAACTCTAAAATCAAGTGGTAATAATAACGCAATTTTGACGGCGTGTTTCTGGGCCACAAACAATAGAAATAACAAAACTTCAAAAATTGATATCTGATCACTCTGAGCGTTGATGGGTAGGTTCCTCGACTCGAATCAAATATTTTTTACCCCCCGAAGCCAAAGAAATAGTAATTTATGAGGGTCTGATTGGATTGAATACCTTTAATTAGCCCTTTCTATACTAAATACTCATTGATGGGTAGTTATCCCTTAGGAAATGTTCAGATAATAAGTTGAACAAACGACCATAGTGGTTTGTTGAATATTTTATCTTAAACTTTCCTCTAATAGATAGGATTTCTTCTGTACTTGTTTACATTGTCTGTTCTCAGATACATTTCATGAACATCACTCCAAATGAATATTAGACCATTCCAATGTATACTTTTATAACTGAATGGGAGAATCCATTCAGTATAGAAAGGGTAAATGGGGGAAAACTCAAAAAGCCTAAATTAAAACACACAAAAACAAGAACGAACAATAGAACATGTATGACACTATATTTAAAGCTGCTTGTTGAACTTATTATCTGAACATTCTCTCCAAGTGACTGAAAATAGGAGTCTTATGTACTATGCACATTTTTTATCAAATACCAATGAACATACCAAACCTTTATAATTGAACGGTAGAATCCATTCAATAATGAAAGAGTTAAATGGACATGACCATAATTTGGTAAGAGGTACATGTATCTCAAAACATTTTCTAACAATTTCGTTGATATAGCACTGAAAATAAGTGTTTTGTTTCTTATATTTTTCGATAAATTTGAGATTGTTTTGTTAGTGGCAGTTCAATAGTTTTAGTCAGCAGTTGCATAAGAATTGAAACTGTAGACAATCGGAAGAAAATCTAGGGCTGTCGTCACTCTGAAACATTTATGGTAATACATAATTTTGATGATTAAAGTGATGTGAAACACTCCGGTAGGGTGATCAAATATAAATGGAGAATAATCTTTTTCAAAGCAGTAATTTTTACAAATATTATATCCAAATTGACAACACAGTGACACTTGATGGCGAAATCATTTACGTTAGTTTATCGCCGATAGTGCGTCCCGAATCGAGTAGTAAATATTTACAATTGAGTGTAGTTCAGATGATGTTTTCTATGGAGTGGTATGGTTGATTTTCTTCAGATTTTCGGCAATGTTAGTAGAATGCTACATTCCTCCAGTTGGCATAACGCCTGGACACTAACTGATCAGTTTCACGCACCAGAACAAGTACATAATATGTCTTTAAAATGAAGGACGATTAAAATAAAGAGATAGCAGTTGAATGGAGTTTTTTAAAATAATTTCATGTTAACCTCTTCGCTGCTATTATGTCCGTAACTATTACGGACGTAAAAGTGCATGCCATCTTCTATATGGTCCAAAGGTACTACGGACCTACTTCAGCACACTAGCAGTAGGCCATTATACATACATGTAACTGGAACTCAGAGATTGGTGCATCTGAATAACTGTACCTCGATGATTCAAACAGTGTATGATGTTTCACGATTGTGAATGATAAAAGCCTTGCAACTGAGTCAGTTTTATGGTTCTTGTGATATTCCCGTTATATTTTCACACTGGAAAATGGCAATAACGTCAACAGCCCAGCACATAATGTCATTCTGTCATTTAGCAGTGAAGAGGTTAAGATAACACAATATAGCTTTTCCAGACATTCCATTTCCGATTTTAGAATTCCTATGAATACAAATAGCATTGATTTTGTACGGGACTGTACATTGTGTTCAAAGTTGTATTTTTTATGACTTCATTGCATCTTTCTGGAACAAATAATGTTTGTAGAAAGGTAATTCATATATTTATTGACATATTTAGATACCGGGAAAAATTCAAAAGGGAATAATATTAGGTGTATTTTGGAGCACGAACCTACATGTGGCTTTAATGGTATTTATCCCTATCTGATTTCACCTGGTGATGGTATTAATCAGTTGACTAATGTCACTATTATGAACTCAATCATTATCTTGTTTTCAAGGTAACAGTTGCATAGTTAGTGAAGAATGTATACATTGATACTTTAAATACAGCTAATAATATGAAGAACATAATTACTACTATAAAACCTTCCCAATTAATACTACAATAAAACAAAACTTTCATAAACTTTAATTTGCATCAGCGACTTTCCTAGTCCTAGTTTTATAGGACCATCATGATTAATGTATGTAATTTTAACCCTTTCATGACTGGTGCTTCCTGAAATTTTGTGAAAACCCTGTGCCAATGCATTATCTTATATATGCGAGTCTCCCGTCATGAAAGGGTTAAATCCCAAATTGTTTTTACTGCAATAACGAATTTCTGTTTTGTGATAATGTCTAGTCCAAACTGTTCGATCCAATACAAGCCACAATATATAGCAGTGAAATTCTGGTTCATGAAGTTTTTTGTTCTTATTGCATTGATTATCAAGAAAATCAGTTATCAAGAAAATCATGTGAAAATATTACTATATATAATCTACATATTTCCTTTATATAATAGTTAAGTAGTAAAATGGTATCTATATGTGTTAAGATTGCATTTAATGTAGATGATGTATTGTGGCAATGATTTGTGTGTGACATTTCAAATGAATTTTTATATCTAATCTCATCTTAGCCTAAACAAGAGCACCGCCAGGAGTGGCTAAATACACCTGTTTACAAAGTATTATAATTTTTGTCATCTTTCAATTACTATCAAAGAAAATTGGCTATGACCCAATTTGAACTTGACCTGTATTTTGGTATGACTGAGCTATATACCAAGTTTAGTTGTGATCAAATAATCCAAATTCAAGTGTCATCCGGAAACCAAAATGTTGATGTAAAAATTGAATTTTCCCAAGTCAAAAATGGCCCATAACTCTGGCAAAAATCATTGGACCAAACCTAAATTCGAACTTGACCTGTATTTTGGTATGACTGAGTATTATCCCAAGTTTTGTTGTGATCAAATAATCCAAACTCAAGTTATCGTCTGGAAACCAAAATGTTGACGGATGGATAGACGGACGACTCATTTCATAATACGGATCGTTTTTTCAAACCGGCGTATAAACACTCTGAAACTTCCATCAATGAGTAAAAAGCGAATTGATGCAAAAATAACTGCAACACCAATACAATACTGAAAATGGAACCCATATCTCTTGTTACATTACATATGAGGCAATAGGCCAAGATTCATCCTCTGGGGGACCTCATTCTACATGGCCTCATCTACTATTGGGAGACATAGACTAAGATTGAAGTTCCCAAATGGTCAATATTGTGCTGCATACCCATTGGGAACCTCGATTAAGCAATGTGTTGTCTGCCAATTTGGGGATATAGAGAAACTGAACTAAAAAAAGAAATATAATCTATGTGAAGAAGTTTCCATAGAAATTTGAGAAATAAAGAAACTTTCCAGAGAAGATGAGGCCTAAGCAGAATGAGGTCCCCAGAGGGTGAATTTAGTGATGCTAGCCAGCTATGCGGGAGAGTGTCACTAAATTCACCTTCTGGTGACCTCATTCTCCAAATGACAGGCACACTAAACTCAGACTTGATACGGATGGTAATCAATATATTATTCCTGCATTAACTCATTACCAGTCTGACCGCAGCTGACTACAACCCCCAGGTTACTTTGACGTTGTGACGTTAAAAACTCGTAATTTACGTCCCATTTCCTAAGAGATTTTGATGTTTTAGTCGGCTTTAGCATGTTTTTACCTTAGTTCTGTGATCGTTGTCATTCTAATTTCTAAATTCTAGAAATGGCCTTTCGTGGTTTCGCTATTTTAGTATTTGTTCAGAATTTGTTGTTTCAAACTACCAATTGTATAGACTGTGCCACCTTTCCATAATGTCACAATTCCAAGTTTAAATGTTAAAATGTTGCAACAGTTATCAAAAGCAATCAACATTTTTATTATTTTTTAACAAATGTACTTTCGAGCAAGGTAAGGCATGAATGGAATAAAATGTTCTGATTGGATAGAATATACTTCAACCGCATGCTTCATGTAAAATCAAAACAATCATGACGATTAATGGAGAAAGCCACGAAAATTAGGTTTTTACTTTTATTAAATAAAAAGCTGTCAAATGGTGCTTCTGAGGAAATGACGAAAGGTGACAACAGGTGCCTCTGAGGAAATGACGTAAGGTGACAAAATGTGCTTCTGAGGAAATGTTGTAAGGTGTCAAAAGGTGCTTCTGAGTGGTAATGAGTTAAAACACAATGTTGGAATTAAAAAATGATGGACCCTACCACTTTAATGGATGAATTCAATTCATAAAAATTTTGGGTGTTGGGCCAATCAGGAAAGTGACACAGCGAATGGCATAATTTGCGTTTTAAGATATCCAAAATACACATTTACTTCACAACAGAGTGAAAGGAGGTGGAATTAATATATGTGTGGTCACTTCAGAGGGTGTATTAATAGATTTGCAGTGTTACAACATATATTCTGAATTATGATTTTGGTGAAAAATTATGTGATGGTTAAGCAAGCTGTATGAAGAATTACATAAATTCCTGGTGTATTCCCATCTTTTTGCTGTGACTGAAATACAAAGGTTTTTAGTTCAATACTTTCTTTCCTTAGTGATGATGAAACTGCGATTTATTCTATTGATTTCTGGAATAAACTACCAATTGTACACTAAGAAAATAGCTACTGTACTCTGATCAAGCTACATATAGTAGTTATCAAGCTACACAGATTTGAACACCATCACATATATACATGTAAGTATTTCTTATATTTTTCCAGTTGTTGTTGATGACAACTCATTCTGGCTTCTTTTTTTCTCTCGATAAACTAAGCTCCGATATTCAAGAGAACAAGAGCATCGCTATGGTGCGGCATAATACGCCCATGGTAATTTTAAAAAGGAACATAACTCTGGTGAAAATTGGCAGGCGGAACCCTAATTTATAACCTGACCTGTATTTTGTACTAGTAAACCCACATAACCAAATCTCATTCCATTCAGATCAGACTTACTAAAGTTATCATCTGGAAACGAACGGACAGACGGACTAATAACATAATATGTATAAAAATGAGTAAATATTCCAATGTAGTCAAAAAGGGTCTGATATATTATGTTGAAATTGTGGTCTAACAGTAGTACTATAGAAGTACTGTTTTATAAATTGTAGTATTCATTAAATGTACTCAATCTGATTAAGCACCCCTAAATTACAATTTCTTTGGCTTCATGGGTAAAAATATTTGATTCGAGTCGAGAAACCCACACATCAAAGCTCAGAGTGATCAGATATTGATTTTTGAAGTTTATTTCTCGAGATGTGTACTAATAATTGCCCCAGAAACACTTATTCAAACGGACGAAGATGGATAACTCTAAAATCAAGTGGTAATAATAATGCAATTTTGATAAAGACCATCCTTTTGACGGCGTGTTTCTGGGCCACAAACAATAGAAATAACAAAACTTAAAAAATTTATATCTGAGCACTCTGAGCGTTGAATCAAATATTTTTTACCCCCGAAGACAAAGAAATAACATTTTCAATAGAAAATACATATTCCCTAATAAGATACTTACACACTGAACTACATGGTATATTCATCTTTATTCACAAGAAAGGATTCTATGAGATCCGTTTAAAATTTATTATTTTGGTACGAAATAGCTTAAGTACCTTTTGAATCATTATTATTATGACGTAGCAGGTCAAGGTCATTTGTCCACTCGTTATGTATATAAGCAAGTGGACCCACAGTAATCGGCCTCTTTTTATCCTCTTACAAGATTCGAGGGGTGTGACCGAGCAGCGGGGAGGGAAAATCCCAATTTGGGAGGGACATGTGAGTTCAGTGTGTAAGTATCTTATTAGGGAATATGTATTTTCTATTGAAAATGTTATATTCCCGTCAAAGATACGTTACACACTGAACTACATGGTAGAATCAACTCATAGGAGGAGGATGCGAGGAATGAGATACTATTGCATTTTAGTTGAGAATAATTCTTTTGAACCTGCTGAGTTTTTTTTAGCAACAAATGGATCAAAAGGTACTGATTTGCAGATTTGATTGATGCTACCAGGTAGAGTGGAGAAAGTGGGAGAATAAGCCCAATGGCTGAAACTCTGCACCTCCCCCCTTTGGTTCTGAAGTCAGACAAACCGGTAATTGTGAAATCTCATATACAGGTACATGCATGTGCCACCTCCTCCCTGGAGTAAGCGGGTTATATGCAGAAAGCATAGGTCACCCAGCTCCATGGTATGTGACTGAACGAACCAAGCTATCCCGACGTTTCGACACCAGAGGAAGGAAATCTATTGTTACCTGAATGGTCAATCTGGATGTAACACGAGGAAGTAGCAACTGTAAAGACGATTAGTAACATACCACCAACTCATGTATGGTGAAGAAAACCCAGAGTTAAATAGCCACTGCATCATGCTTGTAAGGTCTGCGACCGACTGTCAGTAAATGTGCAACACCAAATCGACAAACTGATCAAGGCGCAAAATAAGTATTTTCTGACTGACCGTCAAATGACAGTATTTTACTTCAGTTAATAAATACACCAGACAGAGGCCATATTCCGTTGGTCAATGCCCCTGATCGGAATTTACTTTAAGGCTGGAAACTGGTAACAAAAACCCCAGGTAACTAAGTCGATCAAGAGCGTTAAATGACTTGGAAAGTCCCAAATGTTTTCTGGTATCGAAACAATCGAGAAGAAAAAGTTCGGAGAGTCCTGAGTTGTAAACTACTTCCACAGCCTGTCAATCCAATAGTGTATGCAGTTACATGTACACATGATTGAAAGGAATACTTTGCAGTCTGCATGTAACTTATTAGAAAATGTGTAGAAGGAGGAGACCCATCGTGATGTAACTACTCCAAACAATCTGAAAGAAAGAACAGGCCATGGATGATTAAGGTCTAAAAACAACCAGAATGTCGATAACAAGAAGATTGTATCTTCTTGTTATTCACTGATTGTTCTTAACAGAGCTGTGTGTAGCTCAGCTCATCCACCAAGGCGAAAGTACACAGCAATGCCCAAAGCAACCGACCACCCAACCACAGCAGAACCACGGGCAACCCTCCAGGACCCAACCGGAAACACGGCCCGTCGAGAGCCCCCCGATGAACAGCAACAAGCCACACCACCGACCAAATCCCGAAAAACCACCCACAACTCCGCCGCGGCCAAGCGGCCAAACACCCCGAGCACCACTGTACACCCATTCGACATGTGGTCAAGGAGGTATGCCAGTAATGTGAACAGAAGGGCACATTTTACTGAAGACCAATCACATGTGTGTATGGTCGGACGGTTGTCTGCCGCTCATACAGCGAGGACCCGGACCCTAGTTCCTCCCCGTGGGCAGAGACTCCGTCGCCAACAATGATTGCCTCATGTGCGCCGTTAGACGAATAGCTCGTCTGTTGTGTAGTAATTCAAGACAGCCTGTCAAAAAAGGAGCACTGAGTACAGTAACGCCCAACTCAATCAAGCAGGGCATCAATGAGTTTTGTTGGCATGACGCAGGGTTCAAAGTTCTGAAATGCACCTGTTCCCATGGACCAGGTTATTACCTACCGTACCCGCCACCCCAGAAGATTGCGTGAGTTCAATTGTCTATATCGTAACCCGATAAGCGAACCCAAACTGTAAAGCGATAATATTGAGCGAGAATAGATCTAATCCTGGTACTACAGGGAAAGCTCATTGGGATTGTCCTAAGGCTGTAGAGTCAAAAGATGATGAATGTTCTACGCAAAGAGAAATATGATTCCCAACTTGGTTCGCAGAAAAACCCAGCCCAACACCGCAGAAGGCCCGAGTGATGCTCGCAAAAACTTAGAAGGAATCCAAGGCTTGGTGTTATGCCCCATGGTACCGTAGTAAGGGTGAAAGATGATCTGTGTACATTTACCCCTAGAAGAATTGAACGGTCACCCATAAACAAAGGACAATGCTAATCAGTGACAGGTGGAAAGGTAACAAGTTTGAGCCGAGGTAAAACCGCATGAAAAAACAAATTGAGTGTCTGTTAAAAGTCTCTGCCCCGGCTGAAGACTGCGCTATGTTCACTGTTATAGACAGCACCCGAGATTACCCGGCATTAGACGGCGCGCTGTCTGGTGGCCCAGTGCTCGGTCCCCCCTCGAACCCCCCAGGACCCATATCCGAGGAGAGAAACTGCGTCTGCAACCCCTCGATGCCTTGCAATTAACTTAGTTCTTTGTGACAGACAAGAAAAAGCAGCAAGAGCTCTTCGAAATCCAAAGTGAGAATCAGGATTCGCGTTGGATGGCAAGTAGCCCTGTGAATTAGAAATGTAATCTAAATGTGGAATCGTCAGATCCAAGCAATGGATTTTGATATCTTTAGAGTAAAAAACTGAATAAACAGGACTGTGTAAGCCTTGGAAGAGTAGATATGGCAAGAAATGTGGTCAAAAAATTAGACGTATCCATTTTTTCCCCTGCTGCAATCGCTACAAGAAATCAGATTAGAAAAAAAGTTTACAGCGGAAGATTGAATCTAATATGAAAACCCTCCAGATCACTGTCTGTTAAAACTCTAAGTAAAAAACTTAATTCAAAACCCTCCAGAGCACTGCTGCAGCCGCTACAGCGCTGCATTGAAAAAAAATGGGTCGCAATATTTGTAAAACATGCTTCATTTATATCTCTTAAAACTCTAAGTCCAAAAATGGATTCAAAACACTCCAGAGCACTGCTGCAGCTGCTACAGTGCTGCATTGAAAAAAAGTGGGTCGCAATATTTGTAAAACATGCTTCACTTCTACCTCTTAAAACTCTTAAGTCCAAAAATGGATTCAAAACACTCCAGAGCACTGCTGCAGCCGCTACAGCGCTGCATTGAAAAAAAGTGGGTCGCAATATTTGTAAAACATGCTTCATTTATATCTCTTAAAACTCTAAGTCCAAAAATGGATTCAAAACACTCCAGAGCACTGCTGCAGCCGCTACGGCGCTGCATTGGAAAAAAATGGGTCACGATATTTGTAAAACATGTTTCATTGCTACCTGTTAAAACTCTAAGTCAAAAAATGAATTCAAAACCCTCCAGAGCACTGCTGCAGCCGCTACAGCGCTGCATTGAAAAAAAATGGGTCGCAATATTTGTAAAACATGCTTCATTTATATCTCTTAAAACTCTAAGTCCAAAAATGGATTCAAAACACTCCAGAGCACTGCTGCAGCCGCTACAGCGCTGCATTGAAAAAAAATGGGTCACGATATTTGTAAAAACATGCTTCATTGCTACCTGTTAAAACTCTAAGTCAAAAAATTAATTCAAAACCCTCCAGAGCACTGCTGCAGCCGCTACAGCGCTGCATTGAAAAAAAATGGGTCGCAATATTTGTAAAACATGCTTCATTTATATCTCTTAAAACTCTAAGTCCAACAAGAGATGGACTGTCGTCCGGTGCATACCCCCTCGTGGCATACCGCCTAGTGTGGGCACATCTATAACTTATGATGGCTATACTCAGACATATGGACCCAGAAATCAGCATTTTCATATAAACAAAGATGAATAACTATAGAACAAAAAACCAAAACAAACATTTGAATGTGCCATTAAATGTCCTCAGAGAATAGTGGTGAACATCCATACAAAATTTCATTGAGATCCGAGCATTACTGTTCAAGTTATGAGCTGAACAGACATCGGATGGATCAAACAGCCAACATTTCCAGATAAACAAAGATGAATTACTCTAGAATGGAAAAGCAGAACAGAACAATGGAACCCCCTATTGAATGTACTCATTGCAGTGAACATCTATACCAAATTCCATTGAGATCCCAGCACAACTGTTGAAGTTACGACATGAACAGACACCAGACGGACCAAAAAGCCAACATTTCCAGATAAACAAAGATGAATAACTCTAGAATGGAAAAGAGGAACAAAACGATGGAACCCTCTTTTTAATGTCCTCATAGTAGTGAACATCCATACCAAATCCCATTGAGATCCCAGTACAACTGTACAGCAGTGCTCTGGGGTGTTTTGAATCCATTTTTGGACTTTTAACAGGTAGCAATGAAGCATGTTTTACACATATCGTGACCCATTTTTTTTCAGATTTGTAAAACATATTAGATTCAATCTTCGGCTGTAAACTTTTTTCTAATCTGATTTCTTGTATCTTCGCTGTAAACTTTTTTTCTAATCTGATTTCTTGTAGCGATTGCAGCAGGGAAAAAAATGGATACGTCTAATTTTTTGACCACATTATGTGCCATATATGTGGAAGAGACATCGAGGAGTGATTAATGAGCAGACTGATTCCCCCCTAACCGGAGCCAGCTTAAACCCTGACAGGAAGCAGAATCATACAGTGTAGCCAGTAGGGCAGCGGCGACCTACTAGGTCACGACACGAATCCAAAAACCTGACCAACAGGACGACACCACACTAGTGTTTCTAAATGCACACAATCTGCATTGAACTACATGTTGAATGGGCAGAGCAGTCAAATATACATAGAATGAACCGAAACTTTTAGATGACACGAGCCCAAGATCTGAGATAGTACTCGATTCGTGTATCACCCCCCCCCCCCCCCCCCCCCCCCCCCAAGACAGTGACTATGAAACGCTAACGCCCCAGTGGCTACACTGGTACAACTTGCCTCCCGCCAAATAGCAAGCATTTGAAGGTCATGCAGAGTCCCGGGAAATGGTCTTAACAGCAATTCCACCCGAGGGTAGATGCCAGGGAGCAACTTACTTGGAAATGTTGATTATCAAATAAATAGCCTCACATGGACATGATGAGATAGTATTTTGTTCGCAATCTCAAAGTTGACATAAAATTCATACCAAATTGCATGGCTATTATCCAAGTTTGGATGGCAAATTGTGATGCGATACCAGTTAAGTTGCTCCCTAGGGGGCTGACAGATTTTGTACATCGCACATGCTTGTGAAAGGGATGTGGGAGGACGAAATCTGAGGTAGGAACCAGCAGGAGCGGGCGAGCATGGTCGGATCCGTGAACACTGGAACCCACCCTCGGAACAGTATGGCGTCTGGCTACAGTGAATTCAATGGTGAAGTATGCGGCTGGGCCACCTCAAGGTCCGCATGGAACGAGGAATTGGATTAGCCTGAACCTGCTTGACAATGGGGGTACTGAAACCGAGGCCACACGAGGAAGAAAATAGCCTGTGGTATGACCAGTTACATGTACATGTATAAGGATCAGGAAAGGGACCCAAAAATTTACCATGAAAGTAGGTGACTGATGCGTCACATTATTATTTGTGAAATTGTGTCATATTGATCTGACAAAAAAGTTATTTTGTTGGCAAACAATTTCAATGTATTGTAAATTATTTCATAGTGAACTATGAGCCAAGCAAAACCACACAAGTGAGTTAATTCATAGATAAACGAAAAGGGACCCAAACCTGATCCCTAATTTTGCTACATATGTCAACATGAAACAGATTTGTGAGTGACAATTTCAGAATTTCGACGTAAACAAAACGAATGTTGTCACGTGCCAATTTCAACATAAACAAAGTTATAAACCAATGTTGTCTCACTGGTTGAATGTTCTAATACTTACATTCTAAAACCACAAGAAACAGAGATAACATAACAACTGTGCTGTATAGGCATTGTCCCAGAAAGTTCAACACGTGAACCGCTGCATATAAACAGACGAAGTGCAATTCCGAAATTAATTCCGAATTCTAAACCACGTGTTCCGAAACCGGAAGTTGGGAAATTACCCACAATTTTCAACAGAACAATATAGTTTTTGTATTTTATTTGCGTTAAAACAAATAAAACAGGGAAATTGAATGAAATTGTCACTCTGATATTAATTTAATAATTATTGTGTCGTTTCCAAAATTGAACTGATGTCACAACAAGTTAAAAAATGTGGAACGGAATTGTTAAATGAAGCCGACAATAATATGTGGTTTCATTTCTCATAGCAATAGTTTTTACTTCCCTTCGAATCTTTTCACAAGAGAAAAAGAGGCCGATTACTGTGGGTCCACTTGCTTATATACATAACGAGTGGACAAATGACCTTGACCTGCTACGTCATAATAATAATGATTCAAAAGGTACTTAAGCTATTTCGTACCAAAATAATAAATTTTAAACGGATCTCATAGAATCCTTTCTTGTGAATAAAGATGAATATACCATGTAGTTCAGTGTGTAACGTATCTTTGACGGGGAATATAGTAATTTATGAGGGTCTGATCGGATTGAGCACCTTTAAAACAAATTTGCAAACAATAAACCTGTGTACTAAATTTGTCGGCTCTTTAAAACTAAATACTCCCTTAATTCTTCACTTGGCTGTTTGTTGAACTTATAATCTGAACATTCCCTCCAATTGACTCAAATGAAAATTCAACGCCTTCTGCATTTGTATTATCAAAACAGCCATCCAAATGAATAGAAGACCATTCCCATATATTTTTAATGCTGAATTGGAGAATACATTTAGAATGAAAGGCTTCTCTTTATTATTAATAGATGGCGATGAATAATTTAATCAGACTTCTAGAGATGACAATCTGAAAGATTACAATTAGATTACTAAAATGACTAGAATCATCACTGATATTTGAAAAGTCACTATCTTATGAAATATCGCATCCACGTAAATATATAACAACAATATTGTCTTTAACCCTTTCAGTGCCAAGTCCGATTTTTTTATCAACCCATATTTTCTTGATCATTTTTCAAATTTATTGATTATAATAATGTGATACATTGATGGAAAGAGCTCTTAAATCAAGGAAATATGGGTTGATACAAAAATCGGACTTGGCACTGAAAGTGTTAAATGCATAACACTCACCTGTGTATTTGGTATAACTAAAAGCTTGGAAAGTTTCATCTGAGACTCTAGCAAATGATCCCAGTCTAAAAGATCAACTTCCCTGAAAATAGATGCATCAGTATAAAAGGCCTGTGGTGGCTTCAACAATTTATATAGTGAATGGATTCTTTAGAGATTTCAGGTATTAAAAGCAGATAACACACAGAAAAATTGATAATACAAGAGCATTAGGAATCATATTAATTGGTTGGAAATGTTCAGGTAATAGGTTCAACAAACAACCTTTTGTTGAACTTATTACCTAAACATTTCTTAAGGAAACTGCTCATCAATAGTGTCAAAATTAGTTTCAAAGTCTACTAAGGAATGGTCCTATGGAAAACTTCCATTTTACAATGTGGCTATTGCGTACTATAAAATCACTGTGAGATAACTGCTGTTCCAATTTTTAGCAGGTGTTACGATCGGAAGATGGAAACCGGTGGCCAGGGCTATGAAATTTTATTCATTCAGCTAATTAATACCAGATGTCTTGGCTAAGTTGGATTGTGATTCATCGTGTATAGGTTTCTCTTTTAGCATTGTATAAAGACATAATCATCATACCTAGTTCGGACACATTAGTCCATACTCATACTGAATTAATTACACACATAATTTTGGGATTCGAATGAGCAAACTCTATTTAACCTCTCCACTTTTATGTATCTATTGTATCACTGCATGTATTATTTAAGAGATAACTCTTGTTTCGATTAAGGTTATGGAGTTATAACCGAAAAGTTTGAAAATAAATTCTATAAAGCGCATAGCGCAGTTATAGAAAATTTATCTTCAAACTTTTCGGTTATAACTCATAATCTTAATCGAAACAAAATAGTATTTCTTATAATTTAATCTGTCATTTCACAGGAGAACCACCAAAAGTAGAAGTTAGAAATATAATGAGCATATAACATTAAGACTATTTCCGACAAAACTTCAATGAGTGCTGAAATCATGTTGCCGATTCAGCTTTTTTGATTGGCTAGTCGCAACTGATCACGGATCATGTGCCACCGGACAGCTGCAACTTGCACGTGGGATTAATATATTCAACCGGGGTGACACAAACCCGTGTTGGTTTTAATTTCAGTGTTCATTTCTTTGCAATGTTATATCTTGTTGATTTGTCTGGTTACTTGTGCACTGAATATTAGCATCTAGTATGGTTATTGTCAACAGTCATACCAGAAGGAATTATGATGCATCACCGAAATTTCATATTAAATCATAGGAAGTATCGAACAGTTTCCAGATATATTTTTTAGGCACGTGGTATGGGCATGGTCACTCGATACTGCTGTCATTTCTGTAGTGGGGAAAGTAATCAAGAAATTTTGGTTATCGAGAAATAACCTAACTCGCGAACTGTTTCACAGTATTCCATGGATTGACAGCTTATGATTAAATTATTCATCCATATTGTGTACAGGCTTGCTTCAGTGCAGTCAGTCAGTCCAGAGTCATATGAGGAATTCTGAAATCAGAGCATCGCAATCAGTCTACAGTAATGCCATAAATAATCAACTCCTTAACCACAGCAGAATTATGGGTAACTTTTCAGGATTTAGTCGGAAATATGGCTTGTTGCTTTTTGACAAAATCCCACCTCTTGTTTAGCACATACTGAGAATGCAAACATTATTGAGAATGCACTTCCCCAACTGCACAATTCAGCGGGGGATACCGTCATCTGCGACTGCTTGTTGTACTGGTAATTAAAAAACAATTACTGGTGAAGATACCTTTTGTGTCCAAAACTTTTTACCACATACAGCATGTACAGTAATGCCCTAAGTAATCAACCCCTTTACCACAGCAGAATTATGGGTAACTTTTCAGGATTTAGTCGGAAATATGGCTTGTTGCCATTCATCGGAAAGCTCTCAGAGCTTTCCTATGCATGGCAACAAGCCATATTTCCAACTAAATCCTGAAAAGTTACCCATAATTCTGCTGTGGTTAAGGAGTCGATTATTTTGGGAATTACTGTATTTGCGAGGAGGGTGGTTCATAGTCTTATGCTATTATAAACACGCACCCATCTTTTGTTGCATCCAATAAAGAGAACCATTTCTTAGAATCTGGTCGGCTCAGTTTGACGCCGAGTCTGTGTAAGTTTCTTTTGAAGTCGTTCTCCTTGAGGCTACTGTGGGACTGTGCTAGCTCATCAAAAAACTTCCTCATTGTGACCAACACCTCAGATACTTGAAGCTGAAAAATAAAATATTGCTCAAGTTATCATCCTGAAAAACCAAAAAATTATTTCCAAATAAAAAAAAGAAAAGGGACATAACACCGACAAGAAAATCACATTTTCTAAGTAAAAAAAGGGCCATAAATCTGAAAAAAATCATCAGACCAAAACATAATCAAACTTGACCTCAATAATGTGATGGTTATTCTTCATGCCCAGTTTCGTTAGATCGGATGATTTTAACTATAGTTAATGTCTGGACAAGGAATCTGATGAACATATGGATGGACAGATGCCGCTGATTATAATAGTCCTCCGAAAAATTGGGGGGACAATAAAATGCTGCACAGACCATCTTGAATATATTTACAAAATAACTTCTCCTCAGAGGGAATGTCACAAACATATTTCTGATGAAGATTTTCAAACAACATTACTGATATCTTGCCAAAATGTACTTTGTGCATTGAAATTTTAACATTTCTGTCTAGGTAAGTGACAAAAAATTCTAAACTTTCTAATACTCTGAAACATGTGACTCAAGACCAAAATCAACTAATGCTGGTATGTGGGGAATGACACTTGTAAAGCATTTTTAGGAACAAGTATAGAAACATGACTTTATTCTGTTAACCATGAGACCCATGTTAATCCTTTCGTTAATTAAGGTATTCTCTCTGACAGAATTCATTCAGGAGGAATGAGTTAATTGTCCTCACCAGTAATTGTGGCCTTCCCAAAGCAGTCAGTTTGATGGCAGCAAATCCTGTTTTCTCAGTAGCATCTGTAGAGGAACAAAATCAGGGTTCAAAATATGGTGCAGGACATTTGCAGAATGAGGTCCCCAGAGGGTGAATTTAGTGACATACCCCGCACAGCAGCTCAATAGCATCACCAAATTGATCCTCTGTGGACCTCATTCTGCATGGCCTCATCTAGGCACAGATTTAACTTCCCAGATGGTGAAGATTATGATGTGCACCCATTGGGCACCTTGATTATGCATTGCGTCGTCTGCCACTTTGGGGATACAGAGAAACTAAACTAAATGAAAGTGTCAACTGTAGGTGAACTTTGGAAAGAGTTAATTTTTTGCAAGGAGCAATGAATAGAATGATAAAGAAGAAGGAAACTAAATTTGAGGTCACCCCCAAGATCCATATGAAGTTTGGTGATGATCGGATGCGGGATGTTTTCTGTAGGGTGGGCCAAAAGGAAATTGTTGATGGACGTCTGGACGCACAGATGCCAACCCATGGCAATAGCTTGAACTTGAAATTTACGTTGTAAAGTTGAGCTAAATAGGGCAGTAACTTGTGAAAATTGGTGGGCGGAACCCAAATTTGAACTTGACCTGTATTTTGTGTTAGTAAACCCACATACAAATTTCAGCCCTTTAAGTTCAGGCTTACAAATGTTATCATCTGAAAATGAAACAAGAGCTACGCTGGGCGTGCAAAATATGCCCTCTCTGGGGAAAATTGGCGGATGGAACCCAAATTTGAACTTGACCTGTGTTTTGGTGGGAGAAAGTAATATACCAAATTATCATTGAATCCGATAAGCTCTAGTAAAGTTATCATCCGGACAACAAATTTCAGGGATTTTCTAAGTCAAATTACGTCAAATAAGGGGCATAACTCCGGTGAAAATTGGCGGACGGAACCCAAATTCAAACTTGTCTTTTTTCCTAATAAACCCACATACCAAATTTGATTGAAATCGGTTCACTCTAACTAAAGTTATCATCCGGACAACAAATTTCAGGGATTTTCTAAGTCAAATTACGTCAAAAAAGGGGCCATAACTCTCGCAAAAATTATCGGATTAAAACGAAATTCGGACTTGAGCTGTATTTCGATATATGTAATCCTCAAAAAAACGGGTTTTGCGTATAAACATTCCAAAATCAAGTTATCATCCGGAAACCAAAAAACATAAGAAAAACTGAATTTTCTGAGTCGAAAAAGGGGCATAACTCTGCCAAAAATGGTCGGACAGAACCCAAGTTCGAACTTGACCTGTGTTTTGGTGGAAGAAAGTAATATACCAAATTTGGATTCATTCTGATAAACTATACTAAAGTTATCATCCAGACAACAAATTTCAAAGATTTTCTAAGTCAAAAAACGTCAAATAAGGGGCATAACTCCGGTGAAAATTGGCGGGCGGAACCCAAATTCGAACTTGAACTTACTTTTCGGCTAATAAACCCACATACCAAATTTTATTAAATTTGGTTCACTCTAACTAAAGTTATCATCCGGAAACCAGGTTAATGGACGGACAAACACCCGGACGGACGCCCGGACGGCTCGACGGACGGACGGACCAATACTATAATACGGCCGTTTTTTCAAACGGGCGTATAAAAAGCGAACTGATGGGCAGACCAATAACATAATACATCGTTTTTTCAAAACGGGCGTATAAAAAGCACAGATGTCATACATGTGGTAAAAGGTTTTGGACACAAAAGGTATCTTCATCGATAATTGTTTTTTAATTACAATCAGTGGTGTTTTGGTCGAATTGATAATCCTTGCAAGTAGCCAATGCTTACATAGAATATTGTGCTTTCTATTATTCTTTGACCATTTTGATACATGTATCTTAATTCTCTATATGCAATTAGAGTTGCATGTTAAAGTGGCAAGCTGTTTTTTTTAATTATATATAAATATTAATGTAAAACTAACCTGAAGCAGCATCGATACAGCTGAGGAATATCTTCATGTTCTTATCACAGTTCTCTTCATCTTTGTAGAAATACGTTCTCCCACTCATGACATTTTGACGACGATCACCAAACTCTTCATGAGCACGAAACTGTATGTTCTCAGCCGTAGCATCTGTAAAAGAACATTAACCCTTGCATGACTAGAGCTTCCTGAAATTTTATGAAAACCCTATGACAAAGAAAAACATCTGTAGTACAAGTTACTAGACCAGTAGCCTAATGACTAATGTCACATATAAATTGTCTTAATATCAGGGTTAAAAAAATACATAAAAATTACCAATTTTCATATTGGTACAAATAAAACAATATGGGCCCCATAATGATGTTTCCAAATCAACAAACATCACAGCCTTTGTTGTCACCAATGGTTATGTGGACAGTGTAAAGACTAAAGTAGTAACCATGCTGCCATACCATTTGTCTGATCTTGCTTCCAATGTGATATGCATTGGAACATATAAGGACATCAACTTTCCATTGAGTTGTACTTGCTATGACTGAAAAATGGGGGGGGGGGGGTTGATTTTTGGGGTTCTAATTAAGGAAAAAACATGCCTATTCAAATCTCAACAAAAAAAAACCCTGTAAGGGAACTTCTCGTCAATAAGCAGGGGTCGATTTAATTTTTTTAATTTGTATAGCATTTTGCAGCACTGGGAAGATTTTGTATACCGGCAGCATTCCCCACCAATATAAGTTTTTTCATTGTAAATTGGTTGGCAGAAATCGGAGTTTACCCCACATACGTACACTGGGAGATTCTGTGTTTTCACAGGATGTGTGCTATGGACAGAGACATTTTGGTGTAACTGAGACCTTTACTATAGCATTATAGGCTTTGCTTTCACACTTCCCATGCCAGTTACATTTGGTGAGCATTGCCACTAAAGTAGAGCTGAATGAGTAACTTTCACAAGAAACAGGAAGTGTGTATGCATTTTTTGCCAAAAGGATATATATATTAGGGCCCTGTGAATGATTCGAAATCTTTCATCTGATTCGATTCGATTCGATTCGGCTGTTCTGATTTGAATTGTATCGAATCATTGGCACCAGTTGCATTCTCATTACTTCAATGGACAACATTGCTTTTTCGCGAAGATAGATTATAATATCAACAACAGTACCATACATACAAACACTGTTGTAGATACTATATAGACCACCGAAGCATTGCATGACTGATGTAACTGATCTAGCACAATTTCATCTATATATCAAACTTCAGCTGTATGAATGCGATTGCTTACTGACTTCATTATTGCTAATGATACTGTTTCATTATTTTATAGCAGAGATGGCCACAACAAATGCACACTTAATTGGTTAAATTGAGGTCCCTAGATGGTGACTTTGGTAATGCTAGCCCACCATGTGGGATAGCGTCAATAAATTCACCCTCTGGGGACCTTACGTAGTATGCAATTATCATATTATATACCAACAATTATCAACAATAACTTATCATCATTACGAAGTGAGCAAATTGATACCGATACGGTCACTCAGTCAAGTGATATCTACATCGTCACTATTGATACGTCTGATGCAATGATCCGATTCGAGATTCGATGTGATTCGGAATCATTTGGCTGCTTCGATTCGAGATGAAAATGCCCGATTCGCAGGGCCCGAATATATATAGGATTGGATTTTGCGCTCAAACTAATCTCGGCTCTGCTTGCGTGGGATAACTAACCTCATAGACGTCACTATCAAGGCTCAAAATAAGTGGCCGGTCACGGTCATTGTCCGACGAAAAATAGCTTATGTCCAGTGCACTTCTGTATCTGCCGGACATTTTGTCCAATGCAAATTTTTAAACAATCTGTATCTATTTGAGCACATCAAAGGAGCCATTACTGGCCAAATCGGTCATTAAAAGTAAAAAATAGTTCTTTTTTAATTTCAGATCAATTCAGAGTGAATATAATTATGTCGTTTGTGAATTGCATGTGTATTTGAACTTTTGAAAACAAAAATGACATGTTTTTTTCCTGGGTGGCGATTGGACGCTCACTAAAATTTGCGCATCATAGACAAATAATAAGTCGATTGGAAATTTAAATAACTGTCTCATGCAGTACATCTGAAAATTTGACAGGCACCATTTTGAAATGACCAGCATCATCCATTTGGTGCCTGTCATTTTGACAGGCAGTAAATTTTTTTTATTTTGAGCCTTGGTCACTATCATATTAATTTAGATGTTTTAATAATAATTAATATTTAAAATATCATTACGATTATGGGAGTCAAGCAAACACTTAACTAAGAGAATGCAAATTGCGATGCGAATCCAGTTAAATCGAGCCCTGATGAGCATTTAGTATAGAAAGGGTTAACTAAACACTTGGTACTGATATGGTTAAGCAGGTCCCTTGGTTTGACAACACTACCATGAGTATAATATAGCTTAATACAATACTTATGGTAGTGTTGTCGCACCAGGAGACATGTGCACCACAGTGGGTCAAAATGGACGAGAATGCATATATAGTTTCCTATTCTACTTGCCAGTAAGTGATAGATATATACACCAGCTCACCAGGGCATAGACATACCTGTAGTTACTAGGATCAAAAAGAAGGTAACATCTGACACTAATATATGAGAATATTTGTTATCTATCATCTCTGATCTGAATAGCATATTAATATGGTACCATGCTCTACATACCAACTGGCAAACATGCTATTAACATGTCAATATATTATTCCTACATGCCTTTTTCTAATTGACACCATACCCTACATTCTTACAAATCACTCATTGGTTTTGGCCTGCTTTCAGAGGGCAATTAACCCTTTTGTGATGGAAACTGCATGGTGCAGCATTAAAGATCCTGTGCCAGTGCATTCTCTTAAATATGCGAGTCTCCCATAGGGCATATATAATAGAATGCATTGGCTTACAAGGTCAAGGTAAATACTGCTGGGCCAATTCATTCTCTTATATATGCGAGACTCCCAATTGGCACAGGGTTTTCGCAAAATTTCAGGAAGCACCAGTCATGGAAGGGTTAAGGTTTTGACTATGGGAACCTTTTTGTTCTCATGGAATGAATAGGACTGTGATATACAATTCTTATACCTATTTTTTAAGGTATATTATCATTCATTATTCGGGAATTTCTGGACAAATATCACTTTCTAGAATAACTGAAATAAACCTATGAATGATGTGGGCCATTAAACTCATTATTAATATCACTGAATTTTATATTTTGTTTATATTTTTTTAATGAAGAAATTTCAACCTAATTCTCATGCCCTACGGTGGTCAATTTAGACGAGAACAGGAATGCAGGTTTTATTTAGAATCTCTAGTCCACCAACCCAGTTCAGCATTGCTTATTGTCAAACAGCTTTCACTGTGAAATACAGGATGAGAAGATGACATTAAAGGGAAAATGAAAACCCAAAATAATAGGGAGCCTCATGCCCTTGTGTCAAGGGACCAACCAAAGATCATGCAAATGATAATAATAACTATATATTCAAAATGTTAAAAGGACATACATAATGCACAAACCATTATCTAAAAATTTCATCTTAATAGTAGCTGGCTCTTTTTACATCTTCATTTTAGTACCTTTTTTCAACTAAGTTAACTTAATATACATGTCATTATTTTCACGGGACCAACCAAAGATCATGCAAATGATAATAATAACTATATATTCAAAATGTTAAAAGGACATACTTGATGCACAAACCACTATCTAAAATGTTTATCTTAATAGTAGCTGGCTCATTTTACATCATTTTAGTATCTTTTCTCACCTAAATTAACTTTAATATACCGGGTACATGTTGTTATTACTCATGGTTTATAACTATAAGCCATAATGTATGGATAAAAGCCAAATTGATAATCAAAGTAATGCATCACAGTTCAAATGGCAACATACAGTAATGCCCTAAATAATCGACCCCTTAACCAGAGCAGAATTATGGGTAACTTTTCAGGATTTAGTCGGAAATATGGCTTGTTGCCATTCATTATTTAGGGCATTACTGTATATAGCCATGAATTAACCCATTCTATACTAAATACTCAATTACGACCATAGCTCTTATGTTGAACTTATTCTCTAAACATTTCCTGCCAAAGAATATTAATATTTTTGTACTAGTATTACCTTTTCTTCTATTGTCTGTTTTCATTACCTGAACACACCTCCAAATTAATGATATACCATTCCAGTGTATACTTTTATAAATTAATGGGAGAATTCATTTAGTATAGAAACAGTTAAAGATGCTCTATCTCTTTCAACAACAATATTTCTTTGAAACTCATTTGAAGGCAATTTGATTATTATAACATTATTGGATTATTATAGTGGTTAGAGCATAAGAATAGTTCTTTACCAGAATCAATCGAGTCGAAGATGAGATTTATTCTGATAAAGAATTATTTCAAATGCTCTGACCCGACTTAGAGCACAATTTACCACACACAATGGGATTAGCTGGAAATCGCAGTTCAGCATGTGTTTACCACAACACACAACCTGTTCGCTGACCGACATTGAACACGTCTTGGAAATTGGTGTGTTTAGAGGGTGCACATAATCATCTTCACCATCTGGGAACTTTAATCAGTGCCTGCAGAGTGAGTTTTCCAGAGGATGAATTTGGTAATGCTAGCCAGCTGTCCAGCATCATATTTTCAGGCCTCAGCTCCTGAATACTGACGAGAATCCCCAGACATTTTTGGGAGGTTTCATCATGTTCCAAGTAATAATAATGTCTCCCTCTAGATTAGCCAATATTAAATTACAATAAGTTAAAAATTTATATCTAGTAACTTGGCAACTGAAATATAGATTTTTGGCCACAAATCCTCAACTCAGAAATTTATTTCAAATAACAGTCAATAGAGAAAGACGGGAGCCCAAATTATATTTTATATTTCAGCTAGCGAAGAATATTGAATGTTACACTGTACATAGCATCGTAGGAATATGACGATATGGCTTTCAGTTATAGGAATCTGAGGTGGACCGTTCCGTAGCCTTCCCAGAGCATCTAAATTCAGGAGGAGACATCAGCATTGAGGCATTATTGCAGGACCAGTAGACCCCAGAAGGCTCCTGTGAGCGTTTGTGATTCGATTCGATGGGAAATCATGCAAAATGTTACAGTAATGCTCTAAATAACCGACTCCTTAACCACAGTGGAATTATGAGTAATTTTTCAGGATTTAGTCGGACAAGATAGACAAGGTTTGCCGAATGGGGTAAATGTGTGGGTCAGTGCAAAACGACTGACAAACAAATAATTATCCCGCCTACTCTGTATTTGTCAATCCATGTGGTTGGTCTGTCACATAGAACACATTGGATTACTCTCCTTGCAAACATGCAAGATCCCGCATGCTAAAGATAAACATCCCGATCTCTGAGTTAATTCCCGAAAATTTTATCCTCTATAATAGTAAGTATTCACAGTGGTACCTTCTAGTCTACCTTCATTTATCAATTTAATTTTCCTGTATAATCAGCCAAAATATTACAGTGTATGCCATGATGAAGTGATAAATTACTGAACTTTTGATTACGGTTGTTAATTTTGATGTGAAATCTTGACCCCAATTCGATTTGACGAACCTAATGTAACTTGGTTATCACACCGATATGTAATGTACATTCTCAACAGCCAATTGTTCTCATATTAAAGCTGTCATTGAGACTAAATTATTAATTTGTTTATATTCAACATACCATTATAAAAAAAAAGTATACAATTTTATAAATAGAAATTGCAAACAGTTTGCACTTTATTGGGCATAATTGAAAAACTGCTTTGTTTTTGTATCATGCATCCTTCGGATTGAGATAGTGAATGCGAATTATGAGTTATGCCCAATGATGAACCTAAATACATTGTTATGTACAATAATGCCCTAAATAATCTACTCCTTAATCACAGCAGAATTATGGGTAACTTTTCAGGATTTAGTCGGAAATATGGCTTGTTGCCATTCATTGATAGCTCTCACTGAGAGCTTTCTGGTGAAAGGCAACAAGCCATATTTCCGACTAAATCCTGAAAAGTTACCCATAATTCTGCTGTGGTTAAGGAGTCGATTATTTAGGGCATTACTGTAGCACAATAAAATATAACTGAGTGATGTGGTGGGTGATATTGAACAATAATGTTTCTGATCTTCCTATTTGCCCACTTAAAACTGTTTTAACAGGTTAATTTTTATAGGGCCTTTGTTCTCACTAACCTGTCTGATTTTAAACTCCATATATTTTATTGAGACAATTAAGAAGGAAATCTGCAGAAGAACCAGGCCTCAAAATATGGTGCTGGACATTTGCAGAATGAGGTCCCCAGAGGGTGAATTTCGTGACATTACCCTGACAGCGGGCTAGCATCAATAAATTCACCCTCTGTGGAGCTCATTCTTCATAAAATATCTTTATTATCAAATTAACAAGTTTTTTAATTTCTTTAGAAACTTCTTGAGAAAGTTTTTTCAGTTTAGTTGTTCTATATCTCCAATTTGGCCATTCACACACTCCAAAATTGAGGTGCCTAATGGGTACAATTCACCTTCTTCACTATCTGGAAACTTAAATCTAAGTCTAGGTCACACATAGCAGATAAGGCCATGCAGAATGAGGTCCCCAGAGGATGAATTTGGTGATGCTAGCCCACTGTGAGGAGTAGCATCACTAAATTCACCCTCTGGGGACCTCATTCTGCAAATGTCTTACCCATCACCGAAGTATTCAGATATCAAAGACAAAGGGTTAATTATGGAGGTAGTCTATTGTGCTGTTATGATTTACATTGTACCTCAGATTCAATGTGTCATACTATGAACATATTTTCAGACTGACATTCTGCTCAAGCCTTGGTGAAATGGTTTCCTGTTTAAGGAGGATGTACCGGTACTTGTAACCATGCAAGGTTATGTCATACTGGTAAACTATTATAGTAGTCGGACTAGATAAGGAGGTCATTTCTTCGAATGCTGACATAAGCGAAAATGGGGGACAGCAACTGGTATTTAAGCTTGATCTGAGTTGAGGGATATCTCAAGGGGAAATTCTGATCGCAACAATGTCCCATTTCGTATTTGGTTCACATACATATATTGACTTAACTTTATAATGTTTCTGCGTTTTCCATAACATTACAATAGACACAAAGATACATACTTATCTCTCATTAATAACTGAACTACGACCAAAAAAGTTAAATGGACAGGTGTCTAGTAAATGTCATTTTACAGTGGAGTTAACCATTCTATGACTGGAGCTTACTGAAATTTTGCGAAAACCCAGTGCCAAAGCATTCCCATAGGTAGCCTCACATATATATATACAGCTCCCGCCATGAAAGGGTTAGGGTGGGAGCCCCATGACTTTTACTTTGTTTGAACTAATCAGCTTGACATATTTCATACTATAGTGGGAAATTATGTAGGAGTGAATAAGAATATTACATGTAACCATTTCATGATGGGAGCTGCGCTGGTGCAGCATTAAAGATCCTGTCCAGTGCATTCTCTTATATAGGGAGATTTGCATATACATGTATAAGAGAATGCGCTGGCTTTCAAGGTCAAGATAAATATTGTCAGGCGAATGTATTCTCTTATATATGAGAGGCTCCCTATGTGAAACTCGCATAAATAAGAGAATGCACTGGTTTACAAGGTCAAGGTAAATATTGTCAGGCGAATGTATTCTCTTATATATGAGAGGCTCCCTATGTGAAACTCGCATATATAAGAGAATGCATTGGCACAGGGTTTTCGTAAATTTCAGGAAGCTCCAGTCATGGAAGGATTAACCTGATTATGGGTTTAGACTCAATTAATTTATTGAAATTCAATGAAGAATTATTTGGAGACAGAAATTATAGGATCGACAAACTGCATGGGGACTCGTTGTAGATCGTCTATACATAATGTTCACCATGTCATAATGTTAACCTGCCTTTCTAGATTAAAACTTTGTTACTGAATTCATATTTGTTATTCTATAAATAATTAATGTTTATTCGAGGGAAACAAGTTAAAACATAACGTACAATAAGCAGTGTTCAGTACTTAATCAGCTTTCTTATTTGATCTCCAAAAGTTAATTCTTTACAGTAAAAAATAACGGTGTTATGATTTGACATACTGGTATGCCATGTGCAGTTGGTCAAATAGGTTATTCGATCAATACCACACACATAAGCTGTGCAAGGTTCAGTAATAAGCACATTGTATTCCTATAAACCCCATGAATGAGATTTACTACTGCATTAATTGCATTGCTATATGTAACTAATTACTTCTGGTAGACATTTATCAATTCATTCATTCATAGATTCAGATTAAATGGCTAAGTCTGGTTTTAATGTCTGTGATTGGTAAACAAGGGTGACAATTCAGAGGGGCATGAACGGGCTAATAAGCCCTCCCCCTTGGCCCCTTGACTGATGCCTGTAATTTATGTGATGCATTTAAATTACATACAGTAATGATGCCCTAAATAATCAACTCCTTAACCACAGCAGAATTATGTGTAACTTTTCAGGATTTAATCGGAAATATGGCTTGTTGCCATTCATCGGAAAGCTCTCACTGTGAAGGTGTCCTTTTGAAGATTGCGCCCTACTCAAGTCTGGATTTAGAATGACTGACATTTGCAGATTGAGGTCCACAGAGCTGCCCAGAGGGTGAATTTATTGACACTATCCCACACGATGGGTTAGTGTCACCAACTTGACCCCTCTGGGGACCTCATTCTGTTTAGACCTCAACTGCTATGGGAGACCTAGGATCAGATTGAAGTTCCACAGTTGATATTGGTGATGTTCACCCATTAGTCACCTCGATTATGCATTTTATCGTCTGCAAATTAGGGGATATAGAAACTGAACAGAAGGGATAAAGTAACTAAAAACTGTTATTAAATGTTAATTGAGACTATAGATACTTCCCAGAAGATGAACCGTATGCAGAATTGGGTCCCAAGAGGGTGATTTTGCGGGTTAGCATCACTACATTCATCCTTTGGGAACCTCATGCTGCAAATATCAGACACACTAAATTCAGGCTGGACTGAAGATTGTACCCCATAAAAAAGCGGAGTGTATTCTTATTTATTTTCACAAAATGGGCCTATAATTTGAGAGCAGCCCATGCAGCCCATTAAAGTCAGCCCAATATAGGATTTCCCAACTCTTAGCTATGATAATGCGATCGATAAAAATAACTGGCTTCAGCTGCTATTCGGCTGAACTTTGAAAAGCACACCCAATTATTCTGCTGACCGCTTTTAGTGATTAGGTTAGATTAGGTAAACAATTTGTAACTTCCTGTTCGTGTTACACTCAAGAGATCTCTGCATTATTGGGATGTAAACCGGATGACCCAATTGGCAGTTGACCAATCACCAAACAGGATTTAGTGTAACACACTCAGGCGATGTAAATATTAAGTATTATGCAACACAAGAGCCCATTTATCAAACCATTACGTGAGTAAGAACGCCATTAAAATCAGTAAATATATTCTCGGTGAGAGCTTTCCGATGAATGGCAACAAGCAATATTTCCGACTAAATCCTGAAAATATTTCCATAATTATGCTGTGGTTAAAGGGTCATATATTTTGGGCATTACTGTAATTTCATACTTACCTCCTTTAATTTCAGCTTCATTACTCGGCACACAGCTCCTACAATACAGATATAAAACTTAATTTTAATTTTCATACATTCCCGAGCAGCCTAAAGATTTAATTACTTCCATTGTAAAAATGCACATTTACATATTCAAGGTGTTACAGTCTGTCGGAGTGCACTTTGTGATTCAATTTCATTTCTAATGCATAAACATATGCAGTCCAACTGCTACTAGTATTTGGATTAAAAAAAAAATGAAATCCCAAATCTTTAAGAAATTATATAGGGCACTACCAAGCATCTACATTTGCTTACAAAACATACTTTTTTTTACATTAGTTTCACTTGAAGGATGGGGATATAAACACAGTGAGCAATCTGCAAAAGGGAATTTTTCTATCCTTTTGGGGAAAGGGTTCTGCACTTTCCAATGTGAAAATTGGTGTGCTCGAGAGTGATGAAGAATATTGTACATTGGAACACTGTCATTCCGATTCCTATTTTATTTGAATGGAGCATGAGTACTTGAAAACTGTTAACCGTTTCATGATGGGAGCTGCGCTGGTGCAGCATTAAAGCTCATGTGCCAGTGCATTCTCTTATATATGCGAGTCTCCCATAGGGAGGCTTGCATATATAAGTGAATGCACTGGCTTACAAGGTCAAGCAAATATTGTTTGTTCTCTTATACATGTATATGTATTCTCTTATATATGAGGCTCACTATGGCAGGAAGGTATATTATTCCTAGATTTTTATTATGTTTATTGTAGCTTGCATTCCTCAGGTTTCATACATGCCTCAGTGCCTACTTACTGGTACATGTACTTTGTAATCATTGACATGATGAAAGTGTACCCTAATACCATTAGGCTCTATGCCACAGGCATGGACACAATTGACTGCAAAGTCATTAAAAATTAAAGTAATATTGACTTGGCAAGCCAAATGGAATATTTTATTCTTTGCTGAATGCTTCAATCTATGAACAAGCAGTTTAGAGAGTGGGCAATACTAAATATTTGTATGGATGGAAATTATTTTTATTTTCTAAATCCAAGAAGTGGGTATCAACAATCTTGAAAAGTATACTAAAATTCATTATTTTTCCACAATTTAATAAGATACCCAATGCCAAGGGTGAGAAAAAGTGTGTGAAATGGTTTTGGAGATAACAAAATCCTCATTTTGTTATCCTTTTATATAATGTCTTCACAAGGGGACAATGTCAGAGGAAAGAACAGTTCTGTTGAAACTTTTAATTTTTTCTCTCTCCAACATGGAATTGCTCTGCAGTTTCGTCAAAATGTCAGTTCTCAGAAGCGTGCATGATTACCCCCCAATTTACATCATATTGCGTGATTTCGATTAATAGTGTGTTCTGATTGGCGCTACTGATGTGGAACCTGTGGTTTGTGAAATATATTAGGTCTACAACAGGTAATCAGACCCACTATTTATATGTGGGTCTACAGTTTAACTTAGACTGCTGCATCCCCAGTCTCAGCACAGGTCCCCAGAACCAAAAAATAGGGTGGGTCAATTTTTTTTATAGTACTAACCCTTCAATGACTGGAGCTTCCTGCTATTTGCGAAAACCATGTGCCAATGCATTCTCTTGTATATGCGTGTCTCCCATAGCGAGTCTTGCATATATAAGAGAATACATTGACTTAACAATATTTAACTTGACATTGTAAGCCAGTGTGTTCTCTTATATATGCGAGGCTCTCTATGGGAAACTCGCATATGTATATAAGAGAATGCATTGGCACAGGTTATTAAATGTTTCACAAGTGCAGCTCCGGTCATGGAAGGGTTAAGTATTATTGGGGGTAGGGTACATTTTTTGTTCTGGGACCTGTGAGTCTCAGTGCATTAATATTGATTTCATATCTAGGCAGACAAACCATGTTAGTTTCCAGTGTGACGCCATGTAACTTTCAGTGTCACAAAGATTTCTATGTAGATTTCATAATTAAAAAAACTGGAGCAATTAACCTTTTCACCTTCAAAGAAGTTGAGATAATGTTCTGCAATGTCAAAGCGAGGACCAGCCTAGAGGTATAAAATTGGGAAAGTCACTTCTCCCTGTTTGGTTATTAGGGAGAAGTTGACTGTTATCAGGGAGAAGTAGCAATGGCTGAAATTCGATTTACACCTCAACATTGCCCTTTTTATGATCCAATAAGTATTATGCAACTCAAGAGCACATTTATAAAACCATTATAGTGAGTAGGAACACCATTATAATTAGGAAATATACTTTAAGTATGCTGTTGGGACAAATGTATACTGGTACATGTATATGAGAGAGGTCACCTCTCCCAAGGACAATATTGAGAGAAGTGGCACATTTTAGGGAGAAGATCAAGCCTTGAAATAGTGTGCCTGTCATTTGCAGAATGAGGTCCCCAGAGGGTGAATTTAGTAATCAATGCTACCCCGCATAGCGGGCTAGCATCACCAAATTCACCCTCTGAGAACCTCATTCTGCTGAGGTGTAAACAGAATGAGGTCCCCAGAGGGTGAATTTGGTGATGCTAGCCCACTGTGCGGGGTAGCATCACTAATTTAACCCTCTGGGGACCTCATTCTGCAAATGACAGGCACGCTATTTCAAGGCTTGGAGAAGATATCTTCCAAGTCGGCTTGTCCCTGTGTTAAGTGAAAATCTACATAGATATTTAGCAGGAAACTGCTAGAATGAGTTCAACATGCTATGTACATATGTATATTAAGATTGTTTTCCGCACTGTCTGCTTTTGTCATACACTACCTTACAAATATAATTCTTTGCATATGCAAGGCATGCACACTGAATGCACATAGAAATGCATACAGAAGGACGTGAAGTCTTTTAGTGCAAAGCTCTCCAGCAAGGATGTGGCAAACAGGAAGGTTGGGTGAGATCTCCCAACTTACCTAAGTTTGATTTGAAATTTCAGTCCGAAAATAGATTGAGATCATTTTGATTATATAATTTTCCAACCAACATTTAGTGTGAAATATGTTGCGTTTCCACAAATGCTCAAATATTTTCTTACTTTCAGCCAAATTTTTTTAATTATTGATTGATATTATTTGAATTTTCCACAACTCAAGTGATACATGTACTTCAACAGCCTCTGTCTGATACACTTCCATTATACTTCACACCTGTTAGTCCAAGTTTCGCTGACAGGTTCTTCCAACATAGAAGAATTTTATCAATATTAGGGGGTGTCCCATGGTTTTTTTTTTGTATTATTATTTGCTTGCCCATAAAATAGCGGGAAATGACCGAAATGCAGATCTTAGAAGCTCCTCCTCCTCCCCAATCTCTGACACTACGGTCGACCTTTAAACCCACACAAATATATTCATTGTAGCATAGATTTGATGATATATAAGTTTGTTTAAAATGGTGTCAAAATTGTTTTTCACTTTTGGTGCCCCTCTCCTCCACTTACTCCCCCCATCCCTGACTGAAACTTTTGGAACCACTTTAGTTCATTTAAATCACATGGTTAAATTTCTTGCATGTCATGGAGGAGACTAAACATGTACATGTAGGTATATTAATCCTTTGAGTGCCACGGGCCGATCTCATCGGCCCTAATTTACGTTCTGTAAAATCGGCCCTAAAACAAAAATAAAAAATGTTTAGATTTTAAATTTTTTTGGTTGAATTTTTTTGGGGTATAATAAAACCTTAGGGGCATGTTATAACTCAAAACTATCACCAAGCATTCATAGTAATAATTTTGATGCCCATGAAAAACGTAAGATTACCTGGCACTAAACCTACAAAATAAGTTAAAATTAACTATTAAAATTGTAAAAAATTGTAAAAAATAATAACAAATGATGAAAAATTGTTAGGCCAATGCATTATATATATGCATTGCTCAATTTTGCCGATGTGCCCAATGTGAGTACCAAATATAGATATGAAGAAACCAATGCTTGGGTGTTTCCCTTTAAAAATGGATTGACTCCTGGGTAATAAATTTGAGTGAACCAAGTGAACAGCATACATTATCTCCAGCCTTCCGCTGAGGATCCAAGGTTTATTAATTTTCTGATGTGGCTTTATATTAATCTCAAAGATGTCTTAATCTGACCTGTGATGACCGAGCAAGACGTGTAGCATACATGTAGATACCTTGCATACCATTGTTAATAACTTATGATACAAAAGGACATTCACATCCCATTAAGATGAGATATAGGGATGGGCCAATTATAACTTCGGGAAAAAATTAATAGACATGTGGATATTGTTTCTTTCATGCTGCTTCATTCAAGTATGACCTATGATGACTGTGATACAGAGATCCAAAGTTGGCACAGATGAATTTTAACTTTTGAGATGTACTCCCATAACTCAACAAAAAGTGAATGGATGAAACATGTTGTATGTAAATATCATTTCCCATAATTCATCAAAAAGTGAATCCATGGATGAAACATGTTGTATGTAAATATCCTTTCCCATAATTCATCAACAAGAGCTACGCTGGGTGTGCAATATACGCCCTCTCTTGGGTCGGCGGAAACTGGTAAAAAAGGGGCATAACTCTGGTAAAAATTGGCGGACGGAACTCAAATTTGAACTTGACCTGTGTTTTGGTGGGAGAAAGTAATATACCAAATTATCATTGAATCCGATAAGCTCTAGTAAAGTTATCATCCGGACAACAAATTTCAGGGATTTTCTAAGTCAAATTACGTCAAATAAGGGGCATAACTCCGGTGAATATTGGCGGACGGAACCCAAATTCGAACTTGAGCTGTCTTTTCTCCTAATAAACCCACATACAAAATTTGATTGAAATCGGTTCATTCTAACTAAAGTTATCATCCGGACAACAAATTTCAGGGATTTTCTAAGTCAAATTACGTAAAACAAGAGCTACGCTGGGCGTGCAATATACGCCCTCTCTTGGGTCGGCGGAAACTGGTAAAAAGGGGCATAACTCTGGTAAAAATTGGCGGACGGAACTCAAATTTGAACTTGACCTGTGTTTTGGTGGGAGAAAGTAATATACCAAATTATCATTGAATCCGATAAGCTCTAGTAAAGTTATCATGCGGACAACAAATTTCAGGGATTTTCTAAGTCAAATTACGTCAAATAAGGGGCATAACTCCGGTGAAAATTGGCGGACGGAACCCAAATTCGAACTTGAGCTGTCTTTTCTCCTAATAAACCCACATACCAAATTTGATTGAAATCGGTTCACTCTAACTAAAGTTATCATCCGGACAACAAATTTCATGGATTTTCTAAGTCAAATTACGTAAAAAAAGGGGCCATAACTCTCACAAAAATTATCGGATTAAAACGAAATTCGGACTTGAGCTGTATTTCGATATATGTATTCCACAAAAATACGGGTTTTGCGTATAAACATTCCAAAATCGAGTTATCATCCGGAAACCAAAAAACATAAGAAAAACTGAATTTTCTGAGTCGAAAAAGGGGCATAACTCTGCCAAAAATGGTCGGACAGAACCCAAGTTCGAACTTGACCTGTGTTTTGGTGGGAGAAAGTAATATACCAAATTTGGATTCATTCCGATAAACTATACTAAAGTTATCATCCGGACAACAAATTTCAAGGATTTTCTAAGTAAAAAAACGTTAAATAAGGGGCATAACTCCGGTGAAAATTGGCGGGCGGAACCCAAATTTGAACTTGAACTTACTTTTCGGCTAATAAACCCACATACCAAATTTTACTAATTTTGGTTCACTCTAACTAAAGTTATCATCCGGACAACAGGTTAACGGACGGACGGACGGACGGACGCCCGGACGGCCGGACCAATACTATAATACGGCCTTTTTTTCAAAAGGGCGTATAAAAAGGGGCCATAACTCTCGCAAACATTATCGTATTGAAACGAAATTCGGACTTGAGCTGTATTTCGATATATGTAATCCACAAAAAAAAAAGTTTTGCGTATAAACATTCCAAAATCGAGTTATCATCCGGAAACCAAAAAACATAAGAAAAACTGAATTTTCTGAGTCGAAAAAGGGGCATAACTCTGCCAAAAATGGTCGGACAGAACCTAAGTTCGAACTTGACCTGTGTTTTGGTGGGAGAAAGTAATATACCAAATTTGGATTCATTCCGATAAACTATACTAAAGTTATCATCCGGACAACAAATTTCAAGGATTTTCTAAGTAAAAAAACGTTAAATAAGGGGCATAACTCCGGTGAAAATTGGCGGGCGGAACCCAAATTTGAACTTGAACTTACTTTTCGGCTAATAAACCCACATACCAAATTTTACTAATTTTGGTTCACTCTAACTAAAGTTATCATCCGGACAACAGGTTAACGGACGGACGGACGGACGGACGCCCGGACGGCCGGACCAATACTATAATACGGCCTTTTTTTCAAAAGGGCGTATAAAAAGGGGCCATAACTCTCGCAAACATTATCGTATTGAAACGAAATTCGGACTTGAGCTGTATTTCGATATATGTAATCCACAAAAAAAAAAGTTTTGCGTATAAACATTCCAAAATCGAGTTATCATCCGGAAACCAAAAAACATAAGAAAAACTGAATTTTCTGAGTCGAAAAAGGGGCATAACTCTGCCAAAAATGGTCGGACAGAACCCAAGTTCGAACTTTACCTGTGTTTTGGTGGGAGAAAGTAATATACCAAATTTGGATTCATTCCGATAAACTATACTAAAGTTATCATCCGGACAACAAATTTCAAGGATTTTCTAAGTCAAAAAACGTTAAATAAGGGGCATAACTCCGGTGAAAATTGGCGGGCGGAACCCAAATTCGAACTTGAACTTACTTTTCGGCTAATAAACCCACATACCAAATTTTTGTAATTTTGGTTCACTCTAACTAAAGTTATCATCCGGACAACAGGTTAACGGACGGACGGACGCCCGCCCGGACGGACGGACGGACGGACAGACCAATACTATAATACGGCCTTTTTTTCAAAAGGGCGTATAAAAAGTGAATCCATGGATGAAACATGTTGTATGTAAATATCCTTTCCCATAATTCATCAAAAAGTGAATCCATGGATGAAACATGTTGTATGTAAATATCCTTTCCCATAATTCATCAAAAAGTGAATCCATGGATGAAACATGTTGTATGTAAATATCCTTTCCACCATGGCGGTTCATCAGCATATCAACGATCCTTTAAATCGACCAATGATGACTGAGATATAGAGCTCCAAATTTCCGACGGACAGATGGATAGAACCCATTTCACCTGCCAAACTATGTTTGTGGGGGATAACTATAACGTTTGTACTGATAGCGGTTTATTGTATATACGTACGTCATCTCAGCTTTTTTAGCTTCTTCACTGGATAGATCTTCTTCAACACTATAGTCGAGAATGGATTTAACTCCGAATGAACGATTGCGAGCTATTATTGGGCGAATTAATATCTGGTTCTCTCCAGCTACGAAATGTCCATAAAATGTGGATTTCATCAGCCAGCAGAACAGGTTCTTTCCTAAAATTTTGCGACTCCATTTTAGAAACTGGAAGAAAATAAAAGACAACTTCAAGACTCGTAAGTTATAGAACAAAAGTTCACACCAAGGATGGAGACAGCCCTCTAAATTAGGCAAAATTAATGCTGTGGCCGGTTAGATTCCACATGATGCTATAGCGTTTCCCATAGCATTGATTATTGCTGTGGCCAATTGATTAAAAGGATTGTGGAGACCATCTACCGGGTATACCCCCATCAGGGTTCACACTGTCGGTGACCAAACTGGCCAATAATTTACTCCTATTTATATTTCTCGCATTACTTTTTTTTAAAGACACGGTTGGCCTTGGCGGTGGGTATCCTGTGAAAATATCTCCACCCGTCAAAAACCGCCACAAACAGAAAGAACATCAAAATGTAGATAGACTTTGTCCGTATACAAATAAGAAATATCGCATAAACAGTATGTTATGGTCATATGTTTGACAATTGTTATGTAAACAATGGCGTAAAAAGTTACTTTTCTTGTGTTTGTTTATATTATGATGGTAATCATAAAGAGCGTTCTTTGTTGGTGAATACCTGATATGGAACTAATAAAGAGCGTTTATGCCATTTGTGTGTGATTAGCCAGTAGCATTGTGCTGTCTTCTGTAACACAATCAGGCTCTTGCTCAGGTAAAATATAGTAGGTCTTTATGATAACATGCTGTTTACGCGATGGTCATGGTATATATGCACGGAACTGTATGCGTTTTACTGTTTTTCTGTTTACGGTGTTTGGAACAAATATGAATATTTTCGACAATTAAGGCCGCACGTGCCTTTAATGCACCCATTGGTACGCAAATTTAAAATGGCGAAAAATAGTACAACTCAAAAGAGTTTAGTGTATTAATCGGTGCATGTAAACAGAACTTCGAGGTGACTTTCTGAATTCAGATGATAATCAGTTCACTTTAGTTTGTTCGATTGCATGAACATTATTGAGATGTGAATCAGTTCACTTTACTTTGGTCGATTGCATGTTATTGATGCCCATTAGAATTGACATACCATTATTATTGAACCAAAAGAAGTAGATTTTGTAGAATCACAACTACCGTAAATAATTACCAATTATATTCTGTGAGCTGTGCATTTGATATGGTATTTAAATCTGCCTCCAAGAATGTTTAAGAACAGTAGCTGGATATCTTATAGATACATTTGATTTTGGTATATACCAAAATCATTCACGAATATTGGCATCAGATTTCTCCCCAGATGTATTTTACGAACCCACTGAAATGTGCCAAATATTGGTATAAAGGAAAACATCAGAATGAGGCTCTTGGTTTGAGAAAAAAAGAAAATGATCCATCATGACCTGGGATGAGGGTATTGAAAAATCTCATCCTCGGGGCCAAATATTTGGACCGACACTTAATTGGCAAGTCTAGTGTCCGGCCCATATATCTGACCCCTTGTGTGAGATTTTTCCATCCCACATCCCAGGTCATGATGGATAATATTAGTCTTACATCTAGCTTTTAATTGTTAGCTTAAGAGTTTGTTTAATTAGGGTTTAACATCATCTTAGCCACTATGACATATCATGAGAGAGCATAAGCAAAGCAATTGCATATACCCGTACCAGTAGATATAACAGTGAATTAGAAATAGATTAAAACCATAAAAATATATACAAATTAAAACACCCATAATCAGAGCGATCGTGCTTGATTGGGGTTAGAACCATTCAGAAAACTGATCATTGGGACTTACAGTATAATAGCATTAACCGAAACAAATAATGCTGATCAATGAGACAGGTCTTATGATTGAATGTGATTCTCCATAATTATATTTACACACATATATGTACATGTGTACATGCAATTTCCTATGCAACTACAATGGGGTACCAGAATATTATTGCAAATGGCGATAAATGCCAGTTGAGTTTGTGAACATGCACATGTATATAAGGAATGGATGTTGATTTTGTTGTATTCCTTTGAGTATGGATGCAAGTTGGTCTGATAATATTATGTGTGGAATGCGAAATGATTTGCATCCATACTCCATGGAATGCAAGCAAATCAACAACTAAATGCAGGTTGAGTGTTGTTTAGTTTCTCGCAAAAAGCACAGCGAATTTCGCGTGCATTATACGTCAGTTGTAAAACCCCTAATTTGGTGCGTCTACAACTTACAACTCACAATACTATCATACTAAATTCCTTATTTGGTACATGTGTATGTACATGTATTACCATATACTGTAAAGGTTAGGAGAAAATACTAACTGGATTGAAAAATATTCATCTCTTCATCAAGAACAAATACTAGTATATTATGTACACGTTTTCTGTTTGATCATTTCCCATTTCATGAAGTAACGTGGATTACTAGTAGCTGGATTTTTAACTGACAGTAGGTAGAATGGGTCGATTAAAATAAAATTTGGTGTGATTTGAATGCGATTGATCATGGTGCCAATAATTTTATCTTTGCCTTCCACAGCGCAATGGTACATTTTCATTGGACAATACGGTAGTTCTGAGTGTTTGTCTATAAACAAATGGTTCTGCAATGTTTTCGATGTTTGTTTACACAACAAAGAGTACATGACAATAACATGCAATGTACACGATATTTTGATTGGTATACCTGTAAGAAGAACATCTGTCTATTATATAATATACTTTCTATTTAGGCCCAAAAAAATTTATACCTGTGTTTCTGATGACATACAAGAAAAACATAGGGGTTGGTGGTGGCTTTTCATTTTATTTTATTTTTTCATTTTAATTTAAACTTTGCTCAAAATAAATATGAAACCCCCCAGACTGCTTCTCCTTGTTTTTATGTACTATAAAATAATAAAACTAAGTACCGGTGCATTACATTAGATAATAGTGTTTTTGTTTTATTGGATAAAACATGAAAAAATAAGTTTGATTTGGCTGTGACCTAATTGAAGTTTGGTATAATTTCTGGTTTAACAGTATACGCGATGTGTTCGTTTTAAAAGGAAATGAATCAGTTTACACAGAAAATAAAATCAGATTTTGCAAAATCAATAAAATTAAAACAGTCAGGGGCGCCGGAATAGGGGCGGCGGGTCACCACAAACACAGGTCTATGTTATTTTGGCCATCCATATGGCGGTTTTAGCGGATGTGACTCAGACTATTTTGACAGCTTATATATAATACCCACCGCAAAGTCCGCCTGTATCTTTAAATAACTAAAATAGCAGATACCTTGTAGATACCTTGTAGATACTATGCATATGAACTAAAATGAATTCATCAAATAGCCAGTCACTCACCTACTGTACTGATCCAGAAACCTAATCATATAGAATCTAATCTAATTCAAATAAACATTCTATTGACATATAAATTATTTACACTAATTCCAATCCAATTTTTTATTGATTTAACTCTGTCTCTTTCAGTACCAGGACCAATATACAGTATACTACCAGTACATGTACCGTAAACCGGGTTAACTTTGAACACGGGGGTAACTTTGAATGTTTTTTCAAATAAAGTTTTCGATAGGTTCCGGTAAATGAACAATATTGAAAGTAAATAGCATGTCCATTTGTTATGTTTTTATCATTTTGTTCTGCCTTGAAATGTTTCATATCTCATATTTTTATTTCTCATTGTGTATTATATGGCCAAAATATTTTCTTTTGCGGGAAAATTCAATTTTTGATACCTTTTTGAAAAATGTTACGGTATATCCTGGAAACTTTTATGTGGGCAGTTGATAATTAATGGCTTCTGTCACTCACCATTCACTCTATGATCTTAACAATAGCGCTCCCACTTTCACTAAATGTCGCTTTTTACGATATATTAACTTATTTAAAAGATATTTGCAATTTTTTATTTAACTGGTGTAGTCTTTAATAGTTGGGGGTAACTTTGAACACTGACTGCTGTTTCTACTTATTCTAAATATTTTGACTGCTTTTGTGAGGCATGGTGGTGTTTTCATGTTTACATCATCTCATTCTGGTCACAAATGTAATATATATTGAATAAAAAATGCTGTGGACAGACTTAACCCAGTTTATGTGCGCTGATGCAACTGTCAGTAAGTCTGAAATCTGTCTGTGAGGCCTCTCTGTCACCTAAATTCGTAATTATAAACCTGGATATTCATAATAATTTAGGTTTCCTGGCAAATCATTAAACATGTTTATTTGTGGTCAGATATAATGATCTTGAATTATGTTCGCAATGTTCTAAGATGAATATGTGCATTGCACTGAGAGTACCAACAACGTTGTTTTTTTTTCTAAATTCCATTGTTATTCATTATTGTCGGGCATTGTCAGCGATTGTGGCTATTTTAGCTCAAAAATGTATACTCATTGTGGGAACGCCGTTCATATACAGTAAGAACAACAGCATGATAAATCAGTTGAAACATCTCGAGTATGTGTCACACGTGCAACGAGGACAGCTTCCAAAACATAGCTTATAACCCCTCAGTGGAAGTAGGTTTTTGCAATGAGGGACCATATATTATGTGTTTAACACGTTGAGTGCCACTACGAGTTATCTCGTAGTACGCAACCTTCGCAGGTTGCCACTACGAGTTATCTCGTAGTGGTTTCCATGTCATGTAACTGACAAACGGAAGCAGTGGAATAGGTCGATACACCACGAAAACCCGCCTCGGAACATCAGAACAGTGATTTTATCAAATAAATAGTGTGGCTCCCCTTACATCGTTCAGCTGAAGTGAGCACCATCAGCACATATATTCTACTCAAAATGGTCAGTGTGAGTGAAAACAGCTGACACCTTCTCACTGAATGACCACCAGAGGCAGTCGTATGTGGGCAATTAGACTGGGTTTTGGTATTCAATAGACTGACAATGTGCACGCATGCAAACACAGTCAGGGTGATGTATATTCACAATGTACACACATGCGAAGCCAGTTTCAAGGAATGATTACATCGTTGTGTTTCAACACATTGAAACTTCGCACAACCACCCACACACGTCACACAGCCCTGACAAATCTGTCCCCCGCTCCCCCCTCACTCGAGTGCGAGTGGACGCATCCTACTCAAGATATAAGCGGATAACGTTACGTGAGTTGATGCTACCATTATCTCATTATTAGGGAACACAGCAGTTGTTTTTGGAATACACTGTGCGGCTCCATTTGGGTGTTACATGTAGGTATATTATAATTTATAATTCAAGTAAAGGGGAACAATTATTCCCCAAAGCAAAATTGTACCCACGTCCGAACGTGCTGGACAATGGAAAGCGTAACAATTACCATACTTTAGACGTCATGCAGTTCATCGAACTTGTATACATGTATGTATACGGATAAATGGTTTTGTAAGCATCGAGGTTTACAGTAAAGGGTGGCTTATTTCCAGACGGATGGATTATATGGAATCGTTACATGTATAGCACACTCCTGTATGTACAGGGATCTATTAGGCTACTGCTGGTTGTTTTAATTTTGTGCTGACAATAATTTATTCTTCCTACACTATTATTTTGGGCTGTACTTTGGAACCCTATACTAGCATACCGGTAGGCCTAAATCAGGCTAAATGGGAGATAACTTACAATGCCCGAAAAAACAGAAGATGCATGCTCGTAGTCATTACTGGACGAAATAAACTCATTCTCACAGGAAACAAGTTCACCCGATTCCATGTCGGATTCACCGTCCGTAGCCATGCTCAAATAAGTAATTTGCTCCATTGTGCATCAGCCATAATATAACTACTAGTATATAACGAGCTATAACCACCACAAGGACACCCACACCTCCATAAATATGCTTACCACCAAAATAACTTGTTTGGGTTACTTTCTACTTCATATTTATTGCTCAAACGTGTCCAATTGTGTCTACGAGATAACTCGTAGTTGGCACTGATGGTGGGAATACCCAAATTCCTTCCGCCAGTGCCGGCTACGAGTTATCTCGTAGTACTATCAATCGCCGTTTCTGTCATTTAAACTCCCGACGTCATCCAATTCTTGCTTCAATGAAGCCAAATTATGGTCTACTAGTCTATGGGTATCTATCTTTCCACGATTTGGCAAACTGGCGAGATTACTAATTGATTTCCGGCACTCAACGTGTTAAAGAAAAATATGAAGAACAAAATTAACAAAATGTTTGTGATTGTTGTGTGCATGAAGCAATGTGCGAATCCTACCTATATGGTGTAGGTAATTGGTCATAGCGTGCAAACAATACATATGCATCAAATACCATATAGTTATATGTTTATGATTTTTTGCAAGCTGTTTAAGCAATGTCATCACATTGAGAAATGAGGAATACTCTTTATAACAGGTTGAAAATGATATGCTTTCATATGACACATTTGCGAAAACAGACAGTGTTCAAAGTTACCCCAAACGTCGGGGTAACTTTGAACACCAGTTTTTTTAATATCCATGTGTCATCAATGTGGGTACATATTAAAAAGGACATTTGTTTTGAGAGAACTACTTCTTCCCATCTTTTTGGAAGCATTCAGATCTTACATAATATTAGTTTTTTTTAAATATCGACAGAGAAACACAAAAAGTTTTCAAAGTGACCCCGGTTTACGGTAGTACAATACTTTACATACAGTCTAGCAAGAAAACAAGAGTTTATGAAAAATTGTGATGTTTCTGGTTGTTCAACGATTTACTTTACGGTTGAATATTACAGTAGTCTTGAAAAAAAATTGTAATTGCAACATTTAACCCTTTGGAGAGTATCTGTAACGTCATATACATGACGTCATGAGTAAATTTAACGTCAACGTCATATCAATAATTATTAACAAGTTTGGGTCAAAAGGGTCCAATAATTTGTTTTAATTTATGTGCATTTTTTTAAACGTGTGTTATCATAATCGATTGCACTTCCAAATACATTTGGGACATTATATTAATCAAAATAACTCCTATACAAATCATTTATAAATCAGATAATTTATTGTTGAAGTTATGTCTACATAAAATAACACTTCCTGAAACGACATATACCGGTATGTCGTTCTACTCCTCAACAGATAGACGACATATATGTCATTCTACTCGCCAAAGGGTTAAGGTTCATAGGTGAGCCAGCCCATATGGGTTGCACAATGTACAGCCACAGGAATACACCTCAAGGGTACGTGAAGGAGTGAGGGGGACATACAGCAGCTTTCTAGCCCCTTTCTGTTTGACTAATACCTGCACAAATGGACATTTACTTTTAGAAACTTGCCCTTCTGAATGCAAATAGTTAAAACAATTCAATTTGCCTGAAAATATCTCCACTGAAAATATCTCCAATTTGCCTGAAAATATATTGCCCAAATTTTTAGCTTTCAAAACATTTGGGGGGGGGGGAGTGCGGCAGCTCTCCTAGCACCCTCTCCCCAGGCCCTATACATGTATAGCTATGAATTTGATGGACTATGAAATCCTCATTCAAAATTAGTCACTACATCTCCCCTTTAACTGCACATGGTTTACTGCACAAGATAATGTCAATATTTTCGAGAACGTATCGTAAATTTCTTTGCATTAAAGCCATAATAGTCTAAATAGAATATGGGAGTATATATCGGGTAGCTGTATTAATTTGGATTTGCGATATTGTTATGTGTTAAATCAGCTTAAGTTGGAAGACGTTTCTCTGCAGTTGAGTGTATTGTACTGTGTAGTTGCCAAGATCCCCATTTCATCATCACACTCACAGTCCACTCCACGTGAATCGTGATGAAAACAAACAGAACGTTCATGCGCAATTCTGAATGTGATTTCCAAGAAATCTGGTATTAATTCACATCACTCACCTCTTTGTTATTCCTAACCAAAATATCGAAACTGCAAATGTTGAAGACGAACAAAGCTCTTATCAGTTCAGCCGTGGTCTTGCTTTTATAGGCTTCGTGTCCATTAGAAAAGCTCAAATCTATGTTTGGATGACCATCAGAATCCAAATTATTCAGAACGCTGGTTGAACTGTTGCTACTTTTATTCAATGTTTCTTTTGGTAAATCCTTGATTTCTGTGAACCCTATTGATGAGGATTTGTATCTCGAATTGAAAACAGAAACTGGAGAAAGTAATGCTCTATTTCGAACCATAAACTGGATATATTTGATAGAATGCAAAACCGGTGTTGACGCCATGGCACTCGTTCATTCAATAATTGATTTTGTAAACAATCTTCTGGGAAAAGCCTTGTTTTCATTGGTTACTCAAGGACACACATTTGGTCGAGTTTTTCAAGGTGTTATCTGATTGGACAATTCGAGTCAATGAATTTACTGTAAACCATCTATAAATTTATCACATAAAACAAATATTTTAATTAGCCTATTTTGTACCATTTTTTAGCCACGGGTTTTTATATATATTGTTATTTAGATAAATTTAAATATATACTATTTTATATCAAGAATAAGTCATTCAGCAATAAATAATAGATTTATAGAGGCGTAATCCGAATTAACGCTCGCAAATGACTATTAATTCCTTGGCTTCGGGGGTAACAAACATTTGATTCGAGTCGAGGAGCCCACCCATCAAAGCTCAGAGTGATCAGGTATCGATTTTTTAAATATATTATTTTTCACCACGATACTTTTTAGTGGTCCAGTAAAAAGTCGATGAAGATGGATAACACTAAAAGCAAATGGCTTTTTTTGTGTCCGATATTTGACAAACCGGCAAAATTTCGTTGAATAAAGTGTTGATAAATAACAGGTTTTGGGCAGTTTTATACTATAGTTGTCTGTGGTTATTTTGGGGCAATTAATCGATTCTGATAACTGAAGCGGCATTTCATAAATGTTGTTGTTATTGTTGAATCTGATTGTTGTTGTTGTAGTTGTTGTTGTTGTTGTTGTTGTTGTTGTAATATGATGATATGGGGACCATCGAATCGGATTGAGTACCTGTAAATGTTAGTTTTTTATTGTTTAATATGTTTTGTTTTTATATTTGTAATGATATGTCTATTTTATAATTTTTGTGTTTAAATTAACGGACATATGCAGGCTCATTCGAGCTTCCGAATTTTGTCTACGTAATTTGGAAGGAGGTATAAAATAGGTTGATAAATATACGAACTATTGATATACCGGCTCCATATCCTCTGCAAAATACACGCCATAGTCACACTCAGCCATTTTCCATCCTTTTTAATTTTTCCGATATATATAGAAGTGAAATAAACGCTCTTTATTTCTACCATATCAGGAATAGACTAATATAAACGCGGAACGATCTTTTCTGCTCCATTGCCAAGCACATGTCTGTTGTTTGTTTGGGACCCAAACACCGTGTTCAAAGTTCTATTTTGTATGACTTAATTGCTTCTTTCTGGGATAATGCCCGTATAAAGGTATAGTTCAAGTATTTATCGACCTATCTCGATATACCGGGAAAATTAAATTCAAAAGCGAATATTATCAGGTGTATTTTGGAGCGCAAATTAAACCGCCATGTGGCAGCATGTGGCTTTAATATAAATTTATTTTGTTTTGTTTTTCTTTTCTTTCTTGTTCCAGTGGCGACTTTTATTCGTGATTTCAGCGGCTTTAAGGGGGATGCACGTTTTGCGCACGTTTTGCATAAATCCAGCCAAAACTGAATGGCAAGAGATTTTCAACAAAGAATTTCTCTGAATCTACCTGGCGAGAAATCTTGAATTTCACATATCATCATCTTCATTAATGTAGAATCTCAGAATTTATTAAAGTGACGTCAACATGCACCCCGGGAGGGTGATATCAAATATAAATGGAGAATATAATCTTGCTCAAAGTATAGTTATTTTACAAATATTATATAGCCAAATTAACAACAAACGCCCTCTTTCTTATATATTTATTCAATATACAGTGACTCTCGCTGGCGAAATAATTTCGTTAGTTTATCGCCGATAGTTGCGCTCCGAATCGAGAAGTAAATATTAACAATTGAGCTTATAGAGCTTGAGCTGCATGTATACCCCCTTCCCCCTATATGCGGATTTTTTTTGTGGTTATGATATCTTTGTAGAACTATATCAGTCCTTCAATTTGCCGTTGTTTGCCATCTGGCGATGGGGGCTTTATAGAGTTATCGATATTTGAATCCAAGATGGCCACCAACATTGAATATATAACCAGGTAAATTTTAATTCGCAATTACTCAGAAAGTTTATATATGAGGTATTACGTCGTGCGATATGCCATTCTAAATTTCATATATTTAAAATGGCCGCCAAAATGGCCACCGGAAATGGAAAATGTGACGCTTTTTCACTACTATCTTCTATATCAGTTTGTGCTGTTTGGAACTGTTTGAGAATTGTGACTTTATTTTGTATTGTTTATATTAACTGATCATTGGGGCAATGTAATAAGAAATTCGTTGGGTCCTAGCCCCTTCCGATCCCTCAAAATTTTGACTTTACAGGAAGCGGTATAAAATTTTCACCAAAAAAAATCACAATTGGGATTCTTGTCACATTTCAACAAGGAATGAGCAGAACTGTGTTATGTAATACATAAGTGAGACATACCATTACCCGTGAATATTCCAAGTCATTGGAACCAAAATTGTGTCTTTGGCCAAAATGGCCGCCGAAATATGGAAAATTGTAAATATTGCCCCAGCGTTCACTGCAATCGCTTACAATCTGTGGTTGATGAATGAAATTGGCTATTCTGCCTTGTATCCATTGAAAACTAACATGTCTGATTCACCTTGGTTAATTTTTAGTATTGTAACCACTGACATTACCATAACTATTGGATTTTACTCTCACACACTTGACATAAATATCGGCAAAAATTAACTTTTCATGCTTGGACCATTTTTATTAAAAGTAAACTCTAACTAACTTTGATATGAACGGTGTTTATCGTTTTGGTCTAATGTAAGTGTGTCACACTAAGGTCATTATAGGGCAAATTACTCAAGATGGCTTCCAAAATGGCAACCAACTTGGGTAAAAATTTCATTGTTCACATATATCCGGAACATTATTGTCTGCTGTTCCGAAAAGTTATCAAATTGTAACTTACTTGGTTATTATGCATGTTAGGTAATCAACTGACACATAAATATTATTGGCTGTCCCAGTTCCTTATGGGGCATGACAAATTCATTTTAAAGTTGCTTATGGAATTTTGCCGTAAACCTCTTTTGGGAATCTGGCCACTTTGAAACGAAACTAAGATGAACCATAATTTGTGGTGGCTATTCCGGCTATTTGGCTCATTAGGATACAATTGATCACCTTGATACAAGAGGGAGGTCAATGTGGTAGCCTGTGAGTTACTGTATGGTCATAGGTGATGTGAATAGAGATCACATCAGAGAGTCCTCCTTGGTGGCGTTTATGCACAATGGAGGAAATGTTAAACGATTTTCCGGACAATAGTTGATAAATGTTTATGCTAATCGGCAAGAGTAGCCACATATATTATGGTCCCTCTCAGTTCCGTTTCAAAGTTCTGCCCATTTATTTTCAAAAACATGGCCAGAATCCCAAAAGACCTTTTCGGCACTATTGTACACTGCAAATTTTAAAATTAAATGTCAGATCGTGCCTCATAATGTACAGTGACAACCAGAATATAAAATGTAGTTGTCAGTCGATTAACTAACGTGCATAATAACGAAGTTAGTCATACTTTGCTACCTTTTCGGAACATCAGATAATCTATGTTCCGGATATATGTGAAAAACAACTTTATACCCAATTTAGTTGCCATTTTGGAAGCCATCTAGAGTAATTTGGTCATTAAACACCTTAATGTGACACAATTAAGATATATCAAAATAATAAATACCTTTCACACCAAAGATAGTTACAGTTTACTTGCAAAATATGGTTCAAACCTGAGAAGTGATTTTTTGCCGATATTTATGCCACGTTTGTGAGAGTGAAATCCAATATTTCTGGTAATGTCTTTGTTACAATAGTTAGTAACTATGTTAGTATTCAATGCATAGAAGGCAGAATAGCCAATTTCATTCATCAACCACAAACTGTAAGCGATTCCAGGGCACACTGGAGCAATATCTACCATTTTCCATATTTGGCGGCCATTTTGGTGGCCATTTTGAGCCAAAGTAACAACTTTTGTTCCTATGAATTGGAATATCCATGGGTAATGGTATTCCTCACTTACATTTCACAGTTGTGCTAATTCTTTGTTGAAATTTGACCAGAAACCCAATTGTGATTTTTTGGTGAAATTTTATACCGCGTTCTGTAAAATCAAACTTTTGAGGGATCGGAGGGGGCAAGGACCCCAATAATAGCTTTTTTGATTACCCCAATGATCAATTAATATAAAAATACAAAAATAAAGTCACAATCCTCAACCAGTTCCAAACAGCAGAAACTGATCTAGAAGATATGAGTGAAAAATAGTCATATTTTCTAATTCCGGTGGCCATTTTGGCGGCCAATTTGAATATATGAAATTTATTCATACCTATAAATAAGGACTACTCAATTATCAATAGAATGACATATCGCACGACTTAATACCTCATAAACTGCCCGAGTAATTGCGAATTAAAATTTATCAGGTCAGATATTCAATTTTGGCGGCCATCTTGGATTCAATGGCCTCGAAACATGTGAACATTGACTACCTATATGCATCCATGTGCTCGTGGAATGTTATAGAAAACTGCCATGGTCTATGTTCTCGTGGAAAATAATGAAAACATCGGTATTGCTCAAAGTTTAATTACGTTATGCATGCGTAAGTTCACACACTGTACTTTTTCAGATATATCTTCAAAATAAATGAAAAATCATATCATCGGTGTCACTTTAAGAAAAATATCGAGTCAGGTGTCCATGTAATGCTTTCTACGAATACACTTATTATATACAGTTCGAATGAAACTGAGTTTGAGAAGATACATACAGTTTTAGTATTAATTTTGAGAGAAATGTTTCCCCTACCCCAATAAGGATTTTATCGCAAAAAATCACAGTAGTTTTATGAAAATCGCTATAAAATGAAAAAGCCCCCACGCCCGAGTGGCAAACAAGCAGAAAAATATGTGAAATACATCCGTCTATCGGAAAAACATAGTCCGCAAAAATCCGCACAGGGGGAGGGTGGCCACATGGTAGCTCACGGTCTATTAGTTCGGACAATGTTTTCAATGGAGTGGACGAGTGGTACGGTTGATTTGCTTGAGATTTTCGACGATGTTAGTAGAATGCCACATTCCTTCAGTTGGCATAGCGCCTGCGTATACTAACTTATCAGTTTCACACAACCGAACAAATCCGTAATATGTCTTTAAGAGACGACAAAAACAATAATACTTTTGGGAGGTTGAAAATATTATTTTCTTTTTTTTGTCCCATTCGGTACGGTACCAAGAATTACACTCCAACCACCAAATAACTTAATATTGTCTTGACTATATGAGGGGAGGCTTCGTTTGTATCATCAAAGTTGAGCTAGATTTTTAATTGCATATAACATAGCATCATACCCCATATATTATAAAGATGCATAAAGCATTCACAAATATTCCAGCCCAATGAAAAAAATATATGATGATATATGATTATAATGAGATTTTGCATGTCAAAAACCCATTGTTATGTATATATTATAATACTGTTACAGTGGAATTACCGATAAAGGTCCAATTAATCCAAAAAGATACCAAAGTTTAATCAAACATTGGAAAAGGTAAATGTATCATGCATATCATATTGAAACTAAAATGTTTTGATTATTTTTTTTTTTTAAATTACTGTATACTATTTGTAATTGGGGGCTTATATGGGCGGCCATTCGGTCTGTAATTGGTATGCTTAGACATGTCTAAAAATTAAAGCATAATACTCCAATGAGCTCAGAAACTTATCTGCTCCGCATATTGAACAACTATTTGTGATGAGAAACACATTTAGTGTACAATGCGAAGTAGAACTTGGGGTATGGTAACACTCGCATGTTTATCCTATATAGTGATCTTAAGCGTCTTTCATTATAATAGGTAACGTATCTGTTCTCACAAAACTATACACTGTCTTAGCTATCGATTTTTGAAGTCTATTGTTTTTCACCATCGATAATTATTATTGTCCCAGTAAATAGTCGACGAGCCGACGGTCTCGGACCAAATTGCGGATGAAGATGGATAACTCTAAAATCAAGAGGCTTTCTGTTGATAATAAGGCCAAATTTCGTCGAACAACATGTTGATAAACAACACGTTTCGGGCAATTTTATACTATATAGTGGTTAGCATTATTTTTGGGCAATTAATCGATTATGATAACTGAAGCGGCAATTGTAACAAAGTTGTTGTTGTTGGAATCAGATTTTGTGGGGACCATGGAATCGGATTGAGTACCTTTAAACACAGCCATGTACACTTTTAGATTCAAGACTGCTGAATCACACTTGCATTATTGGGACAAGGCTATTTTGGTTTTTCATTTGGAAGTTTATTTTATGTTTGGAACAGCACGCAATTTAAGTGCAATTGTCTTAGAATCATCGTTTATTTATTAGAAATTATCAGCCAACTTTCTATACTTTATGACATGAAAAATCCTTAAAGATGCATAATCCGAGTAAGCGCCCCTCGATTACTATTTATTTGGATTCGGTGGTAAACAACTATTTGATTCGAGTCGAGGGACCCACGTATCAAAGCTCAGAGTTATAAGATATAGATTTTTTAAATCTATTATTTTTCACCATCGAGACTTATTATAGTGGCCCAGTAAAAAGTCGACGAACCGACGGTATCGGACAAAATTGCGGATGAAGATGGACAACTTTAAAATCAAGAGGCTTTGTGTTGATAACAAGGCCAAAGTTCGTGGAACAATATGTTGATAAATAACACGTTTCGGGCAATTTTATACTATAGCTGACAGTCACTGTGGTTAGCATTATTTTTAGGCAATTGATCGATTCTGATAACTGAATCGCTCGGCATTTCTAAAAATGTTATTTTGGAATCTGATTATATGGGGACCATCGAATCGGATTGAAAACCTTTAAATATGCATTATCCGAATTAACTATTTCTTTGGCTTCGGGGGTAAAAATACTTGATTCGAGTAGAGGAACCCACCCATGCATCAAAGCTCAAAATGATCAGATATCGATTTTTGAAGTTTGTTATTTCTCGAAATGTGCAATTATTTGTGGCCCAGAAAAAATGTCGTATAACGGACGGTCTCGGCCAAAATTGTGGATGAAGATGGATAACACTAAAATCAAGTGATTATATAGGCCTACGGTCAAATTCTCAGGTGATAATATACGGCCATATTTCGTTGAACAAAATGTCGATAAATAACACGTTTTGGGAAATTTTATACCATATAGTTGACAGTGGTTAGCATTATTTTGTTGCAATTAATCCTTTAAAGGTTCACTGTTTTCGTATACCGGTACCAAGAATTTATCCAAAATTGAACTCTTATTTAATTGTCACAGGTTGATCAACAGTTTTTATGTTTTTCGTACATAAGTGGGACAAACTGCATGTCGCTTTATTGTTCCACGTTGATGAACATCGGTGTCTGAATATCGGCGACTTGATTTTTATTATTTTTATGATATTATATAGGCTAGCTAGAGTCCGCATATAATTATTTAATGTACTTATCGACCTATTTTGGTCCACTGATCGAACTGGAGCGGGGATTTCTTTTTAAAGCGAACATATATACATCATAAAATCCACCGTGACGGAATTACAACCAAACAAAATGGAGTCGAACAAGTTTGAGCTTACATATATACATGTTGAATTTTGTCCAAGATTATAGTCATATCTCTTCTTTGAACACTATTCATAATGCTCTGATAGATATACACTTCCCAACTCTAGGTTAAAGGGCTTCATTAATTTTTAAGGATATCGCCGAGGTGCAAAGTTCTGCAAATTCCCTAAAAGTTGCGTGATTCGTATACATTTTTTAAAACAAATATGTGCTTAACTGGTCCTGAACCTGTTTCGCTATCGCTGAATGGCTTATTAATATATGACGAGCTGATTCAATATGCACATTTCCGACTGAGCCACCGGGGACGACCAACATAGGCCCAAGCTATATCTGACATCAAACCCGATGTGTCCTTTTAAAACTTTTTCAATGAGTAATTTCCGGAAGCGGTATAGGGGACGTAACTCCACTGGCCCACCCATTTCTTGTCGAGTTTGGAAGGAATGTTTGCGTTCCAAAACTATTGTTTATTACCGATTTCAACGTTTCTTATTAAACTTATGGATTCGAGTTGAATTCTTAGATTTATCTTCCTGAATTTGTCGTCCCAAAATGGAACATATGCCGTTAATACCGACAATTATATGTCGACATGTTATGTTGAGATTTTGAACTTTTGTTTTGACTTTTGTCGATGTCGACACCGAGCGGAGTTCGAGAAGCGATTTTCAGAATATGAAAGAGACTCTCACATCACCCACACCGATCTACGTTCGTTCCAATATAAATGTGTGATGCTTCTGGATATATGTGACGATAAAATAGAGCCTGTATAGTTCCTGATGTTGACACCGTGGTGCTATTAAACCATATCGGATTGAATACAACGAATATAGGTGACACAAAATTGAATGGCAAATTGACGTAAGAATAGGTGGAGAATCGAGTGGGACTGAAAGAAAGTTTTTGTTTAGTTTCTGGAATAACTGTGCATCACAAAGAACTGCAGAATTTGATAAATCTTTTCTGACATCTTATTTAGTGACTACGCTATTAATGCGTTGTCAGATTTTTAACTGTACTGTTTCACTTAGAAGCTGAGCCTCAGCCTGTGTTCCGAAGTATCAGATTCAGAGTCCCATATATTATTCGGAGACAGCGGGAATAACCAATATCATCCAACAATGTTGTGATGAGTTTGGTTGATTCTCTACCATAAAATGATTTGTTAATTTCAAGCATAACGAGATAAGGCTGTCTACATATTGTGTGGAATCAGATTGACAATGAAGGAATATAAAGTTGTTGTGCTTGGAAGTGGTGGTGTTGGTAAAAGTGCACTTACAGTGAAGTTTGTGTCAGGATCATTCATGGAGAAGTATGATCCAACCATAGAAGACTTTTACAGAAAAGAAATCGAAGTTGATAACAACCCGTCAATATTAGAGATCCTTGACACTGCTGGCACAGAACAGTTTGCATCTATGCGTGATCTGTACATAAAAAATGGACAGGGCTTTCTTATTATTTACAGCATAACTAGTTTACAGACGTTTCAGGATATAAAAACAATGAGAGAGCAAATTATTCGAGTAAAAGGCATTGAAAAAGTTCCTTTAATTCTGGTTGGAAATAAATCTGATCTTGAACACCAAAGAGAAGTTCCGGCCTCAGAAGGACAAGCATTGGCTCAGATCTGGAACTGTCCTTTCGTTGAGTCTTCAGCAAAATGTACTAATAATGTGAATGATGTGTTTATAGAAGTAGTTAGGGAGATGAATACAAGCCCAATGAAGGATAAAAAGGGATGCTGTTCTATATTATAGGTGAGGTACAATATTAATTGCCTGTTATACATACCGGTAGTGCTTTATCCAGGGTCATCATAAGCCTAAATACTAATGTATGTGACGTCATACATCTACATATATTATCTATACTAGTATTCAGAACTGTATTTCAACTACAATGTACATGTACCGGTACTAGTACATGTACCTGTATACAGAGCTCTGCATGCAGTGGTTAAAATTATCCAAAGGGACTTTTTCTACTCATGATACATGTAACAACATGACTAGCGGATACTAGTACTAGTAGCTCAGTTAATTAATGGACCGATCTCTGAGCTACACTTTTGGCATGGTTGGGAGGAAAAAAAATCTCAGACACATTGAAAAACGTACTTGAGAAATTTTGTAAAGTACCTCCGCATCTCTCATGGTGGCATGTCCAGGGATATCACTGTGATAAGCACACAATCAGATCTGGCTGTCCCATGTGCAACACTATGCCCATGTTAAAAGAACCCTACTGGCACATGTACTATTTTATTGGCATACATTTGGTATGTCTGAGAGAAAGAGGTCAAGTTTGTTTCTCCCAAGGACTAATATAGGGAGAAGTGGCACAACTTATTGAGAAGATACATATACAATTGTACATGTACCTTACATGTATCTCCCAAGTCGCCTTCTACTAGTAGGCCGGTCCCTGATAAACATACTGTAAGTATTAATAGTATTAATTGCTGGCCAATACCAGTTTAAAGGCTGAACTGAAGTGAACTTCTGCATTTGCCTGTATTTGCACTGAAATACTTTTATATTTTGGTGGGGGTCCATTTCATGTTTTTGTGGTTCTTGAAAACTACAAAATTAATCAGACTTAAAATTGGCTTTGGTAATAAACCCCATCTTCACATTATTTTCCGAAACAAGAGCTTTCACCTACCGCTACCGGTACCTGTACATACCGGTATACCGGGTAGTGTTTCTTATATTGATGGATCATACACAATGTAGATGTAATGAATCCTGCCATTAGATATTTACAATAAGGCAACAAAACCTTCAACATGTGTTTAAGTACTGGTACATGTAGTATTCAGACAAATCGTTTGTATATGTCCACTGCGATGATGCAATCCATTGTCTTGTGTTAAACTGATCACATTCAGCTTCAGCCATTAAAATTAACTACGGCAAAAGACGATGCTGTAGAAAAAGCCATAGAATCCATACATGTACCAGTATGTACCATTTCTAAAGCAATGCCATAGAAGAAAACTTTCAAGGGCTGCAGCTTCCGTTTGCAGCTAAACAGTATGATAATATCAGAATAATTGATTAATTTCAACTTTGCAATTATTGCAAATAATTTGATCTGTTAAATAATACATGTACTGGCACATGTAAATGAATTCTATGATAATGTCAAACCTGTCAAGTCCCAGCAACTAAAACTTTACCATGTGCCAATGCATTCTCTTATATATGCGAGTCGACCATAGGTCACCTCGCATATACAAGAGAATGGGCAATTCCACGACGGAGAATGATATTTGTGAAAATTTTAAATCTTGAATATTGACTAAAGAGTGTGAAAATCTTATAGTTATGGTATTCAAGTTATTGAAAACAGTTTTTCTCTCTGTCATATTCATCATTTTAGTGATGAAAGCATATGCCGTTGTTAACCCACATGTGCTACTAAAATATATGCCCAAAGTGGCTTGTAAGTAATTGAGCGAATAGTAACAATTATTTTAGATTGGCCTGTAGTATACCAGTATTTAAATAGGTCGATGCACACTATAACACATCTTGGGTTTATATTCATGTGCCTGATGTCCATTTGGGAAAAATTATTTTTTTGAAATCTACGTACTATATGTAATGTGAGTCACGAAAATACTACCATTGTTGTTCTAAAACCATAATGCATGACAATATAATAACCATATCTTAGATACACTCAATATACCTGAGCCTGAATGTCTCTGTTCAATATAGGCATCATTCGATGTCTATGTTGACCGCTAGCAAGAGTTGAAATATGTAATGTCAGTCACGCGTAATGTCAGTCACGGCATGTAATGTCAGTCATGTTTTCCAATTTGTTCCTATTCTGGTAGATGACATAAAAATCTTGTAAGAAAACATACCAGTAATTGGATTTGTAAACATATGCAGTTGCATATACAGGTAGGTGCATCTACTACTGGTAAATTTTAATACTGTTCTCATGATGTATGTGAGCATTGAATGTATGAAAACATACTTTTGGGTCATGCCATTGTTAACCCACATGTGCTACTAAAATATATGCCCAAAGTGGCTTGTAAGTAATTGAGCGAATAGTAACAATTATTTTAGATTGGCCTGTAGTATACCAGTATTTAAATAGGTCGATGCACACTATAACACATCTTGGGTTTATATTCATGTGCCTGATGTCCATTTGGGAAAAATTATTTTTTAGAAATCTACGTACTATATGTAATGTCAGTCACGAAAATACTACCATTGTTGTTCTAAAACTATAATGCATGACAATATAATAACCATATCTTAGATACACTCAATATACCTGAGCCTGAATGTCTCTGTTCAATATAGGCATCATTCGATGTCTATGTTGACCGCTAGCAAGAGTTGAAATATGTAATGTCAGTCACGCGTAATGTCAGTCACGGCATGTAATGTCAGTCATGTTTTCCAATTTGTTCCTATTCTGGTAGATGACATAAAAATCTTGTAAGAAAACATACCAGTAATTGGATTTGTAAACATATGCAGTTGCATATACAGGTAGGTGCATCTACTACTGGTAAATTTTAATACTGTTCTCATGATGTATGTGAGCATTGAATGTATGAAAACATACTTTTGGGTCCAAAACTCATCAAATGCTTTCTAACAACACTCAAGAATTCAGTTTCTCAACATTTATTTCCAAGAGTGACATCAATTTCATCAATGAGAAAGAGAAAGTAGGTTATTTACCCTTCCTAATTGCATGAATCAGGATGGTTACCATTTGGGCAATGAGCAACTTGATCCCTACAAACAAGGCTGAATTAATTCATAGATACAGTGACAACTAGCAATTGTGCATCATGGTGCACAGCGCATCAAAGCATAAATATTGCGATGTGCATTGCAATGTGAACTTCTGCATTGTTATTGTTACAGCCCTAACTACAAGTTGGCTGAAAGTTATCAGCTTGGTTATATATTTGGAAATTCATGTCCCCAGGTATAATGAACAGTGTGCTCAGACTTTTGTTGTGGCCATTTTGTTGTTCTACGAGAGAGTCCACAGTATTATACTATCACTTTTCTTGAGAGGCTGCCATACAATGACGATTCTTATCCACTTATTTATTTATTCAACTTGTAAAAATATATCTCACTAAATACTGGTAAACAAACTATACAGGAAAATTTCAACCTTGATTTGGTGTAAAATTTCCAACTGAAATGTCATGGCATGAAATATTTGTTGAAGATGTTTGCCAAAGTAAGACAACCTATGCAAACCACCTCCCATTTTCCCCGGTCTCCAAACTCTATTGTCTGAAAAACTTGTACATAATGATAAAGTGATTGATAATGTTGAACTAATATTTTGTTCTTTTTTTTCCATAGGTTAATGTTAGGCACAAATTCAGTAACATAATATCAGACACAGACAGATTAGTCTGTCCATAAAAATAATTGAAAAAGGTGTTCATATTAAAGTATTTGAATGTCAAACAACTTAAATTTTAAATCCAGTTACCATGTATCTTGGATACAATTGTGTAATGTCAGTCACGCTTACATTAGTCAATGTCATGTTCATGTGCTGTATATGGTAATAAAATTTATTAAATGCATTTAAACCCCATAAAATATGATTGGTAGGGCAATAATTACTCATTTGGATCGGAAACTGTTGGAAATATTTGATATATTTCATAGCGTAATGTCAGTCACGAAATTAGTGTAATGTCAGTCACGCATAATTTGGACAACAAAAAATATTTCATGTTAGTTCTAAGCTTAAATTTTGCTTTTACATTATCTTGAAATATCTACCATGAAAAATTAACAAAGAAAATCACATGAGTTTCTGTAAATTTAAGACAAATTTAATTTGAAAACAAGTTGTCACTGTGCCTTGATATTTTCAAGTAATGTCAGTCACGCTAACATTTAACGATGACATTTTATCATCGCTTGACTAAACTCAGAATAATGCACATTTTTGGGTGCACCCTGGCACAAGCCAACATCACACATAGAAATAAGATTATATATTTATAAATGTTGCTCTATTCCTCACAATGAATCTGGAAAAAGTTCTTTGAATGTAATGTCAGTCACGTGGAATTGCCCTAATGCATTGGCTTAACACATATTAAAAATTCTAAAATTGTCAAAGAATGTAGAAAAATATTAGAAAACTTGTTAAAAAATGTAAGAAAAAATTCTAAAATTGTTAAAGAATGTAAGAAAAAATGGTAAAAAGTGTTTTAGGCCAATGCATTCTCTTATATACCGGTATGCGAGGCGACCTATGGTCGACTCGCATATATAAGAGAATGCATTGGCACGGGGCATAACTGTAACCATCACAATGTGACATACTCTCAGGTGCCAAATAAACGTGCCGGCACGTTTATTAATTTGGAGCAAAAATACACACTATCACGCTTATTGTGACCCATCACGTTTATTATTTTTTTGGGGGTAACTCCATCATATAATGTCACATTTATTCTTTTTATGGGTGATAAACAAACGAATATAACAATGGAACGAATCACAAGTGTGCTAATGTCAATACTAGAAGTCACAAACCACTAAATAAAACTGTTTTTGGTTGGCTGAGATGCGACATCGCTTCAATATAAAACCTATTTTGAGAGTCACTGTTCACCCAATCTTTTACTTCGTCTACTTTCGGTTTGTGATAAAGCGCAAAACGTGAACTGGGCCGAGTTCGCGGGACCCGAAACGATAGAAAAGCTGGCCCAATATTCGACCGCGTGCTATTGAGTTTGCGAGCCTACTGTTATTTATGCGGATATCTTTTACAAGTAGGCCTACGGTACATAATTTATAACTTGTTACTCATATTACTTTTAGACAAATTTAACTCTCGATTCATGATTTATTTATCCGGTGTTTTAAGACGAAAATAGACAACGTATTTATAGATACGTAAATACGGCGAAATCTTGGTCAATCTTTTCCGTCTGCATTTACTTCCGTGTTGTATTTTACTTGAAGGTGACGTTGGACGTAGTGACTGAGGGGGGGGGGGGGGGTTGTATATCATGACATCATGGAGGTATGGCTAAACTCTCCACTGCCTGTATAGCGGAATAATGAACCCTCAGAATAATTAACCATCGGAATAATGAACCATATATACCCAAAGACCCCCCAACCTACAAGCAGAGAAAAAAGAGTCATGTGCAGTGTGTACTGTAGAATACAACAATCAACATGTAACACAATTAACTTGAATTAAGCTATGCCAACTATATATCATATGAGTAATATGTAATTGCACGCATGGTCATACAGAATGTATGAATGGGGTAAACAAGATAGTGAAGATGCATAATTAGTCTGGCTGTTGAAGGGTTGAACCCGGAAAAAATTCTTAACAAGCTGAATTTGGTGTCATTCGATGCAGGATAACCACCTGGTGAACATATCCAAAATCCGCTAAAATCCGCCTTGGGGAATTTTTTTTATTCAAGATGGCGTCCAACATGGCCGCTTGAAAGTTTAAAATTTCGAGAAGTCTATTGTTTGACGTACAAAATAAACTATGAACCCGTCTTAAAACCAAAATTCATTTTGTTGTGTATACAATATATTTCCAGAGTAAACTATGTAATTTCCGGGTAATAAACCAAAACATGGCGGCCAAAATGTCAGCCAAAACCGGAAAATCTGAGTTTTTTCTTTATTTTACCACTAATTTTCCATATTATGATTGTATTGACTTTGAATCTTCCACCCAAACGAACGATATATTTAGTGAATGTTGAGATTGCTTTCTGGCGATACCGCTACATTCAATCCAGTTCCTGATCAACAGCCGTTGCTCAAAATTCGTGCAAATCTCCCCACGACAATCCACACAGGCAGTGACACACTTAAGTCCATTTTTTCCGACAGGAACATTGATTTGTGCCACAAGGATTTCTTGACGACATTTTACAATTGCATAGACTGAATTTAAGAAGATTTTATGTTGCTGGTTCTTGGTCAGTCATTATTGGGATAAGTATTGACCCCTGCATTTCCACCCCCAATATTTTGGTTCTAGATATATTTTCCAGAGTTATGCCCAGATTAAAACCTGTAAGTGAACCCTAGGCCAATGAAATAGGCTGCCATAGGAAATCATGGTCATGAACTTCGCGTATCATAGATGGTCGAGGGACTCTCCATCCTTGCCCGAGTACATTTGAACGAGAATCTTCGAACCTGCCTAGGCTACTTGTTGGGCTGACGCAGCCCGATTGCTGATTTCTATCGAAACATGTTTCAGCTGAGCGGATGATTCTAATCGTTTCATCAAGCCTGTCTTTCTCTGTCCAAATATCGCTTATGTTGTGTCACACCTACCCGAAGCATGCAAGTAAATAATATGTTTGGTGACCAATTCACCGCCTTCGTGCACGATATCATATTGATAATGCGCCTTTCCCGTGATGTAGGAGTAAAACTAGAACATCAGCAACAACTACCTGTGATGTTGATGCTGATTCTATCGCAACTCAAACAATCATTGTGTCTGCGTCAGATGTACTGTTATGGACTGTGTGATTAGCGTCCCGTGCGCCTTGCTGGGTATATGTATAAACTGCTGCTTGTTCGTTTCGTTCGAAAGAATCAGTTATTCCTCTTCCTCACGTAAGTCCACCCCGACTATTGATAGAACACATCATGACTTGCTCAATAACTAGGTCACTTGACAGTCCTGCCCAAAACCTACTACTCCTTCGAATAGTATGAACACCATCCTCTATAAAAACACTTTTATAACCACGGAAATTGTTTGGGTAAGTCAAGCATAATTTGCAAATACAAGCGACAGATCTTCGCATAGTGCAGCAAACAAATTCAACATTTTCCCAACAACTACTAAATGGCGATTCGAATCTTCTGTTCTTTCAACTTGAATAAAATGTCTTTAATCATGTCTATATACTCCATTTACTGTAACCAGTTTGGATGTTCTGGATTTCTCGCCAAGGTATGGCTTGTAACATAACATAATTTCATTCAATGTGAGGAGTTCTATTGAATCGGAAACATCGAAACTGGGATGGGCCCATCAAACACCTTTTCATACAGAGTTCACTTCAGCCTGACTAAGCCTCTCCCATTCGAAACTGTCAGTATCAGTTCAATCGATTCCTTCGATTGTCGATTCTTGGACATTTGATGTCGAAGTTACTTCGAATATTTAACGTTGGAGGAATAATTCAGTATCTGATGCCGCGTTTGACCCCGCGTCATCGGCTGTCGACTTGGAAATATCATTTGAATCATTAAAGATCAAATCATCTCCAACAGCTTGTTAGTAAGGGCTCCGTCAACAAGGAAATGACCTCTGAGTGCTCGTGAGAATGCCTTCACGGAAAGCATCGTGGCAACAACGTTTGAGCCATAACCGTTTTCAAGAGCCTCATCTAACCCCGACCCATTCATCGTGGTACCAATGCTACCCATGAAACTCATCATCAGATTGAAGACGCCCTACAAACTATTCCAAGTGACTTGGCTTCAATTATCTCAACCGCTTTGAACCAAAGTGGCTGGTCAAGCATGGAGTCACAATTCCCAACTGTGTCGCGTGATTCTGAATATACATCAAAGTGGACAATAAACAAGACTCATCTGATGGGTTGAGGTTTTATTATCGGTAGAAAAAGAACTTCTGACTTGCTGAAGGTTCTGAGCTGTTTGAAGAAAAGATGTGTTCCATGAATCCAGACCAGTTCGGTATATGTTTCATTGCTCGATTTGGAAGCCAACCGCAATGACATAACAAACCAGTGTTCAAACATGGAGGCAGTGTGTATGGGTTTTGTAACCCAAGTATGGGTCGGTACTTTATTGTTTGTAATCCCAGCTTTGTATGTTTCAAATAGTGTATGATAGACACAGCCTTGTCTTCGATCAGATCTTCAACCATAAAACTTTTTTGACGAGTGATCACTGTTGATTTAGGTGTAATCCGGGTGTAGTCCTTCGGAGATGAAACTGCGATTATCCCCATACCATGAAATGAACGTTTACCATCAATAGTAGTGACGTTATGGGCGACGTTATCTGCTACACACTGAGTAAAGGTACTTGGAAAATACTCCACTAGTGTACTTTCAAGACTTTCCACCTGGATCACTGATTGCTTGTACCTGCTTACTTCGTCGTAAGTAATTGAAAACCCCAATTTAGACAGAGTTCATCAACAGCCACATTGGCCCGAACACGTGATCAATTTCAACTCAATACCAAAAAGGGTAGTGGTGATAACAGATCGGGACCTCGCATATTGCGCGATACTGTGACCAATGCTATTCTGTTTGATTTCAGATCAGATGGAATTAGTATCTCCAGAAACATTTGTAAATGGCGTGGAGTCAATTTATTTATGTTATCAATATTTCCTATCTCCTCGCTGATGTGGTAGGTTTTCTTACCCTATGGCATTTCCCGCAACTTTGCCCTAATCATATTCGCGGCCGTCACAACAACTCTATCTGCCTCCTCTGTGTTCACGTTCTTATATACGCATACCACTTGTCATTTATCAAGTACTTGGTCATATATTTGAAGCAAATGACGTTGCTACACCCATCGACTTCAGCAAAAAATATATACTCCCCATACCGTTCAAGGCGTTTTATTGAATATGATTCTGACCCAATTGCTAGCTCTACCATAGCGATATGTAACTCGGACAGAGTATACAGTTCTGTACCATCCCAGACATACACATAACTAATCAAATGAGCGTTGCATTTCGACACTTGGTGTTCTGTCCTGTGTTTTTCTCTCAAGATGGATCCTCATTTATTTCTCCCAAGAACACGGAGAAACAAGATGCATGATATACGGCTACTGCAGCAACGAGATCAATGCAACATAGAATCCATTTCTGAACCTTCAATGTCCACGAATCCTCTCTTATTTGGCAATGTTCTAAAACGTTGTCTCTAATAGGGAGAGCTGCTACTGTAAGAACTTGCCTTCTATCGGGAAGACGGGAATCTGATATCCCACCCTGTCAACATATGAAACAGTCTTCTTTGAAATTAAATGGGTCTTGTTTAGACCGTTTCCATACAATCAGGTTTGCCACTGAAGGTTCTTTTCCTATAGTGAAATCACGCCTACAGTCTTTATGGACCAAGACCGTACCAATGGGTATGGTCATTTGTTGCCTATTTAAATATTCAGACAAGTGGTTATATATATATCCTCGCTTATCAGAGAGGTCAATCAAAGTCTTGAATCCTTTGCCATAACTTTTACCAATGGATTTCCCTTAGTGCCCACATTACATTGACTCATGCTATGAAAGGACAAGTCGCACAGGTCCTCTTGAAAGTTGCTGGCCCCTTAATACGGGGTTGGTTCTGCCATTGCCGAACACGTACCGAGACTCGAGACTAGTATGAGAATAAAACAAAACTCAACCAAGAACAATGCAGTTTGAATGTACAATAAGCCTTCTGCATATGTTGGGACCGTTAGGTTTCAGCAGAAGGCAAAAGATAAACACAATGTCACACAAAACAACTATATCAAGACATTATTTGCCACTACACACTTGAAGAAACAATCGCTACGTTATATTTGATAGTTATATTACTTAAATCATTAAATTTATCGTTAAAGAGCATTCAACGTGAGTCCATATTTATGTAAATATATTATCTAATGACCTTGGAATTATATAATCGTTCATTGTATATAAATATATGTACTAAATACAACTTTTATGTAGATCACTTAGTGCATATACAGAGTCCCGTAGTCACTATTACCTTCATAAATTATGTCAGACACCTCCCCTATTCAGTGTGCTGCAGAAAAGTTTCCCCAAAGCGGATTTTAGCGGATTTTGGATATGCTATACATGAAGGTCTCCTCTTTCCAACGATACCAAATTTAGCTTGTTAAGAATTTTTTCCGGGTAAGTCCTATATTTCAGCTCCGACGGCCAGACTATAATACCTAAATGTCACTTCCTCCGCACAGGTATGATTCCCTGTACTATATACATGTAAATGTACACATAAGCCTTCATGGCTCGAGTTTTAAGCATACTACAATGAAAAGTTAAATCCGTAACCCAGCACATTTATTGTGCACCAGCACTATTATTCTTTTTTTTGGTAAAAATGTCACCCAGCACTTTTATTTGGCACCTGAGAGCACATGTACATGCAAGTTGATTTTCCATCGCTTCATAGACCGCCAAAATATTTTACAATTTGATAAGAAACGTCTTGACGTGCATGCTTTATTACCATGTGATATGACTTGCATGTACATTTACACGTACGATGCATTGAAAATTTACAGGTAATCTCTCCTTTGTGTGCATTTGAAAAATTTATACTATTACAACGTAACTAGCTGATCGCAGCAGTCGAATGCCTTTATACTGTCAGGTGCCTAATAATCGTCATGGCCTAATAATAGTGATGGATGGTGATTTATGCTGAAAATGATAATAGTGATCATTGGGAATTTTCTCCAAAATTAATAAGCGGCGGGTATTGTTGTTAAAATAGTCACATCTGTTAAAACCGTCAAAAGCAGAACAAATATTAAAATATAGACTGACTTTGTTCATATGCCAATCATAAATATCACTTACATGAATATAGTATGGTATTGTCAAGATTTTTTGCTTTGTTACCATATGTACCCGTAAACAAAAGTAAAAAATGTTACAGAACCTGGCTTTTGTTTACACAGCTTACAAACTTACCATAACAATAACATACTATTTATGCGATATTTATGATTGGTATACATGTATGTAGGTATACATTGTATCTTTCTGTTTAAGGCAGTTTTAAGTTTCAACGGGTGTGACTATGTTAACAGCATACCCACCACGAAGGCCATGCATGCCTTAAATCTGAGTGTATTTGTCAAGAACATATTTCATTTTGTGACTTATTTCAAATACCAATACATGTACATGTTTACAAGCCTTTGATGTACCCCGCTGAACAAAAGAAGTATCAATTGGCACTGCAGTGTATTTGCCGTTCGGCCCGCGGTGTCAGAGTTTGTAACTTCAGTTGAGCACCGCGGCCGAACGGCAAGTACACCGTGCCCGAACAGCAAGTACACTGCGGCCGAACGGCAAGTACACCACAGCCGAAAGGCAACTACACCGCGGCCAAACGGCATGTACACCGTGGTTAGATTTCTGGTTTGTGTCATATTTTTTCAGTTTAATGAACGTACACTGCGGCAACTACACCATGGCCGAACAGCAAGTACCCTACACCGCGGCCCAACTGTAGTTAGCCGGTGGAGCCGCGTTGTACCGGTAGTTGCATTTCAGCCGCGGTGGCAACGCTAACCGCACCACGATTAAGTGGAAAACTTGTTTTGTCCAGCAGGGTACTTTATGATGAAGAAAATTACTGGTAAATGTCTTGTTTGAGTTACTAGTACAAGTCAAAAACACTTTGCCTTTGGTCACATGGTAGCGGTAGGTACATGTGTGTTTAAAATTTTACCTGTTTAATTAATTTTTTTATTCTGACATATACTTATACCGGTAGCTTTTCATGTCTGAAGTGTATTTTATCTTCAAGATTCAGCTACCGGTAGGATTAATTTTAATTGTCTTTGTAAACTACACATGTAAACTTTGATAAACACAAATCTATGACTGAGCAATCAACCAATCTGGGACTTTAAAAATGGCAATTCCACGGCAAAGTGGACATATTGGTACTATTACATGTACTAGTACATGTAGGTGGCAAGTTTAAACCTCATCATGTACACATTTACATATACCGGTACATGTACAGTAATGCTCTAATTAATCGACTCCTTAACCACAGCAGAATTATGGGTAACTTTTCAGGATTTATTCCGAATAAATCCTGAAAAGATACCCATAATTCTGCTGTGGTTAAGGAGTCGATTAATTAGAGCGTTACTGTATACCGGTTATACAATTTCTTATAGGAATATTTCAACATGTTATATTGGCAAATTTCTTAGACTCACCATTGCTGAAACTGATTTAGTTGATCTAAAATATAAATATTATTTTGTTACACTACTAGTAATGGGTGATTTAAATTTTGGACCATTCCAATGGGAAGACTACGGTACTGTTTAACTTATACATGTAAACCCTAAATGATACAGTGTCTATTTGATCTTATCAGGGTTTAGTGTGAAGTGTAGCTAAACCCCATTGTCCCATGAGTATTGTGAAACAAATACCGCAGATGTCCATAAAAGGACTGCAGCGTGTGGCACACTCATGTTATGATATTGATGGACCCACTGCCCTCAGTTTGATTAAATTACTGACATCATCAATTATAGGATAAATGGATGGTCTGATTTGGCAATGATTCTGCTGTAACTCTTGATACATATCTGTTGTTCTGTTCACCAGCAATTATCTTATCTCTATAGTCGACATCCAAATGGGGATGAATTGATGGCCACGGCTCCTGAATTTCAATCTAAATTATCATCTTTATTATACAGTATTAAAATCAATGATAATGAATGTTTGAGGGGCAAATCATATTTTTAAACAAAAAAATAGCAATGTATTGTCACCGATTTGAAGGGTCATAGCCAGTTTTGAATTACTGAAACATAATAATAGTAAAAATTGTACCAGTACACTGTATATTGTGATACAAACTACCAGTACCATTCTGTGACTAAATTATATTTATTCATATTTGCTACGGTATATTACATGTATATACCGGTACCTACATGTACAGGTATCTGTAATTAACTACATTTTGATTATACCGTACATGTACATACTAGTACATGTACATGTACATGTACTTAATATATAACTTTATTTCTCTGCTCAAAACCTGACTACATCAATACAAATGGATAAAACTGGTGATTTTGGATATTGGAAATTTCCACTCTAGATTTCCAGCTAGCTGCTATTGAGAATTAAACCCGTATTAGTCTTTTATAGAAAATATAGAGACATACAGATACGGTACTAGTAAAGTCATTATAATTTTTCAAAGCCAAATTCCCAAGAAATGGAGATACCGGGTACTTCCTCAAACAAATGGATTTATAATTTATGCACCATGTATAATCTACTATGTAGGAGGGATGGATGCAAGGATATTTTGGGGACACCTGTTTTCTGACCATGTTATGCCAAAGGGTTACAACTTGAGTTGGGGTGGAATCCCGGTGGATATCGGAGACGTCCCCCATGTACAGGGTATTTTAAAAGGGTTTGGGTTATACCCCAAGAATGTTTTTGGAAATAAGAGCTTTCCTATGAATGGCAACAAGCCATATTTCTGACTAAATCCTGAAAAATTACCCATAATTCTGCTGTGATTAAGGAGTCAATTATTGAGGGCATTACTGTACATTGAGAGAATCTAAGCCTATCTCAGGCTCTCTGACTCACTATTTTGAAGGTGAATTAGAACAGTTTATCAATATAAATTTTTGAAATTCCAATAAATGTAGGCCTATCTCTGCATGTATGTATTGTAATGTGGTTGATACTATCTATGCAAGGTTATGATGATGTTGAGGCACTATTTTTTTCTTTTTGGGGACTCTGCAGTTTGGGCTCCCAAACCAGGTACCAGTATGAAAAGGGCCTTAGATCCATCCCTGCTACTTGTACATGTACCGGTATGTACAATTTTCAGTTAGTGCAAGTATTGGATTAATTCAGTGTCAGGAAAGGAAACATGTACCGGTATCGTTTGAGAAATTTTGCACTCTTATAATATAATGTAAACCACTGAGTCTGCTACTAGTAGATCACATAGCCCTCATAATTGGCTATGGGAATCAGCAATGCTGAATCCATTTGCTGTCAAATTGAACCACAACAAAGGGTTGCTGTAGCGATATTGCCGAAGCCAAACAATCTGAATTAATAGGGCTGGATCACATTACTTCCGGTATAAGTACGGGTGTACCTGTAGTTTTGTTGTGCTTTTTGTAAGGATTACAGTTCTATTTAATTAAGTTTTTAGGATATACTATTCTGCTCAAAACATTCTGTACTAGGGATCTGCGAATCGTGGATTTTGCATCGAATCGAATCTTCTTCCTGATATCGACATCGAATCGAATCTCGAATCGAATCAGCTACCGGTAGTAATTAACATTGTTTACCAGTGTTTATTTCGGTGTCTCATGACATAAAAACTGCAAAATTCAATAGATACTACATGTATATAACAATGTTAATCTCCTTAAACATCCATTGGAATTTGTGTTTTCTTTAGGAAAATCATGAAATAGGCAAGTCACTCTCAGTCTCATGAGGGTTTGGGGTATGTTATATTGAATTTCTAGCTCTGTCATGGCGAAAATGACACAAGCAGTGACAGTAAGACACTTAGTCAGTTCAATCAACGTATCACAAGCCCCATGGAATGGAAGTCACTTGTCTACATTACTTGATAAAGATAATAAAGATTCGACACACTTGGACATGGGTACACCGTTCAGCTATATAATTGTTTCAGTCCGATACCAATTGTTGTTATCTGTTAAACTATCTGTTCACCCCACAATATATCAAACACCTACATCACATATTCACAGTAACTGTCTTCATGGAGGGGGTCCCAGAAAACAGACATAGATTACAAGTGTTAAAAGTTATCAACAAGATTCAACGGATCGAAACTTGTGCAACGCGCTTGATTTCCCCGGGAAACAGAAACTGAAAGTAAAAAATTTCTAGGAATTCTGCTGGCAGTGTCGCAGACAACTGGTTGCACATAATGACCTCCATTTAAAGTAATAGACTGATTGTTTTAAGGTTTCTGTTTGTTCCAATCTATGTTTTGTCGCACATAACGGCTGCACGCAGACATTTAGACATTGAATGTTATTCATATAATCTGAATTGGATATCTGAAGTTCTAGAAAAGGTAATCAGTTGAGTTCCAAATCTAGCGATCACGCACAGTGTAGACAATTTATATAGTGTCGATACATATCGCAAATATATGAGGCGATTTACCACCATCACGGGTTGCGATCGAAACACATAATTTACATAATGCACATCTGTTCTGAATGGCATACATTCAAAATTACCTACGTTGGCTAACTTGGCAACATTGTGCTTCAATTTTTGTAATTTCAGGTCATGTGGCATGTGTTGTCTAGATGCAAATAACGAGACAACACCAAAGTAACACCGATTCGAAAATATCCAAATCAGCGGACCGATTCGGTGTCGATCTCGAATCGGGTGCCCGATATCGACATCGAATCGAATCTCGAATATTTGCAGGTCCCTATTCTGTACATATCACATACTAGTAACTTTGGTGTGAACATATTTATTTTACCAATATTACAACATACATGTATATACATTAAAATTGCCATTAAGAAGAGAGTTTTACTTGTGTGATTCAACAAGCTTAAAGCTTATTTTAAGTCGTCTTCCCCCTCACATAACTTTTACTTTAATATGAATTTCAATTGTTTTCACCCACCAGTTACCAATACCAGTATGTAAATTAAAAAAAGATGTCCAGTTTATTATAAATTGGCATCAGGTCTTTCTATTTTCTAGCGAGGCTCCAATCTCTGAAGTGTTAAAAAGATGGTCACATGAGCATCAGTCATCACCTTAACCCTTTACCCAAAAGTAATATGTCTAACGTCATTACCCACACCAATACTGATAGGAGAGAACGTCGTCACCCCAGCCAACATAACTTTCTGGTAACGTCAAAGTTATAGGAAAAAATGTATTATTAAATCTTATGGTGGCTCTTGTTTATCCCCCCCCCCCCCCCCCCCCCCCACCCCATTGGCAATGTGCAATTTTTTTTTATTTAATTCATACTACATCCTTAGTATGGGAAGAGCACGTAAGATGATTTGTTTGATCATATATTCCATCTGGCGATGGAGAACAAGGAGACACTATGGAGTTGGTAGGTATCTTTCCGGATTTTTCTTGACCCTGATTCGTTGCATAGAATTAAAATCAATTTCACATTGAAATGTATCAGATTCTGAATTTTATTGCTGTCATTTCAGCTGGTAATTTCCGAAAATTTATCGTATTATTGTGTTCAATTTATCAACAGAAATATTGCAAAACAAAAAACGCCGGAGATCTGGTTGTGGTACTGCGTGAGACAACACAGTCGCCATAATTTCTTTACTGTTAGCAATCACTTTCAAATAAAAAAAATGAGATCGTTTTGCAGTGCATTCCTTTAAATTTTCACATCTACATGTGCACCAATCACTCTAGTTCATGTCCACATGAATGCGTACCATAATTTGACATCGTTAAACAAAATTATCCCCCATTATATATTGCATATATAAATTTGCAAAACAGAAAACGTCGTCGATTAAGTTGTGTATTACGTAAGACGGCAAGGCAACACAGTTGCCGTACTTTCTTTACTGTTAGCAATCACTTACTAATAAAATAATGAGATCGTTTTACGCGTGCATTCCTTTAAATTTTCACATCTACATGTGCACCAATCACTCTAGTTCATGTCCATATGAATGCGTACCATACTTTGACATCGTTGAATAAAATTATCCCCAATATTTTATCAACAAAAACACCGCGAAGATTTTGTATGAAGTTTGACGTTGTAAAACCTCGATTTCCAGAATTACCTTCACTTTTCCACAATCACTAGCAAAGTGTTAACCAACTTCTATTTATTTGCATTTAATAATGTACCAACGAAATTCAATAAAATGTGCAAATGCATTGTGAAATTGATTCCAGTATTGTAAAAATCTGATTAACTGTTGTTGACACGTGATCACAAATAGTAACCAATGTAAACAAAACACAAGCCATGATCGTGAGGATACAGAAATAAGATGTGAACGTCGACGTAAATACTTCGACAATTACTCCGTGTGTCATGTATAAAAAAAGACATAAAAACAGCATTAATAGACTAAAATTTCAATTTTTTAAATCATAGGTTAGAAGTTGAAATGCTATTCAGTAACAATATAATGTTTAATATGTCGGAATTTAAATATATATCGCAAGAACTATATATTCAGCGCTGACAACAACTCCTTCTGTGTACCTCACGAACGTAATGCGTACGTACTTCGAACTGGACCCAGTTTATTACGATATATCTTGGCACATTTACATGAGTAGATCATGTCCATCACATATTGTCATTTGAAAAACTTTGAATGGCCATTAAGGTCGATAACAGTGCTTTTCTCTTCGTGAATATATGAGATGCCAAACTAAATAATAGTTAGCAAGACATCGTATTGAATAAGGATGACGAAATATACTAAAAATAAATCACATTGAGACACAGGCGTTACATTGACCTTGATGTAATGATGATGCAATGTATATCACAGTTAGTGCCAAAACACAAGGTGTGTACACAGTTAAACTACCGGTAATCAATATATTGTTTGGCCTATGTTCAACTTGTAACAAAGGACATACTAATAGTGCAATTTTGTTCGATTAAATGATAAATATCTCTTGAAAAATTATTGATAATTATAAGATTGAAATTCGCGCCCAGCTTGGATGGAAGCCACGTGTTCAGAAATTGGTAAACGCGCTGTTTGCTGGAAGCTTCTAATTAGTTCCTCGCATTGCTATTCAATACATTTTATACACTCTATAAAAAATATAATATTGTCAATATGATCATGTGAAGAATTAGGAAAAATAAAAAAATAATTGGAAACAGTTTTATTTGGGAATAGGCCTACACAGCAGTAAGAACAAACAGAAACACGGCGTCCTTAGTAAAAAAAACTTAACATCAGCATGTCGTCTTGCTCTTACCGTAGCTTCGTTAGTCGAATTAATGGTAGTGATTGTTTTATATAGATACATGTATGGCTCATTTGAGCATTCGAATTATGTCTACATGTGGTAGTACTATGGTTGGTACTGTCCGGAATGAGTATATACATGTAGTTTTAGAATTGTTTAATTATACCAGTAAGATCATAAATGTAAGATATTCCTAGCATGAAATGATATCTCAAATGAGAAAGTTGTGGATAGGATTTCTCATTTTCATAACAATGAGTGTTAAGAGCACAATGGTTCTAACAGACAGCTTGCGAAAACAGTGTCACAGCACACTACATTTTAACTGTATACCTGGTACACTGCCATAACCAGCTGGGTGGGTGATAATAATCAATGGGGCCGAAGTTAAAACTTGTTTAGTTTTCCCCACTCCCTACCATTTATACTTTCTAAGAAAATGCCCCCCTGCTGGAGTTCCAGCCTGATGGAGAATAAATTTTAATTCATTGATCGGCCAAAGATTTAGTAACGTCACAAAATTGATCTTATTTTTCTCAAAATTATCAATTTCTATGAAGAACTGAGTTATTATCTTTATAAATTGATTATTGTGTTGTAAAATAACGTATTTATCTAATATCATGGAGGTTTTTCAGATGAAATTATTGTTGAAAACGATGAAAATAAATAATTATAAAAACAACCTTCTGTTGGAATATTTGACATTTATTAGGGTTGCGCAAACAAAGATTTTAATAATAGTGGCCTAGGTAATGATAGTCAATGGGACACACTGTGCTATGGTAGACTCCTCATAATATGACAAGATAAGTGACATTTGGCCTGAAGAAACAGTTTATTGCAGTGTGTAAGGGTAGTCTTATCCGTCAAGGTTAGGGTCATATCACATCAGGTGTTCCATCATTTACCTGTAAAGGCTGTAATCTTACACCCCAGGACATGTGTAATGGCTGTTAACTGATTGATGATGGTTCAATGAAAATCAATTCTATTTATCTTGAGAAAACAACTTTAACATGGTGTGAAACATTATTCTAGGGTGTTCAGAAGCACCAAGCGAATAATCTTGCTACGGGTATTTATTTTCACAAATTTTGCCCAAAGGTAGAGGTACAGGTAGCGAGATGATGTCATCTTTGGGTAGATGTATTTTGAAATGGGCTACATGTATATGTTGGTTATATAAATCGATATACTCATTTAATAATACTGGTGTCATATCCTACAATAAGATTCTATTCAAGGTTTTTCACCCAGTTGAAGTGTAAAATTACACAAAGTGATGATAAATTCATATTGGGGACCGAAGTTGACGTTTTAAATCTCCATGGGTCATATCCATAATGGGTGATATGAAACGTTTCCATTCAGAAGATGATGTTTTAATGTTATTTACAAAGTACATGTTAACATGATATTACCTGAGAACTACCGACATACATGTAATGTTGAAATGTCGTTCCACCTTCCAACCATGTGGCGATATAAATGTCGTTATACCCAACAAGGTACATGTATCAACGCGGTACTGTACCGTAAGTCAGGTCTTTATGGGACCATCTCCTGTTATACTCAACAGAATATATGCAACAAATGAATGAATTCGAGCCATGGATGCGTGCAAAATACACACATGTGCTCTATGAATGATGTAAACAACATGGTAATTATAATGAAAATTATTAATGACTCATGCCATAAACTCATTTTCATTATAATTACCTTGTTGCTTGCGCCGTTCATAGAGCACATCAGTGTATTTTGCCCTAATCCATGGCTCAAATTCATTAACTTGTTGCTTATATTCTGTTGAGTATAAAATGAGATGGTCCCATAAATGGCTGGATTTAGTGTACAGTCCCCCTTTGAAGTGGAAAACAGATGGCTAACCGGTATATCAACAATGAGAGATATTCCAGCATATCCTTCAAAAGCTAAATATTTCATGCTAAATTTTCAAACCAAGAGATTCTTTGCAAAGCCAACCACAGCAGAATTATGGGTAATTTTTCAGGATTTAGTCAGAAATATGGCTTGTTGCCATTCATCAGAAAGCTCTCCCCAAGTCAATTATTTAGGGCATTACTGTACATGTACATTGTAACTAATTGAAGCATTGGTTTATTTTTCTGAATATTAACCCTTCCATGACTGGTGCTTCCTGAAATTTTTTGAAAACCCTGTGCCAATGCATTCTCTTATATATGTGAGTCTTCTATAGGGAGCCTCGCATATATAAGAGAATACATTGGCCTAACAATATTTACATTGACTTTGTACATAAGCCAGTGCATTTTCTTATATATGCGAGGCTCCCTATAAGAGAATGCACTGGTACATGATCTTTAATGCTGCACCAGTGCAGCTCATGTCATGAAAGGGTTAAACAATACTGATAGAGATACTAGTACTTTTGTGAACATGGTGGATGCATCTGCTCTACATGTAGTACCATATTGTCAATTTAATTGTCTGGAGTTAATATGTAAAGTTGTTCGTACATATTTATTCCTGAAAATGTTTCTTGACACTGACAGTATACATGTATAGTAATTCTATTGAGTAAATTTGTTCTAAACAGAGAAAAGAAAAAAAATATTCCCTTAACTGATTGTGATTCAGCAGGAACACTGTTTCACGTACTTCTGTACCCATGGTACGTGGCACAATGTATAATTTCTTATTTTTGTTGATTTCTTTATATTGTACCAGGGCTACATGTCCCTGTAGTTTAAAAGACCAACATTTGTTAGTCATTGCTAAAACATTTCTCAGGGGAGAGTTAGTATTTTGTAATGAATCAGCCATACAGGGTGTAATACCATTCATGTGTTCTTTCCTTGTGGTTCTTGTTTTGGGACATAATTATTTACCTCCATTGCTAATTCATTCTCCAGTGCAGTGAGCACACATTTGGTATATATTTTCTGTTTTAATCAATTAAGGACCCGCTGTTGTTCAGTACTATTTAGAAGGAACTGTGCACAATGAAAAGATCATGGTGTAGTTTTGATAGCTTGACATCCAGGCTACATGTATATACTGTATGTGTATCAGAAAGTACATGTGTACATGTACTTCTTTGACCTCATTAACAAAATAATATTTCTTGATTTTCTATTTAGCACAGTGAATCTATCATGACAAACCCCTAACCTGTATTACAATAACAACAATAACTTCACTCAAAAAGTACTTCTCAAAATGATCAAGCCTCTAAATAATTTGTAAATTAACCCTTTCTTCACTAAATGGATTCTCCCATCAGTATAAAAGTATACATTGGAATGGTCTATTTTTCATCTAGAGGGATGTTCAGGTAATAAGAGCAGACGGTGGACAGATGAAAAGCTGCAGTACATATAATAGAGGGTGCAGAAGGATTCCTATTCTTTGGTGGAAGATGTTCATACAGTAAATTCATCAAATGACTTATGGTCTTTTGTTGAACTTATTTTGTAAACATTTCCAAAGGGAACTACTGATCAATGAGTATTTAGTATAGAAAGGGTTAAACTCAAGCTTGCTTGCAAGTTCCCAATGTTACTGTTATTGCGATTTGCTCAGAATTTTTTTGGCTATTGTAAATCTTTAATGCTGGAGCCTTCACTGCTAACTTTTCTACCATTATATTGGAAGAGTACAATGTACTTCCTTCGAAATTGTATGGTACTGGTAGGTAGTAAATTGTATGGTACTGGTACATTTTGGGCAGCGATCTTTTATTAAATTATAAGAATAGAACTCGAGCAATTTCATGACATTAGGTATAGAAATGTAGAAATGATTAACTAATATTTAATTTATTTCCTCCCTGGACCCTTACAAACTTATTTATTGTTTTTCATTCATCTACTCACGAAGGTGATTAGCCAAACAATTAGTCTTGTTCATTAGACCCTCATGAATATGAAAAGCTGGCTATGAATGTGATCACCCTTGACAAGCTGGCTACAAATGTGCTCAACGCCTTGTGACAATCACCCCATCAGCCATAGAAAACACATCAGGAGCAAAACAACTTGACATTATTTAATTTATACCAGGACGAGATGACCGCTGATGTGTTGAGTCTGTTGACGTTCATTAGTACATTAGTAACTTCCGGGTAACAAGATATTTAGTCTTTGTTTACTCAGTGCAATCATCATGTACATGTAAGCATAAGTACAGGATGTTTATTTTGTCCTTCCTTCTTGCTGTGACGTAGTGTTCTAAGTGAGCATCAATATCCACTGCTGTTATTCAGTGTCGGCTGAGCTCAGGACAATACTGAGGCAAATATAACTCCCGGTGACAATTATTTAGCCGAGCCAACTTTCAAAAACTGGCAATATTTTGTGCAAAGTTTAACCAAATTGATGTGGGAGTTGAATTATTATTGTGCATTATGGCAAGTCTGTGAACAGCATATACATGTAATAAGTGGAGTCTAGTAGGAAGAACAAGGACTAGAGAGCAATGACCATCATGAAAATCAGCCATTTTAACCCCTTCATGGCGGGAACTGCGCTGGTGCACCATTGACGATCCTGCGCTAGTACTTTCTCTTACATTATATACGGAGCCTCGCATACTGGTATGTAAGAGAATGCACTGGCTTACAATGTCAATGTAACTATTGTTAGGCCAATGTATTCTCTTTTATATGCGAGGCTCCCTATGGGAGACTTGCATATATAAGAGAATGCATTGGCACAGGGTTTTCGCAAAATTTTAGGATGCTCCAGTCATAGAAGGGTTAACCCATTCTATACTGAATGGATTCTCCCATTCAGTTATAAAATGACATGTACATTATACATTGCAATGGTCTATACTAGAAGTGCAGAAGGGTTCGTATTGATTGGTGGGATATATTTAAATAGAAGTTATTATCTGAACATCTCCTAAAGGAACGACTCATCAATGAGTATTTAGCAAAGAAAGAGTTAAACTGGACACAATGTCTGTGATGATACAGTACTGTGCCAAGTTGCAATTGTAAATTGAAGTTCTTACATTTGTATATACAGCATGCTATTATTAGTGAGTTCTATGCCAGGGACCAGCCAAGACATTTCAAACTGGGAGAAGTTACCTCTCCCTGTATTAGGGAGAAGTGGACTGTAATCGGGAGAAGTAATTATGGATGAAGTTCAATTTACACCCCCATATCACCCTTCTATGATCCAATAAGTATTATGCAACACAAGAGCTCATTTTAAAACCAGTATAGTGAGTAAGAACACCATTATAATCAATAAATATACTTTAATCATGAACATACCTGTACATGTATTAACATTATTGAAACTTGTTTGTAGTGACGCGAGGTAAAACTTGAACCTACAGTTCTCGTTTCACCATCGCGTCACAACAAACTCGTGCAATAATGTTAACCAGTTCACACATCTGTGTCATTCTGTCTACAGTAATGCCCAAAGTATAGGACCCTTTAACCACAGCAGAATTATGGGAAATTTTTCAGGATTTAGTTGGAAATATGGCTTGTTGCCATTCATCGACAGCAAGCCATATTTCCGACTAAATCCTTAAAAATTTCCCATACTTCTGCAATGATTTAAGGGTCAATTATTTAGGACATTACTGTACTTTTATTACTGATCATTTAGTAAAGAAAGAGTTAATAGTTCATACAGTCTTTGTGTTCTGTAATCACATTGGCATGCAAGTCAAGTCAAGTCACCCTTGGGGTTTGTTTATTGAACTATTTGTTTAAAAATGCGGTCATCTGACATCAAGTTATGAAATCAGTTTCCCTATCTGATACCCATTACAGATCTCATGGCAGACGGCAATGAATGATTGCACTTCCCAGTCCAACTCCCAGTCCTGGTTATTCTAACTACGCCTTTTGTTGTCATTGATTAGAAATAGATTTTTTTGTGTTTTTATCACAGCCTTAATATGAATATAACAGCTGGACGTCTGTGAAAGCTATTTGCTTCCAAATTAACCTTGTTATAAATCTTTATTTGTGCCCAAATGACATTGCAATTGAAAGTACATGAAGAGGTATTAATAGATAGGTTTAGATTGGGAACTTCTAACTTCAAAATCAGTCACTGTTACATGTACAGTAATGCCCTAAATAATCGACTCCTTAACCGCAGCAGAATTATGGGTAATTTTTCAGGATTTAGTCGGAAATATGGCTTGTTGCCATTCATCGGAAAGCTCTCACCGAGAGCTTTCCGATGAATGGCAACAAGCCATATTTCTGACTAAATCCTGAATAATTACCCATAATTATGCTGTGGTTAAGGAGTCGATTATTTAGGGCATAACTGTAGATACAGTCACCTGATTCATACCTAATTAATCAGAATTAAGGAGTAAATACAAGCCTTGAAATAGTTTTATCTCATTTGCAGAATGCGGTACCCAGAGGGTGAATTTAGTGATGCTATCCCCTACAGTGGGCTAGCATCACCAAATTCACCCTCTGGGCACCTCATTCTGCTTAGCCCTCATCTGCTAGAAAGTAATAATCTAAAAAATAACATTGTTTTTGTAACTTCTGTTCAGTTTCGTTTCCCCTAATTTGCAGAAGATAAGATACATAATCGAGGTGACTAATGGGTAAACATCACCAGCTTCAACTGGGGAACTTCAATCTGATCGTATGTCTCCCATAGTAGTTGAGGCCTAAGCAGAATGCGGTCCCCAGAAGATGAATTTGGTGACGCTATCCCACCACAATTTTTGGGATACCGCCACTAAATTCACCCTCTGGGGACCTGATTCTTTCAAGATTTGAGTTAATATTTATCATTGTGTGTAGTTTAGTCATTGTGTTTTCCATAATGGTACAATCGGCATGCTTGGAATTTCAGTAATATTAGTTGAATGCTAAACTCTTTCGGTGGGAAAAGTGCCTGGGTATGCTTTTATCAGTTTAATTCACTAAAATTAATTCACAATATGTCTTTAACATTTCTTAATGTTCTATTTTCAGGTACCATATAATAAGACATGTTCAGTGATTTGTATATTGGCCCCCAGAAAACTTACAGAATTCAAAACTTATGAACTTATTGAATGACTGCTGTGCTTCCAAGACAAAGAACCCTGCCTTGAAGAGGAATGGGATAATTGGTGATTCATTGTTTAGTTTTGTTATAAATGCAGATTCTGTGAAACTGTTGAGCATTGTTAAATTACTTACTAAGTACTTATTAATGCAGGACAAAATATACCCTTTAAAGGGGTAGGCCTTGTTTTAATGTTTGAAATGGTCAACACTATTATCTTAAAACATCAAACCCTTACTTGAAACTAATTGGATGTTGACGGTTACCTAGGTCGGTTGGTAAAGGTTTATGGAATGTAGATGTTGGTTTTTTTTAATTTTAAATAATACTCTTCTGAACTTAGGTCTTGGTTTATAGAGATTCTGGCTTTTACTCACTTTCGGCAATCTATGTCATGATACAATATGGGAATCAGAAGTCCATGGATAATCCCTTATGATAGAATCATCAATGAAACACAAAATGTTGAGATATTTTACCATTTGACCATTATATATGTATCAGGGACCAGGCAAGAAGTTTCAAATTGAGAGAAGTCACTTCTCCCTATTTGATGATTAGGGAGAAGTGGGCTGTTATCAGGGAGAAGTCATAATGTCTGAAATTAAATTTGCACCCCACCATCAGCCTCTATAATGCAATAAGAATTATACAATGCAATAGCCCATTTATAAAACTATAAGGGTAATTACACCATTATAATAAGTAATTACACCATTATAATAAGTAATTACACCATTATAATAAGTAATTACACCATTATAATAAGTAATTACACCATTATAATAAGTAATTACTCCATTATAATAAGTAAATACACTTTAAATATGCTGTTTTGTCATATGCATACTTATATACGAGAGAGAAGTCACTTCTCCCTTGGTCAAAAATAGGGAGAAGTGGCACATTTAAAGGAGACAATGTCTCCCAAGTCTCCCTCTAGGCTGGTCCTTGATATATATGCACATCTTTATTACAGCTATTCAATATTTTTTTTTTTATCTTTGTACATGCATAAACGATAAGCTAGCTACCAATTCACAGAATTGACTATACATGTGTTGGATTTACTTTGAATTATCTTTCCATATCATACTAATTGTAGTACATCATAGTATGGTAATAACTCAGGCTAATTTGTAACAAGGTTCTATTCAAAGGAAAATATCCAATGATTTCTGGGCATCCGTAGTGTTATAGATACAATGAAGATCACAGCGTTCACACAATTCCGGGGCCTGGTTATTGAAAAATGTGTAGGATAATAAATTAAATTTTTCATCCAAAAAACATACACTTACTGACTTTGGTGCTATATGGAATTCATTTCAAATAAGGTTACTGATGGTGTATGATATGACTCTAAGACAAGCTTACCCCTTTAACCCTTTACCCAACAGAAGGGCCCTGTGCCAATGCATTCTCTTATATATGCGAGTCGACCATAGGTCGCCTCGCATATATAAGAGAATGCATTGGCTTAACACATTAAAAATTATAAAATTGTTAAAGAATGTAAGAAAAAATGGTAAAAATTGTTAAAAAAAAGTTTTTTTTTAGGCCAATGCATTCTCTTATATATGCGAGGCGACCTATGGTCGACTCGCATATATAAGAGAATGCATTGGCACAGGGCATAACTGTAACTATCACAATGTGGTCAAGGAGCCGGTTCCAATGATATCAATATTTGTATGGTTCTATTGAGACAGACCGAATATATTTTAGGCTGTTGAAGCTTTATTTGGCCGGTTTTGGCCGTTTTGTTGGGTAAAGGGTTAAAGATCTATACTGAATTCAGTACAATTCGTTAAGTTTCGTTTAATTCAGTGAATATTCTCTTTGATATCTTTTTTTCACTTAACCCATCTATGACTGGAGCTTCCTGAAATTTGCAAATAAACATGTGCCAAAGCATTCTCTTATATATGCGAGTCTCCCAATAGGGAGCCTCACATATATAAGATACATGTAATACATTGGTCTAACAATATTGACCTTGACCTTGTAAGCTAGTGCATTCTCGTATATATGCGAGGCTCCCTATGGGAGACTCGCATATATAAGAGAATGCACTGGCACAAGATATTTATTGCTGCACCAGTGCAGCTCCAGTCATGAAAGAGTTAAGACCTCCCTTCTCGATTTATGATAGGCTGACTGGCATGAATGCGAGCAGCTTCAGATATATCTCTACTTCTACTAATTAAAAATGTTGACAGAAAGATTAGCAAAATCACTGTCACCTTCCTACTATTATGTTGCTGATTTTAAAAGTAAAGTTGCTGTCTTTTGTCACTGCTTGAATACATTTCGAATACATCATCAAAAGACTCGTCCTGTACGGGTCAGACGTATATAAGAAGGACAAAAGATTTCCGCTTACTATGTAAACAAGGAACTGAATTAGAATGGGCTGAACACCTTTAGCTGCTACAAGGACGCCATGAGGTCTCAGCTTTATGCCTGGTTGTCAGAAAACATTGTGACACATTGATATACTTAAAGGAAGTTATATAGTGTACTGCCTGTGTACAACATGTACTGGAGAATGTGACAGCTAGTAGAGTCCCAGCCAAAATAAGTTGGTAATTATGCAATGATAATCTGGTATGTGTGTATAGCCTACATTTACTAAGTTCAATTTATGAATTAATATCTGTTGAAACAGATTAGGATTAAATACTGCGGATGGGGTCATTATCACAAGGCACCGATCACATTGGAAGCCTGCTTTTCAAATCGATCAAAAGTGTAGCCAGCTTTTCCCAGGCGATCACATTTGTATCTACAGTAATGCCCTAAGTAATCGACTCCTTAAACACAGCAGAATTATGGGTAACTTTTCAGGATTTAGTCGGAAATATGGCTTGTTGCCATTCATCGGACAGCTCTCCCCGAGAGCTTTCCGATGAATGGCAACAAGCCATATTTCCGACTAAATCGGTTTGCTGTGTTTAAGGAGTCGATTACTTAGGGCATTACTGTAGCTTTTCCCAGGCGATCACATTTGTATCTAGCTTTTCAAATTCCATCGTTTTATGATGTGATATATGACATCTTCGTGTGAACTTGCGAATGAAATGGTGATGTCATGCTCCAAAACTAGGTGCATTAAGTTATAGGAATAGAACTCGAGCAGTCTCACGACTTTGATCGAAAACCTTATACATGATGTACATGTATAAATGATAAACAAACATTTAATTGATTTCTTCCCTTATGAATTGTTTTTCATCTACTTTAGAATGTGATTAAAAGCCAAACATGTCTTGTTCATTAGACCCGCATGAATATGAAAAGCTGGCTCCAAAACTGTGTTCTTTTATTAAGTTATAGGAATAAAACTCGAGCAATTTCATGACATTAGGTACAGAAATGATTAACTAATATTTAATTTATTTATTCTCTTATAAATGTAAGTTGTTTTTCATTCATCTACTCAAGAATGTGATTAATAGCCAAACAGTTAGTCTTCTTCATTAACTCTTTCAGTGCCAGTGGCCGATCTCATCGGCCCTAATTTACGGTCTGTAGAGTGCCAGGGCGATAAATATATATTATTTTTTTTTAGATTTTTTTTTGGTTTTTTTGTTGTTTTTTTTTTGGGTTGAATTTGTTTGGGTATGCTTAAGCATGCTATAGCGAATTTAAAAACAAACTGGATAAAACCTTAGGAGCATGTTATAACTCAAAACTATCACCAAGTATTCATAGAAATAATTTTGATGCACATGAAAAACGTAAGATTCCCTAGCACTAAACCTACAAAAATAAGTCTGGCACTGAAAGAGTTAAAGAATATAAGAAAAAATTATTAAAATTGTAAAAAATTGTAAAAAATAATAACAAATGATGAAAAATTATTAGGCCAATGCATTCTCTTATATATGCGAGGCGACCTATGGTCGACTCGCATATATAAGAGAATGCATTGGCACAGGGTTGATACAAAAATCGGACTTGGCACTGAAAGGGTTAAACCTACATGAATATGAAAAGCTGGCTACGATTGGGATCACCCTTGATAAACTAGCTACACTTGTGACAGATTTGAAAAGCTGGCTAGTAATATGACCGATGCCTTATGAGTGTGACACCATTAGCTTAAATAATAAGTGTTCAATTCCTTTCATGATTTTGGATATTAAAGTCTGTCACCAAAATTTTAAAGAGAAAATGTTATCTGTTTCTCATAACCAGAATACTTTCTCCTGGCCACTGCTATATAGCCGACTCGGAGCATACCTCATAAATAGTTTAAATAGTTCATGTGGGTTTGTACATCTAGCTCTACTACTTAAAACCTGCATTTATATCTGTATACATTTATTGTGCGCAGCATTACAAACCTTGCGCTTCCAACATTTTTTACATTATAAAAATTGCTGTGTTTTCAAAACTTCATTTTGACTGAGTAGGATAATTTCCGAAATATGTTTTTTTTCTAATAATCAGCAATGAGAGAAGACATTTTTTGTACAGGTACAGTAATGCTCTAAGTAATGGACTACTTAACCACAGCAGAATTATGGGTAACTTTTCAGGATTTAGTCGGAAATATGGCTTGTTGCCATTCATTGGAAAGCTCTCACTGAGAGCTTTCCGATGAATGGCAACAAGCCATATTTCCGACTAAATCCTGAAAAATTACCCATAATTATGCTGTGGTTAAGGAGTCAATGACTTAGAGCATTACTGTACTGGTATCCAATGAAGCTCTACTTCCTGCATACTTTCCTTCCATGACTGGAGCTTCCTGAAATTTTGAGAAAACCCTGTGCCAATGCATTCTCTTCTATATGAGAGTCTCCCATAGGGAGAATATAAGAGAATACATTGGCCTAACAATATTTACCTTGACCTTGTAAGCCAGTGCATTCTCTTATATATGTGAGGCTACCTATGGGAGACTCGCATATATAAGAATATGCACTGGAACAGGATCTTTAAAGCTGCACCAGTGCAGCTCCCAGAGCATTCTCTATATGAGAGGCTCCCTATGGGAGACTCGCATATATACGAGAATGCACTGGAACAAGATCTATAAAGCTGCACCATCAGCTCCCAGAGCATTCTCTTATATATGAGAGGCTCCCTATGGGAGACTAGCATATATAAGAGAATACACTGGCACAGGATCTTTAATGCTGCACCAATGCGGCTCGGCTCCTTTCATGAAAGGGTTAAACATTCAATGGCTTACTTACCATCTTATTACATGTTTTCTCACAGTTCTTGTCAATCAGTTCATGATCATATCCAATTTCGCTGACCATTTTCGCTGATGATTTTAAGACTGATGTTGCTGTTGGAAAACTTGTTCTTCAAAAGATTCTATTTATGTGCTCCCAATAGTTTATTTTATGACCCCTGCTTCCTCAATCCAAGATCTGTGGTATAACCCTTTTTATACTAAATGGATTCTCCCACTCAGTTATAAAAGTATACATTGGAATGGTCTATTATTCACCTGGAAGGTTGTTCAGGTAATAAAAGCAGACCACAGACATACAAAAAGATAATACAAGAGCAGAATGATTCAGATTCATTGGTGGGAAATGTTCAGATAATAGATTCAATGGTCGTAAGTTGAACTTATTATCTGAACAGTTCCTAAAGAAACTACTCGTTAATTAATATTTAGTATAAAAAGGGTTAAAAGTACATATAAATGCATTTCCTTATTAAAATTGTCTTCCGTTTATTTATTATGCATTTTTCTGTGCTATCGTTCTGTAGATCAGCATTTTAACATTAACATAAAACATATCTAGTACTCAGCCTTCTGTTCAGCAAAAAGCCTTCAGTGATTCTTAATTGATCACTTTGGTTCTGTTCACACACGCTATGCTATGCCCTGTTAGCAACTGTATTAAGGTTTTATTGTCATTTATTTTTCATTGTTGCACAACAAGCTACATGATGTAACAACATGTTAATTGAGCAAACCTCAGTTTAATTGGGAACCACCGAGAAAGCATGTGTCTAAACTATAGGATTAAGAACAATCATGGAAATGAATCGTCTCACCAGGGTTTCAAATGGGGAGAAGTCACTTCTCCCTGTTTGGTTATTTGTGAGAAGTTGACTGTTATCAGGGAGAAGTAACAATGACTGAAGTTCAATTTACACCCCAACATCACCATTCTATGATCCAGTAAGTCTTATGCAACATAAGAGCCCATTTATAAAACCATTATAGTGAGTAGGAACACCATTATAATCAGTAAATATACTATAAATATACTGTTAATAGACATATGTATACTTGTATTTAAGATAGAAGTCACTTCTCCCTGGGACAATAACATGGAGAAGTGGCACCTTTTAGGGAGAAGATATCTCCCAAGTCGCCCCTAGGTCGGTCCCTGCATCACACGCTCTGTGTGACAATCAAAACAAAATGCAGACATGACCTACATGTAAATACGTTCGCTAGCCGAGGCATACAGTAATGCTCATTGAGAGCTTTCCGATGAATGGCAACAAGCCATATTTCCGACTAGATCCTGAAAAATTACCCATAATTCTGCTTGTTGTTAAGGAGCCGATTATTTAGGACATTACTGTAGCATAGCATGCGTGAACATTGCCTTTGGGCTAAACCAGTATTATTTTATAGCTTTTCCTTTGTTTGGATTTGATAATATTTATTTCTAGCCTCATATTGAAAAACGTGATCCAGTGCCTCATTCTGGTTTTATAAACTTGGGAGCAGCTTAGAAGCTTTCCTAAATGGGAAGACTTGTTTGGAGTTGTCTATAAGACAAAGTTCTGACATAAATTATCTTTTCCTGAAAAACGCGTTCATCGTTTACATAAGATACAAGATGGTGGTCATAAGTGATATATTCGAGCTTGTCACAACAGATGTTATTTAGTGTCATTTTATGGTAGTAGTGCGATTACTGAAGATAACTTTAAGAGTCTTTTAGTGTCTCGTACTATCATTTTACCATTGCACTCATACCGTAAACTTACAACTAATAGCATGTTAGCTGTTATAAGTTAATAAGTTAAACTATGGGCATTTGTTTAACTTATAATCTGAACATTTCCTGAGGGATAACAACTATGAGTATTTAGTGTAGAAAGGGTTTAATCATTCACATGGTGAGCATTGCATGATGAAAGCATAAAATGTAAGATTAGGACAGTGCCGTAATTGGATGTCGCTTGCCGTGCATTGACGCAGAAGTTTACTTCATTTACGATTAAGGAGGCTGACAGAGATGCTGGAAATATATCAAACCTTTCAAGGCCTTTTGAGTAAACCTTATATTCGCTACAAATTCACTTCTGATTGAAAAGATTGAGAATTGTTTTAAATGGTCTTCACATTTAAACCATGGTACAAACAAAACACGAGGCGTGAAGTATAATAAAATTCAGCGACAATAAACTTCATGTTTTGATGCCGGAAATGCAGAAATCGTAGAAAACATGTTGAACTGGACACTATCTCTTGGGACCTTGAGAAATAATAACCAGGATTTTGTAGATGAGTTGCTTGAATATTCAATCTGAGTTAGAATGCTGAGTTAAAGACTCTATCAAGGGTAAATATTGTTTTCTTATTACAATAATTGAACATTATGTCTTACTTTATTGGAATATATTAAATGTACATGTACTCCTACAGTAATGCCCTAAATAATCTACTCCTTAACCACAGCAGAGTTAGGGGTAATTTTTCATGATTTAGTTGGAAATATGGCTTGCTGCCATTCATCGGAAAGCTCTCAGTGAGAGCTTTCCGATGAATGGCAATAAGCCATATTTTGGACTAAATTATGAAAAATTACCCATAATTCTGCTGTGGTTAAGGAGTCGATTATTTAGGGCATTAAATGTATATAGGGACCCACCTAGAGATTTCTAATTTAGAGACATAACCTCTTATCGGGGAGATATCATGAAGGCTGAGGTTCAATCAAGTATTAAATACTGCAACATTAGTTGATACTAAACCATTTTTCTAACTTGCAACCTTTAATTTTGAGTAAAAAATTTCCAATTGATACTTTACATTTTTTTTATTAAACAACCAAAAACTATTCAAAGTATCCTTCAACTACATGTAAAACCAGCTTGTGATATTGAATGGTATTAGATCAGTATCTAGTCCAACCAATATCACAGCATGGTTTTAGTCGAAGGAATCCTGAACTTCCAAAAAGCTCTCCATTACACATATTTTCCCCAATGAGGGGAACTGTTGAACAGAGATGAAATATTCCTTTTTATTGCTTTGATATGCATTGTTTCTTTCTTTTCTATTTGAACACATGCTTTCTGGAATAACAGATAGTAATCACTTCTCCCTGGGTAAGGGTATCTTGCCATCTGTGGACACGTGTGCATCTGACGCAGTCACTTTTAAGGTCGATTGATTGGAATGGCACACAAGTGGCCAGAGGACAGATTGATTGGCAAATACAATGAGTGGTCAACAGATCTGCAATAAGCTAACACCCACCTTAAAAGTCTGCGTCAAGATGCGTATATGTCCTCAAATTGTAATAGACCACCAAATGCAATCTTAGCAGTTATGGTATTTATCTACAAATGCACATCTCATCCTTATAGGAGACATTGTCGCAATGGTACAGACCAGATTTACTACTTAACTCTTCCTGAAGTTTTGCAAAAACCCTGTGCCGATGCATTCTCTTATATATGTGAGTCGCCCATAGGGCGCCTCACATATATAAGAGAATGCATTGGGTTAACAATATTTAACTTGATCTTGTAAGCCAGTGTATTCTCTTATATGTGCGATCTCCCTATGGGAGATTTGCATATATAAGAGAATGCTCTGCCACAGGATCTTTAATGCTGCTCCAGTGCAGCTCCCATCATGAAAGGGTTAACGCAGATTTAAAATTGCGCGTTCAAACAAACTGAACAACTTTCCAGATTATACATGTATACATGTAAAAATCACAAATTAAACAGTAATGAACACTTAATATTAATATAATTTTAAAAATAATATCTACTTTTTTGTGTGCATTGTGTACATCGAAATTGAACACAACAAGGAAACATTATCACATGACGGGTCAGGTGAATTGAAGTAGTCCGACAGATATGGTTCCTATAAGTATGAAAGTCTATTTTTGGCTACAAAAATGGATGAGCAGTTGAGATTGCACCAAATGATGGAAAAGTGAGAGATTTTAACGAGTAGATATCTCCCTGGTCTCCATCTCTAGGCTGGTTCCTCCTCCTATAGCCCATGCTTGTACTCTATATCTCCTGTAGATAAACTCATGGCTATCCACTGTACTTATATAGATAACCTGATCATACATAAATACTACAAAAGCTTTAACCATATTTTACATGTAACCAGAATACTTAATCTATGGAAAGCCAATTTGACCATACTTGTTGTTGGTTGTTCTTGTAGATATTCCATTTTTTAGTTGCTTAATAGACTATGCAGGCCTGAGAAGAGTGTCTCCAGATGGTGAATTTAGTGATGCTAGCCCGCTGTACGTGGTAGTGTCTCCAAACTCACCCTCTGGGAACCTCATTCTGCAAATGTCCAGCACCATATTTAATTATCTTGTCTGCTGGCTGGTTTAATACTCTCGGGTGCCTAATAATTAGTGTCAGCACGATTATTAATTTTGGAGAATATTTCCAATGATCACTATTATTTGGCATTGAGACATAGAGTGAAATTGCCATCACTATTATTATTTTCAGCATAAATCACCATCCATCACTATTATTAGGCCATCACGATTATTGGGCACCTGAGAGTAAGCAACTAATAACTGATATCTTTAGATGTGCAACCGAAAATCAGAAAGGCTGCATTGATGTCTTGTACAAATGTACAAATGCCCATATTACTCTCGAATCCAGTTTAAAATATCACTCAGGAAGAACAAATTAAATATTATTCTGATCAGTTGTTTAAGCATTCAGATCAAACCTGGTAATTTATAACTTTTTCACTTTCCGGTGATCAAAGTAGTTTGATAGATACATGGCAATACTTTTAATTACACTCTTTGCCTCTGAAGAAAATAGCAATGCCTTGAACATTAAATAGCGATCCGTGTTATATCTACAGGAATTTGAAAACAGCTGATAAATTTCCATGACTTTCTGTGACTTTGGCAATATTTTTCAGAGTATATAAAGTCTATATTAGTATTTGATATATCTGTAAACTAATTTGATCACCAGACCATGACAGAAGTGAGAGATATCATATTTGTGGCCTGAAGATTACGAGTCGCTTTAAAAGAGTAGTCCAGTGGCGTTACAGGGAAAAATTATTTGGTTATTCTGACAGAGGGTTGTCATTTTTTTCGGAGGAAACATATCCATTGTTGTGACAAAGGTTTTACCCTAATCACTTTCCTGTCGTCAGGTAATTTGTCTAATTCTCAGAAAGAAAATTTATTCATAAAGAGTTCTGTAACTGGATCCATACTGATCGGTAGTTATTTTCTATATGATTCAAATGAAATTCCCTAAGTAATTTTGTAGGAGGGATAAGATAGGTCTATATTAAAATACTGATCTACAGGCGTTAACCCTTTCATGACGGGAGCTGCGCTGGTGCAGCATTAAAGATCCTTTGCCAATGCATTCTTTTATATATGCCAGTCTCCCATAGGGGCCTCACATATATAAAAGAATGCACTGGCTTACAAGGTGAAAGTAAATATTGTTAGCCCAATGTATTCTCTTATATATGCGAGGCTCCCTATGGGAAACTCGCATATATAAAAGAATGCATTGGAACAGGTTTTTCGCAAAATTTCAGGAAACTCCCAGTCATGGAAGGGTTAAATACTCTCAAAACATGCTAAAGTTATCAATATTTACCAGCTGTTTTCAATTTTTGCACAGACGTGAGACAAATGCTCTCTATTTTACCTTATCAGGAGTCGACTAACAAGGAACGCTGTTTTTGTTCCATGCTAAAAACAAATTTGGTTCAGGTTTGAATGAGTCTTTCTGCAACATATATACAGGCCGCATTAGATTATTTAACATATTTATCAACCTATTTTGAATCCCGAAATGTGAGCGGGATGTAACTAAAGTGAGCATATAGCACCATGGGGCTATAACCGGATTCTCGCACTCTGTTATAAAAGTATACACTGGAATGGTCTAATATTGAACTGGTGGGATGCAGGGGCGCCGGAAGAGGGGGGGCAGAGGGGGCAGCTGATCCCCTGCCCTTGACCAAGGGGGGGGGGGGGGCGAGTGGGGGCAGGACTTGCCCTTTTTCTGGAGACAGAAAATGCTTTTTGTGTGTTTAATCTCGTGTTTTTATAGCAAAATGTGACTTTTTTGGTCCAAATGCCACCAATTTCACAAGGAATATTAATTTTTTGTCAATTTTATCACAAAACGGCCATAAAAACCGACAAATACCATTAAAATAGGGATTTTTGCCACAATGAATTTATGGTTATTTTCCCGAGTTTGTGGAGAAAATGCCCTTTTTTTTGCGGAAAAGCTGGGAAAAGTGCCCTTTTTGTAGGCTCTGCCCCCCCCCCCCCCCTGCCCTTGGATGCTTCCGGCGCCCCTAGTGGGATGTTCAGGAAATATAAGCAGACGACAGATAACAGAAAGTGCAGAAGGAATCCTATTTATTGAGGGAAATGTTCAAATAATAAGTTCAACAAATGACCTATGGTTGTTTGTTGAATTTATTATCTGAGCATTTCCTAACAGATAACTACTCATCAATGAGTATTTAGTACATAAAGGGTTAAGATAAATGCCTCTGTAAATCTGGTGCAAATTCAGTTACTACAGTGAATAGGCTTTTCTGTTGAACTCTGTCTGTCAGAATATCTGAGTTGTTTTTACCAGCATAGCCTCTGGCTATTAAATGCTCTGCCACTTGAGTTTCTGCAGTGTATGTTACATATAATTGCATTGATGTCCCTTATTATGTATAAATGTTTTCTGCTATTAACTGGGAAACAAATGTAAATTATGTTTTTTTTTATATGTAAGCTTCAATATGCAAGTCTGTGATTGAACAACCGATGGTCATGTGTTGAAAACCTGACATGTTAATATGGCATGCAAAAATGGTGTCAGACTGAAATGTTTGTGTACTTGTAATCATAATCAGTTGACAGGATGTACCGGTAGACACCTAGTTATTTTAATTAAATTTTTTACACACCACCAATCGGCCTAATATAGGGCCAGGATAATTCGTCATAATTTGCTCGAAAATGGCAGTATGACCGTCCTGGCAATTTCAGCATTTGTTTTTTTTATATAGATTCCTCGAGTTCTATCCATCTGCAGGGCATGAGTGACATATCGAAAAAACCTGTTAAAACTTGTGTCATTCTGTGTTCATTACACGCCACCCATCCTAGAATCTGTGAATTATACAAACAGACTTACATGTATATGGACAAGGTTTATTCAGGCACATACAGGGATTGTTTTGTCATGTGTGATGATGCTTTTATTTTATAGTTCCAGTTTCATGGTTGAGGGGAACGTTATTTACATTGTATGACGTCAACGGGACGCATATGGATTCCATACAGATTTGTAAATATGGAACAACAAGAACACTGTAATTCTAGGAACATGTTTGTGATAAAAACTAGACCTCTCCCAAAGAAAGTCATTTTTTTTGGTAAAATTAACAAAATAATTATTTCTGTCCCTCTGAAAATCGAAACTATATGAAATAAATGGATAGAATATTTATTATCGAATCTTAATTGGCCACAGCCCTGTAGAATATTTATTATAGAATCTTAATTGGCCACAGCCCTGAATACAACTTTGAGAATATTCAATTGGGTCTGCCATTTTTAATTGATATGTCGGTCTACCGTTGATCCATGTTTTGCATTCAATCCAATAGAAGAGAGTTGGTTTCTTCTGATTTCGTCATGAAAGAATTTATTATAATTCAATTGTGAAACAGAACACAGCATCAAAGCTTGCATTCAAACTGAACTTTTCAGTTTATATTCCACATTCGAGACAACATTCTTTTTTTGCTTCTTTTTTTTTAATAGAGAAAAAAGAATAACCAATGAGAAAAAGACAAAATACACGTGCTCACAATCCAGGACATGGAACTCAAGACAAAATTCTTGATCCAGGGTTCAAACCTATAGATGCTAACATCATCTGGCGTCTGATGATGTGATGTAATCCAAGATGCTACCAACTGTACCATCGTACATTTAACCCTTTGAGTGCCAGGTCCGATTTTTGTATCAACCCATATACCCTGTGCCAATGCATTCTCTTATATATGTGAGTCGACCATAGTCGCCTCGCATATATAAGAGAATGCATTGGCTTAACAATTTTTTTTTTTTTTTTTTTACAATTTTTTACAATTTTAATAATTTATTCTTATATTCTTTAACAGACTTATTGAGTAGGTTTAGGGCCGATAATATCGGCCCCTGGCACTCAAAGGGTTAAGAAATATCTTGCAGATCGATTTGGCACATTAGATTTTGACCGGCAGAGTAATTAAATAAAGTGTGTGAATCTTGAAGGGATTCGTTCAGGATTCACATCAACATTGTTCAATTACTCTGCCGGTCAAACCAATAACCCCAATCGATCTGCAAGTCATTCCTTATGATCATATACCAATACATTTAATGGAACATTAATAATTTGAACAACTTTTCAAAACTACCAAAACACTTTTACATATGTATATGTAACAATTGTTCAAATTCCAACACAGTCTCCCATTAACAACATGCAGCGAGCTTGTGCACGCGATCGGCTTCAAGTGTCATACCGGTAGGCGTATCCGATGTTCATAAACCAATAACTGAAGTGTCGACATCGGATATGTTCATGTAAGCCGTATGGCGAAATGTACTGATTCCTATGGGTGGCAAATGCGTGAATGTAGAGGGTGTGTGATTATTTCAGTTTGAACGCAGGGCCTGATGTTATCATGTAGTATATTGTTTCACAATTGAATAATATAAATACTTATGGTGGCCTATGGTCACGCTATGAGAATGGCATCAAATTCTTGCAGTTGAATGATTTTAGTTCAAATTACTGAAGACTCTATTGTGTTCTTTATTATAAAGAAAAGTAAACAAGAATAGAGTTACTCATCTTTGGTCACCACCAATTACAGTGCTATGATCTCAGAAATAAGATGTACATATTTAAGTGTCAGGTACTACTGCTTTTTAACTGACTCTTCAGTTTGATACTGTTCACAACTCATAATGTGTTACATTTCTCTGAAGGGCCGATTATGTTGATTTTGTTTGTTATTATTATTTTGTTAACCTTTGCTCAATGTAGCTTTGAATATATGTTCTGAAGTCAACACTCTGAGGGTCACATCATAACCTTTTCTTTACTAGATGGAATCTCCCATCATTTATAAATGTATACATTGGAATGATCTATTATTCATTTGGAGGGATGTTCAGAAGATATGACAGACAATAATATGAATCGTACTTAACACGTAGTGGAGCAACCACACAGCATACTGTGCCTCAAATTTGCCTTTTATCGGCAACATAATGCTAAGAATAATTTATGTAACATCATGCAGTGGTCACGACGGAGACGATAAGACGTTTTGTGGATTGTTCAATTTTGTCGGTATTCTGGCCTACAAATCCAAAATGATGTCAGAAACCGTGTCATGACATCTTCATTTTTCGTTTTCATTAAGCTAATCAACGAAATTGGTCTAAATGAAATGAATAGGCCTAAATCACATGGGAATTCTTCGTAAGTTGTACTTTCATTTTCATCGCGATGCTCCATTCCGATTCCACGTTTTTGGCAATCTCCACACTGTTGCTAACCGGAAGTCACGTGACAATTTCTCCATATTCTATACCCGCGATCTTGAAAAATCACTGATGGATATAGAAAAAATTATATGACGTCATTCACCTGCCTTAGGTATAAGCACCCTTGGTGGTTGCTATAAGTGTAGAATATTCCTAATCATTGTAGCGCAAGTTCAGATAAAAAGTTCAATCAGGTCTATTCTCGTCATAAAGTAAAGGTTAATTGAGCAGGCAATACTAGAAAGAAATATCTTAACTTATTTTCTAATGATAACTTGCCTAATGGTTTCTATGTTGTTAGGTTCTGTAACCCTTCCATGACTGGAGCTTCCTGAAATATTACGAAAATCCTGTGATAATGTATTCTATTGTATATGCGAGTCTCCCCCTTGCATATATAATATAATAGAATACATTGGCCTAACAATGCTGTATACATGTACCTTGACTTTGTAAACCAGTGCATTCTCTTATATATGTGAATGAGGCTCCCTATGGGAGACTGATATATAAGATAATGCACTGGCACAGGATCTTTAATGCTGCACAGCTTAGCTCTCATCTTGAAAGGGTTATTGTTCATAACGTCTTATTTTGAAGATATGTGTATAACATATCAGTGGAAAAAGCATTCAAAATCAACTACAAAAATGAAGTCCAATTATGTCAGAAGACAATAAAACTTTTGACAATAATGAAATCCCCTCTTGAAATGGAAGTGAATTCGCGGCCATTTATGCATAACATTTTTCACAGAAAAGCACCTATTTTGGTTGCATTTTACGATTTTTAGGCATTTTATATGATACATTGTATACATGTAGGTCACTTTAATATAGAGACACGTTGTTATTTCCACGTCCTTCAGCTTTCTTAGATAAAATAAGAAGGAGAAAGTGGATTTTTATCATATTAACCCTTCCATGACTCGAGCTCCCATCATCAACAGGGTTAAGCATCACGGAAGAGAGGAAACCTTTTGTTTTTAAATAGTGACCGATTATTTAAATCATTGTTCAGTCCAGATAGAAGTAAAACTATCATTGCGAAGCTGGTATTTGATTGGTTGAGTGACAAGACATATATTAAATATGGCTGGCTAAAATATTTTTTGCTTTTTCTCATTTTAAACTGAATTCTTTCCCTAAATTCCTTGGTTATTGTTTGAGACTTAATATGCATTGTGGCATCTGCCAATTTGGGGATATAGAGAAACTAAACTGAAAAAGAAAAACATGTTAATTTGATAATGAAGATAATTTCCAGAGAAGATTAGGCCTAAGGAGAATGAGGTCCCCAGGGGGTGAATTTAGTGAAGCTAGCCCACTGTGCGGGGTAGCGTTACTAAATTCACCCTCTGGTGACCTCATTCTACAAATGTCCGGCACAATATCTTGAGGCCCTGATAATAACTAACGAGGATTTTAGCTCTATACATGTATCGGCATGGTGACGATTGTTTAAATTCAACTAGACTGACCATTGCTGATTTGATCTCCCCTCTGTCTTATTTCAACTCAAATCACATTTGGCCATTTCTCATTCCAATGGATTGCTTATCATTATTTTACACCGTTTTCTTCACAAAGACTCGTACAGGATTACATATTTTTGCTTTTCGAAGTTTTGCTATTGTGCTTTGTATCTATTTGTACTGCTGGATGTTTGAAGCAGATGATAACGAACAATGCCTTCAATGTGGCCTGGTGCTTAAAATACGAAATGAAAGAAAATACAGCCCTTTCACACTATGATACCACAGTAATATCCTAAATAATCGACTCCTTAACCACAGCAGAATAATGGGTAATTTTTCAGGATTTAGATCGGAAATATGGCTTGTTGCCATTCATCGGAAAGCTCTCACTGAGAGCTTTTCGATAGCAACAAGCCATATTTCCGACTATTAAAATCCTGAAAAATTACCCATAATTCTGCTGTGGTTGAAGAGTCGATTCTTTAGAGCATTACTGTATATACATGTAACTGGAGTTTTTGTAAATATACACAGCTTATTTGATCTAACAAAATAGGATGATAAAACATAAAATACTGAAATCAGACTTTATATACTCTGAAAAAGTTCAGTATCATTTAACCCTACCATGACTGGAGCTTCATGAAATTTTACAAAATCCCTGTGTCAGTGTATTCTCTTATAAATGTGAGTCTCCCATAGGGAATATATAAGAATCAATGGCACAGGATCTTTAATGCTGCATCAGCGCAGCTCCTGTCATGAAAAGGTTAAAATGTGCTAAAAGTAACTGTATTCTTGACCTATATTTCCATATACAGTGGGAAATGCAAATATTTTTTATCAAACTTAAATTTGATCTTTGCTCGACAAATGAAGTTATTTTTGGGCGAATTTATGAATAATTAACCAACTTAGTCATTTACATAGGCCTTTGGAGCAATATAGAATTGTCGATGTAATGCAGGCTTGATTTTTCTCAAATTAGAGTATTTACTAGATTCCCATTGATTCATTTGTAGGAATGTTCGACTAATAAGATCAACAGCCTCAGTCTTTAGCTGAATATTCCTACAAATGAAACCCTAGATTGATTCACTGTCTGTTGTCAACTTAATGATTCAATCAGGGTTCCATACCACCACTTAACCCTTTCATGATGGGAGCTGCGCTGGTGCAGCATTAAATATCCTTTGCCAGTGCAATCTCTTATATATGCAAGTCTCCCATAGGGAGCCTCACATATATAAAAGAATGCATTGGCACAGGGTTTTCGCAAAATTTCCAGTCATGGAAAGGTTAAATAGGTAGAGTTGCATCATCAGGAAATGAAGAAAACTTTTGAGGACACAACAATTTATAACATTTGACTGAAATCAGTACATCTCCATCTCATAGTGTGAAAGGACCCATATACCATATTACAGCTTCTTACAGCTGTTATTTATGTCTGATAACCAGAGTGTTAATGTATTACTAAAACAATGTATGTTATATTATGCATGTTGCATGTATGAAATAATTATTTATGGCAATGTATGGCTCTGATCTGTGTCAAGATGACAGATGACCATGTAACAAAATATCTAATTATTTTGGGCACATCTGTCACTAGTGAGATGTGCCCAAATTAAATAGTTTATTATAGGTTTGACACACATTATATTTGCTAGAAAACAAAATTTGAAATGATTTGGTGCATTACCTTCTGTTGATACGTGATTGGTCAAAGTTATGTTATGTGCGTATACAGTTTAAATTTCCAAGAGTGGAATTATAACATTGGAAATATATCTATCAAAGCTTTGCTAGCTTAGAGTCATACACTGCCTGAAAAATATACAATATACTGCTTCAAACACTTGTTACTTATAAATATCACCATGGCAGGCTACTCTATTTTGTTATCCCACCAGATTTTGTATACACAGGGGAGACGATCCCGCTGATCTAACCATTATTGTAACGGATTTGTTATTACTGATGGGTGGACTTGTTTTTGAGTATTTGCCTTCTCTATGTTCGATATGATATTGTATAATAAATCATTTTTATAGCAAATATTTTCTTGTTGATCTGTTGAATGGTCTGCTTAATTATCCCCCGCCAAATTGAAAATTTGCGTGGGATATAGGAATGGGTTCCGTCCGTCCGTCCATCCGTCTGTCCATCAGTCCGTCTGTCTGTCCCGAATTTGTAAGAGTCATAACTTGAACAAATGTCAACGGATTTCAAAGATTTTTGGTATATGAGTTCACCTGACCATTACCTAGAATGAGTTTGCAAGCCAGGTCCGGTCGGATATTTTTACCGGAGTTATTGGACTTTGTGTTTATTATTTTTGTCTAATTTACCAAATAGCAAATAGACGACGTCACATGGCTCATTTCCACAAATCTCAACGGATTTCAAAGATATTTGGTATATGAGTTTACCTGACCATTACCTAGAATGAGTTCGCAAGCCAGGTCTGGCCGGATATTTTTAACGGAGTTATTGGACTTTGTTTATTTTTTTGTGTACAAATGGTTGACGTCACAGGCCTCATTTCCACAAATGTCAACGGATTTCAAAGATTTTTAGTCGAGTTTTTCAAAAATTCGACTTCTGGTTTGACGAGGGACAGTTGGCTGGCGGGCGGCGGGTGGGCCTAAAGAATGCCTTATAACTTGGACAGAAGTTTTTTTCGACTGCCAATAAACTCGACATAGCAACTTAGATGCGTACCCCTTGTTGGTATATGAGTTCACATAACCAGTATCTAGAACGAGTTCGCAAACCAGGTCTGGCCAGATATTTTCAGCAGAGTTATTGGACTTTTTTTTATTATTTTTGGTGCAAATGGACGACGCCACATGGCTAATTTCACAAATGTCAGTACCTAAAATGAGTTCGCAAGCCAGGCTTTTTGACAAAATCCCACCTCTTGTTTATACAGAGAACGCAAACATTAATGAGAATGCACTTCCCCAACTGCACAATTTGGCGGGGGATACCGCCATCTGCGACTGCTTGTTGTAGATTGTGGACCCCACCCACATCTGCATGTAACATGCAATCTACAGTAATGCCCTAAATAATCAACTGCTTAACCACAGCAGAATTATGGGTAACTTTTCAGGATTTAGTCGGAAATATGGCTTGTTGCTATTCATCGGAAAGCTCTCAGTGAGAGCTTTCCGATGAATGGCAACAAGCCATATTTCCGTCTAAATCCTGAAAAGTTACCCATAATTCTGCTGTGATTAAGGAGTCGATTATTTAGGGCATTACTGTATTTCGAGTGACCATGTCACCAGGCTTGAGAATATAGTGCCGGACATTTGCAGAATGAGGTCCCCAGAGGGTAAATTTAGTGACGCTATCCGATGCTATGTCGGAGGGTGTCTTTCCCGACAGTCTGAAACACGCTATAGTGACGCCAATTCTAAAGAAACCATCACTAGACCAGGATTTGTTGAAAAACTATCGACCGGTTTCTAACCTGTCAAAACTGCTTGAGCGTATTGTTGTCAGGCGTCTAAATGCCCATCTAGACAATAACTGTTTGCGAGAAATATATCAATCAGCATACACCTCGTTTAACAGTGCTGAAACAGCAATTACACGGGTCCCGAACGATATCCTATGTGCCATGGACTCTAAACAATGTGTGATGCTAACTCTACTGGATTTTGTCAATCACAAAATTCTTTTACATCGCCTTGAAACACGAATAGGACTATCGGGACCTGCGTTACGGTGGTTGCAGTCTTACCTCAGTAGTAGGACACAATCTGTTAAAATCGGGGAGGTAGAGTCAGAGAAAGTTCACCTTGACTGTGGAGTCCCACAGGGATCTGTTCTCGGACCGGTGTTGTTCCTTTGCTATGTTCTTCCACTTGGCAACATACTACGGAGACATGGACTTATGTTTCACCTCTATGCAGATGATTGCAGATTTATGCAACTTTCTCGTCATCTGATACAGCCAGCGTGGACGATACAACTAATGTTTTGGAGTCATCCATCACTGACATTCAAAAATGGATGTTTTCCAAATTGAATGAGGGTAAGACAGAAATGATTGTGATTGGAACTCGACAGCAGCTCAATCTCCTGAAATCTCCATTGGTTTTAAAAATTGATTCCAGTACTATCGCTTCAAGTGATGTTGTCAGAGATTTGGGTGCTGTTTTTGATTCAAGCATGAACATGGACGCGCATGTAAATAATGTGTGCCGGGCGTGCAACTTTCACCTGAGAAATATCGGAAGGATTCGTAAGTACCTGACCATCTCAGCTACTAGGACATTAGTTCAGGCCTTGTAAGTTCTAAGCTGGACTTTATGAACGCATGTTTATTCGACATTGCTGATTCACTCATGTACAAATTGCAGAGAATCCAAAACACAGCGGCCAGAATTGTTACTCGTACATCCAAGCACGATCATATTACACCTATCTTGAAAGATCTGCATTGGCTGCCTGTGAAATATCGAATTAAATTCAAAATCTTGGTGTTGACTTTCAAGGCGAAATACAATTTTGCCCCTGTATACCTGCAGGAACTTGTTACAGAGAAAACAACTGATGGTAGGGAACTGCGCTCGAATGGGATGAACTTATTAGAAGAGCGCAGAAGTTACAGTCACTCCGGAGATCGTGATTTCAGTGTTTGCGCTCCATCATTGTGGAACTCTCTGCCTGCTGAAATTCGAGGCTGTTGGGACTTAATGGAGTTTCGTCATCTGTTAAAGACTCATTTCATTAAATTAGCTTTTGAAACTGACTAACATGCAGCTACTGGTATCGTAATTTGTATTTCTCGACAACGTTTTTCTCGACGACTTGTGTAAACTATAACTTTGTTGCGCATGTGAACATGTATATGGAATTTGCGCATTATAAATGTATTAAATAATACCGGTAATAATAAATAATAAAGCAGGCTAGAATCACTAAATTCACCTTATTGGACATCATACTGCTCAGGCCTCATCATCTCTGGAAAGTATCTTTATTATCAAATTAAAAAAATATATATATTTTCTTTATAAACTTCTTCACAAATATTCTATTTTTTGTTTTGGTTTAGTTTCTCTATATCTCCAAATTGGCAGATGACACATTGCATAATCCAGGTGCCCAATAGGTGCACATCACAATCTTCACCATCTGGGAACTTAAATCTGAGTCTACCGTCTCCCATAGCAGATGAGGCTATGCAGAACGAGGTCCACATAGGGTTAATTTAGTGATGCTAGCCCATTTAATTTTTTTATATTTTATTCTTCCTAATATAAATGGCCATGGACAGTTCTAGATATTGAAAAGTATCCTATCTTTTTATTATTAAATTGATCATTGAAATGTAATTTGATGATTAACCCTTCCATGACTGGAGCTTCCTGATTTTTTGTGAAAACCCTGTGCCAATGTATTCTCTTATATATGCGAGTGGCCCATGTAAGGGAATGCATTGGCCTAACAATATTTACCTTGTTCTTGTAAGCCAGTGCATTCTCTTATATATGTGAGGCTCCATGTGGGAGACTTGATATATAAGAGAAGGCACTGGCACAGGGTATTTAATGCTGCACCAGTGCAGCTCCCGTCATGAAAGAGTTAAGGCATGAGAAAACAAGGGGTACGCATCTAAGATGCTTTTGTCGAGTTTTTTGGCAGTCGAACCAAACTTCTGCCAATAAGGTGCACAACTCCGGGAAAAAAAGTTGGACGGTGGTATATTATTGCAATAGACCTATATACCAAATATCAATTGAATCCGTTAATATTTCATTGTGTTATTGCACTAACGGTGATAAAATTGTGATTAAAATAGACAAACTAAGACCCATAACTCCGGAAAAAAAATTCGGACAAACCAGGTTTTCGAATTCATCAGAGATATTGTTGCAATATACCAAATATTGTTTAAATCGGTTAATATTTCATTGTGTTATCACGCTAACGGTGATAACATTGCTAAAAATAGACATACTAAGACCCATAACTCTGCGAAAAAAAATTCGGACAAATCTGGTTTTCGAACTCGTCCGAGATATTGTTGCAGGAGACTCATATACCAAATATTGTTGAAATCGGTTAATATTTCATCGAGTTATCGCGGTAACGGTGATACAATTGCTAAAAATAGACAAACTAAGACCCATAACTCTGCGAAAAAAATTCAGACAAACCTGATTTTCGAACTCGTCCGAGACATTGTTGTAAGAGTCTCATATACAAAATATTGTTGAAATTGGTTAATATTTGCGTGAGTTATCGCGCTAACGGTGAAAAACTTAACTAAAAAACATCTAAGATGGATAACTCTTGTAAAAAAGTTCGGACTTGACCCATTTTCTACAGGCAGTAAATAGTCATTGGGAGCAACTGACGTACCAAATTTTTGTTGAATCCGTTCACAAATGTCAAAGTTATAAGGCATTCTTTAGGTCTGCCCGCCGCTCGCCCGTCCGCCAACCGTCCCTCATCAAACCATAAGTCGAGTTTTAAAAATTAGCAGAAAAGATATGCAAATACAAGACAGTCAAAGACTGTGGGGTCGCTCACCAGACAGCAAAGACTGATAAGACTGGGACTCTTGAGACCATAACAGTCAGAACTTTTCATAATCACTTTAAAAGAAGTGGATCTAAACAGAATATGTGGCTAGAGAGGCTTCATGTTGGTCAGTGAATATCTACCTTTAAATTACCAATGGAACACTACAGATCACCCCTATTCATATTGGTGAATATGAGATCCATTCATCTAGTAATATCAATTCACCCTCTGGGGACCTCATTTCCTAAAAATGACCCCATGAACAAATCTGAACCCCAGTCACCCAAGGCCCCTCCATACCAAATACAAGAGATGGACTGTCGTCCGGTACATACCCCCTAGTGGCATACCGCCTGGTGTGGGCATATCTATAACTTATGACTGCTATACTCAGACAGATAGACCCAAAAATCAACATTTTCATATAAATGAAGATGAATAACTATAGCACAAAAAAAAAACAAAAAAAACAGTTGAATATGCCATTAAATGTCCTCATATTGGTGAACATCCATACCAAATTTCATTGAGATCCCAGCACAACTGTTGAAGTTACGACATGAACAGACACCAGACAGACCAAAAAGCCAACAATTCCAGATAAACAAAGATGTACAACTCTAGAATGGAAAATCCGAACAAAGCGATGGAACCCTCTTTTTAATGTCATCATAGTAGTGAACATCCATACCTAATTTCATTGAGATCCGAGCACAGGTGCAAAACAGTATACCCCCCTTTTTAAAAAAAAGGGGGTATAATAAGCTATATATGCCTAATGGTTCTTGGGGGAAAAAAACTGTTTTAAGACTTACTATGGAGGGAAAGAGTTATGGCCCTGGCTTCGCACCTACATGTATTTGATGTGATGAACTTAATTGAACAAATCTGATTGTGAGACACCTAGGGAACATGCACACTGAACTATATAAACACATTCCATCTTTAATATGGAGAAGAAATCAATTGTTGATAGATGGATGGATAGACATCTCAACAGGCCGAAGGATGGAAGTCTGACAGATAGAAGATAAATTAATCCAATATATACCCCCCCCCCATTTTTCTTTGAATATTAGTCGTATGATTTCATCTGGATAAGTGGTGATTAAAAAAATAATATGAAATGGCCAAGCCTGATTTTAGTATGTCTGACATTTGCAGAATTAGGTCCCAAAAATGTGGATTTATTGACAATATTCTGTAAGGCAGGCTAGCATCACCAAATTCATCCTCAATCTGATTAGGCAGCAATGGCCAATAAAACCTAGGAACAAATTGAAGTCCTACAGTTGAAGTTGGTGATACACACCCATTGAGCACCTCAATTATGCATTTTATCTTCTGCAAATTAGGGGGACATTGATACTGAACTGGTGGAAAAAAGTGATTAAATCAAACTGTCAATTTGATATTTAGGATACTTCCCAGAAGATGAAGACTAAGCAGAATTAGGTCCCTGGCGGGTGTATTTGGTGATGCTAGCATGCTGTATGGGGTAGCAACACTAAATTCACCATCTGGGGACCACACTATGTAAATGTCAGACACACTATTTCCAGACTTGAAGAAATCTAACTTTTCTAAGCCATTCACATTATCATTGAATGTCAGTCATCACCTAACCATTGGCACACCAGTTTGTTGTTAAATTGCTACAGATATGTTTAGATTAGAATAATACATGTCATCTGGCTAGTTTATATAATTAATGACCTGTACCTTTACAGATATATATGCCTCTGTGCTGAGAAGAGGTATACAGGCTTCAGTGTTCTCTTAAAAATTAATAGTGCATAGCAAAGAGGTGTGAATTATAAAGGGCCATAACTCTGTTAAAATACTTGATCTGTATATAAGTGTCAAAAATTCATATACCAAATTTGGTGTTGATCAGATGAAAAATGTTTGAGAAATCCTGTCTTGGATGAATTCTATATCAAAACAAGAGTGGAAGGGGTTAAATAAACATTACCAAAATCCATACAGATGAAGAACATGCTAAGAAAAATCTAGGTAAGAAATATGAGGCTGTGATGTGTCCTAAACAAAAATTAAAGGTCAAAATGCAAAAATTTAATTTTTTGTTTTTAAAGTTATGTCCCTGGCGCTGCCCCTATTTGAACCAGTGACCCCATTTGAACAAATCTGAAGCCTAGTCAACCAAGGTCCCTCCATACCAAATATAAGCTTAATCAGCACAATATTCCTTGAGAAGAAGTAATTTTAAGAATTACTATAAGTTATGGCCCTGGTTTCTCAACTAATCAACCTGGTGACCTCATTTGAACAAATCTGAATGGGAGTCACTTAGGGAACATCCACACCAAATATGAACCTATTAGGCCTTATAGTTCTGGAAAAAGAATTTGTTCTAAGAATTACTATGAACGATTAGAGTTGTGGACATGCTTTTTCAACTAATTGACCTGATGACCTCATTTGAACAAATCTGAATGAGATTCACCTAGGGAACATTGACACCAAATATAAACCTGTTCCGTCTTATGGTTCTGGAGAAGAAGATGATTGTTGACGGACGGACGGACGACGGACGAGGAGTGATGACTATAGCTCCACCGGAGACTTCGTCTCAGGTGAGCTAAAAACTAGAGATGTGACTGTCCCAATGGGACAAAATAGTTTTAAAAATACTAATATGTTTCACATGTCAGTAAACATTTAGTTAAAATAATAAATGCGAAAATTTTCTAAGTCGAAAAAGGGGGGATAACTCCACCAAAAAAAGTCAGACAGACGTCATAATCGCAGGTGCACAGGTTCCCATGGTGGTTGATGTCTGTGCCAAGTTTCACGGAAATTGATAAAAAAAACGACTGGGAAAACTCCGGACAAATTTGTGTCCACGGACGGACGAGCTGACTCCAGTATATCCCCCCCTAACTTCGTTGCGGGGGGTATAAAAAATTAAGGAGACTTAAAATAGAGGGAGGGGATGTAAATCAAACAATATTTTTATATTGGCCTATTGAAGATATTAATGCAAATTCAGGGACCAGCCAAGTGGGCGACTTGGGAGAATCTTCTCCCTAACATTAGAAGGCGACTTGGGAGTATACAATGTATAAGCTATAGTTGCATTTTCCAGTCAATTCCGGGTAGTTGCCTAGCAACCGTTACCAAGGAGTTGCCGCATGACAAAGTCTCTCAATCTTATAATGATCAGTGATCCATGGGGGACAAACCTGTAAAGTTTCAGACCTGTGTCACAACATAATGCGACAAGACACTATCTAATTTAATGGAAAATACTACGGGGAGGCCCAGGTCAGGGTTCAATGTATTAAATCTAACTCAAGGTTAAAATTGATTTCTAACCTGAACTTTTTTTTTGGATATCGATGAATGGAAAAAAAGGACAATATTTTTCACAAAAGCAACAACTATGAATTTATTCAAGATAAACAAAAAATATATATAACATTTTTGATAAGAATATATTGGAAGAAAATCAGCATTGACAAATTCTAAAGTTGTTCAACTATAAAATAAACAGAGATTTTTCATTAACATGATAGTCAACTTAGTTAAAGATGTGAAGTCCATCCTAAATGGTATGTGTTATGTGATGCTGAACACGTATATAAAAGACTGGAGCTTTCAGATGGTGTACTCTGCATGTGTTGGGTGTCTGTAATCACCCTACCCACATTTTTTCCATCTGGATAGGTACATATAGATTTTTATTTTTAGGCTGTATATGCAGAGAGCAGCCTGTAGGTTTGAAGTTTTGATGTGAAATTTTATGCCTGACTTAAACATATTTTTATTATGGCTTTGCATAAAATATAGATTTAGCTTTTTATCAGCTTCTTTGACTTAACAGGGAATGACAAAGTTGATGAAGTGGATTGATCCTATCCAGATTATTCCAAATAAACATATTTTTAACATCACATTGAGTATCTATCTTGAGTCAAACCTCAGTTCAGATGAGTTCGGGCAGGATGAATCGGTCAAGTCCATATGTTTCCATTCAAGTCTGAATTTAGTGTGACTGACATTTGCAGAATGAGGTCCCCATAGGATGAATTTAGTGATGCTACCCAACATAGCTGGCTAGCATAACCAAATTCACCCTCTGGGGACCTCATTCTGCTTAGGCCTTATCTTCTGGGAAGTATCTATAGTCTCGATTTAACATTGTTTTCAGTTACTTTTTCTCTTCTGTTCAGTTTCTATATTCCCTAATTTGCATAATTGAGGCTAAATGGGTGAACATCACCAACTTCAACTGGGGAACTTCAATCTGATCGCATAGCAGTTGAGGCCTAAGCAGAATGAGGTCCCCAGAGGGTGAATTTGGTGACGATAGTCCAATGTGCAGGATAGCGTCACTAAATTACCCTCTGGGGACCTCATTCTTGCAACAGACAGATACAAACTTGAAAATACAGCCTCAGTAATGTTCTTACAGATGGTGTTACACACAACATAATGGTTTACCCTTCGGCAGGTGGAACAACATTTATGTTTGTTTTTAATAATTTTATGATAGTGACATATTTGCGCACACATAATGTTGCAAAATTAGCCTGATAAATTAGCAACATTCGTAGATATGTGTGGATGGAGGTTTATGATGTTAAAACTTTGCTCAATACCACTTTTAATTGCAATTTCAAAAATACAAGACGCATCATTTGGAAAGTTGTATCATGGTTTGTGAAGTTGTGTGTACACACTTCTAATGACATCATTATAAACTGTCCAAAATGGTCATGCTCATTTAACCCTTTACCCAACAGAACGGCCCTGTGCCAATGCATTCTCTTATATATGCGAGTCGACCATAGGTCGCCTCGCATATATAAGAGAATGCATTGGCTTAACACATTAAAAAATATATAATTGTTAAAGAATGTAAGAAAAAATGGTAAAAAAAGATTTTTTTTAGGCCAATGCATTCTCTTATATATGCGAGGCGACCTATGGTCGACTCACATATATAAGAGAATGCATTGGCACAGGGCATAACTGTAACTATCACAATGTGGTCAAGGAGCCGGTTCCAATGATATCCATATTTGTATGGTTCTATTGAGACAGACCGAAGATATTTTAGGCTGTTGAAGCTTTATTTGGCCGGTTTTGGCCGGTTTGTTGGGTAAAGGGTTAAATAGTGCTGCCTGGCATATTAGCCATGATTTATGAGAAAATGTTTAATTTGCACCTATATTTGGTACCACAACATGGAGATGATTGGCTATTCAAAATAATTTAATTATTACCACAGAACATAAATAAAAATACCAGTACTCTGTATTTACTTCAATATATTCAACCATGTTGTATATGGAATACCGACTCACCAAAGGGTTAAATAAAAATTCTTATGCATCTCAGCAAAAATAAAACAGAAACTCCTATCATCAGAAAGGAGAATTATCAAAAATGATTATATAAATCATGACTATACTCAAGTCATTCTACCAAAAGTTTAAACAAGTAATATAAAATATATACATATTAAGTAAATAGTGAATACATATTTCAAAAAACAACAATGAAAAATATAATTGAATAAAATTTACATCAAGAAAATAGATTCAGTAACCAGAGATTAGAGTTGATTTAAAGGCGCACATAATGGTTGAGTCATTGTACAGAACCGCTCAGAACAACCCTCAGTACTTTGACAATAAAACGTTTTGTTTAAATTTTAATCAACATTGGCCATTTTGCTTTATTTTGTTGGTTTGCGATTCCTCCTACCCAAATTTAATCAGAGTAGAATGGAACCTGTATCAGCTAGTTTTTTTTAATAAAAATTCAAAACCAATTTTATATTTTATCTTTTTCCCATCCTATCTCTATCTTTAAAAATAATCATCCGTAAACCAACAAATTAAAAAAGTGGCCTTGATAACTTTGACATACATGTATCTATGCTTTGCAACTCCCTCTTTCTAATGGTATTTTGTGGCTTTGATAACTTTGATATACATTTTTTGCAGTTTCCTCTTTCAAATGATCCTTTGATGGTATTTAATGGTATTTTGTGGCTTTGAACATTATGTGGGCCTTTAATAACACTTTAAAGATTCTATGAAGAGTTAATACTTAGATCTAAGATTAATAATAATGTAATGAAAATAATCTGTGACATTCGACTCTACTCTCATAAACAAGTCTACACATCAGAGTATATTCGCAAATGCAAAGAATATCCATGTTTTCAGACATCGGCGACAATTTCAAATTGAGCAAGACACTGTTAGACCATGTTCATAATTAATGTTGAACATCTCAAATATGGGACAATATAATAGTTTATTATAAACTTTAATATTTATTATAAAGTTTAGATATAAACTTTAGATGTTTAAGTTAAACTTTCTATAAACTAAGGTATGTAAACCAAAGATTCATATTAACATGAAAACTTTCTGATCTCAAACTCTGATCCTGAACAACCAATATCTTGCATTCTTATGCTTAACCCTTTCAGTGCCAAGTCCGATTTTTGTATCAACCCATATTTCCTTGATCATTTATTGATTATAATAATGTGATACATTGATGGAAAGAGCTCTTAGAGCTCTTTCCATCAATGTATCACATTATTATAATCAATAAATTTGTAAAATGATCAAGGAAATATGGGTTGATACAAAAATCTGACTTGGCAAAAAAAGTAATGGTTTTAGTGCTTTTAAATATACAGATATGAACATCCTGTATCACCAAGTATTTATACAAACTGAGAAGTTTGTTCGGTATGCAATCCAAACCCAAAAATGACACTGTATAGTTTTTAATAGAGCCACAATCTGCATATCGGTGAGAATATACTAACATGTGTAAGGCTTTACATGAGAATGAGTATTATAATTGCACTGATTGTTTTTCAACTGCAACAAAAATTTCCATTGCTCAAGAGCCACCAGAATTCTACATTTGTACTTTCAGGAGTTTGACTTTTGAAAACAGTTTGTGAATGTGGCAGCCTGCTGTTGATTTCATAAACTGTTAAATTTCCAAACATAAAATTATATGTGTTCACTTTCATTTTACAATTTCTACACAAACCTGCAGATAAAAAGTTACAGATCGTCAAGTGTTTCTTGATAGCGCTATGTGCAATAATGAGAATTATAGATAATTATCTGGTGAACGGGCTTGGAAAAATGTTCATCACCTTATTTGGGTTGTTTTTTTAATTATATAATGATTTTTTTAAATACCAAAGTAACACAATTTTCTGGTGTTTCTAACTCTTTCCAATGGTATATAGTAGTACATATTACAGATTGAGCACTAAATGTCACTTTAACATTGAAGGCGCAAAACATAAAAAAATGCAGTTCTAGGAGGCACCACTGAAACAGTTTATCTATATTTGAAACAACATATAAAGATCAGATATGCTTAACCTCTTCGCTGCTAAATTACGTTACGATGTCATATGCTTGGGCTGTTGACGTTATTGCTATTTTCCAGTGGAACAATTTAACAGGAATATTACAAGAACCATAAAACTGACTCTGCGGAAAGGCTCTTATCATTCACAATCTTTGAACACCATATAGTTTGAAACTTTGAGATACATTTATTCTGATGCACCAATCTCCGCGTTCCAGTTATTAATAATGGCCGACTGCTATGTGCTGAAGTAGTTCCATAGTACCTATGGACCATATAGCATATGACGTGCACTTTTACATCCGTAATAGCAGCGAAGAGGTTAATGCTGTAAAAATCAGTGCAAATATTTTTTTTAATAATTTGACTTGGCTGTTGATAAAAGATTGAATATAATGGTCCATTAGAACAATTTAATAAAATTGCAGTAACATACTGACTTCAAATGAGGACAAAGTACAGTAACGCCCTAAATAATTGACTTCTTAACCACAGCAGAATTATGGGTAACTTTTCATGATTTAGTCGGAAATATGGCTTGTTGTTATTCATTGGAAAGCTCTCATTGAGAGCTTTCTGATGAATGGCAACAAGCGATATTTCCGACTAAATCCTGAAAAGTTACCCATAATTCTGCTGAGGTTAAGGAATTGATTATTTAGGGCGTTACTGTACATAGATAAATTATTTCAGCACATCCTCCTAGAACTGGTGCTTTGTTGAAAGTTACTTTTTATGTTTTTTTTTTTTACAAAAATACAGCATCACAATGATTTGTTGAACAAAGTAAGTTTGATTTAGATCACATTACACAAAAAATACAATTCATTTACTCTCACGTTCAAAACAAAACATAATTCTTAAGGACTTTTCACAACATTATTTGGAGAAGATAGGACATGAAAGACTAATATAGCTTTAATCATCATCTCCTGTCTGTTATATTCAACTAAAAGCATGAATGATAGGGTTGTCATTTTTGTTCACCCAGAAATTTCAGTTTCATGTCTATGAAAAATGAAATTGAGCAAGCTGGGATATAGTGTGTCTGACATTTGCAGAATGAGGTCCCCAGAGGGTGAATTTAGTTATGCTACCCCGCACAGCAGGCTGGCATCACTAAATTTGCCATCTGGGGGCCTCATTCTTCTTTGGCCTCATCTTCTGGGAAGTATATATAGTCCCATATTAACATTGTTTTTATTTACTTTTCCCCTCTGTTCAGTTTCTATATCCCCTAATTTGCAGAAGATAAATTGCATAATCGAGGTGACTAATGTGTGAACATCACCTACTTCAACTGGGGAACTTTAATCTGATCCCATAGCAGTTGAGGCCTAAGCAGAAAGAGGTTCCCAGTGGGAGAATTTGGTGATTCTAGACCACTGTGTGGGATAGCATCACTAAATTCACCCTCTGGGGGCCTCATTCTGCAAATGTTGACACACTATATCCAGACTTGAAACTGAGTGAAGTGAAAAAAAGCTTTTTGACCCTTTCAAACCCACAATTAATCCTTTGAGTACTGAATAGATATCCCATTCAGTTATAAAAGTATGTGCAGGAATAGCCTATTCTCCATTAGTAAGGGTGTTCAGATGATGATAGTCAAATGACAGTCAGAGAAACCTTCTTTGGAATCATTTGAAGGGATGTTCAGCAAATCACTTCAACAAACAGTTTGTTGAACTTATTAGCTGCACATCCCTGCAAATGAGTGAATGGGAATAAGTTAACTTCCCATGATTAAGTAAACAGATATAAAAGAATTAATATCAAAAAGTATATTAGGTACATATGCACGTAACCCTTCCATAACTGGAGCTTCCTGAAATTTTGACCGAAATTTGTTGAAAAACATGGCCGCCAGCAAAAACCCTGTGCCAATGCATTTGCTTATATATGTGAGGGATATATATATATGGGATTTTTAATGCTGCACCAGCACAGCTCCCATTATTAAAGGGTTCATTAACAACTGAGACAATCCGGTGTATTAACCCTTTTTTTTGCCAAATGGATTCTTCCATTACATTATAAGAGTATACACTGGAATGGTCTATTATTCATCTGGAGGTATTTTCAGGAGATATAAGCAGATGACAGATAACATAAGCTGATTCCTGTTTATTGGATGGAAATATTCAGATAAAAGTTTCAACAAATGGCCATAGTTCATTATCTGGATATTTCCTGAGGGAAACACTCGTCAGTATGTATTTAGCAAAGAGAGGGTTAAAATACAGAGGCCCAATGCAAACAAACAACATCTAATTTGTTGACAGTTAGATATTTCAAAATGGATTGTGATAGCTGTTAACTGTCTTCCAATCTGATTGGTGGATTTCTAGTGTGATATGAGACCATTTTATCTAACATCCCACATTGGACTTATCACCTGCCCAGATTTCAATACCAAAAGCTAAATTATCCTGTTCATTATATGTGGAGAGGTAATATTTCATATATTAATGTGAGCGTAAAACAATAGACTATTTAAAAGTTTAACCCTTCCATGACTGGAGCTTCCTGAAATTTTGAGAAAACCCTGTGTACCAGCATATTATTTGATATGTGCGAGTCTCCCATAGGGAGCCTCGCATATATAAGAGAATACATTGACCTCACAATATTTAGCTTGACCTTATAAGCCAGTGTATTGTCATATATATGAAAGGCTCCCTATGGGAGACTCGCATATATAAGAGAATGCACCGGCACAGGATCGTTAATCCCATCATGAAAGGGTTCTGCTGCAATTTCACTTTAAAATTGAGCTAAAATCAAATAGTTTTGTTCAGTTTAACAAGTTGTTGGTGTAGAACATTCATTTTTACCCAAATTAAGATTGCAATGGCAAATATTTCTTCAAATTATTTTCTGGCCATTGTTCTACTCTCCAGCTTCTAGTTCCTTTTGTCTGTGCCTTTACCCTCATGCAACCTGCTCATATTTGGATTTGTTGAGATTCTTAGCCAGACAGCAAGCAAGCAGTGATCCAAAGAGCTGCAATAGAGGAAATAAGAATTTATTATATTTTCATCAACTTTTTGAATGTAGTGGGGTGTTTGTTATTGGGGGGATACGGCATGTGGTCGGTGGGGCAAATTGTGTGAAGCGGTTCCCACTAAATGTGCCCCCAAACGACCAGAGCGTCGTTTTCCATAAATAACACATACACCCACCACATCCATTTCTTATATTTATATAGCTTTTTTTATGATTTATTCCCATAAAAAAGCTCAGTGTATTCTTATTTATTTTCACAAAATCTGCCAAGAATTTGAGACAAGCCCACGCAGCACATAAGTCAGCCCAATATCAAATTTCCAAGCACTTAGCAACGATAATGCGATTGATGTAAATCACTGGCTTCAGATGCAATTCGGCTGAACTTTGAAAAGCATGCCCAATTATTCTGCTGATGGCTTTTAGTGACTAGGTCAAATTAGGTCAACAATTTGTGATGTCATGTTCGTGTTACGGTCTGTGTTATCAGGGTATGAAATGGGTGACCCAATTGACAGTTGACCAATCACCGAACAGGATATAGATAGAACGACACAAGTTTGTGAACTGGTTAGCGTTATTGCATGAGTTTGTTGTGACACGATGGTAAAATGTGAACTGGAGATTCAATTTTTATCTCGCGACACGACAAACAAGTGCAATAAAGTTAATATGTTCACAAAAATGTGTTGTTTTATGAAGTGTGCAGCTAGTAATATACTAAAATTTAGGTTGATAATATTTTCTTTATTTTAACAAACTTGCTCTTAATGTAGACTATACCTCATAATTTAGTGAAGAAATGTTCTGTTAAAGTTGACGTTGCCAATGATGTTGTTGACGTAATAGGTTTGTATTCAAGAAAAATACACCATTTTGTATTAAATGTTTTGAAATCTTTTGTATTTTGCTGTATTTCACAAAAATAAGCCATTGGAGTGCAATAAATAATGTAACACAGACAGGCTGTGTAAATGTTATAGATTGTATCCACACTCTTAAGAAGCCTTAACATCTTATCACACTGTCAGGAAATTATTACATAGGCTCCTGCGAACAATTGAGATTTGATTCGATGAGAAATCACACAAAATGTTCTATTTGATTAAAAATGATTGTGATGATTCGATAATTTTTTTAACCCTGGGACTCATGCAACTTTCTCTAATATATAAATGAAAATGTCAAGACATTGACTGTACCTCGTTTAACAGAAGGGAGATAACCGCATATGTACGTGTTTTGTGTCGATCATTAGCAAACACAATTATGGACTTCTCTTGTTTTGATTAAGGATATGAGTTATAGCTAAAAAGTTTGAAGACAAATTACTATATGCGCTATAGAATTTATCAATGTTCAGTTATAACTGCATAACATTAATCGAAACAAGAGTTATTTCTTAACTATTTTCGGCCGCTATCGTTACCTAAAAAAAAATCCTGGTAAATGCTTAAGGACATTGCCTCTGACACCTCGTGGTATCCTTATATCACCACAATCAACGGCATCAACAGGCGGCCAGTAATAGACTGTGACTGCTAAATACTGGTAAGTAGAGTATTTCCCCCTAGATAATCACACATAATGAATAGCTACCTCAGTTATACAGACAATATTTGTCTTAACTACTATGTAAAATGAAAGTGTCAATGACACTGTAGCTCAACATGGAGAGGGGATAATGTCATACATCACAGTCAATGGAATAATAAGGAATGTGGAATGTTTAAATGTTTAACACTTTACCCAACAGAACGGCCCTGTGCCAATGCATTCTCTTATATATGCGAGTCGACCATAGGTCGCCTCGCATATATAAGAGAATGCATTGGCTTAACACATATTAAAAATGATAAAATTGTCAAAGAATGTAGAAAAATATTATAAAAATTGTTTAAAAATGTAAGAAAAAATTATAAAATTGTTAAAGAATGTAAGAAAAAATGGTAAAAAGTGTTAAAAAAATATTTTTTTAGGCCAATGCATTCTCTTATATATGCGAGGCGACCTATGGTCGACTCGCATATATAAGAGAATGCATTGGCACAGGGCATAACTGTAACCATCACAATGTGGTCGATGAACCGGTTCCAATGATATCCATATTTGTATGGTGTTATTGAGACAGACCGAAGATATTTTAGGCTGCTGAAGCTTTATTTGGGCGTTTTTGGCCGGTTTGTTGGGTAAAGGGTTAAGTAATACCAGTAGTCAACCTGAAGAGCCATTTAAAGTTTAGGATCAATTGTATTCAGTGACATCCTGTTACAGGCCATGTTGTTTTTAATGAAATTTTGAAAAAATTGAAGGCTCCCATCTAGTGGTCATTACGAAGATACATATGAAGTTTAACTTTGTCAAGTTGAGCTAAGGATGTGCTGAAGGAATTAGTCATGCAAAGAGTAAAATTCAAGGTATTTTTCAACAAAATTTGGAATAAAATTGATTGCTCCCATCTAGTGATCACCCAGAAGATCCATATGAAGTTTGACTATGTCAAATTGATCTAAAAATGTTACATACCGTAGTGTTTTTAAGTTTATACCAAACATTATTATATCATGAGCAGCTTAGACAAATGTTTTTTTCAAGAGCAACTAGCTATAATCAGCCACGAATAAGGTTATTTTCGGTATCCACTCAAAAACACTACATTTTCTTTTTGTATTATATGTGTATCCAAAAAATAATAAAAAATTCCAAAGAATTTCTAATAAATTTACTGGCTGTAACCTTCAATAAATGTAAGAAAGCCAGCATCATATTGCTGACCATTCACCCAGTTATATTTCACCGACTGCCAGTGAGAAATATAGTTGCCATATGCTTCCATTAATTGTCCTCATAAATATATCAAATATAAAATAAATCTTATTTAATATTAGAATAATCACAGAAAAATTATTTCATAATAGCAATATCAAAACTATTTGAGAACATGAACTTGAGAATACACTGAAGTCATTTGGCCCCTCATTGATACTATGGCAATGAAGTTTCTATATCTTTACAGCATGGTATATGGATTCTTATTATTATTATAATTTTTCGATAATCTTCTGTTGAATGTAAAATAAATGCTTTAATATTATGATATACCTGTAAGAATGAGACTCCGAGAGCCACTCCTCCGATTGCACCCATGTTTGTATTCATGAACTCCACAACCCTTTTGTGACAACCCTGGAAATAAAAAGTTACAGGTTGGTAATATTTAAAGGTCCACTTAATTTTTGAATGCCCAGATCACATTATATAGAACATATTCCATATTATATACAGTAATGCCCTAAATAATCGACTCCTTAACCACAGCAGAATTATGGGTAATTTTTCAGGATTTAGTCGGAAATATGGCTTGTTGCCATGTTATGTCTCTCAGTGAGAGCTTTCCGATGAATGGCAACAAGCCATATTTCCGACTAAATCCTGAAAAATTACCCATAATTATTATGTGGTTAAGGAGTCGATTATTTAGGGCATTACTGTATTCCATCAGAACACGGAACAACTGTGGCCAAGGAGTGTCCACCAAATGATAGAGATCTCATATTCACCCGAAGTCACTCGTTATTTACCCTTCACAACTAACAGATAAAGTTATTCCCCTTCCATTGAGAATAATAAACTGGCAGTACAGAGAAGATCGAAATTAAGCACAGAACACACTTTCGGTACCTTGACAAAAACAACATGTTCACAGTTTATTTGACTGGATAAGTTGATAATACCCTACCATATTTTGGAGCTTCCCCTTTCAAATGGTATATAATATGTTGTATATAATGTGATCTGGTGATTCTAATTAAGTGGGCCTTTAACTAAAACTATTGCAGTTGGAAATTTACAATGAATTGTCTTAATATTCTAGTGACACTACCCATAATTGTGGCAGAAAGGACTTCACTTTTTGTGGTGAACAACGTTACCAAACGAAGACAACTGGCTTCTTCTAAGATCGTTTATTCATCATCTTAGTATAACGTAAGATCGGTTATTGACCTGGTTCCCAGGCTTAACCCTTTCAGTTTACTGTCTGTAAAATCGGCCCTAAAAAAATAAAAAAAATTATTTTAGATTTTTTTGGGCTGAATTTTTTTTGGGTATGCTTAAGCATGCAAACTGGATAAAACCTTAGGGGCATGTTATAACTCAAAACTGTCACCAAGTATTCATAGTAATAATTTTGATGCCCATGAAAAATGTAAGATTCCCTGGCACTAAACCTACAAAATAAGTCGTTAAGGAATATAAAAAAATTTATTAAAATTGTAAAAAATAATAACAAATGATGAAAATTTATTAGGCCAATGCATTCTCTTATATATGCGAGGCGACCTATGGTATATAAGAGAATGCATTGGCACAGGGTATATGGGTTAATACAAAAATTGGACCTGGCACTGAAAGGGTTAAATGGACAAGTTCTTTGAAGTGGGTTCATGCAAAATAACATAAAATACCTAAAAAAAAACTATCATCAACAAATACATGAAAAAATAGATTGACTTCTTATTTTCATTATACTTTCAATACTGGCTCTCTGCATGGAGTGGGCCTAGTTAAGTCCCAACCCCATATATATTCTCACTTTGTTCAACGGGGTTGAGTCACACCTGTAATAATCATTTACAATTAACATTTTACTTGACTACATATAAAATGTCCTTCCTAATCCTTAATTGACAAAAATGCAATCTATTTAAGTTTACCAGAAACTCCACGTGAACGTTCTTGGTAGAGCTAAGAGCTAAGAGATAGGTATTAAAGCACCATTAAGCGATCACTGCTTAGCAACGGTTGCTAGGTACAGGGTTCATACAGGCAAGGCCAGATAAAATTCAAGGCCAATTCAAGGCTGAAAAACTTTGCCGAGCGCAGCGAGCCTTGCCACAACAGGCCGGGTGTCAGAAGCCAAATGGTTAACATTGTCATTTGGTGCAATCTCAGCCATTTCCTGGCACTTCAGGTTGCTGATTTACTCCTTCAAATTGTAGCCAAAAAGCATATTTTGAGATGACTTGGTACAATGGATTCAGTACTTGTGTTCGATTTGCGTTCCCGAGAGAAAGTCCTCGATCAAATGACACTGAATCGGTTGTTTCCCCTATCAAACTCCGCGATGACTAGAACTCAAGTACTTTTCAAGCTATTAGTGGGAAATTCAAGTACTTTTCAAGGAATACAATTCATTCAATGACTTTTAAAGGCCTGTATGAACCCTGTATGTAACTACCCGGTATTTAAACAAACTGACAATATTGGTAACCACATTGTTATTTCGCTTCAATATATGCATTATTTTGGTGGTCGGTCATCAAAATAACTAAAAGATGCATAATCTGAATTAACGCTCATCAAAGCTCAAATTGATCAGATATCAAATTTTAATTTGTTATTTCTCGAGATATGTACTTATTTGTGGTCTGGAATTTTTTTTTCAAGCGACGGTCTCGGACAAAATTGAAGATGAAGATGGATAACTCTAAAATCAAGTTTAAGTTTAAAACTGCTTCTTGTGCCTTGGCACCAAGATTGGCTATCGTCACTCTCGCAACACGGAAGTAAACCAGAACCCCCAAGTGACCTTCAATGTATTGCGACAATAAAAAAAATGTCAATATCTCAAATTTCTCAATCAATTCCGATACCCCTTTTGAATCTAATCATCCATTGGCTCCATTTGGCTGTCGTCAGTGTTGGGTTGACAGGTGCTCTATATATTTTAACTTAAATAAAACGCATGTGTTTCTATGCAAATATTTATGCATTCCGGTCCTAGGATAAGTTCCCCCGAGGGGTGACTTATCCAGGGGGGGGGGGGACATAACGTGGTACACCGGGTTAAGTGACATTATGGTTTATGTCAATATATTTGCATACCGGGTTGAGAGAGTTAATAACTCTCCAATAATGAAATTTTGCATGTCAAAACCATTGTTATTTAAACATTACTGTTACAGTGGAATTACATGTACCAATAAGATACCAAAGTTTAATAACAACTTGATGGTAAACATTGGTAAAGGTCAAAGCAATGAAAAATATTTTGAAATTCATATTTAGACTGAAATGTCTGAACTTACTACACGATTAGTGGTGTTTGTTGACATTCTACTTGAAATTTCGTTATTGGTGAACTATCAATAATAAACATAACAACAAAGTTTATCTATTTCTCCATGTTATTCTCAGTGGTGATGTTTTTCAGACTTTTATAATTTTTGCACATTTACTTGCTGCAAATGCATTGGGTCTCTTAACCCTTCCATGACTGGAGCTTCCTGAAATTTGTGCAAAACCCTGTTCCAATGCATTCTCTTATATATATGAGTCTCCGGGAGACTCGTATATATAAGAGAATGTGTTGGCCTAACAATATTTACCTTGACATTGTAAGCTAGTGCATGCTCTTATATATGCAAGGCTCTCTATGGCAGGGTCTGCGCTGGCCCGAAATTTACTTTTGCCAAATGAAAATAATATTTGCTAAATGCTGTTATGAGTTGCCAAATGCTATCAGTTTCTACAACAATGTTACTTTTATTTTGACTATTTCGACAATCCAATCAAACCAACATAACAAAGCAATTGTAGAAGGGTTTCTTCATCAGAAAGGCACATCGAAACAAAGAGGATTAGCTATGTAAACACCACAACCAGACAAACTAGCAATCCCTCTACTCGTCGATACTAATGATTTCAGATTGATAGAGGTGTTGACTTTTCATAACCTTATACATGTGTAAATCACCACTAATACCATTAATAATGAAAGAGTCTTCTGAAACGAATGGTATTGATTGACAAATAAATAAACTTTCTTGAGGAATAAAAAGTGACTTGCCAAAATTTTTGCCAAATGAAAATATTTTTTGCCAAATGTGAATTATTTTTGCCATTGGCAAATTTGGCAACGCGAACCATGCTCTATGGGAACTCACAAATATAAGAGCATGCACTGGCGCAGGATATTAATTTTAATGCTGCACCAGCGTAGCTCCCACCATGATAGGGTTAAGATAATTGCATCTGGATCTTTTGTGACTTCCTATAGCTTTCTAGTGGAGTGGTATTAGACCAGGATTCTCAATGGTACCAGTACCGATACCAGAACAATCGGTACTTGGACAATTTTCAATGTACCGGTACTGAGTGTTGATTACCGTGGTACAAGGTACTAGGCAGTACTCGAATTAGTATTCTATATACGTTCGTATAAGCAATGAATAACTTGATTTATATGTCATTTGCAGCGTTAACAAAACCAAATTCAAACCACAGCTTGTTATTGCTAAATAAATGGTGTTTGTATACATATGGCGACAATATTAGCATAGCAGCAAACCCGATTTGCAACTTGCCCCGACCAAACAGAAGGCAATGCGATCTATCGGTATTCGCAAAGAGTACTTATTTTGTCGCAATTGACTCCCGAAGTTGGATAATTTAAAATACAAACATTCGTCTGCGTATATCATCGGGTACCACGGTAGCCTCAACCCAAAGTGACCAATTAGCGATGCTTTTATGAAACATACACATACTGTGACCTAAACATAAAAGACAATTAAAAATGACCAATTGCTGACGTTATGGACAGTGTAGAGGAATGATAAAAGTGTGGAATGTACAGGACCATCGACTTAGAAACATTTAAAGCGATGATCCCTTATTTCACCAAAACGAAGAAATAGAGTCTTTGGATGGATATGTATATAGTTTTAACCATTTTATCGTCTTCATGCTGGAGACTTTTGGCTCCAAGCATCGCGGTGCGACAATACGCAAAAATTGCGGATGGCACCTATCAAGAAGAAGAAGAAGATTAGTACTAATCTAAATGCCTGGACAGTGAGTGATTAGTACTAATCTAAATGCCTGGACAGTGAAGAGGAGTGATTAGTACTAATCTAAATGCCTGGACAGTGAAGAGGAATGATTAGTACTCACATCGGTATTGATGTCAAGAGTATTCTTTCCTGGGTTATCAGGTAGTCCTGTATGCTTGCATTTAGCTTCATCCTTACAGCATGACTTTGGGACAGATTTCTTATCTTTTTGTTCATTCTCCCATGGAGTGGCGAACCAATCAGTGTAGTTAGTGATGCCACAACAATCTAGCTGAAATACAGAAAAACATTCATGCTATAGTAATGCCCTAAATAATCGACTCCTTAACCACAGCAGAATTATGGGTAATTTTTCAGGATTTAGTCGGAAATATGGTTTGTTGCCATTCATCGGAAAGCTCTCATTGATGAATGGCAACAAGCCATATTTCCAACTAAATCCTGAAAAGTTACCCATATTTCTGCTGTGGTTAAGGAGTCGATTATTTAGGGCATTACTGTATATGAGGTAAATTGTAAAACAAATGGTTGCACCCAATGTGCTGGCATACCACCACCATGGTACACTGAAACATGGGCAGGACAGAGCAGAGTCCCAATATAAATAATAAAAGGAGAATAACTCTAAATGGGGAAATACGAACATCAGAAACACTTCATTGAAAGCCCTTATGATGGTGAATCATCCACACTAAATTTCATTGATATCCTATAAGAATAACCCATGGCTGAGATGAGATATTCATGTGGACGAACAAAAACAAAACCATTATTACTCCAGAACTTAAAATGTCAACAACTTCATTTGGGACCTCTTTTGAAAGCACTCTTGATGGCAAACATCCATACTCAATTTCATTCAGATCTGAGAACCCATGGATGAGATATATGCCTGACAGATAAATGGACAGATGGATAGATGGATGGATGGGGGTATGATCAGGTAAAATCGTGACACTCCCAAGAGGAGGCAATAAAATATACTGAGTGAGGTTAATTCAGCAGGTTAACATTTCTATACTAAATGGATTCTCCCAGTCAGTTAAAAAAGTGTACATCGGAATGGTCTATTATTATCTATAGCAGATGACAGATATATAAAAGTACAGAATGAGTCCTAATTATTGAGGGAAACATTTTATAATAGATAATAAGTTCAAAATAACTGGAGCTTCCTGAAATTTTGCGACAACCCTGTGCCAATGCATTCTCTTATATCCTCGCATATATAAGAGAATACATAGGCCTAACAATATATACCTTGACCTTGTAAGCCAGTGCATTCTCTTATATATGAAAGGCTCCCTAAGCGAGACTCGAATATATAAGAGAATGCACTGGCACATGATGTTTTATGCTGCACCAGCACAGCTCCCATCATCAAATGGTTAAGGAATAGCATGTCCCAAGCTAATATAATAGTCAAATACGACACATCTGTTGAGTGGCTGTCAACTTACAAAGCAAAGCAACATATTGTATTTCAACGTCAAACCAGTCTTAGGCCATGCAAAGTCAATTTCCAATTTCTCAGGACAAAAATGTTTCAAAAGCATGCAAGTGTGCAGTTTTCAATTTATTTTTTTATTTCTGGGGCACACGCCAATGAAGCATTCCACCTCTGTGTTGGCTAGCTCCAGGTTAAATTTGAGTCGCCGTGGCCAAGGACGCCGGAGAAGGCGGGCATGCAGGGGCACTTGCCCTGGCCCAGGGGAGACAAGTGGGACAAGTGCCCACCTGATTGGTTTGCCCCCACTTGCCCTTTGGTGCTTCTGGCGTCCCTGCCCGTGGCCTGTTTTATTTCATGAATGTGTCCATAAAAAGTTAGTTGATAGATTCCATGTGATTTATTTCTTCAACAAGACAGTCAATGACTGTGGGGTCGCTCACCAGACTGCAAAGACTGATAAGACTGGGACTCTGGAGACCAAAACAGTGAGCACTTTTCATAATCACTTTAAAAGAAGTAGATTTAAACAGGATATGTGGCTAGAGAGACTTCAAGTATGTAGCTTGGTAAAAAATCACCTTGAAATTGCCAACTGTACACTACTGATCACCCCCTTCCTCCAGCTCAACAAGTCCCCTCCCGACCGGGATCCAGACTCCCAAGTCTTAGGTTGGAATTTCACAACCGACACCTCAAACTTTCTCAATTGTTGGAAATTTCCAATCTCACAAGCGCCTTTTTCTAAAACCATTTAAACATGTTTGAACCCCAATTATCCATGGACCCAAAACACAATACATGTATGTCAGACCAATCAGTCAGGTGGTTCCAAGGTAGATGTTTTAATGAATTTGGTATTTCTATGATTTTATTGGACACAAAAGTGTTAACTCCCCATAGACTGCAATTTCTTGACAGGTTGACCTCATTTTAACAAATCTGTATCTCAGTCACTAAAGGATCTTCCTGATTCCTCCATACTATATGTAAGCTAAATAGTCCAAAATCCCTTGAGAAGACATTTTAAGAATTACTATAGAGACATATAGTTATGTCCCTGGTCCCACCCTTTTAACCTGGTGACCCCATCTGAATAAATTTGAATCCCAGACACCAAAGAACCCTTCATACATATCATAAATATCAGTCAAATAGACCTGATGGTCCTTGTGAAGGAAGCATATTAAGAGGGAAACTGTCCTTCGCTTGGCCCCTATTTGACCAGGTGACCCCATTAAAAAAATCTGAATTGCAGTCAAGGAAGAACATTCCATTCTATATAAGCCAACTAGTTCTTGCAAACATATTTTAAGAATTACTATGTAGTGAAATAGTTAAGTCTCTTGCTCTGCCCTTATTTGACTTTGTGATCCCATTTTCACAAATCTGATAAGGATAAAAATTAAGTTCCCCAGTTGAAGTTGGTGATATTCACCCATTGGGCACCTCATTTATGAATTTTATCTTCTGCAAATTAGGGGATATAGAAACTTCCTAGAAGGGAAATTTAACTAACAACAATGTAAATTTGATACTATAGATACTTCCCAGAAGATGAGGCCTAAGCAGAATGAGGTCGTCAGAGGGTGAATTTGGTGATGCTAGCCTGCTGTGCCGGATAGCATCACAAAAAGCGTGTCTGTTCCTACATTGTGTATGCCTGGCCTCAAGCAACACAATGTATTATACAACAAGCCTTGAAATAGTGTGATAGTGTGTCTGTCATTTGCAGAGTGAGGTCCCCAGAGGGTGAATTTAGTGACGCTAAATTCACCCTCTGGGGACCTCATTCTGATAAAGTCCTCAACTGCTATGGAAGACCTAGAATAAAATTGAATTTCCCCAGTTGAAGTTGGTGATGTTCACCCATTGGGCCCCTCAATTATGAATTTTATCTTCTGCAAATTAGGGGATATAGAAACTTCCTAGAAGGGAAATTTAACTAACAACAATGTAAATTTGATACTATAGATACTTCCCAGAAGATGAGGCCTAAGCAGAATGAGGTCCCCAAATGGTGAATTTGGTGATGCTAGCCTTGAATCAAGCTTTGAAATAGTCTGTCTGTTATTTGCAGAATGAGGTACCCAGAGGGTGAATTTAGTGAGGCTATCCTGCACAGAGGGCTAGTATCACTAAATTCACCCTCTGGGGACCTCATTCTGATAAGGCCCTCAACTGCTATGGAAGACCTAGAATAAGATTGAAGTTCCCCAGTTGAAATTGGTGATGTTCACCCATTGGGCACCTCAATCATGAATTTTATCTTCTGCAAATTAAGGGATACAGAAACTTCCAGGAAGGGAAATTTAACTAACAACAATGTCAATTTGATACTATAGATACTTCCCAGAAGATGAGGCCTAAGCAGAATGAGATCTTGAGACTCTAGATACTTCCCAGAAGATGAGGCCTAAGCGGAATAAGGTTCTCAGAGGGTGTATTTGGTTATGCTAGCCTGCTGTGTAGGATAGCGTCACTAAATTCACCCTCTGGGAACCTCATTCTACAAATGCCAGGCACTCTTTGAGAAAATGAAATTAATCTGATTTTAATGACCACTGAGTGATAATATAAACAACAAGGGTGCTTCATTGATAACACCATTAATCTCATTTAAATTATGGATGACATGAATACACTCCCTGGGGACTCTGTCTAAGGCTGCAGCAGCTCTCTTTATCTCTCTATCTGCCTTGCCATGTGTCATGTCTATCAGTTCATAGGAGAGTTGCCTTGTAATGGAAATTTAAATAAATATACTTTATTTACCTGTGAGTTAGGATATGAGATAGGGTGGAATGCTGTTGGTTGGGGGTGGGGTTCTGGGTCATGTGGGGGGGGTGATATTTTTTGTTTGTATGTTAAATTGATCAAGGAGTTCCTGAATTTTTTATTATTTTTTGGGGAATTATGGCCCTGGCTCCACCACTATTTGACCCAGTGACCCCATTTGAACAAATCTGAACCCCAGTCATTCAATGACCCCACATACCAAATATAAACTAAATCGGCTTAATGGTTATTGACAAGAAGTCGTTATAAGAATTACCAAGGAGGAATATAGTTATGGCCCTGGTTTCGCAACTGTTTGACACAGTGACCTCAAATATTAATGACAGTCACCTAGGGAACATCCACCCCAAATATGATCAAAATGCAAAAATGTAATTTTTTGGTTTTTAGAGTTATGTCCCTGGCTCTGCCCCTAATTGACCCAGTGACCCAATTTGAACAAATCTGATTCCCAGTCACCCAAGGTCCCTCAGTACCAAATATAAGCTAATTCGGCCCAATATTTTTGTAGAAGAAGTCATTGTAAGAATTATTATGAGTTATGGCCCTGGTTTCTCAACTAATTGACCGGGTGACCTCATTTGAACAAATCTGAACACCAGTCACCCAAGGACCCTCCATACCAAATATTAGCTAAATCGGCACAATGGTTATGGACAAGAAGTTGTTGTAAGAATTACTGTGGAGGAATAGAATTATGGCCCTGGTTTCGCAACTATTTGACCCAGTGACCTCATTTGAACAAATCTGAATGAGAGTCACCTAGGGAACATCCACACCAAATATGAACCAATTTGGTATGATGGTTTCAGAGGAGAAGATGTTTAAAAAAAAAGTTGACGGACGGACAGACAGACGGACAGACGGACGGACGGACGACGGACGAGGGGTGATGACTATAGCTCCACCGGAGACTTCGTCTCAGGTGAGCTAAAAATCACCCAATAAAACAACTTTGACACATTTTTTATTGAGTTTGCAGACTCAAAAATGTGCATGTTCAACACCTGGTTACAAATTGCAATAATAGAATCGGGAATTTGAAACGGGGAAACAGGTCTCAGTTCTGCACAGTTTGTATCAAAGGTAGTTATTTCGTACCGATTACAATTTTTTCCAACATATCAGACACGATTAAAAAGGTTTCATGCATATGATTTCCAGACCATATGCACGGGCCTGAGAAACAGGAAATTTACTTTGAATGCCTTAAGTTTTCTCCTACAAAATAGGTCAGTCAGGGGCTATCTATTTCCTTCCTTGACATATATTCCTTAAGTGTCACATTAACCTAGTTAGTAATATGTATTAAGCTGTATTAATAGTTGGCCTCTAATCTCCATAATCTCCTTGATAATTGCAATAACACATGTCAATACAGCTTAACACATTGACATGTTGCATAGACCCTCAGTGAATGTCAAATTTTTTGGGGTTGTTCCATAGCCGTGTAATATATGTCGTGGACACCATCATCATCATGACACCATCATCATAATAAGAGCTAGCCCAAGTGAGCATAGTTTCGACTCCCGATATGAGTCAGGCCGAGAATTACAACCAGAAAAGACTATTCGGGAGTGAGTTTTAAGGCTGATTTCATCATGAGAGATGTAAATACCGTCCAAAAAAACCGGGCTCTGTCGAAATGGATGAAAATTACTAATTGGTCTTTAACCCTTTACCCAACAGAACGGCCCTGTGCCAATGCATTCTCTTATATATGCGAGTCGACCATAGGTCGCCTCGCATATATAAGAGAATGCATTGGCTTAACACATTAAAAATTATAAAATTGTTAAAGAATGTAAGTAAAAATGGTAAAAAAAATATTTTTTTTAGGCCAATGCATTCTCTTATATATGCGAGGCGACCTATGGTCGACTCGCATATATAAGAGAATGCATTGGCACAGGGCATAACTGTAACCATCACAATATGGTCAATGAGCCGGTTCCAATGATATCCATATTTGTATGGTTCTATTGAGACAGACTGAAGATATTTTAGGCTGTTGAAGCTTTATTTGGCCGGTTTTGGCCGTTTTGTTGGGTAAAGGGTTAATGGTGTACCATCTCGTTGGCAATATTACATTAATCTAGTAATAAATCACATTTTACATATTCTGGGCACCAAATTATGTTGAAAGATGCATGGTGTTAAATGGCTCCGATTTACTCTGTAAATTATTGAAACTTATCAGCTGCTTTCAACTCTCTGCACTGCAGTAAGACAAACACTTTTTATTTTTAGTGTATTATGTTAGAATTTATAAACAAATGTTCACATTTAACAAAAGACTTGAAGATATGATCAAAACTCCAATAGAAATTTATATACAGTACTGAAAGCAGCGGATCGATCTGACGGAATAGCTCATGAAAGTGGAAATATAGCATTGACTAGTCAATTAATAGAATTTCAATGCAAATATCAACTGAATCTATTTTAAATCCAATACAAAACATATCTGTGATTTTATTAAACACGCCTTTGAATTACGAAAGAAGAAAGTAGATAAGGACACTATAAACTAATATGAGCTCATGCTTGTTGGATAGTAATTATGTATGTCTACATACAGCTACAAGTATATTATATTTCTTATGCTCCATATATATGTTCAAAATTTATTTATTTGTCTGTATCTGAATAAATCAAACATGTTTTAACATGGGCTTTTTCCAATAAAGATTGATTGATTGATTGTATTAGGTAAGAAGTAAAAATGGACACAGTCTTTATTGCAGACAAAGCAGGACCCAGTTTATCTTTTAAGGTGATAATTTCCATCACCATCTCAATAACTCTTTCTGAGACTAAACTCATTCTGACAAAGGCATGCGAATATGGTGCCGGTCATTTGCAGAATGAGGTCCCAGAGGGTGAATTTAGTGACACTACCCAACAGAATGGGCTAGCATCACTAAATTCACCCTCCGGGGACCTCATTCTGCTTAGGCCTCATCTTTGGAAAGTATATTTATTATCATATTAATAAGTTTTTAGTTTCTTTAGAAAGTTTCTTTTTTGTTAGTATAGTTTTTCTATATCCCCAAATTGGCAGACGACACATTGCAAAATCAGGGTGCCCAATGTGTGCACATCACAATATTCACCATCGGGGAACTTAAATCTGAGTCTTGGTCTCCTATAGCAGATAAGGCATAATCACAGAGGGTTAATTTGTTGATGCTAGCCCGCTGTGCGGGGTAGCATCACTAAATTCACCCTCTGGGGACCTCATTCTGCAAATATCTGGCACCGTATTCTCAGGCCTGTTCTGAAACAATTCTGCTTATGATGTTTGACTATTCTGTGTAATTTTCACTAGTTTGTTTTAGTGCACAAGCCCTGGTGCAGGGTTGGTTCCTCTAATGCAAGCCTGGAAACGTGTCTGAGATTTACAAAATGAGGTCCCCAGAGGATGAATTTAGTGATGTTATCCCGCACAGTGGGCTAGCATCACCAAATTCACCCTCTGCTCACCTCTCGGACCGCCTTCTGTTTTAGGCCTCATCTTCAGGGAAGTAGCTATAGTCTCAAATTAACAATGTTTTTGGTTACTTTTTATTTTCTGTTCTGTTTCTATATCCCCTAATTAGCAGAAGATAAATTGAAATGATTCGAAATAATCGAAATTACTAATTAACATCACCAACTTCAACTGGAGAACTTCATTCTGATCGTAGGTCTCCCATAGCAGTTGAGGACTAAACAGAATGAGGTTCCCAGTGGGTGAATTTGGTGATGCTAGCCCAATGTGCGGGATAGCATCACTAAATTCATACTCTGGGAACCTCATTCTGCAAATGTCAGACAGACTATATCCAGTCTTGCTCTAATGGATTGTGATATATGATTTGCTGTGATTACTTCTGGTAAGAGGGCAAGAATGAACCTCTGGGAGAAACTCAATTACTGCAAATATCTAGTTTTGTTAAATGTTTAACTTTTTTAGGAGCAAGAGCGCCACTCTTGGTCCTGAAGAAGTTAAACATTTAACGAAAGCACCAGATCAGAAAGGATATACTCAGTAATTGAGTCCCCGCCTGGAGGTCCTCATCCTCTAATCTAATAATTTCACTTAATTACTTGAATATGGCCACAAACATCTCGTTCACACAGTGAGTGGTTATTGCAGAGGACGCCACACACACAGGCACCAAAAAGACCACTCACACAAATCTGGAATAAGTAACAACCTCCACAGCAGATAACAGGCGAAAACGCAACAGTATACCATGCATATGTGCCTACAAAAAGGGTACTTTTCCGCAAAAAAGGGTATTTTCTCCGCAAACTCGGGAAAATAACCATAAATTCATTGTGGCAAAAATCCCTATTTTAATGGTATTTTTTGTTTTTTATGGCCGTTTTGTGATAAAATTGACCAAAAATTAATATTCCTTGTGAAATTGGTGGTATTTGGACCAAAAAAGTTACATTTTGCTATAAAAACACGAGATTAAACACACAAAAAGCATTTTCTGTCTCCAGAAAAAGGGCAAGTCCTGCCCCCGCTCGCCCCCTTTGGTCAAGGGCAGGGGGGTCAGCTGCCCCCCTCTTCCGGCACCCCTGGTCATGGAAACTACAAGGAAGGCACAAATACGTTACCATAATACCAGTTACTCTGCTTTTCACACAGAACAGACACTATGACTACAAAACTCACATTGCAACCAACGAGATATTGGGTTAATTGTTTCCCATGTACTCTCCGAACCCTACAGCCAGTTGGAATGAACAAGCAGGACTTTTAGTCACTTCTCAATTCAAAATTACTGTTTGATTTCCCAATCTAAAATCACTTTATCATCTTTATGTGTACTGAACACACCTGTCGCTGCAAGAAGTCCACGGCTTCTGTTTTATCCTCATTTCCTTTAATACCATATTCATGGTAGGCTCCCTTCAAACCCTCCTTGAAGCCATTTTCCAGCTGAAAATAGACACCAAATCATATAAATGCATGATGAAAATAACATACAGAACACAATAACAATGAATAATTTACTACTTTTGGGCACCAAAATAAATATTTGCATGCCCTACATGAAGTCAAAACATATTACAAATTCCTCTTTTGAAAGCAAGTTGAAATCTGATGATCAAAGCCTGATACTAGTACTAATGGGCCCATGGGTACAATCTAATTGTTTTCTGGTAGTCTTATGGCTATAAATTGGATGTGGCATCTATAGGGAGCTAAACGTTAGCAACAATTGTGGGGAGGTAGTACCACATCCATGGAAATACAACCTCAGCATGTGGCAATTGGAATGGCAGCTGCTCCATTTAAACTGCCACAGCCATAGATCTAAATGCTAGCCTTAAATCTATGGTGTGACTTCATTCGGTGTCATTTGATGAAGTTATAAAAAAGTTAGAGAAAGCACAGTTTTCTCTATGTGTAAAATGAATTGCTGAAACACACTTTTAGATTATATCATATTTATGTGGAGAATGCATGAATTATTTTTTATTTGCGAGGTATGCTTAGTAACTTCCAAATCCATAACATAAACATACATGTAAGTGGCCTATGAGTACATTCTTGTGCGAAGACGTGACCTTGCATGCACAGGTCAGCCATTGCAACAAACTTGAAAGTCCAAACTGCAGACGGATGTCATTAATATGCAGACAGTGTAATGTGTATACTACAGTATGGTGACATCACCACTTAATTTAACCCTTTCATGATGGGAGCTGCGATGCTGCAGCATTACAAGTGCATTCTCTTAAATATTCGAGTCTCCCATAGGGAGCCTAGCATATATAAGAGAATGCATTGGCTTAACAAGGTCAAGGTGAATATTATTAGGCCAATGTATTCTCTTATATATGCGAGGCTCCCTATGGGAGACTCACATATATAAGAGAATGCATTGGCACAGGGTTTTTGCAAAATTTCAGGAAGCTCTTGTCATGAAAGGGTTAATAAAAGAGTCTATATCTATGGTGCCAAAGATATAGTTAGACACTTCAAATTGTTGGATTTGCAAAGAAAAATAATGTTGTGGTAAATTCAAATTTCTTCGAAAAAACTTACTATGGGTGACAGCTCATACTATTATTATCCAAAATAATGATAATGAAAGTGTCAATGACACTGTAGCTCAACTTGGAAAGGGAATAATTTAATATATGACAGTCAATGGAGCGATTAGGAATGTGGAAAGTTGAATGTCTAATACTAGTTTATAGACATGAAGAGAAAAGTAAAATCCAAGATGGCTGCTGGCGGCCATGTTTTCGGCCGAATGACCCCAAAATGAGTCGTTCCCATCTACATGTCATCGTTAACATCAATGACAAATTTTATGACGATCAGACTAAAGGTACGACCTGTAGCCCATGCTATAGAATTTAGTCATACAAAGAGTAAAATCCAAGATGGCTGCTGGCGGCCATGTTTTTTGGCCGATTGACCCCAAAATGACTCGTTCCAATCTACATGTCATTGTTAACATCCATGACAAATTTGATGATGATCAGATTAAAGGTACGACCTGTAGCCCATGCTAAAGAATTTAGTCATACAAAGAGTAAAATCCAAGATGGCTGCTGGCGGCCACGTTTTTTCCGCCAAATGACCCCAAAATTACTCGTTTCCATCTACATATCAACATTAACATCCAGGACAAATTTCATGATGATCAGACGAATCGTACGACCTGTCGCCCGTGCTAATGGATTAAATTTTGAAATCCAAGATGGCCGCTGGCGGCCATGTTTTTTGTCTGAATGACCCCAAAATGACTTGTTCCCATTTACATTCCAATTTCAACAGCCATGAAAAATTTTATGATGATCAGACTAAAGGTACGACCTGCAGCCCGTGATAAAGAATTTAGTCATACAAAGAGTAAAATCTAAGATGGCTGCTGGTGGCCATGTTTTTTGGCCGAATGACCCCAAAATTACTTGTTCCCATCTACATGTAAATATTATCATCCATGACAAATTTCATGATGATCAGACAATCAGTACGACCTGTGGCCCGTGCTAATGGATTAAATTTTGAAATCCAAGATGGCTGCTGGCGGCCATGTTTTTTGTCCGAATGACCCCAAAATGACTCGTTCCCATCTACATTCCAATATCAACAGCCATGACAAATTTTATACTGATCAGACTAAAGGTACGACCTGTAGCCCGTGCTAAAGGATTTAGTCATACAAAGAGTAAAATCCAAGATGGCTGCTGACGGCCATGTTTTTTGGCCGAATGACCCCAAAATGACTCGTTCCCATCTACATGTCATTATTAACATTCTTGACAAATTTTATGATGATCAGACTAAAAGTAGGACCTGTAGCCCGTGCTAAAGGATTTAGTCATGCAAAGAGTAAAATCCAAGACGGCTGCTGGCGGCCATGTTTTTTGGCCGATTGACCCCAAAATGACTCGTTCCAATCTACATGTCATTGTTAACATCCATGACAAATTTTATGATGATCAGACTAAAGGTACCACCTGTAGCCCGTGCTAAAGAATGTAGTCATACAAAGAGTAAAATCCAAGATGGCTGCTGGCGGCCATGTTTTTGGGCCGAATGACCCCAAAATTACTCGTTCCCATCTACATGTCAATATTAACATCCATGACAAATTTCATGATGATCAGACGAACAGTGCGACCTGTGGCCCGTGCTAATGGATTGAATTTTGAAAACAAAGATGGCCACTGGCGGCCATGTTTTTTGTCCGAATGACCCCAAAATGACTCGTTCCCATCTACATTCCAATTTCAACAACCATGATAAATTTCATGATTATCAGACTAAAGGTACGACCTGTAGCCCGTGCTAAAGGATTTAGTCATGCAAAGAGTAAAATCCAAGACGGCTGCTGGCGGCCATGTTTTTCGGCCGAATGACCCCAAAATTACTCGTTTCCATCTACATATCAACATTAACATCCAGGACAAATTTCATGATGATCAGACGAATCGTACGACCTGTGGCCCGTGCTAATGGATTAAATTTTGAAATCCAAGATGGCCGCTGGCGGCCATGTTTTTTGTCTGAATGACCCCAAAATGACTTGTTCCCATTTACATTCCAATTTCAACAGCCATGAAAAATTTTATGATGATCAGACTAAAGGTACGACCTGTAGCCCGTGCTAAAGGATTTAGTCATACAAAGAGTAAAATCCAAGATGGCTGCTGGCGGCCATCTTTTTTGGCCGAATGACCCCAAAATGACTCGTTCCCATCTACATGTCATTATTAACATTCACGAAAATTTTTATGATGATCAGACTAAAGATACAACCTGTAGTCCGTGCTAAAGGATTTAGTCATACAAAGAGTAAAATCCAAGATGGCTGCTGGCGACCATGTTTTTTGGCCGATTGACCCCAAGATTACTCGTTCCCATCTACATGTCATTGTTAACATCCATGACAAATTTTATGATGATCAGACTAAAGGTACGACCTGCAGCCCGTGATAAAGAATTTAGTCATACAAAGAGTAAAATCTAAGATGGCTGCTGGTGGCCATGTTTTTTGGCCGAATGACCCCAAAATTACTCGTTCCCATCTACATGTAAATATTATCATCCATGACAAATTTCATGATGATCAGACAATCAGTACGACCTGTGGCCCGTGCTAATGGATTAAATTTTGAAATCCAAGATGGCCGCTGGCGGCCATGTTTTTTGTCCGAATGACCCCAAAATGACTCGTTCCCATCTACATTCCAATATCAACAGCCATGACAAATTTTATAATGATCAGACTAAAGGTACGACCTGTAGCCCGTGCTAAAGGATTTAGTCATACAAAGAGTAAAATCCAAGATGGCTGCTGACGGCCATGTTTTTTGGCCGAATGACCCCAAAATGACTCGTTCCCATCTACATGTCATTATTAACATTCTTGACAAATTTTATGATGATCAGACTAAAAGTAGGACCTGTAGCCCGTGCTAAAGGATTTAGTCATGCAAAGAGTAAAATCCAAGACGGCTGCTGGCGGCCATGTTTTTTGGCCGATTGACCCCAAAATGACTCGTTCCAATCTACATGTCATTGTTAACATCCATGACAAATTTTATGATGATCAGACTAAAGGTACCACCTGTAGCCCGTGCTAAAGAATGTAGTCATACAAAGAGTAAAATCCAAGATGGCTGCTGGCGGCCATGTTTTTGGGCCGAATGACCCCAAAATTACTCGTTCCCATCTACATGTCAATATTAACATCCATGACAAATTTCATGACGATCAGACGAACAGTGCGACCTGTGGCCCGTGCTAATGGATTGAATTTTGAAAACAAAGATGGCCACTGGCGGCCATGTTTTTTGTCCGAATGACCCCAAAATGACTCGTTCCCATCTACATTCCAATTTCAACAACCATGATAAATTTCATGATTATCAGACTAAAGGTACGACCTGTAGCCCGTGCTAAAGGATTTAGTCATGCAAAGAGTAAAATCCAAGACGGCTGCTGGCGGCCATGTTTTTCGGCCGAATGACCCCAAAATGACTCGTTCCCATCTACATGTCATTATTAACATTCTTGACAAATTTTATGATGATCAGACTAAAAGTAGGACCTGTAGCCCGTGCTAAAGGATTTAGTCATGCAAAGAGTAAAATCCAAGATGGCTGCTGGCGGCCATGTTTTTGGGCCGAATGACCCCAAAATTACTCGTTCCCATCTACATGTCAATATTAACATCCATGACAAATTTCATGACGATCAGACGAACAGTGCGACCTGTGGCCCGTGCTAATGGATTGAATTTTGAAAACAAAGATGGCCACTGGCGGCCATGTTTTTTGTCCGAATGACCCCAAAATGACTCGTTCCCATCTACATTCCAATTTCAACAACCATGATAAATTTCATGATTATCAGACTAAAGGTACGACCTGTAGCCCGTGCTAAAGGATTTAGTCATACAAAGAGTAAAATCCAAGATGACTGCTGGCGGCCATGTTTTTTGCCCGAATAACCCAAAAATGACTCGTTCCCATCTACATGTCATTGTTAACATCCATGACAAATTTTATGACGATCTGACTAAAGGTACGACCTGTAGCCCGTGCTAAAGGATTTAGTCATACAAAGAGTAAAATCCAAGATGGCTGCTGGCGGCCATCTTTTTTGGCCGAATGGCCCCAAAATGACTCGTTCCCATCTACATTCCAATATCAACAGCCATGACAAATTTTATAATGATCAGACTAAAGGTACGACCTGTAGCCCGTGCTAAAGGATTTAGTCATACAAAGAGTAAAATCCAAGATGGCTGCTGACGGCCATGTTTTTTGGCCGAATGACCCCAAAATGACTCGTTCCCATCTACATGTCATTATTAACATTCTTGACAAATTTTATGATGATCAGACTAAAAGTAGGACCTGTAGCCCGTGCTAAAGGATTTAGTCATGCAAAGAGTAAAATCCAAGACGGCTGCTGGTGGCCATGTTTTTTGGCCGATTGACCCCAAAATGACTCGTTCCAATCTACATGTCATTGTTAACATCCATGACAAATTTTATGATGATCAGACTAAAGGTACCACCTGTAGCCCGTGCTAAAGAATGTAGTCATACAAAGAGTAAAATCCAAGATGGCTGCTGGCGGCCATGTTTTTTGGGCCGAATGACCCCAAAATTACTCGTTCCCATCTACATGTCAATATTAACATCCATGACAAATTTCATGATGATCAGACGAACAGTGCGACCTGTGGCCCGTGCTAATGGATTGAATTTTGAAAACAAAGATGGCCACTGGCGGCCATGTTTTTTGTCCGAATGACCCCAAAATGACTCGTTCCCATCTACATTCCAATTTCAACAACCATGATAAATTTCATGATTATCAGACTAAAGGTACGACCTGTAGCCCGTGCTAAAGGATTTAGTCATGCAAAGAGTAAAATCCAAGACGGCTGCTGGCGGCCATGTTTTTCGGCCGAATGACCCCAAAATTACTCGTTTCCATCTACATATCAACATTAACATCCAGGACAAATTTCATGATGATCAGACGAATCGTACGACCTGTGGCCCGTGCTAATGGATTAAATTTTGAAATCCAAGATGGCCGCTGGCGGCCATGTTTTTTGTCTGAATGACCCCAAAATGACTTGTTCCCATTTACATTCCAATTTCAACAGCCATGAAAAATTTTATGATGATCAGACTAAAGGTACGACCTGTAGCCCGTGCTAAAGGATTTAGTCATACAAAGAGTAAAATCCAAGATGGCTGCTGGCGGCCATCTTTTTTGGCCGAATGACCCCAAAATGACTCGTTCCCATCTACATGTCATTATTAACATTCACGAAAAATTTTATGATGATCAGACTAAAGATACAACCTGTAGTCCGTGCTAAAGGATTTAGTCATACAAAGAGTAAAATCCAAGATGGCTGCTGGCGACCATGTTTTTTGGCCGATTGACCCCAAGATTACTCGTTCCCATCTACATGTCATTGTTAACATCCATGACAAATTTTATGATGATCAGACTAAAGGTACGACCTGCAGCCCGTGATAAAGAATTTAGTCATACAAAGAGTAAAATCTAAGATGGCTGCTGGTGGCCATGTTTTTTGGCCGAATGACCCCAAAATTACTCGTTCCCATCTACATGTAAATATTATCATCCATGACAAATTTCATGATGATCAGACAATCAGTACGACCTGTGGCCCGTGCTAATGGATTAAATTTTGAAATCCAAGATGGCCGCTGGCGGCCATGTTTTTTGTCCGAATGACCCCAAAATGACTCGTTCCCATCTACATTCCAATATCAACAGCCATGACAAATTTTATAATGATCAGACTAAAGGTACGACCTGTAGCCCGTGCTAAAGGATTTAGTCATACAAAGAGTAAAATCCAAGATGGCTGCTGACGGCCATGTTTTTTGGCCGAATGACCCCAAAATGACTCGTTCCCATCTACATGTCATTATTAACATTCTTGACAAATTTTATGATGATCAGACTAAAAGTAGGACCTGTAGCCCGTGCTAAAGGATTTAGTCATGCAAAGAGTAAAATCCAAGACGGCTGCTGGCGGCCATGTTTTTTGGCCGATTGACCCCAAAATGACTCGTTCCAATCTACATGTCATTGTTAACATCCATGACAAATTTTATGATGATCAGACTAAAGGTACCACCTGTAGCCCGTGCTAAAGAATGTAGTCATACAAAGAGTAAAATCCAAGATGGCTGCTGGCGGCCATGTTTTTGGGCCGAATGACCCCAAAATTACTCGTTCCCATCTACATGTCAATATTAACATCCATGACAAATTTCATGACGATCAGACGAACAGTGCGACCTGTGGCCCGTGCTAATGGATTGAATTTTGAAAACAAAGATGGCCACTGGCGGCCATGTTTTTTGTCCGAATGACCCCAAAATGACTCGTTCCCATCTACATTCCAATTTCAACAACCATGATAAATTTCATGATTATCAGACTAAAGGTACGACCTGTAGCCCGTGCTAAAGGATTTAGTCATGCAAAGAGTAAAATCCAAGACGGCTGCTGGCGGCCATGTTTTTCGGCCGAATGACCCCAAAATGACTCGTTCCCATCTACATGTCATTATTAACATTCTTGACAAATTTTATGATGATCAGACTAAAAGTAGGACCTGTAGCCCGTGCTAAAGGATTTAGTCATGCAAAGAGTAAAATCCAAGATGGCTGCTGGCGGCCATGTTTTTGGGCCGAATGACCCCAAAATTACTCGTTCCCATCTACATGTCAATATTAACATCCATGACAAATTTCATGACGATCAGACGAACAGTGCGACCTGTGGCCCGTGCTAATGGATTGAATTTTGAAAACAAAGATGGCCACTGGCGGCCATGTTTTTTGTCCGAATGACCCCAAAATGACTCGTTCCCATCTACATTCCAATTTCAACAACCATGATAAATTTCATGATTATCAGACTAAAGGTACGACCTGTAGCCCGTGCTAAAGGATTTAGTCATACAAAGAGTAAAATCCAAGATGACTGCTGGCGGCCATGTTTTTTGCCCGAATAACCCAAAAATGACTCGTTCCCATCTACATGTCATTGTTAACATCCATGACAAATTTTATGACGATCTGACTAAAGGTACGACCTGTAGCCCGTGCTAAAGGATTTAGTCATACAAAGAGTAAAATCCAAGATGGCTGCTGGCGGCCATCTTTTTTGGCCGAATGGCCCCAAAATGACTCGTTCCCATCTACATTCCAATATCAACAGCCATGACAAATTTTATAATGATCAGACTAAAGGTACGACCTGTAGCCCGTGCTAAAGGATTTAGTCATACAAAGAGTAAAATCCAAGATGGCTGCTGACGGCCATGTTTTTTGGCCGAATGACCCCAAAATGACTCGTTCCCATCTACATGTCATTATTAACATTCTTGACAAATTTTATGATGATCAGACTAAAAGTAGGACCTGTAGCCCGTGCTAAAGGATTTAGTCATGCAAAGAGTAAAATCCAAGACGGCTGCTGGCGGCCATGTTTTTTGGCCGATTGACCCCAAAATGACTCGTTCCAATCTACATGTCATTGTTAACATCCATGACAAATTTTATGATGATCAGACTAAAGGTACCACCTGTAGCCCGTGCTAAAGAATGTAGTCATACAAAGAGTAAAATCCAAGATGGCTGCTGGCGGCCATGTTTTTGGGCCGAATGACCCCAAAATTACTCGTTCCCATCTACATGTCAATATTAACATCCATGACAAATTTCATGACGATCAGACGAACAGTGCGACCTGTGGCCCGTGCTAATGGATTGAATTTTGAAAACAAAGATGGCCACTGGCGGCCATGTTTTTTGTCCGAATGACCCCAAAATGACTCGTTCCCATCTACATTCCAATTTCAACAACCATGATAAATTTCATGATTATCAGACTAAAGGTACGACCTGTAGCCCGTGCTAAAGGATTTAGTCATGCAAAGAGTAAAATCCAAGACGGCTGCTGGCGGCCATGTTTTTCGGCCGAATGACCCCAAAATGACTCGTTCCCATCTACATGTCATTATTAACATTCTTGACAAATTTTATGATGATCAGACTAAAAGTAGGACCTGTAGCCCGTGCTAAAGGATTTAGTCATGCAAAGAGTAAAATCCAAGATGGCTGCTGGCGGCCATGTTTTTGGGCCGAATGACCCCAAAATTACTCGTTCCCATCTACATGTCAATATTAACATCCATGACAAATTTCATGACGATCAGACGAACAGTGCGACCTGTGGCCCGTGCTAATGGATTGAATTTTGAAAACAAAGATGGCCACTGGCGGCCATGTTTTTTGTCCGAATGACCCCAAAATGACTCGTTCCCATCTACATTCCAATTTCAACAACCATGATAAATTTCATGATTATCAGACTAAAGGTACGACCTGTAGCCCGTGCTAAAGGATTTAGTCATACAAAGAGTAAAATCCAAGATGACTGCTGGCGGCCATGTTTTTTGCCCGAATAACCCAAAAATGACTCGTTCCCATCTACATGTCATTGTTAACATCCATGACAAATTTTATGACGATCTGACTAAAGGTACGACCTGTAGCCCGTGCTAAAGGATTTAGTCATACAAAGAGTAAAATCCAAGATGGCTGCTGGCGGCCATCTTTTTTGGCCGAATGGCCCCAAAATGACTCGTTCCCATCTACATTCCAATATCAACAGCCATGACAAATTTTATAATGATCAGACTAAAGGTACGACCTGTAGCCCGTGCTAAAGGATTTAGTCATACAAAGAGTAAAATCCAAGATGGCTGCTGACGGCCATGTTTTTTGGCCGAATGACCCCAAAATGACTCGTTCCCATCTACATGTCATTATTAACATTCTTGACAAATTTTATGATGATCAGACTAAAAGTAGGACCTGTAGCCCGTGCTAAAGGATTTAGTCATGCAAAGAGTAAAATCCAAGACGGCTGCTGGTGGCCATGTTTTTTGGCCGATTGACCCCAAAATGACTCGTTCCAATCTACATGTCATTGTTAACATCCATGACAAATTTTATGATGATCAGACTAAAGGTACCACCTGTAGCCCGTGCTAAAGAATGTAGTCATACAAAGAGTAAAATCCAAGATGGCTGCTGGCGGCCATGTTTTTGGGCCGAATGACCCCAAAATTACTCGTTCCCATCTACATGTCAATATTAACATCCATGACAAATTTCATGATGATCAGACGAACAGTGCGACCTGTGGCCCGTGCTAATGGATTGAATTTTGAAAACAAAGATGGCCACTGGCGGCCATGTTTTTTGTCCGAATGACCCCAAAATGACTCGTTCCCATCTACATTCCAATTTCAACAACCATGATAAATTTCATGATTATCAGACTAAAGGTACGACCTGTAGCCCGTGCTAAAGGATTTAGTCATGCAAAGAGTAAAATCCAAGACGGCTGCTGGCGGCCATGTTTTTCGGCCGAATGACCCCAAAATTACTCGTTTCCATCTACATATCAACATTAACATCCAGGACAAATTTCATGATGATCAGACGAATCGTACGACCTGTGGCCCGTGCTAATGGATTAAATTTTGAAATCCAAGATGGCCGCTGGCGGCCATGTTTTTTGTCTGAATGACCCCAAAATGACTTGTTCCCATTTACATTCCAATTTCAACAGCCATGAAAAATTTTATGATGATCAGACTAAAGGTACGACCTGTAGCCCGTGCTAAAGGATTTAGTCATACAAAGAGTAAAATCCAAGATGGCTGCTGGCGGCCATCTTTTTTGGCCGAATGACCCCAAAATGACTCGTTCCCATCTACATGTCATTATTAACATTCACGAAAAATTTTATGATGATCAGACTAAAGATACAACCTGTAGTCCGTGCTAAAGGATTTAGTCATACAAAGAGTAAAATCCAAGATGGCTGCTGGCGACCATGTTTTTTGGCCGATTGACCCCAAGATTACTCGTTCCCATCTACATGTCATTGTTAACATCCATGACAAATTTTATGATGATCAGACTAAAGGTACGACCTGCAGCCCGTGATAAAGAATTTAGTCATACAAAGAGTAAAATCTAAGATGGCTGCTGGTGGCCATGTTTTTTGGCCGAATGACCCCAAAATTACTCGTTCCCATCTACATGTAAATATTATCATCCATGACAAATTTCATGATGATCAGACAATCAGTACGACCTGTGGCCCGTGCTAATGGATTAAATTTTGAAATCCAAGATGGCCGCTGGCGGCCATGTTTTTTGTCCGAATGACCCCAAAATGACTCGTTCCCATCTACATTCCAATATCAACAGCCATGACAAATTTTATAATGATCAGACTAAAGGTACGACCTGTAGCCCGTGCTAAAGGATTTAGTCATACAAAGAGTAAAATCCAAGATGGCTGCTGACGGCCATGTTTTTTGGCCGAATGACCCCAAAATGACTCGTTCCCATCTACATGTCATTATTAACATTCTTGACAAATTTTATGATGATCAGACTAAAAGTAGGACCTGTAGCCCGTGCTAAAGGATTTAGTCATGCAAAGAGTAAAATCCAAGACGGCTGCTGGCGGCCATGTTTTTTGGCCGATTGACCCCAAAATGACTCGTTCCAATCTACATGTCATTGTTAACATCCATGACAAATTTTATGATGATCAGACTAAAGGTACCACCTGTAGCCCGTGCTAAAGAATGTAGTCATACAAAGAGTAAAATCCAAGATGGCTGCTGGCGGCCATGTTTTTGGGCCGAATGACCCCAAAATTACTCGTTCCCATCTACATGTCAATATTAACATCCATGACAAATTTCATGACGATCAGACGAACAGTGCAACCTGTGGCCCGTGCTAATGGATTGAATTTTGAAAACAAAGATGGCCACTGGCGGCCATGTTTTTTGTCCGAATGACCCCAAAATGACTCGTTCCCATCTACATTCCAATTTCAACAACCATGATAAATTTCATGATTATCAGACTAAAGGTACGACCTGTAGCCCGTGCTAAAGGATTTAGTCATGCAAAGAGTAAAATCCAAGACGGCTGCTGGCGGCCATGTTTTTCGGCCGAATGACCCCAAAATGACTCGTTGCCATCTACATGTCATTATTAACATTCTTGACAAATTTTATGATGATCAGACTAAAAGTAGGACCTGTAGCCCGTGCTAAAGGATTTAGTCATGCAAAGAGTAAAATCCAAGACGGCTGCTGGCGGCCATGTTTTTTGGCCGATTGACCCCAAAATGACTCGTTCCAATCTATATGTCATTGTTAACATCCATGACAAATTTGATGATGATCAGACTAAAGGTACGACCTGTAGCCCGTGCTAAAGAATTTAGTCATACAAAGAGTAAAATCCAAGATGGCTGCTGGCGGCCATGTTTTTGGGCCGAATGACCCCAAAATTACTCGTTCCCATCTACATGTCAATATTAACATCCATGACAAATTTCATGACGATCAGACGAACAGTGCGACCTGTGGCCCGTGCTAATGGATTGAATTTTGAAAACAAAGATGGCCACTGGCGGCCATGTTTTTTGTCCGAATGACCCCAAAATGACTCGTTCCCATCTACATTCCAATTTCAACAACCATGATAAATTTCATGATTATCAGACTAAAGGTACGACCTGTAGCCCGTGCTAAAGGATTTAGTCATACAAAGAGTAAAATCCAAGATGACTGCTGGCGGCCATGTTTTTTGCCCGAATAACCCAAAAATGACTCGTTCCCATCTACATGTCATTGTTAACATCCATGACAAATTTTATGACGATCTGACTAAAGGTACGACCTGTAGCCCGTGCTAAAGGATTTAGTCATACAAAGAGTAAAATCCAAGATGGCTGCTGGCGGCCATCTTTTTTGGCCGAATGGCCCCAAAATGACTCGTTCCCATCTACATGTCATTATTAACATTCATGAAAATTTTTATGATGATCAGACTAAAGATACAACCTGTAGCCCGTGCTAAAGGATTTAGTCATACAAAGAGTAAAATCCAAGATGGCTGCTGGCGACCATGTTTTTTGGCCGATTGACCCCAAAATTACTCGTTCCCATCTACATGTCATTGTTAACATCCATGACAAATTTTATGATGATCAGACTAAAGGTACGACCTGCAGCCCGTGATAAAGAATTTAGTCATACAAAGAGTAAAATCTAAGATGGCTGCTGGTGGCCATGTTTTTTGGTCGAATGACCCCAAAATTACTCGTTCCCATCTACATGTAAATATTATCATCCATGACAAATTTCATGATGATCAGACAATCAGTACGACCTGTGGCCCGTGCTAATGGATTAAATTTTGAAATCCAAGATGGCCGCTGGCGGCCATGTTTTTTGTCCGAATGACCCCAAAATGACTCGTTCCCATCTACATTCCAATATCAACAGCCATAACAAATTTTATAATGATCAGACTAAAGGTACGACCTGTAGCCCGTGCTAAAGGATTTAGTCATACAAAGAGTAAAATCCAAGATGGCTGCTGACGGCCATGTTTTTTGGCCGAATGACCCCAAAATGACTCTTTCCCATCTACATGTCATTATTAACATTCTTGACAAATTTTATGATGATCAGACTAAAAGTAGGACCTGTAGCCCGTGCTAAAGGATTTAGTCATGCAAAGAGTAAAATCCAAGACGGCTGCTGGCGGCCATGTTTTTTGGCCGATTGACCCCAAAATGACTCGTTCCAATCTACATGTCATTGTTAACATCCATGACAAATTTGATGATGATCAGACTAAAGGTACGACCTGTAGCCCGTGCTAAAGAATTTAGTCATACAAAGAGTAAAATCCAAGATGGCTGCTGGCGGCCATGTTTTTGGGCCGAATGACCCCAAAATTACTCGTTCCCATCTACATGTCAATATTAACATCCATGACAAATTTCATGACGATCAGACGAACAGTGCGACCTGTGGCCCGTGCTAATGGATTGAATTTTGAAAACAAAGATGGCCACTGGCGGCCATGTTTTTTGGCCGAATGACCCCAAAATGACTCGTTCCCATCTACATTCCAATTTCAACAGCCATGATAAATTTCATGATTATCAGACTAAAGGTACGACCTGTAGCCCGTGCTAAAGGATTTAGTCATACAAAGAGTAAAATCCAAGATGGCTGCTGGCGGCCATGTTTTTTGCCCGAATAACCCAAAAATGACTCGTTCCCATCTACATGTCATTGTTAACATCCATGACAAATTTTATGACGATCTGACTAAAGGTACGACCTGTAGCCCGTGCTAAAGGATTTAGTCATACAAAGAGTAAAATCCAAGATGGCTGCTGGCGGCCATCTTTTTTGGCCGAATGGCCCCAAAATGACTCGTTCCCATCTACATGTCATTATTAACATTCATGAAAATTTTTATGATGATCAGACTAAAGATACAACCTGTAGCCCGTGCTAAAGGATTTAGTCATACAAAGAGTAAAATCCAAGATGGCTGCTGGCGACCATGTTTTTTGGCCGATTGACCCCAAAATTACTCGTTCCCATCTACATGTCATTGTTAACATCCATGACAAATTTTATGATGATCAGACTAAAGGTACGACCTGCAGCCCGTGATAAAGAATTTAGTCATACAAAGAGTAAAATCTAAGATGGCTGCTGGTGGCCATGTTTTTTGGTCGAATGACCCCAAAATTACTCGTTCCCATCTACATGTAAATATTATCATCCATGACAAATTTCATGATGATCAGACAATCAGTACGACCTGTGGCCCGTGCTAATGGATTAAATTTTGAAATCCAAGATGGCCGCTGGCGGCCATGTTTTTTGTCCGAATGACCCCAAAATGACTCGTTCCCATCTACATTCCAATATCAACAGCCATAACAAATTTTATAATGATCAGACTAAAGGTACGACCTGTAGCCCGTGCTAAAGGATTTAGTCATACAAAGAGTAAAATCCAAGATGGCTGCTGACGGCCATGTTTTTTGGCCGAATGACCCCAAAATGACTCTTTCCCATCTACATGTCATTATTAACATTCTTGACAAATTTTATGATGATCAGACTAAAAGTAGGACCTGTAGCCCGTGCTAAAGGATTTAGTCATGCAAAGAGTAAAATCCAAGACGGCTGCTGGCGGCCATGTTTTTTGGCCGATTGACCCCAAAATGACTCGTTCCAATCTACATGTCATTGTTAACATCCATGACAAATTTGATGATGATCAGACTAAAGGTACGACCTGTAGCCCGTGCTAAAGAATTTAGTCATACAAAGAGTAAAATCCAAGATGGCTGCTGGCGGCCATGTTTTTGGGCCGAATGACCCCAAAATTACTCGTTCCCATCTACATGTCAATATTAACATCCATGACAAATTTCATGACGATCAGACGAACAGTGCGACCTGTGGCCCGTGCTAATGGATTGAATTTTGAAAACAAAGATGGCCACTGGCGGCCATGTTTTTTGGCCGAATGACCCCAAAATGACTCGTTCCCATCTACATTCCAATTTCAACAGCCATGATAAATTTCATGATTATCAGACTAAAGGTACGACCTGTAGCCCGTGCTAAAGGATTTAGTCATACAAAGAGTAAAATCCAAGATGGCTGCTGGCGGCCATGTTTTTTGCCCGAATAACCCAAAAATGACTCGTTCCCATCTACATGTCATTGTTAACATCCATGACAAATTTTATGACGATCTGACTAAAGGTACGACCTGTAGCCCGTGCTAAAGGATTTAGTCATGCAAAGAGTAAAATCGAAGATGACTGCTGGCGGCCATGTTTTTTGGCCGAATGACCCCAAAATTACTTGTTCCCATCTACATGTCAATATTAACATCCATGACAAATTTCATGACGATCAGACGAACAGTACGGCCTGTAGCCCGTGCTAATGGATTGAACTTTGAAATCTAAGATGGCCGCTGGCGGCCATGTTTTTTTTCCGTATGACCCCAAAATGAATAATTCCGGTACAAATGTTGATGTCAACAGCTATGACAAATTTCATAATGATCCGATCAAAGGTACGACCTGTAGCCTCTATTGTTGACGCGTTACGTACACACGCACACACGCACACACGCACACACAGACGACGGACGACAAAGCCATGGCAATAGCTCAAACTTTACAAAGTAAAGTTGAGCTAAAAATGAACATTGAATGGGAACATTATTGTTTTAGATTATACGGCAATGTCCTAAATAATCGACACCTAAACCACAGCAAAATTATGGGAAATTTATCAGGATTTAGTCGGAAATATTGCTTTTGCTGCCATTTATCCGAAAGCTCGATGAATGGCAACAAGCCATATTTCCGACTAGATCTAGGTGTAAAATTAATTGCTTAAACACACTTTTAGATTATATCATATTTATGTGGAGAATGCATGAATTATTTTTTATTTGTGAGGTATGCTTATTTTAACTTCCAAATCCATAACATAAACATACATGTACCGGTAAGTGGCCTATGAGTACATTCTTGTGCGAAGACGTGACCTTGCATGCACAGGTCAGCCATTGCAACAAACTTGAATAATTCTGCTGTGGTTAAAAGGTCATATACTTTGGGCATTACTGTACCTTGCTCTTGGATACGAAGCCAGCAATTCCTGCTCCCAGCTCCATAACAAACACCAACATCAAGAAGGCTGCGTACTGAAAAAGAGAATAATGTGGTAAAAAAATTGAGAAAATCCAGAGGTGTATTTTATTATGGTAATCAGATATTCAGTCATGGATTACAAGCAAGAGAATGGATACCTAAAAATAAAAACAACTTTTTAAAAAGATGGTGGTGTGAGTTATTCCTGAGAGTTTTACGTTGACTTGGAGTTCATTTTACCATAGTTAGCCCCTAAACCGGCCTCGTATTTATTAGTAATACATACATGTATTAAAGGCATGCGCAGTGACATAAGAGCTTAACACAATGATGTTGATGTCCATGCTGGAACTTTATTATTAAGTTAATTAGAATATAGTTATGATATTCAATTTGTGTTGGGTTATTTATTATTGTCTCAGCTGGTTGACTGAGATAAACATGGGTGATAAGGATGGTTGAACAATTTTGTCAAAATGAAAAGACACATTTAAAATGGAACCATATTTTTTCTTGAAGGTGTCTTTACTTCTTCTTTGGTTGTGATAAGGAAATCAATATTAATTTTTTTAACCCCAGCCATTTTGAGATCGTTTTTCCTTGCTAAAATGTGATTATGTCATAAAATGGACCTCAAATTCATCGCAATTCTGTACAAATTTATCAACCATGGATTGAATTGAATTTAGTGCACTCGGTTAATAAATTTTGTATAGGATTGTGATTCATTAAAGATCCTCTATGTAAAGACAGTCTGCTGTTAGAATTACATGTATATGTAATTCACAATGTTAAAATAAATATATTGTCATTCTCATGTTGTTTCGATGCTACGTTATTCAGTCCAGAAGCCTGTATATAGTGTATTCTGCTTAGGCCTCATCTTCTGGGAAATATCTATAGTCTCAAATAAACATTTTTTTCAGTTACTGTTTTCCTTCTGTTCAGTTTCTATATCCCCTATTTTGTAGAAGATAAAATGCTGAATCGAGGTGACTAATGGGTGAAAATCACCAACTTCAAATCGGGAACTTCAACTGATCCTAGATTTCCCATAGCAGTTGAGGCCCTAAGCAGAATGAGGTCCCCTGATGGTGAATTTGGTGATACTAGCCCACTGTGTGGAATACCATCTCTAAATTCACCCTCTGGGGTACAGTAATGCCCTAAATAATCAACTCCTTAACCACAGCAGAATTATGGGCAATTTTTCAGGATTTAGTTGGAAATATGTCTTGTTGCCATTCATCGGAAAGCTCTCAGTGAGAACTTTCCGATGAATGGCAACAAGCCATATTTACGACTAAATCCTGAAAAGTTACCCATACTTTTCCTGTGGTTAAGGAGTCAATTATTTAGGGCATTACTGTATGTAGCTAGTGTTTAATTCCTAGTAACAGCATTGACATTCTGTTGACTGGTCTCTCTATTCAAATTATTAATTTATACCACTGGATAAGGGGGCAGCGGTAGGTTTATGGATGGTTGTGGTAGAACTACATGTTTCTGATGGTCAAAGATGATGTATATCTTCCCTGAAGTTTCTGTGTAGATTTTCTCTTGTGCCTTTTGGTAATAGTTGAATCGTGCCTTGAAAAAGAGTTCCATTGAAATTTTGTTGTTGTTGTTGTTGTTGGAAATGTTGCAGAGAAGAGATAGATCATCTTTAAATTGGTGCCAGGTAAAACCAACAGTGAAAAAGAGCAAATGAAGGACATTTGCACTACAAACCTACATTTGGCAAATCAAAAAAAATATCGGCATTAAATCTACCTCTATTTGTATTGATTTATATGATAAAACATGAACACTGTCACCTTTAATCTGAACTGAATACACACATTGATACAAAAACACAACATAACGTGCATTCAAAAGAGAGATCAAACCACCCAAGCTGTATTAAGCTAATGGATATTGGATGCTTCAGGGAAAATGAAAGAAAAATCGCTATTAGAGTGGCAGACAGAGAACACACATATGGGACAGGCACTTCGTGAAAACCCACCCACTCATATATCCACACTCGACATTCTAGTCACGTCTGGAACAAAAATCAATTCACATAATATGTCAGCTGTGGAACTCTTTTGGAGTTATTTAAAGCCCTATAAATGTTGAATCACTGGAAATAATACTTTGATATTAACCCTTTAACTCTTTCAGTGCCAGGATTATTTTGTAGGTTTAGTGCCAGGGAATCTTACGTTTTTCATGGGCATCAAAATTATTACTATGAATACTTGGTGATAGTTTTGAGTTATAACATGCCCCTAAGGACTTATCCAGTTTTTTTTTTTAGGGCCGAACTCATCAGCTCTGGCACTCTACATACCGTAAATTAGGGTAAATTAGGGCCGATGAGATCGGCCCCTGGCACTGAAAGAGTTAACGAACATAACAACATTTCTTGGCATCCAGGTCTGCCAACGTAACAGCATCCAAGTCTGCCATCGTAATGCAGGGGTCAGTGTCAGGGGGCTACAGCCCCTCTATCGGGGAGGGTTAGCCCCCTGTCATGGATTTCAGCAATGGTCAGTAATGTATCTATAGCCCCCCTCCCCCTGTTGGGAGATCGTACCCCCTGGTGCCACCCCTGATGTAACGTTGTTGGCAGTAAAATAAAGTGTAGTGTCACTCTCTATTTGGCACAATATTTGAGCGTTTTTTTAACAAATCAAAGACAAACAGTAGTGGTATCTATGGAAAGCTGGGATCATAAATCTCATTTTAAAACCTAATAATATTCCTCATACTATAGGGGGATTCACATCTCTGGAAACAAAGTTCTATCTAAGTAATAAAATGAATTTAGATAAAGATAAACAACATAAATGTTGTAACATAATGTCATAATTACTGATTTCTTCTCAGTAATTTGACGTCGACAAACAGTTGCGTTGGCTGGGATGGCGACATTATAATCTTTCACTGTTGGTTGTGGGCAGTGATGGTAATATCCCTATTGGGTAAAGTGTTAACAGGGACCCTGCTCGCCAAAAAAGTCTTTTGGCCATTACTCAATTTGTTTGGCCATTTTTCAGAAACTTTGGTCAAATTGAAAAGTCAAAATATAGGATCATTCCGAAAACAGAAGCTAAAAAAAAACCTGAAGCCCAAATACACAACGATAACTGATAAATTTTGAAATGAAAAGTCACGGTCGAACATGTGAAGATAGACACACTTTAAGCCAATATAAATAAATTGCTACATCCATCTTTTTCAGAAGTATTTGACAGTTAAGGCATGAGGAAAAAGTTCACATAAAAAAAAAATTGAGAAGGGGACTAAAAATAGGATCCGTAGGGGATGTCAGTCTAGCAATTTTTTTATATTTGCCTTATCTATGATGCATACCAGTACATGCCATTTGAGGGGAGCAATTACTAGTATACCAGCTGGCCACAAATAAAACAAATTAAATGAGAGCCCTAATTGTTCTTGGAGTCTCCTATTAATTTGGCTTATTATCGCAAACTCCAGGCAGTGTTATCTCCCATCACTCCGCTGAGATACCACTACCACAAGGACATTTGGTAAGGATTTCTTATATGATCTTAGTTCTTATGTTTTAGGATTAAAATTGTCTATGTCTGGCTCAGTTCAAATTGTTCTTATCAATATAAGAATTACCAGTATTGCAAATTTGTGGTGGTCTAAATAAGATAATAGGTGACAAAATATAGTTCTGACGATACGTAAAAATAGATGTATCAGTCCGCTAAGTACCATCCTTGTGGCAGTGATCTATCGAGGTGATAAAGGAGAGGGCGCTCAATAGAGTTTGCTATTATGACACCTATGAAATAACCCTTCCATGACATGACAAGAATACACTGGTACAGGGTCTTTAATGCTACATCAGCGCATCTCCCGTCATGATAGAGTTAATGCAAAGTTGGACGGTGATATCACACTGCAGGAAAATCCTTATATAGCGATGGTAATTAATACAAAGGATATCCGAATGTTTCAGACTATGGACGGCATGGATGTTCTATAATAGTCTGGTTTTACTCAAGACTAAATTGTTGCATCTATTCTATCATGTGTATTTACGCATGGTCACTTTGATTCTCTGCCTCTGAATGTTTGACAGTGTCATTTGATTCTAACCGCGGCTGTTTATTTTAGGAAGTTTTACCAATACAGTTGCCACCCCGTGTAAAACTATAAGACAATAATTGTGTTGTAACGCTGAAGGGAATGGATATATAATTGCTAATGTAAATGAGATGAGAATATAAAAATATGGCTGGTTGATAATTTTTTTTTTTATTGAGTATACATGTAGCCCTGGGATAGTTATTTGTAAAATATACAAGCATTACACATCTTGACGCACATTTTAGTATGCTGGATTATTTTTTTCAGTGTATTTGAAGAGTAAAACAGAATAAGTAACGTCACTATAACCGTAACAGTATATAATATACGGTATATGCGATCAATCATTACCTGATATGTGAAGCTATTATTCAAAATAAGCAATCGATAACACCCACTCATTGACTAAGCTAATCACCCTTTCTATACTAAATAATCATTAGCGAGTAGTTATCCATAAGGAAATGTTAAGATAACAAGTTCAACAAACGACTAAAGGTTGTTTGTTAACCCTTTGAGTGCCAGGTCCGATTTTTGTATCAACCCATATACCCTGTGCCAATGCATTCTCTTATATATGCGAGTCAACCATAGGTCGCCTCGCATATATAAGAGAATGCATTGGCCTAACAATTTTTCATCATTTGTTATTATTTTTTACAATTTTAATAATTTTTAAAAAATGTAAAAAAAAAAAAAAAAAAAAAAATTTTTAGGGCCAATTTTACAGACCGTAAATTAGGGCCGATGAGATCGGCCCCTGGCACTGAAAGGGTTAAACTTATTATCTGAACATTCCCTCCAATAACTAGGACTAATTCTGCACTTGTATTATCTATTGTCTGCTTATTTCCTGAAAAATCCCCCCAATATGGATACCGGTAATAGACATACTTTTAGATATACTTTTATAACTGAATGGGTGAATCTATTTAGTGTAGAAATGGTTAAAAGGATAAAATAATATTTATCTTACTAGTATATAATATAAACATGTCAATCGTTAAAAGTAGCCGATATGTGAATCTATTATTCAAGCTAAGCAATCAAAAACACCCACTCATTGACTCAGCAATTCACGCCTGACATTTAATACAACTATCCGCAACGAAAATCAATGCATGGAACCCCAACAGTCTATTTTTGTTATTGATGAGCATTATAATGAAGTTATTCTGTATTCTATACTACACAATATAAGGTTAGAATGGCAAGCAAGTTGAACACAGTATCAATACACCAGAGAATGTACCTTGTCTAGCCAGGCCTCAAAATATGGTGCTGGACATTTGTATAATGCGGTCCCAGAGGGTCAATTTAGTGATGCTACCCTAGCTATGCTAGCATCACCAAATTCATCCTCTGGCAGGTCTGGGGATGTCATTCTGTATGGCCTCATTAATAAATGAATGGGAGAATCCAACTAGGAAATAAGGGGTTAAACGACTGGAGAGTGTGTCAGCAATTCACCCAGCATCAGCTATGTATATCTTTGTCAATGTATTCCCAAGTGCTTTAGTCTTTTTAATCAGTTTAGTCTGATTCAGTTGGGATTTTGATCAGACTCACTTTGAATGGTTTATATGAAAGCCTGATATGCAGGTGACTCAGAAACTAGTACCGGTATATGTCTCTCAGCCTGTACCTCCATCTTCTACTGCTATGCCTACACTATGGCACTTGTGCCATAAACCAGTAACACATGAGTGGAACCAAAAACTGATATGTTTACATGTAAATAACAAGAGCGTCACTGGGGGATGCAAAATATGCCAGTGGTAATGCCAACAAAGGGCCATAAGTTGAAAATTGGTGGGCGGAACCCAAATTTGAACCTGACCTGTATTTTGGACTAGTAAACTCACATACCAAATTTCATTACATTCAGTTCAGACTTACTAAAGTTATCATCCCGAAATGAAACTTGAGTGCAAATTCCAACAAAAAGACCCATAACTCTGGTGAGAATTGGTGGGTGGAACCAAAATTCAACTTGACCTGTAACTAAAGTTATCACCCGGAAACCAAATAATCAACAAATTCTAAGTCCATATGGACCGTAACTCTGCCAAAAATTGGTGGACCAAATCCAAATTGAACTTGACCTGTATTTTCATGTGGCTAATCCACATACAAAATTTTAAAACAATCAGATAACAAAACTAAAGTTATCACACAGAAACCAAAATAATCGACAAATTCTAAGTCGACAAGGACCATAACTCCAGCAAAAATGGGTTTTGCGGTTAACACGAATGTTTCCGATGTTCATCAACCACTTCATAAAATCACGAATCACCTTCAAGCCAAACGTTTGCCCAAGCTATATAATTAATAAATTTGAAAAAATGATCAAGGAAATATGGGTTGATACAAAAATCGGACTTGGCACTGAAAGGGTTAAACAAAGTTTGTATGAATCCAATGACCTCCAATCAATCTTCAAGTCATTTCTTAACCCTTTCATGACTGGGGCTTCCTGATATTTTGCGAAAACCCTGTGCCAATGCATTCTCTTGTCCCATTGGGCACCTCACATATATAAGAGAAAGCACTGGCACAGGGTCTTTAATGCTGCACCAGCACAGCTCCTGTCATCAAATAGTTAAATGACCTACAATAACTGAGATATACAGTGATAAATGTACAAAGTTGGCTAATAAGCATTATCACTCTAAGAGCTGTCATATAAAATAAATGTATGGACGAAACCCATGTCTTGTAGATATCCCTTCCCCATGGTGGTTCATAAGCAAACCAAAGATCATTCAAATCCAACCCATGATGACTGAGATACAGTAATGTCCTAAGTAATCGACTCCTTAACCACAGCAGAATTATGGGTAACTTTTCAGGATTTAGTCGGAAATATGGCTAGTTGCCATTCATCAGTTTTTTCAAGCTCTCACTGAGAGCTTTCGATTGAATGGCAACAAGTCATATTTCCGACTAAATCCTGAAAAGTTACCCATAATTCTGCTGTGGTTAAGGAGTCGATTACTTAGGGCAGTACTGTAGAGTAAAAGTTGTTACATTATAAACAGACGGGTCGTTGCATGGATGGAACCAATATTTATATCACGGTATATCCCCACCAAACTTTGTTTGTGGCAGATAAAAATTTATTCATATTCAGGGAAAGACAGATCTCAAAGGAATGAATAAGACACCGTGTTGTTGATCTAATTCATGACACTGTAACCTGTGGGGCAAGCCTGAATTTAGTGTGTCTGTCATTTGCAGAATGAGATCCCCAGAGGGTGAATTTAGTTATGCTACCCCGCACAGTGGGATAGCATCACCAAATTCACCCTCTGGTGACGTCATTCTGCTTATGTCTCATCTTGGGAAGTATTTATCTCATATTAACAATTATTTTATTTGGTGTTTTCCCTTCTGTTGAGTTTTTATATCCACTAACACTAATTTGCAAAGATAAAATGCATAATCATGGTGACTAATGGGCATCACCAACTACAACAGGGGAACTTCAATCTGATCCTTTATCTCTGATAGCAGTTGAGGCCTAAGCAGAATGAGGTCCCCAGAGAGTGAATTTGGTGATAAATTCACCCTCTGGGGGTCCTCCTTCTGCAAGACAGACACACTAAGTTCAGGCTTGCTGTGTGGCAAACATAATGAAAAGTTCAAATGTTCAAATAATCGCCTGTAGACAAAGCACAAACCAATAAAACCTTGGTAGATAAAACCAACCAAACAAGTTTTTAAAGTGGTTCAGGATGATTAAATAATCTTCACTTTGTTGGTCTTATGCATATAATATTTAGCTATAGAATATATATGGACTAATGCCCTGGGCCAGACAAGGTAATATTGCGTATTGTGTAGTCATCACTATGCTATCCCCGATTTCTTATGACAGAAATCAATAGAGTTTAGTGCTGATTAGGAACAATAAAGAAGCATTAAAGACAACCTTATAGATGTCTCATGTGTCTATATAACTGATTATTCAATGTAGTTACTAGTCACAGACATTCTAATCTAATTTTTTTATGAGAGTTGGACGTCATTCTGCATGATACACATATACGTAGACATTATATTCCACACATCAGTGGACTACTCCAGATTATCATCACGACCATGAATGCCAAAAGCAACCAAGGATACAGTAATGCCCTAAGTAATCGACTCCTTAACCACAGCACAATTATGGGTAACTTTTCAGGATTTACAAGCCATGTTTCCGACTAAATCCTGAAAAGTTACCCATAATTCTGCTGTGGTTAAGGGGTCGATTATTTAGAGCATTACTGTACGTAGACATTATTCCACACACCAGTGGACTACTCCAGATTATCATCACGACCATGAATGCCAAAAGCAACCAAGGATATTCTGTGCTGCACAAAAGGGCACATTCTGTCTACACTGCCCCCACCCCTCCTCCTTGGTGGAGGGCAAGATGAGCAGTTGCCCTAACCTAACCTCCCCATGGTAACCCAGGGAGAAGTCATATTTTCAACACCAATATTCCCTAAGTTCCCTCCAGTTGCACCCGAAAAGAAAGTGATATTTTAACACTTCCATGACCTGTGCCAATGTATTCTCTTATAAATGTGAGTCTCTCATAGGGAGCCTTGTATATATAAGAGAATGCATAGGCCGAACAATATTTGCCTTGACCTTGTTAAGCCAGTGCACTCTCTTCTATATGTGAGGCTCCCATTGGGATAGGATCTTTAATGCTGCACCAGTGCAACTCCCGTCATGACCTTTTAGATAGAATTTCTAATATTAGAGAACAAATATATTTTTGTTTAGTGGATTTTTGGGAGTATCACCTAAGGGAAAACAGGGGTGGCACCAATGGGGGATCACAGACCTGGGAGAGATTATAACCCCCCCTGTCTGGGGAGGGTTAATCCCCCCACCCATCTTCGTGAAATTTTATGAAAACCTGTGCCAATGCCCAATGCATTCTTTTTTATATGAAAGTCTTCCATAGGGAGCCTCCCATATATATATACAATATTTACCTTGACTGTGCAAGCCAGTCATTCTCTTATATATGCGAGGCTCCAATTGGGAGACTCGCATGTATATATAAGAATTGCACTGCCACAGGATCTTTAATGCTGCACCAGCATGAAAGGTTTGGCAAAGTTGAAAATCCCTTCATTCCACCCCCTACACCCTAATCATCACACTACACCAGAGTCCTCGCCTTTGTGTACCTACTGGGAAAATCTGCCAGTAGAGGGTTCAAAAGATCAATCAATTCACCATAACAGGTGAACTGTATCCTGTAATGCATAAACCATCAAGTGTTGCATCAGTGCCATGTCAAAGCTTTAATCGATTTGATAAACAGACCGGCATACTGAATTATACAATTCTGACAGCTTTATCATCTAATGCATGTCAATGTTTAATAAGTATTGTTTGAGAGATGTGTGCCCAGAAGTACAATGGAAACCTCACAGGGATTGGGGTGATGATAGACCATTAAAATCAATACATTACAAGCTCAAATGTATGGAAAATACGCTCTCCATTTTCCCCCAGTCACACAACTGATTGATGGTGAATTTCACTTTGTACTTCAATTTCAGCAGATTAGTGAAACTCAATACACTGCAGGGAATTCAGGAAATAGTCCATGTCACTTTGTCAATGCCAACTTGGGATATCATGAGGGTATCACCCCCACTTTTCGGTACGCGGGATTCAGGGTGTTTTGAAGCCGTACGCGGGATTCATACCTCCGAATTAACTGGTATTCGGGTTCAAGCAAAACATCTTGGACGCAGGTTTTGATGGCGCAAAGTAATATTTTGTGCTAGTTATCTGTATGAATGGGTGGGTAGAATAGCTTCTTGGGCATATTCGACCACCATGCCATCATAAACATGCTAAAAATGCTTGACGCCAGTCTAGATGCTAAGATTTTGCGATTTTCTTGTTCAGATTACAAAATTTTCGCACACCGGGCCGAACCATGGTCGGCCCGGTGTGTCATTGTCTCTCCCCTGTGGCCAATACAAAAATGCTAATAAGTTTAACAATATTTGACTACATTTGGTCAAACTTGTGGTCATCAGTTGGAGAATTTTCCAACCTGAGGGGGAGTATGAGGTTTGAAATTTCCAACACTATAGGAAAGCTTTAGTTGAGGCCAGTCTGGATGCTAGGATTTGCGATTTTCTTGTTCAAATTTCAAAATTTTCTCACACCGGCCGAACAACGATGGTCAGCTCGGTGTGTCGTGGTCTCTTGCCCGTAGCCGTGTGCATTTGTATGGAGTTAGACCACTAGATGTTAGGATTTATGCAATGTTTCAGGTTAAAATATCTGAATTTTCTCATACCGGGAATATAGAACCAAATGGAATTATGCAAAACTTGTGTTCGGTCTGATTCTGACTCAAGGAGGGGGGGGTGCAGTTGGAATTTCCCAAGGTGGACACCCCCAGCGGAAACCCTCTAGCCACGTCCCTGATCATAAAGTATCATTAATGGTATCATAACGGCCTCATAACGCGACCGGCATCATAATGTGTAGACTCTATGTAACTTCTATGTATTATTTCTTAACATGTATTCAGGATTCCCCCCCAAAATTAACTCGTATTCAGGATTCACCCCCCAAAATTAACTGGTATTCATGATTCAGGGGGGAGGGGGGGGGGGGGGGTGATACCCTCTATCATCTGTGCCATATGCTGGCTTAGGATGAAGATCTGGCATGTCTACTTTACAGCCAGAGATGAGGGCGGAAATTATCTTGTACCGGTACCTCTTGTATAAGGTAACGCCATAATCGGTGGTCCATGGAAAATGTCCATCATGTTGATATCACCTGGGGAAAGGCTATACATGCAAAGCATAAATTTCTCACCTAAGGCCAATAATATAAAATATGTCCAATGAATGCCATTAATTTAAGGTAGGAACAAAATTTAAACAAAGTTTCCAAGGTCGGTCACTGTTAAATCATGTTTATAAACAATATGTTTGATAACCTTTTTACCCCCCCACCCCATGTTTTTCATCATGGAAAGTGGTACATGTACAAGTATAGCATGATAAAGTCTGATTATCTCAAAGCATACTTCTCCATCAAAATATTGTATGATCTACAAAATGCCGATGCTAGGTAGATACATTAAAGAAGTGCATATGAAATGGTGCAGAAAATAGGTATTATTTGAGAGATGTGTGCACAGAAGTACCGTTACTACCGTATGTTTGTTATAGACTCGAAAACTGCTTGACCGATCCGACTCAAATTTGGTACATGTTGTAGGTCTACTTTGATCCCGTGGAAAATATGGGCAGGTCCAATTTCACGTGCGACCGTGTCCTTGATCTCGCTCATATATGCTCATACGTGTATAGGCATGTTTCTGGACCTCGACTGATCCGACTCAAATTTGGTATGTAGGAAAAATATGGGCGAGTCCAATTTCATGTGCGACCATGTCCTTGACCTCGCTCATACGGAGGTGATCACAAAGAAATCCATAAATAGCCTGGACGAAGTTGGGCACATCGGCTAGTATTTCATATTATTGGCCTTGGGGAGAAGTGTTCTGCTTTATGGCCTTATCCCAGGTGATATCAATATTTTCTGTGGATCGACCACCAATACCTTTATATAAGACAAGATAATTTCCGCCCTCATCTCTGGCTGTAAAGTAGACATACTATATATCTTCATCCTAGGCGAGCATATAGCATGGATGATATCCCAAGTTGTCATTGACAACATGGACTACATGTATTCCTTGCAATCCCTGCATGTACATGTACAGATACAACATGAAATTTACCATCAATCTGACATACAGTTGTGTGACTGGGGGAAAATGAGAGTGCATATTTTTCATACATTTGAGCTTGTAATGTACATACCGGTATTGATTTAATGGTTTATTATCACCCCAATCTCTCTGAGGTTTACATTGGGTACATACATGTACACACATACATACAGACAGAAGTTCCAAAATATATAATAGACTAGCTCCACCCGTTTCCGAGATCTCGTATGCGCATGCGCGAATCTGGCGTCACACGGGCTCGGCGACCCGATAAAATTCGTATCCGGGGCAAGATACATTCACATAGCAAATTTCAAGTCGATAGCTCCACCCGTTTCCGAGATCTCGTCTGCGCATGCGCGAAGCGGGTGCCGCACGGGCTCGCCAATACGACAACGTCCACCGCTTGGTCAAATCGTTGATTTGTATAAATGACAGACAAACATACAGACAGACAGACAGACAGACAGAGGTCTTCAAAATATATATGAGATGTGCAACCAATGCCATTACAGTAAGGGAGAAAAAAAATTTACACAAAGTTTTCTCTCGCTGCTAAATCATGTTTATAAACAATATGGTTGCATGAAGACTTTTTCCCTTTTTTTTCATGTATAGCAAGAAGTGCATACGAAATGTTGCAGTAAAATACATGAAAGTATTGTTTGAGAGATTTGCGCACAGAATTACAATGTAAACCTCACAGGGATTGGGGTGATGATAGACCATTAAAATCAATACATTACAAGCTCAAATGGAAAATACGCCCTCCATTTCCCCCAGTCACACAACTGATTGATGCGGAATTTCATTTCGTACTTCAATTCAGCTGATTTAATAGTGAAACTCAATACACTGCAGGAAAGACTCCAAGTCTCTTTGTCATGACAGCTTAGGATATCTCAGTGATACATGCTCAAGCCATGATCAGTAAGATGAAGATCCAACCATGTTTATGTAATACAGTAGGTCATGCCCTGTCCTGTGGGAGGGGTGAAATGGGGGGGGATTATTGCCATTCAAAGCACAACTCCTTTGTTCTCCCTCTCATATTATTCCCCAAATGGGCAGTTTATACAACAATGTCAAACTCAGAGTGAGCAAATGTTATTCTTTTTCCGAATTCATAGTCACTCTTCCACTCTGGACTATTAATAGATACTGTAACATCTTTCCTGGCCCTCCTATGCAGAATTTATTAGTGGGTGATATAGGAAATTCTAAATATTTAATTTTCAATACTTTAACAGCAAATTACATGCTATACAAATTTACCATACCCATTATTTCATCCCCTGCAGCCAAATTATGTCAGGCAGTTGCAAGCCAGAGTTTATAGTGTGCCTCTCATTTGCAGAATGACCGAGGTCTCCAGACTTATAGGGAGCATAGCATATATAAGAGAATGTACCGGCTTATAAGGTCAAGGTAAATAGTGTGAGGTCAATGCAATTTCTTATATATGCGAGGCTCCCTATGGGAGTGGGCACCAAATTCACCCTATGTCGACCTCATTCTGCATTGCCTGATCTGTTATGGGAGACATAGACTCAGATGGAGGTTCCCAAATGGTGAATATTGTGATGTACAACCATCGGGAACCTTGATTATGCAATGTGTCCTCTATCAATTTGGCGATATAGAGAAACTAAACTAAGCAGAATGAGGTCCCCAGAGGGTGAATTTACTGATGCTAGCCCGGTATGCGGGATAGCGTGACTAAATTCACCTTCTGGGGACCTCATACTGCAAATGACAGGCACACTATAAAACTCGGGCTTGGGCAGTTGTCCCTTTTAGAATTACTGACCTTTTATATAACATTAACAATTTTTTATATACATAGCTTTTGGACAATTTCTTTTAAAATGATCATTTTAATTATCAGGATTGAAAACCCCCAATAATTAAATACAGCAGGCACCTATCAGATTTACAAAAGATATTTATTAAATTGCATTCTCCCTATACTTAAGTGAATGATTCCAAAAGGAGATTGAATTTATGTAATCAATTTAAAATGCTACAAACTTTGGTGGCTGGTTGCTGAAAAGTCACAGTGTGTTATATTATATTATGGGGTGTCCCTACATATATCTCCGGATGTGGAAAGTTTAGATGGACCTACACAGAAAACTACTTAATTATTAAATTAATTAGAGTAAGTTCTATTAGGCTGTAATCACACGGAGTCCTGGGGATCGGAAATTGAACTGGTATGGGAGGTAATTAGACCCACTATTTAATGAATAGAGCAGGGCTTGGAGTTGAGTATACCAATTTAGTGCCCCGAGGGAGTGATGTAGTTGGGACTCAAAGTGGAGGAAACTACATCACTCCTGAGGGGACTAAATTGGCAAGGTCAATGACAATACATGTACATGCTTAAATCATTATATTGTAAGGAACAATATCCACTCTAATTTTTAATGCTTTCATTTCCGAATTTCCCATGACCTGTTGGAATAGACAACTGCTAGAGACGTCAACCGGAATACCGGTACAAACATGTAGTACCCACAAACCCTTTCTATACTAAATACTCATTGATAAGTAGTTATCCCTGAGCATATAGTCAGATAATAAGTTCAACAAACGACCACTTATTTTTTATCTGAACATTTTCCTCCAATAAATAGCACTCTTTTTACGCAATTTTATTATCTGTCGTGTTTATTGTTCCTGATCACCCTCCAAATGAATGATAGACCATTCCAATGTATACTTTTATAACTGAATTGGAGAATCCATTCAGTCAGAGGTGGCACCAGGATTTCACTGACCCAGGGTTTACTATCCCCGACCGGGAAGCTATAGAATCCCGGAAGCAACTGGCAGATTTCCCTGATGGGAGGGGGAATAGCGCTTCCCATGACCACCCCTGGTATAGAAAGGGTTAATAAACATCCTTACAACAACCCTGGGAAATTAACATTGTGAGGATAATTGCCACAGCCTTGACCAGATAGTCACAGCCTGTTTGAGCATGTGTGCCTACAGTACAAGTCTGAGTTTAGTGTGCCTGTCATTTGCAGAATAGCGGGCTAGCATCACTAAAATCACCCTCTTGGGACCTCATTCTGCTTAGGCCTCATCTTCTCTGGAAAGTTTCTTTATTATCAAATTTCTATATAAACTTCTTCACATACCGGTAGATTCTATTTCTTTTTTAGTTTAGTTTCTCTATATCTCCAAATTGGCAGATGACACATTGCATAAACGAGATGCCCAATGGGTGCACATCACAATATTTGAAAAGTTTAATCTGAGTCTATGTATCCCATAAAAGATGAGGTCATGCAGAATGAGGTCCCTAGAGGGTGAATTTGATGATTCTAGCCCACTGTGCGGGATAGCGTCACTAAATTCACCCTCTGGGTACCTCATTCTGCAAATGACAGGCACACTAAACTCAGACTTGGTACAGTGGTGTTTAGCTATGGTAGGTCCAACATGCTTGTTGTAGCAGCTATTAACATTTAATGTTCAGACCTCCTTTTTAATGGGTTGAATTATGAAGGACTGTTACAGTAAAGCATCCATAAAATATTAATGTCACCCCGGAGTTTCCTGTCTCAATAACAGCCTGACATTTACTACAATGACAGTCAATCCTTATAATGGCAGTCCATAAAATGAAGGGTGAAGATCTACACATTGATCAGTGTTATACAGTAATGCCCTAAATAATCGACTCCTTAACCACAGCAGAATTATGGGTAATTTTTCAGGATTTAGTCTGAAATATGGCTTGTTGCTATTCACCGGAAAGCTCTTTCCGATGAATGGCAACAAGCCATATTTCCGACTAAATCCAGAAAAATTACCCATAATTCTGCTGTTGTTAAGGAGTTGATTATTTAGGGCATTACTGTACACATTGATCAGTGTTATATTTAGCTTGAATTTTTCTATACCCTTTATATACTGAATACTCATTGATGAGCCATTATCCATTAGAAAATGTTGAGATAATAAGTTCAATAAACAACCATACATGTAGGTTGATTGTTGAACCTATTATCTGATCATTTGACACCAATAAATAGGATTCCTTCTTCACTTTCTATTGTCTGTCATCTGCTCATATTTCCTGAACATCCCTCGAGATGAATAATAGGCCCTTCCAATGTATATTTTTATAACTGAGTGGGAGAATCCATTCAGTAAATAAAGGGTTAATACTCAGACTCTAAACAATTCAAAGGAATGAACGTAGGGTTAATTCATTTACCCTTACCATACTGACATACACCCAAATTGAAACATGGGCAGAACAATAAACATTATAAAGCATATAAAACACTGAATAAAAGGGAAATCTTTGTGTGGAGGGAAAAAATATGATAATTCTTAATTGTTTACAGGAGTAAACTCCAGGGCTCTCCCATATAACGGTATCTCAAATACACTAAAAATATAGATTAAATCATTTAGATTGCTGTAAGAATGAGGTCTGAGGGTATTTCCTTGGAAAAATTTAACATTAAAATTGATCTCGTCCAACAATTTCCAATTATCACAGGGATTAAAGAAACAACACTGAGGACACATTGTGAGAAGACAAAAAATAGTGGTATACATCGGCAAGATTATTTTGACCACTTTTTTTTGGTCACTTTTCTAAAACATTGGCCAAACTGAAAAACTAAAACTATAATAAAATTTGTGTATCTTCAGTGAGCAGTGACGGTTTCATTTGGTTCGTTCTGGCTTATCGTCATTTCAGCAGCTTGGATAAATCACAGCGTTGTCAATTTTAATGGAGAGAAAAAGACCGCATTTGTAAGAGTTAGTTCCACAAGAAAATGACACCATTGCATCACCAGCCTTTGGCAAGCAGTCTAGATATACAAATCCCTTGTATGGATCACATATATGTGCTTATTTGGGAATGTAACGATACCATCATCACAATGTCTGCTTATGGGGGGGGGGGGGGGGGAGCAAATATGCTTTGCACCTTACCAACTGAGCCACCAGGGAAGGATTCACACCCTCATCAGCAAGGGTTGAGGGAACCAGTGACAATTTAATGTTGATGACATTCAATCATCATGGATATCAATTTAGTTCTAATGAGTAACAAGTTTCTAGATGACAGAAGAAATTACAATAAAGGTCTTCATAAGTTCATATACAGTAATAACAAAGGATGCCCAACATAAAGCCGATTGAGGCGATAACTTAGGGAATAGATGTCTGTGTGTATTACATCAGTGATATCTCGATCCTTTGAGGTGAAATGTCACACAGCTTATATCAGTTGATATGAGGCACAACGTCTATATTACATTACTCATAAGATTACTGTATCAATATTATATAATTTGGTTTATCAACAAGCCTGCAAATAGCGTGTCTGTCATTTGCAGAATGAGGTCCCCAGAGGGTGAATTTAGTGACGCTATCCCGCAAAGCAGGCTAGCATCACTAAATTCACCCTCTGGGGACCTCATTCTGCTAAGGCCCTCAACTGCTATGGCAGACCTAGGATCAGATTGAAGTTCCCCAGTTGAAGTTGGTGATGTTCACCCATTGGGCGCCTCGATTATGAATTTTATCTTCTGCAAATTAGGGGATATAGAAACTTCCCATATGGGAAAACGTAACTAAAAACAATGTTAATTTGATACCATAGATACTTCCCAGAAGATGAGGCCTAAGCAGAATGAGGTCCCCAGAGGGTGAATTTAGTGATGCTACCCCGCTATGCGGGGTAGTTTCACTAAATTCACACTCTGGGGACCTCATTCTGTAAATGACAGACACATACCGTAAAATGGGGTGACTTTGCCACCAACGGGGTGACTTTGCCACGTCACTGAGAAAAAGTTAAGAATTAACAGCTCGGCACCAATAACCAGATAGCAAAATGTTTCATATGTACTAATGATTTTACAAGTTCAGATTATATCACATGTGCCACAAAATTTGATGTATACAAATTCTGAAGGTCAAGGTCACCACGCGACCTTTATAGAACATTTTGGCAAATTTTCTACATAACTCCAAATTTGTAGGGTTTCTTCGAGACCAGCAATGATACACACCTAAGGGAAAGTTCATGTTTATTGCTATTTGGTATTGTTTCCATGAATATATTTACTTTTTCCTGGTATTAGATTATTTAATTGTAATTTGGAAAAAAACTAATTTCCATGTGAGAATTGAAATCGCTCGGTGTCACTTTGCCATAGTGGCAAAGTAACCCCGCATTAAATTAGAACAGAAAAATTTACAAGCCACATATATTTATATAGAATCTATCACTTTACTTCAGTTAATACTGTTATTAGTATGAAAACTTGCATCTTCATGTATAAAAATTTAGCATAGTATTTCCTAATAAGCCCTATTGCATAAAAACTGCAAAAAGCCTATAGATGGATATTTTTACCATTGAAGGCAATACCGTTTAGAACCAATAGAATACATGTATTTGTACCATTTTAGAATCATAGGTTTTATTCAGCCATGACTGTGGTGAACATTAAGTTACTAAGGCATTATCAAGCTCACAAATCTTCTCATTGCTTGGTAAACCTGTTGTTATGTGGATTTCAGTCATTGGGCAGTATTTCTAATACATGTGAGGGGGGTGATATATCTTTATATACCACAAAAACCATCGCGGTCACCCACCTCCACGCAAAAACATCTCTGATATGTGTAATCACTACGCTCCTCAAAGTTAATTCACATGTGTGTGCTGGTCACATACTACAGTATCAAACAATAGGACTAGAGTAAACATATGAATACAGGTGTAAAATAAAGTGATTCAAGTGATCATCACAGAATACTATGCATTAATCCAGATGCCCAGCAACTGTATTATACGGTATGTACTGGATTAACTATAATTATGGTCTATCACTCATTTACAAAGTATCGGTACCTTCATCACAATCTGAGCAGATACATGTATCTTGGTGAGATCATCACCATAATCCATTGTATTGGATGCAATCTGGAAAAACATGTGACTTGAAATTCTTAGAGTATTTAGCTTAGGGCATGCTTTTTTGTGACTTTTCAGTGATAACCAAGACGCTCTTGCAGAGTGAAGTTTATGACATCGTCCCATCAGTAGCATAGTTTTCTCCATGTGACACCAAAAACAGCCTATCCTAGTAGTTGTACAATATTAGCACATGTATTATTTTGACAATTATGTGTTAATCTCCATATTTCGTAATCAAGATTATAAAGACATTAGTGATGCAGACCAGACTGGACCACCCTAGGCAGTCCTGTCCGGTCCTGGCCATTCTGGTCTGGTACCCTTGTATGGAGTTGGATTGGTCCAAAGCGGTCTGGTCTACTTACATGTGAATGAATGACACTTTTAGCAAAATCTATACATTATACTATACCAGGCCCATATAAAATGGACAATAGATACACTGTTATTTTCAACACACAATAGAAGCATACAGAGAATCGTACCGACATGTGGCAAAGTCACCCCAACCCATGGGGTGACTTTGCCACCCAACTTTTTCAGTACATGCTCTGATTCCAAACATACATGTACATGGACTAAATAACCACACATGAAATATATAGAATGAAGTTACCTGAGTTAAATGACTGTAGAACTGTTTTCTGAATTTAGCTTGTGACTGAATGCTACATAGAAATATGCCAAAATGGTGGCAAAGTCACCCCATTTTACGGTACTACTTGCAGGCTTGTTTATCAATGAGTCATGGTAACCAGAGAGGGGGGTTGGAGAGTGTGGTTGGGTGAGCGGTGTATTGGTTATCATCATGTCATCTCCATAACCTGGACCCTTATATAACCTTATACAGTAATGCTCTAATTAATCGACTCCTTAATTAATAAAATATAAACACAGCAGAATTATGGGTATCTTTTCAGGATTTAGTCGGAAACAAGCCATATTTCCGACTAAATCCTGAAAAATTACCCATAATTCTGCTGTGGTTAAGTGGTCAATTACTTTGGGCATTACTGTATATAACCTTATATACCACCCAGCTGATATGTTGTCATGAAGCACAATGACTACCGTAATCCTTCCATGATTGGAGCTTCCTGTAATTTTGCGAACACCCTGTGCCAATGAATTCTCTTATATATGCAAGTTCCCCCATAGGAAGCCTCACATATACTAGTATAAGAGAATACATTGGCCTAACAATATTTACCTTGACCTTGTAAGCCAGTGCATTCTATTATATATGTGAGGCTCCCTATTTCATGTCAAAACCCAACAGCAGTTGAAATAACAGACTGTAAAAAGGTTGAGATTGTGGTGATATTTATTTCTATTCCCTTTGATCATTATCGTATACCGTACACCCACTAGTAAGCCCAGGGGCTTGTGAATATTTTTACACAAAAACATGGGACTGGGCTTACTGGAAATATGGCTTGTTGCGAATGAATGGCAACAAGCCATATTTCCGACTAAATCCTGAAAAGTTACCCATAATTCTGTGGTTAAGGAGTCGATTATTTAGGGCATCATATGTTCTTCACACTGTCCAATTAACCCTTTCAGTGCCAAGTCCGATGTGATACATTGATGGAAAGAGCTCTAAGAGCTCTTTCCATCAATGTATCACATTATTATAATCAATAAATTTGAAAAATGATCAAGGAAATATGGGTTGATACAAAAATCGGACTTGGCACGGAAAGGGTTAAATTAAAACCTGGTATAGTAGCGATCAAATATTCAGATTCTTGATCAGATGATTTGTTGTTAACAGTATTAAACCAGTCTATGAAGGTCATTATAACAATAAGTTAATTGGTTAAAGGCCTAATCAAGTGGAAACGAATGAGAAAGTCTAGGTGTCAAAGCATTTATAGAATTATGACAAAATGTTGATGCATATCATATTGGTGCAATGTATGTATAGCGAATACTAGCTTAATCCAAGTAGTTACAGCTGAGCTGTATCAATTGCTATTAACCATTGACAAAATATGTGTGTCAGCAAGGACATACAGGTTGATTGGTTAATGGTTATCTGCTGTTTCATTAAAAAAAATTTAACTGTTTTATTATTTTACGCAGGTTACATTTTATTTTTAATATTTATTTCATGAGGAAAAAGCATGAGAAATAAGTATGGGTCACATATTATATCTGTAAGCAAGATTTTCATGACTATATAATTTAATGCAAAGACAATGCCAATTGAATACATGTACATAATTGTTTTGGAAATACATGTATTTTAGGCCTGCGCTGGTAACCTCTAGAACCACTCTTGGTAGTAATCAAATGTAGCTGAAAAATATATGCTCATGTCAACATGGGGAAGGAAAGTTTGTGAATATATAAATTAAGCCCTACTAATAGGTTAAATGTGTTGTGAACTATATTTGCAATCCTGGTGTTTAAAACATTATTACCATTTATTAGCTGCCCGTTCGGGTAGACAGGAAGAGCCATATGTATATGGTTTTCTGTGTCTCTTCGAATGGGCTGCCCTGACTCAACTCAATTGTTGAAAAAATATATTTATATACACTTTACGTAAAAATTTTAACAAATTGTAACAAAAAAGATGAATAAATTATAAAAAAAAAAATTATAATGTTCAACCTCTTAAACATTTCTTTCTTAAATAATCCTTGACAAATATTTCCCTTAGGAAATTCTAAGATAATAGGTTGAAAAATTTACAGGTCATAGGCCATTTGTTGAACTTATTATCTGCTCATTTCCCACCAATTGAAAGATATACTTCAGCACTTGTATCATCTGCCTGTCGTCTGCTTATATTTTCTGAACATCCCACCAGATGAATAATAGACCATTCCAGTGCATACTTTTATGACTGAATGGGATAATCCATTCAGTAACTAAGGGGTTAAACAGACTCACCATATAAAGGAGACAAGAATGTCCCTTAACTGTGCAGCAACAACCCAGAGATCCAACCAGGATAATGGCACAACCAATTGCAATGAGAACGTAAGGAGACTCCTGATAATACATCGACGACAGCTCCATGTAAATGTGAAGTTGAACTTTGGTCCATATTCCTATTCCAAGTATAGCTACACCTGTTACCTACAAAAAGAACCACATAATTTGATACAGAAATAAGAGGAAAAATATTTGTATCACCATCCTTAAGATAATGTTTTTGAATTTCCATGTCCCATGATACTTTGTGGTGGTCTCTGCCCAATACCAGCAGGGTGTGTTATGTAATGGTTTTTAATTTCCTTATTTGGGCTTTGTGCTTAATCACAAACAAATTGAGCTTAACCATAAATAGCTTATTTGAGCTTAAACATAATTGTATTATTTGTGCTTAAGTGCAATTATTTGTGCTTAAGCGCAAATAATTTTGCTTAAGCGCAAATTACTGGTAAGGTACATGTGGTTACTTCTGGTTTCTTTTATACCTATCGGTTAATGCTACATTGGGTACTTTTATTTTTTTCTCTTAGAAATCCCAAAATACAAGGGTACATTGGGTACAAATTAGAAAACATTTTCCCAGAACTACCTACAGGCGGGTACAGGGCATTCAGAGAATATGTTTTCTAATTTGTACCCAATCTACATACTGTACTCTTGAGTGCATAATAAACATACATGTACGATTATTAAAATCGAGGTAAAATTCCCACCTGTATGATCGTTATTTGGCCCTGTACGTTTATTAAATTAACCACTGAAAAGAAATAATTCACCAATCGTAAATTGTGTTATTCATAAAGAAATGAACTCTGATTGTTGACAAACAGTTATCAGCACACTGCAGATTCACAGACCTGGCTATCCATCGAAACTATTTCTGTCACATGGCATCAGTAAACCAGTCAGATGGTGCATTTTGTGGGGATGTATGGTACTAATATTTCCAGTCTGTACGTTTATTCCGCCCTGTACTATTATTCAATTACGCGACATTTTCCAACCTGTACTATTATCCCACCCTGTACTTTTATTAGGCACTGAAGAGTACCCTGCCCTGGTACTTTGGGATTTCTAAAACGAGAGGCCGATCACGATCGGCAGATGTTTAACCCATACCCTTGGCGATAGTGATCAGCTATTTTCAGTTTGGATGCGAAAATCCATAAGCCATAACTCCGTTTAAAAAAAATGGATCAAACCCAAATTCGAACTCTATCTGTATTTTGGGCTGAGAAACTCACATACCAAATTTACATACATCTCAATAAAATGAGATATATCAGATGAAAGGTATTTCTACTAAGTATCAGGAATGTTGAGAAGGGTTCTTTAACTACAAAAATCCATACAAGTGAAGGGGGTATAATAGGAGAATGATTACATGAAAAATATACAAAAGCATAAAATTGATGACCAGGGTTAACAATTTTAACTCTATAAAATTAGGGGACTGTACCAGGTATGTCACTTGAACACTGCATTGATAGGCTAAACCAGAGAGCTATGTGGGAGTTGATAAACCCTGGGCCAACACTGTCCACACACTATGGAAATGCAATAAACAACAGATGGCTATTAAAGTCATTTTATATGTGCAGCAGTGAGCATCAGATATCATTATATGACTGTAACTTTATAAAAATAGTGCTACTAAATGCGGCTCTCTCTTTCTGCTCAAATTCTGAGAACATCCCTACAAATGAACAGTAGACTATTCCAATTTATACTTTTAGAACTGAATGGGAGAATCCATTGATTCATGAATGGGTTACACCGTTCACTGCTGTGCTGTACATATGATGGCTAAAAATAACTCAAATTCCAATAATACAGGTTTATTCTTGTCTCTCTCTTAGAGCTAACTGATATCACAGATAATTATTAATTGTAAGTTGCTATGGTTATATATTGTAAGCATAAAAATCTCAAATCTGTTCAATTCTTAGTTAAAAAGGGGCCATAACTCTGGTATAAAAAACAGGATCTGACCCATATTCAAACTCGATCTGTATTTTGAGTTGAGAAACTCACATACCAAATTTGGTTCCTATCAGATGAAAACTGGTTGATTTATCGAAGCATGCATGAATTCTATGTCAAAGGGCCATAACTCCATTAAAAATAATCTGATCAAACCCATATTCGAACTCGAACTGTATTTTTGGTGGAAAAACTCACATACCAAATTTAGTTCTGATAAGATAATTCAATCCGGACTACGACACTGTTTATCATACTATGGTATGGGTGAACATAAAAACAAAAAGTACCCAATAATGTTGGGGGTGGGAGGGGGTTAAAATTTGGAATGGGGCTGATGCTGCGATACCTGGTGGGGGTATTATGCAATGGCCACAAATAGTTTTTGTTTTATCTAGAATTTTTTTTTAATTGAAGTGCAATTGGGTATGCTGTTAAAATATTCAAATCCGTCAAAAACCGCCATAACAGAAATAATAGTAAAATACGGTATAGACAGACTTTGTTCTTATACCAATCAGAAATATGGCATAAACAGTAATTGTCAAATGTTTTTCCTTTGTTAGTCCTAAAAAAAAAGACGTTTGTTTGGAATCATTTCATCAGATGTAAAGTATGTTTGGCTTTATCTAGCTTTCATCTGTGAAGAGTTCAAATAGTTTGAGTTCAGGTTTGTTATCATCAGTATTTCAATCAAATTCAAGTGAAATTACACAATATACAGGAACAGTGACGATTTGATCAAATCAACCTGGTTATCAGGTTGTATCTCACAACTAAACACCAAATGAATAATTAACATACATGTAGATAGTAGGGCTGGACGATATTAACGAAAATAAAAACCGCGATTTTTGGAAATTAAAACCGCGGTTAACGATATAATCGCGGTTTTTTAAAACATCAGATACTAGTAACTTAAACAGTTTCTCACTGTTCGCTAGAATCACATCATTGTCATTAATTTTGACAAGTTGACGTCAATAATAACATACACAACATTTCAACCAGTGACAACCTCATGCTCGATCGATATTCGGAATGAAAAGTAAATTCACCGGTTAAATTCCGCTATTCGGACAATTTCTTTCCGATGTCTTGACAAATTCTGGTATATACCGATAATTAATAAAACCATTATCTAGTCTATGCCAAAACTAAAAGTGTTCTATACTATACAGTATCCTTTTCTAACTCGGTTTATTCAACTATGTTGAGCAAATACATATGTTGTTCCCGATGACACTTGCGTCGCTTGACAAATGGAATATGGTTTACCGTCAAGACAAATTTTAGCGAAGTCCACACACACGTAGTACATAACTTTTGGAATTCGGCCAAGCAAGGACACCATGTATTTTGGGCGGGTTTGAAGCCCTAATTCTATAATATTGGTTTTAACCAATCGCCGTGAGTGGTTTCTTCTAGACGAGAAGGGGGCGGTATCTTCGCTCATTTACTATTTTGATTGACGGTGCATGTGCATCATTGTACTGAAGGAAGAGGCATGTCAAAACTGACATTCATATTGATCTATCACCCGATCAGTCGTCAATTCATTTTGGGGAAGTCGGAGCGTTTGTGTAATATTGTGAGCGAAAGGGGGACGTATTCGGGGTTTTCATATCCCCCTAATTTTGTTAGTCGTCCTAAACGTTGTTTACTATGATTTATATTGAATATTGAAAAAGTCAGGACACGGGGATTTAGTTGGAATTTAAAACTTAAATAACTCAATTTAGGCTTGAGTTAAACTATTTGTTTGTATACGCTTATGATGGTCTGGCACCCTCTAATTGCCGACGATATTACGATTATTTTAGTTTAGACGATATTACTGACGATATTGAAATATTAACCGGGTATTGACGATTAATCGGGAAACCGCCCAGCACTAGTAGATAGTAGTACTAATAGTAATTACCAACTTAATAGACATTGTTTCTGCACTACTAGTATATTATGTATGTGCACTACTAGTATATTATGTATGTGTCTCTCACTTGAATTTTAGAAAATAGCATATTGTATGAATTAGAGTGATAACTGTAAGTCACATTTCAAGCAGATAAGCATAATCCATTGAACATAATCCATCAAATTGACCTCTCAGTAAAATTCAAAATACTGACTCAGAGAGCCCTAGATCAGCTCTCAATGCAATGGATTTTCAAAAAATTTCCAGGGGAGAACCCCCCACCATCAGTAGGGGGATACCCCCTCCCGAACCTCCCCCCGCTCAGGCCTTCGGGATATGCCTTCAGCATATCATTGCCCGAAAACAGGTGTCCCCAAAAAATCTCTGGATCCTTCACTGGTTGTGTCAAGACTAGAAATTGGATGCTCTGATCCGATAGAATCTGCGTATTATGGTTCTGGTCTGGGAGATTCAAGCTGCTGTGTCCAATGCGGAGGAGAAGGTGGTGTTGTGAAGGCTGAAGCCATCATTAAGAGAATGGTACAAGACGGTCACTCCAATATGTGAACAGTGCAGTGGTGCTGGACTGACTCCAGTGTCGCCAGACTATATGGGAATTATTAGGATTATCAAAGACTATATTAGTATATACATGTAGACTAGTATATACATGTATGTAAATATTAAATCATATGTAAGATTGAATTGGAGTTTCTAGTTCCTCTGTCATCTGGGTTAACCTGATTGGTCCTAAGCAGTGCATAGTTAGGGTTTATATTGACAAGTATTATACAGTTATTTTTAAAGATATTAAAAGTTAACAGAAAAAAAAAGTTAAGCCTACCTACATGTACCTACGTGTACCCTAATTTTTTTCAGCTTGTTAGCGGAAAACAAACGTCTTTTTTTTTAGGCCTTATGTAAACAAAAGCAAAAAACGTTACAGAACCTGGCTTTTGTTTAGATCCGGATATGGTAAACATAAAGAGCATTATTCCATAATAAAGAGCGTTTATATCATTTGTGTGTGATTAACCAATACTAGAATTCAGCTGTGTTTTGTAAACAGAAGCAAAACTTCTGTAACACAAGCAGGCTCTTGTTTACGTACGCCATCGTACATGTACGTCTTGATGACAATATACTATTTACTCGCTAATTATGTTTGGCATATGAACAAAACTATATATATTTTAATATTCCTTCTGTTGATGGCGATTATGAATATTTCTGTAACGAACGCCACCCGTACCTTTAATTTAAATAAAAACTAATTATGAGAACTAATTAGTATTAACTATATCTACTGAATAAATACTAGTTGTCTCTGTATATAGTTCAGTATTATATTTGAATAATTTTTTATTCAATATAAAGTATGGACAGTGATTCACACTCACAGTCACATGACTGTGTTGACAACAAGTGAATTTCTGACTGACTAAAAAAAAATGAAAAAATAAAAAGATTCCGCAATAAAATTATTATTTACGGCTAGTTTCTCACCCAAAATATGAAATTGAATATCATCATTAGCGTCTTCATGCAGGCCACAGCCGGCCCAGACGACATCGCGGACGACATTCTGTTAGACATATTTATTCCCTTCCGTATGTTGCCAGAACAGCAGACGCAATACCAATGCAGTCAAAACACGGAAGTAAGTTCTGGTCATATGTCATATTGTACGTGCGCATGCGCAGCAGGTGCTCTTTCGATTCTGATGCAAAGGTGAAGGTAAATTAACTTTTTTCGGTAAATTATGCAGCAAATACTAATTCGTGAGCAACTTATGCAGATAACATAATCGTTCACAAAGCAAAGCGCTACAATATAGAACCGATTATTCTAGATGACAACGTATGGACAAGAGTTTATTGAAGAAAAAAATGCCAGCTGAAAGTTCATTTGTGAAATAGAGTTATCTCCTTTGATAAGAAATCTGTTTAAAAGGGCATGACGTATTTTCTGTGTTTGGTCATGCCAAACATATTATTATAATTAAATTAATGATGACGACTGGGTGAAGGATGTCTCTTTGTGTTCAAATTGTTAATGGAGTTATCAGACCATTACTAGTAGCTTACCAGTATATTGCTGTCAGATTGAAAAATAAAAAATAAATAAATAAGAATTTTTTTTTTTTTAAAGCCTTGGGGTCAAAGGTACAGTGGTAAAAAAAATTTTATAAAAAAATAGCTAAACTATATGTAGGCTATATCTAGATCTATTCTATAGCAATTGGAGCAGCCAGCTAATCAATCACACATTGTAAAAAAAACCCAAAACAGTTATGTGTGCATGCACTATGTCATTTTGACAGCAAAAGTTATAATATTGACACTTATAATAATTGTCACTATGATTTGCTATAGAGCCTGCTAGAGTTATTAAATACATATTCAAAATAAGATTGTCGCCATATTTTATGTGTTGAATATTTACTATTAGTATCAGAACAAAATTAAATAAACCAATTACTAGTAATTTCACGTAGAATATTAAGGGTAAACGCTCTTTATTGTATGCATTGATCAATTGTTTAGCTCATGAAGAACATACTAATGAACCCTTTCATGACTGGAGCTGTGCTGGTGTAGCATTAAATATCCTGTGCCACTGCATTCTATTATATTTTTTATTATATCCGAGTTTCCCAAAGAGAGCCTGGCATATATATGAGAATGCACTGGCCTACAAGGTCAAGGTAATTATTGTTAGGCCAATGTATTTTGATATATGCGAGTCTCCCATGGGAGACCCACATATATAAGAGAATGCATTAGCACAGGGTTTTCACAAAATTTCAGGAAGCTCCAGTCATGAAAAGGTTAAACACTCTTTATTTGGGCATCACTATTCAATTAATCAAATGGGCTCATCATTTCATGGAGAAGTATGAAAATGGGTGCCCTTTACTATGGACTATATTCTTATTTATTAAATGGCACATACTGTTTAAATGCTATTACTAAGTACATTTATTAAGCGAATTCAAACGAATAGGCAGTTATCAATTCACAAAGAAGTTTTGTTGTAAACACTCTTTATTGTAGACATCATGTGTGTGTGTGTGTCATGAGGTGGAAAGTTTAGACAGACATACACAGAAAACTACTTAATTGTTAAGATTGTGAATCACCTGAAGGAATCTATGCTATCTGACGACCACATCAAGCATATTATATAACAATAAAAATGTCAACAAGATGACTTTAATAATATTTTGAGAAGGGAAATTTTGGGGAGAGCATTCTCCGCAAGTATAAACAAATTATTGGAACTGAATAACTGCCATGAAATGTACTTGATCTGAACTAGTAAAAGGCTCGATTGACTATTTAAGAATGTTAAATGAATGTTAGTTCATGCTGGAAAATTGTAAGCAATCATTTTGCAAGAACTAATATAAACCTTTTGGCCGAGATGGATTTTAGGTCATATGCCCATAGCCAAATCCCCAGTTGACCAGCTATCTCTAATACTGTGCATATTTACAGTTGATTGCTCCCTGTTTGAGTGGAGAAGCTACGAATATGATTAAAGTCATCTTTTTGACATTTTTATTGTTATATAATATGCATGATGTTGTCTTCAGATTCATTCAGATGGTGCACAAGCTTAACAATTAAATATTTTTATGTGTAAGTCCATCTAAACTTTCCACCTTCTGACATCACATAGCTCAGGCGTGGAAACCATTAATAATGACCCAGAACACAAGTAACCGATTAAGCTCATATTAAAATTAAGAACATCTATTTCAACCTGCAGCCAAAAAGCTGCTACTGTCAGATAAAGTTTCTACGGGAATATGACTTGTACTTTAAAAATTCTCCTATGTACATGTGTTAATGCCAAACTGATATTTTGTATTGACTTAAAGTAATGGCCAGCATCTTACTATTTGCTGCTTGTGCCTTCAAGCATTGGATATAGGTTGTCTGTCATTTGCAGAATGAGGACCCCAGAGGGTGAATTTAGTGACATTATCCTGCATGGAGTGCGAGCATCTCCAAATTCGCCCTCTGGGAACCTCATTTTGCAGAGGTCTCAGCTGCTATGAGAGACCTAGGATCAGATTGAAGTTCCCCAGTTGAAGTTGGTGATGTTCACCCTTCAGTCATCTCAATAATGCATTTTATCTTCTGCAAATTAGGGGTATTGAAACTGCACAGAAGGGAAAAAGTAACTAAAAACTATTAATTTCTGACTATTGATACTTCCCAGAAGATGAGGCCTAATTAGCTCATTCTGCAAATGACAGACACACTATTATAAGGTTTATGTGCCTTTGAAGTACCTCCACTTTTGCACTAACTACACATGCACTCATTCCTAAACAAAATCGCTGTTGTGTGTGTATTTACTTATCGAATATCGGTAACATTGAATTAAGTCACTCTTATCAGCCAGTGGTATTTTTGTGTTTGTTTATCTTTAACAGTTATATTAAGACTTGTATTAAGATTGTATTAAAGACAGAGGGAAATAAAAATTTATTAAATACTGCGTATTACATGTGGTTGTATAGAAGAAACACATTTGATTTGTCGATACAATATCACACGTGTATCAATATTCTATCTTCCAGCCACAATAAAAATGAATGTACCTGCAAATCAGATCATGAAATCAACTCGCAGCATCTGCAATTGTGCTAGTTTGTTTGGAATATCCACAAGGAACACCTTGATTAAGAACCAGTATTCAGCATCGGCTTTATTAAAGGACAGTACCATTCCACCAAAATATTGTAAAAATATCCGAGTATTACACTCTACTGCACCTGTTTATGGCTTGTATACTGCACAGAGAACAGAAGATAGCCTGGAAATAAGCGATGGTCAGAAAAAGACAACATTGTCTTATATTTGGTTACGGGACCACTGCAAATCAGAGAGGTACTACAATTTCTCGACTAACCAGAGAAAGAATGCACGGCTGGATTTCAATTTGGATATAATACCAAAAGATGTTGATGTTCGTGACTCCAAGCTTGCGTTGAAATGTTAGTATGTATAAATAAAAAATTTCAATTGAAAATTAAATAAAATGAGCAGTTATTTGTACTATATAGTGGAGAATTTTGTATAATGATGGCGTCAATTTTTATTAATTATCTATGTACACCAAGTCTGAGTTTAGTGTGCCTGTCATTTGCAGAATAAGGACCCCAGAGTGTGAATTTAGTGACCCCATCCTGCATAGCAGGCTAGCATATCTAAATTCACCCTCTGGGGACCTCATTCTGCTTAGGTCTCATCTTCACTGGAAAGTTTCTTTATTATCAAATTTCTATAGACTTCTTCAAATAGATTCTATTTCATTTTTAGTTTAATTTCTCTATATCCCTAGTCCAAGTCTTCTCGTACTAAAGCCGGCTAAGATATTGGGATGGAGGTGCCGGCCTTTAGTCCGAGTTCCAGGCCCATGCATTCCTATGACACGACTTAAGCGTTAGTGACCCGCTCAAATAAAACCACAATTATATGAAATAAAATATCACAATTGCGACAATAAACGGATATTTTCCGCAGAAGACATGCTATTTGATCTGAAACCCACATCAGTTGTGAATTGAAAGCGGTAATTTAATGCGAAAAGAGACATTTACCGCAATGTTTACAAATTTTTAAAAGTATGCGAACTCAGTTGATCTCGCGAACTGTGTTCGGCATTTTCCGTTGAAAATATTCCGTAGATTTTCGACTGACAACGCAAATTACGATGAATTCTCCATTGTAATCGTAATTATGTGTGTCAATAAATAAAAAATAAATAGATTAATTAAACATTGAAGATATAAATGTAATACATTAAATAAATTACGGGGAATTACAACCCTCTCAAAGTTTAAAACAGTGTAAACACAACGGAGCATTAGAATAAATAATATGGTGCTACATTTCCCACATTTGGTGGACTTCAGCGAAATTAAGATATATACTAAGCGAACAGAGCAATATACTGCTCTTGTTAAGCACACAAAAAATCAAACAAAATTTGTATAAATTTTTAACCTTAAGTTTGAAAAGTCCCACTAAAACGGAAGAACTATAGTTCGAAACTGTGTGATTCGGTTCTCCGATTATTTTATCAACACAAAAGTCAAAATGCACATGGATGAAAATCACACGCATGGCAAGTCAGACACAAGAGTTCTAATTTGCTCCAATTTTGACAAGTTGCTTGCGAAAATTGTCAACAAAACTACCTTTCTGATCCTCCATTATGTCATTAAGTTTTTAGTGCGGGAATTGTTCTCAAAGCACATTGGAAACTGGACTTTGCGGCGATCGGTTTTCGCTATTTTGTTCGGAAAACCCCGCGCTATATATAGAAACGGAAACTGAGTTCGGCTTTCAGTTAAGTAAACAAACAGAAAAAACAACGATGTTTGTGGCAATCAACCGGAATATTCTATGTGTAATTTAACATTAAAGTTAGATTATTATACACCATTCTGACCATAATATGTCACTCTTTCCGACGTATATAGCATCATGTATTGCTTTGTTAGGTAAATCGAGTAAAATACACCACAGATTCCCGCCACAGATCCTGGGCGTAACTCGTGTGATAGGATTGGTTTAGAAGCGGGCTTGGACTAAAGACAGGCACCTCCATCCCAATATCTTAGCCGGCTTTAGTATGAGAAGGCTTGGACTATATATCCCCAGATTGGCAGATGACGCATTGCATAATCAAGGTTCCCAATGGGTGTACATCACAATATTCACCATTTGGGAACTTCAAATCTGAGTCGATGCCTCCCATAGCAGATAAGGCCATGCATAATGAGGTCCCCAGAGGGTGAATTTGAGGAAGCTCCACTATGCCCGATAGCATCACTAAGTTCAACCTCTGGGGACCTCATTCTACAAATGACAGGCACACTAAACTCAGGCTTGATGTACACCTTATTTTGCTTCCATATTACCATAGTGTTTGTATGATGTCCACATCCACTGTTTATAAAACCTGCCGGTATAACAACTTCCTGTACAGAAATTCATCCTTATATTCCAAGACAAAGGTTCCGGAAATCATCGGAGATCGGCAAACATTAACAATGCTATAAACACATGAATAGAATTATTAAAATGTATTGAACAATTTTTTCTCCCATTCATGACAGGAGCTGCGCTGGTGCAGCATTAAAGACCCTGTGCCAGTGCATTCTCTTATATATGCGAGTCTCCCATATGAGTGACTCATATATAAGAGAATGCATTGGCACAGGGTTTTCGCAAAATTTCAGGAAGCTACAGTCATGAAAGGGTTAAAATAGCTTCAAAGATATCAGGTGTACCTCAAGGTACATAAATTTTTTTTATGATATTTTAATAGATAAATAGATCAAATTTTTAATCTCAGCAGCTATTACCAGTAGTACCTATCCAGTCCAGTCACTACTGTATTTTGAATGTTTTTTATCTACGTACCTACTAAAACTTGGAATTGGTACGTAGGGTCAGGGACAAGTTATTTTTAAATATGGCCTTATCGTTAGAATATTGGTTTTCTGTTGATTTAACAATTTGCCGCTATTTTGTTCTACTCAATTACATATAAACAAGTGACTGGTCATTTTTACCTAAAGGAGTGTTCAGATGAATCCATTGCATACGTTGCGTTGTTTTGGAAAACAGGCAAAATAAAAATATAAGGCGTTTTTAAGGCAGCTGCGATGCGTCCATTATGTTGCAATCATTAACACATTAACACACACAATGGAGAGATTCTATTTCAACACAGTGTAAGCTGTAACACATACCTTATATGGTAATTATAAAGAGCATGCATCATGACATTTCTTGTTTTCAATTGATAAAAGATGGTGACTGACTGCGAAGCATGTCCAGTGTATCATGCTCATTTCATCAATAAAATTTCATCATGATTATTTCAACGAATCTTGACGAACAACGTCATGTAGCTTTCTCAATTTACCAAATTTGGGTGAACCGGAATGTATCTTCTGCTTTGTTCATAATTTTGTGTTCCTTTTCGATCCAAGAAATTAGTAGGACATATCTATGGTTTATAAGATGCATGATCATTTATGTAGTATGTACTATGTAGTCTTATGATAAGGCCTAATTAACAATTAATTCCATATTTAAATATTTTATTTCATATTGCATGGTAGTTTCTATGAAAATAAAGCTGTGAGGTACATGTAGATCGTGTTGTGGCTGTGAGGAATCCTGTGGCAATGATGGTTGTTGCTGATGGTCATTAGAGGTTGTATATCAACCGATTTCGGTTTGCCTCTTTCGATTGCGATAGCTGTATTGAAAACATTTTACGACATTTCTATTCCCCATAACGATTTTTCAGTCTCGCATTATCTAATAAATTGATGACGTTACAAATTCGGATTAGCTTAGGTGTCAACCATAGCTCTGCGTTATCTAACACAACATACCTGTGTGGATGGTTTAAGTATAATGCAAACTATAGGTCATGTCATCGTAATGGATCAACGCTACTTAAACCTTTTGGAAAATTATAATCATGCTTGTTTACTAATACAAAATTTTCAGGGCCTGACAGTCATACGACTGAATATGACATAGACTGGCTTATTCAGCACGCATATCCTCACGGACAATGGAATAAAATTAAAAAGTCGCTGTGGAACAAGGATTCTATGACATCAGTTCCAACTGTGGATATAAAAGACTACATGTCTAATGATGGGCTGGAGAAACACCTTAGAAACCTTCTCGAATTTGGCATCTCTGCAGTAACTGGCGTGAGTTAATTTATAAACAAATAATTGTTTATTTCAAAGCTAGTTCGCTCCTATAAGCAGTCTTTGAAATTAGGAAAAATGTCCCACGGAAAATTTTATACTGTGGCATTATAGATTGCACATGTTGCCACTGCATTGCATTGCTTATTGCTGCGGCCAATTTCGAGGTCTGTATAACTAAACATATGACAAACATTATAAAAATTATTTCTAAATATTTACGCGTATTGCCTTTAATATGTTGTTTTCGGCTTGGTGATGTTACAAATTTGAATAGCATAGGTGCAATCCATAGCTTTGGATGAGATTATTAGATGAATTCTCTAATTCAGTTATAAGCTTATGTCAGGCGCCAGTTGTGAAATACTCATTGACGAGTAGTCAATCCTTAGGAAATGTTCAGATAATAAGTTTGACAAACGGCCGTAGGTCTGAACATTTCCCACTAATGAATATGAATTCTTCTGCACTTGTAATATCATTTTGTCTGGCTGCTGTCAGCTCATATATCCTTAACATCCCTCCAAATGAATAATGGACAATTCCATGTTTACTTTTATAACTGAATGGGAGAATCCATTTAGTATAGAAAGGGTTAAATTGACCACGCCCTTAACTGGCCAAGTGGTCTACCCAGTTCATGAACTGGGCAAGTTCACAACTGTTTTGTAACACATATACATCGGAATGGTCCATTCTTTATTTGTAGGGATTTTCAAGTACTATGTGCAGATGGCAGTTGTAGAAATGCTTTACAGAATCAGATTTTTTTGTAGGAATGTTCAGCTGATAAGCCTAGCCTATAATGATTGTAAGCTGAACATTTCTACTATTGGTTCAATTTTCAGTGAGGACCAGAATAACCAGTTGGTTATTGGGCTGACCTCGGAGCTAAACCATCGACACTGTCAGGGTTTGGAATCCAACATGGTATCGGTCAGACTTTTTCTCGCCATCTGTATTCCAAGTATTATGAGCATCACGAATCAGTCATCGATGCCATAATCAACCCTCTGAAAATTATAGAGTCTCAGACACATTGAAAAACGTTCTGGTGTCATGTCCAGTGGCACCGTCGAATCAGAAGCAGCCACTAATGGCTGTCCTGTGTGCAACAAGGTGCGCCCGTTAATGAACCCTACCGTGTCAATTAAGTTACAGGTAAATGGCAAAATTACCTGATCAAATTCGAGTCATCCGACTCACGGGACCACAGTGGAATTAAGGCACTTGTATGAGCCTGTTAATACTGTGCTATCTTGGGCTGAAATAAACTCACTCACAATGAGAATGAAGTATGAGTGGAAGAATCCATTTAGTATAGAAAGAGTTAACCCTTTGCTGACTGCTGTAAATATTCATTGATGAATAGTATACTTGAGGAATGTTCAGATAATAATTCTAAGCCATTTCTTGAAATAATTATCCAAATATTCTCGCCAATTACCTAAATAGGAATACGATGTCTTCTTGAGTTGTAGTATCAATTTTTCTCCCAGACCCATGTACCGATTTAAAATTTTTTTAGTTTGGTGACTCAGGGTACCCGGGTGGATATAATAATAGTGTTAATTTATTTTTTTTGGTTAAATTGAGCAAGGAGTTCAATCTTTAAAAAAAATTAAATATTGTATTTTATTTTCAATTTTATAAAATCAAAATCTTTAAAAAGATCAAAATGTGTACGAACTCCAGAAAGGTGCCACAAGCTCCTACGCCGGTGAATAAAGGCTCCCAATGCGATCCCTGTTTCAGCTAGTACCTTTATAACGGAGTAGGAGAATTAGTTCAAATTCGGATATACTGGAAGATGTTGTATATCTTTAAAAATTGATAAGTTAATATATATATCTCATTACCCACCTATTGCTATCTTTCAGTTCGGGGTAAATGCTATCATGCATGAAAAGCCAAATGATTCAACCTTGTATCATGTTGAGTAGATGACTAACTAGCATGGTAACCAAACAGAAACAATTGCTTGATACTTAAGAATATTGACTGCTGGTGTGTAATAAATACAGAACTGCACAAACGTGTGAAGGAGGTGAACTTTATCACACTTGTATGTTATGCTGTGAGTTAGAACTCAAGCCTGACGGCTCTTGTTGTAACGTTGCACCAAAACAAACTTTTGCGACAACGTTCTCCACATTCACATTTAAGTTCCATTTATTTATTTATTCATTTGAAAACAGGTAGATGCAACAGAAAAAGCCACGGAAGAGGTGTCTGAACGACTGTGCTACATTCAGCACACCATGTATGGGGCTATGTGGACATTCACCGCTGATGAATCCAGACAAGATACTGCTTATTCCAATGAAGGTCTTAAGGTACACACGGACAACACATATCTACATAGTACTGCAGGGTATGTATTACATTGACAACACATATCTACATATTACTGCAGGGTACATATTACACAGACGACACATGTCTACATAGTGCTGCAGAGTATGTTTCACACAGACGACACATGTCTACATAGTGCTGCAGAGTATGTTTCACATGGACGACACATATCGTAGCAGTGTTCGCAATTTTATTTTACAGACTGCCGAAAAAGTCTGTCAGTGTTTTTGTCTTCGCTGGGTGTTCTGAGATAGCATTCGGTAGCTTGTGTTTGTTACGCATTATGGAATTTTGTGAATGATGGATACTTATCTGATATGTCTATTTATTGGACACCACAAAAAAACTCCATGAAACACCAGCATTATCATTAGGTCATCACCTATTCATTGTGCTCACATGTTTACATAGTCAGTGATAACAAACTGCATATAAACAAAAAAACACTGCTAGGCTGTCACAGAGTGGCTGCAATATTATCTCTGTCCAGCCGTCACCATGCAATCAATGCTCCCATTACAAAATCAATTTCGGTTTTCGATCGATTCAGCTCTTTGGTTACCATCTCCATTTGGGGTAAACAAAATTTGGCCAGTGTGAACCCTGCTACATAGTGCTGCAGGGTACGTATCACACAGACAACACATATCTACATAGTGCAGCAAGGTATGTATCACATGGACAACACATATCTACATAGTGCAGCAAGGTATGTATCACATGGACAACACATATCTACATAGTGCAGCAAGGTACGTATCACATGGACAATTAACACATATCTATATAGTGCAGCAAGGTATTTATCACATGGACAACACATGTCTACATAGTGCTGCAGGGTTCGTATCACACAGACAACACATATCTACATAGTACTGTAGGATACATATCACACGGACAACACATATCTACATAGTACATAGTGCTGCAGGGTTCATAATAAAACGGACAGCACATATCTACATAGTGCTGCAGGATACATATAACATTTTGAATATAATTTTTACTTCACGAAAAACACCCTCTTTCAAAATTTGTTCAGGTCTCTATACTTCTAGTTGCAATAACAACATATTTTTTCAATAAAAATTTATTTTACATTACCATCAATAGAATTGAAAACATGTAAACTAGGATTATTAATACTAAGCCGTGTTTCTTTGTTGATATGTTAATTGTTTTCGTCCCTCTCAAAATTATTAAAAGTATAATATGAATAGAAATATTTTCTATATCTCATAAAAAATATTCTCTTCTCGGTTTTATTTTATACACTACAATCAAAATGAAAAGGTAATAGTGTTCGAATAATTATTAGCCTGAAGGACGCGATTTCTTGTAATTTGCCATGCAATATTTATATACTAAGGCAACAGTAATATAATAGCCTGGTTTATGAACCCCTCCAACAACTTTCTCCTCAATATTGTGAAAAAATAAAAAATTTACATGATCAGTTTGCGTTCATGCTAATTAAAATATGAAGCATGTGAAATTATTTGATAGCAGAGTCTCTTTTTTGCTTTCACTGTCTTTTCCTTTATTATCCCCCGCCAAATTAAAATTTTGCGGGGGATATAGTAATGGGTTCCGTCCGTCCGTCTGTCCCGAATTTGTATGCGTCATAACTTGAACAAATGTAAATGGTTTTCAAAGATTTGTGGTATATGAGTTCACCTGACCATTACCTAGAATGAGTTCGCAAGCCAGGTCTGGCCAGATATTTTTACCGGAGTTATTGGACTTTGTTTATTATTATTGTCGAATTTACCAAATAGCAAATAGACGACGTCACAGGTCTCATTTCCACAAATGTCAACGGATTTCAAAGATTTTTGGAATATGAGTTCACTTGACCAGTATCTAGAACGAGTTCGCAAACAAGGGCTGGCCGGATATTTTCAGCAGAGTTATTGGACTTTGTTTATTTTTTTGCTTGCAAATAGACGACGTCACAGGGCTCAATTCCACAAATGTCTACGGATTTCAAAGATTTTTGGAATATGAGTTCACTTGACCAGTATCTAGAACGAGTTCGCAAACCAGGTCCGGCCGGATATTTTCAGCAGAGTTATTGGACTTGGTTTATTTTTTTGCTTGCAAATGGACGACGTCACAGGGCTCATTTCCATAAATGTCAACGGATTTCAAAGATTTTTGGTATATGAGTTCACATGACCAGTATCTAGAACGAGTTCGCAAACCAGGTCCAGCCGGATATTTTCAGCAGAGTTATTGGACTTTATTTATTTTTTTGTGTGCAAATTGACGACGTCACAGGGCTCATTTCCACAAATGTCAACGGATATCAAAGATTTTTGGTATATGACTTCACATGACCAGTATCTACAACGAGTTCGCAAACCAGGTCCAGCCGGATATTTTCAGCAGAGTTATTGGACTTTATTTATTTTTTTGTGTGCAAATTGACGACGTCACAGGGCTCATTTCCACAAATGTCAACGGATATCAAAGATTTTTGGTATATGACTTCACATGACTAGTATCTAGAACGAGTTCGCAAACCAGGTCCGGCCGGATATTTTCAGCAGAGTTATTGGACTTTGTTTATTTTTTTGCTTGCAAATGGACGACGTCACAGGGCTCATTTCCATAAATGTCAATGGATTTCAAAGATTTTTGGTATATGAGTTCACATGACCAGTATCTAGAACGAGTTCGCAAACCAGGTCCAGCCGGATATTTTCAGCAGAGTTATTGGACTTTATTTATTTTTTTTGTGTGCAAATTGACGACGTCACAGGGCTCATTTCCACAAATGTCAACGGATATCAAAGATTTTTGGTATATGACTTCACATGACTAGTATCTAGAACGAGTTCGCAAACCAGGTCCGCCTGGATATTTTCAGCAGAGTTATTTTTAGTGCAAATGGACGACGTCATATGGCTAATTTCCACAAATGTCAGTCCTAAAATGAGTTTACAAGCCAGGCTTTTTGACAAAATCCCACCTCTTGTTGAGAATGCACTTCCCCAACTGCACATTTCGGCAGAGAACGCAAACATTACTGACAATGCACTTCCCCAAATGCACATTTCGGCGGGGGATACCGCCGTCTGCGACTGCTTGTTTATTTTGAATAAGACTTTTTGTATTCCATAATCTTGTGAAATTCATGGACAATTCGGCTATTTGTCAATTGTTGTGTAGTGATGCATATTTTTTATTCTATTTTTTCCCCTCCCACATCTTTTATCAACTCAAATGTTAGTAAACCAGGTTATTTTATTGTTGTGGTCTAATAGCTTGAGGAAAAAAAGGTCCCTTGTCTCTGTCTCTGAATATTCCTATCACTGCGTAGTATTTTACAAATTTGTTTAAATATTTGAATCCCCGGAACCGAGTAGCAAAAGCGAGAATTACCAGTTATAATTTAAACTCCAAAGCGTCTCATTCCTATAAAATTCATGTGTATTTTTCAGCATACAAGTTTTCCATTGTTTGGAGCATACCGGGTCTGGTGGGGAGACACGTCTCGTTGATGGCTTCAAAGCAGCTGACAACTTACGCAAAGGTCACCCAGATGCATTTAACTACCTGTCAAAGGTCATCGTACCTCATGAAAACAAGGATGTGGTAGGAGGATGTTATCCAAAGTATTCATCGTCTGTGATATCAGTGAATCCTGTGTCGGACGAGCTGCAGCAAATCAGGTGAGTAGACATCGTCTGTGATATCAGTGAATCCCGTGTCGGACGAGCTGCAGCAAATGAGGTGAGTAGACATCGTCTGTGATATCAGTGAATCCCATGTCAGACGAGCTGCAGAAAATGATGTGAGTAGACATCGTCTGTGATATCAGTGAATCCTGTGTCAGACGAGCTGCAGCAAATGAGGTGAGTAGACATCGTCTGTGATATCAGTGAATCCTGTGTCAGACGAGCTGCAGAAAATAAGGAGAGTAGACAGACACTCCTCCAAACAGTACTTCATTAACCCTTTCTATACTAAATGGAATCTCCCATTCAATTATTTAAGAAACGACTTGCAGGTCGATTGGGGTCATCGGTTTTTACCAGCAGAGTAATTAAACAAAGTGTGTGAATCCTGAAGGGAAATTTGTTTAATTACTCTGCTGGTCAAAACCAATGACCCCAATCGACCTGCAAGTCATTTCTTATAATCATTTAGCAGTACATTTTAATAGAAAATTAATAATTTAAACAACTTTTCAAAACTACCACAACAATTTTAAGTACCATATATTGTTAAATTCCAACACAGTCTCCGAATAACAACACACATGCATGCACACAGTCGGCTTGAAATGACGTAGGTATTCATTGCTTTTATAAAGTGTGGACTTCAGTTAATGCCTCATGAACATCGGAAACGTTCGTGTAACCATATCACAATATGTACTGATTCTTACAGAAGCTAATTGTGTTTTTGCAGAGGGTGTGTGATTATAACAGTATACATTGGAATGGTCTGTTATTCATTTGGAGGGATGTCCAGTTAATAAAAGTAGAAGACAGAAGATAAAAAAAAGAATATATAAGTGCTGATGGATTGCTATTATTGATTTGTGGGAAATGTTGAGATAATAAGTTCATCAATTGGTCAACTGTTGAACTTATTATCTGAACATTTCCCTCCAATGAATAGGATTCCTTCTGCACTTTCTATTATCTGTCGTCTGCTTCTATTTACCGATCATCCCTACAGATGAATAATAGACCATTCCATTGTATTCTTTATAACTGATAGGGAGAATCCATTTAGCATAGAAAGGGTTAAATACCAGAAAAATGGATCCAATTCATTTTGGCCTTAGTTATTTGTATAGAAACGATGTTTGATCGGTTTTGGCCTTAGTTATTTGTATAGAAACAATGTTTGATCGGTTTTGGCCTTAGTTATTTGTATAGAAACGATGTTTGATCGGTTTTTACCTTAGTTATTTGTATAGAAATGATGTTTGATCGCTTTTGGCCTTAGTTATTTGTATAGAAACAATGTTTGATTGGTTTTGGCCTTAATTATTTGTATAGAAACGATGTTTGATCGCTTTTGGCCTTAGTTATTTGTATAGAAACAATGTTTGATTGGTTTTGGCCTTAGTTATTTACATAGAAACAATGTTTGATCGGTTTTGGCCTTAGTTATTTGTATAGTAACAATGTTTGATTGGTTATATTCAGGTTCAATCCTTATGACAGGACAACACTGAACACCATTCCATCAGATGAACATCGAATGTTTTATGATTCCTACAACAAACTGACTGACGAAATGCTGAGTGAGAAAAACGAGGTCAGGGTCAAGCTGAAGCCGGGAATGGTTATATTTATAGATAATTGGCGTGCTTTACATGGCAGGACTGGATTCGATGGCCGACGAATAATGTGTGGGTGTTACCTGCCAAGAGATGACTGGATCGGAAGAGCACGTTTGTTGGGTCTCGTTTGATGAGAGTAGAAACACTATGTATTTAACCTCTTCATTGCTATAGATTTGTATTGAGAACGGACGTAAAATGTCATGGTGTGCACTATTTAGAGGATATTACTTGGTTGGTTTGATATTAGGCCTGATATCAGCCCGAGGTAACCTCATATCACCCTGAGGTTGACGGTTGAAGGCTGATTGATATGAGGTTACCAGGGGCTGATATCGGGCCTAATATCAAACCAACCAAGTAATTATACCTCTTAGTAACTGACAACTCTTTCAAATGAGTGACATCAAATAATTCTATATCTACACATTAATTTAGCAGAGAAGTAGATTTCGTAAAACAATATTACTCGAATTGGTGATGTCGTAAAATGATATTACTCGGATTGGTGATGTCGTAAAATGATATTACTTGGTTTAATGGCAAATTGAAGCCATATTCACATAGTTCGATAAAGACTGTTCTGGACAAAAATGTCATATCTATTTAATAAATGTCCATACTGAGAATCTACTTTAGGCTTAGTGCAATCAGTCAATCACAAGCCTGCAAATAGGTGTGTCTGTCATTTGCAGAATGAGGTCCCCAGAGGGTGAATTTAGTAATGATATCCCGCACAGCGGGCTAGCATCACCAAATTCACCCTCTGGAGACCTCATTCTGCTTAGGCCTCATCTTCTGGGAAATATCTATAGTATCAAATTAACATTGTTTTTAGTTACATTTCCCTTCTAGGAAGTTTCTGTATCCCCTAATTTGCAGAAGATAAAATTCATAATTGAGGTGCCCAATTGGTGATCATCAGCAACTTCAACTGGGGAACTTCAATCTGATCCTAGATCTACCATAGCAGTTGAGGGCCTAAGCAGAATGAGGTCCCCAGAAGGTGAATTTTGTGATGCTAGCCCGCTAAGCGGGATAGCATCACTAATTCACTCTCTGGGAACCTCACTCTGCAAATGACAGACACGCTATTTGCAGTCATTCACAGCCAGTTACTATTGATTCCAAGCAAACGAAGGTCCACTGTCTGATTCAAGGGTTCCTGTATCAACAAAATGGTATTTCATAAAAAGCCACTTTTATAAGTAATAACAATTAGTTTAATATTACCAATGAATATACACAACAATTTCAAGTATGTATCATAGTTGCTAATAATGTCATATGCAAAATATGCCTGCTTTGATCTGGAATAACTTAAAATCATGACTGTAAACAAACATTTACTTTCACATGCATGGTGTCAAGTCTGAGTTTAGTGTGCCTGTCATTTGCAGAATGAGGTCCCCAGGGGGTGAATTTATTGATGCTATCCCGCACAGCGGGCTAGCATTACTAAATTCACCATCTGGGGACCTCATTATGCTTAGGCCTCTTCTTCTCTGGAAAGTTTCTTTATTATAATATTTCTATAGAAACTTCTTCACATAGATTCTATTTCTTTTTTAATTTAGTTTCTCTATATCCTCAAAATGGCAGATCACACGTTGCATAATTGAGGTTCCCAATGGTTATATATCACCATGTTCACCATTTGGGAACTTCAATCTGAGTCTATGTCTCCCATATCAGATGAGGCCATGAAGAATGAGGTCCCCAGAGGGTGAATTTGGTGATGCTAGCCCACTATGCGGGATAGCGCCACTAAATGCACCCTCTGGGACCTCATTCTGAAAATGACAGGCACATTAAACTCAGGCTTGCATGGTGTTACCACTTGCCATTTCATGAATGAAACAGGATCACTGATTCGGGAATCAATTTTGTTTCTGGTGATAAATTTTGTCGTCTTATATTCTATAAATCATTTCCGATCACTGAAGCCACCTTGATCTTGCGTGACCTCTCAAAATTGTTTTGCGACAGCATCCGCACATGTCCGTATATATTTCTAGACCGAATCCAGTGGAGTTTTTACTAGGCTGACAAAAATATGAGGTGTTTAAAATAACAGATCTAAAAAATTTAAACCTAATAGCCCTGAGTTTTGAAAGGTGTCTTCCTCGACTGACAACAAATATTTTTAGTCTCGAAGCCGAAAAAATAGTAATTTATAGGCACCAAACACACCATGGATCTTTTAAGTGTTTTGGAAAGAGTACAGTAATGCCCTACATAATCGACTCTTTAACCACAGTAGAATTATGGGTAATTTTTCAGGATTTAGTCGGAAATATGGCTTGTTGCCATTCATCGGAAAGCTCTAACTGAGAGCTTTCTGATTAATGGCAACAAGCCATATTTCCAACTAAATCCTGAAAAATTACCCATAATTCTGCTGTTGTTAATGAGTCGATTATTTAGGGCATTACTGTATATTTCGTGGTTTTATACAGTATTAGATCTGCATGGTGAGTCTCAGTTATTTTGACAGCATCATTTTTAGGTTTCTTGACTACACAGTGTCCATATAAGGTCAATGGCTCAGCACACAAAGTAATGGTGTCATTTAGCAGTGAAGAGGTCAAATACTTCCAATGCATTCCAGTCACAGAAACGATATGATTTACAGATGCTTTTAGATTAGATTCTATTTTTATCATAATCAGTTAAAATCATAATATGAAAATTAACCTAGATATTAGTCACACATATTGTTATGGGTACAGTGCATTAGTCCGAGGGTTTGATAGTCCGAGGGTTTGATAGTACGAGGGTTCGATAGATCGAGGGTCCATTAACAGGGACGTGGCAGCTGGGACAGGGGTTTGGTGGTCTCACCCCTAACTTTTGTAAAAATGGTCAATGGTTGCAAAGGCAATACATGTAAACCATGGTTATAACAAAACAAAGCTTTGTTTCATAGATGGGCTATCTGACTTTGTGATGTCATTTATTTTTCATAGAAACAAAAAAGTCAAATACAGATTGCAAGTTTGTGCATGTCTTACAGGATAATAATCATTCATTTCAAACTTCACATAACACTTTCTATACCTAATGGGCTATGCAATGACTGACTGCATTTCAATATACCATGGCCGTTCTGTTGCTTCATTGTAGTCACATTTCAGGTCCATTATTATGGTTTTCATTCTTCGCTTTGGACCCCTATACCCTCTATCCGCTGCATCGCCAGATAGCTCAACATTGGATTGTAAACTATTCAGATGCATGCTGCAGAACATCCAAAGAGGTGGGTGGGTGCTTCTCCATGACCAACTTGTTACAGGTATATCCGACTATTAAACCATCGGTCTAATGAATTAACCTTCAGACTATCAAACCCTCGGACTAATGAACCCTTCCGACTAACGCACTGACCCCAGCTTTTACAACTTCAAATTTTTAAGTTATCAGGTGCAAGGCTCAAAATAAGTGGCCGGTCACAGTCATTGTCTGACGAAAAAAAGCTTATGTCCAGTGCACTTCTGTATCTGTCGGACATTTTGTCCAATGCAAATTTTTAAACAATCTGTATCTGTTTGGGTACATCCAAGGAGCCATTACTGGCCAACTTTTGAAAACTGAAATAACTTGGGTTTTTCCTGGGTGGCGATTGGACGCTCACTAACTCACTCATTGATGAATAATAAGTTGATTGGAAATTTAAATATGGTCTCATTCAGTACATCTAAAACTTTGACAGGTACCATTTTGAAATGACCAACACCATCCATTTGGTGCCTGTCATTTTGACAGTCAGTAGAATTTTTTTTATTTTGAGCCTTGATCTGGTGTTAGTATTACATATCATTGGAAAGGGATTTTGAAATCATAAACAGAAATTAAAGCCATTTTTGTTACAAGAATTTTTGGAAAGTTTTAAATTTCTCTTTACAGATTTGAAGTGAAGGTGCAGTAATTTAAATTTGACCAAATTTCAACAATTAGCCCCCAATGTTGGTAAAATGTACTAAAATCAAGCATCATCGATTATGCAGCTAAAATCACAAATGGTTATTTTTTATGCTTCAAAAACGGGATCTTTTATTTTAAGTTTACGATTTTCAACGTTTAGATGCTTGATGCTATTGTGTTTGTGAAACAAATTCCTGAAGGATGTCATGAGTCCCAATTGTACAGTATTGCCCTTATTAATCGACTGCTTAACCACAGTAGAATTATGGGTAACTTTTCAGGATTTAGTCGGAAATATGGCTTGTTGCCATTCATCGGAAAGCTCTCCCCGAGAGCTTTCCGATGAATGGCAACAAGCCATATTTCCGACTAAATCCTGAAAAGTTACCCATAATTCTGCTGTGGTTAAGCAGTCGATTAATTAGGGCATTACTGTACTTATTGAGGTGTTTATCCACTTTCATAAATTGAACGAGTTAAAATGTTTGTAAAACATGCTTAACCCATCCATGACTGGAGCTTTCTGAAATTTTGCGAAAACCCTGTGCCAATGCATTCTCTTATATATGCGAGTCTCCAATAGGAAAAAAGACACATTGAAGTAATGAAAAATACAAAATTTGGAGTTTTGAATGGGTCACGTCTGTTTAATATATTCCACAGTAGGTGAAGGTCCCAGGTGAAGCTTGACATTGCACAATTTAAATGACTTTTGTGAGACGATTTTGGGTTAAACATGAATTGACTTCCCGAGGGGGTGGGGGGAGTTCTGAATGAATACGTCCAAATGTCCAATTCTGGCACAATAGGACGGGTTATTATTATCATAGGCTATGCAAAGCAAAATAGCCAGAGTAAAGATTCATGGCATAAACCAAATGTGTAGCTTTAAAATTATAATTTTCTTATAAATTTATTTAATACAATATTGAAGAATTAGGGTCATAAGAAATCTTAAAATGTCTTCATTTTGTATTTTAATGTTAAAGGTACATACTCCGATTTGATGGTCGCTGTATCATCCAGTTACAACAACAACAGAATTTCACCAAAAGCCAATTTAGTTATCCAAACTAGTTTATTGCCAATAAATACTCACAACAGTACCAACTAGAATGCACTCAGAGAGATGCCAACGTGCGCAAAAATGTAATAAACAATAATTTAACAAATAATTTCACTGTATTTTACTTAATTTATTTTATTTAATTTAATGTTAGCAAAAAAAGACAATTACCATTTCTCATTTCATCACAGATAAAAGGCAAATTCAGCCTATTGCGTCGAATTACAGATCGCGTTTTGAATGTCTCTCTTTTCCCGCACGATAAAAAGAGGTCTTCACACGAACCAAAAAATGATAAAACTTCCCAATTATAAGTAAAAATACCCAAATGAAGGAGTCTATGTAGGTCCCGAAGGAGTCTATAGACTCTTTGATGTAGAGTTCTGATGGAGAAAATGTAGGTCGATCTATTTTTGTCATAACTCTGACGTATTTTGACCTGGGAGAAAAATCGAAATCGAGGCTCACTACGAGCATGCCAGTTTTAAATATAGAAACAGGGAATCCCGACAAATGGCGATATCGGCGACAAACAAATAATCGAAAACAACACATAAAATAAACATAGCAAAAACGCGGCACAGTAAAAATGTCAGAATGCCACGAGGTTTTACGTCGTTTTTGGTGACGTCATGGAGTGAAACGGAGTAGGGTGACACCAAGCTACGTACGAATCTGTCTGATCGCCATACTGTTGCGCGAGCGCACATAATTACGATATCATATTTGGCGTAGAAGTCCTACAATAGCAGTTGTTCTTGGCAGATTCGGAGGTGAGCGCATGTGGTTTATAACATCCATATATGGTGATTCCTAATTCAAATTGGAATTCCCCAACAAGTGTTGTCATGAATGTAAACACATAGTATTTCCAAGTGTAACCAGCATGGTGCCATATGACATGTCTATTTGCATGGATAAAACATGATTACCAATTCGTAAATAAGTATATGTATGTATCGGTCAACAAAGTATTCTTGTTGGTGGCGTTACTTTTCATTGACTTCTATATATTGATCGCCACTGATCACACATGGAGCCGTGACCTTGTATGACCTCTCGTAACGGCATGTGTGGATGTCTGTACTATTTCTGTAAGAAATCAACTGATTTTTGCCAGGTCGGCAAATATTCCAAAAATAGCAGATTTAAAAAATTTGAAATCTATTAACTCTGAGCCTTGATGGATGGGTTCCTCGACTCAATTCAAATATTTTTTACCCGAAGCCAAAGAAATAGTAATTTAGGGGCGTTTAATCGGATTATGCATCTTTAAATTTATGTCTCATCTGTGGTAACATCGCTTTAGAATTAATTTAAAAATAGTTTGTGTTTTATCAATAGGCTCAAAGAACATATTTGAATTTATTACATGAGCCTACCCTTATTCCATTCAAGAAATCCATTCTATAAATTGTGATTTGCAACATTCGTTACATAACAGGAAATATTGCCAGGTGACATTTTATTTCTGGTTTGTGTCTGTTTACCTTCCATACGCTACATCTCAAAATACTATGGCTTCCAATTTGTTTTTCCAACAAACACTGATGAGTGAAGAGTTTGAAAGGTTATTTCATTAAATATATACTATTAAATACATCAAAGAGTCTTTATTTATCTGGGACTATTTCTTTATGCGGGCAAACAACGCATAGTTACACAAACGTCATAGCAGGCCTTATAGAAGCCAATGTTAGCTTCACGTCCCATTTGTTGATTTAAGTATATTTTATCGAGGTTTTGGATCATGTAGTAAATAGAATCTACAACTTGTCCCCAGTTTATATCAGAATTTACAAAACTCGTACAATAAATTAGGTCTGGACTCGTTTTGTAAATTTCGCTATAAACTGAGGACTCGTTGTAGATCCTCTATATATTTACATGAAAATTTATGATACAGATCAGAAATTGAGAAATGATTTTAGTTATGCTTTACAATTAGTTTTATACTTTTATAACAGAGCAAAAATATTTCTATTTTTATTCATATTCTGTTTGTACAATAAAATATTAAACTTTAAACATAGCAATGTGTCAATATAGTCTCCTCAAGGTGGGATGGGGGCCGGGGCGAGGGGTGGGAATCAGTGGCCAAGCCACTGGCCCTTGGGAAAAATACTAAAATACCAATATAGACTTTGTCACTGGTATACATGTAGTCTATACAATGTATTGGCATTTTAGTAAGTTTGAAGATTGTGATCCACTTTGAGATTACTAAATCTTTTGACTTTAAGACACCTACAGTAATGCTCTAATTAATCGACTCCTTAACCACAGCAGAATTATGGGTAACTTTTCAGGATTTAGTCGGAAATATGGCTTGTTGCCATTCATCGGAAAGCTCTCGGTGAGAGCTTTCCGAAAGGTGAGAGCTTTCCGATGAATGGCAACAAGCCATATTTCCGACTAAATCCTGAAAAGTTACCCATAATTCTGCTGTGGTTAAGGAGTCGATTAATTAGAGCATTACTGTGGACTCCAGGAATACCCGGTATGGTTGCACTTACAGAACACCTGGTGTGATGAAAGTTTCAGTTGATCCACAGCTACCAGATGACAACACATGTTAATTTCAGTGACCAGCACATGTGTCTGATGACATCATCATGTTAGTTTCAGTACTCAGCCACCTATTTTATGAGATCATCTTGTTTCTCTTAGTTGATTGACAGATGCCAAGTGTTTCAGCCATCTGGCCATTTTCCATGATTTTGCCCTGTGATTGACAGGTGTCAGGGAATTGGGTCGCACCTGTGCTTTTCAGCCACCTGGTGTGATGTCATCATGGAATTTTCCATAGTTGCCTGTGATTGACAGGTGATTGACAGGGCTGATTTCTAGGAATCGGGTCATGAACACATGTGCTCTGATTCCATGACTGGAGTTCTGAGGTCATGAACTTATTTGAGGACAGGATCATGCAGCATGCCACTCAAAAAAGTGCTGAGTTGAAAACTCAACAAAAATGTTTTATATAAGGCCAGTCTTGCCCCTCTAATAATAAATACCTGTGTGTTCCAGGTAATTATATTAGACAATCTTGATGATTTGGGATAGTGTGGGGTGGGGGTGGTGGTTGTGTGAAATGGTAGCTTTTATTTTCTCCAAGAAATCTAGAGGTTTATAGATGTAAAATTCTATCATAATTTGAAACACGGTCCTACAATTTCCCAAGTAATGTGTAGAGTCCAGTGACTTTCAGCTGTCACATCTTTAAGACATATTATGTACTTATTTGGGTGTGTGAAACTGATAAGGCAGTACTCAGGCACCATGCCAACTGTGGGAATATAGCATTCTACTAACATCACCAAAAATCTAAAAAAAATGGACCATACTACTCCATAGAAATCATTGTCTGAACTAATTGTAAATATTTACATCTTGATTCGGGACGCGATAATCTAACATAAATTAGTTCGCCATCAAGAGTCATTGCATTTAATTAATATATAAGAATGACGGTGTGTGTTGTGTTAGATTAATATTCGTAAATATAATATACTTTGAGCAAGATTATTCTCCATTTCTATTTGATCACACAACCGGAGTGTTTCACATCACTTTAATTTGAGAACTATCTAATTTCTCATTGGTGTAAACATATTTTTATTTCCAAATCCAAACAGATAACATAATATACAGATGACACACATATGCAAAATAGAAGAGCTGATGAATGGAAATGAGAATCAGACTTTAAGCCCAAGGGCTTATATTAAATTTCTCATTGTGAATAAATTAAGAGTACAGTTTGATAGTTCAAGGTTTCATTTATTTTGAGGGTTCTCTTGTCTGCATGCCCACTTCATAGTGACATGGACAGGTATCACTGTGGAGGTTCATTAACACAAGAAAGAACATCCCCGACTCATGATTATGTGCAAAATGTCCCCTACTGGTATCCAATGAAAAACCATACATTATGTACAGTAATGCCCTAAGTAATCGACTCCATAACCACAGCAGAATTATGGGTAACCTGAAAAGTTACCCATAATTCTGCTGTGGTTATGGAGTCGATTACTTAGGTCATTACTGTATGTTATGATTTAACATGTACTAGATTGTTGACACAAAATTATCAACTTTGGGTGAGCACATTCCGATGGATTCAAATTTGAAATTCAAGATGGCTGCTGGCGGCCATGTTTTTCAAAACATTTCGGTCAAGATATGAAACTCCCATCTAGAGGTAACCCCGAGGATCCATATGAAGTCTGGTGATGATCAGATGAGGGATGTGGTTTGTAGGGTGTGCCAAAGGATTTAGTCATGCAAAGAGTAAATCCAAGATGGCTGCCAGTGCCATGTTTTTCGTCAAAAATCTTTTCAAATTCGATAGCTCCAATCTACAGGTGATCACAATCGCCTGCAAAATAAAAAAAATGATCTGGCAATAACTACGGGCTGTAGGGTGTGCCGATGGATTCAAATTTGAAATCAAAGATGGCTGCTGGCAGACGGATGCCAACCCATGGCAATAGCTCAAACTTTTTGTTGTAAAGTTGAGCTAAAAATGTTCCTGAGGTTCTCTTTGGGTGGTGAGGGAGGTGTTCAAGTGTCGTTTTGTCACCTGAACACATTGTGGAGCCATAAAAATAAGCAGTGTCCGTCCATCAGAACATAACATAAATAATATTCAACATAATTTTATGAAATATGGTAGTACATACGAAAATGTCCAAACCAAATTTGGGGTTTGGTCCAACCATTTCTGAAGTCTTTTCGACTAAGAATTTATTTTGGTGTGGATCACGCACATTAAAAGATACACAATCTGATTTAGCGCCCCTAAATTGCTATTTCTTGGGCTTCAAAGCCCAGTGTTGAGTTTTGAAATCTGTTATTTTACACCACCTTGAATATTTGGCCTGGCAAATATTTGACGAATGCCGACCAACACACTCTCGATATCTATTTGCTTTGAAAAAAATATTGATATAGGGCAATATTATACTCTACCTGTAGTTGACAGTGGTTCGCATTATTTTTTTGCAATTAATCAATTCTAATAACTGAAGCGGCATTTCAAGAAATGTTGTAATCTGATGATATTGGGACATCGAATCGGATTGTGTACCTTTAAAAATACAGTCTCATGTCTGAATTTTGGTTTTCAGTCGAATAATATCATGAATCGAGTCACGAATTGAATTTAATATATGCAAGGGCCATTGATGCAAATGGGCACAATCTCAACATGATTTCAGTAATTTTAATTAAAATATACAGCAAGTGACTTAACTGAATGGGTGTCTGTTGCATTATTTTTCACACATGCATCACATGCTTGTTTTGCCTTTGTAAAATGTTTTCAATACTTTCAATGAAACCCTGTATTTATGTGATTGCGAGAGAACAATACCATCTTTCTTTTCCTTACTGTCACGTCATCAGGCTGTACTGGTATAGGCCTACAAATCAATATAGCAAGACAAAATCAGTAAATTATGTTTCCGTTGTAACTCTAGCAGACCTAATTAACCCTTTCTTTACTAAATACAAGTAGCTCCCCGGGAAATGTTCAGATAATAAGTTCAACAATAAGTCGTTTGTTGAACTTATTATTATCTGAATATTAGGATTCCGTCTGCACTTATTATTATTATGTATTATCTGTGATATACTTATTTTTCCAGAACACCCCTCCAGATGAATAACAGATCATTCCAATCTATACTTAAGTGGGAGAATCCATTTAGTAAAGAAAGGGTTAAACAGTATCAACTGGTAGATTATTTGTTGTTTTTGTAAAAAATAAGATAAAATGGCTTGACATTATGTTCCTCATTGCCTATAGCTTTTGATCACGAAAATTTCCCCCCCCCCCCCCAGTTCATCCAATGGTTCGACCTGGAATGAGAAAATTTAGAAATTTTATTTCGACAAAAACCTTGCATTTGATTTCCGAGATAATACTTCACAGATATATTGTGGAATCATTTCAGTGTTTCTCAGTGTAATATATAAACAACTATGCAATAGGAATCTTGTACATGGGCAGGAAGAACTTTAACACAGAATTCTATTCAAATTTTATTACAAAAGAAAAACTGCATGATATGGACAAAACTAAATCTTGTAGAAAAGAAAATAAAGGTAATAATAAATAAATGATAAACTTGTCCATAATAACCATGACAATTTGTTTTGGTTATTATCAGCACAAAATGTTGTCATGCCAACATCTGCATAGAACGATAGCACTAAACAAAATAGTAGTCCACTCTGATGCAGATAATAGTTACCATGACGACACAAAGCAACACATGATTGATGAGACAAACTGCAATCAGGTCGGATAATATCACAAGGTCAAATTAGGTCAAACATTAAGTCTCGTTGGTATATTAACATATTCAATACGTTTCACTCTTAATCCTCATTAAGTGCCCATATGCATGCTACAATTCCATGCAAAATGAGAACATTGTGATATTTTATGTTCATATTGTGTATGACAACTGATGGATATTTGAGGAGATATTTTTTATTCTGGAAGAATATATATATTGAGAAAATCCAAATAGATTTAATTTTCTAAAAAAAAAAATTAAAAGAAAAAATAAGGTTAAAATTTTACAGTGACGAACATCAAGTTTCTTCTGTAAGATTATTTGACAGAGATATTTTGTTTCCAAGAGATTTTGTTCAATCTGTTTTATTTTAAGTAACAACTTTCTATCTCACAGAATATTTCTTAAGCTATGTTTATGAACTAGCTATGATGCAACATATAAAATATTGTGTATACCAATGTAAAATAATCTACTATAAATTGAACAATTGTAAAAAAAAATCTTCATTGCCATGAGCTCCGACAACATCTCACATACCATTTGAGAAAACAGGAGACAACAAGGTAAAGCTTTACTACTTTCTTTGTACAGAATACATATATATATGTAGAGAGCCTCGCATTTATAAGAGAATGCATTGGCACAGCTTTTTCGCAAAATTTCCGGAAGCTCCCGTCATCAAAGGGTTATACAAAATTATTCAGTTTGCTCATATAGTTTTTCACATTAACGTAATGCCTCATCGATTGACACCATAGTGATAAAATTTAACGTAGCTCCATATTATATGGTTTATAACATTCTATGGACATTTTGAACCAAAATATACTTTTGAATGACGACGTTGCCAAATTCTCAGCCAGATTGAACAATTGATACAATAAAAACTTCTCCCCAAATATCCACTATAAATTTAGAGCATACAACATGTTACGAATCTATAAAGCAGTGTCACATTTTCATTAATAATATATCTTATATTGGTTGTATTACAAATGGTAGTAGTATATACATGAATTTGTATTTCCATGATGGTATTCACAACAATGCACACATAACATGTAGACAAGCAGTCTGAGCTGTATTATCACTATTGATCGGCTTATTTGTCACCAGAAAACAGCAAAGGGTACGCACATTCCAAATGTCTTCCAAGTTCTCTTATAAATATTACAGAGGTTTAGCTTCACAGCTTGTAACTTCGCCCAACAAGGATAAAGAGAGAGTAATCAATTAGTTCCGAGAATTACGTTAAATAATTCACTTGAGGCGAGAGACGTCAGTAAGAAATGAGTGCGCATTGGCACACTAGTTTCTTACCTGAACGTTTCTCGCCTCGAGTGAATTATTTAACGTAATTCTCCGAACTAATTGATTACTCTAATTATTATAATTCTGCATCAATTTGGTTCGACAAATATGATTAAAACACAGAATTAATGCATGAAAGTCCCCATGTGGAGAAAGATCAACCATAGAAAATTCACTCTAGATCAGTAAGCGACGGAACGTCAATGACGTTACAAGAAATGACACCATTCACTAGGTACATTACCATTTTTAATTAACGGCGTTTTCAATGGAAATCTCACATAGCAGTGTAATAAATAGACTATAATTAAGAAATGAATGTAGTTTTAGTGTATTTTATTGAATGGTATAGTGCTGTGGACGTTGGGTACATTGTGTAAACCACGATGTGCACAAACAGCCACAGTGACAAACCTCTCAATAAAACGCACTCAAACTGCATTCATTTCTTATATTTGATAGCTTTTTCCTTAATACAGTAATTCCCTAAATATTCGACTCCTTAACCACAGCAGAATTATGGGTAATTTTTCAGGATTTAGTCGGAAATATGGCTTGTTGCATGGCAACAAACCATATTTTCGACTAAATCCTGAAATATTACCCATAATTCTGCTGTGGTTAAGGAGTCGATTATTTAGGCATTACTGTAGTTCTTTAAACTCAGCAGAATTTTTTTCTTTGGAAATATGTCTGCAGTTTGGATATTATCCTGGGTCATGCAGCATTGCAAGTTAGCCCAATGTTTTCTTGTTGGCAACAGACAGATTTACCTCATGTTTATAATGACTGCAGGGCGTATACAGTCTATATCTGATTCTGTGATTGTCACCAATTATAAAGATAATTCAGAGATATTTCCAAAATTGAACCAGTTTTACTATTTCTGCCGGAGTTCAACAAGAATTAGAAAAAAATAGTATTTCTGGTGCTGGATCGAAAAAAGGTAAGTTTGACTTCGAAGAGCTAATATGGTCATGTCATTACTAAAGATTAATCACCTGTATTTATTAACTGATTATAATAATTTCCAAGAAGTGTCATCCATATGCAAATATTTCGCCTGTGGTCGTTAATTACGCTTAGACAAATAATGATGACCTCCATTTGCAAGGATTACAAATTCATATCTATATGAAATTGAACCAGCTTCGACAACCTGTTGTGTAGTTGTATACTCTTCACCATATTTTGTGCACTTGTACCCTTTACTTCTTTGACTCTTAAGCAATAGTCAACGTAATAGAATCTTTCAAATACATAAGTTCACAAAAGTCATAACAGGACTCAGAATCTTATCATGTGCATATTTTACAGGTAGCAAATATATTGTTCAATGTCTGCTCCAATAATGATTACTAAATACTCCAGCGTGCCAAATAAACGTGCATGAACATTTACTAATTTAATCGGAAATTACAATCCTGCCTGCATGTTGCTTATTTGGGTCTGCAATTTATTTGATTAGCTCCCTCCACAGGAAACTTGAGTATGTTTTGTTGACAAAAATTGTTGGGAGTTTCTTATTTCTCAGTTGATGCAAGCTGTACACCTTTTGACACCAGCTGTACATAATGGCAAACAATTTGCATGGCTGGTATTGATACCAAATTTATGTCAAATATAACTGGATCGAGCATGGGGTTTTACATCTAACTCCATCTAAGATGTCATGTTTGTTTGTGTTTTGACAACTGTGCAGAACAGGCATAATATCTACCATATTGGATAGGATGCACCCTTGTAAATCCTTGTGAAAAAGCTGGTGTATGTTTATGCACATTCCAGGCAATTTCTCTATTCCATAATTACAAACAGTTATAATGGTCTCAAACTGCACATCCCTGCATGTTTATTCGGGTCTGCACGTTTATTAAATTTTATCAGGATTTCCACCATACACGTGTACTTGTGACTGCACGTTTATTAAATTTTATCAGGATTTCCACCATACACGTGTGCTTGTGACTGCACGTTTATTAAATTTTATCAGGATTTCCACCCTACACGTTTATTTGGGACATTAGAGTAGGTTATTCAGCAGAATCTTTAGGTAACACATATTAAGTCTTATATGAGAAAAAAAGAGAAGATTATTCAAAATCAAAACTATTGAATTTTGATAATACAATGCTCTGTCAAATTCAGAATGCCTCATCTGTACTATGAATTATCACAAACGTAGAAAACATGTACATGCTACATAGACAATCTCATACTCAAGTATTGAGATTCTCTTGTCGCCCTGAAACAGACGTCAGAATATTAACTGCCACCAGAATGGTGGCATGACGTCCCTGTTATTCAATAACATGTATCTCCTTAATCATGATAGTGCAAAACAAACGTCAAAATATGGTGCCGGACATTTGCAGAATGAGGTCACCAGAGGGTGAATTTAGTGAAAGTATCTTTATTATCAAATTAACTAGTTTTTAAGTTTCTTTAGAAAGTATCTTTTTCAGTTTAGTTTCTATATCTCGCCAAATTGGCAGACAACACAATGCATAATTGAGGGGCCCAATGGGTGCACATCACTATCTGGGAACTTAAATCTGTGTCTAGGTCTCCCATAGATGAGACCAGCAGGGTAAATTCATCCTCTGAGGACGTCATTCTGCAAATGTCCAGCACCGTATTTTGAGGCCTGATGCAATATCTCTCTAAGCTCACTTTTTTATTTTGTTGGCTTACGGATCCTCCTAACAAAAAATTGATGTAGAAAAATAGAATTTTCAATCAGCAATTATCTTGATTTCATCTGTGTCCTATGGTAGAGAGGGGGGGGGGGGGGGGGGGGAGGGGGAGGTGCAATGATCAATCTCCATACAATGTTGTATCATGATTCTTTTTGAAGATCGAATCACGATACATGTTTTACAGATGAATCACAATTCACTTTTTCCCACATTTTGATATATTTTCTATAGTGGCTGTTGAGTGGTAAATCTAGCATTCAACCAAGCCTTGAAATAGTGTCTGTCATTTGCAGAATGAGGTCCCCAGATGGTGAATTTAGTGATGCTATCCCGCATAGCGGGCTAGCATCACCAAATTCACCCTCTGGGGACCTCATTCTGCTTACACCTCAGAGGGTGAATTTGGTGATGTCTAAAGTTAATCACCATACGCATATCATATCAGGAGAAAACAATGTGATACCTATCGTACCACAGTAGGGATGTATCGTTGAAGCAGTAAAGCTAGATAAATGATAAATATGGACCAATATTAAGGCCAAAACTTAAAATTATCAAATGAATTTTGTTCTAATTGGCTGTAATCATGGAAATCTGTTTGAACACCAATCAGATTGAGCCTTTCTTAACTGAAGATCTAACAATATCAATGCACTCCCTGGTGGTGTTGATTGATGACTATCACATATTCAGCTATTATATATTCAATTCCAGATTATTTTTATTCCCATTCCAATTTGTTTTATAAAATTAACCCTCAAGATACTAATACTCATTGCCGAGTAGTTATCCCTTAGGAATAATGAATCATTCTGCCCTTGCGTATATTGTCTGTCTGTCTGTTATCCTCTTTTATTACCTGAACATCCCTCAAAATGAATAATAGAACAATCCAATGTATACTTATAGTTGAATGGGTGAATCCATTCAGTATATAAATGGTTACTGTAAAAGTACATTTATTCGCGGTGTTCCAATTTTCGTGGTTGTTAACCACAAAATTAAAAATCCCACGAAAAAATGTTACCTTTGAAACTATTGCGCATTTTGAGGTCATGCAGGAGGTACATGTAACTCTATTGACCCAATGTAAAATCAAAGCCTAGGGAGTTATGTTATGCATGAGAAGAGAGTGTCTTTCACCTAGGTTATGTAGGTTTATGTACTAAGTAATACAATACCGTCGTTGACATTCTCAATAGACATCAACAAAAGCTTGGACATGCGACAAGCTAAATAATCATCCTACCATGCGGATGCGCAATTTACGATGGATTGCCGAGGCATCTGCACTTCTATAAATAGGACTTTATTGTTATTATTGGGGGTTTGGAGGCGACAGTTAACACCAGTGGACCCACAAATTTATGAACTCACGAAAAAAGTCATAAAACGAATTAATGGCCATTCACAGTAAATAAATAACAGTTCAGAACACATTGTTTCCCCCTCCTCCTGTCCTATTCTTTTAAAAGACATGTAAACCAACAAAATAAAACAAATAAGCCTACTTTACCTTGCATTACACAAGATTTCATTAATGCAAAGAACTGAAGACAGGAAGCAGAGGTGGGTGGCAAACTTGTGCCATTTCCCGTGATGAGCGACATTTTCAGGTTAGGTTCAGCACCACTTCTACATATACCACAAACTAAACACAATCAAAACTGGCATATAAGCCTGGGCTTTATACAATGTTCATTAATCACATGACTTACGACCCCTGCAGTGGAATTTTCTACCGATTATAATAAAACTGTTCAGCAACGCAACGCTACTGGCTTCGTCAACAAAAAAATGACTTTATAAAACCCGGAGTACATCTTTAAATTCATCCGCCATTCTTAGTTTATATATCTTCTTTCAGAGGCAGCAGGAAGACTATACATACCATAATATTTACCATATACTTGTCCATCATTTTCGCTGTTATATATCATTTGTTATGGTACAAATATAAAATCCATCAATCTGGGAAGGTACAGAAATGTGAAAAAGGTACCAAAAAACAAAAAAACTACTTAAATAACACCAAAAAACTAATTTACGAGGGCAGTGGGTCATGTTGGTTGAAATTTTTCACTGCAAAATCCCATGACCACAAAACAACCACTGTCCATTTATTTAGTCAGATGTCTGTTAACATTTTGACAGTTAAGATTTTCGCCAGAAATAGTTGAATTCCCCAAATGGTAATTTCACCTCATGTTTAAAAGGGACCCAAGGTACATACAGTAGCTAAATGTGCAAAAGCAAAATAATTTCGGGACCATAGAAATAAAAGGTCGCTGACCCCACATACTACGAAAAGAGGTGGCTTTTTGAGGCGTTGGCATTTTATAACAAATATGTCAAATTCTGGCAAAAAATTGATTCCAAATTGACGATGTGTGTTCTCAATCAAAGGTGACCCACACACCAAATATCGAGATTCTTTGGAAAGTCGAGTTTTTAATAAAAATTAAAAAAAAATACTAAAAAGTTGGATATCACCACATTATATATAGATTTACCACTACAGAGGCCGATCTCTTCATGTGATGTAAGATTACTCAGATGGATACAGAATTTCCCCTACCAATATTACATTATGGAGAATATATCCAACTCAAAGTGATATCATCCCGAGATTGCATGAGTGCTATTAATTATTGGCCATTGATGCATGTTCTGTGTTTATTACACCCACCCAACCTCTCCTATCTAGTGTAATCATGGCAATGTTTGACGATCATTCTGTTATAACAAGTCTAACAGCATTTACGTTGAGTATCTCTAATGTCTTTCCATATCGAACACGAAGCCAAATGTGTTACTAAAATGAAGCCGAATTGACAACTAAAAGGTAGTGAATTTATATCTAAAATGATACTGAATTGATGACTAAATGAATACAGATTAATTACTAACTGGTACCGAATAGACAACTAAATGGTTCTGAATTTATCACTAAAATGATACCGAATTGATCACTAAATGATACAGAATGCTAACTAATTATTTAGTGCCGAATTGAGATTACTAACAAGTAATGCTGAAACTTCTTGATGAGCAGAGGAGGGCCAAATCAGTACGTTAAACGGACATGGCTCATTCGAACCACCAAATTTTTTTTCTACGTAATTTGGAATGACAGATACGATAGGTCGATAAATAAACAAACTATTGATATACCGGCTTCATATGCTCTGAAAAACACTTGCCAAAGTTACAGCCATTTTTCAGCCGTTTTCAACTTTTCGCCAGAAGTCAGACAAACGCTCTTTATTGCTACCATATCAGGAATAGAATAACACGGAACGCTCTTTTCTGTTCCATGTCGTACAAATGGCTGTTTTTGTTTGGGACCCAAACACCTTGTTCATAGTTGCATTTTTCATGAATTCAATGCATCTTTCTGGGTTACAGAATGCTTGTAGAAAGGTAATGAATTAACAATCTCCCTGCATTTAATACTGTTTTATGAAAACAATGACTGAATTTCTGTATTCATCTGAGTAACGTCTGAGTTTCTTCCATTTTATACCAAAGAAAAAGAAACAAAATGTTTTGTGTCTGTAAAACTGTAGCTCAACTTGTCACCGACCAAATGGTTTCTTGATGTGCGCAGTTATGAGTACTAAGTCTGGATATAGTGTGTCTGACATTTGCAGAATGAAGTCCCCAGAGAATGAATATTGTGATGCTATCATGCACAGCGGGCTAGATTCACCAAATTCATCCTCTGTGGACATCATTCTGCTTAGGCCTCAACTGCTTTGGGAGACCTAGGATCAGATTGAAGTTCCCCAGTTGAAGTTGGTTATGATCACCTGTTAGTCACCTCAGTTATGCAATTTATCTTTTGCATAGCAATGGATATAGAAACTGAACAGAATGAAAAAAAAGTAACTAAAAACAATGTTAATATGAGACGACTAGATACTTCCTAGAAGATGAGACATAAGCAGAATGAGGTTTGCAGAGGGTTAATTTGGGGATTCTAGCCCACTGTGGGGTGACGTCACCAAATTCACCCTCTGGGGACCTCACTCTGCAAATGTCAGACTCACTATATCCAGACTTGATGAGTACAAAAAGTTTTTATTTTGAAGCAAGTTTATACAATCCAATTCTAACATATATTTAATAGTTAGTCTCTCTAGTAATTTAAGACCTTATATAATATATAGTATTTAATATAATTAGTAGCTGAAACATTATATGGTCGCTATCACATTCAAAAGGAGATAAGTCAATTTTGGTCAAATTTCAGGTGACAATAAAAATTATTTATATTAATTTGTTGTTTATAACGTGTAACTGTTTCAAGAGATGCAAAACACACACCCTTTAAAAATATATAACTTGATCCCTAGCTGACATAATATGCTACGCGTTGTCACTAGTCACTAAAAAATCTGTTCTTACATGTTTTTGCAAGAGCTATCTCATTGCATTTGTTGTCAAGATAAGATGTTTCAGTATCAAAAAGACACACCTCACTATTTTTCATTCTGAAGATCAACAAGAAAATCATTGTCCTGTAATACCCTAAATAATCGACTCCTTAACCACAGCAGAATTATGGGTAATTTTTCAGATTTAGTCGGAAATATGGCTTGTTGCCATTCATCGGAAAGATTCTGCTGTGGTTAAGGAGTTGATTATTTAGGGCATTACTGTAATATGTCTCATCAGGGATAAAAACAAGGTTCTGTTTGAGAGAGAGGTGCAGCGTTTTTCCACATGATAAAACAGTGGTGGGAAAGTGCTTGTGCATGAATTACCAACTTACGTCCATCCTTTTGACTGTAATGCGACAATATGTGGCTTTAAACCATGAAATAGGAAGGTCACAAGAAGAGCTACGGTCCACATGAATACTGCGAGATAGCTGCATATCTTCAGATAAAGATTTCATTTTCATCTCAAATTTCTATGTTTATGGTTTCTGAATACAACTCATTCCTGAACATAAAATTCAGACAATAGAAGCAAACCATGACAATAGCTCTACATAAATGTATTAAATCAAACATAAAAATGCATAGCCTATAAACACAATTTCAAATGTCTTGATTCTCAATTAGTTGGGGGCTTCACCACACTGGGATACGATCATACATTAGGGGATACGATCATACATTAGGGGATACTAACATTGAGATAGTACACCACCTTACAGACCAACAAAAATATACAAAAAGAAAATTCTGTCAAGGAAAAGGTCCCAAAGGAGAAAAGTTGCAATATTTAATGTTCATTCTGAATTTATTTAGAAACTGTAGTGACGAAACACTACATTATAGACAAAACCACACTGGCCTGTGAATCTGGTGAACGTTCTCACACGAGTTTGATGTGGCACAACGTTATAAAGAGAGCCAATAGGCTCGAGCTGTAACATGGGGAATAAAACGCATTCCATAAACTTCACATGCCTGTGCTATTCTGTGTTTATAACACACCAATAGTCAATATTCTTTAGCTTAAAGGTACTCAATCCGATTCGATGGTCCCCATATAATCAGATTCCAACAACAACATTTTTTTAAATGCCGCTTCAGCTAGATGTATAAGAATCGATTAATTGCTCAAAAATAATGCTAACTGCAGTCAACTATAGTATAAAATTGCCGGAAATGTGTTAATTATAAACATGTTGTTCGATGAAATTTGGCCTTATTATCAACACAAAGTCTCTTGATTTTAGAGTTTTCCATCTTCATCTGCAATTTGGTCTGAGACCGTTGGCTCAACGACGTTTTACTGGGCCACTAATAAATCTTGATAGTGAAAAACAATAGATTTCAAAAATCGATATCTAATAACTCTGAACTTTGATAGGTGGGTTCCTGGACTTGAATCATATATTTTTTACCCCCGAATCCAAATAAATAGTAATCGAGGGGCGTTTAATCGGATTGTGCATCTTTAAAATAATTATTTCTCTTCGGGTTTCCATGCTAGTCAGTCATCTATCTACTCAACACAAAACAAGGTTGACTTATTGTTATAGTACTGGTTGCATTTTACTGCATGATGTAATTTACGTCAAGCAAGCTATCTGGATCGCTCTAGTTTGGGTGAAATTACCACACAGGCTGAAGTAATGTAATCAGCCGTATTAAGATAGCAACATGTGTGTAATAAAGTTTGATATAATATAGTTAAACAGGCTGAACAAAATCCCACAGTAACTTTTGGCTTTGAACATACCAACACCTGCTACAATAATAGTATCAGCATGTCCCTACAAAGGAAGAATCAATTCAGTAGTCGAAGGGTTAATCCCAGTCTGGTGAAGCCATGGGAAGGGTGATAATATACTTGACAATTCATGCATCTATAATCAGTAATTATTTTGTTCCAATTGTTTAAAGAATTGTAAATTAATTTTTAAACTTATGTTGAAAAATCATAAAAAAATTTAGGTAAATTTATGAATTTCAGAAAATGGTATCTTTCAAAAACAGACAAGGGTTTCCAAACTATTTATATTAGTATGTAATCATGACTAATCCCTTTGCGACTGCATACTTACTGATGAGTAATTCACGTGGGAATGTTAAGAAGTTCAACAAAAGACCTTGTTTGTGGGTGTTGAACATTCCCTCCAAATGAATGAATAGGAATTCTATATCTTCTGAACTTATATTATCAAAATTCCCCTCTGAATAAATTATACCATTCCAAATTAAGATTCTCATAACAAAATGAAAGATTCCATTCAGAAACCATGGTTAACTCATGCTATACTAAATACTCATTGATGAGTAGTTCCCTTAGGAAATGTTCAGATAATAAGTTCAACAGATGATCATAGGTCATTTGTTGAACTTAAAATCTGAACATTTCCCTCCAATAAAATGGAATCCGTCTCCACTTGTATTATCTGTTGTCTGCTTATGTTTACTGGGAAACCCCTCCAGAAGAACAATAGGCCATTCCAATGTATACTTTCATAACCGAGTGGATGAATCTATTTAGTAAATAAAGGGTTTTCACAAGAGAATTGATTAAAGTACCATATCACACTTCCCATAGAATTTGTTAGGTCAATGAATGCTCACAAAAAGTCATTATCTGTTTCTCACGTCCAGTGTTTTGTCATGCTCGGTTGAGTGGAATATGTCATTACTAAGAGTGTTGTCACAATGAATAATAATATGTGGAATATCCAAAATCTGCATTCAGATAAATTCATTAGAATATTTTAATATATAACAATTAAATATATATCTTAATAAATGCAGAACATTGAAGAAAACCAGTGGGTAGAAAGAGAGATTTTCCCCAACATGTTTCTACAACACAGCTGAAGTACGGATAAAATCATATATAAATGAACACGAGATAGGACATAATAATAGTTCACACTTTCATGATGGGAGCTGTGCTGGTGCAGCATTAAAGATCCTGTGCCAGTGCATTCCCTTATATATGCCAGTCTCCAATGGACAGCCTCACATATACAAGAGAGTGCAGTGGCTCATAAGGTCAAGGTAATTATTGTTCGGCCAATGTATTCTCTTATATATTCGAGGTTCCCTATGGCGACTTGCGTATATAAGAGAATGCATTGGCATGGGTTTCGCACAATTTCAGGAAGCTCCAGTCATGAAAGGGTTAAAGATCATTTTAATGTAGGGTTAGTATTTCGAGGTTACACTTTTTATAGAGTGAGGCAACATACGAAGAGTAGAGGGGTATTATATTAGTATGCAATGACAGCAACTTGAGTCCAGTGAATCAGGCTTTGCCACCTATTGCCTTCTCTACCATATATCAAGTCGCTTCATCACTAAAAAGATAGTTGCTAGGGACAGAGAGGAACAAAAGAATGGGAGAAGTTATACATGTGTTTGTTATCATTAACAACCCATGGATCTTAGGAAAGCAAACAATTATATGACAAATGAAACTGACATAAATCATGTTAACTATCACTAGACAACCATCGATTCGATTAATTGATTCACAAAGGAACAATTACTCATGCAATTAATGGATGAAAAATAACTTAGCGCAAGATATGAAACTGAATATAATGCACACCAAACTTTGAGGACACACAAGGCAAATGTTAGTCTTTCACTGGTGGCTAAATTTAGACAGCCGTTATGAAGTATATTTACAATGAACGATTTCACTATGGACATGCAGACAATGATGAAGGCACTTTGGAACACATGTGTATGGCAGATTGTAGGGTTGAGAGAGAGAAGCAAAAATAGCAATTATTTACTGCGTATCATTTTTGTAATTTTATAGAAGGCTGCACATATACATGATGTAGGTCTACAGTGGTCTCATTCTATCACAACTTTTTTTGCACACCAACTGCTTCTTTGTTTTTTGTGTGCAAAATGTGGCAATTAAATAAAGAAATTTCAAAATGTACAATAAAAAAAATCCATCTTGTCCTTGGACAATAGAGACTGAATAGTGAATACGTGGAATAACGCTCTTTAAGACAACGTCAAATGGAAAAGGGCTTCACTGTTAACAGCAACAGTCTACCTAAATCAATTGCTTCTTCAAATAAATGAAACAAATTTGACATGAATTTCAGTAAACTACAAGTTATTGTCTTCAGGGTGTGCAATGCACATCGAACGACACAATGGTGTGAGCATGTTAATGTTATTTCACTTGTATGTTGTGCCACGAGGTACACCTCGAAATTACAGTTCTCATTGTACCATCGCGTCACAACAAACTCGTGCAATGATGTCAACCAGTTCACAGACATGTGTAATTCTATCTATTTACACACCTATGGCTTTGTTTTTGCTGTTCAATAAAGCTACATTATCCATGGACAATACAGACTGACTACATTGACAATAATCATGATGATCTGATTAATTAACCCTTCCATGACTGGAGCCTCCCTGTGCTAATGGATTCTCTTATATATGCAAGTCTCCCATAGGGAGCCTCGTAAATATAACAGAATACATTGGCCTAACAATATTTACCTTGTAAGCCAATGCATTCTCTTATATATGCGAGTCTCCCTATGGGCGACTAGCATTTATAAGAGAATGCACTGGCTCAGGATCTTTAATGCTGCACCAGCACAGCACCCATCATGAAAGAGTTAAATTGCTAATACGGTCAATTAAATGAGATCCTTTTGATGTTAAACAAACATATTTGTCAGGCTATGTAATAAACAGGAAATGACAGTTGTATGGGCAGATTGACGTTTTTGAACTCGTTTTTCTCATGCCGAGATCATCAAGATGTCAAACAATAACCTTTTGTTGTCCTTCCATCGATTCACAAAAAACTCAAGCAATGTCAACCAACCCACACACTTGTCACTCTGTCTAAATGTGGAGAGATGGAGGTCTACATACCACTGGATAGGAAGTGTACAGACCACTGGATAGGAATGTGAATCACACTACATACAGTAATGCCCTAAATAATCGACTCCTTAACCACAGCAGTATTATGGATAATTTTTCAGGATTTAGTCGAAAATATGGCTTGTTGCCATTCACGGAAAGCTCTCATTGAGAGCTTTCCGATGAATAGCAACAAGCCATATTTCCGACTAAATCCTGAAAAATTACCCATAATTCTGTTGTGGTTAAGGAGTGGATTATTTAGGACATTACTGTATATACACATGTATTAGTGCAACCTCATTTGTATTGAATCAGATTTGTTCATTAGCTTAAAGTGTGCAACCTATTATGTAAATTTGTGAAATGTACATACAACTGCCTCAATAATAATTATGTCTTCATTATTAAATATCTATAAGTACACCTTCATACCATAGGGTGCACAACATATACTAAACAACTATACTGTCAAGACTGTTGGTCAGTTTCCTTTAGCAATGGGTATCTACTGGGTTAACCATAATTTTATTAGAATTACAAGATTGTTGGGAGAGTAAGTTTGTTCAAATTTTATTTAAGTACAGAAACAACAAAGGAGTACTTGGAATTGGACTGAAGACATTTTTGAAAATTTGCTTAAAAATAATTAATGTTTATCTTCACTGTTGAATGACGAGGTTGTGCTGGGTCATTGACATTATGCCCATTTTCCACTTGTTAAAATATAACGGAAATATCCCAAAAACCATAAAACTGGCTCCGTAGAAAGGCTATTATCATTAACAATCCTGGAACATCATACACTGTTTCAAACATCTAGATAAATGGTTCCAGTGCATTAATTTCTTAGTTCCAGTTATCAATAATGAGCGACGGATAATGTGCTGAAGTAGGTCCATACTCAGTACAGACCTATAGCACAGTGTGATATTTTTTGTCCATACTGTTTGATATGATACATATCAAAATACATCTGCCATTACCAGAACGGCATCATGATATTCTTTATCATTCGGAAAAAAAACCAAATATTGAATATTTATTTGTATAATATGATCATTTATGAATTGTTTTGCTTGACTCTTTTTACACCTCCACTAAAAAGTTGCAAAGACAATTTTTCAATTTTTATTTATTATTTTGCAAGATGCCATGGACAACAATAGATACTTTATTTTGATCATTGTCTTGTGATACAAGCATAACGTGATTAACCCTTTCTCTACTCATTGACGAGTAGTTCCCTTAGGAAATGTTCAGATAATAAGTTCAACAACCGCTTGTTGAACTTATTATCTGAACATTTCCCACCAATGAATAGGAATCCTTCTCCAAATGTATTTGTTATATGCTCATATTTCATGAACATCCGTTCAGATGAATAATTGACCATTCCAGTGTATACTATGGTCGACTCGCATATATAAGAGAATGCATTGGCACAGGGTATATGGGTCGATACAAAAATCGACCTGGCACTCAAAGGGTTAATAAATATCTGAATATTACCTCTAAATGACTGGATCGGAATCAAAGATTTCTGCACTTCCATAACAAAACACCCCTCATAATGAATAATAGACCTCTCCTATGTATACTTTTTTACCAGAATGGGAGAATCCATTCAGCAATGAAAGGGTTAATCACTGCAGCCCTAAATAACATCCTCGGTATTCATTGTGACAACACTATCAGCAATCTCCACTTAAGGTTCATGTAATCATTTGTACAATGTACTATCGTTCACCATTGACCATTTGGCCGTTTGGTTTTGGATTTTTCTGCTTGCCAGACTTGGTGTCTGATTCACTCCCGCTTTGATGCACACCGTTTTCAGCCCGCGTTGAGATTTGTTGCTTGCGTGGCTCCCGTTGTTGCTTCGGGGCGTCATGCTTTGGGGCATCATGCTTCGGGGCATCACCTTTGGCGGGTTGTATATCAAAGGAGTTAGATAATCGATTACCAGGTGGTGGGCGAGACGATATGTTTTCAGGTTTCTGGCTTGAGCTGTTAGGTGCCCTCGGAGCTGAGTACGACGATCTCCCTCCTCTGTAGTTTGAGACACTGGTATCCGTTTCGGTACCCGACTCACGGCCACCACCTCTCATACGCCTCCTTCTCCGGCGTCTCTTATCTCGATTGTATGCATCTATCAAGGAGAAAATTCAACCATGTCAGTATTAGAGCAAACAAACTATTCACAATTCAATAGCTCAATCATTGCAGTTAATGGGAGGATTAACCCTTGCATGATGGGAGCTGAGCTGGTGCAGCATTAACCCTTTGAGTGCCAGGGGCCGATCTCATCGGCCCTAAACCTACAAAATAAGTCTGTTAAAGAATATAAGAATAAATTATTAAAATTGTAAAAAAAAAAAAAAAAAAAAAAAAAATGTTTAAAAGGCCAATGCATTCTCTTATATATGCGAGGCGACCTATGGTCGACTCGCATATATAAGAGAATGCATTGGCACAGGGTATATGGGTTGATACAAAAATCGGACCTGGCACTCAAAGGGTTAAGGGAGCATCGCATATATAAAAGAATACACTGGCTTACAAGTCAAGGTAAATTTTGTTAGGCCAATGTATTCTCTTATATATGCGAGGCTCCCTATGGGAGACTAGTGTATATAAGAGAATGCATTGGCACAGGGTTTTCACAAAATTTCAGGAAGCTCCAGTCATGGACAGGTTAAGAATAAGCACAGTATGTAAGTCTGTACTCAAGGATTTCCTTATTTCCGATTTATTGATATGCCTTTATTACAATTTTCCAATATTTTTGGCTATTTTAGGCTGCAGTACCTTTGAACAAACAATGTTTTCACAAACTAAATTATATGTGCTACGAAAGCTTCTTATTCCAATTTTGCGGTTGATCGCTAAAGTTATTTATTACACGACCCGACCCTTATCCATTCATTAAACCCATTCTATAATAATGACATTCAACAGTCATTGCATAACAGGAAATAGTGCCAGATGTACCCCCCTGCCCATGTTTTGTAACGAATTTCTGTCAAAATAGGAGGCACCGATTTTGAGGTCACCCCGATGATCCAAATGAAGTTTGGTGCAAATCGGATGTGAGATGCAGGCTGCAGGGTGTGCCTATTTATTCAAATTTGAAATCCAAGATGGTTGCTGGCAGCAATGTTTTTTTTATTCTTCACAAATTTTACCTCTCATCTAGAGGTCACCCTGAAGATCCATATGAAGTTTGGTGATGAGGGATGTGGTCTGTAAGATGTGCCAAAGGATTTAGTCATGCAAAGAGTAAAATCAAAGATGGCTGCCAGCGGCCATGTTTTTTAAATTAATTTCTCTCAAAATAAGAGTCTCCCCGAAGATCCATATGATGTTTGGTGAGGATCGGGTGTGAGATATGGGCTGCAGGTTGAGCCGATGGATTCAAATTTAAAATCCAAGATGGCTGCTGGCGGCCATGTTTTTCAACAAATTTCGGTCAAAATAGGAGGCTCCCATCTAGAGGTCACACCGAAGATCCATATTAAGTTTACTGATGATCGGATGAGAGATGTGACCTGCAGGGTGTGCAAATGGAAATATTTGATGGACGGACGCACAAACGGACGACGGATGCCAACCCATGGCAATAGCTCAAACTTGACTAAGTTGAGCTAAATAATTGATGGTTCCCATCTAGAGGTCACACTGAAGATCCATATGAAGTTTGGTGATGAACGGGTGAGAACTGCAGCCTGTAGGGTGTGCTAAAGGAAATCTGCTGGCATACAAACACATGTATGCACAGACAACGGGCACCAACCCGTGGTAATAATTCAAACCTGACATTGTCAAGTTGAGCTAAAAATGGAAAAAACATTAAAAAGCTGAATGAGATATGGTAAAACTTTAATTATTAATTATACCTTGATCTTGACTATTTACGCTCGCATTGTCCAAAACAGTATCATCATCATCTGTGACACGCCTCCGAGATCGGAAGTCAGGCTCACTGTCATCAGGGTTCACTAAAAATAAGACATTGGTGTCAATTTAAAGATGGTGTATCACTTCCCAGAACTTATAGATTCAAGCCTGAATTTAATGTGTACGTATTTGCAGAATGAGGTTCCCCGAGGGTTAATTTAGTGACCCTATCCTGCACGGTGGGCTAGCATCACCAAATTCACCCTTTGGGGACCTCATTCTGCTTAGGCCTTAACTGCTATGGGAGACCTAGGATCAGATTGAAGTTCCCCAGTTGAAGTTGGCGATGTTCACCCATTAGTCACCACGATTATGCATTTTATCTTCTGCAAATTAGGGTATATAGAAACTCAATATAAGGGAAAAAGAAACTAAAAACAATGTTAATTTGAGACTATAGATACTTCCCAGAAGTTGAGACCTAAGCAAAATGAGGTCCCCAGAGGGTGAATTTGGAGATGCTAGCCTGCCTTGCGGGATAGCATCAGTAAAGTCACCCTCAGGGGACCTCATTCTGCAAATGTCAAGACACATTGAATTCAGGCAAACTGTTCAGTATATCTGAAGAGTCCAATCAAACTAATTTAAGGACATGTAATATTTGTAATTTTGGAACTTCTGTCCGTCTGTGTGTATGTGCGTGTCTTATAGACTTGAAAACTGCTCAACTTATCTGACTCAAATTTAGTATGTAGGCTTACTTTGATCCCGGGAACAACATGGATTGGTCAAATTTCACGTGCGACCGTGTCCTTGACCGTGACGTCGCTCATATAGGCATGTTTCTGGACCTCGATCGATCCGACTCGAGTTTGGTATGTAGGCCTACTTTGATCCCGGGAACAATATGGGTGGGTCCAATTTCATGTGCGATCATGTCCTTGACCTCACTCATATATATGCTCATATTATCATATATGCATGTATCTGGACCGATCGAACAATAGTACATGTGTATGTCCAGATGCTGTATACTCCGCCCAGACAGAGGCGATCACAATGAAATCCCTAAATAGCCCGGACGAAGTCGGGCACATCAGCTTGTTTTATATAAAAGCTTCAACTTTAGCATGCTTAAAAGTTTGGAATGAATGAAAAAGATTTTGTCATCAATTTCCCACAGGTCTGACCTTATTAAAATTGTATTCAGAAGTAGTCATGAATCTGCGAAGTGGTTCATTTCTAAATTTAGACATCTATAATAAGCGTAAATTAAATGTGTGTGTAAATATAATACTATAAACCCCCAAAGAAAATCTTAATTGGTCAACAAAAGACAGAAACTGAAGTAGAGGACCTTCAATCTTATGAGTATAAAATCACATACATTATAACATGCATTACAACATATCTGTCAGGCTTCAAATCAAATACATTATAACATGCATTACAATTATCATTTAGGTTTCATTCTGACATGCTAATACAAGGTAGGTAACTAAACATGGACTATAATTATGAACCAGAAATTAGAATGATACAAAACAACCAGTTCATGCTGCTGAAATATGTATATTTGGACAAAAATCTACAATAATCCTAAATATCTATACTCAGATCATATGCTATAGGAATAACAAGTGTTCTATTAACCCTTTCAGTGCCAGGGGCCAATCTCATTGGCCCTAATTTACGGTCTGTAAAATCGGCCCTAAAACAATAAAAAATATTTTTTTTTTATAGATTTATTTATTTATTTTTTTGGTTGAATTTTATTTGGGTATGCTTAAGCATGCTATAGCGAATTTAAAAACAAACTGGATAAAACCTTAGGGGCTTGTTATAACTCAAAACTATCACCAAGTATTCATAGTAATAATTTTGATGCCCATGAAAAACGCGAGATTCCATGGCACTAAACCTACAAAATAAGTCTGTTAAAGAATATAAGAAAAAATTATTAAAATTGTAAAAAATAATAACAAATGATGAAAAATTGTTAGGCCAATGTATTCTCTTATATATGCGAGGCGACCTATGGTCGACTCGCATATAAAAGAGGATGCATTGGCACAGGGTATATGGGTTGATACAAAAATCGGACCTGGCACTCAAAGGGTTAAAACATAAATTTTAGTCTTCCGTTTTGGATATCAAAAGAGAAATAATTTGTAACACCAATATATGCTGGTACTCTCTTCACTTTGTTAACCAAATACAATGAAGTTCAAGTTATGTTATGAGCTTACTTAACATTCTATTTCCATTTTATACACCTAGAAACTTAAATAAAGGATAAAAAGAATGCTAGGATGTGAATTAAGATATGAGAGAACGATTGAATTTGGCAACATTTCACAGAAATAAACCCGAAGATTTAGATAATCATAGTAAACAGGTTCTGTGTAGATCAACACAGGCAATTAACGTGACCGTCAATAATAAGCTGCTCCAACCACTGTCATTATCTTGTGCTACTAAGTCATAAGACATCTAATATGTTAATTATCTGCATGTATACTATGTCATTTACCATTGTCAATCAGTTAACAGGATTTAATTTAATTTGTCGTTATGATTTCTATGGAAAGTTGTCTTCAAATTAAAGAGATTTATTTTTGGTATGTTGATGTTTCAGCCAATTTAATTTTTAATAATTTAATAATTTCTATAAATCTAAAAAGTATCAGACAAACAAAACAATAGTGATATAACAAACAATTAAAATTTACTGAAAAGCAGTGTAAATAATCACTTTAAGCCGTGGCGGCCCGAGGATTTTGAAGCCCCCTCCCTATCTCCCTCCATCCCCCCCCCCCCACCCCCCCCCCCCCCCCGGGAAATAATTATGGAAGGGGAGAAAATATTAAAATACAGAGAGAAAAGAAACAAAAACTTGGCTTCAAGAGGCATTTAAACAGACAAAACAATGCATCTAGACTCCCATTTTCCTCCACAAAATATTCATAATACTCATCATAGTATCATGAAGCTGCTACAACAGTCATGAACACAATGGAAACGGGTGGACAGACGTACCTGTTTTAACGGTATTAAAGATTTTAGAATCCAAGAATTTCATAAAAAAAAAAAAAAAAAAAATGTCGAGGTAATCTCGTAACGTTACTACCGGTAGCGTTCGAAAAGCTTGCAACTTTCGAGTTCCACAAATAATGTCCAACTTCCTTGCATCCATACTCCATGGAACGCAAACAAATCAACATCAATTTCTTAAATACAGTAATGCCCTAAATAATCGACTCCTTAACCACAGAAGAATTATGGGTAATTTTTCAGGATTTAGTCGGAAATATGGCTTGTTGCCATTCAGTGAGAGCTTTCCAATGAATGGTAACAAGCCATATTTCTAACAGAATCCTGAAAAATTACCCATAATTTTTCTGTGGTTAAGGAGTACATTATTTAGGGCATTACTGTAGACCCTTCGGGTATGCATCATGGTTTATAGTTTCTCATTTCCCCATACGCCTTTTTCTTTTTTTCTGCTTTCTTTCAATTACATTTCTTTGGGCCACATACAGTAGTCAGTGCACCCCCTTCTCCGTTGTTGGGGGCACCCTGGAAATCACTCCAGACAGCTTCAAATGTATGGGCCGCCACTGACTTTATGTCATACAATAAACAGTGTCAAACACTCCCAATAATTTTGATATTCAAAATGAGCGATTCTATCATGGCAAACCTACAAGACATAAAGACAAAAACCAAATAAAAACATTTGAAAAAAGTACACCAAAGAAGCCACACTGTATTCTCGATAAATGAATAACATCAAAACAAATAGGTCACACTACAAATCCCCCCCATCACCACACATAATAAAGCACGTTTGTCAGTATAAGGGTTTATTATTGTAAGGAGTCGCACATGCCCCAAGAGGCAGCAATGTGTAAGATTGAGTCGCACTTTGACGGATGAATTCAATATGATTTCTTGTACTTCTTTCGTCTGTTGTTAGCAAAACTAATCGCTGAACATGGGTGCTTCACTATCAACTATGTACTAATATATTATTGCCAGTGACAACATTGAGGTGACAACAACTTTCAATATTTGTTCAAATATGTATTCAGGATTCCAAACCTTCAGTCTGGTTTGTTCTGTTGAAAGTATATTGAAAACCAAATATGACATAAATGGCAAAGAGATATCAAACAATAAATTTTCTAACATGTAACAGATCCCGTTCCAAATGTTATTTTATACACTAGAATCTTATCTGAATAAAAAATAAAATAAGTTTCACAAAAATTGGTCTGCAACTCTGAATACAGCTTTTAAATAACCGTTAGCATTATGAGTCAACATTTGACCTTGTATACATATATGTACAATTTAAAATCTATCTGCGCTGAAAATACCTCTCTAATCAGACTATAGAAGTCGCAGCAAAAAGGATGAATATTGATTGCTCTTGATTGATTGAAATGGCACACAAACACCAACAACTATCAATGGCTATCACCAGACAGCGGTTGATTGTCAGACACAATTGGGATTCAATACCTCTGCCTTAACCTTTTCTATACTAAATACTCATTGACGAGTAATTCAAATAGAATTACTCGTCAAACGGTCGATTTGTTGAACTTATTATCTGATCAATTGCCACCAAAAAATATGAATACTTCTGCACTTGCATTATCTTTTCGTCACACTGTTGTCTGCTCATTTATCCTGAACTCCCCTCCACATGAATAATAAACCATGCCAATATATACTTTTATAACTGGATAGGAGAATCAATTTAGTAACGAAAGGGTTAAGGCACCACACACTCATAACCCTTTCTTTAATAAATGGATTCTCCCATCCTGTTACAAAAGTATATATTGGAATGGTCTATTATTCATCTGCAGGGGTGTTCAGGAAATATAAGCAGATGACAAACACACAAACAGATAATAAAAGTTCAGAAAGATCCCTATTTCTTAGTGGGAAATGTTCAGATAATAAGTTATAGAAATGGCTAATGGCCATTTGTTGAACTTATTATCTGAATATTTCATAAGGGCAATACTCGTCAATGAGTATTTAGTATAGAAAGGATTAAAATTCACTGCATCTTGTCACATATGCGACTACTATAGACCCTAACTAAAATAGCAAATTAAAGTGAAATCATGAAATACTCAGTGAGGAATAACAACTGTACAACATACATGGAAAGCGGTTGTTGTGATTGTCTCCATATCCTCGGTACCTGTTTTGCCACGGCTCTTCTCGGTAGTCTATTAAGAGAAATAAAAGAGGCATGCAAATATACTGTGTATTAAAACATGCAACAGATGCTGTGTATATCCTGATATAACATGCTGGCAGAGTTCAAGATGGGTCTGACAGCAGATTTTAAGAATCCATGAAGTTGCACACCGGGTGCTGGCATACCGCTATGGTGCCAAACTGAAACATGGGCAGGACGGAACCCAAATTTAAAATAAATAAACAAGGATAACTTTAGAACATTGGCACTCTTTTGAAAGCAGTCCTGATGACGAGCCTTCAAACCAAATTTCATCCACTTCTGATAACCTTTGACTGAGATATCGGCATGAACGGACATAAAAACCAACATTTTCAGATAAACAAACAAGTATAACTCTAGAAAGGAAAACGTGAACAATATCATTTGCCCCTCTTTTGAGTTCTATCCTTCCGCGATAGCACAAGTGCCGTATCGACAAACCCATTAACACATGTGTCGTACTGTGTTTAATTACACCCCACCCATCCTAGAATCTGTGAATTGAAAATACAAAGACTAACACGGTTTATTCAGGCACATACAGGGCTTGTTTTGCTGTGTGTGATGTTCCGGTTTCAAACTTTCTTGGTTGAGGTGAATGTCGTTTACGCCATGTGGTGTTAACAGCATGCGTATGGAACATATGTGGCATACATATTTGTATTTAAATAAATACTAGGAACAAGCATGTAATAAATGCCTGAATGGACAGAAAGACAGACAAAGTCAATCCAGTTTCCCAAGAAAAATTGGGGTATATTAAATACAAGTTTATCTACTATTTGGACCTTGCAACAGTTGTTGGAGTTAAATCACTGTGTTGTAAATTTTGGTTCATTTGAAATTACCATCTGCTGTTTCAAAGTCAAATCAAATTTGAATATCTAGGATAATCAAGTAATAAAATGAATATCGCAGGGCCCTACAATGTCAGTGATTGGCATAGGTGGAGGAAACTATACCGCTATACTTAAAACCAACTAATTTTACCCATAACCAAGTGACTTTGCATAAAAATGTATCAATTCAATTCTTGATACTGAGTTCAAACTAATACTATTTTCATGTTCCGAGTGATTCATAATACTGCCTCAATGGATTACAAATATATATGTAATTGGAATCACTATTATAAATAAAAACTTAGGTATGACCAATAAAGACAAATAATTACTGTGATGCCTTGCAGTGTCATTTTTAAAATAAAAAAAAATATTTCATGTTAAGTAAGCAGCTAACCACAATTAATTATGGCAAACTAGTCTCGACCTACGGTAATGCTCTAAATAATCGACCCCTTAACCACAGCAGAATTATGGGTAATTTTTCAGGATTTAGTCGGAAATATGGCTTGTTGCCATTCATTGGAAAGCTCTCGGCAAGAGCTTTCCGAAGAATGACAACAAGCCATATTTCCGACTAAATCCTGAAAAATTACCCATAATTCTGCTGTGGTTAAGGGGTCAATTATTTAGAGCATTACTGTATGAGTTATACATGTATCTACCTGATTTATTACACCTCTTTATTCAATTATGTTATGACATTCATTTTCCAGGTTTGATAGGAACTAAAATCCAAGATTGTCATTTGGTCTTGTAAATTACACCTCTTTATTCAATTATGTTATGACATTCATTTTCCAGGTTTGATAGGAACTAAAATCCAAGATTGTCATTTGGTCTTGTAAATTAATTAACTTTGATAAACTATAAAAATTAATGAGTCTACATTACCCTCATCCCTATCAAAAATGAACACATGCTACATGACAGAGTGAAATGTAAGATGCCGGCTCACACAATATACATAGAAAGATAGTTAGTGGTTAGTATGACACATTGCAACCAACACCTTAAGTCTAACATTTAATATTTACTTAAGGTTCCGGTACACATAATTCACACCAAGTAATCAAATGGCCTGATCTGCAACACAACTCTGATCTGGGTGGAGAATATTGATTTTGTTGATGATGACATCAGTTTAAGAATCACGCCTTTGAGTATTTATTTTTGTTAGGCACCCGTGGTTGTATTCTTAGTTAAAGTTAGATTGCTGTTAAAGGCAACATAACTAGAATTTAAGAAGTTTGTGATACAATAATCATTGCAAAAACAATGATCGGAACAATGTTGATTAGAAAAGCTCAGAATAATACCACTTTTGTTTGTGATGGGGCATGTAATAAATATAGAGCCACACTTTAGTGTTGGTTAAAGATTACCGCACTCGAATGGATTGCGGATAGTCCACTCTAAGTATTTATTCACTGACTATAGGATCATTAGTTGGAGTGATATTAACGCAAACAAAATTATATTATCACTGGTATGCACTTTATAGATGATTGGAAGTGTATTAAAAAGTGTCACACAAAATCACAACATACCTATTTCCATCTATTCCACTAAGTATTTCATTCATTTTAAAAACGAGAGGCCCATCACGATCGGCAGATGTTAACCCATCCCTTGTCGATAGTAAATTACTCTGATCGGAATCATAAATGAGAGTTTTGATGTTGAATTATAGAGTATCTGTTATGTACTATTATAGACAATGTCCATAACACAAATTATTGGAATTTATGGGTCACTCGCATTTATATAAGAGAATACACTGGAACAGGATCTGTAATACTGCACCACCACAGGCTTGGGTTAAATGTGAAAAGGTGACCTGGACATGGAATACTTGGTCAAGAGATACCAATTTAAGTTTACAATAATAATGTATCAAATTCTACCAACAGCCATCAAGATAAAACACCTCACCACTGACCCATTAGTATCAATTATACAGCAGTGCTGTCAACAAATCACAGGCATTGTTTATGTTAAAGGCTGGCATCTCTATGAAACCAATAACATTTATAATGACCTCATAGCATCTGTAGAGTGATGTTCTAGTCTACTGTTAACAGCATGTGATGTGTATTGTTGAAACATTTTTTTAAATTAGATACCATAGCTTTCTTTATCTGCACATTGACATAAGAGACATAAGAAAATAATATAGCCATATTAATAGCTAAGTAGTCCAAAGGCATGGGATGGAATTGATGAATTGGGTTTAATGTCGCTCCAAACAAATTTACTAGTACATAACACAATATTTTGGACCGATTTAAACCAAATTTGGTGTGGTGACTCGGGTACCCTTGGCAGAGTTATAATGGTGTTAGTTTTTCAAATTTTGTTAACTTTAATTTTTTTTTTTTTTAAATTATTTAAAAAAATATATATTTTATTATATTTTTTGTTTTATTTTTTTGTTTGTTTTTTTGTTTGTTTGTTAAATTGAGCAAGGAATTCAATCAAATTTAAAATTTTTTTTTTTAAGAGTGAATATTTTTTCGAAAAAGGGCCATAACTCAGTTAAAAATAGTCGGATCAAACCCATATTCGAACTCGATTTGTCTTTTGTGCTGAGAAATTCATATACAAAATTTGGTTCCGATCAGATAGAAAATGTTTGAGTTATCGCACCATGCGTAAAGTGCCTACGGACAGACACACAGACGACAGACGGACTAACGACGAGTGGTCAATCGGACGTTGACACTATGTTTACCATACTATGGTATGGGTAAACATATAATAATTCCAGCTAATTGCTGTTAATTCCAACCAAGATCTGTTCTTGAATAGTTTGCGAACACCAATTATCAATAAAAGTGAATGTTAGCTCGATTTTAACTTGTTGAGTGACATATTTCTTATGTGTGTTTGTACATAATTATCTGTAAGTCATATCAGTGATTGTCTCTGTACAAACACATACTCGCAAAATATGGCTAAAAGTGTTGAAATTAGAGCTAACTTCCATTGATATCAATAACTGATGTGCGCAATGTACCCAGATCAGAAGTTGGAGGTGCAGATCAGGCCATTTGATTATGCGGTTTATTATTCCAAGAAATGTGAATACTAAGGCCTTATAAGATATCAATAACAATTTATTTTCTAAAAGAGATACTTTGGTTTCTTTATTCAAAGTCAAATGACACTACATAAGCGGAAATTAAGGTGAACCACAGTAATGCCCTAAATAATCGACTCCTTAATCACAGCAGAATTATGAGTAATTTTTCGGTGAGAGCTTTCCGATGAATGGCATCAAGCCATATTTCCGACTAAATCCTGAAAAATTACCCATAATTCTGCTGTGGTTAAGGAGTCGATTATTTAGGGCATTACTGTATTTCAATATAGGTTATTCCACCAACAAGATGTTTGTTGGGTTGGCTGAACCCCAAGTAATATTTATATATTTAATCTCACCATGAACAGTTGGAATATAAAAGCAGACATTCACAAGTGAAGTTTTCTTAATCCTCAATGCTCACTTATAGAAATTTTCTTTTTTATATCAAAATGAAATCCAGAAGATTTCAGTCAATGTTTTGTACATCTGAGGCCTCATTACGAAATGAAACTTCTTTTCTGTATAATACATTCTAATCCCTGCTAACTAGTGATGTGCGTTTTTACAGTTTTCTCTCAATACCAAACTGCAACCGATATATTCTATAAAACCTATTATTCCGGTTTCATTTAACCGACATCGTTACATGTCACTTTTACAAGATGTGTGGTTAGCCCACGCGCTTATCAGCTTCTATTTACCACCATTATCAGTTTCAATGTGGATCATTTAGGTGTCATATCATTGATAATGGCACATATTGCGACGTAGACTATACAAATGACAGGAAACTTGGTGGAAATATTATGTTATATACATGTATTATACCATCTGCTCTATGCATAAATTGCATAGAGTCATTGCCGATTGGTGTATTGAATAAAACCATAACTGAAACCAAAGCTTACTGAAACCAAACCAAAACGAAATTTCAAAATAGCACATCACTACTGCTAACCCTTAAAAACATTAGCTGCTAATGTTATATTTGTGAGATATATGTTGTTCAGATATTAATGAATTTTACAGTAAAACATAAAGTAACTCAATATTAAAATTATCAACACATGTTTGAAGAGCTGAGCGTACAAATAACTTGCAATGTAGTTAGTGCAAGCTTTGCTAAAATCTACAGAGAATGATTTCAATGGTAAATGGAAGTTAGAAAAGCAAGGCATGAAACTTGAAGCGAAAGCCACAAACTTGTTTTCCTATATCGAGGAAATATAGGCTATCAAAGATATATTCCTGTACAGGCTGGTACAATATAGCATTAAACATGGAGATACCTATCATTAAAACACCACTTGCTACTTTCAGTAATTTTAACCCTTCCATGACTGGAGCTTCCTGAAATTTTTCAGTCTCTTATATATGCGAGGCTGCCTATGGGAGACTTGCATATATAAGATAATGTACTGGCACAGGATGTTTAATGCTGCACCAGCCCAGTTCTCATCATTAAAGGGTTAAGCAATGTCAATACAAATTGTTACAGGCACTAAGTCTGTCTTTTAGTGGGAAGGCAGACCATGTGAACAATCTATCGCTTGTCTTGATCCCTGAAATAATCGTTCCTTGCAAACAATATGAACAACAACAATATGATGTGCAAATTATTCCCAGAATCTGCCATTACATAACAGCAATGTGAGAGGATTTTTAGCAACTTGGTTTGGGTAGATACGCGGCTATTGAGTTATGTGGCTAAAATAATTATGTGTCTAGAAATTTATGTGGCTATCAAGTAGTTGATAAAATTTTATGTGGATATCAAGAAGTTGATATTGATAAAATTTTAGATTATGGAATCAGAACATGTAGGAATTATAGCAGGAGTAGCTGATAGAAACTAAACAACTTGCATTCAGCAACTAGGACAGTGGAATAGGAGAAACTGACATGTCCGTGACACATAAGTATCCAAATGTAAGCACGGACTGATGAACAGCTTAACGGACAAGTTGATTCCAGTTTATGCCCCCCCATAACTTAAGTTATGGGGAGTACAATTATAGACAAAATACTACCATATAATAGAATGCTTGACTGCTATGTGTAGCTTTAAGAACTATTGGCATTATCAACAAATGAAAGTGTCAATTACACTGTAGCTCAACTAACAGTTAATTTTTTGCTGAACAATGACTGGAATGCTAAAGAAGGAAAGCCAAAAAGTTGAAGTAAAGGTCTTGTATTGTGTAGATTAAATTATTTTCATTTGAAACATTCCACAAATATATGTGGGCTGCATGGGTGTGTGGATGGATTCAAATTTGAAATCCAAGATGGCTATGTATAATAACGAACTTCGGAAATAATCGCCGAAGGACACCCCGAAGATCCATGACTTTTGGTGATGATCGGACGAGGGATGTGGCCTCCAGGGTGTGCCGAAGGATTTAGTCATGCAAAGAGTAAAATCCAAAATGGCTGCTGGCAGCCATGTTTTTCTATGAATTTCGAGAAAAACAATTGATGGATCCCATCTAGAAGTCACCATGAAGATCCATATAAAGTTTGGTGATGATCGGATGAGGGATGTGGTTTGTAGGGTGTGCCAAAGGAAAAAGTAAAATCTAAGATGGCTGCCGGCGGCCATGTTTTTTAATAAAAATTGTTCAAATTCGATGGCTCCCATCTAGAGGTGAACTAAAACATGCCTGCAAATTTTCAAAACAATTCCCCAATAAATGCAGGCTGAGCCGATGCATTCAAATTTGAAATTCAAGATGGCTGCTAGCGGCCATGTTTTTTAATGAATATTGGAACAAATTTATGGTTCCCATCTAGAGATCACCCCGAAGATCCATTTGAAGTTTGATGATGATCGGATGAGGGATGTGGCCTGTAGGATGTGCCAAAGGAAATTGTTGACGGATGACAGACACCAACCCATGACAATAGCTCAAACTTCACAAAGTAAAGTTGAGCTAAAAATGAGGTTCAAATGAATAATGATTGTATATGACATTTACATTTTATATTGACTGTTGATCACAAACAAATGACAAGCATTACATGTTAAAATAGTAAACCCGGCTCATTTCAAGAAAATAACTGTTCTCTACCTGATTTTATCAAAGACGGAGATGATCATTTTATATATGTTCACGGGATTCTCACAAATTCCCAGCATTCCCTGTACCTCCTCAATAATTGACTCTCATCTTTATTATTGCAAACATGGAACTTTTTTAAGCCTTGGTTAAGAATACTCATATCTTCAAAAAGTCCATGTCTTAATAAAATTCTACATGTTTAATTGGACTATATGAGTTGTAAACTAATAAGTAAGTTCACATCAAACTACATGTTTAATTGGACTATATAAGTTGTAAACTAATAAGTAAGTTCACATCAAACTACATGTTTAATTGGACTATATGAGTTGTAAACTAATAAGTAAGTTCACATCAAACTACATGTTTAATTGGACTATATGAGTTGTAAACTAATAAGTAAGTTCACATCAATTGAGTAACATTTAAAAATATTCAAGGTCAAACTGTAACTCATACCAAAAAAAAAACAAGCAATTATAAAAAATTGTCAAACAACAAATTTCATTTCAGAAGTGTTAGTCAAACCAACGGAACAGAGAAAGGACTGGCAAGCTTCAACAATAAGAACAGGAATGGGTACCAAGCTAACTGTTTGTTATTGGTCAGCAACTAGTCTACTGTCAGAAGTAGTTTTATTTAGAATTTCATGCATGTTTCCAGTTATGAGCTTTCCAGGCATTCTTTTAATAACTTGGTTGTTGGACTATTTTTTTCATTGAGTTCTCATAAAATTTTGATGGAGAAAAAAGTTTGCAAGAATAAAATGAGGTAGAAACAATTTTCCAACAAAGGTATATAGATACTGAAGTATGGAACTCTCATAGATCAAATAGAATTCTTCATGGAATCATGGTCATTGATTGCTGACACAAGACACAATTACATTGCTTTTATTATCAACTAATTTCATAGATATTTCATTTTAAAAGTAAGTTGTTTTATGTCATGTTCATGCATGTCTCCATGCTATATAATACATAACAAACTCAACAAAAGGATTATTTTAATTTAATTGATTAACTCAAAACTAATTTTCAATTTTGAGCTGCAATTATTATTTTTAAATTTAACTTCCCAATTTTGGATGAAAATCTGCTGAACTCCTAAAAATCCACTAACCAAGTTATTATAAAAAAGACCACAGTGTTACATAAAGACTCAGCTCATTACTAGGCATGCCGACTCACCAGAATTCCTACGAGAGGAGCTGGCTGACAGCCTTCCTCGTCCCCTGGCTCTTCGGTAGCCCCTCCCCCTCCCAGTTAAAATACTGTCTGTCAGATAACCTGACTGACGTTTTTCTTCTTCCTCTACTTCTTCTGACCAATCACCAACTGTTCGACTGAGGGAGTCATCACCTTCTACAATACACATTATTGGATTCTCAATAATATGCTTTTTCTGACTTTTTGTCTCAGGAAATATACGTTTAACCCTTTCTCTACTAAATGGATTCTCCCACTCAGTCATAAAAGTATACATTGGATGGGTCTATTATTTATTAGAGGGGTGTTCAGGAAATTTGATCATATGACAGACAATAGAAAATGCAGAAAGAAATCTATTCATAGGTGGGAAATGTTCAGATAATGAGTCCAACATTTGTTGTCAGGTTAATGTACAAATATATGTAGCTCAATGAAATTGGGCGCTTATGCTAGAACAATCCTTACTAATTGTCACTTTCAATTCTGTAAAATCGATCATAGCTTTGAATTTTAAGATCTGGCTTCAAAATCATGGTAAAAACTAAAATTTCAAATTTATTGGGAGATAATGCTAAACTAAACTATATTGGTGACAATTTTCTCTTCCAATGTTATTATATAATTTAGTAAATATTCGAGTGGGTTGGCAAACTACTTAAATATAAAGTGAGAATATTCCATCTTTCCTTTAACCCTTTCTTTACTAAATGGACTCTCCACACCCAGTTATAATAGTATATCTTGGAGTGGTCTATTATTTATATGGACGGGTGTTCATGAAAATTGAGCAGACGACAGACAGGCAAAAAATAATAAAAGTGCAGAAGGGTTCAATTACATTTGAGGGAAATGTTCAGATATTTTTGAACTTATTATCTGAACATTTCCTGATGGAACTACTCAACAATGAGTATTTAGTAAAGAAAGGGTTAAACTTTTTGTCACAGTAAACAATGCAACATGTTTATAACATAATCATAATAGTATTAAGTTACAGGGGCTCCGGCCGGTTGGAATGTAATATCATCTTATACATAGTGTCTGGACAACTATTATTAAAACTATGTATCTGCACCATTAATCGACCCCACTACCCTGGACCAAGTTCTTCCGTTTTTCATCAGTCAGTGAAATTGTTCGTGATAGACACAGGCAAAGACAAAGTGTCATAACATCCCTCTCCTACAGCAGACTTTACTGGAATGCCAAGCAAGTCTGAATATAGTGTGTCTGACAGTTTGCAGAATGAGGTCCCCAGAGGGTGAATTTAGTGATGGTATCCCGCATGTCGGGCTAGCATCGCCAAATTCACCCACTGGGAACCTCATTCTGCTTAGGCTTCAACTGCAAAGGGAAACCTATTATCAGTTATGAAGTTCTCCAGTTGAAGTTGGTGATGTTCACCCATTAATGCGTTTTGTCTTCTGCAAATTTGGGGATATAGAAACTGAACATAAAGGAAAAAAGTAACTAAAAACAATGTTAATTTGAGAATATAGAATCTTCCAGGAAGATGAGGTCTAAGCAGAATGAGGTCCCCAGAGGGTGAATTTGCTGATGCTAGCCCACTGTGCTGTTCATTCTGCAAATGTCAGACACACTATTTTCAGGCTTGATGCCAAGTTTAACACATCCATTATTGTATTATGACAAAATATTACCAATGGATGATTATGTTTTTAAGATATTTGACCATCATCGCAATTAATCATTTTCCATGATACATGAGAAATATTAAAGCTATGAGCTTCAAACACATTGTTTATATACATTATTCTTATAGCAGGAGGCCCAGAAAACACAAAAGTCCGAGCCTTTCTCAACATTTAATACTCACACAATGTTGACATTGAATATACACTAATGTCCTAAATAATCGATGTTGCCATTCATCGGAAAGCTCTCACCGAGAGCTTTCTGATGAATGGCAACAAGCCATATTTCCAAATAAATCCTGAAAAATTTCCCGTAATTCTGCTGTGGTTTAGGGGTCGATTATTTAGGACATAACTGTATATATGTTTATAAAATAGTCTGGGAATCACAGTTAATAGATATACATCTGAACTGTTTAAACTCAAACAAAATAACTTTCATCCCCCGGGTTTGGACGTAAACATTGTGCTAGGAGGGGCACAAGTCGGGAACTTTGTCGATGCCAGTGTCTAGATTGTGCTGATGTCCCATGCTTTCATATACGAAGGAAATTGGTCTACTGGGTTCCCATCGTCAAGGATAGGTCAAATACAAGGCTATTAAATGCTGTTTTGTGACATTTTTAAGGATTCTAAAGGATTCTCAAGGCCTGGGATAAGCGCAGTCATGAAATTTTAGCGTGCATTCGGAGTAGTACTATGGAATTAATTACACTCATTTTCTTGTGGGAATTCCAAGAATTTTCAAGGTCACTGTGTGCATTTTCAAGGTTTTTCAGGCCTTGAATGTCCCGTCCACAAATTCAAGACCATTCCTTGAATCCAAGGCCCTATGGGAACCCTGGTACATCATTCCCTGTTAAGAGAAATCATTACCCACCCATCATTCATGATGTCATGTGTAGCCAATGAAATGCTATGGTCTGATGAATGACTTTATTTTATGTGCTTAAAAGTGACTAAATGCCAGGCAAAGACAAAATACAAGAAAAATGTGAAATTGATGAGCAATGAATGCAAAATGATATTGACGGATGTCCCTTTAAACAAGACAAAGGCATATATTCATGTAAATATGAAAAGCTAATGTAGGGGAAAATAAAAAATAAATAAATACTGTATACACCCTTCAGTAAACCCATCCCCGAGGTCTTCGAAGATAAGCCCACCCCCATATTTAGAACTTAAAGAGTGCGAGTATACATTGATGTCAGGTTAACTCTGAATAAATATAACACAAATTCATGCACATAAATAGCATTAGGCCAAAAAAAAAAAGTTTTTGGTTCTCAGGCCCCGCCGCATTGAATAAAAGGGGCCACATTAGGCCTTTTTATTGCAATGCCTGATGTTATGACAAAAAAAGTTACGAAAAAAAAAATATTAGTGTGCATTGAGCTCTAACATGTAATGTGTTCAAAAGTGACTTGCAGGCTTACAACATGAAGTAGATGACTACAATTAAGAAAATGATTAGCTGATCCTCATGCTCTTCTTACAATTAGTCATTGTGAACAACTTACACTAATTGTAACTTTATACAATTGAAAGGCACAGGACTAAATTCAGGATCACATATTAGAATGGGGAGGTATCAGTTTTAGACAACAATAACAGTAAGCAATTATTTCATGTGTCTTTTGGGAACAGGCAAAATTGTTGTCCCGAGGTATCAGGAATGACTATCGAACTGTTCGATAGTCATTCCTGATACCGAGGGACAACAATTTTGCCTGTTCCCAAAAGATACATGAAATAATTGCTTTGTTACCCAATACATTTACTTGTATATAACATATTCAGCGATTAATTCAAAATAATTGTGTTGTTTTTCGAGCGTGACAGTGACAATGCGGAAATCCGGTATAATTAAAAAACGAAACCGGAAATTTCCGGAAATAGCCGAAACGTCACGGAAATTGCAAACCATGTAACAGTTCGTTCGGGCCAGTCAACAGTTCGCTCGGAGCCAGTCAACAGTTCGCTCGGGTCGGGCAACAGTTCACTCGTGACGTCACGAAAGTTGATCGTGATTGCAAACCGGGCAACAGTTAATTCAGGGCGGGCAACAGTTGGTTGTGGCGTTACGAACGCGAATTTGGGGTTAACCAGTTAATTCTATATCCCAATGATTTACGAAGTAAAACTCTACTATTGGGTAACAATAGTTAATGTCAGGGGCATTATATATTGTTAGGTAATCCCAGTCATACACTGGTAGTACAATGTCATTTTTATATAAGACTAAATGAGTTTATATGCATAACAGTTCCCTCTACCTTTCTGGTTATTACTAGACAGAGGAAGGTATCTTTGTCCATGCTTACTATGCGCAGAAAAAAATAAAAAATAAAACCCTCCCCCCCTCATTGATTTAAAAAAAAAAATTGCCCTAGAACCAAAACACTTTTTTTTTTGGCCTTACTCCAACTAATTTCCATTGCAAACTCATCAATACTACCAGCCCTATTGTGATTCACAAAATGCTGCACATGTATTACAATATATAAGATGATCTTTATGTCTTATTTTAAATATTTATCTAACATAATAAAACACAAAGAAATTATTTTCATTAAATAAAATAATATACATCATGATTCATATAAAACACGACATTAGATTAGCGCTATGAATGCATGTGTGGGTCCTCGAATGTAGGCCCAGTCCCAAGTTTTTGTGTCAAAGATTGATGGGCCCCCTCCCCTGGGCTTACTGATGGGTGTATACATAATATGATAGTAGCAATATAAGACAAAGTGAAAATTACTTTACAGGGTAGCAATGCTTACCTTGATTGCCACCATGTCTCTCATTAGCCCATCGTCGACCACCTCTGAAACCTCGTCCCCGTCCACCACGGCGACCTCGATCATCGCCAAATGGATCAGTACTGTTTCCCCTTGAACTGTTAATAATTATAGCATTTTCATATATTTACATCATAAAGAGTTACCTTTTCAGTCCAATTTTGTTCTCAGATTGAGTGGTGTCACTCAAGTTTGCAAATAGTGTGCCTGTCATTTGCATAATGAGGTTCCCAGAGGGTGAATTTAGTGATGCTATCACGCATAGCGGGCTAGCATCACCAAATTCACACGCTGGGGACCTCATTCTGTTTAGGCCTCATATTCAGGGAATTATCTATAGTCTCAAACTAACATTGTTTTAGTTACTTTTTCCCTTCTGGGAAGTTTCTATATCCCCTAAATTGAAATAAATAATGCATAATCGAGGTGACTAATGGGTGAACATCACCAACATCAACTGGGTAAATTCAATCTGATCCTGGTCACCATAGCAGTTGAGGTCTAAGCAGAATGAGGTTCCCAGGTGGTGAATTTGGTGGTGCAAGCCTGCCTTGCAGGATAGCGTCACTAAATTCACCCTATGGGGACCTCATTCTGTAAATGACAGACACACTATTTGCTGGCTTGGTGTCACCTAATATGAATGGCATTTTTTAAAATATAGCCAGTTTAAATATAGCAAGCATGATTTGCATGTATTATGGTGCCTCATCTTTAGTCAGTTGGAAATTACATGCCTGCCACAACAGCAGTGGAAATTTCATAAATAGGTTTCAACTGTTCTGATAGCTCGATATTCCGACCAGTAATTAGTGATAAATTTGTTGTTTTTAGACCATAAGTCACTTATTTTCCTACTGTTGGTAAAAACAAATGGCCTTAGTTGAACAAAATCAGACCTTAGTGGGATACCAACCCGAAAGGGGAAGTGTGCGAATGGAATTTATCAAGCATAGGAAATAAACTTGCCCCATATGTTCGCCTCAGTATTCTTAAGTAAATGGGGACATGAAATACCGACATAGATGTATCCATTTTGAAGGAGATAGGATGACAATACACTATATCCCAAAATTTTAACATCTAAGGGGCCTAAAATCTGGAATTTATCATCCGATTAAAGAAATGTTTGCGAATTTGTAATCACGGTCTCAGAGACTTTATGTTCTGAGTTAGGTGATCATCGGATCAAAACATGGCCTCAATCTTCCCCCATATGTTTGCCTCAGTATTTTCAACAAACTGGCATGTGAAACTCTGACATAGATAGAGACTGTCTTACCCTCTATCCCTCGGAGGAGGAAAGAAAGAATTTGATGTTGGGCCAGCCAGACTTCGGAGCTGTTGGTCAATTTCAATTTTCTCCTGCCGTAACTTTTCAACTTCCTACAATATATTGATTGAGATCAATATTATATTGGAAATAAGTTCAAACATTTGTTTTATAAATTCAATCAAGGTCATTCACTGAATGAATTAGAATAGAAAAATACATCCTTAAATCTCTGGAAAATTTCTATGCAGGATATCTTGTGAAGTAACATTTAAGACATAATTAATATATTTGAAGATTATAAAATTAGAGATCCGCTCTAGCTTCAGAAATTACCTTAACCCTTTCATTATGGGAGAAGCGCTGGTGCAGTATTAAAGATCATGTGCCAGTGCATTCACTTATATATGTGAGTCTCCCATATGGAGCCTTCCATATATAAGAGAATGCACTGACTTACAAGGTCAAGGTAAATATTGTATGGCCAATGCATTGTCTTATATATGAGAGGCTCCATATGGGAGACTCGCATATCTAAGAGAATGCATTGGCACAGGGTTTTCACAAAATTTCAGAAATCTCCAGTCATGGAAGGGTTAATGACCCAATTAGGAGTTAGATACTATAAACGTCAGGAAAAAATAATACAATGAAGCGTTGCAAATATATGCTGCCAGTTAGTGCAACAACATTTATCAAAAAATAATATACATACTTTTAAGTGATCTAAGTGAAAATCAAGTAGGATCTTTGCATTGGAAATGTTCTCTTTTGTTCCAACAAATATGAAAGGCACCTGACCCTGCAAATAGAATTATACAAGTTGAAAGAATTTTCATACATATTATATTTTGATTGTGACATAGTTCTCAGATCAATATAAGAGGAAACATTTGAAAATATATATACTCTCGCTAAATACACAATTTTGATAGCTTAGGATTAAATCTACATTATAGTAGAAATCTCCCCCCCCCCTGTTACTTTTGAATATGTAATGTATGTAGTTACTGGCCTATTTTTTGTGCGAAATGAGCTATATATGGTGCTACATTGTGCTTTATAAAGGTATTGTTGAGGTCAGCAAGCCTGGATATAAGAGGTCGGACATGGTCATTGACCGAGCCAAATACACCGATGACCGGCGCCGCCTTATTATCGTCCGTCAGTTTGTCTGGCGCCCATTATCTTCACAAAAAATATATAATTAAGGGGAAAACAACAAGGAGATGTATTATCCGCGGCAAAGACATTCATTACCACTACTGTGCACTAAATATCAAATCCCCCCACCAATACAACGCGTTTTACCGAAAACATGTTAATGATCCATTCCATATACAGGTATTCAGGACCTATAAATGTAATTTTAATGCAACCTCTAACCTAAATTGTCCGCGATTGATCGCAAACTGCGAATTATCGCTGCCTTCACGTCCGCACTATTTACGACTTTCTATTTTTAGAACGTGAAAAACCCCGAAAAAATGGCTGCCACTGGGGGGAAACTCCAACCAAGAAATACACTTCGTCGTGTTTTTCTCGTTTGACGTAAGATACACGGAGATGTCACAAGTTAAATCAGCACAAGTGTAATATATTCCACAAGTTAAGGGTGTTAGTTGGAGATGTAGCGGAAGAAATTCCGAAAAAATTCATACCGGGTAGTTTTTAAATCGCCGCGTTTTGAAACATGTGCTCGTGTTTACTTGGGGGAAGCACGGCGTATAGTATTTTTGAAACTGGAAAAGAATTCAGCAGAGACATACTGTAAATGACAGCCTTGTCTGACTTTGCACCCCTGTCACATTATGACATGATAATTTGAGCTTCAGCTAAAAGTGATGTAAAACACCATAATTCATAACATGGTACATCAATGAATCTAATTTGTGCATTGGAATGGGCTAAAAAACAACTAATTGCTGCTATTTATTGATACCAGATAAATGACAGACACACTTTTCAAATGTCAGACGCCGAATCTTTGGTGCCTGTCATTGTGTCAGACACTCAAAAAATAATTATATCCAGGCTTGCTGGTCAGGGTCGAGACAGCTGACAGCATCATTACACTTTCACTCTGGCATTTTTGTTTTCTAATTTCAGACATAAAATCCTTAACCCTTTCATGATGGGAGCTGCGATGGTGCAGCATTAAAGATCCTGTGCCAGTACATTCTCTTAAATATGAGAGTCTCCCATAGGAAGCCTCGTATATGTAAGAAAATGTATGGCTTACAAGGTAAAGGTAAATATTGTTAGGCCAATGCATTCTCTTATATATGCGAGGCGCCCTATGGGAGACTTGCATATATAAGATAATGCATTGGCACAGGGTTTTTGCAAAATTGAGGAAGCTCCACTCATGAAAGGGTAAATCACCCCGACTAGAATAAAATTGTTTCAAAGGCAAACAAATAAAATTGAAATGCAGAATCAAAGCACTACTTGTAAATGATATAGGTGTATGATAAGAGACCAACAGATTATCATTAATTCAATATATTTACATACAAAGTGTGATCATCACTAAATCCAGCATTCCGATTGGTCGGCGCCAACGTGGCTAGTTGCAATTATTTCTCGGTGAACGCGCAACAGCTCATAACTGCAGCCTCATAATTACATTGACACGTCATCAGTTTCGGAAAGAAGAACGCGTAATGTTTTGGGCGCATTTGGACTCGCGCAGGATTGACTTAATACATCATCGGGTTTCAATATAAAGAGAAATTGTTCCTGTTAACTTTTGCCAACGGTGCTATGGGATATTTTGGGCTTGTTTTGTCACGATACACTTTTCGATTTAAATACATTTTCAAAAGTGGCTTTTTCGCTAAATGTATATAAATATAAGGATTAACTGTCATGTGGACTGTTTTTATCGAGATGTAACTGTGAGGTAAGTGGTCATAACTTGTATGTAAAACCTTTCGGGTTTTACACAAGTTATGACCACTTACCTCACGGTTACATCTCCATAAAAACAGTCCACATGACAGTTAATCCTTATTTGACCAACCTGAGAACAAAGATTTAGTTATAGATGGCCTTATGGACTGTAATAATGATACTTTTCTGGAATAAAACCATTTCATGTGACACTAGTAACATTCTGATGAATGAAGTAGGATTTAGAGCATTTGCAGAATTAGACTCATTCCAATAAAAGTTATCAATATTCACGAAAATGAACAAATTAAGGGCAGTAACTCCACCTAGCGTATCAGTTGATACATAATAGAGTTACTTACAGAATCTCTGACAGTAGAACCAGACTCATTATCCCCCTCTATCTTCACACTCATGACATCAGACTTCATAATGGAGTTACTTACAGAGTCTCGGACGGTAGAATCAGACTCGTTATCACCCTCTATCTTCACCCTCACTACACCAGACTTGTCCACGATATCTTGAATATTTCTACCATTTTTACCTATGACTTTAGCTGAAAGTTATTATTAAGAGTTATAAATACAAAGTCTATGACTGAAAATGAACATTTATGGCATGTTTTGAATATGATATGATTCAGGCATGTCAGTCAGAATTATCACAAACAAGTTATTTGATATGGATTTGGATTATATAAATAATTTGAAAAAATGACCGTTGATCAAGAGCTGTAAAGAATGTTTATGTGGAAGAATATAAAAGATGTGAGAAGTACCAGCAAACAGAGACATTATTTCTAAAAGTGAGACACTTTGAAGCCATGCTTAGAGATAGTGTCTGACATTTGCAGAATGAAGATAAATTATGGGATGCTAGAACAGCAAGCTAGAATCACCAAATTCACCCTCTGGGTACCTTATCCTGCTTAGGCCTGAAATGGGGTTGGTCTCACTTTGCAGACATGCGGCAGGGGATTAACTCAAGGTGCGACCGATTGTGTTGTTACAACGCTGGCAATTAGGCCGATCCAAGTTAAGTGTGGTGTAACTTGTGTCCAGGCCCCAGGCCAACTTGTCAAAGCTAAGGCTAGGTAACTGTTGTCACTTGTATTTCGCGCATATGTAAGTTACACTAACTAATGTTCATCGTGAATATTTAGTGTTGTGTCCAGGCCACATTAAACGTGTTTATACTGTTGACACTTGTAAGTTACATTTGATTTGATTGATTTATTGCTCCACCAATAACACATGGTATATGACAAGGTACATAATATGAATGTAACATACATTAGTCAACAATATATATACATATATACAAAGATGAATTTTACCGAACTGGCTAAGTGGCACTGGGTATAAAATTCGATGAATAATTTCAGTGCGGTAGTATTTTCCTCTTTTTTTTAACAATGAAACGGGATTTACATAACAAAACGGAAGTACTAGCTCTTTCCATTATGTTCTGTACCTCCAGCTTCACTGCTTCCTTCGTGTGAGATTACTATTTTATCCGTTTGAATGCAAGTTTGAGAAATATGCAAAGTCGTTTTAGTATTGACACGTTACATATAGTGAGTAAATCGTGGAATTTCTCTCTAACGGGATATTTCCAATAATATTGTGGAATGTATTTCTCTCTGAGTTCTTTAATTACGTCACATTCTAAAACAAAATGGAATTCATCCATCTTCATGTTTAATATTATCTTACAAAACTTGAGATGAATCTTTTCAAGACAGTCAACATTTTCGAAACCCCATATCTCACTTCCATAGAGGATGATAGGTAAAACTGTACAATCAAACAATTTAAGTGACAAGTCAATAGCCAGATTAAGTTTATATTTTTTGTTTAAGAGTCCATACATAGCCCTTGTTGCAACCGTGCACGTTTTCTTCACTGCTTGACAAAAACGTCCATTATGAAAAAATAAAACACCAAGGTACTGAAACTCAAAAATCAATTTCGTTGTTGAAATACACTCTGAAACTCCAATTATTCCAGTTTATTTTTATGAAGGAAAACGTGAGACACAGTCTCACACAGATAGTAAATGCGAGAATACACCTTGGTTGTAGTGATTTAAAAGCATATCAGTTTGAGCGATTCCTGACTGATGATCCAAAATGTATTTGTGGGAACATATATGAAGATACAGAACATTATTTTATGAGTGACCACACAGAAGAGAAAGTATCGTGCCTTAGAAAATTCCAGATGTAATTTCAAGATAGTGTACCAGGCGAGATAGATGAAGTATATTTCCTGGATGAGATGGCCAAGTTATGCAGTCATTGAGCATGTTGTTGTCATTTATAAGTTTCTAATTCATTAATGTTTGTACCTCATTGTTTTTGTCATTATTATTTGCATGTATTTTATATTATCCATAACTAATAAACAGTCATCAATTCAACCCAAACCTCGGTTCTTTCTCATAATAAAAAGGGCAGAAAAAAACCGAATCCAATCAAACCAACTAGGAAGGGCCTAAGTAGTCATTAAGAGAATTATTCACACCTTTACCCTAACCTACCGAAAACAATAGGTGTCTGCAAAACGGGACGACCCCCTGAAATGCTATGGGAGACCTAGGATCAAAGTTTAAAGTTCTCCAGTTGCAGTTGGTGACGTTCACCCATTAGTCACCTCGATTATGCATTTGATCTTCTGCAAATTAGGGGATATAGAAACTGAACAGAAGGGAAAGAGTAACTGAAAACAATGTTAATTTGAGACTATAGATTCTTCCCAGAATTTTAGGCCCAAGCAGAATGAGGTCCCCGGAGGATAAATTTGATGATGCTAGCCCGCTGTGCAGGGTAACAGCACTAAATTCACCTTCTGCAAATGTCAGACACACTATTTGGAGGCTTGTTAGAAGCAGTAATTGAGTTTGACAAACTTACGGACTAGGTCTCTTGGTACAAGGAACATATCTTCTGAGAATTCCAACATATTTCTGGCCTGTTTAACAGCCTCTTCAGTCTGTAATGAAATTATTATAGATTCATTAGTGTGTAACAGAGAACTCAGTTGATGTTTTTGGATGATTATACATATGATAACATTACAGTTTCAAATGACCAAGCCCTGAAGGTAACCATGCTGGAGGAAATTATGTATGTTGCAAACAATTTCTCATTCTAAAAGGACCAAAAAAAAATCTGATAAAATAATTTTGATCAATATCGAATTTGCAGATGCTCAAACATTGAATGTAGAACAGAGTGGACAAAAACTGCATAAATTTTAAGTAAAGTCGAAAAATGGCCAAAATAACTTTTAAAAATTTCAAAATTGTAGGTGCACAGATTCCTATGATGATAAATATATGTACTAAGTTTCAGTTGACCAGAATATGAAGAAATAAAAGCGTGGCAGTTGTTGCACCTAAAGACGGATAGATATACGGAAAGATGAATTGACAAGCCAATTTCAGTATACTGTCCATTGCCACTTTGTTGCAGGTCATTTAAAGACAAGAAAAGTGCCCAAAAAAATATTGAAGGGAAATATTCAGGTAATCAGTTCAACAAACAACCTTGTTGTTGTTTGTTGAACTTATTATTTAAACATTACCTAAGGGAACTACTCATCAATGAGTAGTTAGTAAAGATAGGGTTAAAGGGACCCAAGCCACTCGAAGTTGGTAAATGTGAAAACATTTAGAAAGGCTGGAAAAGCCTGTAAAAACATCACCACTAAGAAGAACATGAGTAATAGATAAATTTTGTTCTTATATTCATTATTGATAGTTCTCCAATAAAAAACAAATTTGCATGTAAACAAAACTGTTACAGTGATTTATGAACAAACATCACTAATCGTGTAGTAAAGTTCAAATATTTTAGTCTGAATATGATTTTCAGATTATTTTTCAATGCTTCGACCTTTTCAAATATTTACAGTCAAGTTCTGATTAAACCTTGCACTTTTGTAACAGTAATATTTACATAGCAATGGTTTGGCATGCAAAATTAATTATTTGAGAGTTATTAATAATGAAAATAAGAACAAAGTCATTCTATTTTCCATGTACTTGTTAATGATAGTTGTTTCAAACTTTTTTGTTATTTTGCATGAACCTACTTCAAACCTCTTGAGAACATTTAACCCCAAAATAAATGAGATATAATTTCACAGATGTAGCTGCTGAGATAACACTCACCTCACCATATACTTTAAAAGTACATGTTGACTCGTCAAGATCAATGCTTGTTATACCCTCAACTTTCCTGGCTTGCATAATATTAGCACCATGGGTGCCGATAGCTAACCCCATCAGCTCATCTCGAACAGTAAATTCTTCCAAGAAGCCTGACTTTATTTTTGTATTCTGAAAATAAATCACACAGTATGAATGACATATGCCGATGAGAAAATATCTTCGTTATTTCACCCTTCTGTGCTTTTGTATGCTTATGAAGTGGCTTGAGTTATTAACCCTTTCATGACGGGTGATGCACTGGTGCAGCATTAAAGGCTGCCTATGGGGAGCCTCGCATATAAAAGAGAATGCACTGGCTAACAAGGTCGAGGTAAATATTGTTATTCTATTATAACTGCAAGACTCCTTATGGGAGACTCGCATATTTAAGAGAAGCCATTGGCACATGGTTTTCAGAAATTTTCAGGAAGCTCCAGTCATGGAACAATGATATCTTATTTCTGTTTTTAATAGGCATTATAGGCCACCAAACACCTTACATCTTATGCATATATATTCGCTACTATCACGGATGTCAAATCTAATTATACACAGCACATGTTGCTAATAGAGGCGCATTGGGAATTCCCCAATGGTCACCCATCCAAGCAAAAACCTGGCTCGCCCCGTTATCTGACTAATCAACGACGCTGTTTCTAGATGTGGGCGGAACATAAAATATTTTCTTGAGGGCAGAATCAATAAACATACTGAATATCAGAAAAACAAACATATAAACTATTTTATTACATAATTTATTTCAGGAAATGTTAAAATATGTTATGTTTGACAAATTGTATTAAAAGATGAATAAATTACAAACAAGAGGTTGGTTCATTGGTGCTGGGATCCCCCCCCCCCCCCCCCCCCATGGTGAAAATTGAAATATGGGCAGGTCGGAGAACGAATTGTGAAAAAAAAATGTAATGAACGAACAACTTACTGGAAATTCTAAGGAACGATGGATGGAAATCATCATTTTCAGATAAAGGAAGAGGGACGACTCTTTAACAGAAAATGTGAACAACGTTGATGAACCCTCTTTTGAAAGCCCTCATGATGCCAAACCTGCATAACATATTTCATCAAGATCCGATATCCCATGGTTGAGATATATGAGCAGATGGAAGAACTCCAATGTTTTCAGTCATACAAAGAGGGATAACTCTTGAATGGAAAACATCTCTTTTGAAAGCTCTCCTGATGCCAAACTTGCATACCAAATTTCATAGATATCTGATAATGCATGGTTGAGATATATGAGCGGATGGACACATGGACGGACAGATGCACGTAACCCAGTATATATCTTTTGGGATGGGGGGTATAAAAATGAGATCTAATTGCCTGAGAACACCAACATTTTATTTTCATGATCTAAGTAAGTATTTAATATGGAATGTTACCTGTAATTTTTTGACAGCTTCTTCTGTCCTCTGTTTAAGTAAGACTTTTTGTCGTAAGTTTCTCATAAACATATCACCGATCATGGAAGCCCTTTTGATAACAATATCAGAAGTAGACTGAAAAAGACAGATCAATATATATATATATATAACAATCATATAACAGAAAGAAAAAAAATGTAAAATATCACTTAAGGGCCCAGATGCATATTTAGCTAAAATGTTCAAAAAATGGTAATATTTTTCAAAATGGATTTTCTCAAGATCTATGAGAAGGACTCTCTTGAATATTGGTAGACATGATAAATGTGAAACCGATATTAAGTTGTCACCAATCAATATGAAACAGATGCACTGCCCAGAGTATGTCCCAAAAAGTTGTCTTTCCGCTGAGGTTTATTCATTTTCTGATGTGGCTTAATTTCGAAAAATGTCTTAATCTAGCCTGTGATGACTGAATAATACCTACATGAATTCAAAAAATTATTGAAATCGGCCCATATCTGTTTGAGTTATCAAGCCGGACAAACTAAATTCATGAAAAATTGACTAAGGTTGATAACTCAGACAAAATGCAAACAACGTCATTGGGCAGTGTTTTGAAAGCAATCGTGATGGCAAACCTCCATACCATATATCATTCAGATTCGATAACCCATGGCTGAGATATCTGTACGAACGGACAAACAAATAATTTTGATAAATAAAGAAGGATAACTCAGACTTACTAAAGTTATCATCCGGAAACGAAAAAGCAAATGGACAAACATATGGACACAGGCATGCCTAAACATTAAAGTGGTATTTTCTTTGTTCTATTATTACACTTAAAAACAAAATAACAACCACCTAACTCCTAATCCTGAACAGAATAACATTAGGTGGTATTCTTTTGTCATCATGTCAAATTCTCTTTGTCTTAGGCTCCTCCCTTGAACACATAAGGTTCAAATGTATAAACAGACAGACCAATAACATTATACAATCCCTATCTTTTTTAAAGGGTGTATAAACGAGAGGCCGATCACGATCGGCAGATGTTAACCCATCTCTTGGCGATAAAAATTTAATATGATCGGATAAATGAGAATTTTGGTGTTGAATTATAGAGTATACTGTTATGTACTATTATAGACAAATGTACATAACACAAATTATTGGAATTTATGGGTCACTGGCATTTATATAAGAGAATGCACTGGTACAGGATCTGTAATGCTAAACCGCCACAGCCAGCAAGCCCATGGGTTAAATGTGTAGGTGTGACCTGGACATGGAATACTTGGGTTAAGATAGTCCAATTTAAGTTTACAATAATAATGTGTCCTAGTATACATATAAGCAACCTCACCACTGACCCATTAATATCAATTATATAGCAGAGCTGTCAAAATATCACAGGAATTGTTTATGTTGAACACTGACCTCTGATGTCTGATGTCAATTATAATGATATCATACCATCTGAAGATATAACTCTGCAGCAGAGATGTCTACTGTTAATATCATGTGATGTTTATTGTTGAATCTTTATTATAAATTAGATACCATAGCCTTCTTTATCAGATTATTTGCACATTGGCATAAGAGACATCAGAAAATAATATAGCCTTATCAATAGCTAAGTACAATGTAGTCCAAAGGAAAGGCAATTGGTGAATTGGATTTAATGTTGCTCCAAACAGATTTACCAGTACATAACACAAGATTTGGGACCGATTTAATCAAATTTGGTGTGGTGATTCGGGGTACCCTTGGCAGAGTTATAATGGTGTTAGTTTTTCAAATTTTTTTAACTTAAAAACTTTTTAATTATTTAAAAAAATTAAACGGACACATTGGAAATCTTTTTATCAACTTTTATCATAATCATCAATATCTAAATGAAAACAAATGACAATGTCAATGACATTTTTTTTATTATTATTATAAAAGTTAAAAAAAAAAATTAAATTAATTTTTTTTTTCTCCATTTTTTTCTTTCGAAAAAGGGTCATAACTCCTTTAAAATTAATCGGATCAAACCCATATTCGAACTCGATCTGTATTTTGGGCTGTGAAACTCACATACCAAATTTGGTTCCAATCAGATAAAAAATGTTTGAGTTATGGCAGAATGCGTGAATTCTAAGTTGAAAAAGGGCCATAACTCTGTAACAAAATCTCGGATCAAACCCAAATTCGAACTCGATCTGTATTTTGGGCTGAGAAACCCATATTCAAAATTTGGTTTCGATCGGATAGAAAATGTTTGAGTTATCGCATTACTCGTAAAGTGTCTACGGACATACAGACGGACAGACAGACAGACGGACGAACGACGAGTGGTCAATCCGGGCAACGACACTATGTTTACCATACTATGGTATGGGTAAACATAAAAATGAAATATACAGCATAATTGCCCATGACCCCAAATAAAAAATATCAACGAGGTACTAAAAGCATCAGTGAGTGATTGGTCCAGAAATAAAACAGTTTTAATTTTACCTAATCAAACACAAAGGCCAGCTAGTGTATCTATCATACTTACCACAATAACTAATGCACATTTTTCAATATCAAACAGAATGATAGCACCTTTACAATGATTAATAAACTCAGTATGCGTAGATTCATCCTGACACCTGGAAAGAGAAGTGGCAAATATTAATTAGTTTTCCTATTTTCTTTATAGATTATAAAAGTTTAACAATTTCTCAATAATGCCTTCTTTCTAGTTAACCAAAAAAACATACAAATATTTACGATTGAGTAGTAATGTGGTTTTTGATGCTGTCAAGTTAATAAATTTTTTAAACTGAATTACAATCTAAGTAAGTTGTTAATTTTAAGTAATTTAGACTTTTCAATTAAAACTATGTCCATTTAAACCCCCATTTCAAAATTCCAATGAAAATCAAAATGAATGCAATACTTACACATCTCGTAAGTCCGGTGGAACCTCCAAGATGAATTTTTTAAAACTGTCTTTGGTAATACTGGGACTATAAATAAGATAAAGAGAAATTAGCACGATTAAAATCAGAAATCATAGACGTATCAATAGACAAAATACATAAAATATATATAAAGTAGGCAAGTTCTTGTAATGTCTCTAGTGTTGTTTTTGGTTCTTAGGTGGCCAGATCGGCCGATAGCCATCTTTTTCAAAACTAAATATTTAAATTGGTCATTTTTTTTAATGATCCCCTTAGCTGATCCCCTTTCCAAATATATAGGGCGTTAGCCAACAACAGCATCTCTAGGGCATGGCAAAATATGCCTGTTTTATATGCCAAATTCGAACTTTACCAGTATTTTGGGCAAGTAAACTCACATACTAAATTTCATTCCATTCAGTTGAGACTTAATACTGGTACTTACAATATAAGTTATCATCCGGAAATGAAAATTGTGTATAAATTCCAACAAAAATGGCTGTAACTCTGGTGAAAATTGGCGGGCGCACCCCAAATCCGAACTTGACATGTATTTTGAACTGGTAAACCCACATACCAAATTTCATTCCATTCAATTCAAAGCTTACTAAAGTTATCATCCGGAAATGGAAAAAGCAAACAGACAGACGGACCAATAGCATAATACGTCCCATTTATTTCCCAAAAATTTAGCAGATACAACATTGCTTCATGAATAACCTATCAATTCTATGCCACAAAATGTATGCTCTATAACGTGCATAATTGCCTTAAAACAAGTGCTCAAATCTAACTTACAAATTGAGGATGGAATTTCACACCCCCCCCCCCCCACCCGCCCCACAAAAAAAAACCTGTTACATGTGCATATTGTTCCTTCCATACAGCCTCATGAGCATACTAAAGATCATTCGAACATAACATGTCCTATAATGACTGTAATACAGATATCAAAAGTAGGCACAGATGCAATTTCACTCTAAGGACCATAACTCTGCAACGACGGAATGGACAAAACCCATTCCATGTGGATATACCTTCCCCTATGGTGGTTCATGAGAAGGTCACTCAAATCCAAACAATGATGACTAAGATAGAGTGCTCCAAAATTGTTACGGATGGATGCATGTTCACTTGCTTCAGTTTCTTTGCGAAATAATCTCAATTATTTCAGTTCCTTCACCACGAAGGAACTTCACGAAAAAATCAAACGAAGCAAGCGAAAATACATCATTGTTAATTCGCTTGCTTTGTTTGATTTACGCTTTCGACAGTTCCTTCACATAATATTCGAAGCAAGCAAAGAAACCGCCGAAACCCAACAACAACCAAGAACCAAGAAAAAAGAAGTTGTTGTTGTTGTTCGGTTGCGGCAGTTCCTTCGCTTGCTTCAGATACTTCGCGAAGCAACCGCCGAAAGCAAAAAAAAACAACAAAATGTCGCACGAAGGAACTGAAGGAAGCGAAAAACAAATTGAAGCAAGCAAAATAACAATGATGTTTTTTCGCTTTCGTCATTTGATTTTTTCGCTTGCTTCATGAAGGAACCAACATAATTCAGATTATTTCACCTGTATTTTGGGTTAATAAACTCACATACCAAATTTCACTCCATTCAGTTTAGACTATCTAAAGCCATCTGGAAACCAAAAGGGAATATACAGACGAATGACAAGTTTTACGGACAGACAGATGGACGGATGGACCAATATCATGATATGATACGTTTTTTTTTAAACAGGCGTATAATAAAAACTCACTAATTATTTGCAGGTCGAACTTTTTCTAAACTAATAATATCTGTGGCTGATGACCCGATATATTCTACAACAGCGAACTCTCCCTTCACCGTCTTCATCCTCGCTTGCCACCAGCCACATGGCTCTTTATCGTTAGGTTTATCAGTTTTATCACCTTGGCTCAGCACCTGGAAAGATTGAAAAAAGCCTGATTAATATATGAAAATGCTGCACTAATCATGCACACTGGTCTCAAGTTTTCCTGTAAACAGGGTCACCCCCAGCAGCCCTGTTAGATAGTGTCAGTTATCGACTGAGTCGAGGCAAAAGGAAATTTTGTCGGCTAACATTTTAGCTGATGTAAAATTCAGAATCTGCCAATGTTTTGGCAAAATTAAAACAAATTGCTGCAGAAATTGTCTTAGTAGAGGAAAAAATTCAATGTTAAATGCCAAATACTCTATCCCTTTCATGACACAACTATAGGGAGCCTCGTCTATATAAGAGAATGTACTGGCTTACAAGTTCAAGGTAAATAGTGTTGGGCCAATGTAATCTCTTATATATACGAGGCTCCTTATGGGAGCAGGCAAGCATCACCAAATTCACCCTCTTGGGACCATATTCTGCATGGCCTCATCTGCTATGGGAGACATAGACTCAGACTGAAGTTCCAAAATGGTGAATATTGTGATGTACACCCATTGGGAACCTCGATAATGCAATGTGTCCTCGGCCAATTTGGTGACATACAGAAATTAAATTAATAAAGAAATACAATCTATGTTAAATTTCTATAGAAATTTGATCTGAGGACCTCATTCTACAAATGAGAGGCACCTTATTCTCAGGCCTGCACCTGTCTTGGTAAACCAGAACAATGCAGTAAATAATAATAACTAGAGGTGTGACTGTCCCAATGGGACTAAGGATACCCCCCTCCCCGTGTTTTTAAAATACTAAGATGTTTCACATGTCAGTAAACATTTAGTTAAAATAATAAAATAATAAAATAACAGTACCCATTGCAGGTGCACAAACCGAACCGTAATCTTAAACCTATTGACCGAAAAATGTAGGAATAAAAGCTCGGACAAAATTATGCATTTTGCAAAAATGTTCTAAGTCGAAAAAGGGGAATAACTCCACAAAAAAAGTCGGACAGACATCATAATCACAGGTACACATGTTCCCATGGTACTAAATATCTGTGCCAAGTTAAAACAAAATCAGTCCTTCGAATTTGGAAAACGTAGGTGCGCGATATATCGCTCGGAGCTTTTGGAATTTGCGCGCGCCTTTTTTTGCGGGAGCACAATTCAAATTAACATGGATGAAATGATTACTGAATAAAGACAAACACAATTATAATGATACACACGTGTAATTCCAAGTGTGCCTTTGGCAACTTAAAGTGAAAACAGAAATAAAAACATATGTTTATATTGTAGTACAATATCTAGTCCACAATAATCCGATTATCTGGCAATCCAGGTGAATCTAATCACGGTAATGAGTCCACTTCCGCGTCTGAGAGCGCATGCTCACCAGACTCGCAGTCGCTTAAAACTTCAAACTCGGAAGTGGAATCGTTACCGCAATCAGATTCACCGGAATCCGACGAATCAACCGGGGCTCTCTTTCGTTTTGATATAGTCGGTATTTGAGGAGGCTCCAATGTCCATTTTTCGTTTTTCTCCGAGTCGAGAGATACTGGCTTCGAAGTATAGCTTCGAAGTATAGTTAAACTTAAAACCTAATCTATGCCAATAATATTCAAATGAATCGGCGAATCCCGCATGCCGAAACATCAAACGAGGCTGCCAAAGAATTGACACTGTTTTTTGCGGGAACTCGCACGTGCAGCAGTTGTGACGAGGTGTACCCCAATCATTGAGTGAGAAAGACGCCGGCGGCCGCTTTGATCTTTGTTATTATGTTCGTAATCAACGTCATCGCTACTGAGAAAGATACACGGTGAATAGTCTTGTCGGCGTTTAACCATTGATGTGCTGTTTGTTAAAATCTCGTTCACTGGCTGCAAATTCCGACGCGCGCATTTAAATTTTTCGGCATGCGCATTTAATAACTCGCTGGTTTTTAGATCCGCGTGCGCCAAGGCGCGCAAGCGCAATTGCGCGCCTCAAAATCGAAGGACTGCAAAATTGACCTAAAAATGTAGGGAAAAAATTATACATGTTGCAAAAATGTTCGAAGAAGATAATTCCCATTGCAGGTGCACAACCCTAACCCTAATCTTAAACCTATTGACCGAAAAATGTAGGAATAAAAGCTCAGACAAAATTAGGCATGTTGCAAAAACATTTCTAAGTCGAAAAAGGGGGATAACTCCTCCAAAAAAAGTCCGACAGACGTCATAATCACAGGTGCACAGGTTCCCATGGTGGTTGATGCCTGTGCCAAGTTTCACGGAAATTGATCAAAAAACGACTGAGAAAAACTCCGGACAAATTTGTGTCCACGGACGGGCGACGAGCTGACTCCAGTATACCCCCCCCCAACTTCGTTGCGGGGGGGGGGGGGGGGTATAATGATGCTTATATAGCACTCATCCCCTTTATATGAGGCTATAAGCACTTCGCCTTATTACCCCCAGGTAACTCAGCAGTCACACATCACTTAACTCGAAACCCAGCCACTAAAAGAAAACAGCAGCCTCTCGGCGAACGCCACCCTCAACCGAGCTCCTACCGAGAAATAAACAAGAGCATGCCGTCGGGGCGTGGCATAATACGCCCATTACTGGAGTAGAGTGGGGCAAGGTTTAATTCATTTGTTTGAAACCTTTGACTTAAGACGAAATAATATTTGAACTTGATATGTATACCAAATTTGTTTCAGTTCACTCGATTCAATCTAAAGTTATCATCTGGAAACTGCATATCAGGTAAAATCTAAGTCGATAAAGGGGCATAACTCAGTCGAGGGTGAATTTTGTGATGCTACCCCAAATTCACACTCTGCACGGATGAAAATAGTGTGTCTGTCATTTGCAGAAAGAGGTCCCCAGAGAATCAATATAGAAGATGAGACATCCGTGAAACATATGTTAACCCTTTACCCAACAGAATGGCATTGTGCCAATGCATTCTCTTATATATGCGAGTCGACCATAGGTCGCCTCGCATATATAAGAGAATGCATTGGCTTAACACATTAAAAATTATAAAATTGTTAAAGAATGTAAGAAAAAATGGTAAAAAAAAGATTTTTTTTAGGCCAATGCATTCTCTTATATATGCGAGGCGACCTATGGTCGACTCGCATATATAAGAGAATGCATTGGCACAGGGCATAACTGTAACCATCACAATGTGGTCAATGAGCCGGTTCCAATGATATCCATATTTGTATGGTTTTATTGAGACAGACCCAAGATAATTTAGGCTGTTGCAGCTTTATTTGGCCGTTTTTGGCCGGTTTGTTGGGTAAAGGGTTAACAACACTGGCGTCCATGTTCAATGGGAACTATCAAATAAAAAATGTCATCTTTGGAAATTTATGTGGGTTCACGGCTTGTCTCCAACACCCAATACATACTTAACTGCCAATAGATTCTTTAATATCTTCCAACAGATCTCTTAATACCAAACAAATGTCATCATTTGCTCAACAGCCGTATTGGGTGATAGTATACATTTATAGCATTGTTTTGAGGTTGACATGAGGATTTATCAACCTGAGGAAGTTAATATTCATCGAGGGCGCAGGCCGAGGTAAATATTAACTTCCAAGGTTGATAAATCCTCATGTCAACCTCGAAACAATGCAATAAGTGTTTTATTATATGATCTACCAAGGTTATCAAGCCCCATTGGGCCTGAAACACCTTACCGACCCATGTATATACATCTAGATGGGTGTAAATGGATCCATCAAATGCACAACAATGTAGATACTTTATCATTGGAAAAACTCAGGGATTTACAATTCCTATTAATAACTCATGACTTCAGGTGATTGAAATTGTTATTAACCCTTCTTGCCTATTTATAGCACGATCCAGCAGATACCGTGATTTATCAACTTCCTTTCCGTATGATTTAGTATATGACTTTTAGAAGAAAGTTTATGATCATATAATAATAGCCCTTATTTTTGGTGGGATCTATTGGGTGTGGAACGGGAATTTTTTCAAGCATAGGTTAATATTAAAGGTGGATTATCTCTTTGTAAACATGTATAATATAGTTACCGGGGTATAAAATATTAGATCTGAATCGAAGACTACTGTCCGGAAATGCTTCTATAGATTAATATTCATTTTATTTCGAATATTTTCTGGTCTAAAAAGGTGTGGTTGTTTAGCTAACGAGTAATAGTGGTTACTGTTAACAGAGACCAGAAATTTGATTGTGTAATTTTGTCACAAATAAAGGTTAATTATACTCATTATCGCTTATAACTATGAAATAAAACAATACAACCAATAAATCTGGGACATTTGACGTTCGGTACGTAGCCATAGGGACAGCCTAACGCTCTCAATCGCTATATGGTATCACCCGAATGGTCTGTTCTACAAATAGACAAATAAACAGGCCCAATAAAATATTCGAAATAAAATCAATATTAATTGATAGAAGCCTTTCCGGACGGGGTCTTCTGTTCATATTTATTATTTTATACCCACACAACTATTTCAAATTTGTTATTTAAAGAGATAATCCATCTTTAACAATGTTAACCAATTCTTTAATAAATACTATACACAGAAAATGTCTAATTGGTGGATGATGGTGGCCTGCAGCCTCGGTGAATATTAACTTCCTCGGGTTGATAAATCCTCATGTCAACCTCGAAACAATGCAATAAGTGTTTTATTATATGATCTACCAATGTTATCAAGACCATTAGGCCTGAAATACCTTACTGGCCCATTTATATATGTACATGGATCCATCGAATGCACAACATTGTGATTTAAGAAGTCAAAATTTAATAAACAGAATGACAATTCCTATTAATAACCCATGACGTTGCGTGATCTTGTTATTAACCCATCTGTCCAATTTAAAGGACAATCCAGTAGATATCATGATTTATCAGCTCCGTTTTCGTATCATTTAGTATGTAGTCCAAGTCTTCTCGTACTAAAGCCGGCTAAGATATTGGGATGGAGGTGCCGGTCTTTAGTCCGAGTTCCAGGCCCATGCATTCCTATGACACGACTTAAGCGTTAGTGACCCGCTCAAATAAAACCACAATTATATGAAATAAAATATCACGATTGCGACAATAAATGGATATTTTCCGCAGAAGACATGCTATTTGATCTGAAACCCACATCAGTTGTGAATTGAAAGCGGTAATTTAATGCGAAAAGAGACATTTACCGCAATGTTTACAAATTTTTAAAAGTATGCGAACTCAGTTGACCTCGCGAACTGTGTTCGGCATTTTCCGTTGAAAATATTCCGTAGATTTTCGACTGACAACGCAAATTACGATGAATTCTCCATTGTAATCGTAATTATGTGTGTCAATAAATAACAAATAAATAGATTAATTAAACATTGAAGATATAAATGTAATACATTAAATAAATTACAGGGAATTACAACCCTCTCAAAGTTTAAAACAGTGTAAACACAACGAGCATTAGAATAAATAATATGGTGCTACATTTCCCACATTTGGTGGACTTCAGCGAAATTAAGATATATACTAAGCGAACAGAGCAATATACTGCTCTTGTTAAGCACACAAAAAATCAAACAAAATTTGTATAAATTTTTAACCTTAAGTTTGAAAAGTCCCACTAAAACGGAAGAACTATATTTCGAAACTGTGTGATTCAGTTCTCCGATTATTTTATCAACACAAAAGTCAAAATGCACATGGATCAAAATCACACGCATGGCAAGTCAGACACAAGAGTTCTAATTTGCTCCAATTTTGACAAGTTGCTTGCGAAAATTGTCAACAAAACTACCTTTCTGATCCTCCAGTATGTCATTAAGTTTTTAGTGCGGGAATTGTTCTCAAAGCACATTGGAAACTGGACTTTGCGGCGATCGGTTTTCACCATTTTGTTCGGAAAACCCTGCGCTATATATAGAAACGGAAACTAGAATACTCAGAACAAACACCGGACAATGCCGAAGTTCTTCGGAACCTGAGTTCGGCTTTCAGTTAAGTAAACAAACAGAAAAAACAACGATGTTTGTGGCAATCAACCGGAATATTCTATGTGTAATTTAACATTAAAGTTAGATTATTATACACCATTCTGACCATAAGATGTCACTCTTTCCGACGTATATAGCATCATGTATTGCTTTGTTAGGTAAATCGAGTAAAATACACCACAGATTCCCGCCACAGATCCTGGGCGTAACTCGTGTCATAAGAAGGCTATGCGCGCGATCTCGGACTAAAGACCGGCACCTCCATCCCAATATCTTAGCCGGCTTTAGTACGAGAAGACTTGGACTATTAGTATGTGACTTTTAGAAGAAAGTTTGTGATAATATAATAATCATTTTTTGTCGTCTTATTTTTCCTAAGCATCACTCCATAACAATAATAGAACATTCCAATGTATACAATTACAATTGTTGAGAGAATCCATTTAACAAAGAAAGGGTTATGTACTGTAAGCAGATCAAATGTTTATATCCTCTTCCTGAATACCAATTACAAAGCATTATTTTTCAGAAAAACCACACCATTAATAGCTTCCTTTCTCAGAAAACTATGTACACCACACAGATCATCTCTGCAAATAAGGCCAATAAGGGTGACAAATTGAGAGTACCGGTAGGTACATTGGAATTTTTTTATAAGATGTATTTTTTAACATTCATTTTTCAGTGGCTTAATATACCTTGACAGATGTGACATGGTACTAGTATCTACGTATATATATATGTTGAGAATTATTTCTAAGACAGCATAGTGGAGATATGCAGTAAGATAGAACATATAAAGTTAACCGTGGCAGGCCTCGAAAAAACTGAAAATTTACAAAACCCCAGAAAAAGATATGAAATTGTTTTTACATAACACATTTTGTTTTTCATTACCTTGTTCTGAGACTTAATGTGAAGCACATTTATGTTCCCATCTGTATTATATTCCTATCCAATGTTCATATTGAATAAGGATCAATTACAATAAAACATCATTGGGTTGTCCAAATTCATATTTGGGAACCAAGAAGAAGTAAATTGTCTGCAGCCTGGGACATCTCATTGTACCATTCTGATCGATACATGGCCATTCTGATAAGGAATCACTGTCAAGTGATGAACACATATACTGAGTCGGTGCCGATATAATTCTGATATAGCTTAATTTGATTTAATTTGGTTTTGTACAGCAGAGAGCAATATCCAGGTTCAGCGGCTTTGTCCTTGACCTTCTGAATGTTGTGCCCCATCCCCTTGCCTGTCAGCGCTTAAATCACCCCTGTCAGAGGAAACATCAGTCTGCTTATTAATATGTTTATTTTAGTAACAGATGGATGCATTTCAGTTTCAAAGTAAATTACATAAGACAGACTCCCTTAACAAATATATTAAATATCAATTATTATGTGATCACATATACATATGAGCAAAACAACCATGTTAAAATTATTAATTCCCCACCCAGTTATATATCTCTGCCCAGTGAATTTAATAATGATAGACAGAAAGTCTCCAGACAGAAGTAAATACACAAGTGTGGAAGTGATAAATGTTCACACATGCATGACAAATGGAATCCAAGGAATTCCTTAACATGTGTTTTCTGCATCATATTAATTACATGTACTTGCAGGAATGTTAACTAACTATTGATGTGAACCTAAATATGTGTTTATAGTACATGTATATTTAAAACTAAGATAGGGTATCACTAGCATCAAAGAAGAGTCATCAAAGCCACACGAAGCTATATGAATTGATAGCTTTATTATAGTAATTGTCATTTCATTTGATTTTTATCCCAATAATGTTTATATTAATTATTATGAGCAGCAAATGATGGAGGAATCTCCTTAGTTTCCTTTCAATTCATTATTATTATTATTTTTTGCACAAAAAATCCATTCATTTAGCTCTTTCTTACTAAATGGATTTTCCCACTAGTTATACAAGTATATAAAAGGAAAAGTCCATTATTCAATTGAAAGGGTGCCCAGGTATACAGGCAGACAGCAGACATACAAAAATATATTAATGCAGAAGGATTACTATCAATTGGTTGGAAATGTTCAAATAATAAGTTCAACAAAAGACCTATGGATGCACAGAGGGAAGGTGGATGCCAACCCATGGCAATAGCTCAAACATGATACTGTCAAGTTGAGCTAAACTTTGCTAACCATTATGAAGACTATTTTTAATTTTGTCTTACGTACAGAAGAAACATTGAGAAAAGTACACTTGGCCTCGGAAGAGAATTTGACTGTTAACATGTCGCATTATAGGAGGCTGGGCAAGCTCGTCCATGTAAATACCCCCTTAACAAGCTTTTTGATTCCCTTAATTTGGACTGCCCGCAGCAGACCACGGACCCTTCAAGCCAAATATGTCTCAGCCTAATTGAGAAAACCTTTGAAATTTTATATCAAAAGAAGCAATTTCCTGGCTTCCTGCATCAAGAAACCTTAAAAAATAATTTATATTTTGCTAAAAACTAGAGATGGGCCTGTCCCAGGTGGGACTAAGGTATACCCCCCATATTGAAAAGTCGAAAAAGGGGGATAACTCCACCAAAAAAGTCTGACAGACCTCATAATTGCAGGTGCACAGGTTCCCATGGTACAAAATATCTGTGCCAAGTTTTAAAAAATTAACCAAAAAATGTAGGAAAAAATCTCAGACAAAATTGTGTCAAAAGACGGACGAACAGAGGGCTAGACAAGCTGATTCCAGTATACCCCCCCCCCCCCCCCCCCTGCGGGGGTGGGATATAATTAGAAGTTTCACATTATATTCGTATATATATGAAGAAGGCATGACTCCATCTGGGCTCAAGCCTTGAAATAGGGTGTCTGTCAGTTGCAGAATGAGGTCCCCAGAGGGTGAATTTAGTGATGCTACCTGCGGGGGTGGGATATAATTAGAAGTTTCACATTATATTCGTATATATGAAGAAGGCATGACTCCATCTGGGCTCAAGCCTTGAAATAGGGTGTCTGTCAGTTGCAGAATGAGGTCCCCAGAGGGTGAATATAGTGATGCTACCCCGCATAGTGGGCTAGCATCACCAAATTCACCCTCTGGGGACCTCTGCAAATGACAGACACCCTATTTCAAGGCTTGTCTGGGCTACTTTGGGAACAACGCCCTTTATCGGCTTGAATTTGGGGGAATCTAAAAGCCTGCATATAGTTACCAACTGGTCACACACATACACAGTTCTCTCAATACTCTCACGCATCAGACATGACAAACATCAAAACACCACAGACACGGTACAACCATAATGCTTCATAGACACAATTATCACGAAAATATTACATGTAACCTCTCCCTATTACATAAATGACTCTGATCGTATTTCCATAGCATGTATTATGTAAATCTGATGTTTTTACCAGATTTACATATCTCCTGTATACAATCTATAATGATTTACGTTAACAGAAGAAGCTACCCTGCATGAGCTGCATCAAGTAAGACTATACACTAGTTCAATTACCCCACAGGTGTTTGTTTAGCTGAAGATCTCGGGAGTTGGCACGATGACCGATTCTATAAGACTCAGGTAATGATTGAGAAATGCCAATGATGGTTACAGCCTATAGGCACACCACTGCAATGCAGATGTGCCGAGAACAATGTGCAATGGATTGTTCTTCTGGCATGGCAAGAAATAATGTGATTCTTCTCCATGAGAAAATCATAATTTTAACATTTATTTTTTATGTCATGATAGAAGCAGGGGATTTTCTTGTTCAATTTTAATTCGGTGTTTTATCTGTCAGTAAAATAATACAGTGGACGAAAATGGGCCCAGTTCCAAATAAGAAATAGTCAAGTTTTTACCAATCTCTGACCAGAAACTCCCAACTGACAGAAAGCTCTTGTTTTGTGAAAGACAGGACTTCCCTTCTTTATCTGAATATTTTCAAGACATACAGTAATGCCCTAAATAATCGACTCCTTAACCACAGCAGAATTAAGGGTAATTTTTAAGGATTTAGTCGGGAATATGGCTTTTTGCCATTCATCGGAAAGCTCTCACTGACAGCTTTCAGATGAATGGCAACAAGCCATATTTCCGACTAAATCCTGAAAAATTACCCATAACTCTGCTGTGGTTAAGGAGTCGATTATTTAGGGCATTACTATACATTAATCTATTGTTTACACTGAGTTTCATTATGAATAAATTTTCCTAAAGGAAAGGGCCCATGACGCTTTCACAAAATGAATGAAAAAATATCCCTGGGATACTTGTGAATGGGTGTTTCTCTTGAGATCTCTGGAGTTGGCGCCAATTACGGATTCTATAAGACTCAGGTATTGATTGAGAAATGCCAATGATGGTTACAGCCTATAGGCACACCACTGCAATGCAGATGAGCTGAGAACAATGTGCAATGATTGTTCTTTTGCTGATTGGTACCTGGCACACAGGCCTGAGAATAAGGTGCCTGTCATTTGCAGAATGAGGTACCCAGAGGGTGAATTTAGTGACGCTATCACCCATAACATATTCACATAGATTTTATTTATTTTTTAGTTTAGTTTCTCTACATGTATATCCCCAAATTGCCAGACAACACATTGCAAAATCGAGGTTCCCAATGGGTGTACATCACCATATATATACATGTAACTATAGAGATAATATATTTTGCGGGAGGAACTAGAAGCATAAACAGCATTGATATATTGGCAGACCTTGGTTGGGAAATGTTATGTGAAAGAAGAAAAAAATTAAAACTTCATCAATTCTAAAAGATGTTCTATCGCAATTTGCCAGCATATCTTTACAACACTGTTAATCATAAACACCCAGGGGCTGACATATATGACTTTCAGAGAACTGACTTAAGACCCCCCCCTTTTCGGACACATCATCATATCAACGCTCATTCTTGCCCGTGACAACACGCCAGTGGAATCAATTATATGATGAACTGAAAAATTCAGAAACTCTAGAAAACTTCAAATATAAATTGAATTCCAATCTGCATTTAAGACAAAAGAACGTTCGCCATTATAGCTATAGCAAATGCCGCAAAGCCCAGATAATTCACACACAACTTCGACTAGGATGCAGTAACCTCAATGATGATCTTAGTCGCAACCATTTAAACAAATCTGATAAATGCACATATGGGGAAGTCGAGACTGCCGACCACTTTTTACTCCAGATACTCGACAATACGAAATGAAATATTCTCAGTATTAGCCCAAAGTTTTGGAGATCTGATATTCTACTTAAGGGATCTACTTCATTCCCAAAAGACTTTAACAAGGCTATATTTGAGGCAACTCAAACATTTATACTAACAAGCAATCGATTTTGTTAGTCGCCAATTTAATTTCTGACTCACAATAAGTAGCTGCTCGAATTTGATAATCTTCAGACACAAATAAAAAAATTATATAGCTATAAATGATATATATAGTCAACAATGTGGTAATAATTTCAGTAACTCAATGCTGCACAATAAAATAAAAACAAACAAACAAAAAAAGGTATTGGCAAACTAGTGACTCCACTTTACATTTTGTTTTATATTTTCCTATGTAAAAACAATATCATGCATAAGAGAAGTGATCATTATAAATATATGTGCTAATTGCTTTTTTTCCCTTTGTTCTCACACAACTGTAATCCATCACTTCATTAATCTTCTCATCTTGCTCTGTACCTCTTCCTCTTACTTAATCTTGTCTTCCACTTCTCACTGACCACAATATGTAATCTGTTCTTTTCTGAGGAGATGGTTCTACATAAGCATCTGATGCTTGTTGTCAAATCCTCTTCCTCCCTTCTAGTCTTCTATTATTACATGTGTCATGTTTATATAAAATTATATCTTTTTGGGAAGAAATAAATATTGTTTCAACCAATATTCACCATTTGGGAACTTCAATCTGATTCTATATCTCCCATACAGATAGCAAATGAGGCCATGCAGAATGAGGTCCCCAGAGGGTGAATTTGGTGATGCGAGCCCACTATGTGGGATAGCGTCACTAAATTCACCCTCTGGGGACCTCATTCTGCAAATGACAGGCACACTAAACTCAGGCTTGCTGGCACAGTGTGTACAAAAGATCTTACCCAACGATCACATTTTGGCAGGAGATTCGAACATCACAGAAACAACTTTCATGCTTTGATTTTCAATGACCAATGGAGAGACACAATACCCGCAAATTCATTTCACTGTTAAAAGTCATTATAAATCGGACACTTTGCCCACTTGGCAACTGTGCTACGATTTCATTTAAATGAAAATTTGCTTATAGACATTATGCAGGTAACACCACAATATGATATAGCTGGTTAATATAAAGATCAAACTGAGAGAAATATCGGTAAACCATCCCAAAATACACACTTCTGGCTGAAGAGGAGCACAAGTTCACCGAGTTTCTTTAGAACATGAAATAAGAGACCAGCAGCTACACCTGTGGAACCTACTTCATCAATAGCTAACCCATCTCTGTCAATAAAACATTTCACGATACAGTCTGATAGATAGAAACACCTGTGTGTAAAAAATGTAGCTGAATGTGTGTATCCAGGGATAATACATATCATCAGACACCTGAACGGTTCGTTTTGATGTTCATTTCTCAATGCTGAATGTACTCTGTCTGACAAGTCTTGATTGATAATTACGCATTAGATTTAGAATAATATTTATCCCTTTCATGACAGAGTTGTCTATAAAGTGTAGAGTCGAGAAGATTAATCAATATAGACTATTTGTGCTGGAGTGGGATAATTTTTTACATACTGTACGAGAATTGAAAAACTTATTCAAAGTACATTGTTCGTGGTTTGTAAGAGTTCCTGATAATGTTTATTTTGTTTATATATCTATCTCGAATATATACATACAATGTACTAGTATAAAAACAATTTTCATGAAAAAATTTAAATCCAACATTTAACAGGATTTCGTTATAACACAAATGATTCTACTTTGGGAAATATTCCGTGGATTTTAAAACATCCATAATGTCCAAACTATATAAAGAATGGGAGAGGGGAGGAGGTAACGGTTACGTGATATAACTATTAAAAAATTTGTATAAATAAATAACAGTTTTGTATGGTGTAAAATCCACCGAAGTGCTCTAGAACGCTTGTATAGTATTTGACTGTACTGTGCTTTAGCCAAACTTAGTCATAACTCACACATGTTTTAAACATTCAGACTGAATGATTCAGTGTTATACTTTTTAGATAGATGGAATGATAGGTGCCATGATACAGAAGTAAACCCTATTTGACATCAGAGGCATGATTGAGATTTTATGCTTACCAGACATACTTTATAGTTTTTAAAGCAGGGGTGGGTGATTAATGATAACATGGAGCAGCAATCAGGCTATTCCTCAAACATAATCTAAAGAGGATATTAGATTACTCTGTTGGTGGTGATCGAGATGCCCTGCATTAAATCCCATACTGACTGAATACTTGTTTGTGGGTAGTTACTAGATTCCCATAAAATCATTTCTAGCAATATTAACCCTCCCAATTGCCAGGGACCGATCTCATCGGCCCTAAACCTACAAAATAAGTCTGTTAAAGAATATAAGAATAAATTATTAAAATTGTAAAAAATTGTAAAAAAAAAAAAAAATAAAAAATTGTTAGGCCAATGCATTCTCTTATATATGCGAGGCGACCTATGGTCGACTCACATATATAAGAGAATGCATTGGCACAGGGTATATGGGTTGATACAAAAATCGACCTGGCACTCAAGGGGTTAAACTAATAACTTAATAAGTTCAATTTATTGAATGAATGAAAATCGGCAAAATATTCACCCTAATTTACTGCCAACATTGATTGAACCCAGTTATCCATTGACACTGTCATAGATAACACCATAGTTACTATTAACATCTGTATTAATCAGATTTGGGAGCATATTCACACCTGAGTGTTGATTGCAGACAGCTGTGTTGTCAGGTGTCCACAGTGACTTGTGATTTTGAGATTATCACACCTGAAGATTAAAACGCTACACCTTTCATCAGATCATCACTCCTTTGTTAAATTATGTAAAGGCCAGATTAAGTTTGAAAACAAATTCATTTTTGGAACATATTAATATCTGTACCCATGTTGGGGACCTTTAATGAGTGGGAATGTTCAAGATTTCGTTTCGTTTTAGCATTTTTTTATTCGTATTCATAAGCATTACAATTTTATTTATTTTTTTTATCAAAAAATGCCGTTCTTCCAAAATTATTATATAAAATTCTACCATTCTCTCACAATTATGTTTGGACATTATTCATAGTTATTAGAGTGTTGATTTGAACATAAAGTTTCCACATTTGAACCATTGTTTCATCATTTTAATTTAAATATTACATATCTCCTATTTTTGTTATATGGGCGACTTCAATTTTGCCAATGCATTTCCTCCTGGAAAACGCCCACTTCGTCCTATTTTTGTGACAGGGAGAAGTCACTTCGCCCTGAAAATCAGGCCTAGGATGGTCCCTGTTTCTTGGCCAAAAAACACAACGATTTATATTGGTGAAGAATAAGTTTTTTTTCCTGTGTTTTATCCAAAATAATAATAAAGCCACGAATAAGGCTTGATGTTTCCTACACACATTAAAACAGGGAAATGACATAAAACAAAATCATCAAAGAGTTCAGGGAGAATGACACCTGATATAAAATGATTTAATCATTGGATGTAGATGTGCTAATGTGCACAGTTATCAGGGGGATTATGGAGAATAACATTCCAGGCAATATGTGCACCATCTGGTTATAATAGAGAGAGACAGTTGAGCACCTCTGTGGGAAGCTTCTACAGCAATGAATTGGAAGTCCTGGATTACAAATTATCTTCTTACTATATCAGGGGAGGAAGTACAGGGTACTCACTCTACTCTCAGCTTCAGTGTCTTGTGGTTTATATGAAATTTCTGGGTGCAAATCTGGAGATAGTACATCTGACATTTGCAGAATGAGGTCCCCAGAGTGTTAGCGTCCCCAAATTCACCCTCTGAGAACCTCATTCTGCTTAGGTTTCAACTGCTATGGGAGACCTAGCATCTTAGGATCAGACTAACTACCCCAGTTAGTGATGATTACCCATTTAATAGTCACCTCGATTATGCATTTTATCATCTGCTGCAAATTAGGGGATATAGAAACTGAATAGAAGGGGGAAAAGTAACTAAAAACAAAATTTAATTTAAGACTAGAGAGAAGATGAGACCTACTGGTAAGCAGAATAAATATAATCTGAAAATAAAATATAGGATACATGCAGTCTTCGAAATTGGCCATGGCAGTAAGCAATGCCGTGGGTAATGCTGTGGAAAAATGTGGAATATAACATGCCACAGTATTAAATTTACCGTGGGACATTTTTCCTAATTTTGAGGCCATACATGCGCCAGTCTCTTTAAAAGCTAATGATATTCTTATCAGATTTACGTCTCTGGAACTCAGACTCATGTTTGATTTCTGTAGTGAGGGGATTCCCTTCATGCCATTAGTAATGTCTATTTCATCAGTTGTGCCACAACAGCTCATTGCAAAGCAGAATGCAGTCTCCAGGCACCAGCCTACAGGTTTCAAATTGGGAGAAGTCACTTCTCCCTTATTTTTATCAGGGAGAAGTTGATTGCTATCAGGGAGAAGTAACAATGGCTGAAGTTCAGTTTATACCCCAACATCATCTTTCTGTGATCCTATACTATTATGTAACATAAGACCCCACTTAAAGTGAGTAAAAACAGCATTAATATCAACAAATATACATTGAACATTCCGCTGGAACATACGCATACTGGTAATGAGGGAGAAGTGACAAAACTAGGGAGAAGTGGCACATTTTATGGAGATGATGTCTCCCTAGTCGCCCTATAATTCATTATACTCATCGCAGTCTTGGAGACATTATCTTCGAGTTTTTATCAGTCAACGATATTAATTATTTACTGATTATTCGTTCCCATCATGTTGTTTTGATAACCACTACACTACGGTTCTTACATACTTATACTATACCACGCAGGCGCTCAATATCTGGGGACAATTTATCACAACATCTTGAGAAAGCCCCGTCATCCTAGAAATCAAATATGTGACCCGCCATATCAAATCCAGTCGTAAGTCGGGATTTTTTTACCCTGTGCCAATGAATTCTCTTATTATTTATCATTTTTTTTAAATAAATGTTTCTTACAATTTTTAGGACATAAAATAAAAAACATCCATTACCCTGCAGGGAGCCCCACACATATATAGAAGCATATAGAAGAGTGTCGTCTGCTCATGTTTGTCTGGGGCTCTGTATGGGTGAAATTATAAAATTGTTAAAGAATACAAGAAAAAATTATTAAAATTGTAAAAAATTGTTAGGCCAATGCTTTCTCTTATATATGCGAGGCGACCTATTTTCGACTCGCATATATAAGAGAATGCATTGGCACAGGGTAAAAAAAATCCCGACTTACGACTGGATTTGATATGGCGGGTCACATACATGTACATGTATGAGTCGGAGTTCCAGAGACGTAAATCTGGTAAGGATTTTGTGGGTTTTTAACCCTTTCCATACCAATTACTCATTGACAAGTAGTTATCCTCAGGAAATGTTCAGATCGGTTGTTTGTTGAACTTATTATCTATGCATATGCCTCCAATAAATAGGACTTCTTCTGTACTTGTATTATATGTTGTCTGCTTATTTTTCCTGGAAACCTCTCTGGGTGAATAATAGACCAATCCCATGTATACTTTTATATCTGAGTGGGAGAATCCATTTAGTATAGAAACGTTCCCTTTCAAGTCACTTTCAAGTACAGAACTGAATCTAGGTGGCATATAATGAATTATCACAAGACAAACAGACAGGGGGGACTTCTTCAAAAAGCAATATGTTGGCATTAATCGCTGTAAATATGTAGCTGCATCAGCATATTACATTGACAAAGTGGGAATGATATAGACTGGGTTGCCAATTATCATGTAAAAAGGGATACTTGTTTTAACTTCTGCTGTACATTACCAATAAGATGGATAACCATGTCAACCTCCACCTAATAACACTATGAACTCTTCAAGTTCAATACATAGGCCAATGAGTGAGATTGGAAGTGCTGGTACCAAATGATCATTTATCAAGTCCATAGTAACATCAATGACATATCTCATAAAAAGGCTCGCATTATCTTTGACTTATGACATCAGTCATATTATAAATGGGGTAGTCTCAATAGGTAGTCTGCATTCTATTTGAACCCTGGGGATATATATTTAAAATGGCACATTCCATCGGCGGTAGGACAAAATAAAGGAATATTTAAAATACAATGTACCGTAATATCTAAAACATTATAAAATAGAATCAAGTACAACATTTATCATATAAACCAGTCTATATCCAGTAGTTGACCATGCTATGTCATGCCCATAAACAGTTATCACCATTTGCATCTGTTTGCAGTTATTACGTCATAGGTTTCAGGCAATTCAAACCGACCATTTGGGTTATAGCCATTTGTGTGTTGGCTGGTTTTCCGGCCACCTGGGTTCAATCAGTTAATTGTGAATATTGGACATAAGCTATTGTACTGTTATATGAGGCTTTTATGTTTGTTTTAATGCTAGACATACTAAGACAGTTATTGACTTATTGTAACTGACAATCTCACTTGCAATTGTTGGGATACAATCAAAATTCACAAATTTCCAAGTCAAAGAACTGCAGTAATAAATATATATGGAGGAACCGATAGTACGTGGGTATCTTTTCCCCCAAGCTGTGCTATCACTATGCCAAAGGACAAGGAAAACTGATAACAAACACCCAAGTTACAAGCCATTAACAACACGGTCGTAATATCAATGCAACGCGGTCGTCGCGTTGAGTGTACATTAAGACTGTGCTGAAACTCAGTGGACCGCATTGAAGTTTAACGCAGACGCATTGAAGTTTAACGTGCTGCCTTAGGGTTCAACGCGGTCACGTAATGTCAGTGCTGAATTGTGTTAGCCTATTTTGTAGTATCTTTAAATTTTTTTTTATTTACGTTCACATTTGAATAATTCGGTGTTATTTGCCAACTCCTAGTCTCCATTCTGACAGTAATTTGATATCTTGCCCCAGAAAGCTGCGGATGAAGAACCGTACTTTGACCTAAATTTAATAATAACTTGAGATGAGAAAATGTGGCAATGCGAGCGCGTGGTCAAATAGAGGTTCACGACGGGGAAGTTATGGTTGTTCATGCAAAGTCAACAGGGCACTGATCTCTGAATAATATTTTTACGAACTTTATGCATGTACATGTATATAATTATGAGAAACTGACAAGAAAGTTATATCCATGTGCAGTTGTTCCCCAGAATGTTAGTTAATACATGAAGAAGAAAGTAGCCTAATGTATAGTATTTTAATTGACGTGTATTTTTGTGTGGGTGAAAACTATTGACAATTATTGGTTTCTACATTGTATGTAATCTTCCTTTCCGCGTATTTCACGGCCTTTGACTCAATGACAATGAACACGTGCTTGTCGTTTGATCATAAAAAATGGCTGGGAGCTCTCGATGGGATATTTCGTGTAAAGCGTACAATACAGAATAACGATGTCAGGATAGGAGTCGGAAACATTATGTTATAATATGTTATATTTAAACGCACTAGTTTAGTAATAGTTAATATAAAATGTTTGACAAGATTTGGCAAACAAAATAACTTGTGTTTCCGATTTGTTGACCTAAAAATTCCAGGTAGCTAGGTACGTGTGTTGGAATTTTCAAAGATGTATACTCTCGCATAAAGTGTGTTGATTTTATAACATAACTACCGGTTTCTGAGCGTCATTTAACGGAAATGTAATTTTATTATCATATAATTCGGTAGACATACAAATTGTACACAAAACATGTAAACACAGCGAATTTACATTGGAACTGAAAGTGAAAATGAAAGTAAGATACTGGAATCCCATCAGGTAGCTCTTGTGATTACGCAATATTACAGAAAATAGGTCACGAATAAACCACTGTTTAACTGTTTTATAATCACAATGTCTTTTGTTCATGAATAATACAATGCAAATGTGTTAAATATTGACGTACATGTATATTCATGGACGCATACATGTATAGCTCCAAAATTGTGAAGTACCTGTACAATATCGAGCATGTGGTCGCCTTTTCTAAGAAATTTTAGTATGCTGTACCTAAACTACTTGACCGAATTGAAATTACAGGAGGACCTCTACCAAATGAGGATGATCTTACTCAAATATAAAACGAAACTATGGCCTGTTTCTTAATAAACTAATGTATTTTATAAGCCAACAAGACAGATATAAAAATCGCCGTTATATGACAATATTTCTGGTGGTCATATCGCTCGGCGGACCATCATAAAGACATCCCGACGTACGTGAGTTGGAATCCATTGCACCACTCCGTTTTGTTTATGACCACCTACACCGTGTTATATTTCGTTGGCAGTTATCTCAACCGCATTTTGTTGCATTGAAGGTTACACCGACCACGTTATATTGCATTGACAGTTACCTCGACCGCATTGAATATTACAACTGCATTGGAATAATGTTACGACCGCGTTGCGTTAACACTAAAACTGCATTGACAGTTAAAAACGCGGTCGAGAGGGACACTTATTTTGAGAATATGTGTACATGCATGGTGATTCACACAATGTAACTTAAAGAATGCAGGACATTGATTGGTTGAAATAATATGCTACTTGCAAATCGCTACCAGTATATCATTCAAAATGGGCGATAACAGCTGTATTATTTGCCAGTTGAGTGTAAATATAAGGAATCAATGTTTATTTTGTTGCATTCCATGGAGCATTGATGCAAGTTCCACTCTCGCATTCCACACAAAATGTCAAACAAACTTGCATCCATACTCCATGGAACACAAGCAAATCAACATCCAATTATTAACTATATCGGTATATCCTCCAATCGGCCCCTGAACAGAGCCACATAAATTGCATTTATAAACTACCACATATACATGTATCTGTAAACGAAAATAAAGGGATTTCCAGCAAAACTCTGGGGGATCTCTCGTGTCAATTCCTTCACTGATTAGCAGTTTACTGCCAGAGTCTGCAGCCAATCAAACACAAATCCTTTGACCAGGTGGGTCAGCATTTTCATGTGCAACGACAACAATTGTGGACTTTGTATTACATTTCATGGTTATAAGTAACACGATAAATAGGTAAGGATTCTTATTAAATTCTGGTATTTCATAATTCCAGGTGTTATTAGTTTAATAGTAACTAATAACACCTTCCATTGATTTGATTTTCTTTGCAGCCGGCTGTCACCTAAAAGTTCTGGGTCAAATTCATGTGCATGTAAATAGAACTATTTCAAAACAAGGCTGCATGAATGATGTATTAAGGTACTGTATATACATGTACCCGCACTTTCACTAAATTTATAAACTTTTTTCCAAATCAAAATACAGTATGGCTACATTATAAACTTAAAGGCGGGTAGATCAAAGGGAGAAAGCTGAGAGCATCAACATATTTAGTTTCCTTGGACTAAACCAGCTAGTGAAATCAGCTTGGATAATACTGGTTCAGTCGGAACCCCCGTCCCTACCGGTATACCGTTCTGTAGTGGACTTTACACCCAGACCCAGAGGCTTTTATTTAGTCAATTGTAATTGATTTTACCCAACAAATCAATATATGGAGCAATATATTATTCATAATAATGTATTCACTTTCATTTTAAATTTAATACACACAGAATATATTGTGTACAGTAATGCCCTAAATAATCAACGCCTTAACTACAGCAGAATTATGGGTAATTTTTCAGGATTTAGTCGGAAATATGGCTTGTTGCCATTCATTGGAAAGCTCTCACTGAGAGCTTTCCAATGAATGGCAACAAGCCATACTGAGAGCTTTCCAATGAATGGCAACAAGCCATATTTCCGACTAAATCCTGAAAATTACCCATAATTATGCTGTGGTTAAGGAGTCGATTATTTAGGGCATTACTGTAATTGGGATTAACCTTGATTTGTTTACATTTAAAACAAAGACGAAGTATTCCAAGGTATAAATGGCAACCTTCGCTATACAGAGTGACAAACGAATCCCCCAAAATCAATAACAACATGCTGACATGTGGACACATGTGTCACATATTACTTATATTACTTATTATATAAACAAGTCTTACACTGGATGTCTCATGATGTATATGTAATTTCCAATTTATAAATTACATAAACCAAAATAATCAGGGGAAATTCAAAGTCAACAAGGGTTATAACTCCAGTAAAATTGGTGGACCAAACCCAAATTCAAACTTGACCTGTATTTTCATTTAAGTAATCAACTTACCAAATTAGAAAAAAATCTGATAACTAAAACTAAAGTTATCATCTGGAAACCAAAATAATCCGCAAATTCTAAGTCGATATGGACCATAACTCCAGTAACGACAGTTGGAAAGGGGATAATGTAGTACATTACAGTCAATAAAGCGATAAAAAAATTTCAAACAATTCTGTAATAAATGCGGGTTGCAGGGTCTGCCGATGGATTCAAAATTGAAATTCAATTTCTGGTGGCCATGTTTTCCAACAAATTTCGGATCTGATGGCTCCCATCTAGAGGTCACCGCGAAGACCCATATGAAGTTTGGTGACAATTGGATGAGGGATGTGACCTGTAGGGTGTGACATAGGATTTAGTATGCAAAGAGTAAAATCCAAGATGGCCACTGGCAACCATTTATTTAAAAAAAATTCAAAAAATTTGATCGCTCTCATCTAGTGGTCACCCAAAAGATCCATATGAAGTTTGGTGACGATCGGGTGAGTAATATGATCTGTAGGGTCACTAGGGTGTGACCTAGGATTTCGTCATGCAAAGATTAAAATCCAAGATGGCTGCCAGTAGCCTTGGTTTTCATCGAAAATCATTCAAATTTGCTAGCTCACATCTAGAACTGATCCTAAACATCCCTGTAAATTGTCAAAATAGTTATCCAATAAAGGTAAATGCAGACTGCATGGTGTGCCGATGGATTAAAATGTTCAATCCAAGATGGCTGCTAGAGGCCATATCTTTAACAAATTGCAGGAAAAACTGGTAAGCTCAGATCAGGGACCAGCCTAGACCTGATTTTCAGGGCGAAGTTACTTCTCCCTGTCACAAAAATAAGGCGAAGTGGCCGTTCAATAAGGCGACTTGGTCTTTACAAAATCGAAATTGGAAGCTCAGTAGTCGCCTATATAATGAAAATAGGATATATGTAATATCTAAATTAAAATGATGAAACAATGGTTCAAATATGGAATTTTTATGTTCAAATCATGACTCTAGTAACTATGAATAATCTCCAAACATAATTGTGAGAGAATGGTAGCATTTTATATAATAATTTTGGCAGAACAGCATTTTTACAACCGTTTGTGAATACCTAGAAACCAAACAAATTAAACAATGCTTATGAATACGAACAAATGCTATCAATTTACCGTAAAACGAAACGAAATCTTGAATATTCTCACTCATTTATAGTGCCTAATTAGATATTAATATGTTACACAAATGAATTTGTGTTGAAAGTTGTTCTGGCCTTTACAAGGGGGTGATGAACTGACACATGAGTTGCGATCTTCATTCATTGGAAGGTGTGATAATAATGTCACTGTAGACACCTTACGATGTTTTCACAACTGTCGGCAATCAACGCGAAGGTGTGAATATGCTCCTAAATCGGATTAATACAGATGTGAATAAGAACTAGAGGTGTGACTGTCCCAATGGGACTAAGGATACCCCCCGTTTTTAAAATACTATGATGTTTCACAAGTCAGTAAACATTTAGTTAAAATAATAAAATAACAGTTCCCATTGCAGGTGCACAACCCTAACCCTAATCTTAAACCTATTGACCGAAAAATGTAGGAATAAAAGCTCGGACAAAATTAGGCATGTTGCAAAAAAAATTCTAAGTCGAAAAAGGGGGATAACTCCACCAAAAAATGTCAGACAGATGTCATAATCGCAGGTGCACAGGTTCCCATGGTGGTTGATGTCTGTGCCAAGTTTCACGGAAATTGATAAAAAAACGACTGAGAAAAACTCCGGACAAATTTGTGTCCACGGACGGACGGATGAACGACGGACAGACAAGCTGACTCCAGTATACCCCCCCCCCCTAACTTTGTTGCGGGGGGGGGGGGGGGGGGGGGTATAATTATGGTGTTTTATAAAACCCTATCAATGGATAACTGGGTTCAATCAATGTTGACAGTAAATAAGGAGGAATATTTTGCCGATTTTCGTCGGTCAACTGTTGCAAAATTAGGGCAAAGTGAGCAGGAATATTGCAACTTCTACGCCCACGTCGCCCTCTCGGCTGGTCCCTGGCTCAGATCTAGAGGTCACCACAAAAGATTCATATGAAGTTTGGGAATGATCGGATGAGTGATGTGGCCTGCAGGGTGTGCCAAAGGATTTAGTCATGCAAAGGGTAAAATCCAAGATGCCTGCCAGCGGCCATGTTTTTAATCGAAAATCGCCGCCTTCTAGAGGTGATCCTAAATATGCCTGTAAATTTTCAAAACATTTCTTTGATAAATGTGGGCTGCAGGGTGTGCCAATGGATTCAAATATGAAATTCAAAATGGCTGCTGGTGACCTTGTTTTTCAACGAAATTATAAACATTTCAATACAGGTGGTCTGCCATCTACAGGTCACCCCAAAGAGTCATATGAAGTTTGGTGATGATCGGATGAGGAATTTGGCCTAGAGGGTGTGCCAAAGAAAATTATTGATGGACAGATGCACGACAGATGGCAGCCAAAACTTTGACTTTGTCAACTAACTAGATCTGAGATGATAGACACTGACCTCCACAAGATCTCCATCATTAAATTCATGCTGTCGGCAAGGCTTTGGTTGAATGCGAACATCTTCAAATTTGTATTCTTTTGCAGGCATCCAACTGAAAAAAACAAGACAATATGTACACATGACTCTGAGGTCCAATCAGGGATGAGAGGTAAAGTGTTTGTGCCTACTGTCAAATCTAAGATACACTGTGCAATAGATAATAAAGTTTGCATGAAAATATCACGAGCAGAGCCTCTGCAATACCTTTCGTTAATATCAAACTGAAGCCTTTTCAACTGGTCATGAAAAAAAATAAATTTGAATAACCTCCAAACTGCTTCTGTAGAATGTTATATTTAATACAGATACTAATTTAATAGCCCAAAACCCCGGAAAGCTTGCAATTTTATGTTGTCGCCATCTGGATGCATTTCTTTGATAATAGCTTTCACACAATCCTTTGGCACAAACCTCATGAAAAAAAATATTTTACTTGAAATCTTACTAGTGCTAGAGGTGTTATTGGACGATATAAATACAGCAGTAATTTTAAAATCACACCACGGTATACATTGTACAATATAACAGATTATTTCCACAAATATTAGTAATCTATAACTACAACTAACTTAACGGAAAATGAACCGTCAACCAGGTCTAACATCATACTAAAAAGATAGGCCTATAATGTAATATGGATATAAATTTAAGTCATCGAAAAACATTGACATTTGCAATGTATACAATTTCCCAATGTACCGGGATCTTACAGCAGTGTTTGGGAATCATTCAAGGATACAATCACAATATTTGGGGATTCATCAGCATGAAGGAAAGACAGCCTTTGATATTGCTATAAATGCCACACCAAACTTGGGTCAATCTAATAATCGTGATCATCCACAGCATGCAACTAGTTCTTGATGTTTCCTAATTAAATTCAAAGACCATAAATTTATTTTAATCAATCTTAATTTATAATAAATAGGATCAGCTATATAGGTCACAAAGTTGAGTGTACTGCAGATGGTAAAATAAAAATATTAATCTGTTGGAGCACATGTTTTTCCAGCCAAAATCTCACATGTCATCTGTATATACATACCGGTATGCATGTATTTCAGACATCATTTGTATTCAACACTGACAGAAACATGTGGATGTTCTTCAAACTGATCAAATAATTAGTGCAAATTGCACAAAGGTGTGCCACCATAAACCTTGAGATGCAATTTATGAGAATGACATGTTAAAACATATTTTGAATTATTGCATTGGATGGTATGGACACGTACATATATACAGGCGGAAACAAAAATCGTCACAGGTAAGCCCTTGGTGTGCAAGCATAAACCTCATGAGATAAGAGAATGATCTGTTGAAACATATTTTGAGTTATCGCATACTCTCGGGCTCCAAATAAAAGTGCAGGCCCAAATAGTGCAGGGGAGAAATTCCATTGAAAGTTAATAAAAGTGTAGACCCAAATAATAATGCAAGGGGAAATCTGAGCAAAACATCAACATAACATTGGTTAAATTATTTTTATAGTAGGTCAAGTATAGGAATCAGACAGGGTTGGGGTAATCGTAATCAGTAATCGTAATCAAAGTAATCGATTACAAAATTTGGATTAATCGTCTGTAATCAGTAATCATGACATTTTTTGATTACAAGTAATCGTAATCGATTACTTTCAAATGTACCTGTAATCATGATTACATTTTGATTACTTTTACTAAAGTATCCATATGGATGGCTATTGGATTCAATCAGTATGTGCCATGATGTGGTGTTTTATTCAATATTTAAATGTTCACATGTACATGTGTATGCCATATACTTTAATATGTACATGCATAAAGTTATAAGCTCACCATTTTTATATCAGAATCATATAGAAATACAAATGTTTTGAGTTTGTGTTGATTTCAATTTTCATTGCCTCAAAATTAATAAATGTGCAGACCCAAATAAGTACTGTGCAGGGGGGTAATTTCCCAAGAAAATAAGAAACGTGCATGTGTGTTTATTTGGAGCTAAAGAGTACACATACTGGGTATGTATGGTTTGGGGAGGGGGAACGCATGCATCGAGGACAGATGGATGGAAAACAACAGATTGTTGAACCTATGTCAACATTAATATATTTACTGGATACCATACATGTACCTGCGTATGTACAAAATTTGGATGGGCAAGCAAATTTTATTCTTTATTCTTGCCATTATAAAAAGTATTTAGGGCCAGTTTATAAAAAATTGGAGTGGTATGCTATTTTATTATATACAGGTACTGTGTGTCTTCAAACTGTTCACATTTATCAAATGAACTTTTACAGTTTAAAACACGAGATAAAAGATATAGAAACAAATTATCAAAATCAAAAAATGAGAATGACTAATATAGGATGAGGGATGAGAGTCTACAAATTCTTATCTTGGGTAATAACCAGTAATTTAAAGACCAAACCTCGAGAAATAATACATGATGAATATAAACTTACTCATTCTCAAATGTCAATGTGACTGAATCTTCCAGAATGGATTTCAATGTGGCCTGAAAATAGTCAAACATAAGATATACTGATCTGATTATAATTTATCATTTGTACCTACTGATATAATTCCCTCTTTCATATAAGAGCCAGGAACCAGACCAGAGGGCGACTTCCTAAAATGTAACCCTTCTCCCTGGTGTTGTCCCTGGGAGAAATTACTTTATTATTGGAATTTATTGGTCACTTGCATATATAAGAGAATGCACTGGCACAGGATCTGTAATGCTGCACCAGCGTAGCCTTGGATTAAATGTGAAAAGGTGACCCGGACATGGAATACTTGGGTTAATTTAAGTTTACAATGATAATGTATCAAATTATACTACCAACAACAGAGCCATGAGCCATCAAGATAAGACACCTCACTGCTGACCCATTAATATCAATTATATAGCAGAGCTGTCAACTAATCACTGGCATTGTTTATGCTGAACCTTGGCATCTCTATTAAACCTATGACTTTTATAATGACCTCAGACCATCTGTAGAGTGATATACTCAGCTGTGCAATGCAGCAAATATTTTCTAGTCTACTGTTAACCCTTTACCCAACAGAAGGGCCCTGTGCCAATGCATTCTCTTATACTGTATATGCGAGGCGACCTATGGTCAACTCGCATATATAAGAGAATGCATTGGCACAGGGCTAACTAACTATCACAATGTGGTCAAGGAGCCGGTTCCAATGATATCCATATTTGTATGGTTCTATTGAGACAGACCGAAGATATTTTAGGCTGTTGAAGCTTTATTTGGCCGGTTTTGGCCGTTTTGTTGGGTAAAGGGTTAATAGCAAGTCATGTGTGTTGTTGAAATATTTAAAAAAAATTAGATATCATAGCTTTTTTTATTTGCACATGGCATAAGAGACATCAGAAAATGATATAGCGATATTAATAGTTAAGTACAGTAGTCCAAAGGCATGGGATGGAATTGGTGAATTGGGTTTAATATCACTCCAAACAAATTCACAGTACACAACACAAGATTTTGGACCAATTTAAACCAAATTTGGTGTGGTGACTCGGGTACCCTTGGCGGAATTATAATGGTGTAAGTTTTCCATTTTTTTTTAACTTAAAATAATATTTTTTTTTAATTGAGCAAGGAGTTCAAACTAAATTAAATTAAAAAAAAACATTATTTAATCAAGACGAACACTCCGGCCTGTAGGTCGTGCTAATGAATTGAATTTTTATATCCAAGATGGCCACTGGCTGCCCCCCAAAATGATTCGTTCCAATCTACATGTCATTGGCAACAGCCATGACAAATTTCATAATGATCCGACCAAATGTACGACTTGTAGACTGTGCCAAAGGTTTAGTCACACTAAAGGAAATTGTTGATGGATACACACACGTGCACAATGGATGGCAATAGCTCAAACTTTAGAAAGTAAAGTTGAGCTAAAAATTGTGCAGACCTGAATAAGCATAGTGCAGGGAGAAATAAAAAAAATTCATAAAATTAATAAACGTACATGTATATGTATGTTTATTTGGCACACAACAGTACTCTCGCGATCCAAATGAAAATGTCAATGACACTGTAGCTCAACTTAGGTAGGGGAATAATTTAATGGTTGACAGTATATAGGAAAGGAAAGGTGCTAATTGCAATGTCTGACCTGTGCCAAAGGATTTAGTCATGCAAAGAGTAAAATCCAAGATGGCTGCTGGCGGCCATGTTTTTTGGCCAATTGACCCCAAAGGACTTGTTCCCATCTACATGTCATTGTTAACATCCATGACAAATTTCATGAAGATCTGACCAAAGCTACGACCTGTAGCCCGCGCCAAAGGATTTAGTCATGCAAAGAGTAAAAACCAAGATGGCTGCTGGTGGCCATGTTTTTTGGCCGAACGACCCCAAAATCACTCGTCCCCATCTACATGTCAATATTAACATCCATGACATATTTCATGATGATCAGACGAATAGTACGACCTGTAGCCCGCGCCAATGGATTGAATTTTGAAATCCAAGATGGCCGCCAGCAGCCATGTTTTTTTGCCGAATGACCCCAAAATGACTCGTTCCCATCTACATGTCAATGGCAACGTTCATGACAAATTTCATAAACATCAGACAAAAGGTACGACCTGTAGCCCGTGCAAAAGGATTTAGTCATGTAAAGAGTAAAATCCAAGATGGCTGCCGACAGCCATTTTTTTTTCCGGCCGAACGACACCAAAATGACTCGTTCCCATCTACATGTCATTGTTAACATCCATGAAAAATTTCATGAAGTTCCGACCAAAGCTACAACCTGTAGCCCGCGCCAAAGGATTTAGTCACGCAAAGAGTAAAATCCAAGATGGCTGCTGGCGGCCATGTTTTTTTGGCCGAACGACCCCGAAATCACTCGTTCCCATCTACATGTCAATATTAACATCCATGACAAATTTCATGATGATCAGACGAACAGTACGACCTGTAGCCCGCGCCAATGGATTGAATTTTGAAATCCAAGATGGCTGCCAGTGGCCATGTTTTTTGGCCGAATGACACCAAAAAGACTAGTTACCATCGACATGACAATGTCAACATTCATGACAAATTTCATAAAGATCAGAACAAAGGTACGACCTGTAGCCCGCGCCAAAGGAAATTGTTGACGGACAATAGCTCAAACTTACAAAGTAAGTTGAGTTAATAATAGTAAGGGGGGGGGGGCAGAATAATTTGATACCTAGGGGTACTTTTGTCCAGGGAGTGTTTTGGACGGGTCAAATCGTGACCCCGACCTGACCTTCAAAATGGTCAATTCAAGGTCAAATCGGGTAAAACGGACGGATTTCGACGAAATTTGATACCTGGGGGTACTTTTGCCTGGGGAGTGTTTTGGACGGGTCAAATCGTGACTCCAACCTGACCTTGACATTCAAAATGGTCAATTCAAGGTCAAAGCCCGGACGAAGTCGGGTCACCTGCTAGTACTATATATATAGTACAAAAAGTGATGCAATGTCGATACTCATTATAAACAAAATTCACCATGACTAGTTAGCCATGCAGTATTAACAGTACCAGGGCCCGATTTAATTGGATTCACATCGCAATTTGCAATTTCTGCTAACCAATTTACATTGAAAAAACCTGTATTGATAGGGAATGGTATACAAAATCTACCCAGTGCTGCAAAATGATTAACAAATTAAAAAAAATACAAAGTGAAAATAAATTAATAATGCTTTTAGTTGATAATACATTGAACATTTTATGTTTAAGTTATGTTGCATTGACAGTAATTTCCACGCATTGAGGAACATTGCAACCGTGCTGGGACCCGCGTTGCATTAACACTACTGTAGAACCGCCTTTCAAGATGGTAATTTTTCAAAACGGTCTATTGCAGCAGTACTGAGCAGTTCTAACGCAGTCGTGGAGGACACTTATTTTGAGAATATGTGTACATATCCCATCAAAATTATTTATTGTAATTCCTCTCATTTAAACTTCTGTTTTCGGCTTTAGATGAACCAAGGATAACATGTAGCTAATTTCAGCTAGTACTTCAACCCTATTTATAGTACTTCAACCCTGTTAATTAGCATTGGCTATCGGCCTAAGCGAAAAGAAACAAGAGGTGTGCACTCGAGTGCTAGCATACCCCCACCGTGGCAAATTCAACCCGCATTATCCGTAAACTCAACCAAAAAGATTTTTAACTTTAAAGAAAAATTCGGACTAATAATATCGATATGGTGTCACAAGATGGAATGTTATATTCATCACATGGAAGAATGTATTAAAAGCAAACAGCAGACAGAGAAATATACTAATATTGGATTTCCCATTCTCCATTTGTATGGATGTTCAAATATAAATTCAACAATCTGACATATTAAGGATTTTTGTTAAAATTTATCTGTCAGAACATCCATACAAGTGCTAAATGGGGAAACCACCTGATGGTGTCATCCAGTTAATACTAGGCAATGCTATAGCCAATTGTATTGAATGAAATTGATTTATTCATTTAATCTCTCATACGGTCATACCGTAGGAGCTTGGAAGTTATTTCAGAAAAAAACATCAATTGTTTTATTTTATTTCTTTATTGAAATAATAAATAGAGGATCTACAACGAGTCCCCAGTTTATAGCGGAATTTACAAAACGAGTCCAGTAAATTTGGTCTGGACCGAGCCTTTGGCGAGGTCCAGACCTAATCTACTGGACGAGTTTTGTAATTTCCGCTATAAACTGGGGACGAGTTGTAGATTCTATTTATTACATGATCCAAAACATCGACAAAACATACTTAAATCAACAAATGGAACGAGAAACTAACATCGGCTTCTATAAGACATGCGATGACGTTTCACGTAACTATTCGTTGTTTGCCCGCGTAAAGAAATAGTCCCAGATAAATAAAGACTATTTGGCGCTTTTAATGGCGTATATTTAATAACATAACTTTTCAAATTCTTCAGTCATGATAGTTTGTTGGAAAAATATTGGAAGTCATAGTATTTTGAGACGTAGCGTACGGAATGTTAAAAGACGGTAAACCGGAAGTCAAAGGTCACCTGGCACTATTTCCTGTTATTAAACGAACGTTTAATATCACAATTTATAGAATGGGTTTATTGAATGGAATAATGGTAGGATCGTGTAATAAAGATCATTAGTAAATGCTCTCTGTGAGGTGGCTCGTGTGTCACTACATGTACACCAAGTCTGGATTTTAATGGATAATATGCATCTGCATATCCTCTAGCCAATCATTTATGAATTGACACAGTCTTCTTCAATTCTTCACCAATTGGTCTGCAAATAAGAGTATAAAAAAAAAAAACCTACCTACCGACTCTTATTTTTTTTGGGCATGTAACCCAAACCACAACATAAATTTTTTTTGGTCTAAGTATACGTTTGGGTAAATTGGGTAAGTAATAACTAAGTATAAAGGTAGTATGGGTGGACTTGTGAACGAATTCCTGCGTCCTGACAACTAATACATATGTTACATGTATATTATGCTCAATTTACCGTAGATTTCTGTCTATAAGTCGCTACTTGTTGACCCAGTATTTCCCCTCAAAATATGTATGCGCCTTATACAACTCTAAGGCCTAAACAAAAAAGACGTTTGTTTCCGCTAACCCCCGACCCTAAACTTTTTATTGCCATTGCCAAAAAAAAATTGGACCATAAAAAAAACAAAAACAAAACAAAATTTTATTTAAACTTTTTTTTTTTTTCAATTTAGATCCTAATTCATATCATAACAAGATGCAAAACATTTATATATATTGACATAAGAAATTTTAGTTTACAAAAAGATTTAAGTTTAACAGTTGGAATCATACTGTAAAGTATGTTTGGCTTTACTAGCTTTCATCTGTGAAAACTTCAAATAGTTTCAGTTCAGGTTTGTTATGATTCAGCCTTCAGACTTCAGTATTTCAATCAAATACAGTACAGGAACATTAACAATTTGATCGAATCAACCTGGTTATCAGGTGGGATATCATAATACCAAATGAAAAATTAACATAGAGATTAGTACTACATGTATAAATAGTAAATACTAACTAAATAGACATTGTTTCTGTACTACATGTAGTATATTATGTATATGTCTCACTTGAATTTTATAAAATAGCCTATTATATGAATTACAGTGATAATGGTAAGTCTCATTTCAAGCAGGATAAGCATAATCCATTGAACCAAAAGATATGTGACAATAAGTTATAAGCATTTCCAATCCATACATATATAAACATTTCCAAAGTTATGCTTGAGAAACTTGATAAAATTGACCTCTCAGTAAAATTCAAAATACTGACTCAAAGTGCCCGAGATTAGCTCTAAATGCAATGGATTTTCAAAATTTTTCCAGGGGGAGAACCCCCACCATCAGCAGGGGGTCACCCCTAACAAACCTTCCTCCGCTCAGGCTTTCAGGTTATGTCTTTGGCATATCATTGCCCAAAAACAGGTGTCCCCAAAAAATATCTAGATCCTTCACTGAATGCGGAGGAGAAGGTGGGGTTGTGAAGCCATCATTAAGAGATCGGTACAAGACGGTCACTCCAATATGTGACAGTGCAGTGGTGCTGGACTGACTCCAGTTGTCGCCAGACCATATGGGAAATATTAGGATTATCAAAGATTATATTAGTATATAGACTAGTATATATGTAAATATTGAAGCATATGTAAGATTGAATTGGAGTTTTTAGTTCTCTGTCATTTGGGTTAACCGGATTGGGGCTAAGAAGTGCATAGTTTGGGTTATTGACAAGTATTATACAGTTATTTTTAAAGATACTGAAAAAAAAAAAGTTAACAAAAAAAAAAGAAGTTAAGCCTACCTACCTACCCTAATTTTTTTCAGCTCGTTAGCGGAAACAAATGTATTTTTTGTTTAGGCCTAAGTCAATAGGGGGTTCTGAATTATGGCTAAAACTAGAGATGGGCGGTTAACCGTGGAATCAGTTCGGTTGTCGGGAAAAACCGGAAATGACAACCGTGGTAAGTTGGGAAAACCCGTAGTTTCGGTTGTCACAACTTCCTGTAATCATGACAGAGCACGACGAACAAACGAGTCCTGTGTGGAAATATTTTTCAAAGAAAGATAAAAAATCTAAGTGTGCCGCCTGTAATATATGCAGAAAGAAGTTCGCATGGTGAAATCGCACGACGAATTAATTACGTTGCTTCCGTGTACACCTATTTTCGCCGTAGTAAACATAAACACAACACAAGTCAGTTTATTTATCATGTTCTTTTAATCATTAAGGCCGTACAAATACTCTGAAAGGTGAATTTGATAACGAGGATACGATATCAAAAGGTATCAATGATTGTTGCCCCGCATTCCCTATTAGTTTTTATCACTGTTTGGATGTTAAATCGTCAAATATATTTGTGCGCCGTTGATTAAAAATGTTATGCCGGAATCGGAGCCGGAATGAATTATACCGTTTGTCGGTAAACTGTTGAGAAATAGCACTCATTCAGGTGACTTGTATTGGATGCATGTATAGTGTGTACAGTATTATGTTCCCTAAATAAAGTAAATATGATAATAGGCATATAGCCAGATAATGTGATTGAGAGATTCTAGTCATGTTTTATTTTCATTTTGTTTATTTAAAATTTTATTTTTCAAATCATAACTATACACATATATCTAGTCACACACATCAGTTTTATGCCAATATAAATGATCATTATATTATTTCACACTTATGATCATATGATGCTGAATTGCAGTCATACACAATACACAGACTCACTTGCATTCTAGCACTGCCACTCAACATGGACATTAGGCCGTAATTAATTAATCTTCATTTTAGCGTTATCCGCCGCATTTCGTTTTTTGTCCAAAATAATACCGCATTTTAAATTATTATTGGTTCGGCAAGCGTCATTTCCATTGCACGATTAGTTTTCACACATCGGGCGATCGAATGTCATCGAAATACGCGATACCGGATATAACCGGCTGACCGGAACATATATTTTACGATCGCGTTAGTCCGGAAGTGTTCGGTGGTTTCCGTTGGCATGGTCGCCATTTCCCTTTCCACAATTCGATGTATGTCATGAAAGATTTAAAAAGCGCAAAATGTTGATAAAGTTACATATACCGGACAGATACCGGTCGAAAATTACAACATGCAGTGGGGAGACTACAATCCAGAGCTTCATCACGTCTATTCGTTTAGACGATGGTTCGTTGATGGAAAAAATGGATGCGGTGTCCAAGGTCGAAGTCGGTGGCGGCGACTGGACTGAAATGCAGATATTGGACACCGGGTCCTTGGACGAAATACTGTTGTCAGAATTACGGACAGATGTTGCGGAAAACAAATTGCTCCACATAAGAGTCCGACTGAGTGATATTAACTCTGCTAGTACGACCGAAGAAAATGAAGTTATAAATAAACCAAGAACAATTACTGATGTTCTGATGCAAAATTCCGTTCGGCCAAATTACTGGCCGAAACTCACCAAATTAAAAGAGACCGATATCCAGAAGCTGGCAGACTTCCTTCTTCATGACAATGACAACATTCTTGATACTATTAACAATCTGGGCACCGGGAAAACCATCATGTTCGATGCTATAATTATTGAATTGAAAACCATCATCCCTGGTGTCCGGAACCAAGACTTGAACGCCTTTTCGTCATTCCTGATCAGCCTCAGAGACCTGCTATGGTACGTCGCGCCACATGCTTCTAAACTGAAGTCGAGGGGTTGTTCGTTGTCCGATATGTTTCAAAAACTGACCAAACTCAATAACCCTGAACGTCATAAACACACAACGAAGAACATAAAGAACGAACTTCTGCTGGAGCTTCTGGGGAAAGTTCAGAACGATTTCAGCCGTTCATTCATCGAACTAAAAACATTCAAGCCAGCCAGAGATGCAATCGAAAACCTGTTTGAATCGTGTACCAAATACTCAGAATATCTTGCCGAACAAGCAGATGATGCAGCTGTGAGTCCAGACGATGACGAACAAGATCTCCACACTACACTGAACACTGTCTGTGTTTTACCGAAAGTGGACGAATTATCTCTGGTGTACAAAAAACATGACTTGGAACTTGTCAATGAGATTGAGGACAACTTGCATGTGAATGAGTTCTACGAGCCATTGTGTTTGGATGAACTCGTTCCAAGAAAGAGGCATTTGCGGTTCTCATTCTTGAGGCGCCTTAGACAGAAGGGTCTGCAAACCGATTCAGTTTTATTTGGACAAAACTATGGTGGCTCCAAGGGAACTACCTACTTCATATGGAAGGAAGATCGGAGTGACCAATCTGCAACCGATACGCTACGAGCGAATACTATATCTGAAATAAAAGACAATTTGCCAAAATATTTTTCTAAATCATACAAATCAAAATGTAAACATCTCATGGAATTGGTTATGTTTGATAGAATAACGCCGGGTGAATTTAGATTTATATACAAAGAGCTCACCGGTGATTGTACTGTGTCTACAGATAAGGTAGCAAAAGATGTAGATGAAAGGTTCAAACTTATATATAAGCAAGGCAAATGTTCTATTCTGAAGGACCTCAGAATAAACAATGGGCGTACGCCAAAATTTGACAAGTTTTGGTCAATATGTGAAACCATAATCGAGGAACTTAGTGCTGTAGATGAACGCCGTCATGGTCAGGTCTCGGATGATGGCAATGTAGTAACTCATATGGGTGTGGCAATTTCAGCGCCAAATTTGTATGAAAAATGTAAATCCAAAGCTCTGAGTAACGACTTATTACAAGACGATATTCCATCCTTTTCATGGTTTAAGTTCCAGTTCTGGCCCAAAGATCCAACTACTCATAGTGCATTAAATTACACAGGCAAATTGAAAGTCAAATATATGATTCAACAAAGACAATTCCGTAAGTCACACCCAGATGACCATTACTGCGCCGCAATCTTTAAGTATGCCAAAAGTCTTGCTGTCACATTTTCGGATCATACCACTTTTATATCGACTGATGACAAGCATAAAATATCCATTGGTGAACCAGGGTACCCCCTTGCCGCTCAAGAGAGGGGGAAAAGGGTATTGGTTTCATTAAATCAAACATTTGAAGTTGGCGATCATGATTTTTCAAAAGTCGCGCTGACTCCAACTGTGATCCTTTTGAATAAAATACCGGTAGATGTGGATGGGTCATGGTATAGGGGTTCTCCACATATCATCCTCAAGACGACTGCACTGTGTTCATCTACGGCTTTGAGAAATGCTACCGAAATTGCAAAAATTCTGATTAAGAAACACAATGGGAAGCAAAATGTGCCTCCTATTTTGGTTCTGTACACAGATGGTGACCCAGAGCATAGGACCAACTTCTTGAGTGTCAAAATTGCTGCAATTGCTTTACAGAAATACTTAGATTTAGATTTAATTGTGTTGGCCAGAACAGCTCCTGGTCATTCCTATTGCAATCCGGCCGAGAGGGTTAATTGTATTTTGAACTTGGGTTTGTACAATATCGGTGTTATGCGAAGTAAGTCCGATCCAGAATTTGAAAAGGAAATCTCACGTGCTAATGGCACAGATGATATTAGGGGTCTGGCTGATAAAAGCAAGCAATTCAAAGAAAATTTTCAGAAATCATGCGATCCATGTATTCAACTAATTTCAAATAACTTTAAGTCTTTGAAATTGAAAGACGAGCAATTTATTGTCGATTCACCTGCTGACCAGTCTGATATTGATAAGTTGTTTGCGTCAATTGGTCTTGACAATGATTTAGAACCCATGGATAATATGCAGGATTTGAAGAATCGACCCAAACTCAATTCTTACCTCAAACACTGCTGTAAAGAACGGACCTATCATTTCTCAAGTAAGAAATGTGGTGATAAATCATGCACTACATGTAAACCAGTGAGGCTTCCCAATGATGTATTTGAAAGGTTGCATAATTTACCTGATCCTGTGCCATCAGAAATCGATGCAAGTCATTACATGTCATTTGGTGACTCGTATGGCAAAGATACATCTGAGAAATACAAGCCATCAAATGTCACTTCCACAAAAGGGCACTGCATTCCATTTAATCCACTCAAGCAACATGCTACCAACACAAAGTTGACAGTATGTTGCTCTGAATGTGATAAATTGAGAGTAGTGTATTCAAAATTTGTAATTGACAAGCACGATGTGAAACATTTCAAGTATGTCATGGGAAATGTCATGTTTACATGCGGGGCTACTTTAAATGAGTTCCCTGCTGAAGGAAGAAGCGAATCAATGGAGAAATTATTTGTCAGAAAGAATCTTACATGTTTAACCCCAGTAGAGGTTCTATATTACACTAGTGGATTGTATCCCGCATGCTGTATCCATTGTGGGACTAAGCGGAAATTAAAAACACAAGACGGCCATTATCCCATTTGCAGTGGTTGTTCATCTCGAGGGAAACAACCTGTACATAAACAAAAACGCAAGCACGATAAATTCCAGTTGTGAACTTGTGATGTTTTTATGCACATATGTTCCCGCTCTAGATGAACAATCATGCAGGGTACACTTGATTAGTTCAATGCACTTTCACGTCTTTGTCTTTGAATTAATAATGTAATATTGAAATGTATACATATAAATATTGAAATGTAAGCAAGATCCTAGTCATCCTACATAGGTATTGTAACCAGTATTATATTAAACTTTTAAAATATGCTGATATACGATGATCAAATACTATCATATATAATTTGTATTGTGGTTCCTTTCATACAGTTTCCGGCAGCCCCTCTGGTAACAACTGGAGTCAGTATGGGCTATAACCAAGCTAAACTCTCTCTGAGGGGTTGCTGGTCTCTGTATGAAAGTAACTACCGGTATAATTGAATGAATGAATTAACTTTATTGTGGAATGTGCCTATATATAGCATCTTTATAGTATCAGCATAAAATATACATAGTTATAATACCAGTTACAATACCTACGCAAGACCTAATAATAGTCTCCTTTGTGTTTTCGGAGTTTAATGTTTTAACGTTTCAATAAATACATGTTGCAAATTATAAGTTATATTTTATGAACTGTTCAGTATTTAATATTAAGTTGAGTATTGATTAATTAAAAATAATTTATACTCCAGATTGTATCTTTCCCATCACTCCATGAGGGATGACAGAATATATTGGCACTTTATTAAACTCACACACTAGTACTCTAATGTGCATGTTTTAGTATTAACGAAAGGCGAGGTAGTGACGATGTTCAGTTAATTGTGTTATTGTTAAAAGTGCAAACACACTGTTGGCAACATATAAATATGTTGTGTACCTCATGTAATATTAATCTTGGATTGTGATTGGTCAATTTATACATGCAATCATGCATATTATTTTTATATCAAATTAAATGTCAGACCGACACCAAAACTGGATGTTTAATACAAACACACATTGGACAATTATTCCATGTCTACTGTGTAGTTGTAAACATCCGGTTTCGGTGGTAGATAATTATTTACTTGTCCACCATGTGGTTGTAAACATCCAGCAGTACCATCCACAGACCACCGACTGCCTCGCCTAGGTAGACAGTTCACTAAACCCACCAAACACAATTATTAACTAGTTGGGGTGTCCATATAATTTAATATGTCTCGAAGGTATGACATAAATAAAAAAAACATTCGGTACACAAAATTGTCACAAATACGTTATTCATTTGGGGGACTGGATACATGGGCTCCACCATTGATTGGATATTAACTCCATGAGGGGAATATAAACCCATGTATCTCGTCTGCGAAATGAATAACTTATAGTATACTGATACATCATGACGTACGACATCACATGGTACAAATCTGTGGTCCACTGGTAGACAATGACTGGTTCTGCACTAGCTGCAAATTAAAAGCATTGCAAGTTTAATACAGTTCTGTTCTTTACTTCCACATTATACATAACCATGAAAGGAAGGCTTATTAGGCAATATATAGGTGTTTAATGGAATACAATGCATCTGATAGTACTCAATACAATGCAGCGTATTCTCCATGTGAAAATAATTAATAATTAATATTTACCTCATTCCGCATTTTGTTCTGAGATCTTAGAATAACGCTAAACTGAAGATTAATTAACCGTGGCCTTAACAATATACATGTAATAGTAACAATATGATACATAATTTACAATTATAAAAGGACATGGTGATAAAATTGGTGTGTTTTCTTTGTAATATGATGAAGCATAATTAGATTTTGTTCACATTAGTCATTTTTATTAATAAAAACCGAAACCGAAACCGAGACTCAACTCTTTTTCCACAACCGAAACCGAAACCGAGACAAATTTTCACAACCGCTCATCTCTAAAATCGACATAATAATTGGCTTTGAATTTTTTTTGAAAAGTTCGCGCGTGTGTGATATTAATTGTTTGCGTTCTATATGCTCGCATTTGGGGAATATAAGTGCATAAAAACTGGAAGTTTTATATTGCGTGTGTTCGTTTCAGTCTTTATTTGTAAATTCCTGCGACAATTTTGCGCGGCACCTCCATTCGGAGCATATAGTTATGTTGAATCATAATATTTACTTATGGTATGTATACTGGTATAAATTACTAATGTTGGTGCTTCCAAATCTAAGTAGTATATAACACATATAACATATTTTGGTATAATTATTACAATAATCGGAATCGGCCGATTGTGATCTCAAATAATCGGCAATCGGAGCAAGGCACTTTTTTAGTGATGGGCGGTTAACCGAGAAAACAACTCGGTTTCGGTTTTTGACAATAAACCGAAAACCGACCGACGCGATTCTGCTCAAACCGACAGTACGGTTTTATTATATATGTTTATTTTTCACTTCAATCTACTTATTATACCTCCCCAGGTACTTATTAGTTGATATTGTTATCAAATTATCGGCCTCTCTGATCAATATTATATCGGAATGTGTCCATTTCGTCTCAGATATGTGTTGTTATAATATCGTAGGCGACTGTTTTTGTTCTTTTTCAAAACATGGCCGAACAAAATAACGAACAGGGTTCAACAAAAAGCACTGTTTGGAGTTATTTACGTGTCTAACTGGAGACGACTCCAAAAAATGTCGCTGCTTAATATGTCATAAAAACTTTGTATCAGAGCATGTAAATACCAGCAACCTGGCCAGACAGTCGAAATCTAAACCAAGTAAATGGTATGAACACTTTGATCGTCTGGACATTCCGATGTGACATAATCTGGGCAAACCATGTGCAGCTTGTAAACTATGTCGCAACATCAAAGCGATCACACCGCAGTCATTGAATGTGGGTCAATCATGCACGTGTCAATTGTTACACAGTCAGGTCAAGGACGCCCACTGTTTGTGAATTTGCTGTTTGCGGTTGAATTTTCAGATACTATAATGCATATAATATGATAATTATGTTTTAAACATGTCAGAAAGGGATGAACATTGAACAGTGAAGATGGGGGTGTTTATTTTTTTAAATACCAAATTATATCATCTTTATGATCTTATCGCATTGGATTCATTTTGCGTCGGCATTTTGTCCCGTTGTTTACGGGTGATCGCAGTTCCTTCCTCAAATATTCAACGTTATTGGGACATTATTGACTCTAATTACGGTTACTTTGAAAGTATATACTCAAATTGTATGTATTTCAGTATAATTTCACTATCAGATATCTAGTAAAAAAAACTGAAAACCGAACCGAAACCGAGGTTTTTTCTCCCAAAAAAAACGAAACCGAACGTAAAAAATCAAAACCGCCCATCTCTACTCTTTTTAATAATCGGCTCATCACTAGCAATAAACATCTGAAAACGCACGTGACAAGCATGGTGTTTTACAAATGGAAAACCTGCACACACAATTCATTATTGTCACATGGGTGTTCCCCAGGAATTCCCACAAGTCGCGACCTCTTCAAACATTAGGCAAATGGATCCTATTGCAAATGACAATGGGGTATCATTGTCTATTGTACCTGTACTGTTTATCTTGGGGAGTCTGCGACACATTTAAATATTGTCAATATAAGTTGACACAGCCGTGATAATGGGGTGGGGTCTTGGAAGTTATTCATAGGTCGCAAGACGCAGCATCACATATATGCCAACTCAGCAGAGTCAGAGATGATATAAAATGGAAGGCAAATTACAACTTAATGATTTGATTCGAAAACTCCATGGACTTTTACTTTGGTCCGCCATCATGAACTGCGCAAAATACGGATCAGGGAACGGACTTTACCGAGCACCATTACCTATAAATATTTTGTAATATACCACATTCAATTATTATTTAATGTCAGTTTATTTGGCTGCATATCATAATACATGTACATTATACATGTGGTTAAATAAAACCAAAACCGAAAACTCGACTCTTCTATTAAAACCGAAATGATATATTTCAAAACCTCACATCTCTATGTAGATCCTAGTCTTTTTAGCCGAAGAAAAATTCTGGCGTAGTCAATTTCTTAGCCTTGGCAAATTTCTGCTAATTACTCTAGTGATCCGAATAATAGTAGGGGTCGGAATAATAGTAGGGGGTGGAAAATTTGCCAAATTTTAATAATAGTAGGGGTCGGAATAATAGTAGGGGGTGGAAATGTCAATGAAAAAGGAGATCATTGAAGAACACTGATTTAATTATCAAACAAAAACTTATAATAAACACTCCTCGACCCAGCACGGACAACGTCTGGTTCTTGCAGAACCTTTTCAATGTCATTGATTTGAACGGAGAACACTGCGTCAACACTTTTATACGAATTTTCAGTTCCAGCACAAGGCTCGAAAAATCTAACACTCAGGGGATCCTGAGCGGTAACTACTCAATTGTGTTCTAATTAAAGAAACTTTCAAACGTGAGCCCCAGACGTTGATTAACTTCTTAGTTAATAACGCGTCAATTGTAAAAAAAAACACAGACACTGAACGATAAACAATACCCGCAGAGGGGGGTCTGTCTATTGCAATAGGGTCGCACAAATTGCAAAATAGCGACACGTGCGAGGATGGAGTTACTTCCCATGGATCAAATCATTGATTATATTGCGATGCCAGACGGTTGCGCGAATTCTTTAAACGTATTCCGTTTCATGCATGCCATTTGATTAAAAACTACGAATAATGCGATCATTCATGGAGTATGGGTGATCAAAATTAAATAATCGTAGGGGCTTGAATAAGAATCGTAGGGGGTGGATTTTTTCTCCAAAATTAACAATCGTACGGGTACGGTTATTCGGATCACTAGAGTAACAGGGCTGGTAGTACGGCCTGGTACTTAATTTAATTGGTAGCTGAATTTTCACATTTCCAGGGCTGGCGATCTAGAAAATCCAGGAGGGCTATTAATAGCCCTCCTAGATATGCCTAGGAGGGCTATAGCCCTCCTCAACTTTTAAAGTTATGATTTATTTTATCTGAGTTACTACTGCCGTTAGTTTGTCTATTTTTGATGGTGAATAACTCCATTTAAATTAATTTTCTTCATGTGGAAACAAAGTGTCCACAGAGTTGTGAATGTCAAAATCCCCCACAGTAATTATGGTATGGTGAATATATAACTATGTTTTATATGTTCTGATAATCTATATGAACCAGAAACAAAATGTAAGAGTGTTTGTACTCACAACAATTTGTCAGTCAGGGTCCAACCCATGCAACGGAATTGGGTGAGTTTGTCCACATTAAAAGCATTCTCCATGAAAGTGTAATTTTACGTAAAATACACAATCAAGAACAATATTAAATCCAGTATATTAATAATATTTGCACTTGAATATTGACTGCTTTTTCTCTCAAAGTAATCCATATTCCATTGTTGATCGCAGACAGCTGCTTGCAGCGGTCAAGTCGCTATCTATAGATTTACTGGGTGTTTGCAATTGGGGACATAGAAAATAGTTTCTGAACTTTAATAATTGAATAACAGTGTAATCTAGAATACGTGGATACATTTAGCTAATTATATTAAAATATTGTCAATCGAAGCGATAAAAGACGGCTGCAAGCTAAATACAATTTTCACTGATAGGAACCGGAAACGGAACGAACGGTTGAACTTAATTGGGACAGTGACATTTGGTTCTCACTATCCACAAACATGTGTCATTTTATCCAGTGAAATATATTGTAAGCTCAATCTTATGAAGAGAAATTATTTATTTTGGTCATAAAATGTGTGAGAATCGATCAAAAGATCAGATTTACGAAACAGTTCGTTCCAGAATTTACTGATCCCGCTATAACTCCCATTTGACAATACCGTCAGGTCACGCATGCGCACAGTCCCCACACTGTACAATATAATTACGATTTCGATGCAGTATTTTACTCATTAAACACAATAAAATAACTAAATAATAAAGCCCGCCTTGGAAAATTCTAGGCGGGCAGCCCGCCAGCCCGCCTTGAGATTTCCAGGCCTGCATTTCCCAGACAGACCTGATAATGTCAGGTACTTTCCTGCACCTATCAGTAGTCTAACCAGCTTTGCCATTGTTTTTGGCTTATAGTGACCTAATGACCCAACTTACACTACTTACCAGAGTTATCAAAGTGCTGTGGATTTCAGATTATGACTAATAATATGAGAACATCTGTACCGGTAACTGTAATGATATTGCAGTGCAGGAACCTTTCAGTTATAGATGTACTGGTCCACGGCTGAGTAACTTTATAACTCTGTGGTGACTCCAGTAGTGTTCTTTAAGGTGCACACACTGAGGCGTGTACATGCAGCTATGCTCTAATTAATCGACCCTCCTTAATGATGTTGACATGCAGTACGACCGCGGTTGACATGCGGTATGACCACGGTGTAATACCAGGGTTTCCGCTACTACGGCAGGCCGGCCTTCCAGCGGCCGCATTCCCCTCCCCAACCTTGACTTAATATTGGTCACAAACTAGCCACAGACCTAGCTCAGTCAGCTTTTTACACAGGATGAACGATCACCGACGCTGACGATTAACAGATTGCAAAGAATCCTACACTTGGTGCCTGAATAAGACATGATCAGTAGTGCGGACCTGCACATGCACAGTTGTCTACACAATCATGGGTAATGCTTTGTCGGGCGAATATTTAGTAGTAATCAGCCTCTCTGTCAGATTTCTGTCAATAAGTTTCTAACCCACTATTTCCGCTCAAAATGTGCAATATACATCGTATGTCATTGGGGTGGGGGGTTCTGAGCTACAACAATGAACACAGGTGAGTTTTGGCAGTCGCTGCGACGAACAGTACATAACTTTTCGAATGAGACTTTTCAGCCTGATAAACTTGGTATCTGATCGAGTTCTGATTTTACCCTGACCAGGTTGTGATCCCCGATCCGCTAGCACAAGAGACCAGTATGCTACCTCTCGGCTGCCGACTTCCAAATCCCTGAACTTAACTTAAGACAGTGAAGTCGAGATCAGGTTGAAAAATGGTGGAAAAGTAGATAGACATGACTCATACAAATTTCATTGAAAAAATGTGAAGTTTCCTGAAGAAAATCAGTCTAGTCACACTTACAACAACTTTCAAGAAAAAATAATATGACTCAGAAACGAAGATTAGTCAGCAAGAAACTCTTCTCCATTCAAAAATGGAAATTCCAATCCTCGCCGCTCATGAAAAACATGGCCATAAATAATGGGTAAAAAGAAATAGCTGTTTTATAAAAATACTGTGGTTAGGTACTCCTATTTAAAACAAATATCATCAAATATCTTAAGTAGAAAGATAACCGCTAATATTCACAACGCCGCACTGAGACAATACCTTATAAAATGCCCCATTTGGGCACTGAACTTCTAAACCCAACTCCTCCATTTTGTTTTACAAGTTCTTCGGAATAAAAGCGCCAGTTTCGCATTTTTTTAATTTAATATAATTTTTTTTAATTTGTTAGAAATAGCATATAATTTAATTAAAAATACTTTGAATTGTAAATGATTACTTAAAAGTGTACTATATAATTAATTTTTTATTCGAAACTAAATATAACTACAAATGCAAAATGGCGTCGAGTGTCAAATTTTTCAGGAAGAGGATAGAAATGTCGCAATAGAATTGGAATTAATGGCACAAAAGCGTGAGAGGGGATCACGATGAGTTCAGGAAGTGAAGAAGAGTTTTTTGACGTGTCAGAAAATGCGACAATCTCTCAACAAAACCAGTGCGTTTCCTCATTTTCAAATGTGCAACATCAGTTTTTGCTAAATTTGTGAAATTGTTCTGCTACTGCACTCAGGGATGTGGCTAGTGGGGGGGGGGGGGTGTCTCACCCCCCCCCCCCCCCCCAGCAGAGAGCTATATTTTCAATAGTTGGAAATTTCACACCAACAATAGGTTGAAAATGTTCTTGTAGTTTGATTATAAAACAATTTATTGGGGGAATTTATTGTTTTTCGACCAATATTTGCATATGTTCCTATTTTTGGTCAAAAATTTTGACAGAAATGGTCATCAGTTGGAAATTTTCCAACCTTAGGGGGGTGACAGGTTGGAAATTTCCAACACTTGGAAAGCTTGTGTCCTGGTCTCTCCCCCGTGGCCAGTCAAAAACTTCTAGTTAATTTAAGAAAACAATATTGTCATACAATTGGTCAACATTGTCATTGGAATTGTCATCAGTTGGAAAATTTCCAACCTAAGTGGGGGTGTAGGGTTTGAAATTTCGAACAGTAGGAAGGCTTGAGGCTAGTCTAGATGTTAGGATTTTGCGATTTTCTTGTTCAGATTTAAAAATTTTCGCACACCGGGCCGAACCATGGTCGGCCCGGTGTGTCATTGCCCCATTCACATGGCCAATACAAAACTGCTAATTAGTTTAGCAAAACAATATTTTACTACATTTGGTCAAACTTGTAGACATAAATGGTCATCAGTTGAAGAATTTTCCAACCTGAGGGGGAGTATGAGGTTTGAAATTTCCAACACTAGGAAAGCTTCAGTTGAGGCCAGTCTTGATGCTAGGATTTGCGATTTTCTTGTATAGTTTTCAAAATTTTCTCACACCAGGCCGAACAACCATGGTCGGCCCGGTGTTTCCTGGTCTGTTGTCGGTAGCTGTGTGCATTTGTCTGGAATTAGATCACTAGTTGTTTTTTTGGGGGCCACTTTTCAGGTTAAAATATCTTAATGTTCTCATACTGGGAAAATAGAAGCATGGCTTATGAATATATAGGAAATTATGCCTGAGCATGAGGTACAAGGGGGGGGGGGGGGGTGCAAATGAAATATGCAAAAAAAGTTGTGTTGGTACGATTCCGACTCAAGGGGGGGGGGGGGTGCAAATGGAATTATGCAAAAAAGTTGTGTCGGTGTGATTCCGACTCAAGGGGGGGGGGGGTGCAGTTGGAAATTCCCAAGATGGACACCCCCCAGCGGAGACCCTCTAGCCACATCCCTGACTGCACTGCTAGTGATACTGATAGTCCAAGTCTTCTCGTACTAAAATCAGCTAAGATATTTTGATGGCGAGATGCTGGCATTTAGTCCGAGTTCCAGGCCCATGCATTCCTATGACACGACTTAAGCGTTAGTGACCCGCTCAAATAAAACCACAATTATATGAAATAAAATATCACAATTGCGACAATAAACGGATATTTTCCGCAGAAGACATGCTATTTGATCTGAAACCCACTCAGTTGTGAATTGAAAGCGGTAATTTAATGTGAAAAGAGACATTTGCCGCAGTGTTTACATAAGTATGCGAACTCAGTTGACCTTGCGAACTGCGTTCGGTACCGGTAACTTCGGGATTATATTCTGTAGTTTTCGATCAACCACGCACGATGAATTCTCCATTGTAATCGTAATTATACGTGTCAATAAATAAATAAATACATAGATTAAGTAAATATTGAAGATATAAATGTAATACATTAAATAAATTACTGGAATTACAACCATCTCACAGTTTAAAACAGTGTAAACACAACGAGCATTAGAATAATATGAGGGCTGCCATTTTGTTTGTAGAAATTCGTCTCGGTCAAAACAAACTCCGGACTATGCCGAAGTTATTCGTAACACTACGGCTTCCAGTTAAAACGTAAACAAAATATAAAAACAGCGATGTCGGTGACAATCAACCGGAATATTCTATGCGTAATTTAACATGAAAGTTAGATTATTATACACCATTATGACCACAAGATGTCACTCTTTCTGATGTATATAGCATCATGTACTCTTGTGTGCCAAATAATAGTACAGGGCGGAATAATAGTACAGGGCGGAAAATGGGGGCAAAATTAATAATAGTACAGGGCGGAATAATAGTACAGGGCGGAAAATGGGGACAAAATTAATAATAGTACAGGGCAGAATAATAGTACAGGGTTATAACGCCGGGGTTTTCCCCTGAGTATTGTCACACTCGTACTGAGATTTCTAGTGCACTATTATCTCTATCATTTCATTCAAATAAATTTTTCGTATTACTAATATGAATTTGGATATTTCATGTCATAGTCATTTCAATGTCCAAGTATGATCCTACAGTGAATAAATTGAACTATCATACACTAATTTCAGCGTCAATCTGACATTGTAATTTGTTGGGTTTTCAATTGTCAATATCAAGTCATTTTATTGCACAACTGATACCTAGTTTAGCCGTGTGTAATATCACCATTGCAGAGTTGTGAGTTTTGTTGAAGTTTGGGACTCCATGCACACTGCCCAGTTTGTTATTTCTGCTCACGACTGTACATATACAGAGTGCGCGACAGTCTGCGACTGCAGACCACGTGGGAATTAAGACACCGGGAAGAGAGGTGTTTTAAATTGTAAAATCACCAAAGCGGTAATTGGGTCATGGAGGCAACTTTTAACACACTGTGTCTTTTTATTGGAATTAGAAAAAGTCATGCGTTACTAATTTGAATTCTGTGCCGTTCAAACACTGCTATCATTTTAGTAATTCCAATGTTAAACACAAATTATTAACTGCACCCGCACGGAGCCCCGAACCAGTGACGCCATGCTTTATATCATCACTAAAAGCAGAAAATTCCATTGCGTCATTAGGATAACTGGTTAGCGACTGTTGCGAACCACGTGGTTCCTGTCATAGTACATTCAACAATCATTATAGATAGACAAGACGCTAGCTCTAGGAATCAGGGAGCTAAATGTGTTCTAGAGTCGGGGAGCGAGTACACCGTGGAATGCTAAAGGTGAAGGTAACTGAAGAATGACCTTCACCTGATACATGCGACACGTTATTAAAGGATGACATCGCGTTTATTTGATTTGTACATAATATCTAAATAATTTAATTTAATTTAAATTTATTTAACTAGCTGCTGTAGTCCTGGGTTTTTCCAGATCAAATTTGGCTGTGAGATAGCCCTGTCGTAGACTTGGGGATTTATTTTAAAAAGTAAACACATGACCTATGATTTTTCTTGCATTTTCGCGATCAACTTGTGTCAATCTAGCTGGGTAAACATCACTGGTATGGCCTGCAGGCTTCAATTCAGTGAATTTGGCCGAAACGTTAACACTGTCACCTATGGGAAACCATTTAGTTCAGTGATTCCTCTATGCCTTCACTACGCTAAGGCGTAATGTTCTCAGCATGTCGGGAGCGTAACGTTACGGAGTAGTGAGCGGAGTAGACTGAGCCAGCGACGCGACTACAATCATTACCTAGTCACCAGAGATATGTGGGCTAAACAAAAGTAGACTCGTCCGCTGTTTTGTTGCCAGTCGGAACATGATGCAAGCGTTTTTCCACGTGTCCAAATATTTACAACCGGCCGACTGTCCCGCGAATATACACATTTGATGGAAAGAAAAAACGATAAACTGATTAGTTTGCCGAGTTCTTCGTGGACAGATCCATTGATTTTTAATAATCGTACAGGTGCGAATAAGGATCGTACAGGGCGGATTTTTTATTGAAAATTAATAATCGTACATGTACGATTATTTGGCACACGAGAGTATTGATTTGTTAGGTAAATCGAATAAAATACACCACAAATTCCCGCCACAGATCCTGGGCGTAAGTCGTGTCATAGGAATGCATGGGCCTGGAACTCGGACTAAATGCCAGCATCTCGCCATCAAAATATCTTAGCTGGTTTTACTACGAGAAGACTTGGACTATGCTAGTGAGTAGTGCCACTCGTCCACTGACGCTAATGCAGCCCTCATAATTGGCTACGGCAATCGGCAATGCCGAAGCCATTTGCTGAAGCAAACTGGGCCACGATAAAGGGTTGCCGTAGCAGATTGCCGAAGCCAAACAATCTGAATTAAAAGGGCTGCTAATGGGGTCCTTGTCGTAACGTTTTATACATAGATGCACATTGCACACCGTGTGTATTCCTATATACATACCGGTAAATGCACACCAGTCGCATAATATCATGTGACAGTAGTCATTGTCGTAGTGTTTTCTACATAATTTCATAAATCATTAATTTAATGTACACGTGTTGATCATATCATGACATGACGATATGTGTAAGTTTGTGTTCTTCTGTTCTTCGATCAAGCAAGAATGCAGTTCTTTCGGCCCCTGTTTAATACTAAGATCAATATGTGACCAATGATAAATTTTATCCTTGTGCTAAAAGAAATTTACACCTTTTGATCAGAACTTCTGAAGAGAAATAGTTTCGAATTGAAGCAGGCGACAATTATTTATGCCAACATTTCAATGTTGCACCGACTGAGACTGGTGTGCATTTATAAAACATTACGACAATGATGTTGTCATTGTCATAACATTTTATACAAAAATGCACACCAGTCTCAGTCTGCGCGAGATTGAAATGTTGTCTTAAATAATTGTCATCTGCTTCAATTCAAAACTATTTTCTTCAGAAATTCTGATAAAGGAATAAATTTCTTTTAGCACAAGGACGAAACTGGGATAAAATTTATTATTGGTCACATATTGATCTTAGTATTACACAGGGACCGAAAGAACTGCATGGTAATATGGTTGTTTGATTGATGAACAGAATAACATGAACTTACAAATATGATCAACATGTGCATAATTTATGTAGAAAACACTACGACAATGACCCCTGCCATGTGACATTAAGCGAGACTGGTGTGCAACGACCCCATCAGCTGCACTGACAACACTATCCCAGTACCAGGTCGGCCACACATGCAAAATGATTTAGTTAGTCGACTTTTAATAAATATGATTACGTATGGCCGACACGTATGCATGTTGCATATTTAGATAACTGAAGCCGATAAATGTATGTTTCATGGGACTCGGGAGTGCCTAGCCCTAGATATCTGTCCCAGTGACCAGTTTGCCTTTTATGGGACTGCGAGAAAGCGTATTAATTTTTTTCTGAGTGCGCTTTGAATATTTCAATGTCTGCAGTGTTGACCGTGTCGTCGTAAAGTTTACTCCAGTCCAGGATGGTGCTCAGGAAGAAAGAATACTTGAACTGGTCTGAGTTTGGTTGGAATGACTGTTCATCGTTAGTCTCAGACCGTTCTACGATGTTGGTATAAAGTCCTCGAATTTCTTTGCCTTGATGTTCCTTTTCGATCGATTTGTTTGTTGCAGGTAGTTATATTGCGGGGACCGACCCCTGAACCACTTTGTATATACATATGTAATAGGGCCAGGCGTTTGTTTCTTCAACACTCTTCTAGAGGTGGAAGTTCCAGTTTTTTTTAGCATTCTGGTGACGCAGCCCTTATCTCTTGACATGTAGTTTCTGGTGATGAACCATGCTGATTTTCTTTGCACCTTTTCCAGGAGCGATGATTTGGCCGTGGTAGGCTAAATTCGACAGACGATAAATGAATCAGAGATCGGGGCATTTCCTGTATGGTTACTACTCATTAATTGGATGCGCAAAGTTTCAGATTTTGCCTAGAATCTAAGGTCATCACTTAGACTTTCGCAAAATTTTCTACACGCAGAACAGTTTAAAAACAATGTTCTTTGGTATTGAAGTACCACAGTACTCTATATTTCCATGGGCAGACTGGCAGACCACAGAAAATGCTACAGTTTAAAAATTTATATGACCATCTGGGATTGCCTCATTTATATCATACTAGCAGGTTAGCCCGCCACTGGCGTGGTTCGTCTCATGGCTTTGTTCGAAAAAGCAATTGCAACAGCTTCCGAGATACGTATGCTGTACCTAGGTGTAAAATTTCATCGAAATCCGCCAGTTTTACCCGATTTGACCTTGAATTGATCATTTTCAAGGTCAGGTCAGGGTCACAATTCAACCCGTCCATGACACTTCCCGTACGTAGCAAGTTTGAGCTCAATCGGTTCGAGTCTATAAAGGACACACATTCACCACGGCAATCGGCATTGCCGTGACAATCGCCGTAGGCTTCAATATTCGCCACAGCAATTGACTGCCGTGGGCCACGGACTGCCATAACAGTTGATAACATGTTCACATTTGGCGGATCGGTCAATGCGGTCAGTCAAAAAACATAACGCGCACGCTATAACTACGGTATCACTAACGTACGCGGCATCGGAAGGGTCAGGTTAACTTCTGCCTGGATCCACGTGGCGTGACGTGTATTTACCTCGAAAGTGTTAAAATTGCGCGACCGCGACACACACAATGGCCCGATAATGGGCACGCACTCCCTGGAATTTCCCAGAAGATATTCATGGGGAGGTCAAGTGACCAATTTTGAAATTTGCTGGTCGCATTCGTCTGTAGGTCTGAGGAATTCTCAGCTAGATATTGTTACCAACATGACATATTTAAATTAAACCCACCGTGCACCCCCATCACCAACGCGACGTAATTTTGGTACCATGTGTTGCGTTCTAAAAATAAGTCGATTGCAGTGGATTCGTAGAGATGACGAAATATGAGTGTGGCAGAGAATATTGTTTGATCGAAAGCATTTGAATTAATACGTCACAAGACTCGCCTTGATGCTGGCTAATAGATATTTGTCCCTGCTAGGTGTTGGGAATGTGAATTAAAATTGCCGTGGGGGTATAATTTTGCCACGGCAATACACAAAATCTCCCCCGTTCCTAGAAGCGAGTTCCAGATAACGTAAACAAAACCGTATGCGAAAGCCGAAGGGAATAAAGAGCGTTAACCGGTTAACGAACCCAAATATGGAAGATGTTTATCAACGACACTGCGGATAGGAACGCTCTTTAACTATCAACACTATTAACCCCGAAGTGCCGTTTTTATGTTTACCCATACCATAGTATGGTAAACATAGTGTCGTCGTCCCGATTGACCACTCGTCGTTAGTCAGTCTGTCTGTCTGTCTGTAGACACTTTACGCATGGTGCGATTACTCGAACATTTTATATCTGATCGGAACCAAATTTTTTATATCAATTTTTCAGCATAAAAGACAGATCGAGTTCGAATATGGGTTTGATCCGACTATTTTTAACTGAGTTATGGCCCTTTTTCGAAAAAAAATATTCACTCTTAAAAAAAAAAAATTAAAAAAACTAACACTATTATAACTCCGCCAAGGGTACCCCGAGTCAGCACACAAAATTTGGTTTAAATCGGTCCAAAATATTGTCATGTACTGATGAATTTGTTTGGAGCCATATTCAGCAATTCCATCCCATGCCTTTGGACTACTTAGCTATTAATATGGCTATATTATTTTCTGATGTCTCTTATGCCAATGTGCAGATGAAAGCTATGGTATCTAATTTTTTTTAAAGTTTCAACAATACACAGCACATGCTGTTTAATAAAGGGTTTTGTAGGTTAAGTTACCAAAATGGGCTTTAGAACATTGCTAAAATCATTTAGCTAATCTTGAGATTCAAGTGTCTTTATGCAACTGGGGTTCAGTTATTTGATCAATTTAAATTTAAAGAGAAATCCATAACTTCTGATTTTATATGTATATCCTTTCTGGAATTTTCTAAACTAACTGCCAATTGGGAAAATTAATGAGACATGGGTCAGATTTTAGAACACTGTTGATTGCCTGTTGATAAATGAAACAAAGTGATATGTTTTTAATCACTTCATGTCATCTGCCATGTAGAGAATGATTTGTTTGTTATCACAAGAGTCAGCCAGTCAGCCACTTTCAATGCAAAGGCTATTTAGGCATCTGTTATCAGACCCAACACATCACAACCTAACATGTAACTACCAGAGAAAGCTCCACAACTGAGATCTCTAAGGATATTTTGCAGAGAACACTTGATCACTCTTGCTTGGATATTCTTGATTCTACTTCTTGTCTTGCTTGGATATTCTTGATCCTCTTGCTTGGATATTCTTGATTCTACATGTTAATACATGTGTGCAGATTCTTGTCATGCTTGGATAATCTTGATCCTACCTGTTCATACATATGCGAAGATTCTTGTCTTGCTTGGATGTTCTTGATCCTCTTGCTTGGATAATCTTGATTCTATATGTTTAATAATACCTGTGTGCAGATTCTTTTCTTGCTTGGATAATCTTGATTCTATCTGTTCATACCTGTGTGCAGATTCTTTTCTGCAGAATGTTCTTCTTTCTGCTCATCAATACTTAGGATGTATCTTGACAGACTATGGCTTATGGATTTTCGCGTTCAAACTGAAAATACCGGTAGCTGATCACTATCGCCAAGGTATGGGTTAAACATCTGCCGATCGTGATCGGCCTCTCGTTTGTGACTGAGAGTGGAGAATGGGTGCTCTGAGCTTCTCCAAAACGCTGCGACGACCATTCCCGTGGGATTTTACCCTTAGATGGGAAGTTTGGTCTCGATCGGTGCAGCCGTTATACACACATATATATTTATGTATACGTAGTTCTCAAAATATATAGGAGATATAGAAGGTCATGACAGTTCGCCCAAGGCTCTGACTTGGCCTCGGAATTATACGTATATATATATATATATATATATATAGCATTACAGACAATATCAATTTGTTATGAAGACAAGTAATAGTCTACCTATAATATTTATCCATAAATAGCCATTAGGGTGTGCGTCATATTAAATTTAGTACTCATCTGAGAAATTTACTATACCAGTATATTTCTATACTGTATCAATTTGAAGGTGGTGTCCAGAAATCTGTCTCACAAATCCTAGGTTTCTATGTGCCTATTTCAACTAAATTCACATTCCTCATTTAATTTTGAATAAGGTTTATTTTGTTTTTCAAATTTAATAGCGTTAACGAAGAGGAAAAATAAATTGTTTTGTTGCTTTGTCAATTCATTTTCATTGCTGGATCGAGGTTATTCCCTCATGTGCCCAAACTGCGCAGATGTTGAAACTGAAAAATCCGGTTTCAGGGGTGTTGGAAATTAGTGACATCACAACTACTAGTTACGTGCATCGCTTATGAACCGTAAAACAACCTGCGGTCTGTGATTAGTTAGAACCCACATCAAGGTTCAGAGAAACACCTTTGGTACCACTAATTACAACAGCTTTGAGGCGATTATTTTGATTAACACTTTTGTTTTAGATTATTTGAACTTCCTATCGAAATTACAAATTATGTAGGCAGGGTTTCTGATAGGGATTGGGGGTATGGTACCCCTGTAGCCCCTGGGGGAAATTGCAGTCCATCAACAAACTGTGAATATCTATTAGTATTTAGTGTATCAGTCGATAATTTAACTTATTTAAGCCAAGTTGTGAATGTCTACGGTAATATAAGTAGATACAGTTAAGGAATCGTAATTGTGTTTTAATTTTTTTACAATTTAAAGGGTTATGTAACATAAGGGTGACTTAGGGTGTTGTCATTTGGCACTGCATATAAATATTGATATTGTATCAGGGTTCCCGCTAAGGGTCGGAGGAATGGGTCCGGTAGCTGCTATGGGGGGAAACCAGTAAATAATTAAATATATGAAGACCCATTTATCTGTAATTTCGCCATTTTCCATACCGGCCGGTGTATATATAAGTCGCAACTTTCTAACCTAATTTCCCTTATTAAAAACTTCCTGCGACTTATGGATCGTTATGTCATCAGGGGCATTTTTCATCAGGATTTTGAGAAACAGACGGCGAACACAGGTACATGTAAGCAACAAGACAAAATGCCGGCGCAAACTAAATCTAAAAAGATGATAAATCCGATATAAAAAAAAGAAATAAACAAACCCATTCTCACTGTGTCTGTGTGTCTTTATTTTATTCCCTGTCTCACACATTTATATCAAATTATATGTATTAGTATCTGATAATTCAACTGCAAAAGAGCAGCAAAACATTGGGCGTCCTTGACCTGTCTAATAATTGTGGACACGTGCATGATATTCAATGACAGCGGTATAATAGCTTTGATTATCTCGATCTATTATGACACAGTTACTAGTAACTGCACGTGTCTGCAAATTTCTACTGGATGACGTCACATCGGAATGATTATCTAAGCCAGCCCGGGCGGACAATAAGCCAAGTCGCAATTTTATATTACTATAACTGATACGATATTTGTGTGTTTCCTCATGCCTCAAACTATACACATGTTTTATACAATTTGGAATAATGATGAATAAATTAGTCCAAACGCCTCGTCAATATTTACGTCAAGATAATAAATGAGGCAGTTTTTATGATCCACATTCCCATACTCTGAAGTAAATTGAACCAATGATATTTCCTTTGATAGGGGTATTCCCCACCAATCACGTGGTGGAATCCCGTGGAACTATTTGTGGGGTGTCACTATTTATGGTCTGTTCATGCTGTTATTTTTTTATCTGAAGATGGACTGTGTCGATTCCATTTGGTCATTATTAGTGAAAATAAGGCTAGATATCATATATAGCCTGCCGAGACAGACAAGACTGAATAAGTTTTTAATAACGTCATTTATTTGTGTATGAGCGGGATTTCATGGCAAAGGTCGGCAGGGGGAATGGGTCCGGGCGACGGACCCCCAGCCGGCCTGGCGGAAACCCTGATTGTATAGATGTATCGTAAATTTTGTGAAAAATAATAAAGTTAAATTCACTGGTAAAATATTAAAGAGTACAGAAAAATATTCATACCGTCACCGGTAGAGAATTTTTTTTAAATTCACAATATATTTCAATGTCCAACTTCACTACTTTCATGACAACTTGCTATACCATGAACTGTTCCTGATCATCCTTCAGTGGCTAACATCTGGACCTTGTCTACATAATCATACAGGTAGAACAGAACAGTAACGCAATCACGATGTTACCAGGCAGAATCAATGATTGGCTTTAAACTTTTAGCTTCGATATCTTTCAGAATAAGGAAATAATTAGGCCAACAAAACAAGATTGTCTGTTTCCGCTAACGGAATCAACAAATTTGGGTACTGCCATCACATCAGACATGAAGCCAGGCCATGAATTAGCCTAGATGTTTCAAATTAGAAGAAGTCACTACTCCCTTTTTGATTATTAAGGAGAAGTGGACTGTTATAAAGGCCTATAATCCTATTCAGACGCCGACGCAAGAGATGCGACTTCCACTCTTCTGCGTCGACGCTCAATTAGGACAAGCATAATATCACTGAGAATCTCACATGGCGTCATGAGGGCGCGATCCAAGTGATACGGCCAAAGCGTCAATCGTAATAATAATAAGATTTGTTCTAATTGAGCTATTTGATCAGTGTTTACTCAAGTGTTTTTTGGCTTTTTCAATGACGGAGATAGACAAAGTCACCGGATTTGTAATACATCAACATTGCCAAGTTCAATCGAGATCAACTCAACAGAATGGCTACCCGGTACTTCAAATTCAATATATATAGTGGAAATTATAATCACAGTGCAAAAGCATGAAGTATTATATAACATGTATTAAAAACACCCAAATAGAACATGTAATGTGGATGGATATTGGGTCCCTTTTACAAGTAAATGGTATAATTAAATTGGGTTCTTTATTTTTTTATTAGAAGGCATTAAAAGAATATTTCAGAGTTATTGACCCATGTGTTGGACCAAAGAGCCCACATGCCCTTGGGGAAAACTACCATATATACCATATGTGATGACGTATTGCCATTCGAAAACGCAAACCCCCAACGTAGGATGACAGAATTTCCATGAGAACATTTTGACATCATGGATATAGAAATCGCTCACGTTGCCATCTATAAGGACCTTTAGGGAGAAGTAACAGTGGCTGGGGTTCACCCTATGTCACCCTTCTATGATTCAGTAAGTATTATGCAACAGACGAGCCTAACATAAAACCATGATAGTAAGTAGAACACCATTATAATCAGTAAATAAACTTTAAATCTTCTGTTCGGACTTACATGTATGCATACTGGTATATGAGAGAGCGAAGTCACTTCTCCCTGGAACAAAATACGGAGAAGTTGCACATTTTAGTGAAAAGATGTCTCCCAAATCACACTCTAGTCTGGTCACTGCATGAAGCCACGACCTGTTATTCATCTGCAAAGTGGCACACTTCTAATGTCGCATTTGGAGAAAATTACGAGCAATCTAGTGATTGATACAAGGTCAGACCAATTAGTTGACGAAGTCACTAAGGCATGTCGACTACCCCAGTTCTCTAGTCGTTTCAAAACTAGCTCATACGTGTGGTTTTGTCACATTGCATGAAACCTATTGGCTGGAGACTATAATCTATAGCTGAATTCAGTTATGGTAGTTAATTTTTTTCAATTTTCACAGATCTGTCAACGCATGCATGCGACATCAGAAACATACTTTTAGTAATATGCAATGATGTATCATCCATTTTTTTTCTCCAAATTTTGTTTTTACTGATTCGCCATTTAATCAGATAATACAGGTATAACCGTATATTTATGTTATTTATTACTGTATGTTCAATATATTTCTTATCAATTGCAGGTCTGCTTACTTCAGCTCTTCTCACCTTTCCATGGTGAGTGTTGTTATTAAGGATAAAGATGTGTACAGTAACTACAGACTTGATCATCAAGCCTGAGTTTAGTGTGCCTGTCATTTGCAGAATGAGGTCTCCAGAGGGTGAATTTAGTGATGCTATCCCACATAGTGGGCTAGCATCACCAAATTCCCCCTCTGGGGACCTCATTCTGCATGGCCTCATCTGCTATGGGAGACAAAGACTCAGAATGAAGTTCCCAAATGGTGAATATTGTGCTGTACACCCATTGGGAACCTCGATAATGCAATGTGTTGTCTGCCAATTTGGGGATATTGAGAAAGTGAACTAAATAAGAAATAGAATCTATGTGAAGAAGTTTCTGTAGAAATTTGATAATAAAGAAGCTTTCCAGAGAAGATGAGGCCTAAGGAGAATGAGGTCCCCAGAGGGTGAATTTAGTGATGCTAGCCCGCTATGCGGGATAGCATCACTAAATTCACCCTCTGGGGATCTCATTCTGCAAATGACAGGCACACTAAACTCAGGCGGGGATCTCATTCTGCAAATGACAGGCACACTAAACTCAGGCTTGTTGATCATGTGATGTCACATGATACTGCTTTGCTGAGAACATAGTACAATCATGAGTTTACATTAAACATTTTGCAGTAGTAGTAGTAATTTTTCAAATTATTCCTGTTGACCGATCGGCATGGAAGTGAAATAGTTTCAAATTTATTCTCACCCAGATAATTGAAGTCATGGCCTGTTACTGCTGTCATTAAAATGAGTAATGATAAAGTCATTTAAAAAAAGCTGGCTGTCATATTTCCTGAAATGAACTGCTAACATATACACATACAGTACAGTAATGCTCTAAGTAATCGACTTCTTAACCACAGCAGAATTATGGGTAACTTTTCAGGATTTAGTCGGAAATATGGCTTGTTGCCATTCATCGGAAAGCTATCGGGGAGAGCTTTCCGATGAATGGCAACAAGCCATATTTCCGACTAAATCCTGAAAAGTTACCCATAATTCTTCTGTGGTTAAGAAGTCAATTACTTAGAGCATTACTGTATATGCATAATCACATAAGAATGGTCACACTTGTCCAGGCCTGAGAATATGGTGCCGGACATTTACGGAATGAGGTCCCCAGAGGGTGAATTTTATAATAGTGACGCTACCCCACACAGTTGCTAGCGTCACCAAATTCATCCTCTAAGGAGCTCATTCTGCATGGTCTCATCTGCTCAGTGCTATGGGAGACCTACCGGTAGACTCAGATTCAGGGTTGCCAATAGGTACTGGTACCGGTACTGGCGGTAATCAGGAATTAATCGGTACCGGTTATGATGTTGATTACCGACGGTTCTCGATACTGATTGTTGATTTCTATTAATATACCTCTTAATGAATATAAAGGGTTAATTAAGCAGCTTAACATAACGCCAAACACAACTGCGATGGGTTTAACGTGATATCGTCAGTACATTCAAACATCAAAGGCACAGTATGCCGCACTATGACAACTTGTCACGAAATTGACAGAATGCATGCATTGTGTGGGCGGTAGTATTTTCTCTCAAAATCTATTCCAAATTTTCGAACTGGCCAACTACAACTAGGCTTACTGGAAACGACTTTGGTTTCATTGGGTGACATCATTTATGAAATTACAACATGCTGGTAATATGGCCGATTAGTGAGTTCTGTAGTTAATTACCACACAAACAAAATATGGTGTACCGTGTATCCATACAAGCCTACAATTTTAGCCGGCCCAGTAGGCAAACATACATGTCTACATTTGTTCCACTCTGTATTCCGTCTTTTAATAAATCCTCCCTTTGCGACTTGCCGAAAACCGCTGCAGGCAACAACTTAATCGTAAATGTTGTTGCGATTTTTATTTTCGTTGTTTGACTAAACCTCGAACTTAACAAATAATTGATGATGGAACCCCACGAAACCAAAGTTATTTGCAGTATAAAAGTCCACTCAATGAGTACCGATACCGACCCGGTTTGCGGTACTGAACATCAGTACGGAACTGGTACCGAAAGTTGTGGGTACCGTCGGTACTTCGGCAACCCTGCTCAGATTTAAGTTCCCAGATGGTGACGTGCACCCATTGGGCACCTCGATTATGCATTGTGTTGTCTGCTAATTTGGGGATATAGAGAAACTATATTAAAAAAGAAAAAGAAAGTTTCTAAAGAAACTAAAAAACTTGTTAATTTGAAGAAGGTGAATTTAGTGATGCTTGCCCGCGGTGCGTGGGTAGTGTCGCTGAATTCACCTGTTAGGGACCTCATTCTGCAAATATCCGGCACCATATTCTCAGGCATGCACAGGTCTGTCCGAACAATACTTTTAACTTATTAACTGATGCACCTTTCTTTCACTTCTGTTGCACAGGTGTGTGAATCTCAAGACACAAGCCTTGTTCAACAAGCTGGGACGCCTGAAGAACTAAGGTGAGGAACGTGTAAACTGGCCTCTGCCAAACTGATCATGTGAAGCTCTTGGTTCTCTGTCACCTCTCCCACTACCATCTACATCTATATTTATAACTTACATGTAACAGTTCAAACTCCATGCAGGGTTTATCTTCCATTAATGCCTGGATAAGACAGCTGCAACCGGCAACATTTTACCCACTTTTTGTGGACTTCCGTGATAATCATATATACACAAAGCAAACAAATTTCCCGTATATCAGCCCACAGAAATATAAAATAAAATATGTATCATATAAAACCTTATGTTCGAAAAACTGATAGAATCCAAGCACTATTTTGTACAATGGTGTGATCCAGTTTCTGGGTTAATTTGATATACTAACCCACGTGAAACTTCTTCACTTATGCAAAAAATTTCAATCTTTCAGAATCTGTCAATATCAATCAGCAGGCACAGTTTTATCAACGGAGCCTGCTGATTTGCACTTTCGACCTAGTATAAAGAGTAGATATCATGAAAAATTTTACCGAATCTGACAAAACATTCCACTTTCAACAATTTTTTATGAGTTGTAAACTTGTGGCCAAGAGATGACTAATTTCCCAAAACCATATGGAAATTCATCATTTATTTCAAAATCATAATGTCAAAGTCCATATTATTTCAGAAAATTAATTATAGTCTATGGTACGATTCGTCCAAATGATCCTGGTAAGAAATGTTCAGATCCCTGGTCCGAAAAATCCAGAATCTTGGTACCCAAATGAGCTCATACCGTCCAACACCCAAATGGGCACATACTGGTAGTATATTAATGACAAGTGATTGCTCCATGGAAATTTTCAACATTCTAACTCTCCATGTGTATTTCATGTTGTCTGATGGGAATGTCTTAAAGGGTGTAACCGTAGTATGAATATACTCAGTTAAATTTTTTAACTGTTGAGTATATTTGTGGGTAGAGTTTGATGAAACTTCGCATGTGGCCTTCATATGAGAAGGTACCGATCAAGTTCGAATCTTTGTCCGGTCCGATCACTTATGAGGGAGTTATGCCCCTTTTCGACTTAGAATTTGCCGATTATTTTGTTGTCCAGAATAACTTGAATATTATTTCACAGAATTTGACAAAACTTAGCATGTGGCTTTCATATTAGAAAGTCCAGATCATGTTCGGATTTGGATCTGATCCCACTAATTCTGGCAAAGTTATGCCCCTTTTCGACTTTGCTGATTAATTTGTTGTCTGGATGATAACTCAAGTTATAATTATCCAATTGCTTTTCAATTTGGGTTCGGTCTGACTATTTCTGATGGAGTTATGCCATCTTTTTCGAATTAAAATTTGCCAATTATTATTCTGGTATCTAATCAAATATGTTAACAACATAAACAGTTTGATTCAATGATTGTTCTCAGAATAAAAAAAATTATTTCTAAAAAAGCCACTTGTCAAATAAAGCCACTTTATATGGGCGACTTGTGGCTTAGCGGTCTTTTATTTTAATGTTATTAACATATTCAGCCTTCAAAATTAGCTGTCGGAAAAAGAAATACAGAAAAAGCTATAGAAGCGAATATGAAATTTCATGCAATTTTAAAGCAGTGCCATAGAAGAAAAATGCAAATTTCAAGGCTGACATATTAAATATGATCTGATATATTACAGACAAGAAGAAGAAGAACTAAAACGAAGATTGAGTGAGCTGCAGGACATCAGAAGACAAAAATCTAAGGTTAGATCTTCTTGATGATACTTATATGTTCACATCGTATGTACTTCATTTCTCTCATTATTTATTCAGATAGTTGACTTAATGATTCTGTTGTGTAACAAACTCAACCTATGGTTTGATTCATGATGTGTGAGCGCCGTCCATAAGCATGATAACTCTACCAAACGTCATCTGATTTAGACCAAATTTGGTTCCTGACTTCTACTCATGAATCTCTTGAATGAGTTTAAAACAATTCCACCCAAATTTTTAGCTCAGCTGTAGAAGTCAAGTTTGACCTATTGAACTTTATTGACTTCAAATACTTCAATTTTACCACCCTGATTGGGGGGAATTTAGTCTGCAACCTCTTATTAATTTTCAATTCAAATTTGAGAACATGAATGTAAGACTGTTGCCATGGATTGCCATCTGTTGTTTAATATATCTATAATCTGATTGATTAAAAACAATTCTAAGTTTGAGTTTTATTGACATTTTCCAAATTCCTTCCAAACATTGCAGGAAGAGGAGAGAAAAGCGCAGGAGAGTGAGTTCAGAAGGAAACGGCTGGAATACAAACGGCATAATTTGTATAATGACAGCTTTGCTGCGGAGGAGAAAGTGAGGCAAGATGCTCTGACTGAAGAATTAAAGCGTATCCCAACAGATAATTCATTGTTATCACAATCAGACAGCCTGTCAGATCCAGATTCAGCTTGTGCCAGTTTCTCTGAAAAAGAAAGTGAACTTGACGATATCGAACCTGTTAAAAATACTGATGAACACTCAGATAGCAAGTCACCATCAAATCGCCGTAGTAATCGCTCTTCATCCAATAACCAGGTTACATTCGTGGACATTCCAACTATAACACGAAGGACGCCAACGCCAGAAATTCTTGCTGCTGCAAAATATGATGATCCTAATGAACCAGATATTATAAAGAGTTCTAAACCAAAAACGCCTCCGGGGACGCTCCTGCCTCCAGTAGCGCCACCTAGGAGGCGTCATCGACGACAGGATGCAGACACTGAATCTGAGGTAAGCATGGATGCCTGTGGAATTACTAGCATAGTTTGGCTGTTAGGGCAGTCAAATCTGTCGCCAAAAGTTCATCAGTTAAACAGTGACACAAGAACGGTCAGGATTTGAATGGATATTAGTTCCAAACATATCTTTCGTTCCTCTCAAAATTACTCACCATTTGCACTTATTATTATGATAAAGATAATATTCTTTTGGGCCAGTATAGCAGGTTAATATTTCTCATACATTTACCCATGTTAGGTAGAACATATTTTGATTTGGCCAGTCATACTGATAAAAGCCATACTTGACAAGTCTTTAAAATGTAAATAAGCCAGATCAAGCTTTGTTATCATCTTAGAGCCTCACTTGGCTATCATAAATTTTTTATTTTATCTTTGCCGTCCACAACGCAACGGAACGTTTTCATTGTACGATCCGGTAATTCCCAGTGTTTGTCTATAAACAAATGGTTCTGCAATGTTTTTAATGTTTGTTTACATAACAAAGCATAAAAACGTGACAATAACATGCAATGTATGCGATATCTATGATTGGTATAAGAACAACATCTGTCTATTATATAATATTCTTTTTGCTTACGTCAGTTTTAGCAGATGTGACTATTTTAACAGCTATACCCACAGCGAAGGCAGCCCGCATCTTTAATAACACCGTTCTGCTATGATGTATGTATTTCTTTTTATTGAAATCTACCTTTTTAAAACTCTTTTTAAGTGAAATATGAATAACACAAGATGTTTCTCTTGTGTTGTTTATAGTAATAATTATACAACATGCCTTCAAGGAAAGTTCCAAAGAAATTTCATTATTCACTTGCAGGTATCAAGTACATGTACATCAGAGTACATTGTCGGCCCGGCTAACTTGATGACACTTCCTACTCCAATGTCTACTGTTGAAAGTGTAACCAAAGAATTTGAACAAAGCCTTGATCTGGAGAGTGCCATGGGTATATCTCGTCATGTCCATGCTCATGTGAGTTAATCTGCTATTGTAATGCAAGACGAATATTGGTTGCTGAACAGAACAGGCATTCTCATTGGCCGAGAATTGCTAACTTTAGTTTTTTATATGCCACCATCGGCTACTGATTGGAGACAGTGCATATAATACATTATTATATATATATGAGTTATTATCCCTTTCATGACGGGAGCTGCGTTTGTGCAACATTAAAGATCCTGTGCCAGTCCATTCTCTTAAATATGCGACAGGGAGCCTCTCATATATAAGAGAATACACTGGCTTAAAGGGTTAAGGTAGATATTTTTATGACAATGCTTTCTAATTATATGTGAGGCTTCTTATAGGAGACTCGCATATATAAGAGAATGCATTAGCATATGGTTTTCGCAAAATTTCAGGAAGCTCCAGTCATGGAAGGGTTAAAAGCATTGATCAGTATTAACCCTTTGAGTGCCAGGTCCGATTTTTGTATCAACCCATATTCCCTGTGCCAATGCATTCTCTTATATATGCGAGTCGACCATAGGTCGCCTCGCATATATAAGAGAATGCATTGGCCTAACAATTTTTCATCATTTGTTATTATTTTTTACAATTTTAATAATTTTTTCTTATATTCTTTAACAGACTTATTTTGTGGTTTAGTGCCAGGGAATCTTACGTTTTTCATGGGCATCAAAATTATTACTATGAATAATTGGTGATAGTTTTGAGTTATAACATGCCCCTAAGGTTTTATCCAGTTTGTTTTTAAATTCGCTATAGCATGCTTAAGCATACCCAAACAAAATTTCAACCCAAAAAAATATAAAAAAAAATTTTTTTTTTTTTTTTTTTATTTTTATTTTTTTTTAGGACCGATTTTACAGACCGTAAATTAGGGCTGATGAGATCGGCCCCTGGCACTGAAAGGGTTAACACTTTAACACTATGGATACTGAACTTATTGACAGTACTTATTGCTGTCACTAACATTTTTACAATTTACGAGTTTATACTATCATGATTTGATTGAGTCTGAGGAATTTGTCCATTGGGTGCTATTGTAGGAAGCAGAACAAGACGCAAGAAAGTTTGGTCAGTCGAGAGAACCCAGTCCTGAACCAACTGCAGCTGCCGGGAATCATCCAACAATCGTCGCCGAGAAGATTTCCAGGGTGCATTCTGAAAACGCCTCTGGTGATGTTCCGAGAAGTAAATCATTGACAGATGAGGTATTAAATGTTCTATTATTATACATGTATATGTAGAGGTCCATACTGTCTTTTGATTGGATGAATCATGTGTCCAGAGAGTAATTTTGACCATTGCCTGGCAAGCGACTATCGCTTGGACTATTCTTCAAACCATGCCTGCTTATTTTACTGGCGAGGTGAGAATTGTGGCAAACAAACTATCACTCTGGCTGTAGTCTTTGATATATTATTCACCTGCTGACGTCACGTTTGGCGTGAGGCGAGAATTGTGTCATAATAATAATATGGTGTAACTGGGGTACATATAACACACTTTGGTGCAACATTTGTTTTTATTTATTACAGTATAATGTCCATTGATACCCCACCCCAGCATATGTAAACATACACTCAGAGTCATACTGAGTCTATTGCAGTTAAGTCAAAATTTCATTTCCTGGAAGCTTCCCCCAAATTACGTCATATCGCATTACGTTAATTGCTTCAATTGGCCACTTTTATCTTGGGGCTACTAATAGTGAGTTCTGATTGGTGCTACTGACATGGAATCTAGCGTTTCGGGAAATAGAAAGTGTCTTAAGTCTACAACTAGTGCTGAAACGGTTGACCTATTTTTGTAGCCGGTTAACCGCGACGTGTAACCGGATCATAACCGGTTATCCGCTATTTTCAACCTATGGCTTTACACTGATTATTTACACCATAATATGTACCAATATATCAGCATAATTTGATTTATTAACTGTATGGAAAACTCGCGTTATGTTTACACAGACAGAGCTTGTATTAAACGAATGTAAATCACCAAACACGAACGTCATAAAGCCACGTGTTGACAACTTTGCAGATAACACAGTGAACTAAAACTCGCAGTGTTTATAAATAGACTTGTCATCATGTCATGCTTGACCTGTTTGTACTGCAATTGCGACTGCTACCTGACTTGTTATCATTCTCGTTTTGGGAAGAATATTGTGTGACCTATATACTTATGTTCGTGCATGCAAATATCGGCAGTTTTTTATGCCATTATAGCGATTACGGGACTGGCCGATTATTAAGTCATGTGACTCAGATATTCTATCTGCTGGGTGTTCTTTGGCGATTTGAGATGGATAGGATGACTGACGACCGATAAACACAATTATGAAGTTTGTGAACTTTATGAAGTTAACAAATGAAAATTTAAAAAACAGCTGAAAACCTGCTGAAAACAGTGTTTTCTGTTAGAAGACAATCAAATGCTGAGAATTAGTCATTAGGATGCAAATAAGTCCGACTGCACGGGAACACCACTTTGATTCGAGTTCATTTGAACTTCATCGACTGAGATTACTCAAACTCAGTAATGTTAGAAGTATAGACCGAGCGTATGTAAATAGGGTTGGTTCTCAGAGTTTGCATTCTGCCAATTTCTCTTTGAAATGTGCCGAGACATCTGATTTACTCATTTCTTGGGTATCCATGATACTGTCTACAAGTAGTCAGTCGGAGAGTAGATGTCAAATGACCACGCCGTACTGCAGTGAAAACGATTGTATTGATCTTTGCCGATGACCAAGTGGAGTCAGTGCACATGTTTTACCGGACATCGGAACATCAAAGATGACGTCATGCAACTTTGATGTTTAGCCGCCGATGCCAGACTATGTAATCTGCCATTCATAGAAGACTTTTGATCTGGCACCAGATTTTGACTTTATATACGCGTAATTTCGAATGTATACCCCTTTGAGTGGTAACGTTTGTAGCAAAATTGATAAAGTACCCGTGTTTAAAAGCTACTGTTATCAGTCTATGCCGATTAAGGACCTGAATACGTTAGTTTTTATCAGTGGCATTGCATGTGTGTATTACATAGCGGTTAACCGGCTGATCGTAGTTCAACCGGTTGCCGACGGTAGCCGGTTGTCAACCGGATATCCGTTTCAGCACTATCTACAACTAGTAATCAGACCCACAATTTATATATGGATCTGTACAATAATGCCCTAAATAATCGACTCCTTAACCACATCATAATTATGGGTAACTTTTCAGGAATTAGTCGGAAATATGGCTTGATGCAATTCATCGGAAAGCTCTCACTGAGATCAATGAGAGCTTTCCGATGAATGGCATAAAGTGATATTTTCGACTAAATCCTGAAAAGTTACCCATAATTCTGCTGTGGTTAAGGAGTCGATTATTTAGGGCATTACTGTAGTTAACTTAGAGAGTCTAAGTTAACTACAGATCCACATATAAATTATTAGACTGACCCCACCCCTGTTAGTTGTAAATCATAGACAAAATTTTTTGAAGCAAGATATAAGGTGCCATATATTAAATGAGTAATAATTTACTTTGTACTCTGTTTATTTATATAATTGCTACTCAATATTAACACAATTGTGTATTTCAGGAAATTTTAAGCCTGGTGTTCATCAAGAATTTAGACACCGGCGAAGCTGTTCCACTGAACAAGGCTGACGAAATAGCAGACCCCGCTATCCATCCTCTCGATCAGACATTCAAACAACGAACACATGACCAAAACTCAAGGTACTATCTTTTGGTATTGCTAACATATTGCTTGGTTTTATGAGTAGTAGGGATCAAGTAGATTTTATTGTCCATATGATGCGATTTTTTTACCCTTTTTTCATTTTACTGTTTTCTTAATTCGATGTTATTTGTCGCACACATGTGGTCGAATGTTTATTGATTTCAATGTCTCTTCTGCGTGATTTTATTTTCTCTATAGTCATGTGGTTCATTTGACTAGTAGTGGTAAGTTTTGCTTCCTTCTTATATATTTTAATGTCCGCTTTTTTGTGATCCTAACTATTTCCATTTCATACAGCTCAGTGTTTTAATACTCGCACAGTCAAACTGTTTTTTTTTTGCATATATTTTTCAAACTGTTAATACTTTCATGCAGATGGTTAAATTTTATGTATTTATTTTAGATTTAGATTTTGTATGTGCATATTTTATCGCACATGTTGTACCAACATTCACTTTGTAAACCGTATTAGAGTACACATGTGGTTTTACAGTTACATAAAATAGATTATTATTATTATTTTGAGTTATTGATTGTGAATGTGGCATATAGAGTATTTTCAATGTTATAACGTTCCCTGTCAGAAGATAAAAAAGTTCCCAGGTTTTGAACTGGTGGAATCTTATCTCTATGGGTGTAGTCAGAGTAGTGATTCATGGTATGATCTAAATCTATATCTATCTTTCAGTGCTGATGAGACTCCAGGATCAGAGATAAGAGATGAAGAAGACACCCAGTCACTTAGCGACAAAATGGACAAAGGGAAGCCAAAAAAGAAGAAGGTGTAAGTAGCCTTGTCAATAGTAATCAAGCCTTAAAATAGTGTCTGCCATATGCAGACGACCTATTGTCATTTGTTGAACTTATTATATGAACATTTCCTAAGGGAACTACTCATCAATGAGTATTTAGTATAGAAAGGGTGAACAGATTTGCTGAGCTTGTATCATTTGTTGGAGTACATCATATGTGTGTGTAAATTTATGTTAGTTCATAATTTATTTGACACATCCCAGAATCTACATTTATTTTTGAATTTTTCTGTAGTTTCAGACATTATCGATATCTGTATTAGTTATGCTGTCCTAACTTATCTTATGAGATGTGGTTTTTGTCATTCTAGTCTGAAGTTAAGAAAGTTTATTGGGAAGAAGATGAACAAAACAATGAACCGTGTGAAACACTATGCAGATAACGGTAAGAATCGGGGCTTCAGTTATGTGTAATATAACTGCTATGATTTGAAAGGCATCAGAGTTAAATGGGCATGGCTCATTTGCGTCTTCAAATTTATGTCTATTTAATTTAGAAGGCAGGATAAGATAGTCTTTATTTTTCCGCCAAGGAAAGCCCTTCAACTGAACTATATGGATTAGATCTCTGGCCTTGTGTCAATCAGGAGGGTTAAAATTTTATTGCCGTCCGAGTCCGTTCACACCCGAGCTCCGATTAGTCACGCATGAATACGCCCAAGTAAATCCCGCATTCCTATTATCTGATTAGTTTTTCTTCCTCCTCACTGGCGATCGGTCGTGGTTTATAAGCAGAAGAAAAGAAACAGAAGTTGTTTCTAAGGGAGTATTTTTCTGACATTGCGAGTTTATCGACTCAATATTTATTGTTGATAACAAACTTGCAATTTATTTGTCGTCCGAATCCGGTTGTTAATTAATATTTCTCACCTACGAAACACCGAAACTTTTCATTTCGTTTGTATACGTAATTCGTTTTCGCGTTTTTTGTTTTCCTCAACTTGAGGTTCAAGTCGGTTCCTTATTTCTAAAAAATAGAAATCAGAAGGACATCTTGACAATGACTAAAGACGCACATAGCTTACTTGTGGCGAAACCAAATATTGCACTTTTGTGCAACATATACGGCGTGATAACTTACGATTGAGGACGCACGTGGTCAGGTATAAGAAGTCTCCTATTTTTGTGCTATACGTTTTCTCTTTCAAGTTTCAGTCGAATCGATTCACTTATTTAATACGTTCTATTGCTATGTGAATAACGTATACTGCCAAATCATACATGGACCTGCTCTGTTAGTTCGCAGAAAGTAGTACAGGACAGCAATGTCTCCTTTGTAATAATTTACATGAATAAATCTACATGAATCAATCCGTAAGATAGTCCTTTTTATCACACAATATCAGATGACAATTGACATTTCTTTTAACTGAGCAATCTGTAACATCTACGCACGCCGTGAACGTGAGGTCTTGTATTAGACACATGGCACATTTAATAAAACATTACAGCGAATTCAAGGTATTTAGAAATTCTGCCTTGTCTATCGCGATTAAATTTCCTAATATCTCATTGTATCATTAGTACAATAGTTACTAACGCTCAGTACCAGGGAGATTATATTCGTTATCACATATATAACCACACTTCAATAGCTAACCAAATAGCTAACATCTGACCTTTTACCCTCAGACATTAGTGTCTGTAGATAAATTCAAATAATTTGGTCCCATAGTATTGTAATGTTATGGTTTTAATGCCTCAACACCATAATACTGTAGGACCTTCAAATGCATACAAATGGAGAGTATACAACATGTATTACAAGCCGTAATAGTTCCATACCATGCACATGTATTCCGGTCGGTAGAATACAATAATATGGCAATAATATGGTATCGGTGCCTCAAGCCACTATGCCGTAAGAACGGACTATGCTTACATACATGTATGGTGAACAGTTTTCACACCGATACCGCCATACATTGCGCTTTTAATCGGTGAATAGTAAAGGCGAAATAGAAAGCATATATATTGTCACGTGCTCCAGATTCACTGCCAATAGTCTTTCCAATAGAGTCCATCACTTGGCTCTTACCTTCTATTCCCATATCGAAATGATAATCTGACAAATAGCTTTCATTCATGTATAAGCACATTTACAGGAAATTTATGTTGCGCATGCCCACTGCCAATATAATTTCCAAAAAGAGTCAAAAACATGGCTCTTTTCCTTCTATTGCCTCATATCCAAATGAATATCTGGCAAATATCAAAGGACAGCATTTGTATGGTAACACGACCACTGCCTCTATAATTCCAAAGAGACCAAGAGATGGCTCTTTTCCTTCTATTGCCGCATATCCAAATGATTATCTGGCTAATTGAATACATACACGAAGGAAAGAATTTGTATTGTCCCGTCCTCTGTCGGCACTTTCCTAATGCATATAAACATGGCTCCTCGCCTTACGCACGGAAACCGCCATGTTGGAGGCTGTTCTGGGTGGGGAAGACTCATTGTCATGTGCCGCTATTACAAATAGTACACCAGCCAAATCACTTCTGACTCTTCTCCATGATGCAGCGGCCCACATCTCCATGAGAGTGGGTCCAGTCGATCCCCTGGAATCGTACGCCTTCGGGATACCTCAGGGCCTGTTCCGCCACCGTACATGTGAATTCGGAACTCATCGTCCTCATAAACAAGAAAAGACAGTATCTTACCTGTAATTCAATTTATAGCAGGTAAGATAACGTGGCCAGGGGTATAAAGTAATTCTATATTAACCTTACTTTCCATTCAATAACCAACAGACTGTATTGTATATTAACCTTGCTTTGTTATAACTAACAGCATGTCTTGCAATCGAACGTGATTCAAATTTGATGGCCACACACCGTGCGCGTTGCTCAATCACGGGTGTATTACTTGTCATAGATCGGGTGAGGGCATATTAGTCAATGATTACGAACTTTGAGCAACCGTACCAGTCTTTACCTCGGGCAGGACCAGTTTTCAAAATTATATGTCTTGTGTAAGGTTTCTGCGGCATATAAAGTCCACATAAAAGTATTTCCCGTATTTATCAACCTATTTTATCCAAGGAACCGGACCTGGATGTAACAAATGAGAGCATAATTCCAGGTGTCAAACCGCCACAGGGCTTTAAATATTATTGGTACTTAATAAGAAGTCTGTACCTAAAAATTTTAATATTGTGAATGTTTATAAATACATCATTTTAGGAAACAAATAAAAATGCTCTCATAACCCTGCATTTGTGGCGAGATATGCACGATCATCATAATGGTTAAAGCAACTTTATTCACATATTCTAGAAGACAGACATAAATAGACCATATATCCTGTTCAAGTATTCAATTTTTTTGCAGTTATGCATGCAGATGAGAATGTTGTTGAGAAGGAAGTGTCGTATGAGGGAGAAAATTTCAAGGTGAGTTAAGCTGTCATTATACCAATGTTTATGTTTGTAGTTATTTCTGTTGAAGTCAGTTCAGGGAACGGATGTTTGATTTTGTTCAAATTTCGAAGAATATTAATGATAATGGTTAGACAAATTATGTTGATTTATACAGCGTTGAAATGCTCTTATGTTTACACCTCAGTGCTCATGTTTATATGTTTTAATTTAATTATTTTGGAATGAATTTAAGAAAGATTAAGCAAAGACAGTATTTGTTTGTGCATAGCTTTCTCAGATCTCATACCAACATCATAAATGTTTAACCCTTTTTATACTAAATATATACTCATTGGCGAGAGGTACCCATAGGAAATGTTCAGATAAATAAGTTTGTCATTTGGTGAACTTATTATCTGAACATTTCCCACTGAAGAATATGAATCCTTCTACACTTGTATTAGCATTTTGTCTGCTTTTATTACCTGAACATCAGTCCAAATGAATATAGACCATTCCAATATTGACTTTTATAACTGGGAGGGAGAATCCATTTGGTATAGAATACAGAAAAGGGATAATGGCGCCTCTGCTTTCTTTACAGATCAAAACTTCAGCCCACAACAAGGGTCCTTATGACTTCACACAGTTGAAGCTTCTTCAGGAACTCAGCGGGCATTCTGTAAGTTAACATCTCTCACAAATGGCAACTTCATATTTTTTTTACTCCCACTCACCAAGTGAATTGTGGGTATATACTAGACAAGAAAACTAATGTTCAAGAACATTTTATACAGTCTTATTGCTGCAACATGTATTTAAATTAGGTCAATATACTCTCGGACATAATATATGAAGTTTAAATATGGACAGCGTCATTAATTGCAATTCTTAAATGACTGAAATCTGTAAAGTCAACTGATTTGGAGTTTAGTGTAACTTACTGAAAGTACACACACTGCTCACAAGTTTTAGTGTGTTTCATAAAAGAAACATTCAATAAAATCAACAAAATTTATCTTTTTTTCAAAGTTAGAACTGTGTTATTCCTTCTTCCAGTGCGGACAAACATTCCAAATGTCATAAATATTCACATTGAGAAACGAAGGCGAAAGGCTGACTTCACACACCACTTGCACTTTTTCTTGGGGTCGGCCTCAGCCTCTGGTTACACTTTTTTGGGTTAATGGATTTCACTGAAAAGAAGCATAAATTTTTGACATGAGGTGAACTTTCAAAAAAAATTGTCTTGGATTATCTGTTACACTGTTTTAGAGTTATCCTTCTTCATTCATGTGGGTATAAGACACCAGATGATATGTCATCAGTGGGTATCCATTGGGCAGCAGCCCAGCTCTTATTTTATTGAAACATTCTTCTTACTAGCACATAGTGATATGAAAATCTCATTTTGTAGTCTTTGCTTTATGGCACCAATTCTTCAATACTTTTCACATAATTCTTACACCTATTGTCATTAAATATATAATCCATTTTGATTATATTTCCATTTCTTGTGGAATAATATGTTAATTCAATGTTCATGATTTTCAGGGTGCAATATGGATTTTAAAATTGTCTCCTTGTGGAAAATTATTGGTAAGTGATAAGTTCCTGTCATCAGAATCTACACTGATGGAAATTCCAGCCATTAACCCTTTCTATACTGAATGGATTCTCCCACTCAGTTATAAAAGTCATTTGGAGGGATATGCAGGTAATAAAAGCGGACGAAAGACAGACAAAAAGATAATGCAAAAGGATTCATATTCATTGGTGGGAAATGTTCAGATAATAAGTTCAACAAAATGACCTGTGTTGAACTTATTATCTGAACATTTCCTAAGGGAATTACTCATCAATGAGTATTTAGTATAGAAAGGGTTAATAATGTTGGCAAAAATGAGACTGAATTTATGAATATGAGATAACGTTTACAATGCTTATGGAATACAGGCTGTTCCAATATATTTTGGAGTTATATGTTATGAAAATGTGCTTGTACCTGTTTTTAAATTTACATACGTTATTGACTAATACACTCACATCATATTCACAAGATATTAAACATGTGGATCAGCAACTGGATCAATATCAGAGCAGTTAGTCTCAAAATCTGGAACTGGAACAATATATATCGAACACCAAAAACATTAAAGTGGCGACAAGTTATTTATCTCATTTGAGAGAAGAGTTACTGTGTCCTATCTCTGTCTTCTCATTCCTCGTACACTTCCAGACACCTATGTTCAGTGCTATAATAATCTCATTTTTTTCTTGAACACATTGTATTAAACTATTTAGTCCACATCTATTCATGCGAGACACATGTATTCAACAGAATCCCAGCCATTGAATACATATTAGTGTATACCGCTAGTGGATACAAGCCGGAATTATTCTTGTTGACGTTGTCATGAAAAAAGATGCGCCATCCTCAACTCATACGATAGAAGATTCTCGATTCAGATGCACGTTGTAATCTGTCTATTTATGTATTAGTTTGTCATGAAATAAAAATATTCTGATTTTGAAGCGGCTTATCAAATGATGATTCAAGGACTATTTTCTGAAAAAAATGAGAGAAATATAAACTACTCCTTTCAACCTAATTAATTTTTTTCCAGGCAACTGGCGGGCAGGATGGTGTGTCAAGAGTGTGGGTGCTAAGGTGCTTTCAATCATATTTTGAAGATATGAAGCAAAAGTTCTGTGATGGTACGTATATCATGAAAGTGTCTTCAATTTAAGGGCTCAATGTTGGTGTGGTTGTGGCCAAATTTGAATGCTTATATACATCTGTTAAATTAGTTGCTCTTTAATTAGCACATTAAATTATTTTTGTTTTAGTGATTATTCATCACAATGTTCTAATATTGAAACCTTTTTGCCACTTCGGTTATTTCTATTAAATATATAGATGCCATTTATAATTTGTATCTTTGTGTCTTTTTGAATAGAATATCACAATTTTATTACTTTTCATTTTCATTTAATTTTTTTGCTAAAGACGTCGGAGATGTATTTATCTTGGACTGAAGCAAGTTTCCATCATGACATGACCTCTGTGAGAGGTTAACCCTTTGATAACTAAATTCTCACTGATGGTAGTTAAACAATTCCCATTGATAACAAATTGTTTTGTTCATTAGTTTGTGGGATCCTTCTATGTCTGTTGTCTGCTTATAGTATCTTAACAGCCTTACATATTATGAAAACTGGACTATTCCAATGTATTCTTTTAGGAATGGATGGTAACATACATTCAATCACAAATATCAAAGGATTAATGTTTTTGTTCCGACCACATGCTTTAACCATTTTTATACTAAATGGATTTTCCCACTCAGTTGTAAAAGTAGATATTGGAATGGTCTAATATTCATCTGGATGTGGTTTTCAGGAAATATAAAGCAGATGACAGATAATAAAAGTGCAGAAGAAGTCCTATTTACTGGAGGGAAATGTTCAGATAATAAGTTCAACACATAGCTAACAAACATTTCATAAAGGAACTTCTCATCAACAAATATTTAGTAAAGTGAGGGTTAACTTGTAACTTTGGGAAGACTTTGTGTTGGCCATGGTAATTGATATATTCAGCACATATTAAAACACAGTTATCTTGCAGCCGTTATCAATTTCTTACAATAGAAAATTTCCATACAGTTTTATCCAATGATTGTTGACTATTTGCAGCTAAAGTTTCACCAGCTCCATCAATGGAAAGTGTCAACTCTCTGTCCTCTGAACCCAATCAGGTGAGTGATAGAACGAATGATAAACTTTTCCTCAATTAGACTTTTCTATAGTTATAGGCTGCATTAAAGCTATATTTATATATACCTCTTGTCATATTCTTAAATAAATATATGTTAATTAGAAGTTAAATCAATAATAATATATGTGACCCGCCATATCAAATCCAGTCGTAAGTCGGGATTTTTTTACCCTGTGCCAATGGTCGACTCGCATATATAAGAGAATGCATTGGCCTAACAATTTTTTATCATTTTTTAAAAATAAATGTTTCTTACAATTTTTAGGACATAAAATAAAAAACATCCATTACCCTGCAGGGAGCCCCACACATATATAGCAGCATATAGAAGAGTGTCGTCTGCTCATGTTTGTCTGGGGCTCTGTATGGGTGAAATTATAAAATTGTTAAAGAATACAAGACAAAATTATTAAAATTGTAAAAAATTGTTAGGCCAATGCATTCTCTTATATAAGAGAATGCATTGGCACAGGGTAAAAAAATCCCGACTTACGACTGGATTTGATATGGCGGGTCACATATGTTAATTACAAGTTAAATCAATAATGTCACATTCGTTTGTGTTTGTAGTTTCCTTCCTCTACCCGTTCTCATGTGATAACAACTTACACAAAAGAACACAGTGCACTTCTATATATTATATGACTATCGTTTATGAATACCACTATAGTAAGGTGATCATTTCCCAACCATCGGATCAGCTACAGTTTGATCCGATGTTATACCACCCTTCTCTATCTCGCATACTGCACATGTCCGTAAAAAGCCAGACAATTTATTATACAAAAATAGTTCCTTCTATATTCTTGTTACTAGTGGCCTACATGTGGTTTCATTTCATAATTAATTGTGCTTTTTAAATAAAAAGCATGTCTTATAATAAACCTGTTATCACTGCATTGAATTGATCTGGGCTTCGCATCAGATCTCGACATGCGACGACTCATTTGATCCAGCAATCTGACCTCTTCAACGCGACGTGATACTTCACCCAGATCAAATCACTGCAGTGATAACATGTTTTCATCAAATTTCATTTAATGTTAATTTCAAATATTTGCAAACATAGACATAGTCAGTAATATTGATCTTAATTAAAATAGTTTGTTATTCCATACTGTTTGGCACCTTTACCTTGATTTAACTTCACATCACATTCTTTCTTATTATGTGCCTCACCTTTTAATAATTTGATGACAGTATACGCACTGATAAGTAGCTCATGTGCTAATGTTTAGATAATGAGTTCAAATTATCATTGAGACTTTGATTAACTTGTTTTCTTGCTTCCAGGCAGCACAGGGTATGGAGAAACCTGCTGAAACTGGGCCATTTGCTTCAAGGGCACTGTGTGAGTTCAGAGGTCATGCAGCTGATGTTCTGGATATCGCCTGGTCAAAGGTTAGAGGTCATATTGTAAATAACATTTGAATTCTGAGTAATTAATAAATGAGTATTTCTAAGTAACCCCTATCAATTTTAAATACTTGTATGCTGCTAATGCAGAAATATATTTGTGTGCATCACGATAGTGCATTACAATGAGTGAAAAGCATGACTTTTTCTCTTTCCATGGATAACTGCCCCATACAAATGTCATCTTAGTTTGTATGCTATGCTATATAAACAAGAGCTAGATTATGTTACAGTACAGTATGTAAAGAGTGTACGATAAACAAAACACTCAACACCGTGGGAGACCCCACTATTGGAACTTCGGTTAAAACTGCCACCATGCTGTTTACAACATACCAGCATAGCTCTTGCTAATCCATGCCACTCAAGATTTTGATGTTGAATGGGTTACCGTGAATCACTCTCCAAAAAATTGGTGTTGAGTGTTTTGATTAGTGCACACTGTTTACATCCTTATATAACCAAATGCTCGGCTCACACAAAGTGTGTTTTGTGGATAATATCGCATTCATTCTATCATTATACTGTTCAAATTCCATGTATATTCTTGAGGAAATTTTCATAATTTGGTCACTTTTATTTCTAAATTATAACCTACAACCAAGGCCATCCGTGCCTTTGATATGGCTACCCTTAATGTAGCTCAATTGCATTGTCGGGGTATCCTTAGTCCCACTGTGACACGCCCACATCTAATTTCTAGCTGCCTGCACATATATCTCAGCCATGGATTATTGAATCATATTCACCTTTTATATGGAACGGCATCTGGATAGCTTTCAAAATAGTTTTCCAGTGGTGTTCGCATTTTGCCTTTTTGTTTATCTGCATCATATGTAAAGCACCTCAAGTGGGGTATGTCTAGCAATATTCAATGTAACTCCAGGCTATAAATTTAGTTTGTTGTTCTCCTTTATATTCCAGAACAATTTCCTGCTGTCGTCGTCTATGGATAAAACTGTTCGTTTGTGGCATGTTTCAAGAAAAGAATGTCTATGTACATTTCAACACATCGACTTTGTCACTGCTATTGTCTTCCATCCAAAGGTATTTAAGCATATTTATTTTCTTGCTTTCTTTCTATTCAGAATTCCTGTACTGCCTTTGAAGAATTTTCTGGCTTTTTATGTTTAAATCAAATGACAGTTTTTATACTGCATCCGTTTGAAAAAGGTCATATTTTGTTATCAGCTTGTCCATCTTTCATTCCGTTAACATGTTTGGTTTCCAAATGATAATTCCAGTTTGGATTATTTTATCAGTTCTTATATCGGTTCCGTCAAATTATTTTAACATGAGTTATTGCCATTTTCCCCACATAGAATTTTCCCAATTTCATAACATTTCGGTTTCTGTCCAGTAACTCCAGTTTGGATAAATTGATCAAAACTAAAGTTAGTATGTGTGTTTCTCAACCAAAATACTGGCCAAGTTCAAATATGGGTTCCGTCCAATAACATTTACATGAGTTATGGCCATTTTTAAAATTAGAATTCACCTGATTTATTAACAATTTTACATGTAAACCAACCGGCATATTTAGCCACACACCAGCTATGCTGTTGCTTCTGGTTAAATTTTTTATTCACTTACTGCAGCCCGCTCTATCACAAGTAAAACTTGTAACCAATTAAAACTCAATAATTCAATATATGTGGACAGAATGTATATTGCATCTGAATCGAATGAGTTGCAGATGTCTCTTGGATGCAGTCATGAAGAGTGAAGTGAAAAGTAACTATGCACCCCTACCCTGGCTATCATCAAGTCAAGGCCATTCAAATTTAAATATTTGTTTCTCAGGCACCGCCACATTGAAATAAATGGCCTGCCTTGGACATTTTTTTTTATATATATTATGATTTATTTATTTTTTGTTTTGTTTTTGGTACCGCTATGTTTTTACCAACATGTCCATATGCACTGAGCATTAATTGCAAAATTTATGAACTCTTTAACATATTTCTGTAACATTTAAAGAGTGACTATCATGAATATGCATAATGACATAGAATATGAAGTAGATGACTACATCAAAGAAAATCATTAGCTGATCCTCATAGTCTTCTGTACTGATTGTAACTCCAGAATAATTGAAAGGCACTGGAGGAAATTTAGGATCACATGTTACAATGGAGAGGTATCAATTTATTGACAATAATAACAATGTGAATAGTTATGCATTATAACATTATAGGTAATACCTGTGTCATATACTTGTAGCACACTGTAATTTTTATATCAGATTAAATGAGTGTATATGCATAACAAAGTTCCCTCTACATTTTCGGACTATCACTGACTCGGGAAGGTATCATACTTCATGCTTACTATGTAAAATAAAAAATAAAAGCTTCCCTCCCTCACTGATTTTAAAACAAAATTACCTGAGAAACAGTTAAATTTGGATGGCCTAATGATATGATTATTTTTACAGGACGATCGTCATTTCCTGAGTGGTTCGCTAGATGGAAAAATACGATTGTGGAACATACCAGACAAGAAAGTAACATTATGGAATGAGGTCACTGGCCCCTCAAGTTTAATTACAACTGCTAACTTTTGTCATAATGGCAAATTCATTGTAATTGGAACTTATGATGGTCGCTGTATATTCTATAGTACTGAGGTTAGTAAAAATAATTTTGATTCTGACAAATTTACTGTTATGTTATCCATTGTGCTCTCTTTTCCCATATTTTTGCGTTATGCAATGTTTAACCCTTTCTATACTAAATACTTATTGATGAGAGTTCCCTTAGGAAATGTTCAAATAATAAGTTCATCAAATGACCATATTATCTGAACATTTGCCACCAATGAATATGAATAATTCTGCTCTTATATTATCTATTCTACTGTCTATTGTCTGCTCATATTTCCAGAGTGCCCTCCAGATGAATAATATACCATTCCAATAACTGAATTGGAGAATCCATTTAGTAAAGAAAGGGGTAATTTTAAAGCTGTATTTAGGGTTACAAACCTTCACTTACAACATCATAAAACATTTTAATTTAATTCACTCTTTTTCACTTTGCTGCCCATCTAAGAAAGTTCAGGTTTATGCACTTCAGTATTCTCTCTTTTCACATGTCATGTCATTGTTCATAGAACAATACAAATTTTTTTTCAAACGTAGATCATATTTTCGATTCTAATGCAGACATTTCTATATTTTTTAGCAACTGAAATACTTCACCCAAATCCATGCCAGGTCCACTAGCGGTAAGAATGCGAAGGGCAGGAAGATCACTGGTATTGAGGCTATGCCAAAGGAAGACAAGGTACATGTATAGATGTTGTGAAAGTTTCCCATTTTAACCCTTTATTTGCTAAATACTAATTGATGAGTAGTTATCCCTTAGGAAATGTTTAGATAATATGTTCAACAAACGACCATTGAACTTATTAACTGAACATTTCCATCCAATAAATAGGAGTACTTCTGCACTTACATTATCTGTTGTCGGCATAATTTTCCTGAACACCCCTCTAGATGAATAATAGACCATTCCAATGTATACTTTTATAATTGAATGGGAGAACCCATTCAGTATAGAAGTCGATAGCTGACTGTTAATTAGCGTCAGCTATCGACTGAGGTAAATGTCAAAGTAAAAAGAAATTACGTCGGCTTTTTTTTGGCTGAGACAAATTTCAGAATCTGCCAATGCTTTGTGCAAAATTTAAACTAATTTCTTCGGATAGCATCTTAGTGGAAGTCTACATATGTGACCCGCCATATCAAATCCAGTCGTAAGTCGGGATTTTTTTACCCTGTGCCAATGCATTCTCTTATATATGCGAGTCGACCATAGGTCGCCTCGCATATATAAGAGAATGCATTGGCCTAACAATTTTTTACAATTTTAATAATTTTTTCTTGTATTCTTTAATAATTTTATAATTTCACCTATACAGAGCCCCAGACAAACATGAGCAGACGACACTCTTCTATATGCTTCTATATATGTGTGGGGCTCCCTGCAGGGTAATGGATGTTTTTTTATTTTATGTCCTAAAAATTGTAAGAAACATTTATTTAAAAAAAATGATAAAAAATTGTTAGGCCAATGCATTCTCTTATATATGCGAGGCGACCTATGGTCGACTCGCATATATAAGAGAATGCATTGGCCCAGGGTAAAAAAATCCCGACTTACGGCTGGATTTGATATGGCGGGTCACATATAGTAAAAATTAATTGTTGAATGCCAAAGAATGCTGAGATAACAAGGACTAGTTGATAATCAGACATTTTAAACCAGACCCAACCAAAATCCCATGATAATGGAATAAGTTCCAATTGTAAACTGAAGTCATGTGTGGAGCATCAAACTATGTGGATCTTAGGCTTTTTAGCAAGGAAACAATTCTGGCCTTGGCCAATTTATTAGCCTAAGTTATTTTCTGCTAATTAATAGGCTTCAACACTATTGGGTTTGTCCCAATGAAAAAAGTTTTAAGCCGTGCAGGTATTATTCATTGATTACAGATACAAAACTCATTTTATTAATGAATAATTAATGTTAATATTTGTGTCCCTCTAATTCATCAGAGATATGTATAAAATATTGTACATTATCTTGTAAAAATTAGCCTGGGTCCCTGGAATGTAAATATCCAATTGACAAAAACCCGACTTATTCTCAAGATGGCATGATATGAATCAACATTTGATTTTATTATATGACACCAAATCAAATACCATTGTACTAGAGTCAAGGGTTTCATCTTGAGCATAATCTGGGCTCTACCCTTCATGAAAATGTGACAGTATAACTAATTTTTAAAAGAATGCATGTTATCAAGCTGAAATCATTCATCCAAGAGGTTTAAATGCTTTTCTTTAACCCTTACATGATTGGAGCTGTGCTCGTGAAGCTTTAAAGATCCTGTGCCAGTGCATTCTCTTATATATGCGAGTCTCCCATACATAAGAGAATGTACTGGCTTACAAAGTCAAGATAAATATTGTTATGTAAATGTATTCTCTTATATATGCGAGGCTTCCTAGGGCACACTCGCATATATAAGAGAATGCATTGGCACAGGGTTTTCGTAAAATTTCAGTCATGGAAGGGTTAAACTGATTTGGTCAGCCTTTTTACCAAAATAGTTGAAGCATGTTCATATTTAAACTCATCTATAAAAATCTACCTTGTGATTTACAGGTGCTGGTTACATCTAATGATTCCCGTGTTCGTCTGTATGACCTACGTGATCTCACTCTCACATGCAAATACAAAGGCTGTGTCAATAACAGTAGTCAGATCAGAGCCTCGTTTGGGTAAGGATATACTGTATTCAAATTGCGAATTGAATGGAATTAGTCTGTCAAATTTTTTTTTTTTTATCGTCATAATACTAATAATATATGTCTAACAGACCCATTTCGCCAAGAAAATTCAAAATCGAGCAGATAGTATTTTTATTATTATGATATTTAAAAAATCGCGGAAATATCCGAAGTATAAATCACGTGAGTGCAATCACATGACCACAACGCAGTCACATGACCGATCATCTGCATCGACGGTGACAGCGGTGGGTGGAGCTTAAAATAATTCCGCCAATCGCATAACAAGTTGATAAATTACGTATAAAATATTGCAGTCGGCGGTTAATTAGCTAGGCCTTTACGATAAATAGCGATCACGGAATAAAACTGTTTGAATGTGCTGAATTATGAACTGGATTTGCTAGAATGTTGGATTATATAACGAATAATGATGGCTAAAATGCACTTTGAGGCGATAAAAGTTGTGTGAAATGAGATTAATTTATGCAGAAATGCAATGAGCGAGCGGAATTTCGTGCGAAACTAATTTAACTGTTTCTGAAAGAATACAAGTTAGGCCATATAGCTTCTTCTTCGTTGTATGGTACCAATATCTGAAGCTAGTTCACACACTAGTGTCATCCCGTTGTGTGCTATAGGAGTACAATTAAACACAAATGGGGTGTGATTAAAAAGGTGGTGGTTATTATACTAGTACATGTATCATGATGGCTTATATTTGTCATAATAATGTTCCTGTCTGTTTCTTCACACGCAACATATTGTGTGGAGAAGTGCACGACTGTGAACAGCTTGATGAAATCCTTCCAGTCAAGATCGATAAGTGCGTAAACAAAATAATTCACGCGAATACACAACAGACTGTCGAAACTACAATAATTATTAATTAGGCTGCAGTTTGGCCAAACAACATTTTTTTTAATTGAAGGCTCGCCTGGCATTGTTTTTCAGTTTGTGTTTGTTGTTCGTTTATTTTTTTTCGTTTTATTTTACGGTTTGATGCAGATATTAATTTTCTAGAGAGGATTTTTTTTTAATTGTTAGCCTAGATAAAATCCAATGATTGCCTCTAATAAAGAGCGTCCATGTTTTCATCGCGGTATAGACAATAAAGAGCGTGCTCTATATGAACGTGCTCTATTTCGATATGTCATGGGTGATTTTGTATGGTGTTGTGACATTTAAATATAAAGAGCGTCAATTCTTCCGTCTCCCAAAAGCGGTAGACAATAAAGAGCATTCTAAATTACGCTACCCTCCCACAACCGAACACACTACATCTACTAGGCATCTTGGCATATGTGGAGATGACAGATACTCGGGATATTTATATCGAAAGTAAAACAACAAAAAACAACACAAAACAAAAAACAAAAGCGCCTAAATAGAGTTAACATTATTCAGCACAGTGTTTATATAACATTTGGGTGCTTCTTATGTATGACCAGATGAATGGGATCATCCGTCGCCCTTTATAATCACTTTGGGGCATTTTACAGTGCAAACAAGTTCGCGACTGACACTGATGAATAGTCACTGAGTGATTACAAATCACCGAGTGAATACGAGACAATCGAAGCACTACTGCCTTCTATTCAACAAAGCAGACACGTGGCGACATGTTATTAATGGCTACAAAAACAACTAGGTGCTATTAATTACTTTATTCACACAGGCTTTAGCCTAGGGGTTCAGAACAGGGAGACTTGAAGTCTCCGTCCAGGAAATTTAGGGAGACTTCAGGAAATTTAGGGAAACTTCAGGGAGAAGTGGGGAGACTACCCAAAAATTGACAATTTTCAGATATCGCTTTATTTTATAACATCAATAAAAAATTTAAAAAGTTAAAATAAGAAATAAAACTAAAAAAATTTGACTTTATCTGAAATTAGCGTAATTAATTGTTATTATACATTTAACAGTCTGAATCATGATCAGATGTAGTTGGTGGACCCAACTAATCAAATATTCAGCCGTGCTCTGATAATTAACGTCAGATTTGCGGACTAGATCAGATGATGCATGTAACTTTTTAAGTTTAATTTGGTCACGGCTGTAATGTGGGTGTCCTCTAAAATAAACAATAAGGACTAACTAACAAAGGAGTTGCTAAAGCTTTTATTAATTAATGGCCTCCCTTAATTAATGCCAACATCACTGGTATAATCTGATTAAAGCAATAAACTTGACATTTATTTACGGCTACGGAAGCGGTCTCTTCAAAAAGTGGGACGCGGTCTCTTCAAAAAGTACGATGCGTTATCGAAACGAATTTGCGAACATACTCTGATAATTGCGTAATTGTTTTTATATCTGAAAAGCGGGACGGCGGTCTTTTAAGTTAATTAAAACATTTATTTGTGACACTCACGATGGTCAGTAACAACACAGATGCGAACATATCGTGTTTTCAGTGTGTCAAAACATTCGTGATTAACATTCATTACCGCAAAGCGACTGAATAACAAACACAAAACAATAGGTCATATTTTATTTTATATTTTAAACACTTGGGTCTTTGTCTCTGAATCGTCTGTTTCTTTTTGGGATGGCCGCCACAATTCATCTATATACGGACATGTCTGGGGAAAACACTATAAAAAAAAAAAAATTTAAAAAGAAGAAAAAAAATCCGCCCCCCCTAAATTTGAAGGCGTCTTCGATTTCGCCTTAGAGCGATGATAGGGCGAAGTCAGCGACAGTAAGGCGACAATCTCGCCCGAGTCGCCTTGTGAGCTGAGGCCTGTATTCACATAATTATTGTTTTCTATTCCAGATAAACGGCCAAAGCTGCCACACTTTCTTCTTTAAATAGATAACACATTGAATAGCGACGTAATCTATACACCACACGTGCACATACCACTCCGCATTTTAGTATCGGCTGACTTACGATTACGTCATCGTAGTCAGCATAATAAACTCCGGCTCCGAATCTGTGTTTTTAATTTGCTCTCCCACAACTACGTCACTCGTAGTTTAGTCACGGAAATCTCCGAATACCGGTGGTGGTATTATTTATTTATTTTACGGGTTATTTATTATGCGATCGGAATGGGACTTGGATCATTTTAATCACAACAGGGAGGTCTTTCCGATTGCGTTTTGTAGTTTCTAGACCGAATAAATCCTTTAACTGTGTAAATTTTGCTCTGTTATATTTTCTCATCATTCGGCCGTACTTTCAGAAATTATAATTCAAGGTTCCAGACCACCAGTTACAACAACACCACCACATTTAGATCATGTTATATCTCTGTTCCACTAGAAACTTGTTAAAAACCACACATAACATAACATGTAGACTTATAAATACCAAACTCTATTTCATATGTAAGTCAATGCAGTAATCATTAGTGTCTTTCTAGATCATCGTTGATCAATAAAATAAATGGATAGAATATCAATATCAATCAATATAACAGATGGTCAAGTCTGAGAAAGTTTGGAGTTTGGGGGTGATACCTGGGAAGATTTGAAAGGGCCGTCGGCCCTCTCCTACAACCCACGTTTGAATGCCGTAATTACGCTGAAGAGCGTTTGTAGGGTTTGTGAGATTGATATATACCCATGCATAGTAGGTGTTTGCCTACTGTGCATGGGTGGATGTCACCAAAGCAAGAAGCAAAGCCCCACCCCCATTCCGAACCCGGACCGGCGGAGAAGACTTACCTTGATTTGAGTTGATATATATATATATATTGTTTTGAGTTGTGAATAGTTGTACATATTGTCCTATTTAATGCTTGCATGGACTCCAGTTGCCTTAGTCTGTTTTATTCCGGGCTTGTACTATGGGCTCAAATCTAGGTCGGTTGGGGCTCTTCAACTCTTGATGGTGCAATCCCCGCCTTCCACTCCTGTGTGAGTGTCAGAACCCGTTGACACACACCGCGAGCTAGCATCACTAAATTCACCTTTTGGGGACCTCATTCTGATTAGACCTCATCTTTTCTGAAAAGTATATTTATTATCAAATTATCAAGTTTTTTTAGAATCTTCTTAAGAAAGTTTCTTTCTCTATTTCAGTTTAGTTTCTTTATATCCCAAAATTTACAGATGGCACAATACATAATCGAGGTGCCCAATGGTTTGCGCATCACCATCTGGGAACTTAAATCTGAGTCTAGGTATCCCATAACAGATGAGGCCATGCAGAGCCCCAAAGGATGAATTTGGTGGTGCTAGACTGCTAGCCCGCTGTGTAGGGTAGCGTCACTGAATTCACCCTCTGGGTCCTCATTCTGCAAAGTTCCAGCACCATATCTTCAGACCTGCAGATGGTTTCTTCCAGTTGGCACTTCATAGCTCAAACATGTTATTGTACACATGAACAGCAAATTTAGCCAGTGATCTTTGATTGCATCTTTAACTTGAAATCTGAATGAAATGATGGCCCAAGTAGTCTTAACCCTTTCAGTGCCAAGTCCGATTTTTGTATCAACCCATATTTCCTTGATCATTTTTCAAATTTATTGATTATAATAATGTGATACATTGATGGAAAGAGCTCTTAGGAAATATGGGTTGATACAAAAATCGGACTTGGCACTGAAAGGGTTAAGTAACTTGATTTCCAATGTCCCACAGTTCACTGTATATTTTGTTTGCTGCACCAAGATTAGCTTTTGAATTTCTCCTGTGTCCATCACATAGGTAATAATAACCATGGCCAACGCAAAGAACCAAGTTTGGGTCGCATATAGTGACATATATAAACAATTATTATAAAGAAGTCGATTCACGTTTGATCAATACTATTGGTTAGCTTGATGAAAATCAGTTAAGACATCATGAAATTTATTCACAGAAAAAGGTATCTGAGGTCTTCATATCAGCTTTTATAAAAAATTATGTTGTTGTGTTTGTGGCCCCCGAAGAGATAGACTATCCTTAACAGTATTAATTATTTATTCCAGACCAAATTGTAAATACATCATATGTGGATCAGAGGATCATTTTATTTATATATGGAAAACGAGACACAATTCTTCAACAGTGAGACGAGATCGGAACGACATGTGGGAAGCCATCAAAGGTCAGTTTTACCCTGTGCTGGTGCAGCATTAAAGATCCTGTGCCAAATTATTCTCTTATAAATCCGAGTCTCCCATAGGGAGCCTTGCATATATAAGAGAGTGCACTGGCTTACAAGGTCAAGGTAAATATTGTTAGGCCAATGTATTATCTTATCAGCTGTAACAGGCTCCCTTTGGGAGCCTTTATTCAGCGTTAGAGAGTCCTGCGTCCCTTGTGTGCGCTTCGCGTACATGACAAACAAATCCTACTCTTTTATATATATATAGATAATATACATTATGCTACTTCAATATATCCTCATGCAAATACGTTCATATTGGACCTAAATATTGGCATTTAGTTCATATTGGACTTATTTGGTTCTGGAATAAGCCCATAATGGTCTTATACCAGTTATTCAGTTATATGGTGCAGGCCACAGTGAAAACACATATATAAAGATTGTACATCTGGTGCTGAAATAGGCCAATAGTGAGCTTATTTGTTTGTTTCTTATTTAGTTAATTAAATTTTTTTAAATAAAAATTTGAAAAACTAAGACAGTTATAACCTCTGCCAGGGTACCCTGAATCACCACCCCAAATTTGGTTGAAATCGGACCAGCAGTCGGGATAATGGACAGACAGACACGGACAGTTAGACAGATCCTACTCTTTTGTATATATAGATATATGCGAGGCTTTCTATGGGAGACTCGCATATATAAGAGAATGCATTGGCACAGGGTTTTTGCTAAATTTCAGGAAGCTCCATTAATGAATGCAATAAATGGCAGAAAATAAATGATAAAACATTGATATACAATGTATATTTTCTCAGTAAACTGGATTTGTGCTTTTCACATGGCTCTATTGTTCAAGTTATCCATGGACTCTGATATGTCGATCAAATACCCAGAATTTCTGAAAAGTCAATCACGTTACATGCAATCTATCAGACTTTCATTTTTAGAAAATGTAGGCGCGCATAGTCCCGCTCGCTGGGTTTTGGGCCCAGGCGCGCAGTTTCTATCAAGATAAAATAAACAGCGGATTGCCAGAATTACATTCATAAATGCCGCGTAAATTGAATTAGTTAACTCACGATCGATGTCCAGTGAATCTCTTTGATGGTTTAACACTGCTTAATCCACTATCGATAAGCACAAGTGAATGTTACACACTATGTTTTATATTGTACATGCTCCTATATTAATTGTAATTCATAATTATTAATAAAGTATCAATTTAATGCTCCGATTCCATGCTGACAGAATAATATCAACATCCCCCGGCCACGTGGTCTCGCTTTGATTTTCCAGAAATTTATGTGACGTCATAAGCCATACATAGAAATCATTCAAATGTATTTTTAGCTTCGAATCATTCAGACAGATAGTGCATTCAACACCGTGTGACCTCAAATAATTTACTGGTGTCGGTGATCAAACGTCGGGCGGGTTAATTGACACCGCACTGTGAATGGAAAGTTGTGGAATTGGTAACTAGGTCGCGGCACCTTTGATCTCGCGACACATCATACAGGCATTCTCGCCAGGCGGTAATAAAACGGAAAATGGGACCCATTATTAACCAATCTCGTCTGGGTAGACACTGAAAATAGCGTTATCAGGTTCGGCCAACTTCGCTCTCTGTATTTGGCCTAGGTGCGCAATCGATCGCTCGCTGGTTTTTAATTTCAGGCGCGCGATGGAGCGCAAGAGCGATCGCGCGCCTCAAAAATGAAAGTCTGCAATCTATGAATGTCAATCATGTTACCAGGAATCTCTGAAATGTCCATCACATTACACAGATTCTATGAAAAGTCTATCATGTTACCCTGAATATCGATCATGTAACACAGACGTTTTGAAATGCCAATCATGTTACACAGAATCTCTGAAACATCCATCACGTTACACAGAATTTCTGAATGTCGATCATGGTATCCAGAATCTTTGAACATGGAAAGGAGAATTTAGTTTCCCAGGATCTTTGGAATATTATTAAGGGTTAGGTAGAGTCTTTGGAAAGTGAAAAAATGTTACCCAGGATGTCTCCCTTTAGGCTCCCTTTTTACCTGAACTATCAATCATGTCACCCAGAATCTCCTAAATGTCATTATGTTACACAGAATCTCTGAAACTTCACGTTACAGATTCTATGAAAAGTCGATAATGTTACACATAATCTCTGCATGTCGATCATGGTACCTAGAATCCTTGGACTTGGAAATGAGATGTTGGTTACCCAGGATGTCTCCCTTTAGGCTCAAGCCTTGAAATAGTGTACCTGTCATTTGCAGAATCAGGTCCCCAGAGGGTGAATTTAGTGATGCTACCCCGCATAGCAGGCTAGCATCACCAAATTCACCCTCTGGGAACCTCATTCTGCTGAGTTGTAAGCAGAATGAGGTCCCCAGAGGGTGAATTTGGTGATGCTAGCCCGCTATGCGGGGTAGCATCACTAAATTCACCATCTGGGGACCTCATTCTGCAAATGACAGGCACACTATTTCAAGGCTTGTTTAGGCTGGTCCCTGAACTGTTTTCAATGTAATGCTACAAGACATAGGATATTCTTTTTTTTAGCTCAACTTGACAAAGTCAAGTTTGAGAAATTGCCACGGGTTGCCGTCCATTGTCTGTGCATCCATGATTCTTCAACAATTCCCTTTGGCACACCCAATATATATGCCACATCCCTCATCCGAGCATCACTAAACTTCATATAGATCTTTGGGGAAACCATAAATGTTTTCGGAATTTCATCAATAAACATGTCTTGCAGCAGCCATCTTGGATTATACTCTTTGCATGACTAAATCCTTATGAAAACAATTTCATCTACACAATACTACCCCTTTACTGGAAGTTTTTGACTTTCCTTATTCTTTATCATTATATTGACTGTTCGGCATAAAATTAAGACCTCCCCCATTTTGAGCTACAGTATCATTGACACTTTCATTCATTTATCATATTGTATATTCTAGTATTTATCATCTATCATGATTCTAATTTCAGTTCACAATGCAGTTGTCACGATAGCTGTTTTTGTTGACAAGTCGGAACATTTCATAGCGTCTGTTGACGAGAGTTTAGAGGGAAGAGACATAATTGTGTCCGCAGACTATAGTGGTGCTATCAAAGTTGTGTGCAATATTCCAAAACCGGACTTGGACCTGGAGTGGGAACGCTCCCTTCATCCGGATGTTACATCATGTGCCAAGAAATCAGTCAATGAAACCTGATTGTTAGTTTTACTAATGAATAGTATTAACCCTTTACCCAACAGAACGGCCCTGTGCCAATGCATTCTCTTATATATGCGAGTCGACCATAGGTCGCCTCGCATATATAAGAGAATGCATTGGCTTAACACATATTAAAAATGATAAAATTGTCAAAGAATTTTTTTTTAGGCCAATGTATTCTCTTATATATGCGAGGCGACCTATAACTGTAACCATCACAATGTGGTCAATGAACCGGTTCCAATGATATCCATATTTGTATAGTGTTATTGAGACAGACCGAAGATATTTTAGGCTGTTGAAGCTTCATTTGGGCGTTTTTGGCCGTTTTGTTGGGTAAAGGGTTAACTGTTCAATTAGAGATGTGACTCTAATCATAATACTAGGCTATTGGATATACCAGTTGCACAGTAAGGGTCCTTACAGACAATGCTGCATGCAGTGTGTGTGTCTCAAGCGATTCGAGTTGTGCAATGTCTGCTTGCCAGCATCAAATCATGACTAAATTATGTTACAGTAATGCCCAAAGTAATTGACCACTTAACCACAGCAGAATTATGGGTAATTTTTCAAGATTTAGTCGGAAATATGGCTTGTTGCCATTCATTGGAAAGCTCTCGGTGAGAGCATTGGGACTAATTCCTAAAAAATTACCCATAATTCTGCTGTGGTTAAGTGGTAATCACTTTGGGCATTACTGTAGACTTGCCACATGTTTTTGTTTGTAATATTTTATAAATGTGCTGACCGTCTGAGGTGATACTAAATCTTTTCAAATAAATTTGAAATGACCACAACTGTTACTTGAATACCTTGACAGGTCGATCCTAATATGAGAGATTCTGCAAAGTACTCTTGGGCTTGTGATGTCAAATTACAGCATTGTCATATTCTTACGTTTGACGCTTTCTTCGTGATGCAAACAGTACTCACAGTATGCTGTGTCAATACCTCAATGTTATGTTTGTTCAAAATCAGCGTCAGACACAGAAATCACAATGCTGTTCGTAAATGTCTTAAGCACTGCTCACTTTGTTTCCAACTGTCTACGTTGTTTACACATAATCAGTAAATTCAATGTCTATCAAATTTATACTGATTATGTGTAAACAACAGAGACAGCAAAAGTTGATCCAAGGAATGTTGGCATCATTAAATGTTTCAATTCTAAAAAAAGCCATCGTCCTAAGGGCTCCTGCGAATCACAATTTTTTCATTGAATCAAACCTCGAAACGAATCGGAGGATTTTACATCGAATGGAACCAAATAATTGAAAATTCAGCAACATTAAGAAAAATTTTGTTTCATCGCCGGCTATTATAGAAACGTACATGACAAGTAATTTATCAATTCATCATGGCCCTTCACTGTCACATTTTGGCTGATTATACCTTATTATACTGGAAAATTTAATGGATAACTGGAATCAGACTAGAACAAAGGTACATTTGTACTGTGAATATCACAGAGGAAAACATTTTCAGGAATAAGCATTGATACTGGGATGTTTAGCATGCAGCATGATCCAGAGGTCCCTGACACAGAATTGATCATGACTCGAAAAGTACCGATATGTAAGACAACGTTCCTAACTCTTCAAATCGAGAATTTCTCTATGTCCCTATAATGTGGCAAAAAATGCAATAATAGATATAAAATAAAATGTAATGGTAGAATAATCGTATTCCTATAAAAAACCGGCAAAAAAAATTGGTCGAACAAGACTCTGTCCATCTCATGGCACTATACTGAATCAAGTTTTGTCCTACCACTTTTTCGCCAATCTCCAATGGTTTCTTGGGGGATATCTCCACCAATACCAGATCTACATGGTTGATCCATATGTCAAAAAATATCTCCACTGTTACTAGCTGTACATAGTTGATTCATACACCAAAATGAAGGGAATTATTCAAGGAATATGACAATTTGATTATTATGTTTTGTTTTGGTATCTTGCTGTATTTCTGGCCATTGTATTGAGGACATGTTGAAATTCTACATTTCGGGAGTTAGAAATTATTGTCTTATATATATATCAATTTTATGAAGGCACAGACTCAGTATGAGTGTTCCATGCTTCATGTTTGCTTAACTCAGTGAGATTGAACAAATTCTCATTTCTTATCGAAATGGCTATGTATCGATCTGAATGGCACATTGAGATGTCCCTCAAACCAGATCAAGCTACCGATTTTCACCCATGCTGATTTTCACCCATGCATGATTTTCACCTGCACCTACTTCATTTAGCCCAGACAGCAATGATCTTATGCACGACCTAACCACCTTGGCTACGGGGACATCCTCAAAAGGAAGCCCTTTCGCCGAGAGTTGGAAAGCGTATCAGTCTGAACATGGGTTCAAACCCACTTCCTTCGAAAGTCTTTATCTGCCAAGCATTAAAACACCACAACACAATTCCTCCAAAATTTCACCGGTGACAATATACGAATAGTTGTACTGGTCAATATATATATCAGTTTTATGGAGGCACAGACTCAGTATGAGTGTTCATTGCTTCATATGTTCTTAACTCAGTGAGTATGAGCAAATTCTCATTTCTTATCGAAATGGCCATGTGTCGATCGGAATGGCACATTGAGATGTCCCTCAAACCTGATCAAGCTTGAAAATCAGTCTCGATTTTCACCCATGCCGGGGTTCGAATCCCGCTCGAACATCGTCTAGCCCAGACTGCGATGATCTTATCCACAACCTAACCACCTCGGCTATGGAAGGAAGCCCTTTCACCAAGAGTTGGGAAGCGTATCAATCTGAAAATGGGTTCGAACCCACTTCCTCCGAAATTCTTGATCTGCCAAGCACTGAAACGATATTGAGGACATGTTGAAATTCTACTTTTTGGGAGTTAGGAACCTTGTCTTATATATAGGTACTTTTATTATCATGATCAATTTTGTATCAGGGACCTGTGATCCACTGTGTTACATGTGATGCTCCAGTGCAAAGGGGAGTAATTCAATTTCCAGCTATGGCGTTAATTGTCCGAATTCGTTCACATGGAATAATCATTGCAATTGCGACTATGAGTTTCATTAACATTTATATGTGTCATTTGCATTATGTTTTGGGATGTTCAGTGAGGACATTATTACAAACCACAACCAATGCTTGAAAAAGTCACATAATAATGATGCGCCTGAATGGACTATAATGATGCACATGAATGGACTATAACGATGCACATGAATGGACTATAACGATGCACATGAATGGACTATAACGATGCACATGAATGGACTATAACGATGCGCCTGAATGGACTATAACGATGCACATGAATGGACTATCTTACGTGGAAGGACAACAATCGGCTGGTGAAACAACTGTTGGAAATATAAATCCACTTAGTGTACTGGAGGCCCTTACCTTCAGATAAAGGGGCGATGAGTCCAGAATGGCATTTACCCTAATGATTGATACATGTGCGGTTATCTCCATTCTGTTAAACAAGATCAATGTTTTAAAGTCTTTTTCGTTTATGTAATATTAGACAGTTGCAGGAGTGTTCAAAATTTTTTCAAATATATGCTCATTTTGAATCGAATCAAACCTTTTGCGTAATTTCACATCGAATCGAATCTCGAACATTCGCCAGGAGCCTACTAAAATGCCACCTTTTTGGGTGCATGTCGCCAAGTGGTCTTTTGTTAGGATGTTTAACTAATAGCTATTTGTTGATTTATTCTCTGAGTAGACCAAATACCAGCCTTAGCGAAAATTTCAGGGTAAGGAAACAAATTCCAGCTACAAAATAAAGCGAAGTCATCAGTACTCTATACGATAAAAATAGGAAAGATATGAAAAGTTTCAATTTGGAAACTGCCTGTGACAACTTTGACTAATAAGCATAAATTTCTTTATTATCCTGCATGATTTTGAATCAATGCAAGTTTTATTAAATGCAAAACTAAATCCATTCGTATTTCATAGTGATATATTTACACTCCTACAGTGTATGCATTCGTGTTGTGGGACGTGAATGGAGTACGTTGTTGCATCATGTGACATGACACTCATGCCCCAACTTGTTTCCATATTGTATGGACACAACTGGCAACGCTACCAGAATATCGTTGGGAGTATCGATGCAACATCATCTGACGTTTTATGTGTAGAAAGCATTGCACACAAAATGTCAGACCAACATGTACAGTAATGCCCTAAGTAATCGACCCCATAACCTGAAATATGGCTTGTTGCCATTCATCGGAAAGCTCTCCCCGAGAGCTTTCCGATGAATGGCAACAAGCCATATTTCCGACTAAATCCTGAAAAATTACCCATAATTCTGCTGTGGTTAAGTGGTCGATTATTTAGAGCTTTACTGTATCCATACTCCATGGAACGCAGCAAAACGGAATATTTACACTCCTACATACATTCGCACTGTGGAATATGAATGGAGGAGTTGGTTGGTTAAAATCATGTCATGTGATGTCACGCGCAGACCCCATCTTGTTTAATATTGTATGGACACAACTTGCAACGCAATATGAGAATATCATTAAAAACCTGTGCTAAAATACTCATTTAATTTGCAATGGAGCTTAAATATAAGAAATTGATGTTGATTTTGTTGCGTTCCACACAAAATGGCAGACCAACTTCCATCCGTACTTCATGTAACGCAACAAAATCAACACCTATTTCTCAGATGAAATGTGTGCACTCAACCTGCTCTGGATGAATTGACTAACCACAACAAATCAAAATAATCTTTACATTCAGACAAGCCTTGAAATAGGGTGTCTGTCATTTGCAGAATGAGGTCCCCAGAGGGTGAATTTAGTGATGCTACCTTGCATAGCGGGCTAGCATCACCAAATTCACCCTCTGGGGACCTCATTCTGCTTACACCTCAGCAGAATGAGGTTCCCAGAGGGTGAATTTGGTGATGCTAGCACGCTATGCAGGGTAGCATCACTAAATTCACCCTCTGGGGACCTCATTCTGCAAATGACAGACACCCTATTTCAAGGCTTGCATTCAGACAATGAGTATGAAATGATTGGGTTTTGTCTCATGATATATACATAGATAGAACCGTCGTCGTGTTTGTTTTTGTAAATGATTGCCGCACGAGATAGCCCGCCTCGTGATACCACGAGTGCCGGAACGGCACGAGTGGTATCACTCCGCCGGTTATCGAGTGCGGTAATCATTTACAAAAACAAACACGAAGACGGTTCTATATTTATTACATATCTCCCCATACAACTATAATGTCAATTAATTTTGATATTTATTGCCAAAAAAATGCACATTAGTATTCTTTTTCAACGCAAAGGGTTAATTTCAGTTACAATCCAAGGAACCAGTCTATCGATTCAAGGAACTCTGGAAACTGGCTTTCCGGCGAATTTTGTTTATACTTCACCTGGTGTCGGAAATGTGTTATAATTCTGTTTAATTCAACTGGTTTGGATCATCAAACTTCACATAAAGTTGTGTTTTGTGTTAAAAAGAATATATACCGACCACTGTCATCCAAAGCCAACTTGCTCTTCAATCATGGATTAAAAATTTTATTTGACTTTTCGTCGCTGAAAGTTGGAAATTAGTGAAAGTGAAACTAGGTCACACCATGACCATGCATAGGATATTTCAAGGAATTCATTCACTTTAAATGGAAAATAACAAAAATCTCTGAATGGTCGATTCACAAGAATGCAAAATACGGTGTCAACAAATCGACCAGAACTTAAAAGGTAATTAATGTTGTTTGTTTTTTTAATTTTATGCTACGCAAACAACGCAGTATTTTTTTACGTACTCTGGTACTCTCAGTCTCAGATGCCTAATATAATAATAATGTTAACACGATTAATAATTTTAAAGAAAAATTCGAACGATCACTATTATTTGGCATAGAGTTACATTGCATTTTTATTATCTATTTGGTCGGGAGTGCGTGATTTTGTTTTGAAACTGCCGCATTTCCTGACCTTCGGGTTTTCCCCAGATATGAATTGAATTGAAATTATTATGTTGCTAAAAATAGTAACATCGCGAACCAGTCTAACTGCTCAATAAAATAGTCCGACACAGATTAGCACATGTGCTGGTATTGAAAATTACCACACACCTAGGAAAGTATGCGATCATGTGGTATTCACACACAGATATGTAATAAATAATGTTACTGCATGCATAGAGAATTATATATGAAAAGAATGGCCTTGTACGACTTCACATGTATGTGTGCAGATCATGTCACAATACTTATCCAACATTAAAAATGAATTCAGTGTTCCAGAACTATTTTTGGAGTTCTGTGACTCCAGTTACAACAACAACAACAACATACAAAATCTTGAAATATTGTGTCTGTCATTACAGAATGAGGTCCCCAGAGGGTGAATTTAGTGAAACTACACCACAGCAGGCTAGCATCACTAAATTCACCCTGTGGGACCTCATTCTGATCCTTGTTCAGTTTCTGTATCCTCTAATTTGCAGAAGATAAAATGCATAATCGAGGTTACTACCTAATGGATAACCTAATTCAACTGGGGAACCGTCTGATATGAGGTCTCCCATAGCAGTTGAGGCCTTAGCAGAATAATGTTCACAGAGGGTTAATTTGGTAATGCTAGCCTGCAGTATGGGATAGCTTCACTAAATTTTACCCTCTGGGGAACTCATTCTGCAATTATCAGACACACTATTTCAAGGCTTGTTGAAAAACATTACGTGATATTTATTGCTGTCCTTTTATATTATTGAAAATGTATGGAATAATTGGAAAGAAAATAGATAGTCATTTAGGTGGTACTTCTGTTTCCAACTGCGCTAGTTTATAAACTAGAATCTACAACAGGTTTTATAAAAAAAATCCACCTGGAGCCTTGATTACATGTTTTACTATTTGGGAGAGAAATGTTTATTCTTAACCTTTTCATGACTGGAGCTTCCTGAAATTTTGCGAAAACCCTGTGCCAATGCATTCTCTTATATATACAAGTCTCCCATAGGGTCTGGAGCCTCGCATATATTTACCTTGTAAGTCAATGCATTCTCTTATAATAGTCCCACGCATTGGAACAGGGTACATATAGAATGCGTGTAATAAATGGATTGATTATTATTATTATATATGTTTCCCGCCATATCAAATCCAGTCGGAAGTCGAGATTTTTTTACCCTGTGCCAATGCATTCTCTTATATATGCGAGTCGACCATAGGTCGCCTCGCATATATAAGAGAATGCATTGGCCTAACAATTTTTATCATGTTTTTTAAATAATGTTTCTTACAATTTTTAGGACATAAAATAAAAAAACATCCATTACCCTGCACACATATATAGAAGCACCTAGAAGAGTGTCGTCTGCTCATGTTTGTCTGGGGCTCTGTATGGGTGAAATTATAAAATTGTTAAAGAATACAAGAACAAATTATTAAAATTGTAAAAAATTGTTAGGCCAATGCATTCTCTTATATATGCGAGGCGACCTATGGTTGACTCGCATATATAAGAGAATGCATTGAACAGGGTAAAAAAATCCCGACTTCCGACTGGATTTGATATGGCGGGTCACATATGTGAGGCTCCTATGTGAGACTCGCATATACAAGAGAATGCACTGGCACAGGATCTTTTATGCAACACCAGCGCATTTCCCATCATAAAAGGGTTAAGTATGGATAATCATGTCAACTGATATTTTTGACCCAAATAAATTCATGTTTTTATTACAGCCCAAAGAAAGAATTTCTAGAATTGTTTTGCTTTTTAATTAAAAAAGCAGAATGTTCTTAGAATATAGGTATTTTCCATTGGTTGACTAAGTCACATGACAACGATGGGTTGAATAAAATTGTTTTAATTTGTCAATTAGATTGCTTGTTTTATGCTTGCATGAGTGATGTCTCGACAACGACAAAGACTCATTTTTTTCAGATATTAAAATAGCCCTGTCCATTTCAAAATTCATATAGAGCTCAATGTTTTAAGTCATATTATACATATTATACCCTGTTGTACGAATGTCTATACCCGCTTGATGAATGAAATATTCTGCTTCTATTGCCAAAAACTCAAACCACATTTGTTGTATCATTTGAGAAGATTTATCGCCTAAATTATGTATAAATATTTAAGATATGTCTCATGTCGTATTAGCAGTAAACACACTGGTTCCAACATGTATGACAATCATTTGACAGGGCATCCTGGAGTCATGCCATGTAATTATGTAAAGTGGAAATAACAAAAGTTATAGAAGTTTTTTTAAGTCAAAACCAATTATAATAGTAAGAGCTCTGAATAATATCACTTTGGTTTGTGTTTGGGTATGTAATAATATAGATGCATTAGTGATTACCATACTCAAGTTTGTTTAACTTACTATCGGATCATTTCCCAAAGGAATTAATTATCAGTTATTCAGTATTTATTAATTAAAGGGTTAAATGAGGACAATATGTATCCATGTAAAGAATTTGAGGTGCGATCACACGGACATACTATGTTCTGTTGCGTTATGAAATATATTTTGAGAAAAAAAAACAATGATGTGTATAAAGTGTCACCTCTGTATTAAATAGGCTAACTTTCCCTCATTTGATGCAAAATTGTTTCACTGGACTAAATATGATGAGAAAATATAATTTTGTAGTATTAAATGAAGTGTACCTATGGGCGCCTTCTGAGACAAAGACATTTCAAATGGTGATGAATTATAGTATTTTAATCATATTTTATGGCATAGATTGTTATTAAAACCGTATCTCAAGGCACTATAAAAAAAATAATCTGTGACTCGAAAATTGGGCCTTTAACAAAACAAGACACTTTCCATAAATTGGGAATTTTGAGGTCAGAAATTATGGAAAATCCAGATTAATTCCAATTTTCAGACCCTGTTGTTCCCTCAAAAAATTCCCTGTGAGCTATCGTCGGAATATGCAAATTTGTCTTAAGACTAAAGAACATAGTACATGAATATTGATGTGATCATCTCTTGCCTTTGATTATCCTGGTTTAGTAATTTAGCCCTATATGAAGTTTGAAATAGACAGAGTTATTTTAACGGTCTTGTATTGAATGTGTAATTGTTCTAATTATGTTATCATTTTATGAATCGTTTACCTCAGGCTGTGACTGTTTGTTTTTATTCAAATAAAACTTACATCATGATATCAAACCCTAGCCATGTTTTACCCCCAACTCAATCGATCTGTAACGTGCCCTCCCATAAGAGACCAGTACGGACCATTGCCATCTTTAACTCTTTCGGTGCCAGGGGCCGATCTCATCGGCCCTAATTTACAGTCTGTAGAGTGGCCCTCATTATTAGCTCAACTTTACTTTGTAAAGTTTGAGCTATTGCCATGGCTTTGTCGTCCGTCGTCTGTGTGTGCGTGTGTACGTAAGGCGTCAACAATGCAGGCTACAGGTCGTACCTTTGGTTGGATCATTATGAAATTTGTCATAGCTGTTGACATCAACATTTAGACCAGAATGATTAATTTTGGGGTCATTCGGAAAATAAACATGGCCGCCAGTGGATTTCAAAATTCAATCCATTAGCACGGGCTACAGGTTGTACCTTTAGTCTGATCATCATAAAATTTGTCATGGATGTTAACAATGACATGTAGATGGGAACGAGTAATTTTGGGGTCATTCGGCCAAAAAACATGGTCGCCAGCAGCCATCTTGGATTTTACTCTTTGTATGACTAAATCCTTTAGCACGGGCTACAGGTTGTACCTTTAGTCTGATGATCATAAAATTTGTCATGAATGTTAATAATGACATGTAGATGGGAACGAGTCATTTTGGGGTCATTCGGCCAAAAAACATGGCCGCCAGCAGCCATCTTTGATTTTACTCTTTGTATGACTAAATCCTTTAGCACGGGCTACAGGTCGTACCTTTAGTCTGATCATCATAAAATTTGTCATGGCTGTTGAAATTGGAATGTAGATGGGAACGAGTCATTTTGGGGTCATTCGGACAAAAAACATGGCCGCCAGCGGCCATCTTGGATTTCAAAATTTAATCCATTGGCACGGGCCACAGGTCGTACTGTTCGTCTGATCATCATGAAATTTGTCATGGATGAAAATATTGACATGTAGATGGGAACGAGTAATATTAGGGTCATTCGACCAAAAAACATGGCCGCCAGCAGCCATCTTGGATTTTACTCTTTGTATGACTAAATTCTTTAGCACGGGCTGCAGGTCGTACCTTTAGTCTGATCATCATAAAATTTGTCATGGATATTAACAATGACATGTAGATGGGAACGAGTAATTTTGGGGTCATTCGGCCAAAAAAACATGGTCGCCAGCAGCAATCTTGGATTTTACTCTTTGTATGACTAAATCCTTTAGCACGTGCTACAGGTCGTACCTTTAGTCTTATCATCATAAAATTTGTCATCAATGTTAATAATGACATGTAGATGGGAACGAGTCATTTTGGGGTCTCTTCATGTCTATAAACTAGTATTAGACATTCAACTTTCCACATTCCTAATCGCTCCATTGACTGTGTAATACATTAAATTATTCCCTTTCCAAGTTGAGCTACAGTGTCATTGACACTTTCATTTTTTTTTTTAGTTGTTTTTTTTTTTGGGTTGAATTGTTTTTGGGTATGCTTAAGCATGCTATAGTGAATTTAAAACACACTGGATAAAACCTTAGGGGCATGTTATAACTCAAAACTATCACCAAGTATTCATAGTAATAATTTTGATGCCCATGAAAAACGTAAGATTCCCTGGCACTAAACCTACAGAATAAGGCTGTTAAAGAATATAAGAAAAAATTATTAAAATTGTAAAAAATAATAACAAATGATGAAAAATTGTTAGGCCAATGCATTCTCTTATATATGCGAGGCGACCTATGGTCGACTCGCATATATAAGAGAATGCATTGGCACAGGGTATATGGGTTGATACAAAAATCGGACTTGGCACTGAAAGGGTTAAATAGATAACATTATCAATCCAAATATAATGGTCTATAATAACGAGCAGTAGAAAGATTTATAGTGCGAATCGCTGAAGTGTGCACAAATATGAATGGAGCACAGTGTCAACGTACGTAAAATATGTCACCACGCTGCCAGAGTCTCGTATTAATCGAGTCAAACAGAACGTTATTTTTTATAGATGCGGTTAACAGGAAGTTGTTCTGTTGCTGTTACGAGTAATCACATGGCATGTATCCTTAGATTGGAACACCGAAAAAAGGGGTAGCGGGGTAACGTCGCAAGAGCTATACTCTGACCTTCACCCCAAATTGGCATTCACGTTATATTCAACTAATTGACGGATCTCTTTCGGGTGGTTTTTAAGACACCAAAGGAACATCTTGATATATAAGTGAAATTGCACATACGGGTGGGTGGAGTCGATTTGTGAGTATAAATGTACGCTATACGAGTATACTGTTAACTGAGGTCAAGGTCAGAGTATAGCTCTTGCGACGTTACCCCACTTCCGAAAAAAGGATACATCATTTCAAAGCATAACAAGTTCTTTTCATGCAGTTTCTTTTAAAAATTTGATGATATATTGAATTACAATTGAAATAAACGTAATCTGTTTCGTTTGATCCGCTCGTTCACAAACTGTTTTCATGCTGGTGGAACATGATCTCTATGGGCATAGCCAAAGTAGAGATTTATGTCATATTCTAATATTGGTTACCTGTCTCGTTTATAGTTAATTTCAGATTAACAACCAGTGAAGCTGGCTTTACTCATTCTCTTTGAAAAGCCGATGAAAATCCTAACACATGTACATCTCTAGATTTGTCGATTTATATTTCTATTACAATGCAGCATTCCCAACATGATGTAATAAACCGTTTTAAAATATGGTGTGCATTCCTAGCAGAGTAAATGTTTGTGAGAATCATAGTATTTAGAAATAATTATAACTACAGCAAGATGCGAAAGAATAATCCATCATGAATATCGTTGACTGATAAAAACTCGAAGATGATGTCTCCTATTTTGCGATGAGTTTAATGAATTATGGATATATCACCTGTATTCAGTTTACAAACAATAGTTATGTTTGATAATGTGTGGAAAATTGTCAAAGTGTCATTGACCTCTTATATGCGAAGTGATCTGTAATGTCATTATTCCCATTAACCAATGAAATTTCGAATACTCTGCGCTACTCTCCAATGAAATGGATGGAATCCCATTAATACATAAACTGATTTTAATTCACAAATCTAGAGACGTACAGTAATGCTCTAAGTATTTCCGACTAAATCCTGAAAAGTTATCCATAATTCTGCTGTGGTTAAGGAGTCGATTAATTAGAGCATTACTGTACATCCGTTAGGATTTTCGTCGGCTTTTCAAAGAGACTGGGCATTACTATGAATGCAATTATGAAATTTGGCTAAACACTGCAGCGTATGATATTCATCTATTATAAACTGGGTGATACAGAAACTGATGGGGGGGGGGGGGGGGTTTCCAAATTTACACAGTTCCCATATATTATTATTATATATAACAATTGCTTTTTTCCTATCACAATCACAGAGGTCATTTGGTCATTTGAAAATAAATGGTCGTATTGTTAAAATCTGTTAAGATTTTGGTTTCCGACCAATAACTCCAGACCACAGGGGCATGTTGTTAAAAACGAGTAAAACATATAAATAAAAACACTCTGATTTAAAAATGAGCATGCCACTTTAATTTTTTTAAATGCATCGCTATTGATATTATATTATATAATGTTATATCAATAACAATACGTTTGTTAAAGTGACACACTCATTTTGAATTTAATTTTGTTTTAACGACACGCCCCCTGTGCAACAGACTGGGTACTTTGCTTGGAATGTGTGTCGGTGTGTGTTACTCTGCCAATAATACAGGTTGAATTCGAATATGGGGGGTACAGTAATGCTCTAAATAATCGACTCCTTAACCACAGCATAATTGTGGGCAACTTTTCAGGATTTAGTCGGAAATATGGCTTATTACCATTCATCGCAAAGCTCTCCCCGGCTGTGGTTAAGTAGTCGATTATTTAGAGCATTACTGTACTGGATTACATGCTTTCATCCATCCGTCCCCTCTTATATCTCAATCATGGGTTATCATATCTCAATGAAATTTGGTATGCAGGATTGTAATCAGGAGGGCTTTCTAAAGAGGGTTCGTTGACATTGTTCACATTTTCCATTAAAGAGTTATCCCTGTTTGTTTATCTGAAAATGTTGGATTTCCGTCCGTCCGCTCATATATCTCAACCATGAGTTATTGGATTCTATTGAAATTTGGTATGGAGGTTTGGCATCAGGAGGGCTTTCCAAAGAGGATTCAGTTATGTTGTTTGCATTTTCCTTTCAAGAGTTATCCCTCTTTGTTCATCTGAAATTGTTGACTTTTTTATCTTTTTAACTTTGGTTCCGTCCCATGTTGTTGCATGAGTAAAAGGCCTTTTTCGCCCGCTAATTATGCTGATTTGACAAATTTTTTACAGACAAACAAGCCGGCATATTTAGCCACTCCCCAGCATTGATCATGATAAAAATGAGGTTATGAATGGCCAAATCTTATAGGAAAAAGAAACAAGATTGTATACACGTAGTTATATTTTAATGCCTGTTTAAATTCTTTTCCTGCAATTTGTTATCTTTCAGTCCACTTGAATATTTTGAATGCTATTCATCGTTATATCTCATACAGGCTCCATCAACAGAATCATCCTCAACTGATTCTCACTTTTTCCGTTTATCATCGTCCTGCAATAAAATTTAAGACATTAGTTAAACAATGCCATCCAGAGCGATATACAGTAATGCCCTATATAATCGACTTCTAAACCACAGCAGAATATTGGGTAATTTTTCAGGATTTAGTCGGAAATATAGCTTGTTGCCATTCATCGGAAAGTTCTCAGTGAGAGCTTTCCGATGAATGGCAACAAGCCATATTTCCGACTAAATCCTGAAAAATTACCCATAATTCTTCTGTGGTTAAGAAGTCGATTATTTAGGGCATTACTGTAGCAACAGAGATTGAGGATTCAGGTGACAACTAATTTCTTGAACAATTAACCCTTCCATCACGGGAGCTTCCTGAAATTTTGCGAAAACCCTGTGCCAATGCATTCCCTTATATATGCAAGTCTCCCATAGGGAGCCTCGCATATATAAGAGAATACATTGGCCTAACAATATTTACCTTGGCCTTGTAAGCCAGTGCATTCTCTTGTATATGTGAGGCTTCCTACGGGAGACTCACATATATAAGAGAATGCACTGGCAGGGTCTTTAATGCTGCACCAGCGCAGCTCCCACCATGAATGCCCATGAACGGATTAAACAGGCATGGGGCATTTGAAGCTTTAGGAATAAATATTGTAGTTAGTGTAAACAATATTTATTCCCAACCAAAATAATGCAAATAAATAAGATTTCTGGACATAATTTTCATGTTCTACATGTATACTAAATGGATTCTTCGACCAGTTATAAAAGAATAGACCGGAATGGTCTCTTATTCATCTGGAGGGATGTTCAGGTAGAATGAGCAGATGACATACCAACTAAGATAATATATACACAGAACGACACGATGTGTAAATGGGTTTGTCGATACGGCACGAGTACTGTCGCGGAAGGATAGAACGAGAGGCGCTTGCGCCTCGAGTTCTAACCTTCCGCGACAGAACGAGTGCCGTATCGACAAACCCATTTACACATTGTGTCGTTCTGTGTTTATTACACGCTTCGCGTCCTAGAATCCGTGCATTAAAAATACAGGATTAGAAGGGTTATTTAGGCTCATACAGAGCGTGTTTGTCATGTGTGATGATTCTTTTATTTAAATAGTTCCAGTTTCATGGTTGAGGCGAATGTCATGTACGTCATTTTACGTCAACGAGATGCGTATGGAACGTACGTTCCATACGGATTTGTAAATATGGAACAGCAATAACATTGTTCTTATAGGAACAAGCATGTAATAAAAGTGCAATAGAATTCATATTCATTGGTGGGAAATGTTCAGATAATAAGTTCAATAAATATTTGTGGAACTTATTATCTGAACATGTCCTAAGGGAATTACTCATCAATGAGTATTTGGTACACTAAGGTGAATGATGGATGACTGGAATGGTTTGAGACAAAAAGCCTGTTGTGGCTTTTTCGTGAGTACTCTCCCAAACAGATGTGTAGTAAGATCTACATACCTACCTTGAAGAATTTTATTTCCCTATGTTTTATTATAAACTCAGGAGCCGTAGACTCATACAATGTTTGGCTCAATTTTAAATTTGTGCACCAAAGGCCCACTTAATGATTTAGTTCCTGATTTTTTCGGTACTGAGTCAGTGTTATTGACTATTGTTGGCATGAAATAAAACAAAAATATATATATATTCCACCAGGATCAAGGCTTGAAATAGGGTGTCTGTCATTTGCAGAATGAGGTCCCCAGAGGGTGAATTTAGTGATGCTACCCCGCATAGCGGGCTAGCATCACCAAATTCACCCTCTGGGAACCTCATTCTGTTGAGGTGTAAGCAGAATTTAACGATAAAAAAAAAAATAAAAAATTTTAACTTAATAAAAAAAAATTGAAAGAGAAACATTTCTTCAATGACATTACTGAGACTCATTTAAACATCTCCGGAACCACTGTGCTGATTAATCTGACATGGTGTGAAGGAGCCTTGGATGGTAGGTATACCTAATGATGAGCCATCAAAGCCTTGGAAGAATTCCAGTTTATATATCTACCAGGTACTGCGTACAGAAATTATGTTGTGCATTGTATGTATTTCCATAGTGCTCACTGCCCAGCTCATATCATTGAAAGTAACTAATCACCTCTTGACATGTGTCTGTTCTTGTTTATATAATTTTAATGATGATTCAATTTGTAAGATGGGGCATGCATCCTATTAAAATTTCACCAAATTCTTTTGGTTCCATATCTCCATTGATCTGTTAGAAGAATTTTGGTATTGAATAATTGACTATTTTACTTTTGAATCAGGTTTATTAATGAACACTATAAAGCACATATTTAATAGTTATGTACTCACAGTATTGTATGGTACACATATTATTGATGGCCAGATTGACCACTCGTCTATCGTCCGTCCGTCTGGCTGTACGCATGGTGCGATAACTCAAATATTTTCTACCCCCGATCGGAACCAAATTTTGTGTATGAGTTTCTCAGCCCTAAATACCGATCGAATTTGAATATGGGTTTCATCAGAGTTTTTTTTTTATGGAGTTATGGCATTTTTATTCTTAGAATTCACACATGCTGCAATATCTCAACATATTTATCTGATCAGAACCAACTTTCGTATGTGTATTTGTCAGCCCAAAATACTGATCGATTTTGAATATGGGTTTTTATCAGATTTTGTTTAACAGATTTATGGATCTTTTTCAAATTTAAAAAATACTTCTTTTTTTTTGTGGAATTTTTTTAACCACCACTCAGCCAGATGAATTTATTTAACTAGATCAATGGAGCTCTAGATCAATGGATGCTTGGTCTTACTATGGATCAATCAGGGCAGAGATAGTTGATTTAACCCCCTTTATCCATTCCATGTATTTTAACCTTTTCCATTATTAAATAACTATATTATTTTGATATCTCACTTGCCAATTTGCAACAACATGAATAGAACTGCTTACACTATGATAGTGGTGTCAGGCTCTATATTTTAGATGTTATATTAACCCTTCTCTTTTGACCAATTAATTCCAATAATTTGCGTTATTATGTACATTGGCCTATACTACTATACTATTTAGATCATGACAGTATAATCTATAATTCAACATCAAAACTCTAGATTATGATTCCGATCATAGCATTTATTATCGCCAAGGGATGGGTTAAACATCTGCCGATCATGATCGGCATCTCGTTAAACCAATGAAACTCCACTTATGGGTCCTATTTTTCATCTACAGATAAAATAAATTCATGAATAAATATGGTTTAACCCGTTCTATACTAAATGGATTCTCTCAGTCAGTTAAAAAGTGTACATCGGATTGATCTATTTTTAATTTGTAGGGATGTTAAACAGATGACAGATAAATAAAAGTTCATAAGGCGCCCTTCGATATCTGAGCTTTGATGGGTTGCTTCCTTGACTCAAATCAAACATGTTTTACCCCCAGAGCCAAAGAAATAGTAATTTATGAGCATAAATTTGGATTATGTATATTTAATAGTTGAGTATAACGTACTTTTTCACAGCAGACTTTGCCATTAGGGCATTCTTCATCGTCAAGTGTGGTGCCTGGTGGGCAAGTAGATCCAGGATAACATTTATCATCCTCGTCATCATCATCAGGTTCATCACATTCATAGATTGTTTCACAGCAGACTTGGCCAGCAGGGCAACCTTCATCATCCTCGAGTTTGGTGCCTGATGGGCATGTAGATCCAGGATAACATTTATCATCCTCATTTTCATCATCATCACAGTCTGTTAAATAGATCAAATGAACAAATATAAAAGAAAAATGTTTATCTCATTCTCAGTTCTAACTGAATGTTCCTCAGTTGATTCTAGTGATATACATGCAATGCCCTAAATAATCAACTCCTTAACCACAGCAGAATTATGGGTAATTTTTCAGGATTTAGTCAGAAATATGGCTTGTTGCCATTCATTGGAAGCCCTCACTGAGAGCTTTCTGATGAATGGCAATAAACCATATTTCCAACTAAATCCTGAAAAATTACCCATAATTCTGCTGTGGTTAAGGAGTCGATTATTTAGGGCATTACAACATTTACATGTACAGTAATGCTCTAATTAATCGACTCCTTAAACACAGCAGAATTATGGGTAACTTTTGAGGATTTAGTCGGAAATATGGCTTGTTGCCATTCATCGGAAAGCTCTCGGGGAGAGCTTTCCGATGAATGGCAACAAGCCATATTTCCGACTAAATCCTCAAAAGTTAACCATAATTCTGCTGTGTTTAAGGAGTCGATTAATTAGAGCATTACTGTAGATGTCGCAGTACTGTACAGACTAGCAACATGGTTTAATGCAGGCCTCAAAATATGGTGCTGGACATTTGCAAAATCAGGTGATCCAGATGGTGAATTTAGTGACACTATACCCTGCAAAGCTGGATAGTGTCACCAAATTCATCCTCGGGGGACCTCATTCTGAATGACTTCATCCATTATCAGAGACCTACACACATATTTAAGTTCCCAGATGGTGATGTGCACTCATTGGGCAGCTTGATTAGGCCATTACATTGTGTCGTCTTCCAATTTGGGGATATTTAGAAACTAACTGAAACAGAATACGAAACTTTCTAAAGAAGTTTCCAAAGAAACTAGAAAACTTTTAATTTGACAATACAGATACTTTCCAGAAGATGAGGCCTATACTAAGCAGAATGAGGTCCCCAGATGGTGAATTTGTAGGGGCTGATCCGTCAGCCATGATTTATCAAATCTGAATTAAATCTGATATGAATGTTCGCCAACAAGAGTGCTTTAAAAAGTGTGCCGAATGAAGATTTTTGCATTTTTTACCATTCTTTAAATTAATATATAGAAATAATGCTTTTATGTGTACCCATACCATCCGGATCAACCGTTCGTCTTGTGTTCGTCCACGCATCTGTCTGTCTGTATATACAGGCTATTCGACACGATAACTCAAGTATTTTCTATCGGATCATGTTCATATTTTTTGGTTTGGAGGTTCACCATCAGGAGTGGTTTCAAAAGAGTCCGCAATTACATTGTTTGTATTTTCTATTCTACATAGTTATCCTCAATGACTTGAAATTTTCCAACTATATAATACCTCAAATTCACAAATGTTGATTTAACACTCTCCCAGTCAGTTACAAGAAAACCATCCTCAGAAATGGTAACACCCTCAAGATCATATTATTATAACACCCATAAGATCATATTATTACGCATAATATCAAATATACTGGTTTCATGAATGCACCACCTCAGTATTCTGTTAAAACAACTAATCCTTCAAATTATTAACAACAGCTACGGCTTATCACTGAAGGTTTCTCATTCACCACACCAGAAAGCCTCTAAATGCGGACCAAAAATCTACTAATCGCAATACGTGACCCGCCATATCAAATCCAGTCGGAAGTCGGGATTTTTTTACCCTGTGCCAATGCATTCTCTTATATATGCGAGTCGATAATTTTAATAATTTGTTCTTGTATTCTTTAACAATTTTATAATTTCACCCATACAGAGCCCCAGACAAACATGAGCAGACGACACTCTTCTATATGCTTCTATATATGTGTGGGGCTCCCTGCAGGGTAATGGATGTTTTTTATTTTATGTCCTAAAATTGTCAGAAACATTTATTTAAAAAAAATGATAAAAAATTGTTAGGCCAATGCATTCTCTTATATATGCGAGGCGACCTATGGTCGACTCGCATATATAAGAGAATGCATTGGCACAGGGTAAAAAAATCCCGACTTCCGACTGGATTTGATATGGCGGGTCACATATGACCTTTAATAGTCTACATTTCAATTGATACATACTTTATCAGCAATGTTAGCTGTTATATTATGCATTGTATTCCCGCAATAAAATCTTCAAGAGTGACCCAGCCATTGTTCATACCTTAATATCGAAAGCAATTAACGTGGTCATAAAAGTTACATATGCTGCAACAATGAGACATTCGCGGATATACATCCACGAATACATACATCCTGCAAATAGTCTAACTTGTACGCAATATAGTGAGCACATAATTATAGTTAATTACCCCAAAGCTCCTATTTAATTTTTTTATATGTTTTATTCGTCAAAAATAACGCATGTAACAAATATATAAACATAAAATGGTTCATGTGCAGATACAATACATTTAGTATATATGTTACTATTTCGCACCCCGAGACTCAACTTAATAGGGAAGTTGGTAGCCGAGAGGTAGGTACTGGTCTGTAGTGCTAGCAGACTGGGGACCACCACTTGGTCGGGATATTCTGACAAAACTCAGAACTCGGTCAGATACCAAGTTTGTCAGGTTGAAAAGTCTCATTCGAGATCACTGAATAAAGACCAGAATGCAAAATGGCGACTTTCCCCCATTAATACAGCATTTGTCCAGGTATGTTGTCGTGTGCAGTACGCTGTCCGATCTGGCGCGGACATTCATGGCTGATCCGCGCGTGTACACACCTCGGTGTTTGCACGCTAAAGAACGCAGGATTTCATGGTATGAACAGGCTCAACCAAAAAGTCTCGGCCCATCTACTGCGATGTTATATTTTTCCTCGCTTACTCTATGGTTTAGATGTCATAAACCTTAACACGAAGGAGATGCATCAACTGGAAACATTTTACGTACAGACAGCAAAGCGTCTACAACACCTACTTACAAGAATAGCCAACTGTGCAACTCTACTCACATTGGGTATTATTCCACTAGAAGCAGAAGTACACAAGAGAACCCTGAAAACCTATGGGAATGTAGTTCGGGACCAAGGCTCTATCGAATGCCAACTAGCCCCCAGACAACTTGCAATCAAATCTGAAAAATCCAACAGCTGGTTCATTAAAGTCATCAATCTCACCGAAATGTATGACCTACCATCAACACACGACAGTGTAGCACTACCTCCTCCAAAACATTTATGGAAAACCATTGTGGACACTGCAGTAGATTCCCACTGGATGAAATTTTTGAAACAGGAAGCCATGGAAAAATCACCTCTACCAACACAGATATCTGCCAACTATGCGGCAAAGAACCTGAAGACATAGTCCATTTTATTACATCATGCGACAGTCCCAATGAAGTCAGAAATCGATTTATAAACGCAATTAAAGAAACCCTGCGCCAAGCTGGTCTAAACCCGTCTTTACAAAATCAACAACTACTGAAATTAATATTCGACTGCTCAATATGCAATATCCCACATGACTGCACGCAGAAGATAGAAGCTATATCCAGGGATCTCAGCTACCAACTTCAACAAGCCCGACTCCGTATCCTGGCTGCAAAGAAACCAGGTCCCAAAGCCATGAAAGCTCCGCCTGTGGACAGTGGACCCCGGCAGTTATAGTGACGGTCTCAACCCTGATTTGACACCTATCCAGCCAATCTAAATATATTTACATGTACATATATATCAGAAGATTGTGAGACATACTACAATAATTAGACTGCGCTCAAGAAGAAGTGGTCACGTCCACCCTACGGACGGTTCTCCTGACATATGAGGAATTTACAGAGAAGGTAAAATGATGTCATGATGTACGCTGACGATACCAAAGTATTCAGAGAGATAACAACACCAGACGACATGGAAACTCTACAACAAGATCTTAATGAACTACAAAAATGGTCTGATAAATGGCTTCTTCGTTTCCACCCTGAGAAATGTGTAATGATGAACATTGGAAAAGAAGGATATACTCCAATCTCTGGGACCAGATGGGATACATCCAAGAATATTGAATGAATTATCGCAAGAATTAAGCAAGCCATTAGCAATAATCTATAATAACAGCCTCAGACTAGGACAGTTACCAAACGAATGGAAGGATGCAAATATATCAGCAATATATAAGAAAGGTGGAGCCACTAAAGCTAACAACTATCGTCCAATCAGCCTTACGAGCGTAGTCTGCAAAGTACTAGAATCAGTCATAAGAGACAGGATCATGGACCATATGAGAAACAATAAACTATTCAGCAAAAATCAATTCGGATACATAAAAGGGCGCTCAACGACATTACAGTTATTAAATACACTTGGAGGATGGACAAAGTCTATAGAAAATAATCAAGCAACACATGTATTATATACATGGACTTCATGAAGGCGTTTGACTCTGTGCCACATCGTAGACTGATAGGAAAAACAGAAGCATGTGGAATCAAAGGCAACATATTAGGGTGGATTAAGGATTTTCTGAGTGGAAGAAGACAAAGGGCAGTTGTAAATGGGGAGAAATCAAAATTCTACGATGTCATCAGTGGGATTCCTCAGGGAAGCGTACTTGGACCCCTACTATTTGTCATCTATATAAATGACTTGCCAAGTTCAACAAAATCTGATGTCATGATGTACGCTGACGATACCAAAGTATTCAGAGAGATAACAACACCAGACGACATGGAAACTCTACAACAAGATCTTAATGAACTACAAAAATGGTCTGATAAATGGCTTCTTCGTTTCCATCCTAAGAAATGTGTAATGATGAACATTGGAAAAGAAGGATATACTCCAAATTATACTTTGAAGGGAGTTGATGGAACAACCTATACACTGAAGCAGGTCGACAGCGAGAAGGACATAGGCATCACCACAGATAAAAACTTAAATTTTGAACAACATATAAATGAAAAAGCACAGAGCGCTCAATCAGTGATGGGGATGATTAGAAGATCGTTTACACATCTAGATGAAGAAATGATGACGAAACTGTATAAAGGGTTGGTTCGACCAAGATTAGAGTATTCACAGCCAGCATGGAAACCATATTTGATCAAACACATCACCCAACTTGAGAAGGTCCAACGCAGAGCAACAAAACTAGTTCCTACTTTAAAACATTTACCATATGAAGACAGACTTGAAAAACTAAAGATTCCCACCCTGCAATATAGACGACATAGAGGAGATATGATAGAATGCTACAAAATTTTCAATACATATGACCCGGAAGTAGCAAATATACTGACACGGAACTCCGAATCCAAAACCAGAGGCCACAACTTCAAGCTGTTTTTAGAAGGGGCAACCAGAGACACAAGAAAACACACTTTTAGTCAGAGAGTTGTGGAGCCCTGGAACCAATTAGCAGAAGAGGTAGTCAACGCCGACAGTTTAAACCAATTCAAAAATCGACTATGATTATTGGATGGAACAAGAGGTGAGACTTGATTTTAAAGCAAAATTGGGTTTGACAAGTTCACAGACGAGTCGGGCGTTAGATAGACTTAACAACATAGGGCCTGAATTTGGTGAATTCGGAGAGCCAGACACAGAAGACGTGGACATAGTGGCAGAAGCCAGCGTCCACTAACAGCATAAGGTATAAGGTAAGGTATATGGGGCGCCATCCCTGCAAATATTCGTTTTCGGAGATATCTCCTTGGATCCAAGCAGATATCTGCTCGGATTATGGAGATATCTGCTTGAAAAATATTTCAAGGAGATATCTCCAAGCAGATATCTGCTCGGAATATGGAGATATCTCCTTGAAATATTTTTCAAGCAGATATCTCCATAATCCGAGCAGATATCTGCTTGGATCCAAGGAGATATCTCCGAAAACGAATATTTGCAGGGATGGCGCCCCATATACCTTACCTTATACCTTATGCTGTTAGTGGACGCTGGCTTCTGCCACTATGTCCACGTCTTCTGTGTCTGGCTCTCCGAATTCACCAAATTCAGGCCCTATGTTGTTAAGTCTATCTAAGATATCTGCTTGGATGTACGTATTTCGAAAAAATGGAAAAAACGTATATATGTACTGTGGAGAAATCATTAATATTTCATGGCCGCGGTTTTCCAAGGAGATGTCTCCATAATCCAAGCAGATATCTGCTTGGAATATTGTCAAGGAGATATCTGCTTGGATTATGGGGATATCTCCTCGGTTTCAAGGAGATATCTCGTTGGAAATATTTCAAGCAGATATCTCGTAGTTGCGACGAGATATCTCCTAGGATCCAAGGAGATATCTCCATAATCCAAGCAGATATATCCTTGGATCCAAGGAGATATCTCCATTATGGACCATATTCCAAGCGGATATCTGCTAGGAATTGCAATTCCAAGGAGATATCTCCTCGAAACCGAGGAGATATCTCCGAAAACGAATATTTGCAGGGATGGCGCCCCATAAAAGTAAAGATAAAGGTAAAGTTACTGGAGCCACAACGTGGTTATAATACTCGGTCGCGGTAGCAGCTGGACCAGTGCGTAACTGTGCATCTAAAACCTGCACTGAAATATCTGCAATTTTTTCCATTTACTGCAATGATTCATTCTCATGACTCAATCATGACAGATGCGTATGGAGATTAACATAACTTATATACAAAAATTGGTAACAAGTATATATATACAATATGTACAAATGTATGGCGGCATTGGAGATCATGTAGTTACGATTAGAATATTATATGTACTCTATCGAAAGGTTTAATAGTATCAATAACTAAATAGTCCAGATGGTATATGTCAACCAGGCGGATTTTCGTCGAACCTCTTAAAAAGGGTATGTATGTACATATACAGATATACGCTATATATCATATAATTATGCAACATCAGATATTGTTGATTAATCCTTTCTTATCGAAGTTGTTTCAGTTACCTGTTTACCGTCCGATTTTTGGATTTATCGTAATATTTGGCATATGTGGATAAAACAGTTTCTTGGAAAATATCCCCAGAAAAAAAACATTGGATGTCACCTTTTGTGTTATATTTTCGACATTCCTCTTCGATCTACAACAATTTCCCTAAAATAACTCGCATTGTGTGAAACCCAAAATGTGTTGTTCTGCGATATATCCACATAGCTCCAATCACAAGCCAAAAACACCTTCACAGAATACACAATAAGAGGGCGTAATAAAAGTATACATTGGAATGATTTATTATTCATCGGGAGGGGTGTTCGGATATTAAAAGCAGATGACAAACACAAAAACAGATAACACAAGAGCAGAATGATTCATGTTAATTGGCGAGATATGTTCAGATAATTAGTTCAACAAACGACTTATTTGTGGTCATTTGTTGATGTTGAACTTATTATCTGAACATTTATCTGATTTTCCCAATAGTATTCAGTGTAAAATCTGTTATGTTTAGACTAATATTTGAATATCTCCTTACTTTCCATTTATTTTTTTAATCAAAAGACCACTGTCTAGTTCAGCAGCCAATCTAAACTTAAGAGCTCAAGTTTTCGGGATACCCCTACCCACAGTTGAAACCAACATTCAATTTTGTCGTAGAAGAAATATACATCACAGTTAACACAAATAATGGAATCACTGCATGGTGGCTATATATGGCCAAATCGACGATGAATGATACCCAGGTGTGTGGCTAGAGGGTCTTTCTTGGGACTGTGTCCACCCCCTTGGACCAGGCTAAACTCCCAAGTTCGAGTAATATCAATTGTAACAAGAGCTACGCTGGGCGTGCAATATACGCCCTCTCTTGGGTCGGCGGAAACTGGTAAAAAAAGGGGCATAACTCTGGTAAAAATTGGCGGACAGAACTCAAATTTGAACTTGACCTGTGGTTTGGTGGGAGAAAGTAATATACCAAATTATCATTGAATCCGATAAGCTCTAGTAAAGTTATCATCCGGACAACAAATTTCAGGGATTTTCTAAGTCAAATAAGGGGCATAACTCCGGTGAAAATTGGCGGACGGAACCCAAATTCGAACTTGAGCTGTCTTTTCTCCTAATAAACCCACATACCAAATTTGATTGAAATCGGTTCACTCTAACTAAAGTTATCATCCGGACAACAAATTTCAGGGATTTTCTAAGTCAAATTACGTCAAAAAAGGGGCCATTACTCTCGCAAAAATTATCGGATTAAAACGAAATTCGGACTTGAGCTGTATTTTGATATATGTAATCCACAAAAAGACGGGTTTTGCGTATAAACATTCCAAAATCGAGTTATCATCCGGAAACCAAAAAACATAAGAAAAACTGAATTTTCTGAGTCGAAAAAGGGGCATAACTCTGCCAAAAATGGTCGGACAGAACCCAAGTTCGAACTTGACCTGTGTTTTGGTGGGAGAAAGTAATATACCAAATTTGGATTCATTCCGATAAACTATACTAAAGTTATCATCCGGACAACAAATTTCAAGGATTTTCTAAGTCAAAAAATGTTAAATAAGGGGCATAACTCCGGTGAAAATTGGCGGGCGGAACCCAAATTTGAACTTGAACTTACTTTTCGGCTAATAAACCCACTTACCAAATTTTACTAATTTTGGTTCACTCTAACTAAAGTTATCATCCGGACAACAGGTTAACGGACGGACGGACGGACGCCCGGACGCCCGGACGGACAGACCAATACTATAATACGGCCTTTTTTTCAAAAGGGCGTATAAAAAGTATGCCCCCCCCCCCCCCCACAGCTTGAAATTTTGGAACTAGCATCGCACAGCCTTGATTTTTAGTTTATTTTAATGAATATTAGTCTGACTGCCGAGGAGAGAAGACGGGCGCAGGTCAGGTGTTACCCAAACCAACTGATACTCAACGAAAAAAGTCAAGTGATACCTAATCTCGAGTCAAGTGATACCTTCTTTTTGAGTCAAATGACACCTTGATTACCTTCCTAAGACAAATGATACCTTTTATTTTTTAAGTGCAATAATAATTCCTCTTGTAAAATCGAAGTGTATGTTAATGTATTTGAGTGTCGTATTGTCCTATCGCTAATTAGAAGTTAATCATTTGACTGGGAATTGGGTATCACTTGTCTCGGGTATCACTGGACTCAGAATTAGGTATCACTTGTCTCGGGTATCAATTGACTCGGGTATCACTTGACTAAGCCAATCCTTGCATCTAGAAGTCTAACTCCAGTCAACTTCAGGCCTTGAATTTTTGTAATTGATCAGCAGTTTTTAACTGGCGACAGGGGAGGCACCAGGACTCCTCGGCCACAATGGGAGAAAAATTTGAAATCTGAACCTGAAAACTGCAAATTCCTAGCATCTAGAGGTCTAACTCCAGGCAAATTCAGACGTCATTTAAAAAAAATAGATCAGCAGTTTTTAACTGGCCACCGGGGAGGGACCAGGACCGCTCGGCCGCAATGTGAGAAAATTTTGAAATCTGAACCTGAAAACTGCAAAAATTCTAGCATCTAGAGGTCTAACTCCAGGCAGCTTCGGGTATCAATTTATCTTAATTGATTAGCAGTTTTTGACTGGCTTCCATGGAGGAACCAGGACCCCTCAACCCAGCGGGAGAACATTTTGAAAACTGCAAAATCCTAGCATCTAGAGATGTAACTCCAGGCAAATTGAGGCCTCGATTATAAAAAATTAAGTAGCAGTTTTGACTGGCCACCGAGGAGGGATCAGGACCCCTCATAACCAGTGGGAGAAAATTGTTTAATCTGAACCTGAAAACTGCACAATCCTAGCATATAGACTGGCGCCAAGCTCTCCAAGTGTTGGAAATTTCCAACTGATGGCCATTTATTTCCAAACTTTTGACCAAAAGCAGGAAAATATATATATTGCTATAAAAACAAATTCCCCACAAATAATTAGTTGGAAAATCAAACTACGAGAACACTTTCAACCTATTGTTAGTGTGAAATTTCCAACTACGGTTGTGTCAATTATGAAATTTCTAACTATTGAAAATTTTGACCAAAGTTGGGGGTGAGACACACCACCCTCTCCAAACCCGTCGCCACGTCCTTGATGATGATACCACCAGTGACTAAATAAGTTCACAGAAATTTTAAATGTTGGCAAATCTAGTCCTGTGGATATGCCATAACTTATTTACCATCAGTTTTTGGTGTTAATATTAATACGTCATAGCACATCTCTATACTTGGTATAGAAAAAACCTTTGGTTAATTGGGATTTACCTATAATTTGGAGCCGAAAATGTATTTGTTTTTGAAAAATCGCTCTTTTTACGGATTTTTTTTATTAAAACATTATCAGTTAAATGAATATCGCAATAATGCCAAACAATTTACTTCTTATGGTGTAGTAGTTATCTGATAATCATATGTAGAAATAATTTGACAAGATGAAAAATGACTTCCGAGATATTGGATTTTAGCTACCCCTCCCAAACAAGTTGAGTCTGCTTCGAGATGATGCATGCAGTTGGAAATACCAAGTTGGTCACCCCTCCCCAAACGGATACCATATATAGACACGTTATTTTTGGTAGTATATGGAAATATGACACTTACCAGCATTAACAGCCAACAGACTTGCCACCAGCACCATACCGATCAAAAATATTGCAACCTTCTTCATGATGTCAGCGATGTGAATTTGGCGAATTCAGCAAACGTGGACTTATATAAGAGAAGATTAAATTTTGTGGCCATAAAATGTTTCAGGTTCCATAAACAAAGTTGTAAAAGCAAACCAGGCGCACCTAAAATACTGACACGAAGGTCTCTACATCCGTCCAAAGAGCTGTTAACTTCTACTTGATATGATTCGGATTGTTTTTAACATTAACCCTTGGTAGAGATTCGATTTTATTTTCTTGTTGCGACTTTGAAGAGAAACAATTATTATTGAGTAGAGAACCGGACAATAAATTACTTGGCAGGTTTAGAATGGGGAAAAAAACACAAAACTTGGGTTGCTATAGAAATATTGTTGGCGCAAAATCATCTTGTGATATATCAAACAGGGGGTTGGGTGTGGGACGGTCAAAACTTGCAACTGTTGAAAATACGTGACCAATATATAGGATGTGTATAAGTTTGGAACAACAGTTAGAAATCTTGGGGTATTAGTTTGAAAATTCCAACCAAAGCCAAGGGGTCTAAAAATGATCATATATGCAAAAATAATATAGTTTCCAGGACAAGACGATTGCATGCGGTCTGCTTCACGGGCGGTGGTGCAGTTGGACATTCTAAGAGGGTATTACTGACTAGGGTCTCCCATCAAGTGAGCTATAAAAGCGGGACGCGGATAGCCATACAATTTGTAAGACCCTTTGCCAGGGACGTAGCAACAATGGCTAGGGGGTGTCTAACCCACTCCCCAACCAAATAATTTTCAAAAGTTGGAAATGGCATGCCTGACACAGCTGTATGGTATGGAATTTTATACCACGTATAGTTTGAAATTGTTCTCATTGTTGAATTTTGCAACCAGTAACTATTGGGGAATTTGTTGTTTTTAGACCAACAGTAGTATATTTTTCTACTTTTGGTAAAAATTGGAAAGTTGCAACCAAAGGGGGTGCAAAACTGCAAATGGTATTTTGTGAACATATAGGAATTTGGTTTGGTTCAATTGGGAAAACTACAAGGTTGAAAATGTCAAAGTTGGAAATTTCAAGGTGGACACCCCCCCCCCCGGCCCCAACAGATAACATATACCCACGTCCCTTACTTTTGTCTTCCACATATTGCAGATGGATACAATGTCATATCTATAACATTTAATGCAGTATATGTGGCGTCGAGTACTCTTTAATAGTTTCATCCCGAGGCGATAGCAACGTGGGTCGTGATACTGCCAATAGTTATGACCAATTTGTGGCCCAACACACCACGCAGTACGAGTCTCGATACTATATATAGCTGGAGGGATCAGCATTCGCAACATCTCGGATTCTCGTACTTGGCAGGAATAGTCACTGGCGTACGGAAATCACCGAGGTTGGCCGATTGGAGTGGTCAGGTTACAAAGTTCTCATATTTTTTCAGCTTTCGACCAGGAACCCCAGTCTATTTAAAGGTACAAAAACCGATTTAATGCCCTTATATTACTATGCTTCGGCTTCGGGGGGGGGGGGGGGGGGTAATATATTACACTTGGATCGAGGAACCCACCCATAAGGCCAGTCGAGTTTTGAAATATGTTATTTTTCACCATCTCGAATATTTGGCGGCCTAGAAAATATTCAACGAGCCGACCGACATACTCTCGATACCAAATTGCGTTGAACAAAATGTTGATATATCATTATTTGTTGGTAATTAATCGATTCTGATAACTAAAGCGTCGTTTGAAGAAATTGTTTTGTTGTTGGAATATAACAGGGATCATCGAATCGGATTGTGTACCTTAATTTACCAAGATACATTATGTGTGTGCAAATAAACAGACACGAGAGTCGCAAAAATAACGGCAGACGACATCTAGATTACAATTTCATTCAATAAGCAGTTATATCAACTTTGAGACGAAAATCATTCATTAAAATGAACTGGAAACTAAGAGTTGTTGTCGAATTTTGCGCGATAGACTGGTCTTTGTTCACCGAAAAAAAAAACAACAACTGAAAACATAGTAACCTGCATGACCCTTTCAGCGATACGATATAATGGGACCACAAACTCCAATTCCACCAAATGACAATTTCATTCCATAACATGTATGTGTAACCCTTTCGATACTAAATAGGTTCTCCCAAATCAGTTAAAATTGTACATCGGAATGGTCTATGATTGGTTTGCAGGATGTACAGGCAATACAAGCAGACGACAGATAAATACAAGCACAGAAGGAGTCCTATTTATTGAGGGAAATGATTAGATAATAAGTTCAACCTATGGTCATTGTCCCCCGAAAAATTTGTTTTCGGGGGACTATAATATTGTAATCAGCTCCGTACGTCCGTCCGGAGTTATAACTCCAGTAATAATCATCCGATTTGATTAAAACTTGGTATGTATGCGTCTCAACCAAGAACACAGGGGCTCTGCAATTCTGGGTTTGATCCGATGTTATTTTATGGAGTTATTTCCCTTTTTTTACTTAGAAAATTTCTCACTTTTTCGGTTTCAGGATCATATCTCAAGTTTGGATCCATTAATTGCAAATAACCGTTTTTACGTGGATCAGTCATATCAAGATACAGGTTGAGTTCGAATTTGAGTTTGATCCGATGATTTTTCCTAGAGTTATGGACTTTTTTCGACTTAGAAAAATTAAATTTTTCTTCCTTTTTCTTTGGTTTCCGGATGATAACTCAAGTTTGGATTGTTTAATTGGACATTCCGTTTTTTTTGTGAGTCACTGATATGAGGGTACCTTCATGGTGTAAACAACTCCTCCTACAGTTTTGATCGTAGATATTTGAAACTTCAGAGTATTGTTACCAACATATTGCAGATGTGCAATTTCTTTAACAAAGCGGCATCGACTTGCCACGTTGTCGGGGGACACTGTGGTCGGCCGACCTTTTATTTGTTTACATATTGTCTGAACATTTCTTATGGGAGAGTATCTATGTTGTTTGTTTTGAAGGGTATATATTGTTTTGAAGGGTATATATGGGAGTATCTATGTTGTTTGTTTTGAGGGGTATATATGGGAGTATATATGTTGTTTGTTTTGAGGGGTATATATGGGAGTATATATGTTGTTTGTTTTGAGGGGTATATATGGAGTATCTATGTTGTTTGTTTTGAGGGGTATATATGGAGTATCTATGTAGTTTGTTTTGAGGGGTATATGTGGAGTATATATGTTTGTTTTGCGGGGTATATATGGGAGTATCTATGTTGTTTGTTTTGAAGGGTATATATGGGAGTATCTATGTTTATTGTTTTGAGGGGTATATATGGGAGTATCTATGTTGTTTTGTTTTGAGGGGTATGTATGGAGTATCTATGTTTGTTTTGAGGGGTATATATGGGAGTATATATGTTGTTTGTTTTGAAGGGTATATATGTGAGTATATATGTTGTTTGTTTTGAGGGGTATATATGGGAGTATATATGTTGTTTGTTTTGAGGGGTATATATGGAGTATATATGTTGTTTGTTTTGAGGGGTATATATGGGAGTATCTATGTTGTTTGTTTTGAAGGGTATATATGTGAGTATATATGTTGTTTGTTTTGAGGGGTATATATGGGAGTATATATGTTGTTTGTTTTGAGGGGTATATATGGAGTATCTATGTTGTTTGTTTTGAGGGGTATATATGGAGTATCTATGTAGTTTGTTTTGAGGGGTATATGTGGAGTATATATGTTTGTTTTGAGGGGTATATATGGGAGTATCTATGTTTGTTTTGAGGGGTATATATGGGAGTATCTATGTTGTTTGTTTTGAAGGGTATATATGGGAGTATCTATGTTGTTTGTTTTGAAGGGTATATATGGGAGTATCTATGTTGTTTGTTTTGAAGGGTATATATGGGAGTATCTATGTTGTTTGTTTTGAGGGGTATATATGGAGTATATGTTTGTTTTGAGTGGTATATATGGGAGTATCTATGTTGTTTGTTTTGATGGGTATATATGGAGTATATATGTTTGTTTTGATGGGTATATTGGTAGTATATATGTTTGTTTTTATGGGTATATATGAGAGTATCTATGTTGTTAGTTTTGAGGGGTATATATGGGAGTATCTATGTTGTTTGTTTTGAGGGGTATATCTGGAGTATCCATGTTGTTTGTTTTGAAGGGTATACATGGGAGTATCTATGTTGTTTGTTTTGAGGGGTATATATGGAGTATATATGTTTGTTTTGAGGGGTATATATGGGAGTATCTATGTTGTTTGTTTTGAGGGGTATATATGGGAGTATATATGTTGTTTGTTTTGAGGGGTATATATGGGAGTATCTATGTTGTTTGTTTTGAGGGGTATATATGGGAGTATCTATGTTGTTTGTTTTGAGGGGTATATATGGGAGTATATATGTTGTTTGTTTTGAAGGGTATATATGGGAGTATCTATGTTGTTTGTTTTGAGGGGTATATATGGAGTATATATGTTGTTTGTTTTGAGGGGTATATATGGGAGTATCTATGTTGTTTGTTTTGAGGGGTATATATGGGAGTATCTATGTTGTTTGTTTTGAAGGGTATATATGTGAGTATATATGTTGTTTGTTTTGAGGGGTATATATGGGAGTATCTATGTTGTTTGTTTTGATGGTTATATATGGGAGTATCTATGTTGTTTGTTTTTAAGGGTATATATGGGAGTATCTATGTAGTTTGTTTTGAGGGGTATATATGGAGTATATATGTTGTTTGTTTTGAGGGATATATATGGAATATCTATGTTTGTTTTGAGGGGTATATATGGGAGTATCTATGTTGTTTGTTTTGAGGGGTATGTATGGAGTATCTATGTTGTTTGTTTTGGTGTAAACAATATTTATTCCCAATACAAAACAAGATGAATATTTTACAAAAATGCTAATGGATGAGTATGGGTGATTGGAAAGTTCACAAACTTGTTTAACCCTTTCTATACTAAATGGAATCTACCACTCAGTTAAAACGTGTACATCGAATCTAGTATTACTTTGGATGGATGTTAAAAGTACTTAATCCGATCAGACGCTCAATTGTAAATATTTACTACTCGACCCGGGACGCATATTTCGGCGATACACTAACGAAAACGATTTCGCCATCGAGAGTCACTGCATTGAATTAATACATAAGAATGAGGGTGTGTGTTCTCAATTTGGTTTTAATATTTTTTAAAAAGAACTACTTTGAACAAGATTATTCTCTATTTCTATTTGATCACCCTACCGGAGTGTTTCACATCACTTTAAGTATCACGAAATTTAGCCGTATTACCATTTGATTTTAGAGTTATTCATCTTCATCTGCAATTTTATTCAAGACCGTCCGTTTGACCACGTGTTTCTCGGCCACAAATAATTGAACATATCGAGAAATAAAAAAATTCAAAAATCGATATCTGATCACTCTGAGCATTGATGGGTGGGTGGGTTCCTCGACTCGAATCAAATATTTTTTTTTACACCCGAAGCCAAAGAAATAGTAATTTGGGAGCGTTAATTTGGATAATGCATCTTTAAGGTCATAAAAGCATAATGGCCGGCCATGAGACAGATAAATACAAGTGCAGAAGGAGTCCTATTTATTGAGGGAAATATTTAGATAATAAGTTCAACAAACGACCATGTGGCCAACATTTTCAAAGGCTGGACAGTTCATGCCTGAATCGTGGGCAACAAGTTGGCAATTTCAGACCGCAAATAGAAAATATGTCGTGCGTTGATAGAATATATTTCGTGCGTTGATAGAATATGTGTTGTGCGTTGATAGAAAATATGTCGTGCGTTGATAGAAAATATATGTCGCGAACTAATAGAAAATATATGTCGTGCATTGATAGAAAATATGTCGTGCGTTCATAGAAAATATATCTCGTGCGCTGATAGAAAATATATGTCGTGGTTGATAGAAAATATGTTGTACGTTGATAAAAAGAAAATATGTCGTGCGTTGATAGAACATATATTATGTCGTGCGTTCATAGAAACCATATGTAGTGCGTTGATAGAAAATATGTCGTGCGTTGATATAATATATGTCGTGCGTTGATATAAATTATCTCGTGCGTTAATATATAATATGTCGTGCGTTGATATATAATATTTCGTGCTTTGATATAAAATATGCCGTGCGTTGATATATGATATGTCGTGCGTTGATATATAATATGTCGTGCGTTGATATATAATATGTCGTGCGTTGATATAAAGTATGTCGTGCATTGATATTTAATATGTCGTGCGTTGATATATAATATGTCGTGCGTTGATATATAATATGTCGTGCGTTGATATAAAGTATGTCGTGTGTTGATATTTAATATGTCGTGCGTTGATATACAATATGTCGTGCGTTGATATATAATATGTCGTGAGTTGATATATAATATGTCGTGCGTTGATATATAATATGTCGTGCGTTGATATAAATTATGTCGTGCGTTGATATAAAGTATGTCGTACATGCGTTGACCACGAGTCAGAGTCGACTATTTTCCTGCATTCAATCGAAACTGAAATGGACATCATCGGACAATTTAGCAACCATTGCATAGCGGATGTAAGATATTGTTAGATTGGAATTTTCCGACCAGTTGGAAAGGTTTGGGGTATATCTGTATGACACATGTGGGCATCGCGAAAATCTACAAAGCACCTATAAATTTTACGTTGAAACACATTGAAAACGAATACCATACACAAACTATCATAATAAATTGAGAACGCTCTTAATTGTCTACTGCTTTCGGGAAACGAAGTAGTGGACGCTCTTTATCGTTGATGATTATTGGAATTACTGCAAGTCTGACTAAAATTCAAATCGGGTGAAAACTTCCCATTTTGAAGGTCGATATATGACCACCAGAACCTCCTATTAATCGGCTCATTAACGCGATATAATTATTTCTCGTATAGAAAACGTACCAATATGGTACCTAACAGGGAAATATTCAGGGGTGTTTTGATAGCTGTTACAGGTTTGGGCGCCCAAACGTCCCCAAATTCCCAGTGGACAGTATTAAGTCAACCTGAATTTCCCACTTGTTCAATTTTTAAGTTATGCAACGTTCCCAAATTCAACAATATTCTGTGTAATTCATATTTTTCGAGTTGCAAGTTATAGCCTTTAGTTGCATGTTAAATTGTGCAATCAGCAGTAGTATATATATGTCATGTCAAATTATATCGGGATACCATTTGATCATGCCACGAATCTCTACTTTGGCTAACGCTCGTAGAGGTCATATTCCACCAGTAAAAAAACATGCGAACGATTTTTAAGTTTTGACAGAGAACCTTATAAATTTGAAATAATAGCGCAGGGAATATATTTCTTAGTTATCACCCGTTCCTTAAAGTGATCAAATAGAAATGGAGAATAATCTTGCTCAAGGTAGATATTTTTACGAATATCAAAATTTATAGCACACATCGTCATTCTTATATATTAATTAAATGCAATGACTCTTGATGGCGAAATCATTTGCGTTAGTTTATCGCCGATTGTTGCGTCTCGAATCGAGATGTAAATATTTACAATTAAAGGTACTCAACCCGATAAAACTCCTCTCAATTACTATTTCAATGGCTTCGGGGGTAAAAAATATTTGATTCGAGTCGAGGAAGTCACCCATCAAAGCTCAGATTTGTTAGATATCGATTTTAGAAATCTATTATTTTTCATTATCGGGAATACTATCTGGCCCAGAACTCAGTCAAAATTGCGTTAAAATTACCACTTGATTTCAGAGTTATTCATCCTTGTCTGTTTGAATAGATTTGGAGTACACATCCAGAGCAGATTACGGCAGTTATTAGTACTCATCTCGAGAACATAACAAATTTGAAAAATCAATATCTAATAACTCTGAGCTTTGTTTGATGGGTTCCTCGACTCGAATCAAATATTTGTTACCCCCAAAGCCAAAGAAATAGTAATATAGGACCCTCTGATCGGATTGTTGTTGTTGGAATCTGTTGAGATGGGGACCCTCTTTACGGGTTGAGTACCTTTAATTGTAGTTCAGACGATGCTTTCTATGGAGTGATATGGCCGATTTCTTTGAGTTTTTCGGCGATGTTAGTATAATGCGCCCACAGTTAGTCTGGGTACTAACTTGTCAGTTCTACACACTTGAACAAGCCCATAATATGTCTTTAATAATGTACTTCACTGATGCACGATTGAAGTGACTTTGTAAGCGTTTTCTTTGCATCGCTTAATTACAATTGTGGGATTTCTCCTGGGTAATTAGTTCAATGTTTATTGCGATATCGGCTCACAAGTCACAGGAAATCATGAAATCTCGTGCTGGGACCACCCCTAATATGAAGTAGATTATTGAGGAACAAAGAAATATTGTGTGTTCTATGCTATAAAGTTCCCTGTCAGAACAGGTCAGAACATCACAAAGTTCCCAGGTTTTGTACTGGTTGAATATGATCTATACGGGCGTCAGCCAGAGTAGAGATTCATGGCGTGATCTGTGGAGATCCTCAGTTGGATAACAGGACAGGTGTCCCCCAAAACATATCTGGATTCATTCCCTGTGTATAGTGTTATGGTGTCAAATCGGCCCGGGGATTCGGGGACCTTTAAACGTCCCATATATTTGCAACAATAGGAGCTAACTTGCGGGACATAGATACACACACTGCCATTGTATAACGATGTAATTTATTTAATATGATAGTTTAATTCATTCGGGGTCAGATTCACCATGCTTCAATGTGAACTGATACTCATAATGTACGAGAGGAATTTTTTTCAACAATGGTTTCAAGCTGGGGCAGGCATTTTTTTCACGTCAGTAATCGCTATAAATAGATTAGATATACTATGTGGTCATACCTATTTTGCATATGTTGAGTTTATATACAGCGTGGGGAATACATTCCGCGATTCGACACCCAAATATTCCACCAGCAGACAATACTCAACAGCGGCTGTCACTGTTAGATCACAGGGAACGGGAAACCTTCAGGTAAGTTAATTGTATTCAAAGCACTAATTTACAGGGACATGACCAGAAGGTCTCCTTATTGGGTTGAGGGGGGTGTCTAATCAAATGAATATGTAGAGCCATGCACATGATTGGCATGTTCTCCATGTGGTTGTGGCCATCAAATGTGTGTGTATAAATGGGTTGGGGGTCTACCCCACTACCCCATCAATGAGTATTTAGTATAGAACGGGTTATAGTCAGGGATATAACAACGGAGTGGTGTGTATCACCCCCCCCCCCCCCATGCACAATGAGGACCATAATTTTCAATAGTTGGTAATTTAATGACTCAAATTCCAATAGTTTTACTTATACTTATACATTGAGTTCCTCTCATAGCAGTATATTAATCAGTTTTATTGTCCCCCGTAAAATTAATTTTCGGGGGACTATTGTAATCAGCTCCGTCCGTCCGGAGTTATAAGTCCAGTAATGATCATCCGATTTGATTGAAACTTGTTATTTAGGTGTCTCAACCAAGCACACAGGTGCTCTGCAATTCTGGGTTTGATCCGATTTTCTTTTATGGAGTTATTTCCCTTTTTCAACTTTTTTTTAACTAAGAAAATTTCTCACTTTTTCGGTTTCCGGATGATATCTCCAGTTTGGATACTTTAATTGCAAATACCGTTTTTTTTCTTCCCAGAGTTATGGGCCTTTCGACTTTGAAAAACATTTTTTATAAATTTCTGTATGAGGGTACCTTCATGGTGTAATCAACTCCTCCTACAGTTTTGTAACTTCAGAGTTTTGTTACCCACATATTGGAGATGTGCAACATGTATATAGATGATGGAATTTTTTTTTTAATGGAATTATTAAGCCTTTCGTCTTAGAACATTTCAACATTTAAAAAAAAATTCTTTAACAAAGCGGCATCGACTTGCCACGTTGTCGGGGGACACTGTGGTCGGCCGACCTTTTATTTAAATTTGTCCTGAAAGGTAGCAATATAATGTCAATATTACAAGTTAATTACACCGTCATTTCAGTAAATAAATTCCAGTAATGCTCATTACCTGAACACATATATATATGGAATTGAAAGCAATCATTTCCTTCAAGTTCAGACTGGTATGTTTTATCAACCATAGATTCGTGCAATTTCATGGTCACTAGTCTATTAGTAATGTCAAACCTCTATATCTTTCCGAGGACAGCTTTAACAATATAACAATCATTCAGCATGCATACTTGTTACCATTGCATGGGTTATAAATTGTGACTCCTTGGAATTTGAATACATGTATTTAAACTCGTATTCGTTCAACCATATTCTGATTAATATAATGTATTATGTACTGCATGCACAGTGTACTCGATACATAAAACATGGAGCAATGCTATGTCATTCTTGTTACTAGTGTCAGTGTCACTATTTACAGTCCATACTCTTAAAAGGGGTACGTACCCCAATTTCAATAAATTCCCGGTGACAATAGCGATCTAATATCAATAGTATATTTTAAAATAACTAATTTGAGTCGACGATGTCTACTGAAAACGTTCCGGTTAACAGGCTATCACAAAAGTAAAATTGAATTATTTAATATAAATTAATTTATGGCTGGAGTCATAAAATGGAGTATTATGCCAGTACGAGTTACCGTTCTTGAAGTCGTATCTGTTGCGTGTCTTTTATCGACGGCCGTTCGCGAACATTATTGAGTTGCAAACAAAACATCAAACATGTTACCTGCAAAAGAAAGGCCGCTATAACCGATTCGGAAAAAAAGAGAAAGAAACAAGAGTCATAAAGCGTCAAGTATTTTTATAGGGAGTGAGATTGTTCGATGGAAAAGATTGAAGACATCAATTGAAGCTGTGAACAATGAACTTCCGGTTCTTCCTGCGACCTGAGTATTCTCCGGTGAAGGTCAAAAACATGGCGCGTACTTTGAAATCGTAATATATTCGTTTTCAAGATCAATATTTTCTTCGGTAAATTAGGTTTATACGAAACTCATATAACACGAACACAATCTAACTTGAAAGTTATTTCAACGGAAGTAAATAAAAAAATTGTCTATCCCTGTGTACAGTACCCCTTTAAAAAGAATATATAGAAACCCAAATTATTAAGCCAATATTGGAATTTTGCATTACTCAAAACCAAATCCTATATATTTGGAAATTTTATTAGATCAAATCCTATATAGTTGGAAATGGTATGGTCTCACCCACCCTCTAGCTACATCACTGGGTTATAGTCCAGTCAAAATACGAGAAATATGGCCTAACCTAGACAAAATTTGTACAGAATTGAAATTATGTTCATGGTGTGCGGGGACCTTTCCCACACAAGCCTTGAAATAGTGTGTCTGTCATTTGCAGAATGAGGTCACCAGAGGGTGAATTTAGTGATGCTACCCGCATAGTGGGCTATCATCACCAAATTCACCCTCTGGGGACCTCATTCTGCTTACACCTCAGCAGAATGAGGTTCCCAGAGGGTGAATTTGGTGATGCTAGCCCACTCGGGGTAGCATCACTAAATTCACCCTCTGTGGACCTCATTCTGCAAATGACAGACACCCTATTTCAAGGCTTGTTCCAACACCACATATTAAAAATCCTCTGCAAGATCTGTGTGCAAGATCTGTGTGCAAAATATGATTTTGGTTTAACAATATCAATATATGGTTTATCACAGTACCCATGTGAATTTTCGGTGGATTATATTCGGGGGCAGGATGAAATAAAATGCACCGACATGACGTATGCTTGGAGTATGGGGCCCAAAGTCATATATCAAAATGATGGGAATGAATCGTGATAGGGCATGACTTTTGCTATATAGGTCTAAAGGTCAGACTGCAAAAACATTCGATAGTATGGTAATGATACGCGAAATGGGTTAAAATATATGAAATAGGTCAGAAAATGATTATTTTGTCAAAAGACGCAGGAGAGTCTTCAGTATAACATATCTAAATTTGCTTTGATGAATTTTTTTTATCCAAGATGGCATCCAAAATGGTTGTCTATATATGTTTAGGGGAGCTGGAAGCAACCATGGGTAAGGGTGCAAATCTTCCAGAAAATGTCAAACATTTTTAGTCAGAGGTAAAGCATAACTACTGAAAAGACAATATTGTGCCACTTGAAGAGCATTTTTTAACCCTTTCTGAACTAAATTAATTCTCCCACTGCCATTTATTAATTTCGTCCACCAACTTTGATTAATAAATTTTTTATAGAATTGCGACTCATTACAGATCCTCTATTTACTAACCTATACATAATAATCAGCAATGTAAGGCAATTAAAGAATCTACTCTCTTTCTCTTCAGCAGAAAATGGCAGCATCTGATGATTTATCATGTACGATCCACAAAGAACAGGATAACTGGGGCTTCTGCCGTGAGCCTCACAGAGTCGCATGCTGTATTGAATGCCACAAAGTAGCTTTTCATGGATGCACAGTAGTCAGTTTACAGAAGGCTACAGATGATCTCAGCCAAGAAGTGACTTCACTAGAGAATGATCTGATTGGCATACATGATGTGATGTCACAAGAACCATCAGCAAACCTTTCGATAGAAAATTTAGCTCTTGATTCTGTGTCAAACTTTTTTTCTGAGGTCACAGAAATTGTTCGTCAGTGTGGCGAAGCTGCGAGGAAGAAAATATCAAAATCTTTCGCAGAACAATGCTCAGTAACTGAAGAACTAAAACAACGAGTATTGGAAATCAGATCACAGTCCAGTATTAAAAGTTTGAGTACAACAGAGCATTTGAGCAAGAAAGTTATAGAATTGCGACAGTTGGTGAATTTTGTAGGTCATACATCTGGTGCTACTCCTGAGCTGTGTATTGATAATAGTAAGCTGAAAGTCTTGGAAGATATTTTGCAGAAAGCATGCTACATGGCACCAGCCAATATAAAAATCCAAGGCTTCGTTAAAAAATTTGATTTTAACTCTTTCGGCAGCTATCCTGTTATGAGATTCGTCGACAACACGCCAGAATCACCATTATTAGTCGGAACATGGAGCGCTGGTCAATGTACTGATAAACTTACATTGATTGATTGCGATGGGAAAGAGCTGCGCTCTGGTGCCGTCTCGATGAGTCCGTGGGATCTGTGTGTGAAGTCAGGTCTTATATACCTCACCCATGGAACACATATCTCGATCTGTAAACTCAGCGATTTATCATCAGTTAAAACATTTGCTATGAGTGGTGGATGCTATGGGATTGCACCAATCAGAGATCAGTTTGTTGTAGCCTGTCAATATGATCGTTGTGTGCGCATAATTAATGAGAGTGGCACAATTGTAACAAAGTCCCAAAATTCTTTTCAAGATCCCACATTTGTAGCAGTTTCTTCAGCAGAGGATGCAATATATGTAACAGATTACAGTTCTGTGGTGGTGCTGACGCCTGACCTATCAAATGTCACCAGGACAATCCGTCATGCAGATTTGATTTCCGCATCTGGTATATGGTTTGCGAATGGGATGCTTTTTGTCAGTTCAGTATCAAACAGCAGCGTGATTCAGTTTACCGAAGACGGATCAGATCGGAAAACTATTGCAACTTCCGATGATGGATTGAATGGTCCATATGGCATTTGCTATAACATACGTGGTCGCCGTCTGGCTGTGGGAAATAACGGCAGCAACAACATTCTAGTGTTCGAAGGGCACTCTTAAATATAGCATGTATCGATGATAGAAAGCATATACACATCGCCTATACAAATTACATGTATCTATGAAAATAATGTAGTGGCAATGGTTGTTGGGCACATTTAGTATGAATCTGAGACTGCGGCATATTCTTCAATAGAACATACAGTCACTATATATATATTTAGTTATTTATACAGCTATTTTTGCTCATAAAACTAACTGAAACATGATTTATTATTTCTTATATGCCATTATTTAGTTTCTTATTTCTGAAAACTGGCTTGAGTTAATGGACCAACACATGCAGCACCACAATTTTGCACCACAGCAGAATTGTGGGTAATTTTTCAGGATTTAGTCGGAAATATGGCTTGTTGCCATTCATCGGAAAGCTCTCGGGCAACAAGCCATATTTCCGACTAAATCCTGAAAAATTACCCACAATTCTGCTTTGGTTAAGGAGTAGATTATTTAGGGCATTACTGTATAATCATACAGTTCAAAAAGGATATCAAGTGTCATATTGAAGGGGAAAACATGCCATGGGAAAAAAATGACAACCATAGATATAATAATTTTATTTTTGAACTTTTATTATTAATAGGCATCCAGGAGGTTGTTAATTTTGGCAGATAACTGGTCTCATTGTTTGGCAGATTAAAAAAGGAACCTACAAAGTGGTTATTGCCACTTAAGGGGAATCAAGGCATTCATAGTGGGTTCATCATACCTACAAATAGTGTATCTGTCAATTGCAGAATGAGTTCCCCAATGGTGAATTCACCCTCTGTGAACCTCATTATGCTTAGGCGTTAACTGCTATGGGAGATCTGGGATCAGATTTAATTTCCCCAGTTGAAGGTTGGTATTGTTCACCCATTAGTCACCTCTATTATGCATTTTATCTTTTGCAAATTAGGGGATATAGAAACTTCAAAGAAGGAAAAAAGTATTAATTTTTTTTTTAATTTGAGACAATTGATACTTAGTAGATGAATTTGGTGATGCTAGCCCACCTTGTGGAATAGCATCACTAAATTCACCCTCTGGGGACCTCATTCTGCAAATGACAGACACACTGTATGCAGGCTTGGGGTTCATGCGAGAAAAAATATAAAGGTCAGTAAAACATCCATCATCAACAAATACGTGACAAAATAGATTGACTTCATTCTTATTTTAAATATTAATAACTCTAATAATAGGAGTTCACAATTCAAAACCTTTGTTCAAGCCTTGAAATAGTGTGCCTGTCATTTGCAGAATGAGGTCCCCAGAGGGTGAATTTAGTGATGCTACCCCGCATAGCGGGTTAGCATCACCAAATTCACCCTCTGGGAACCTCATTCTGCTGAGTTGTAAGCAGAATGAGGTCCCCAGAGGGTGAATTTGGTGATGCTAGCCCGCTATGCGGGGTAGCATCACTAAATTCACCCTCTGGGGACCTCATTCTGCAAATGACAGACACACTATTTCAAGGCTTGCCTTTGTTATGTAAATATTACTCAGTGGAATTACTGATAATAAGATAAGTTTATCCAATAAGATACCAATTAAGGTGTAATCAAGACTTCATGGTAAACATTGGAAAATGTCAAATCATATTCAGACTAAAATATTTGAACTTATTACACAATTAGCAATGTTAGTTGACAAATCACTGTAACAGTTTTGTTTATATAACAATCGTTTCAACACATGAAATTTCGTTCTTGGAGAACTATCAATAATGAATATAATAAATGGGAATAAAATAAAGTAACACCATTTAAGACTCATTTGAGTTTTTAAAAAACACGAGCTTTCGGCTATCTAGTAGCCTTTATCAAGTATGAAGTGAACATATGGTGAAAAGTCGTTGACGTTGAAAGTGTCCCTCACGATGACGTGCATAACAAGAGTGACGGAAAGCGTCTACGTCGCGGTTGCTCCCGAGTGCCGAATTCCCCGGAAATTATGCAGTACAGCGTAATGTGAGACAAAACCATAGTCCCTGTTTAAGGTAGGATTCCCCTAAATTTGGGAATATTAATTGCCGATGAGGGTGGGCTAGGTTCGGAGGCTCGTTTTTGACGATAACTGCGAGCACAGACTAAAGTGATATATCAAAATGTAGGTCCAGGTTTGGAGTATCGGAAACCAGTGGCACTTTCCGCAAGAATGAATATAAGTGGCAGAAAACTGTCTTGGAATATAGCCTTTGGCATTCGTACGCAAACAACGCGAAACCACATTTCACCCCAAAAAATCACTTAGTGACAGATGACCACGTGTCCCGATTACAATTCCATTTGAAAACATTTAACGTTTTTCACCTGCAATACCCTTACAGCCGAATTCACCAAACCCACAAAACACGTGGAGTCGGAAGCCATTTTATCGATTTATTCGTTATCCGCAGCCAAAGTGCAAAGGTCAACTGCGGCGAGTGCAGATACCGGTATATATGGAAGACCATAATTGTCACTTTTAAAAGCTATTTGCGCCATATGAATATGCATTGCTCAAATGGATGTGCGACAAGTAAGACGTCCTTTCTGAACGTGATTCCGGTAATAACTATATTATATTGCAGTGACTCCGTGCACAAACAACGTCTCCACCACCGCCACCAACAACAACAACCATACAACAACACAGTACAGTTTGGAATCTCGAATTACGTTCCCGTTTGTTAGAACCCCATTGGCATTAGATCATAATTTACGTAACGGAATGTAAAAAAATGAGTTTTACTGTGTATCCATTACGGTATTACCCAATACTATACGACACAATATATTTGCATAAACATTAATAAAGTAGCAGTACGCTACAAAACAATACAATATAATAATACCAATAAATAAAACTCATTTCTGTTTTGTTTGTCTATCGGGCTTTGTTTATGTAGCTTTTTATTCCGAATACCCAATAATCCGAAGGTCCGATACTACGAATATCCGGTATATATTCTGCAAGATCCGAACACCTCCTGAGAAAGGTGACATTATAATTACACCAAGAGGCGTAATTGCAATGCATATTTGTGGTACAATTATGCTTTAAATATGGCCATTTGTTATTAGCATCTTTTGGATTAGTATAGTATCAGACTCAGGACTGTAAATTTGTGCCATTTTGTAGTTATCACAGGCGTCTACTTGTAGTTCAATCTGGTACTTGGTGCGGGGTCCAGAGAGTTTTCAGATAAATATTTAGGAATATTTCAGCACACATATCGCTGAAAAACAATTTGTGTAAGAACACCCATTGTCAGTGTTTGGCACAAATTGATTTGCCAAATTGCTGTTTACTGATTTAGCAAATTTCTTAAATCAACCCATTGCGAATAATTGCCATTATCATGAATTTATTATAATTTAAATTTCTTCTAATGCAAGGCGAGTGTGTCTGTTTTTACATACACAGGGACCTATCAAAGCCAGTTTTCATACTGCTTACCGATGTGGGCACCCAAACTGCAGGTGCCAAAAAAAAAAAAAAAAAAAAAATTCAGGTCCCAATTTATATCATAACAAAACATTTATATACCGGTACCAGTATATTGACATAAAAACATATTTTACAAAAAGTTGGTTGGAATCATATTGTAAAGCATGTTTGGCTTTCATCTGTGAAAACTTCAAATAGTTTGAGTTCAGATTTGTTACCATTCAGCTACTTCCGTATTTCAATCAAATTCAAGTGAAATTACACAATACAGTGCAGGAACAGAGACAATTTGATCAATTCAACATGGTTATTATGTGGAATATCATAATACCAAATTAATAATTAACATAGAGATTAGTACTAAATAATAATTACTAACATAAAGGTACTCAATCCGATCAGAGGGTCCTATATTATTATTTTATTGGCTTTGGGGGTAAAAAATAATTGATTTGAGTCGAGGAACCTACCAATCAACACTCAATGTGATTATAGAGTTGTCGTTCCTGACTGACAGACGCGCTTCAACTATGCTCCGAATAAATGCCAACAAATATCTAAAAGAACTGTTCTAACCATATCAAGATTTCTTCTACATATGATGAATCTACCCGAGCGATGAGATAACTGGACTTTATGTTTAAATTCCATTGAAAATGTGAGTTTTCGAAAGGATTTCTGACTCAAAACTCCATTGTTTACGTCGCCATTTTGTTTTTTTGGCCAACGTCTGAACTTCATTGTTGTAATTTCCACACAAGCTCTTGTCAAGGACTCCAACTAAGTAGTTGCTGCAGAGGTGTGAACAACAAAACCCAAGCCAATCTAATTAGTGAACTTCTCGGCGACTTGTCAAGATATTTAACAACCGTCGCTGTACTGTTGTTCGAAAAGGTGTGATCAACTATGCTTGCCAGAACCTTTTATCGGTTTCTGAATGAGAGGAATGTGTATACAACCCTGTCAACCGAGTTACCGAAAGGTGTGATAAACAACCATTGTGATGACATTAGTGCTATCTAATTCCACAATAGACCTTCCAATCGTGTTCCAAGGAAGCGACCCGGTGAAACATTGGCTTCGAGCTTGTGGTCCACGAATAGAGCGTCAAAATTGCACAATGCCTGTATCGACGATTCATGTCATCGTGCGATCTATTACAACCGACCTACTTTGATAGACGTGTGTTAAATTAACTTGGTTTCTCACAGCGTCACCTGACAATTACCTGGTCATCGCCACAAGCGTCCAGAATAAAACGTTCAACATTGACGGGGCACCAATCCAGTTTAAGTGAATCCCCACGATGGACAGTGACTCTATCTCTGAGACCATCGGTGACGCTTATCGAGTACTGGAATGTCAGTTCGATGCGGCTACTGGCAACAGAAGTCAACCGCACGCCACTTCAGTTTCAACCAATTCTGAAAGCAGTTGCATCCAAAATAGCCACACAGCCACTGAGTGCTCAACAACCACAACGGGCAACGAACGTTTTTCTGATCCATTTGAATCGCTCACGAAAGTTGGTCCATATAAATGGAGTTCGTTTGCAATATACCCAAAAGAACAATTTATTTCTTCGCTTCTCCTTCACGTTAGTGACTCAAACAAACTTTTAACTATAAGGGATGACATATTTAACCAAGCGAGTGTACAGATCGGAGAGCTTGCTGGGTATAAACTCAAAATGAGAAAGCGGGGAACCGGTGTTCCGCTAAAGACTAAAGTTGCCAAAGACATTTATAATTTTGTGCAATTGTTACACGGTGGACCATTTGACGATATTCGTGATTCTGTTGTTAAACAAATCCAACATAAGGAATCAATTTCGAACACGCAGCTGACAAATAGCGGATGTCCGTGTAACGTCGCATGCATTCAGGATCAGTTAGCTAATGTGCTCACGGAACTCACCCTGATGAGATCGAATCGTGCGTCTGAGAAAGAACGTGATGATAAACGATTTTCTGTGATGGAAGCTGATCTCAATATATTGAAAAATAAACAAACAGATATTGCACAGGAGATTGTAAAATTGAGGACCAGTATCTCTAAAACGTCTTCAGCAAATCAATCAAACACAACAGCGATCAAGCAGCTGTCGGAGACGCACAGTGAACTTAATCTCGCATTCGAACGGATTAAAGATGACAAATGCCTTGGGATTGATAATATTAAGAACCAACTAAAGCTCATAAAATCTGAAGTTGGTATTAACAGAGATTCACACGATAAATTAGTAACGGACATCTCCAAAAAGATGAAGTCTATCAAAATTTCCACAGTGAAATCAGACGCGTTCAAATCGAGGATCAATTCAATAGCCAAGCGTATCACCGTGACCGAACATACCAACAAAAGCAACAAGGATATCATGGACACTGTTGAACAACGAATAAATACTATGTTCGAACTTTTCGCATCGAACATGACGTGTAAATACGAAGAGTTGTGCTTATTCGTGACATCGAATATACCCGGGTATTTTAAGTATCAACTTTACTTGATACATAGACTTTGCATTTTTCATGTCAACATGTTTATTGTGAGTAATCTGATAAGTTATAAAACTTTTACAGTTAATAATAACTTGTGAGTAATTTGATAAGTTATAAAACTTTTACAGTTAATAATAACTTGGATATTCATTTTAATATTAACATGGATCATGATATCTCTGAAGCCTCCTAGAGCCCCTCCTGATATAAACTTGATTCTCACATGTATGTGATATGATCATGTGATGTATATATGTATGATTTTGTTTACTTGTTGTCATTTGGGGACCAGAGCATGTCTCGGGTGGGGGGAATCCCTCCTGTGTCGTGTTTCTCCTGGATAATATTACAATTAAAAATATCTGAAACTATTTCTTTTGAGATAAACTCAACAGTCTACACTTAAGGTGATACTAGTAGTGGCCAAAGTGTAAAGTACCTAACAGTGGAACTGTTATCATTGTAAACGGTATTAAAAAATATATATATACTAAACTACAAAGACTTTAATTTCAATAATATTTCAATAAACATGCATGTAGCTTAAATCGCCTTTCTGGTAATCCTAACCATAAATGGACTCTGACATCTTATTAGATATTGTCATGTTATGTACATGTATGCATGTGTGATTATGTTTACTTGTTACCAGCGGGGGACACCTCTGGTGCATGTCTCGGGGGAGGCAAATCCCTCTAGGGTCATGTACTCCTGGAGACCCCTCCTGATAACTTGCCTTTGAAAATCCATATTAGTGAGGATCTCACTTAAGCAAAATTCAAACCACTGAAGGAAGCATTGAAACTTAAGAAAGCAGGGAACCTTGGCAAATGCCACAATTATGATGGGAAACTGTTTGCAAAAGCTGTGGGTTCGGAAAAGAGATATCTTATATGAAGATTGACTGACTTCGAACAATTTCTGAAGATAAAGATACATGTAGTGAGGGACATATGTGTGTCACAGCAAAAGTGTAATTACACACTTTGGACTGAATATTAAGTAAACATTGTATGATAATAAATGTTTGGGTTACCGATATCAGTAAGGGTTTTTTTTTTTCTTTTCTTACATGAGGCTGTATATTAATATACGTTAATATTTGGTGAAAGTAATTGAACCTATATATAGATATTGATTATTAAAATTTTGCCTATTCAAATAATGTTCCTGCTTACATCTTTGAAAAAAAAACTGAGATTTTTCTTAGAATCTCCATATCTTTGGCCCAGAGTGGTGTATCTGGAGTTTTGGATTAAAGCCGCACCATGTGCTGGAAGTTGTTGAACTGAATAATTCACATACTGTAATTTAAGTATCAACTTTACCTGATACATAGACTCTGCTTTTTTCACGTCAACATGTTTATTGTGAGTAATTTGATAAGTTATAAAACTTTTACAGTTAATAATAACTTGGATATTCATTTTAATATTAACACAGATCATGATATCTCTGAAGCCTCCTGTAGCCCCCTCCTGATAACCTGACTCTCACATTTATGTAATATACATGTGTATGCATGTATGATGAACTCAACAGTCTACATGTAGTGGACTAAGTGTAAAGTACCTTACCTTGGAGCTGTTATCATTTAAAACTGGTATTTAAAAAAAATATATATTAAACTACACTGACTTAAAGGGGTACTGTACGCCATTTTCAATAAATTCCCGGTGATAACAACGATCTATTATCGATACTATATAGAAATATAAGTAATTTGAGTCGAAGATGTATTCTGTAAACGCTCAGGTTAATAGGCTATCTTAAAATTTAATAATTTAAAAGTTAATAATTTAATATAAATTGATTTTATGGCTCCAGCCATAAAATGGCGTCTCTTAAAATTCGAATTTCCGTGTACAAAACGTAATCAAATTATAATTGAGGGATACTGGATTAGGAAAACAATTGCACACACCATCGTTTGAAACATTATGCTTATACGGGGAGAAAACCCAAGCCACTCGTTGACTAGTGACGGTACACTAACTTAAATGGGTATATGGGACTACTAAGCATATAATATAATGTTTATTTGATTCATTTGGTTGAAAACTTTACAAAAATTACTCGACAACGACAATTTGTATTTTTGCATTCCGGTAAATTTGCCATCCGTAACAATACTTCGTACTCAACAGACTTTCAAAAAATGGAAAAGTTGTTACCTTATTCTCCGACTCGGGGATTATAGAAACCAACAACAACATCTTGAGTACAGTACCCCTTTAATTTCACTAATATTCCAATAAACATGCAAGTAGTTTAAATCGCCTTTCTCGTCATCAGAACCATATAATGAATATGGATTCTGACTTCTTATTTAATATTGTCATGTTGTGTATGCATGTGTGATTTTGTTTACTTGTTACCAGTGGGGGACTCCTCTAGGCTCTGGTGCATGTCTCAGGGGGAGGTGAATCCCTCCTGGGTCATGTACTCCTGGAGATCCCTCCTGATAACTTGCCTTCGGAAATCCTTATTAGTGAGGATCACACTCAAGCAAAATTCAAATTACTGAAGGAAGCATTGAAACCTAAGCAAGCACTTACGATGGGAAATTGTTTGTAAAAGCTGTGTGTTCTGAAAAGAAATATCTTTACGAAGACTGACTGATTTCGAACAATTTCTGAAGATAAAGATAGTGAGGGACATACTAGTATGTCACAGCAAAAGTGAAATTACACAAATGTTCCATTGGACTGAATATTAAGTAAACATTGTTTGATAAATATTTGGTAACCGATACCAGTAAGGGTTTTTTCTTACATGAGGCTGCACATGTATATGCGTTAATATTGGGTGAAAGTGATTGAACCTATATTGATTATTAAAATTTACATGTAATTTACATGTAATGTGATAGTGGACAAAGTATAAAGTACCGTGGCTAGCATTGGAACTGTTATCATTCGAAACTGGTATTAAAAATATATATATATTAAACTACACTGACGTTAACTTCAATAATACTCCAATAAACATGCATGTAGTTTAAACTGCCTTTCTCGTCATCGGAACCATAAATGGATTCTGACTTCTTATTTAATGTTGTGTATACATGTGTGATTCTGTTTACTTGTTACCAGTGGGGGGGACTCCTCTAGTGCATGTCTCAGGGGGAGGTGAATCCCTCCTGGGTCATGTACTCCTGGAGACCCCTCCTGATAACTTGCCTTTGGAAATTCTTATTGGTGAGGATTTCACTAAAGCATAATTCCAATTACAGAAGGAAGCGTTGAAACCCAAGCAGGGAATCTTGGCAAATGCCACACTTATGATGGGAAATTGTTTGTAACAGCTGTGGGTTCGGAAAAGAGATATCTTATACGAAGACTGACTGACTTCGAATAATTTCTGAAGAAGAAAAAAATATAGTGAGGAACATATGTCACAGCAAAAGTGAAATTACACATATGTTCTGTTGGACTGAATATCAAGTAAACATTGTATGATAAATATTTGGGCTGTACATTTATATAAACATGCACGTAGCTTAAATCACTTTTTAGTCATCAGAACTATAAATGGATTCTGACTTCGTATTTTATATTGACATGTTGTGTATGCATGTGTGATTCTGTTTACTTGTTACCAGTTTGGGGACTCCTCTAGTGCATGTCTCAGGGGGAAGGTGAATCCCTCCTGGGTCATGTACTCCTGGGGACCCCTCCTGATAACTTGTCTTTGGAAATCCTTATTAGTGAGATATAATCTTGTACATGTATCATCTGTTGATATGCATATCTGCATTATGCAACTAAGCGAAGGCACACTATGTGCATCAAAAATATTAAAATATTCAAAATTATTTCGTTTGAGATGGACTCAGAAGTCTACATGAAATGTGATAGTGGCCAAAGTATAAAGTACTTATTAAACATTGGAACTGTTATTATTTTAAATGGGTATAAAAAATATATATATATACTACAATGACTTTAATTTCAATAATATTCCAATAAATATGCATGTAGCTCAAATCGTCTTTCTAGTCATCAGAACTACAAATGGTCAGTGCTTTTGTGATATTTGAGTTTTGTACTACTCTCCTGTGGTTCTGCTTCTAACATGTGTTAGATATGGAAAAGAGTCATGTTACATATGTACCGGTATCTATGAAATGCTGTATACTTGTTCTAATGGTGGACTCCTATGGTGCATGTCTCATATGGGATGTGACTCCCACCTGGGTCATGTACCCCTGGAGCCCACTCCTGACAACTTGGTTCAGATAATGTACTTGATATGTAAAAGAGTCATGTTATATATACATGCATCTGCTTTATACCTGTTGCCGGCGGGGGGACTCCTCTTGTGCGTGTCTCATGGGGGATGTCAATCCCTCCTGGGTCATGTACTCCTGGGGTTCCTCCTAGTACTATACCAGGATTCTGACTTCTTATTTGATATTGTGACATTATTGTCATGTTGTGTATACATTTGTGATTCTGTTTACTTGGTACCAGTGGGGGACTCCTCTAGTGAATGTCTCAGTGGTGAATCCCTCTTAGATCATGTACTCCTGGAGACCCCTCCTGATAACTTGCCTTTGGAAATCCTTGCTTGTGTATACATGTGTGATTCTGTTTACTGGTTACCAGTGGGGGACTCCTCCAGTGCATGTCTCAGGGGGAGGTGAATCCCTCTTGGGTCATGTACTCCTGGAGACCCCTCCTGATAACTTGCCTTTGGAAATCCTTATTTTAACAGTGAGATATAATCTTGTATCATCTGTTGATATGCATATCTGTATTATGCAACCAAGCGAAGGCTCACTATGGGCATTAAAAATATCAACAAAAAAAATATCAAAATATTTTTGGAAATCCTTATTAGTGAGATATAATCATGTATACTCAACTGCCATATAATTAAATATTAAATATGGTTTGAGGAATGTCATGAAGGCACAAGCATATTGTATTGAAACGTTAAAAGTATTTCGTTCGAGATGGTTTTAACATGTAATCGGCTACATGTACAGAGATCTAATATTGGAATTGTTAACATTTTAAACAGGAAATCGGTTATATTGTTGTATAAAGAAAACAAGGATATTGTAATTAAATACTAAATACTGTGTTAGGAACGTCATGAAGGCACTGTATATTGTATTAAAACATCATAAGTATATCGTTCGAGATGGTTTTAATATGCCACTGATTACATATATAGAGCTACAGAATAAAATATTAAATATAGTCTGTGATTGCGATGGAGGTACACATACATATCAAAATTTTAATTGCACTTCGTTTGAAATGGACTCAACAGTCTGTAGGTAATATGATAGTGGTTAAAATACAAAGTACTTATAAAACACTGGAACTGTTAACATTTTAAACAGTATGCTATTCATAAAATATCAGCTGTTTATGAAATGCGGTTAAGAATAAATTGGCAGGCATCGTCCCATATTTCATGTAATATTTGCACCAGGGTGCATTATGTTCTGTTTATATTATTTTTTGTATTTTATTATATATGTGATCTTGTTATTGTCTTGTATCATGGAAAGTTACACACATCCAATATCTGCACTTAGAAATCAACAAAAGCGATGCTGCAAACCCATTCTGACCTATCTTAGCTATTCCAGAACTTACCATTACTCACCTAATGGGGATTAACTTAGAAATGTATCGAGCTAGGATAGGTTACTTTGGGGGAGGCAGGATCGTTGGAGGTTTGGATTTTGAAAGTATAATGTTGGTTAAATTGGTATGCTGTTTTGGACATAGAGGTTTCTTGTTGATGTTACTTCTTATGGTAATTATCTGTGTTGATGTGCATCCTCATCCAGGACCCATAACTAAAAATATTTCAATTGCATCTTTAAATGTCAGAGGACTTAGAAATAAAGTGCCTTTGGTAACAGCTGAACTAGCAAATTATGATATTATTTCCATTACGGAAAGTCTCTTAAGTGATAAGGTAACTGATGATTTATTAGATATCCCGGGGTTCCACTCACCTCCCATTCGAATTGACAGAATTGCTAACAAAGGCGGTGGTATTGTTATTTATGTCAAAAAGGAACTTACATATAAACACTTAACAGATTCGATAAACCTGGTCTAGAAGCAGTGTGGCTTGAAATAAGATATTCAAATAAGATTTTCAATCTAGGTGTGTTTTACCGTCAACCAAATGCATTGAGTAGTTATTGGGATCTCATAGATAGTTCTATATCACTAGCAAGGGAAAATGTTACACGTAAATGCATAATAGTTGGGGATTTTAATGCAGACTGTCTAAAAAAAAAACATCCAAAAATTAAAATGCTAGAAGTATCATGTGGTCTAAAGCAATTTGTAAAAACAGCAACACGTGTTACCGATAAGTCAGCCACCTTAATTGATTTGGTTCTCAGCTCATGCGAAAATATGATAAAAGATTGCTCTGTATCGGCACCTTTCTGTAGTGATCATTGTGCTACATTGGTGACTCTTAAAGAACCTAGTACACACCTTCCTTCTTTTAAAAGACAAATATATGATTACGCACGTATGGATTTTGAAGGTATGAAGCTAGCATTTACTAGTGTAAACTGGGACACTATTTTTCTATCTAAATTTACTGATGTTGCTGAGAAAGTGGTTGCTTATATCACGGAGACAACTGACAGATTTGTTCCAAATAAAGTTGTCACAGTAAAGAGTAATGATAAATCTTGGATCACATGTGACTTAAAAAGTAAAATGAAAAAACGGGATAGGGCCCACAAATTAGCAAAAAAAAATAATAACGTGGATAGCTGGGGGAACTTCAGGATAGTAAGAAATGAGACAATTGGCGCAATCAGAAAAGCAAAATTAAATTATGACCAGAAGCTAGACATATCAGTTTCAACTGGAAATTTCAATAATAAACAATGGTGGAGGTTAGCAAATGATTTCATGAAAAGGACTCAAAATACCCATAGGAATTTTCCACCATTGATTGAATCCAATAATCTAATCAGTGATGCTTCTGATATAGCTAATATTCTAAATAACTATTTTGTTGACCAGGGTGCGTCTATTGATGACTCGCTTCATTTACCAGACTTATACTTTAACAGTAAATGTCTGGAAGAAATTGAAGTAACTGTTGAAGATGTCAATCAGATTTTAAATTCACTTGACACTGGTAAAGCCTCTGGGCCTGATAACGTGAGTAATAGGGTATTGAAAACTTTTTCTTTTGTATTGGCAGAACCTCTAACTAGATTATTTAATGTTCTTCTTGGAGAATCACATTTCCCACAAATATGGAAGCATGCTAATGTAACTCCTATACATAAGAAAGGTTCTGTAAATGAAAAAAGTAATTATAGGCCAGTATCTCTGACCAGTACACTTAGTAAAGTGTTTGAGAAGGTGGTGTTTAAATATGTGTATGAATTTACTTCTTCTCACTGCCTGCTAACTCCATATCAGTCAGGTTTTACGCCTGGCGATAGTACAATATACCAACTTCTCGACATTGACTACTTCACCCAACAAACTTTAAACGATAGGTCATCCGTCAGATTTGTATTCTGTGATATAAGCAAGGCATTTGACAGAGTTTGGCACAAAGGTCTTATACATAAATTAAATGCAATAGGTATCCGAGGTAAATTACTGTCATGGTTTGTTAAATATCTTAATAATAGAACTCAGTCCACAGTAATTAATGGAAAAATTTCTAAGAATAGTACTATACATGCTGGTGTACCACAAGGCTCAGTACTAGGCCCCCTCCTATTTAATATTTACATCAACGATATAGTGTCGGGTATAGAATCTAACATTAGACTTTATGCAGATGATACCTGCTTATTTTTGCCTGTAGACAATGAAGTTATGGCTGCCGAGATTCTAAATAGGGACCTTCTCCGTATTGGAGAATGGGCAAAGAAATGGCAAGTTAATTTTAGCCCTGCCAAAACAAAAACTTTGACAATCGGAGTGGATGGTAACCATTTTAATCCAGTATTGTTCTTATGTGATCAACCAGTACAAGAAGTAGATGAACACAAACACCTGGGTCTCACTTTCAGTAGGAGTGGAAATTGGGACATCCATATTGACACTATTGTCAATAAGGTTGCACCTATGATAAACATATTTAGGAGTTTTAAATATCGCCTATCGAGATCGGCCTTACTGAACATATACAGGTCTTTCATATTACCTCTATTTGATTATGCAGACTCAGTTTGGGGTAATTGCTCTTTGACAAAATGTACTCAGTTGGAAAATTTACACCTTGATGGTCTTCGCACAATATGTGGTGCAGTTAGAGGTATCAGTCATAATCTAATATACACTGAAACTGGTTTTGCTCCCTTAAGTTTAAGACGAGAACGTAGAAAAACCATTATGATGTTTAAACTTGTGAATAGGCTTTGTCCACAGTATCTCTATCTGAAGATTCCAAGACTTGTCTCTGATACATGTGATTACTCTTTTCGAGTGGATAAATTAATTGAATTCGAATGGAATCTGAAAAGTTTCTATAACTCATTCTTTCCTTCTGGTGTGAGACTGTGGAACAATGTGGACACTGATATACTAAATACAAATTCTCTATCTAAATTAAAATTTGATTTGACTAGATTCAATACAGTGGTGCCCAAAGTCTATTATGAAGGGAGCAGATGTAACCAAATAATACATGCTAAATTGCGCCTAGGCTGTAGTGATCTGAATGCTCATAAGTATGAAAGGTTTCTAATTGATGATCCAAGCTGTAGTTGTGGTTATGCTTATGAGGATCCTGAGCACTACATAGTCTTTTGCCCATTATTTTATAGACAACGTGAATCCTTAGTATTAACATTGAAAGACCTAGATTGTGAAATTTGTATTAAAGATTTTCTTATTGGATCATCCCATGTTGTTCCTAATACAAATTCAACAATATGTAATGCACTTCATATTTACTTTGAATCTACTGAGAGACTGTGATTACATATCAACTGCAGTACACTTTTTCTGCTTAAGTTTAACTTGCAGATTGATACATGTGGATGTGACGTATCATTCAAATTTATATTCAAATTTATATGGTTATTATATCATCACAACTTTATCTGAATATTGAATCATTTTAAACTCTAAACTCTTACTCATTGCCATCAACAGTATTTTCAGGATAACCCTGTCTTATTTAATCCTATTTAGTGACTTCATACTTTATGATTATTAGGAATTTCCATGATACAAGATATATACACCATTAAATTGTCATGTGTCCTTGTTTGTCAACTTTTTGTATTTTTCTGTTTGGACCCAATAAAATAGGCTGTGCCTGAGTTTTGGGTCCAATTTCATTCATGAGTTAATGAATAAAAATGTATTTATAAAAAATATACCCGGGTCCGATGACAATCTTTCCCTTGTATTAGACTCTACTTCACCTCCAGCAGCTATAGTGAAACCTGTACCTGGTCGTGATTCCTCCTTTGACCACGAATCGAAAGGACGTGGAAATGTCAAAGAACAGTTAACATCGACTCCAAAATCAGGATTCTCCTTACCGGGTGACATTAGTTTCCCGGGTGCTAAAGTTCCACCGAACACTGTTAACTCTGACATTTCTGTCGACGTCCGATTTGCAAATTCAGCATCGCATCCAATCTCAAACAGCGTAGATAAACAGCTGATTCGATCACACAAGCAGTCACCTTCTGCGTCGGAGATAAGCGCTAACAGTGTATCTGCAATCGTTTCGCCCTCGAACGATTTACTAGGAATGTTATCTGTGCCTGAAACCGACGATTCACCTGGAGCGACAGACCGTCGCCAATCGGTCACAAACAACAACGACAATCGAACGGACACAGCTAATCAAGGAGGCTTCATGGGCGTCCCTGTTCATCGCAAAAGAAGAACCCGCAAGTTCTTCCTTAGCCGCATCACTCCAGAAACATCGGCGGACGATATCGCAGACTTTCTCATCAACAAAAACATGAACCCAATCTACATTAGAATGATGAGGAGTTCAATTACAGGAACCCAATCTGCTCAACTTGTACTTCCAGTGAGTGAGGCCGGTATGCTAAATGATAAGAGACTCTTACCAAGGGGTGTGATGTGCCGCCCTTGGAATATTGACCCTCCTCGAAAACCCTCCCCTGATGGACAGCATGCTGGACCCGAGATCCAGATGGGATAAACAATCACGTGCACGAACATTAATTCTGTCATAACGTCTCTATCGATAATGGAGTTTAGATTCGTAACATGGAACGCCACAGGGGCTAGATCTTCTTCTTTATATTTATGCAAACTCTTGAAATTAAATGTATACGATGTGATAGGTATATCTGAACACTGGTTAGACGAACAGAACTTGACATTTCTGGATTCACTCTCTAATCAATACGTGTCAGTAGCAAAACCCGGAAGGAGGATCACAACTTCGTCAGGAACTTCATTTACGCGTGATGGTGTAGCACTTCTGATACGATCAGACTTAGCACATATGTGCACGTATTTGGAGACAGATAGTGCCAGAACTATAGCCATACAAATAAAATATGGCGACCTGTCTTTGATTCTAATCCAAACATACCTACCAAGCACTAACCACGACGACAGTTTCTTCAGGGATTGTCTGACTTCGCTGGAAAGTTGTGTTGTTCAGATGCGAAATCTTGGTCAAGTAATAATAATGGGTGATCTCAACGTGCACCACAGCGACTCGACCTCACTGCCGTGTCCACAATCTCATCTAGTTCGCTCACGTGCATTCCAAACGTTCCTCCACGACATGGAATACTTCTCCCTATGTGGCAACAGTGCACTAACTGGCGGAAGGCCCACATTCTTCCCTTTTGCACCGGGCAGTAACCCGACCATCATTGATCACATCCTGATGCCCGAGGCATCCGCGGATATGGTCACATCGTGTCTCGTTTTCGATGATGACAATGACAACACAACATGTCACGTACCAGTGGCATGCACTGTGGGCATCCCAGATATAACCGCGCATCATCCAAACATGTTCACCAAACCTCTATTCAACTGGAAGCGTCTGGATCAGCTTTTATATAATTCACATCTAGAGTCATGTTGTGTCGATTTCGATTGGGTGTACTCTATGAACATTGGCAGTCATTCTCTGGATAATCTATACGACCAAATTGTAAATGTTCTTCTTGCTGCTTCCGAATTAGCGGCGGGGTTCAAACAATTTAAATATCATTTGAAACCATATTGGAATACCAAGCTATCAATGCTTCACAAGGCTTCGAAATCTAAAAGACTGGCGTGGATTGAAGCTGGTAGAGAATATTCAACTGAATCGCGTACTTACCGTGAATACAAGGAAGCCAAACGTGCATTCAGACGTGAATTTCGATTTGCTGCCGAAAATCATCATCAAAGCATGTTGGACGAACTTGAACGTTTTGCTACTTGTGACCAGGTTGCTTTCTGGAAACAAGTTAACGCTGATCGCAACAAACCATGCCCAGTTGGTTCCGCCCTTATCTTCGACGAAAAAGTGGTGCGCGATCCAAATGACATTATTTCTGGATGGAGGTCATATTTTGCGCAACTATTCACTCAAAGTAGTCACTTGGACCCGGTCTTCGAGTCGGAAGTAGAGAGAACTGTCGAAAATCTATTATCATCATCAGTTGATCTTCCGAATGTTTACTATGGGGAAATCACAGTACACGAAATATCCACTGTTATTCGCTAGCTGAGGCACAACAAAGCGGGTGGTGCAGACGCCATTGTAAATGAACACCTCATATACATTAACACACAACAGTCGTTCATTAACCTGTTATGTTTGTTCTACAACCGTATACTAATACTTGAACATATACCAGTAAAGCTGAAAATTGGCATTATCGTACCACTCTACAAAGGACTCCCGAAACCAAGAAACCGTCCAGACAGCTATCGCGCCATAACATTGTTACCTGTCTTGTACAAGGTATTCGAAGGCGTTATTCTCAACAGAATTTCACATAGTTCTATTCTCTATGGATTTCCATCATGCACACTCACTACAGAATGGCTTCCAGAAAAATATAAGTTGTTCGATGACGTCCTTCATCTTACAGGAAGTCATCAACTACGCCAAGGACCAAGGATCTCGGGTGTATACCTGCTTTTTGGACTCTCAGAAAGCATTTGATAAGGTTTGGCACTCTGGTCTTCTGCTGAAATTAAATAACCTAGGCATAGGAGGCAAATTGCTCCGCCTGATTGCCAACATGCACCGTGACTGTACGAGTCGAGTAATATATAACGGATGTATATCTGATCCACTGAACATAAGTCAAGGTACCCGCCAGGGTGCCGTGTGTTCTCCGTTTTTTTACCTCGTCTTCGTGAACGATCTCATTAAAGAACTATCGTGTGACACCAATGGACTATCTGTTAATGCTATCAAGTGTGCTGCTCCAACGACAGCCGATGACATCGCAATCATGTCACTCACAAAACACGGCCTCGACTCGATGCTCTCAACCTGTTTCAAATACAGCACAAAATGGCGGTTCGAATTCTCATCTTCCAAGAGTCAGATTGTAGTATTCAACGAATCGAAGCAACAGCACAATTCACATACTAGGTCGTGGTCCATCGGGGGGGACCCCCATCACTGAAAGTTCGGAGTGTGTTCATCTCGGTATCTTACAGACGAAATTCCACACCCCAACAGTGCGAGCAGACATTATGTCAGATAAATTGAGACGGACATACTTCTCGGTGCAAGGAAAGCGGGCGCTACAATCAAGCACACCGAGGACTATTGTCAAAATAATGAAGTCTGTTGTATTTCCTAGAGCCCTATACGGAGCCGAATTATTACCGCTTACCAGCACCGCTGCAATTCAAACCTTAGAGAAGAGCCTGCGTACCTGTGTTAAACATTGTCAGTCTCTACCAGTTCGTGCGCGAACTACTCTGTCGATGGGCCTTCTAGGAATGTTACCTATAGAGAAGGAAATCCACATCAAAAAACTTTCTTTCATCGGAAACTTAATTCGTCTTCCAATTGGTCATCATGTTCCGCTGGAACTTTTCGTTTTCAAGGCACACCAGTACATTCTTTTCGACAAACGACCATTTGGATTCGTAACAGATGTGATGCCACTCCTTGAAAAATACGACCTTCTGGTGTTTCTTCTAGATTTCCTTGACGCTGGGATTTTCCCAGGGAAACAAGAATGGAAGAACCTCGTCAAAACTCAAATTGAAAACTGCTACAGGGCAGAGTGCTTGGAATGTATTACTAGCGATCCTGAGCTGTCTTTCTTCTCGCAATGTCACTCTGACCCTCTCACTCTATGGGACGTCTGGTATCTCTATTCCCGGAACCGCCATCGCTCAAGGGAACTGCGTAATCTCGCACTTCTCCTGAACAAAACCACATATGCAAATAACTTGTGCTGCGCTCAATGTGGCTTGACATATAATAATGAAATTATACATGTAACGTTTGAGTGCTGTGCAGGAGTGTTGATTCGTCTTCGCGATATATTCTGGGAAAGAGTGATTGATATACAGGGTATAGAGCAGTACGAGTTTTTAGCTTCCCTCTCGGGGGAGCAGCTTTCGTCACTTTTCCTAGGAAACGTAAACATTCTCGAAAGATCAAATACTTTGATTAATGTTGGAGACCTTATCATCGATGCTGCTGTCTTTCTTCTTAGTTTAAACAGTATTTATTTTTCCCTCTATGGACATTCAGATAAATAATTACAATAGATACAAATTTAGAAGAAAAATGGGATTAGGCAACAAGCCATAGGCTTATTTGAAGCCCTCTCCCTTGACAATGGCACAGCCCTACTTGACTGCAAGTCAAGTAGGGGTAAATAATAGAGGCATAAAAAAGATCCATAGAAAGAAGAAATATGAGGTGGAGGCGAGACAAAGGGACAGAAGATAATGTCAGAATTTTAGAGAGAAGGTCAGAGAGTACAGAGTGTGAGGTGTAATTATATATCTGAACATGCATATAATTAATTTCAAATAAACCAAAAAGATATATAATAACACATTTCAAGGAAATAAAAAGTATTTATACATAATTTGTGATTGAAAAATAACCATGTGAACATCTGCAGTGGTCCATCGACCCGACGACCCACGTTGGAGAGATCAATAGCATCTCGGTTTATGATGTACCATGCGAGTTCAATATTGCAATTTTGGAACAGCTTAAAGGGGTACTGTACGCCATTTTCAATAAATTCCCGGTGATAACAACGATCTATTATCGATACTATATAGAAATATAAGTAATTTGAGTCGAAGATGTATTCTGTAAACGCTCAGGTTAATAGGCTATCTTAAAATTTAATAATTTAAAAGTTAATAATTTAATATAAATTGATTTTATGGCTCCAGCCATAAAATGGCGTCTCTTAAAATTCGAATTTCCGTGTACAAAACGTAATCAAATTATAATTGAGGGATATTGGATTAGGAAAACAATTGCACACACGATCGTTTGAAACATTATGCTTATACGGGGAGAAAACCCAAGCCACTCATTGACTAGTGACGGTACACTAACTTAAATGAGTATATGGGACTACTAACCATATAATATAATGTTTATTTGATTCATTTGGTTGAAAACTTTACAAAAATTACTCGACAACGACAATTTGTATTTTTGCATTCCGGTAAATTTGCCATCCGTAACAATACTTCGTACTTAAAAAAATGGAAAAGTTGTTACATTATTCTCCGACTCGGGGATTATAGAAACCAACAACAACATCTTGGGTACAGTACCCCTTTAAGAGAAGAATCGTTGAAATCGATTACTGGTTATTATAAATTTCTGAGCTGCCATGAAGATTTTCTTATTAGTTTCATAGGATAATTCATCAGATCCCCATAGTAATAATTCACTAGTTATTGTTAAATCAGATAGGGTATTAAGGAGTTCTTCTCTGTGAGAGGTATATTGCGCGCATTCCAGAAAAAAATGTCTAGCAGTTTCAATGCAACCACACATGCAATAAGGCAAGTCTTTGATGTGGTTATCTTTTAGATCGCTGTTAAGATTGCTACATCTTAATCTCAGCCTGGTGTGGTAAATTTGAGCTGTCCTAGAATAGCTGGTAAAGTAGTATTTAGGCTTTAATATATCAGGTTTAAGATTGCGTTTGAAATCGCCTATTGAAGTTGCTTCTTTAACAGAGTCTGGGAGTACATTCCACGAACGGACAGACGACGGAAGAAAGGATTGCATATAGTAATCATTATTACTATCAGGGGGGCGTTTCATTCTTCGTGCCTGCAACATTGTGAAGGGAGTACAGAATTACTAAAATATTTATCCGGCCGTGTACATATGTATAGTCTATTTCTCCATTAATTGTTATGTTGTGTAATATAATCTCTCCATATAGGAGGCAATAAAGATATATATATATTATATTGCAGTGACTCCGTGCACAAACAACGTCTCCACCACCGCCACCAACAACAACAACAACCATACAACAACACAGTACAGTTTGGAATCTCGAATTACATTCCCGTTTGTTAGAACCCCATTGGCATTAGATCATAATTTACGTAACGGAATGTAAAAAAATGAGTTTTACTGTGTATCCATTACGGTATTACCCAATACTATACGACACAATATATTTGCATAAACATTAATAAAGTAGCAGTACGCTACAAAACAATACAATATAATAATACCAATAAATAAAACTCATTTCTGTTTTGTTTGTCTATCGGGCTTTGTTTATGTAGCTTTTTATTCCGAATACCCAATAATCCGAAGGTCCGATACTACGAATATCCGGTATATATTCTGCAAGATCCGAACACCTCCTGAGAAAGGTGACATTATAATTACACCAAGAGGCGTAATTGCAATGCATATTTGTGGTACAATTATGCTTTAAATATGGCCATTTGTTATTAGCATCTTTTGGATTAGTATAGTATCAGACTCAGGACTGTAAATTTGTGCCATTTTGTGGTTATCACAGGCGTCTACTTGTAGTTCAATCTGGTACTTGGTGCGGGGTCCAGAGAGTTTTCAGATAAATATTTAGGAATATTTCAGCACACATATCGCTGAAAAACAATTTGTGTAAGAACACCCATTGTCAGTGTTTGGCACAAATTGATTTGCCAAATTGCTGTTTACTGATTTAGCAAATTTCTTAAATCAACCCATTGCGAATAATTGCCATTATCATGAATTTATTATAATTTAAATTTCTTCTAATGCAAGGCGAGTGTGTCTGTTTTTACATACACAGGGACCTATCAAAGCCAGTTTTCATACTGCTTACCGATGTGGGCACCCAAACTGCAGGTGCCAAAAAAAAAAAAAAAAAAAAAATTCAGGTCCCAATTTATATCATAACAAAACATTTATATACCGGTACCAGTATATTGACATAAAAACATATTTTACAAAAAGTTGGTTGGAATCATATTGTAAAGCATGTTTGGCTTTCATCTGTGAAAACTTCAAATAGTTTGAGGTCAGATTTGTTACCATTCAGCTACTTCCGTATTTCAATCAAATTCAAGTGAAATTACACAATACAGTGCAGGAACAGAGACAATTTGATCAATTCAACATGGTTATTATGTGGAATATCATAATACCAAATTAATAATTAACATAGAGATTAGTACTAAATAATAATTACTAACATAAAGGTACTCAATCCGATCAGAGGGTCCTATATTATTATTTTATTGGCTTTGGGGGTAAAAAATAATTGATTTGAGTCGAGGAACCTACCAATCAACACTCAAGGTGATTATCGATACTTGAAGTTTTGTCATTTCTATTCTTTCTGTCCCAGAACATGGCGTCAAAAGGATGTTCTCGGTCAAAATTGCTCTATTATTACCACTGGATTTTAAAGTTATCCATCCTTGTCTGTTTGAATAGTGTTTCTGGTGTACACATCTCGAGCAAATTACGAAGTTATGGGCAATTATTAGTACTCATCTCGGGGAAAATAAAAGATTTCAAAAATCAATATCTAATAACCCTGAGCTTTGTGTGATGGGTTCCTTGACTTGAATCAAATACGTTTTACCCCCAAAGCCAAAGAAATGGTAATATAGTACCCTCTGATCGGATTGAGTACCTTTAATATACATTATATCTGCACTACTACATGTAGTATATTATATGTACATGTAAGTGCTCTCACTTGAATATATAAAATAGCCTAATATATGAATTAGAGTGATATTAAACGGTACTGGTAAATCTAATTTCAAGCAGGATAATCATAATCCATTGAACCAAAGGATATCTGACAATAACTTATAATCATTTACAATCCCATACATATATAAAAATTTCCAAAGTTACACTTGACAAATTAAACCCTCAATACAACGGATTTAACAAAAAGTTCAGGGGGACAACCGCCAGACCCGACCATCAGCAGGGGGACACCCCCTCCGGAACCTCCCCGCTCAGGCCTTTTGGATATGCTTTTGGCAGATCATTCCCCTATAAAAGTGTCCCCAAAAATCCCTGGATAATTTACTGATACATTTACCGTATATGTAATGTATAGGCGAGTGGTTGCGCATGGGCCTTCAGCCGCCAAACACGTTTTTTATCAAAATAATATTGTATTTGACCAATAAAACATTATAAATTAGTACATGTAAATAAACAATATAACATATAGCATCAGATAGTTGCTTAGTTCGGTTTCGAGATCAGATATCGGATGCTTCAGGTCGAGTCATTTTATGTACACAATACATGTATGTCTTAAGTATAGAATAGTGTTAAAATGCATTCGTTCAATTCATCACAACTGGAACATAGAATGGAATGATCTACAATGGGGTCTCGAGCAGTTTACCCCTTCGCATATTGAACAACGATGCCATTAAAATGGCACTTCCAGCCCGAGGACAGTAGCGAACCGTCATATTGTAGTCACCCTACTAAGTCCAGTTGATGAATTGACTGTAGAAACATTTTAAAATTATCATCCATACCAAGTTTCGCATGGATGTACTATAAAATATATCGGATCAAACCCATATTCGAACTTGATCTGCATTTTGGTGTGATTAATTTACATACCAAATATGGTGTTAATCAGATGAAAAATGTTCAAGTCATACTCATAGCTGCATGTGTGAACCCTTTAAGTAAAAACAAGAGCAAAAATGGTTATATAAAAAAACATGTACGGTACCGGGTATGTACAGATGAAGAACGTAATAAGAAAAACCTAGGTAAGAAATATGAGGCAGATCAGAATAAATATGTTTGACTTACTAGTATGGCATCCGATAGCATGTGCGTACGTGAAGTGTTAATTATTTTCTAAACAGATCAATGAATCTATGAGGTAGCAAAAAATACACAGGTGAGGGGATCACTGGGGGTGTGTCATCACACATGAATTAAATAGGAACACAATCGGACAAAAAGTAAATAGGTTTATATGGTATCAGATAGCACATGCCAATTTGGCATTTGTGAATGCAATCTGTAAAGTGTTAATAATTTCTAAACCGATCGATACAAAAACTATACAGGTGAGGGGTGTGTCACCATAAACATGTACATAAAATTTGAACAAGATCCGATAAATTATACTTGAGTTATCGTGTGGATAGCAAGTGTGTACGGATGGACAGACAGGCAGACAGATGAACAATACATGTAGCTGGTTGATCCAGACATTGGCATTGCAGTGTATGTCTTCCCACAGGTATTGGAATTTGTGTCAAAAATGGGTTTTTATGATAATTTACTCCTCTGAATTCTATCCTCATTTAGAGTAAATTGTCATAAAAACCCATTATTTGACACAAATTCCAATACCTGTGGTGTTGTTCCATACATGTCTGTACACATAAACACATGCAACATACATTACTTTCTATTCTAAACGAAATATTTGGATCAGAAATTTGCCAATAAAAAAGATCAATAAAATTTGACATTGATTTACCAGCTTTTATACTCAATCGATCTGCAGGGTCAAATGCTTCATTTTCAGGGCGGAAACAATAGGGTTTCAATTAGTCATTTGAAATGTACATAGACCAATTAGCAATCAAGTTGGTCACTCATCAGACAGATGTGAATGGATCACGTGGTCAAAATGTCAGACTAATTGGAATTCCGAACTGTCAAAATTTTGTGTTGGTTCTGGCGATGACTAGAACATTGACAAAACGCTCCCAAACTAATATATGGCAACAAATCAGTATACTTATTATTAGATAACAGTTTAAGAATACACTGAACTCATCTGAATGCGAATATAGATGATTAATTCCAATCCAAACAGAACACTAATACGACGTTATATCCAAACATCCATGCTTTGACAAACCGAATCACACACTTTCCACTTCACGAATTAACCTGTTCGATGAAAAATAGGGCGGTGGTCACTGGTTATTTCACAAATATAGTGACACATTACAACAGCCAGCGAATGATGCGAATGATATTTAAGTTATTGCGATCGAATATTGATTCGAATGCACGAACAATTCAATAAGACTATACGTACATATGACAAATCAGTCCGCACGTGAAACCGCTGTCTGTGAACTGTAATTTTAAGTGTAAACACGTCGTGTTGAGTTATGTCAAAGCGCTAATAACTAAACAATTATTGCGATCCCGAGACACAATCCTCCCCTCACATATCCATGAATGAACGAGAAAATATCTCACAATTAAAGTGACATACACAATTAATAATTAGAACTGAAGGAATTCAGAAAATTTACAATGATTCGTTCCCGCCCGACTGCAAATTTCTATGAATGTTATTCATTTGTCACGTGACCAGGATTCAATCAAAATGGCGTCCCCATAGTAACGATTTCTTCCAACTTGCAAATCTTATTTCTACAATAATAGCACCTAGTAAATTGACCATACTATCGTATAATTGATCTACGGTGTCGGGGTGACAATACCGCTGGATAATTTGGCCAAAATAATGAAAATTAAAGGATTTGTGATTTTGTCATAAACAAATTTCAAATACCATTTTCACCACCAAAAACACCGTTGAAATTTTTTTCAGTCTCGGCTATGACTTCAGATTACCGATTTATACAATATCTGAGCTTGGGAACTCTCCAGGTCCCCTATTTCAATATGTGGTCATTTTTTTTTTCATGGCATAATTTAGGGGAATCATACCTTAACCCTTTCCGGATGGTATCCATGTAGGTTATTAATTTCAACTCTACTGTTTTCCTTGCTCTCAGTCGTTTCAATCCTGCTCTGAGAACTCTGACCTCGAGGTCTTCCTCTGAATGGCGAGAAGAGTTAAAATGTTCTCCCACGGGCACGAATATATTTTCTGATGTTATGTCATGCCGGTGTCCATTCATGCGGCCTCTGAGGGTTTGGCCCGTCTCTCCGATGTCGATAAGCCCGGGACACTGTCTGCATGCACGTCAGAGCATAAACAACACCTTCAGAGCTGCACGAGAATAGCCCACTCGGTGTGATAGATTTCCCGGTACTGTTGGTCAAAGTTCCATTTGTCACAGAAGAGCATGTTGCACAATTCCATATTCCGCACGGGTCTGTTCCGTTATGCAAGTTCTGTGCTCTAACTAGACTCTTTCGGAGGTTCGGAGGTTGTCGATATGACATTAAAGGTAATTCAGGGAAAATATCACGCAGTTTGTCATCATTTTGAAGCACACATTGTAGGTCCTTGGCGATAGTTTTTAGTTTTTGTAATTTTGGATGAAATGTGACTACCAGTGGTATTTTTGATGGAGTATTCTGATGGTTGTCGTCGGAATTATACTGAAGTAGTTCCACCCTGTCCTTGACAACTGCTTTTTTTATCTCTCTGTTTACAACTCTCTGCTTATATCCCAGGTTGACGAAGTTCTGCTGAAGTATGGCGATCAGTCAGATTTGTTGGTGTCACCCTACCGATTTCACTCCATGACGTCACCCTTACGCAGTACATGCCGGCGACGTTACGGAGTAGATTATAGAGTTGACGCCCTTGGCACTGACTTCCATTACTAGCTCGTTGCTATATAAACACGTAAGACTACTTTGCAGAACTTGTGACCTTGACCGTAAACAGTTCAGTTGGTGTGGAGATCCCTCCTGTGGGTGAGGAGCACCCCAATATGTTGGATTACATTAAAAAACTAATTAATGAATAGTATGAGTCAAGTTAAAAGTAAAAAATATGAATATTTAATAATCTTGATAGTATTGGATAAAAGTAGTTTCAGACACAACATGTATTTACTGTTTACGGTCAAGGTCACAAGTTCTGCGAAGTGTCTTTACCATATAAACAAACCAGCGATGTGGCTTTTGTCGAAAATTGACAGTCAGTACATTCGCCCTGTATACATGTACTTTCAGAAAATACAAAACACCACAACGTTATACCCCACCAATGTCAGTGTCTCGACATCATTTTACCAAGTTTCTTGACATGAAACTGCGACAGACACGGCGTGAAATACATCGCATTGAGTATCCTGTCTATCAGCAGAAGGGACCCTGGACATACTTGGACTCTAAGCAACCACCGAATGCAGACCGTGACCAAAGCTACTCACCTCGGCATCACACGTGACGGTTCATCTAAGCATGGCACAAGCCTGGTGGCACAAGAACGCATCTCCGCAGCTAGACGATGCTCATATGCCCTCCTAGGTGCTGGTTTTCATGGCATGAATGGTCTCAATCCAAAAGTTTCGGCACACCTCTTACGCTGCTACATTCTCCCTCGATTACTGTACGGCCTAGACGTAATAAATCTAAACAAAAAGGATATGCAACAATTGGAAACTTTCTATACACAGACTGCCAAACGCCTACAACATCTTCCAACAAGAACAGCTAACTGTGCATCTCTGCTTATGCTGGGTCTTATACCGATAGAAGGAGAAATCTATAAAAGGACGCTTAAAACATATGGTAATATTGTTCGCAACGAAGGCTCTGTGGAATGTCAGCTTGCTGCCAGACAACTTGCGACCAAAGGTGACACATCAAACAGCTGGTTCACAAAAGTCACCCGCCTTACCGAACTATATGACCTGCCATCTACTCATGATCTGGTAGCCTTCCCATCACCGAAACGTCTCTGAAAGAACATGGTGGACACAGCTATAGAAAAACACTGGTTGGGGAGCCTTAAACGGGAAGCCATGGATAAATCGACCCTAACACAATTGAATCTACAAGACACCACTCCTGGCCATGTACACCAAATCTGGGATGCTTGCGGATCCAAACCGTTCGCCACAACTATTGTAGCACATAAAATGAAAATGTCAACAGGCACATATATTTTACAAAGACAAAAAGCTAACTGCTGACATCTGTCAACTCTGCAACAAAGAACCTGAGGACATACTCCACTTCATTGTAACCTGTGAAAGTCTCCATGCTGTAAGAAGCCGCTTCATAACAGCCATAAAAGAAACTCTGAACCAAGCTGGATTGAACCCCAATATACAAAACCATTACCTCTTGGAACTAATACTTGACTGCTCAGCATTCGATAACCCAAAGTACTGCATGCTGAAAATTGAATCCATCGCCAGAGGTTTGTGTTACCAACTACACCATGCTCGTCTCCGTATCCTGTCCAAGAAGAAAACTGGTCTAAGAGCTCCGCCTGTGGACCCCGGCAGTCAGTGACAGCCACAAGTTAGACTTGACACTACTTGTAGATAACTTATTGCAGACTGAATATATACAAGTATACACATATCAAACCTATATGCTCAAGAAGATGTCGTTACGTCCGCCCATAAGGACGGTTATCCTGATACAGGAGGGATGTACAGAGAAGGTAAAGGTAAAGTAAACAATTTCCCATTGTTTCAATTCAACTTCAAGATCGCGGTAAAATCAAAACCGCAATTTGTAAGTGGTAAACATCTGAAAAAGACATCAGGTACATGCAGAAACTAATTGTTGTGCATATTTATTTCTATTTGAGGTGGCAATTTTTCAGTTTATCAGTATTTTTAACGATAAGAGCGATGGTAATTGGGGGACTATATGTTATCTAGCGCATTAAATTTAAAATAAAAAATCGTGAATTGGCTGAGTGTTTTATATGGCCGCACATTTCGTTGATAATTACAAGCCATTTGTTTGTCTAAATAACATATTTAAGTTCGAAGAGCATTAGAATGGGGATAACAGTGTGGTGTTTTGTGATTTCGGAAAGGTACATGGCGAATATACTGTGCACTGTGGCAAATACCCGTTAATGGGCTCTGGCTCCGCCGTCGCCCATTAACTAAATTAACGGGTATTTGCCACAGTATATTCGCCATGTACCTTTCCCAAATCACAAAACTCCACACTGTTATCCCCTAAATAAAATTATTGAAGATTGTAATTGTCTTTTTTTGCTAACATTAAATTAAATTAAATTAAGTAAAATACAGTGAAATTATTTTTTTAATTATTTTTTATTACATTTTTGCGCACGTTGGCATCTCTCTGAGTGCATTCTAGTTAACCATTTGGCGATGGTAGCTGCGCTGGCGCAACATTAAAGACCCTGTGCAAAAGCATTATCTTATATATGCGAGTTGACCATAGGTCTTCTCGCATATATAAGAGAATGAATTGGCCTAACAACTCATGATTTTAATGTACAGGTGAGTATTGAACACCTGATACAGTATATGCCCTAAATAATCGACTCCTTAACCCCAGCAGAATTATAGGTGAGAGCTTTCCGATGAATGGCAACAATCCATATTTCCGACTAAATCCTGAAAAGTTACCCATAATTCTGCTGTGGTTAAGGAGTCAATTATTTAGGGCATTACTGTAGCTTCCATTCCATTTTCAACAGGGGTTTGGACTGGCATATCATTGTGTTCAATGTCTTGGACTGAAACTATAATAAATATTGCAGTAAGTGGTTTGGGTTATTGATGAGGTTTTTTTTTTTAGATAAAGATGTTCACAGTCGCTTAACATATGTTTAAACTGTGACAAAATCCAAGCAAAGATGTCGAGTGCATGTTCCTGGAAAGAAGGAATGTTCATGAGAGGTGACTATCAAAATAGTACCGAAGGCAGAATTGGACAGTTATGCTTTCCATGGGGAAAAACCATGTTACTTTTGTCTTATCGATTTTGATTTGAATAAACGTCTTCAGAGACAGTTGGTGGTAGTAAAACCCTGCTGTTATTTTATCCCTTTTGTATTATCGAAGTTCTGCAAGTACGACTAAACTCAGTCAAACTCACAGTTCAGAAAATTGAAATAGCTCAGGACACATGCCACCAGAACTTCAGAATCACAGAAATTCTCAAAATTGATCTGGATACCAACAATAATATGTAAATATGTAAACAAATCTGTTACAGTGATTAGTCAACAAACATCGTTTATCGCATAGAAAGTTAAAATATTTTAGTATAAATATGATTTGCAGATATGTTTTGACCTTTTCAAAATGTTTACCGTCAAGGTATGATTAATCTTTGGTATCTTTTTGGACATTTATCGGTATTGCCACTGTAAAAATAGTTTCTATATGCGGATTCTCGTTATTGGAGAGTTGATAGTTGTTTCACGGAGTTTTATAAAATTTATGTTACTTTGTATGAACCCACTTCGAAAGCCTTGAGTCCCTTTAACAATTTTACCATTTTTCCAATTGAAGGATTTTACATCCTTTATATTTACAATATTTAAAATCATTTCCTAAAGCATGTAAAACAGACTTCAATTCATAAGTAATACGATAGTTTGGTTATTAAATGACATACAATATACAACATCATGATGTTCTATTCAAGCTGAATCATAGCATATACATAACATCAGAACATCATGATATTATACATATCTTTTAAGGTTTTTGTACCTTAGAATAATTGACAACATAATGACTTTGCTTGCTCCCGAGACAAGTAATCTGTGTATTTTTTGAGGAAGACAGCAAATCTTTGTTTACTACACAACCACTAAAGCCACCTATAAAAGAGAAAAATCATCCCAATAATAAAACATGACAGTGTCAATAAAACTTTACAGCGAGGCCTCAGATGGCAAACATTGTGATGTGCACACATTGGGCACCTCAATTATGTATTGTGTCATCTGCCAATTTGGGGATTTGAGAAACTGAACTAAATAAATATCTTTGTAAAGAAATTAGTTTCTAAAGATACTAAACAAAAAATGTTAATTTGATAATGAAGATAAATTTCCAGAATGAGGTCCCCAGAAGGTTAATTTAGTGATGCTAGCCCACTCTGCAGTGTAGTGTCACTAAATTCACCCTCTGGGGACCTCACTCTGCAAAAGTCCGGCACATTAGTACAGCGGCCAAACGCCAAGTTAAAACCAACTTTTTTTGAAGGAGAAATATATACTGTAGACGAAAATGATAGTGAAAAATAACGGAATTGGTGGTGGCTATTCTGAAATCGACGATGAACGATACCCATGCACCAGTGACTTTTCCCAGAAATTAACGATTTTGGTAAAGTGAGTCCTGCGGCTATGTCCTAAGTTATTAGCCCACATTGTAGGCGTTAAAATGACTACAGCATACCATATCTGTACCTGATATGCAAGAAGTGTTGGTTAATTTTGATTTTCGTGCCATTTGGAGCCGAAACATTTATTTTTTGTTGAAAAATCGCTCTTTTTCACAAATATTATATTTTTCGAACATTATCATTCAAACGGATATTGCAATAATATTGAAATATTTAGTCCATATGGTGTAGTAGTTATCTGTCAAGCATATGAAGAAAGAAGTTAACAAAAATTTTGAACGGTTTGCGAGATATTGGATTTTAGCTACCCCTCCCCCAAACACGTTTGACATTACAAACATTTACGAATTGATCTGAATGGGACCCAATATGAATCTTGTACTGAAAGTGTTGTCCAGAGATGCCGTTTAATCGATTACAGATGTGTTCAGGCTTTCAAACCCCCAGTTACAACAACAACAATTATTTTATTGATAACAGTTAATTTTGCATGCATTAACATCGATGTTAAGTACTAAAACCTTTGTTATAAACAATACGTGACCAACTATATAATTCATATGGCTCAGTAGTTATCTCGACATCACAAGTAGAAAGAATTTGACAGAAATTGTCAACGGTTTTCAAGATATTGGAAATAGGTACCGCTCCCCGGACACGATTTGGTAGAAAATGTATACATATTTATGATAACAAGACAGACCTTTCTAAATTATTCTAATGAGCATCTAATCATTATTCGTGTGATGAAAACCTGATCCGTAGACACCGCAAGCCTGGTTTTAGATGACCTCAGGTTTCCAATTAAACCCCCAGTTACAACAACAACAACACAATATTTTATTTATGACATGTAATTTATATTAACACATATCGACTTTGAGCAACTGAAGTATTTGTTCTAAACGACACATAATATAGACTAACATAATCATACAGAACAAAATCATTATTGCTCCCCCGCCCTATTAGACGTCCTGAACACACCGTGGACTGAACAAAATATGATCTCAGTATTAAGAATCATGTAATTATAAAGGACAATTACATAAGGAAATATACAATGTTTATGGATGGGTTTGTTCCCGAAACAGTGTGGCACTTTGCTTGGCAAATATGAAGGGCGAATTTGCTATATTTTTCAAGAACACCCAAATTAAAGGCTTCAACGCAATACGAAATTAAGCTATATGATCTCTAATTCTCTATATTAACCGAGAGTGTGACGGGAATGTAGTTCTATCAGAGAATACATAATTTGTATGGATGGGTTGTGCGTGTGTCGCTTTATACAAAGTGGCTGATAAATAAGAAAGACGAATTTGCTGTTTTAGACCCCCCCCTACACAATTGAAGTGTTAAAGTTGAACAACTCACGAACTGAAATGATTGCTGTAAATATTAACTGAGGATGTGGGCAAAAATAGTAATATCGGGGCGCATACATGGTGTTGATGGATGGGTTTGTTGGATCCCGAAAGCCTTTAACACTTTACGAAAATCGGATGGCAAACTCCAAAGGCGAATATTTTTTTTTTGTGGGACCCCTTTATATGCCCATTTAAACTCTTGAACACACCATGCGCCGAATATTCATGCTTTTATTATTAAATCACAGTGTGAACGAAAGGTAGTGCTATCAGAGAATATACATGTTATATGGGTAGTTTGGTTCCCAACATCCTAGGGTACTTTACAAACGGCGGCTGGCAAAAACCAAAGCTGAATATTTTCTTTGAGCACCCTACCCCATTTAAAGTCTTAAACACACTAATGGATGAACATGTTCTCAATATTAACTGGGGTGTGGACAAATGGTATGTAATTCAGGAAATATACATCTTCATTGCACGATGGGTGGGTTGGCTGGCTTCCCAATGTCTGGGCACTTTACAAACAGTAGCTAGCAAAGAGAAGGCGAAATCTCACTGTTTTTGGGTACCCATAACCCTTCTAAACTCTTTAGCACACACTGAACCGAATCTATATGCTCTCATGTATTATTTACAATTTGTATGGGTGGTTTTGTTCTCGAAATACTGGAACACTTTACAAAAGGCGGCTGGCAAATACGAAATGTAATGTGTTAGGCCACACTGCCCCATTTGCAATCTTGGGACACACAATGAACCGAAAGGCTGTGCTCCCATTATTAACTGCGTGTGTAGAGAAATGGACGCTATATAAAGAGTATAGTATACCAGGGTCTTGAATGTCTGGGTCACTTTACAAAAAGTTGTTGATGCAAGAGAAAGGCGACTGAATACTCACTGTTTGGGGGGGGGGGGCATTAACCCATTTAATATCTTGATCAGAGCATGAACTGAAGTTATATTCTCTCATACTTAGCTGAGTGTGTGATCGAAAGGTATTGCTGTCATGGAATTATTAATTGATATATGGGTGATTTGGTTCCCTCGAAATCCTGGAACACTTTACAAAAAGCGGCTGGCAAACAAGAAGGCGAATTTTCTATGTCTTGAGGACCCCACTATCCAACTTGAAGTCTTAACAAAATGATATGCTCTCAATGTTAACTGAGGTTGCGGACAAATGCGATTATTATCTGGCAATACGAATCTGTTATGGATGAGAAGGTTCCCGATAGCCTATGGCACTTTACAACAAATGGTCAGCAAATGAAAGGGCTAAATTCTACTCTCAGGGGACTCCATCCCTATCTGAAGTCTTGAACACAACACTAGCTCAAGGCATAAGCTATCCATATTACCCAAGATTGTGGCCGAATGGCAATGGTCTCGCGAGCCCGCCGTTCGCGACAACACCGTGGCACCTTACACAAAGCAGATGGCAAACGATGAAGGCGAATTTTAAGGGACCCCTACCCCATGTAAACCATTGAACCTACCACGAACTGAATAGATGTGCCCTCATGGTCAAACGACGATATGGACAAATGGCTATTCTATAAAGAAATACACAATTGTTATAGATGGTATTAACCCGACAGTCAGGGACACTTTACAAAAAGCGACTGAAAAATAAATAATGCGAGTTTTCAATGTTTGTATTACCCCCTTCCCAATTTGAAGACTAGAACACACCACGGATTGGAACGATATCATCATTGACTGCGTGTATGGACAATGGCGAGTTAATTGTACAAGGACGTAAACAATGTAAATAGATAGATTTGGGTTCAGAAAGAATGAGCACTTAACGAAAAGTGACTGGAAAATAAGAAAGGCAAAATTTTGAGGGCCCCTACTTTATTTGAAGTCTTGGAAGACACCACATGGTGAAATGATATGAACCCAATATTAATTGAGTGCTTTACCAAAGGTTAGTTTTTATCAGACAATACATATGTGTTGGTTCCCGAAAGTCTGCATCATGTGGCACTCCACAACAAGCGGCTGGCAAATGTTCACTGTTGTATGTACCCCTACCCCATTTGAGGTCTTGAACACATCATGTATACTGAGGGGATTATGAATTCAACATCAACATACATTGTGGCCGAAACTATGCGATATATAAGTATGTGGTAGTTCTATCCGGAGGTAAACAATTTATCTGGGAGGGATATTGTATGGGGAAAATTAGGAAGTAATCCAGTTGGAACTGTTTGGATACAATGATATACACATAGTTTCGTTGGAGCTGATTGGACGCAATGCTACACAGATAATGTTGTTTTCGTCATTGATACGCCCGTCGCCGTGAGATTGCAGACGATCTGGAGGTGGTAAATTTCGCGCTCAGCAGGGTTTCAATGCTTTTCACGAAGTTTTAACAAATGACAGCATTATGGAAATCGCTTTGTTTTCGAGATAAATGTCTGAACCCCATCAATTATTTTAATATTTTCGCGCTGACTGAGTTGCTGTACATAAAAACCACTGTATTCCAAAAAGTAATGCTATGCTTTTTCTATTTGCCACAATCACAATGACAGAGAGGGGACGTTTTAATGTGATTACTCAATTGGCCATAGTTCAAACTACTGCATTTCAATCTTAAACGGGAATGGAGTACTTGTGCATCTATACGTCGGACATGCTGGGTTCTCCAGATATCCAATTATTGTAATCTCTGTATACCATTATTGTTTTTTGAGAATAAACTATTGATTGGTTGATTGATATGCGACACAAATTGTATGTAATAGCAAATAAAATGCGTTGTTGTTGTATAATTTGGGGTCTGGAAGCCTGAACACATCTTTAATCACTTAAGCAATGCCCCGGGCTCAAATATCAGCAAAAGAATTATGTTGGGTCCCAGACTCCCAGTATGATCAACTGGGAAATTTGGTAAAGTTCTGAACAAAAATATGTAATTTTTCGACCAAAAACGTGTTTGGGGGAGGTGTAGCTAAAATCCATTATTTCGCAAATTGTTCTAAATTTCTGTTAACTTCTTTCTGCACATGCTTGGCAGATAACTGCACCACCATAAGAATTAAATATTTGGGAATTATAACAATATCCATTTGAATGATAATGTTCGAAAAATAATATTTTTGTGAAAAAGTGCGATTTTTCAGCAAAAAATAAATATTTTGGCTCCAAATGGCAGGAAAATCTGAATTAACCAACACTTTTTTTTCATATCAGGTAGAAGTATGGTATGATGTAGTAATTTTAACCCCAACAATGTGGGCAAATAGACTAGGACATAGCCACAGGGCTCGCTTTACCAAAATCGTTAATTTCTGGAAAAAGTCACTGGAGGGTATCGCTCATCGTCGATTTGACAATAGCCACCACCTATTCCGTTATTTTTCAATTTCTGTCAAATTGTTTCTACTTGTGTTGTCCAGATAACTACTGAGCCATATGTTATATAGTTGGTCACGTTGTTTATAACAAATGTTTTAGTACTTAACATCGGTGTTAATGCGTGCAAAATTAACTGTTATCAATAAAATAATTGTTGTTGTTGTAACTGGGGGTCTGAAAGCCTGAACACATCTGTAATCGATTAAAGTACAAGATTAATATTGGGTCCCATTCAGATCAATTCAAAAATGTTTCTAATGACATTATCAAAAATATGTATTTTTTTCGACCAAAAACTTGTTTGGGGGAGGGGTAGCTAAAATCCAATATCTCGCAAACCGTTCAAAATTGTATTTAACTTCTTCCTTTATATGCTTGTTAGATAACTACTACACCATATGACCTAAATATTTCAATAGTATTGCAATATACGTTTGAATGATAATGTTCGAAAAATATAATTATTTTGAAAAAGAGTGATTTATCAATAAAAAATAAATGTTTCGGCTCCAAATGGCACGAAAATCCAAATTAACCAACACTTCTTGCATATCAGGTACAAATATGGTATGCTGTAGTCATTTTAACACCAACAATGTGGGCAAATAATTTAGGACATAGCTAGCCGCAGGGCTCACTTTACCAAAATCGTTAATGTCTGGGAAAAGTCACTGGTGGGTATCGTTCATCGTCAATTTGAGAATAGCCACCACCAATTCCGTTACTTTTCACTATCATTTTCGTAAAGAGTATATATTTCTCCTTTAAATAAAGTTAGTTTTAACTTGTTCTACCGTGGGTAGGGGTATCTCGAAAACTAGAGCTCTTTTTCGATTTGGCCGCTGCACTACATATTTTGAGGCTTGTTTGCAGCTAAATTAGATGAATTGCTTTGTTATATACATGTTATAATTTTCACAATAATGCTCTAAAAATTATTAATAAGGAAAGCCATCTAGATACTATGGTAATGACACAAATGGTGTCAGAAAATAAATAAAAAAGACTTATTAGAACTTATTAGAAACAAATTTGTTAAAAGCTCAAGATCGAAGGATGGATGAATGCAACTAATACCAGGGTTGGTGCTCGACCCCAAATTTCTCTTGCCAAAATTTTGCCAAATGAAATTTGTTTTCGCCAAATTTCAAAATGATTTGCCATGTTTAATTGAGGTATAAAATTGGGAAAATGAAGGCAATGCTATATCTAAGCGATACCAGGATATTATGTTTATCCACCGCTCGCCATTCAGATTCGACTGATTAATCTATTGTCTTATACTCGCTGGTCATAAAACACGGATATAATAAACACTTGGTGTACAATGTCTCCAGTAATATGCATATGAAGGGGATTAACTGTAAAAAACAGTTTTATAATTACCTTTTGCTGTTTCGTGCAAAGTGACGTATTCTACATTGAGAGCATATTACAAACAAATTACTTATACAAGCCTCAATGGAAAATTTACAGAATATATTTTAACCGATTATTTGATGACAGTTTGATATAGAGAGAAAGAAGGTACTACAGTTTTGTGAAAATTGTTTAAAAGATGATTACATAAATGTATCACTTTCGACATATCACTGCTGACCGCGAGGTTGATAGATTTGTTGATCGGATTTCCCTTTGCATTGTATGTAAGTCGGCACGAGTAACGGATAATCCACATTCGATGATATTTTATGACTAGAGAGTTCACATCACATAATTTCAAAACCCACTAGCCAAAATTTTTGTCAAATGAAATTTGGATTTGCCAATATAAAATATTTTTTTGCCATTGGTAAATTTGGCAAGTGGCACCACGAACCCTGATAATAACCCATGTTTTATTAAATGGATTGTCCCACTTAGTTATATAAATATACATTGGAATGGTCTATCACTTGCACACCCATTGGTTTATTATTACGAAATTCAGCAATATACAGAAGATGTAAAAAAGTTCCGTAAAGAAAATTGACTTCTCCTTGGACAATACACGACAATACACACCGATTACAACGTCCTTTACATTGTCAACTCAACAGAAAATATCTTCCAAAAAGAGTTCAGGTATACTCTACATCAATCACTAGTTTGTTAAGTTAATTAAAACAGTATTGACCTAAATTGCAGTACACTACACGCTACAGTAATCGGAGTGCGTAATAAACATAGAACAAGACAGTAACTGTTGTGTGACAATGTTAACATTATTGCACTCGTTGTCATGCCACTAGGTAAAACTACCATCTCGTCACAACAAACATGTGGAATAACGTTAACCACTTCACACATTTGTCCTGTTCTATCTGTTTATTCATCTGGAGGGTTATTCAGGAAATATAATCAGATGGAAGATAATCCAAGTGCAAAGAAGGATTCCTATGGTCGTTTGTTGAACTTATTATCTAAACATTTCCTAAGGAAATTACTCGTCAATGAGTGTTCACCTGCAACTCTTAGTATAGCTAACCCCAATTTTTGAGTGGGGGTATATAAAAGTTTATTCGTCAATAAATATATAGAAAGACATAAGTGTGTAAATCGGTTCATGTTTTTACACAAGATTGCTGTGAAGCGATGACAACAATAACTGTACAGCATGACACATGAGTTCAATAAGGTTAACATATTCAAATCTCTGTGTCGTTCTATGCTAAACGCGCACATGAAGACTGTAGCTTGTACTGAAATTTAGGTTGATACTGCTTCATTTAATTAAACAGATTAGTGATTCAGGGAGGGTATACCTCATAATATTGAAGACCTTTTCCATTTCATTGATGTCGTCATCAGGGATGTATTTTGATGTAATTATTAACAAGGGTTGCGCATCAAAGATGGCTTGGTCGAGTATTTTTGCCCAAAAGAGTGCATCTGCCTGACTGAGAATCACTAATGAAAGTGTAGCTCAACTTTAGAAGGAGTTAATTTTGCTAAGCAATGAATAGAATGGTAAAGAAGAAGGAAAGTAATCTAGAGGTCACCCCGAAAATCCACATGAAGTTTGGTGATGGTCGGATGAGGGATCTGGTCTGTAGGGTGTGCCAAAGGATTTAGACATACAAAAATTCCAAGATGGACGCTGGCTTTTTTCAACAAATTTCGGTAAAAATAGGAGACTCCCACCTTAGAGGTCACCCCGAAGATCCATATGAAGTTTGGTAATGATCGGATGTGGTCTGTAGGGTGCACCAAAGGATTTAGTCATACAAAGAGTAAATTCTAAGATGGTCGCTGGCGGCCATGTTTTTCAAAGAATTTTGGTCAAAATAGGAGGTTCCCATCCAGAGGTCAGCCCGAAGATCCATATGAAGTTTGGTGATCATCAGATGAGGAATGTGGTCTGTGGGGTGTGCCAAATGATTTAGTCATGCAAATATAAAATCCAAGATGGGTACCGGCGCCATGTTTTTCATCAAATTTGTTTTCAAATGTTTGATAGCTCCCATCTAGAGGTGATTCTAAACATGCCTGTAAATTTTCAAATCAATTCTCCATTAAATGTGGGCTCCAGGGTGTGCCGATGGATTCAAATGTGAAATCCAAGATGGCTGGTGGTGGCCATGTTTTTTAACAAATTTGGGTCAAAATAGGAGGCTCCCATCTAGAGGTCACCCCGAAGATCCATATGAAGTTTGGGTGACAATCGGATGAGAGGAGTGGCCTGTAGAGTGCGTCGAAGGATTAAGTCATACAAAGAGTAAATTCCAAGATGGCCATCTAGAAGTCACCCCGAAGATCCATATGAAATTTGGTGATGATCGGATAAGGGATGTGGTCTGTAGGGCATGCCAAAGGATTTAGTCATGCAAAGAGTAAAGTCTAAGATGGCTGCCGGCAGCCATGTTTTTCATCGAAAATTGTTCAAATTCGTAAGCTCCCATTTACAGGTGATCACAATCGTGCCTGCATAATTAAAAAATGATCCGGCCATAAATGCGGTCTGTAAGGTGTGCTGATGGATTCAAATCTGAAATCCAAATTGGCTGCTGGCGGCAATGTTTTTCATCGAAATTTATGTAGTAAAGTTGAGCTAAAAATGGACGAACTATTAAAAGAACCATAACTCAGAACTAAAGGTCAGAACTCAGGTAAAAACAAGATGGCTGCCAGCGGCATGTTTTTTGCATCGAAAATCATTAAGATTCGATAGCTCGCATCTACAGGTGATCCTAAACAAGTCTGTAAAGTTTCATAACAATTCTCCAAGATATGTAGGCTGCAGGGTCTGCTGGTGGATTCTTATTTGAAATCCAAGATGGCTGATGGTGGCCATGTTTTTTTTCGGAAAAAAAGGGAGGCCCCCATCTAAAGTTCACCCCAAAGATCCATATGATGTTTGGTGACGATTCGATGAGAAATGTAACCTATAAGGTGTGCTGAAGGAATTAGGTCATACAATGAGTAAAATCCAATATGGCAGCTGGCAGCCATGTCTTTTTTAACAGAATTTGAAAAAATGGTAAGCACCCATCTAGAAGTCACCCTGATGAGCCATATGAAGTGTGGTGATGATCGGATGAGGGATATGCTCTGTAGGGTGTAATAAAGGATTTAGCAAAGAGTATAATCCATGTTTTTCATCAAAAATCATCATATTTGATAGCTTCCATCTAGAGGTGATCCTAAACAAGACTGTAAAGTTTCAAAACAATTCTCCAATAAATGTGGTGTCTGTATGGTGTGCCAAAGAATTTAGTGATGCAAAGAGTAAAATCCAAGATGGCTGCTGGTGGCCATATTTTTCATCAATTATTTGACAGCTCCCATCTAGAGGTGATCATAGACTCATACACCGAATATCGTTGAAATTTGTCAAAGTTTGTATGAGTTAGTTAACGATCAAAATCGATAAAAAATAGACAAATTAAGGCCCATAACACTTGTATAAAAGATTGGACAAACCCGGTTTTCGAACTGGAGCTAGATTTGTTTGCAACAGACTCATATCTAATATCAATTAAATTGGTTGATGTTTGTTTGAGTTATCGCGCTAACTGTCGTGAATGATCAATAATAGAGACCTTTCGCAAAACTCACGTTTACGATTACGGATACGGATAGAGTACTACGTCACCAACCTTTGTGTACTTTCTAATCGTTCTCGTATTTTACTATCCGTAATAACGGTTACGATTTCATGGTTCCTAATAATCTCAAATAACACCTGAAATTTATGTTCTGCAATATATCACTTTACTCCGTTCGAGACTGTATATGTATATCATGTAACCCATCCAGCTAGTTGTATTGAGCTACGACCTCGATATGCTGTTTAGATTGGCAATCACTGTACTCGTCGTCGTGAATCACGAGCTTCCCGCGAAATAAGATCGCTATTCACAACGGATAGCCATCGCTGGCTTGCGACACAAAACTTTACAGTTAGAGGAGTGCACTGTGAAACCAGTCGCCAAAAATAGAGTATATAGTGTGCGATGCATGAGGAGTTTTGAGTGATTATTATGTGCAAGATATACAGATATACAATATATAGTGAAATTAAACAATTATTTAATTCAACAACCCATGGTGGTGTCCTAACGTGTGCAGTTATAGAATGCCTCCGGAGAGCCTAAAGAATGGCATAACCCTTTCCCGAATTGAATAGGTCATTCGATTTAATAATATTCGGTTTTCGGTAGAAGTAGGGTTTATTATATCTCTCTCGTAGAGTCTGTAATGCAGGGCATTTTAAAATTACATGGAATTCATAACCGAGTTCTAAGTTTCATAAAGTACTCTTTCTGTCTGAGTAATCTGAACCTACCCATGATCCCGATTCTACTGGTAAGTAGTGATTTCTGCTCCTGAAACGCGTAACTAAAGGAATATTTGGCACACCCACCGACATCACCAGAGCTCAGCAGTCTGTCAGGTTTGTTCTTTGCATTTATTTTAAATTTAAAAAACACGCACAAATGCGGCATTTAAAAGTACTCAATCCGATTAGATGTCCCCATATGATGGCATATCATCAGATTCCAACAACAATTTTTTTTTAATGCCGCTTCTGTTATCAGAATCGAGTAATTGCTCAAAATTAATGCTAACCACAGTCAACTATATTATAACATTGCCCAAAACATTGGTAGTACGAAATCGCATTGAAAGTATGCCAAATATCTGACAAAAAAGCCACTTGGTGCACATCGCTTCTACCGTGTCGACTTTGTTTCGATTTGGTATAGTACCAAATCAGAAGTGATGCACATCAGGGAGCACACCAACCTAATATGTCGGATTTCCTAAACCCAAAGAGGTGAAGCCGAAATCGCATTGAAATCAAATCGCGGACTTGAGGGGGCTTGAACGATGGCGTCGTGGTTGATGTGAGGTCCAAATTCAGGAACCCCTCTTCCCCATCAGCATAACGTATATCTGGTCATCCATGCTAAAAACGAACTGAATTTCCACCACATATGACCTGGCATTTATACCTGTATTGCCACAATATATCACGAGAATCCCGGGTCGTACGTTGTGACTGGTCGAATTATTGACAATATTAACAGGTCATGATTATCACATTGTTGCAAATGAGACGATAAGTGAAGTATTAAAGACATATTATGGACTTATGCGGGTGTGCGAAAGTGAAAAGGTAGTACTCAAGCGCTATGCCAACTGTGGGAATGTAGCATTCTACTAACATCGCCGAAAATCTCAACGAAATCGACCATTCCATTCCACAGAACTCAATGTCTGAACTACGCTTAATTGTAAATATTTACATCTCGATTCGGGACGCAACAATCGGCGATAAACTAACGCAAATTAGTTCGCCATCGAGAGTCATTGCATTTAATTAATACATAAGAATGACGGTGTGTGCTGTAAATTTGGATTACTATTCGTAAAAATAACTACTTTGAGCAAGATTATTCTCAATTTCTATTTGGTCACCCTGCCGGATTGTTACACATCACTTTAAGGGACTGTATACCAAGCACACGCTTTGAGTTGTAAAAGTGGTACGAAATAATGATCGTACGTGTTCGTCAAAACTCTTACGCGTAATCGTTTTGCGAAAGGACTTTTTGTCCACACGGATAGACTTACGACTACGAATAGCTATCCGTATTCGTAATCGTAAACGTGAGGATGCGAAAGGTCTCTAATAGAGACCTTTCGCATCCTCACGTTTACGATTACGAATACGGATAGCTATTCGTAGTCGTAAGTCTATCCGTATCGCCAAAAAGTCCTTTCGCAAAACGATTACGCGTAAGAGTTTTGACGAATACGTACGATCATTATTTCGTACCACCTTTACAACCCAAAGCGTGTGTTTGGTACACAGTCCCTTAATACTTCACTTATCGTCTCATATGCAACAATGCGATAATCATGACATGTTAATTTTGTCAATAATTCGACCAGTCACAACGTACGACCCGGGATTCTCGTGATATATTGTGGCAACACAGGTATAAATGCCAGGTCATATGTGGTGGAAATTCAGTTCGTTGTTAGCATGGGTGACCAGATAGACGTTATGCTTATGGGGAAGAGGGGTTCCTGAATTTGGACCTCACGTCAACCACGACGCCATCGTTCAAGCCCCTTCAAGTCCGCGATTTGATTTCAATGCGATTTTGGCTTCACCTCTTTGGGTTTAGGAAATCCGACATACGGTTGGTGAGCTCGCTGATGTGCATCACTTTTGATTTGTTACTACCAAATCGAAACAAAGTCGACACGGTAGAAGCGATGTGCATCAAGTTGCATTTTTGTCAGATATTTGACAAACCGGCAAAATTTCGTTGACCAAAATGTTGATAAATAACAGGTTTGGGGCAATTTTATGATATAGTTGACTGTGGTTAGCATTAATTTTGAGCAATTACTCGATTCTGATAACAGAAGCGGCATTTCAAAAAAAAATTGTTGTTGGAATCTGATATGCAAAGAACAAACCTGACAAAGACTGCTGATCTTTGGTGATGCCGGTGGGTGTGCCAAATATTCTTTTAGTTACGGTTCAGGAACAGAAATCACTACTTACCAGTTGAATCGGGATCCAGGGTAGGTTCAGATTACTTATATAGAAAGATTACTTTATGTAACTTAGTACTCGGTTATGAATTCCATGTAATTTTAAAATGCCCTGCATTACAGACTCTACGAGAGAGATATATAAAACCCAACTTCTACCGAAAACCGAATATTATTAAATTGAATGAACTATTCAATTCGGGAAACTGGAAAAGAACACAAAATCTTTCACTATTCATTAATATGGTTATGCCATTCTTTAGGCTCTCCTGAGGCATTCTATAACTGCACACGTTAGGACTCCACCATGGGTTGTTGAATTAAATAATTGTTAAATTTCACTATATATTGTGTACTATCTTGCCCATGATAATAATCACTCAAAACTCATCATGCATCGCACACTATATACTGTATTTTTGGCGACTGGTTTCATAGTGCACTCCTCTTACTGTAAAGTTCTGTGTCGCAGCCAGCGATGGCTATCCGTTGTGAATAGCGTTCTTATTTCGCGGGAAGCTCGTGGTTCACGACGACGAGTACAGTGATTGACAATCTAAACATCATATTGAGGTCGTAGCTCAATACAGCTGTATGGTTTACATGATATATACATATACAGTCTCGAACGGAGCCAAGTGATATATTGCAGAACATAAATTTCAGGTGTTATTTGAGCTTATTAGAAACCATGAAATCGTAAACGTTATTACGGATAGTAAAATACGAGAACGATTAGAAAGTACACAAAGGTTGGTGACGTAGTACCCTATCCGTATTCGTAATCGTAAACGTGAGGATGCGAAAGGTCTCTAATATCTAAACAGATACCAGCTAATACCCATATCTCTCGTACAAAAGATTGGACAAACCTGGTTTTCAAACTTGAGCTAGATATTGTTGCAAGAGACCCATATATACCCAATATCAATTAAATCAGTTTACGTTTGTTTGATTTAACACACTAACGGTATCGCGCACGCCCACCCACCTACCGACCTCGCCAAAGCATAAGTCGAGTTGTTGAAAAACAAAAATAGACCAATGGGTGTGAAATAATGAGGAATAACTCTACAAACTCACGCAAAGCAGATGATTCAGACAATAAGACGAGGCGACCGGTGTTGAGGGAGAAGGCTCTCAATGCTCCATTTATAGAAAGGAAAACATATCCACATCCTGTCGGCCCATGTGTTCTGCTCACCTGTGGAATAAAATATTTGGTTTAATGAATTGGTTAAACCTTTCTTTTCTAAATGGATTCTCCCATTCAGTTATAATAGTATACATTGGAATGGTCATTGCTGGGTCATACTTTTCATAATGTTTGTCTGACTCCATATGAGAGTCAAGTGCCGCCTGTCCCATTTTCAAAACACTGATCAAAGTTAAAACTTTGTTTGAATGAACTTTGACACAGTTTGTATTTTGCACAATACCTATCTACTACCGGTACTATGGGAAGGCGCCAATCTGTGCACTTGGTGTTGTGTGGCCATGACTCGTGGAATGTACATTTCCCCACTATGATTTCATTATTCTTCGACATGATAATTATTATCAAAATGAATTCAAGAAGATTTCAACATTTTTGCTTTGAAAAATCAACATGTGAATTACTGCAAAAAGCTTCGTTTCTTCCTGTAACCTGGCAATGAATACAAATAAATTGACAATGCTAGATACATTTTGTGTTTGTTAAAATTGAGATAAGTCAGTGAGTGTTACCTGAGTAAACTGGGTAAATTTAGTACAAAATTAAAGCTTGAAGTGCCTATTATATCACAGAGTTCAAGGCTTTTCAAGGTTGCGAGAAAGAAATTTCAAGGTTTTCCAGGCCTTAACTGCCACCTCGTCGAATTCAAAGCACCGCGGGAACCCTCTTGCTTAAATATATCAATTCGATGATTTGAAATAAGTTACTCACATCACAGGATATATTTCCACCCCTGTGCAGTGCTGTCAGATCATCTTTTGTAAGTAGTGGGGGGGGGGGGGGGTCACCTTGACCTTCAATTTGACCTTGACCTTTTTGAAAATCGCAGTTTTAGGGTTGGGTGGTTTATGCCATCCTTTTCTTGTGAAAATCGCATCTTCTCACAGTTTTCTCAATACAATTATAGTTGGGAGGTGACCACGGTTCATTTGGGCCAAAACATATCTCAATTTTCATAAGATGGCCGCCAATATGGCCGCCGGAAGTTGAAAATATGACATTTTTTCACAAATATCTTCTAGTTCAATTCATGCTGTTTGGAACTGGTTGAGTAATGCAACTTTATTTTGTGTTTTGTATATTAACCGATCATTGGAGCAATTAATTATGCAATTATTGTGGTCCTAGCCCCTTCCGATCCATCAAAACTTCGATTTTACAGGATGCGGTATAAAATTCCACAAAAAATCACAATTGGGATTCTAGTCATATTTCAACAATAAATGAACATAACTTTGTAATGTAAGTGAGGCATATCATTACCTATGAATATTCCAAATCACTGGAACCAAAATTCTTACTTTGGCTCAAAATGGCTGCCAATATGGCCGCCAAAATATGGAAAATGGTAAATATTACACCAGCGTCTCCAGCAATCGTTAGCAAGTTGTGGTTGATGTATAAAATTGGCAATTCTGCATTCTATACAGTGAATACTAACATGTCTGATGCACCATGGTTAATTGTTACTATTGTCACCACTGACATCGTCAAAAGTATTGGACATTTCTCTCAAAAACTTGACATAAATATTGGCAAAAATTCACTTTTCAGGTTTGGACCATTTTTTCAGGTGAAATGTAACTATCTTTGGATTGAAAGGTGTTTATTGTTTTGGTCTATCTTAAATGTGTATCACCACGGTGTTTATAGACCAAATTGCTCAAGATGGCTTCCAAAATGGCAACCAAATTTGTAAAATGTTAATGTTTTACATATATCACGAACATTCTCTGCATTATCCGAAAATGTAGCAAAATGTGACTCACTTGGTTATTATACGTGTTAGTTAATTAACTGACAACTAAATGTTCTATTCTGGTTGTCCCACTTCCGTATGGGGGCAAAATAAATTCATTTTAAAGTATGTAATTTTGCCGAGCACCTCTTTTGTGATTTTGGCCATAGTTATTGAAAGGAAATGGGCAGAACTTTGAGACAGAATTGAGATGGACCATAATATTTGGCTATTCTGGTCCATTATGCTAAGAAAATGTCAACTGAATACAGTGTGGATGCCAAGATCGTAGCCAGGGAGTTAACCTATGATCATACGTGAGGTGAATAGGTATACAGTGAGTTATTGTATGTCATGACTTATGTGAATAGGTATACAATGAGTGACTATATGGTTATGAGTGGGTTGTCCATTGTAAGATGCATCTATGTATACAAGGAGATGTCATGGTCAGGTGTGAGGTGAATCGGTATGCATGGAGTGACTTTATGGTGTATATCCAGTACGGGTGCACCAGGTGTGCCTGTATGGGCATTGGTGTGGTGTATGGGTATAGCTACATGGTCATCTATGTGTTGATTATGTATATATGGAGTGACTGTAAAGGCATGGTGGGATGTACATGTGTTGTCTGTATGATCATGGATGGGTGTGTTGGTAAATAGGGTGTGATTTTATGGTTACGGTTAATGTGTATAGGTATACACGGAATGACTGTACGGTCATGATTGAATATGATTACCTGGAGTAAGCTGGGTGGACATTATCGAGTGTGTGGGTATATAGGGAGTGTCCTTGTGGTAACGGGTGGGGTGCATATTTATATATTTCATGGATGTATTATCATTGGTGGGTGTATAGGGATTAGCTGTATTATCATGGATCATTATGGATGGCATGTATGATTATACAGTGAATTGCTGAATTGTCATGTGTGAGGTGTATATGCAAGTATGAATTGGTTGAGTGGTTGTGTGTATATCTGGAAGGGCTGAATGGCCATTAGTGAGGTTTACTTGTATGCTTGGAGTGAATCTATGGTCTCGGGTGGGCTGTATATGTATATTGAGTGGTTATATGACTATGTGTGTCGATATAGGTATACAGGTAGTGATTGTATGGTCAATGGTGAGATGAGTACATGTAGGTATACAAGTAGTGACTGTATGATCATAAATATAATGGACATCTATACAGGGGTGACTATTAAAATGGTCATGTGTCAGGCGTATGAGTATACCTCTGGTGTTCCTGTTTGGTGACTAGTGGCGGTATGGTCATGTGCGTTGCTTTATTGTCATGGGCAAGGGATACGTGTATATAGCAAGTGGCTATATGGCCATGGATAAAGTGCATATGCATACATGGAGTGACTATACTGACATGGCTGGGGTGTATTAGTATATCTTGAGTGACTATGCGGATACAGGGAGTGACATGGCCAATGTTGAGGTGAATATGTATGCAAGGATTGACCATGGTCGTGTATGAATGTTTCGAATAGGTAGACACGGTGTGTCTATATGGCCATAGGTCAGGTACCATTGGTTAAGGTATGTGTATGAAGCGAGTGGCTATATGGCCATTGGTGAGGTGCATATGTATACCCGGAGTGACTTTATGGTCATTGTTGATGTATATATTAATTTATTTGACCACGTGTTTGGAGAATAGGTATACAGGGGATGACCTTATGGCCCATGGTGAGCTGAATGTGTATACAAGGAATGACTATATGGTTATCGGTCATGTTTAGGAGTATCCCTGGTGTGCCTGTTTCGTGACGCGTGGCTGTAATGTCACCCGTGGTCATGGGTCAGGTGTACATGTATACAGTGGGTCACTCACTATATTGTTATGTCTGTGGTGTTTATGTATATATGTAATGACTGTGTGGTAATAGGTGGCCATCGTGTTCCGTGTTTAACGCCCACATGTATATAAACACCATCAAGATAGAGAACTCTCTGACATGACATCTCCATTGATTTACATATCCTTGAGTTATTGTGACACCCAAGGTACACATGTACAACCCACCCATTACCTCAGTCACTCCATATGTACATAAACACAACACAAATGACAACATAGTCACCCACTTTATACACGTACAACTGATCATACAGCCATACTTGGTTATACCCGTACGTACCACAAATGACGATACAGCCACGAGTCACCATGTATAAACACCAGGTATACACATACACCCGACACATGGCCATATAGTCACTCTATGTATACATATTCACTACATTCACGATCATACGGTCACGCGTTGTATACCTATTCACCTCACCATGGAATATACAGCCACTAGATGTATACCTATTCGCCATATCCATTACCATAGTCAATCCAGGTATACATATGCACATCACCAATGGTGAGCCCTTCCAGATATACCAATACCCGCACATACGACCTCTCATAAGTTCCACACTTGCCATACTCATAATCATGCATCTACTCCACATACACCATCAATGATAACACATCCACAACATATATAAATATACAACCCACCGTTGCAAACAGGACACTCCCCGTATACCCACACATCATCCATAACCATACAATAACTCGCGGTATACATATTATCCTCATCTACGATCATAAAGTAACTCCCTGGCTGTCATCTTGGCTTCCATCCTGTATCCAGTTGATAATTTTTTATCATAATGGGCCAGACTACCCACATCTCATGGTTCATCTCAGTTCCGTCTCAAAGTTCTGCCCATTTCCTTTCAATAATATGGCCATAATCACAAAAGAGGTTATCCGCAAAATTCCATACTGCAACTTTAAAATGAATTTGTCATGCCCCATACGTAACTAAGATAAACATAATAGAACATAGTTGTCAGTTAATTAACTAACAGGTATAATAACCAAGTGAGTCACAATTTGCTACCTTTTGGGATAACGCAGAGAATAATTTTCTGGATATGTGTAAAAAATTTACTTTTTACAAATTTGGTTGCCATTTTGGAAGCCATCTTGAGCAATTTAGTCTATAAACACCATAGTGTGACACATTTAAGATAGGTCAAAACAATAAACACATTTGATACCAGAGGTAGTTGCATTTTATTTGAAAAAATGGTCGAACCCTGAAAAGTTATTTTTTGCCGATATTTATGTCAAGTTTGTGAGAGAAAAATCCAATATATCTGGTGATGTCAGTGGTGACAACAGTAACAATGAAACATGGTGTATCAAACATGTTAGTATTCAATGTATAGAATACAGATTAGCCAATTTTATACATCAACCACAACATGTAAGCAATTGCATGACACCCTGTTGCAATATTTACAATTTTCCATATTTTGGCGGCCATTTTGGCAGCCATTTTGGGCCAAGGTAAGATTTTTGGTTCCAGAGAGTTGGAATATTCATAGGTAATGATATGCCTCACTTGCATTACAGTGTTCTTTTCATTTCTAGTTGAAATATGACTAGAATCCCAATTGTGATTTTTTTGTAAAAGTTTGTACCGCGTTCTGTAAAATCGATTTTTTGAGGGATTGGAAGGGGTTAGGACCACAATAATTGCACATTTAATTGCTCCAATGATCAGTTAATATACAAAACACAAAATAAAGTTGCATTACTCAACCAGTTCCAAACAGCATGAATTGAACTAGAAGATATTTGTGAAAAAATGTCATATTTTCAACTTCCGTCGGCCATATTGGCGGCCATCTTATGAAAATTTAGATATGTTTTGGCCCAAATGAACCGTGGTCACCTCCCAACTATAATTGTATTGAGAAAACTGTGAGAAGATGCGATTTTCACAAGAAAAGGATGGAATAAACCACCCAACCCAAAAACTGAGATTTTCAAAAAGGTCAAGGTCAAATTGAAGGTCAAGGTGACCTCCAAAATCTGGAACCAGCCAGTTTAGTGATACTCACCAACCACTTAACAAATTCTGAAAGTTTGGCGCTTCTATCACAAAGTGAACGATTTTTATGTTTTCCTGTAATTATCCCCCCCCCCCCCCCCCACTAAAGGGGAACATCTCGAAGGTAATCTCTTAACGTGAATGTCTTCATATTCAGTACAGCGATAGCCAAATGAGCATCTGATGATAAAGCAACAGGACAATTACTATAATGAGCTAGTGCATTATCAAATATATCTCCATCTTCAGTTTCTATTTATTTATGTTATGTTAATTTGATAATTTAACGAATGAATAAGCAGTCACAACACATATATAGAGCCACACTCTGTTGTTTTTGGTTAGTGATTATCATGAGAGCAGATGGCGGAAGGATACCCTAGAAATCCAGAGGCTCAAAGGTATCTTTCCACAATCCGATTGAGTGTGATTATCACTAACTGAAACCAACGTGCTCTATATTTATTACATACCACAAACACAAATAAAAGTCATATTATATTCTGAGCTTTTCCGATCGACATTTACTGTTTTGCGATTATTTTGATATAAAACTTAAGAAATTCTCTTACATCGCCTTTAGCAACGTAATTATGCTAGGATAGCCCTAGAGCAAACTGTCGAAAATTAGGACTTGAAATAAGATTACAAAACTGGGTATGTATAAAACTAAGAAGTCAAAATCAAATGGCATACGTTCAAAAACAGTATTCTGAGGACTAAAATAAAATTGTTATTTATTACACTAAAATTCTTCTGTTTGAAAAAGACGGAAAATGACATAACATTCAACAGAAAGATTTGGCTTGTTCATGGATGGATAACATTCATGAGAATTGTTTTCACTTTTCAGATATATACTGAAGCGATAATGTTAACCTGTTTTCACACAAGTATCACTATATCTATATCCCAATACTGCTATAATTACCTTTGGGTGGAAAACCAGGGAATAGCATGATGAAAATTAGGTCTGTTCCACTCGGAGTTGCTTTCACACTGATCAGTTCAGAGCAGCGTATCTGTAAATATTCAATTGCATAAAGTAAGTTATAATGATGATCATTTCTACAAATTTGAGTTGAAATGTGAATATATATTGACCCATTTGGTTTCCTCAGAATGTGATAGAAAGAAATGTGAAGAAATAACTACGTTTGAATCGAGGCATGAAGATTGTACGCCATTTGAACAAAGGCATGAAAGTCTCAAAATATGATTGAAGTTCCTTCTTCCATTTTAGACCAGTCATAAAAAAAGCCTGTAAATTTATTGATTAGAGTGTAACAAACCGACCTATGGTTTGATGGATGATGGTGGGAGTTCGTCTGTCTGCCGTCTGTGTCGCGAATAACTTTGACAAACATAATCCGATTTCAACCAAATTGAATTGTGGATTATACTTTATTCTATCTGTTAACAAGCAGTCGCAAGACGACGGTATCCCCCGCCGAATTGTGCAGTTGGGGAAGTGCATTCTCAACAAGAGGTGGGATTTTGTCAAAAATCCTGGCTTGCGCACTCATTTTAGGACAAACAAAGTCCAATAACTCTGCTGAAAATATCTGATCGGACCTGGTTTGCGAACTCGTTCTAGATACTGGTCAAATGAACTCATATACCAAATATCTTTGAAATCCTTCGACATTTGTGGAAGTGAGCCCTGTGACGTCGTCAATTTGCACACAAAAAAATAAATAAAGTCCAATAACTCTGCTGAAAATATCCGGCCGGACCTGGTTTGCGAACTCGTTCTAGATACTGGTCATGTGAACTCATATACCAAAAATCTTTGAAATCCGTTGACATTTGTGGAAATGAGCCCTGTGGCGTCATCAATTTGCACACAAAAAAATACATAAAGTCCAATAACTCTGCTGAAAATATCCGGCCGGACCTGGTTTGCGAACTCGTTCTAGATACTGGTCATGTGAACTCATATACCAAAAATCTTTGAAATCTGTTTACATTTGTGGGAATGAGCCCTGTGACGTCGTCTATTTGCTATTTGGTAAATTCGACAAAAATAATAAACAAAGTCCAATAACTCCGGTAAAAATATACGGCCGCACCTGGCTTGCGAACTCATTCTAGGTGATGGTCAGGTGAACTCATATACCAAAAATCTTTGAAATTCATTAAGATTTGTGGAAATGAGCCCTGTGACGTCGTCTATTTGCTATTTGGTAAATTCGACAAAAATAGTAAACAAAGTCCAATAACTCAGGTAAAAATAACTGGCCGAAACTGGCTTGCGACCTAATTCTAGGTAATGGTCAGGTGAACTCATATACCAAAAATCTTTGAAATCCGTTGAAATTTGTTCAAGGTATGACTCTTACAAATTCGGGACAGACGGTACGACGGACGGACGGACGGAACCCATTCCTATATAAAGGGAGAAGTGACACAATTCATGGAAAATTAATCTCTCATGTACCCCTCTAGGTCCCTGTCAAGGATAAATAAACACCTAAAACGAGAGGCCGATCACGATCGGCAGTATCTGATGTTAACCCATCCCTTGGTGATAGTAAATTACTATGATCGGAATCATAAATGAGAGTTTTAGTGTTGAATTATAGAGTATACTGTTATGTCCTAGTATAGACAAATGTACATAACACAAATTATTGGAATTTATGGGTCACTCGCATTTATATAAGAGATTGCACTGGTACAGCTAAACCACCACAGTCTTGGGTTAAATGTGAAAGGTGGCCTGGACATGGAATACTTGGGTTAAGAGAGTCCAATTTAAGTTTAGAATAATAATGTATCAAATTCTACCCACAATATAGTATACAGATAAGCCAGGTCACTGCTGACGCATTAATATCAATTATATAGCAGAGCTGTCAACAACTCACAAGCATTGTTTATGTTGAATGATGACTTCTCTATTAAACCAATAACAATTATAATGACCTCAGACCATCTGAAGATATCACTCTACAGCACAGATGTCCAGGTCTACTGTTAATACCATGTGATGTTTATTGTTGAATCTTTATTTTAAATTAGATACCATAGCTTTCTTTATCAGATTATTTGCACATCAATTGGCATAAGAGACATCAGAAAATAATATAACCTTATCAATAGCTAAGTAGTCCAAAGGCATGGGATGGAATTGGTGAATTGGGTTTAAAGTCACTCCAAACAAATTTACCAGAACATAACACAAAGTTATGGACCGATTTAAACCAAATTTGGTGTGGTGACTCGGGGGCAGAGTTATAATGGTGTTAGTTTTTCAAATTTTGTTACTTTAAATTTTTTTTTTTTTTTATTATTTAAACAAAAAATATTTTATTATATATTATTTTTATTTATATATCCATATTCATTTTATTTTTGTTAAATTGAGCAGGGAAATCAATTTTTTTTTTTTTGAGTGATTATATTCGAACTCGATCTGTCTTTTATGCTGAGAAATTCATATACAAAATTTGGTTCCCATCAGATATAAAATGTTCGAGTTATCGCACCATGCGTAAAGTGTCTACATACAGACAGACAGACAGACGGACGGACGGACTAACGACGAGTGGTCAATCCGAACAACGACACTATGTTTACCATACTATGGTATGGGTAAACATAAAAAGGGACACATTGGGAACCTTTTTAATCAACTTGTATCATAATCATCAATATCTAAATGAAAAACAAGTGGTCAATCCGGACATCACAATATGTGTACCATACTCTGGTATAGGTAGACATAAAAATCAAAATAAATTAATCAATCAATAGGGGCAAAGAGTGTGTCAAAATAAACCAATATAAAATGAGACATGGTATCAGATGAAAGTATCAGGAATGTTGAGATGTGTTAATCCTTAACTACAGAAATCCATGCAAGTGAATGAGGAGAAACCTGGAGATAACAGAAGAATGATTAATTGAAATTTAAAATGAGAACATCCCTACAAATGAATAATAGAGTATTCCAATTAAAACTTTAGAACTGAATGGGACAGTCCATTAAATCATGAATGGGTTACAGCTTCTCTGCTATCATAGAGCTATGTCCTATATACAGTGGCTAAATATAACTAATATTTCAATAAGACATCACTTCTGCAGTCTCTCAGAACACTATCTATGCAGTTAAGCTTGCATTACTGGTAGTTAATTGTAATCTACCTGGGTTATCAAAAACTAAAATCTGTTCAATTCTTAGTTGAAAAATGGCCATAACTCTGGTATAACAAATCAGATCTAACCCATATTCGAACTCGATCTGTATTTTGAGTTGAGAAACTCACATTCAAAATTTGGTTCCTATCAGTTGAAAAATTGTTGATTTAACGAAGCATTCATGAATACTATATCAAAGGGCCATAACTCCATACAAAAATATCGGATCAAACCCATATTCGAATTCGATATGTATTTTGGGCTTAGCAACTCACATACCAAATTTGGTTACGGTCAGATAATTTTTTTTGAGTTATGGCAGCATACATGAACTCTAAGTTGAAAAAGGGCCATAACTCCATAACAAAAACTCGGATCAAACCCATATTCGAACTCGATCTGTATTTTGTGCTGAGAAATTCATATACAAAATTTGGTTCCGATCAGATAGAAAATATTTCAGTTATCGCACCATGCGTAAAGTGTCTACAGACAGACAGACAGACAGAAGGACGGACGGACGGATGGACTAACGACGAGTGGTCAACCCGGACAACGACACTATGTTTACCATACTATGGTATGGGTAAACATAAAAAAGTAAATCTTCTCAGCTGATATTTTGAAGGATATCTTCAGATGTGATTAATCGGAATGCGATGAAACTTTGGGAAGCTGATCTCTTTAATACTGCACCAGTGCAGCTGGTGCAGCCCCCGTCGTGAAAGTGTTAAATCAGTTTTTTACCCTCACAATGATTTTGTGACTTTTGAATTGAGCACTACCTCCACACACACGGTGCTCAATCAAGCATGCAAACACCCCGCTGGTCACATTGACTAAATTCATCAGTCCTAGTATACTGAATAAATTAAAATATTTCCCGACAATCCGCCTCAGGATTCTTGAGATACAGTGTAATAAATCAGGGGGAACTTATGTATTTTAAGGTGTTTATTTAAGAAATGAATGTAGTGGGTGTGTGTGTGTTATTGGGGGATAAGGTACTGTGGTTGTTGGGGCACAATGTGCCCCCAACCCCCAACAACCATGCACAGCACCGTATCCCCCAATAACACGCACGCACTACATTCATTTTTTAATATTTATATAGCTTTTTGAATATTTATTTCCTTAAAAAAGCTGAGTGTATTATTATTTATTTTCACGAAATCTGCCAATAATTTGAGACTAGCCCACGCAGCACTTTAAGTCAGGCCAATAGAAGATTTCCAAACTCAAGCTACGATAACGTGATCGATAAAAGTAACTGGCTTCTGATGCAATTCTGCTGAAATTTTAAAAGACGCCCAATTATTCTGCTGACCGTGCTTAGTGAATAGTTCAACAGTTTGTAACTGCTTGTTCATGATACACTCTTCACATTATTGGGATCTAAACCGGGTGAACCAATCGGCAGTTGACCACTCACCAACAGGATTTAGTTTAACACTTTTTATGCTCACCTTTTGTGGTTTATACATTTTGGTGCCATACGAGGATAGCAGTCCTGTGTCAGTATGCGTTGTTATTATGTGGAACAATGAACCATTGTTCGGAATCTGTTCATTTGGTGCGATTATCTGTGTCTGAAATATTGGTGGGAAAACAATATAGTACATGCAGAAGTCATTCTGGCCATCACATATACAACACAGGACTTACAACTGAATATTCTTTCTAGACACTGCACATAGCAAATAAAATTATTTTAAACTTAATCGGGGACATGACTTGTTTGAACCCCACAATTATGTCTTCATAATTTGGTAAGAGGTATCTGAAAACATACCTACGCGGAAGATTTATGAACAAATTCGTCGATATCAGGCCAAATATATGTCTTTTGTTTCTTATATTTTTCTATAAATTTGATATCGTTTCATTAAGAACAGGTTATATTTTTTGTCAGTGGTCGCATAAAAATTGCAACTGATGACCATCGGAAGAAAATCTTGAGCTGCCGTTTCTCTGAAACGTTTATGTTATTAAAAACTTTTAATGATTAAAACGAATAGAAAGCATGCAGTGCGTGATGTTTTTAAATTGCTTGGTTTTAACCATTTAGCGTTCAGAGAGCCCCAGAACGCCCGGGCGCGTAGCGTCCATAAAGCCCCAGAGCGCCTGAGAGCGCCCGGAGTTTTTTTTTTTTTTCGGTCATAGTTTACAACAAACATATTGCATTATAACACAACAAATTGATCTTATTTTTAATGTAAACAATAAAATGGATGTTACATTATTAATATTTATGTTTTTGTTGGGTTTTGTGGTAGATTTTGTACAATTTAATCGACATTTCATAATAAAATTGTAATAAAACGAAAACTGCGTCGTCACGGTGCTATTTATCAAGTCGAATAAGTGGGTCACTATGAATACCGAACACAACCGAACATAACCGAACACAACCGAAAACAAGTCCAAATAAGGGTTAAAAGGCGGAAATATATGAAATAAAGTTTATAATGATGTGTGTGTGTATGTAAACTAGTGCTATGTGAAGTTTGATGCAATTTGGTCGATTAAAAGTTACGTTAATGAAAGTTTTATGTAATTTCACGCCGAGTCAGAGTCCGGCGTGATGGCGGCTAACTCTATGAATACCGAACATAAGTCCAAATAAGGCGTATATGAGGGAAATATATGAAATAAAGTTTATAAAGATGTGTGTGCATATGTAAGTTAGTGATATGTGAAGTTTGATGCAATTTGACCGATTAGAAGTTTAGTTATTGGTAGGTTTATGTACAATATTAGCTCTCGGCACGTAAACCAGAGTTCGGCATGCAAGATGGCGGCTAACTCTATGAATACCAAACACAAGTTCAAATAAGGCGTATATAATGGAAATATATTAAATAAAGTTTATAATGACGTGTGTGTATATGTAAGCTAGTGATATGTGAAGTTTGGTACAATTTGGGAGATTAAAAGTTATGTTATTGGCAGTTTTTATAATATTTTTACGCCGTGCATTCTTGTGTTCGGCATGCAGTCACCGTTAATAAATTAGCTTACAGGTAATCAGTTGGCTGGCTATCACCAACACAGGATATTTTGTGTTATTGTCTCTTAATTTGTTACAATTTTAAACACTCTTTCTCTAGTTTTGTTCTAAATGTGACCACCAACTCACCAAGCTATGAGCAATGGGAATCTGCCTAATGCTATAGGAGGACCATTGACCATCATTAGGTGGACTGCGACATTATGCAGAGGAAATCCGGTCTGCCTATTTTTGCCTCCTAGTTATCTGGTGCTTTCATTGTTTACACCTCTCCTTGTTCAATCTTTTGTCAATAAAATGATGTTCAATCTTTTGTCTATAAAATGACATTCTGTCGATATATAGTTTCATCATCGTGCGGTCGAAACATCCACAGCGGTCTTGCAAAAATCGGACCTTAATCTCAGCATGAAAGTCTCAATATATATATACTTTTATTTTTCGTCATGATGTCAGCTTCGACCTCCTCGTAAACCAACTTACTATCTATTGTGAGGAGGCCTTTCTCACTATAAAATATCATACCCACTAATCACCACCCATATATTGTTTATTCAACCATTTTGGTTTCTATGAAACCTGTGAAACCTTGCTATAATATCACTGTCAAAACATCCCTGAAATCTTTTCGGTAAGCCAGAGTAATTAATCAGCAACAATGGCTCTACTGCGCAGTGCAGGGAAATTAATTATCACCTATCGCTGTAGTCCAAATTAAAAAGACAATATCATGATTTGACCAGCGAAGCAAATACAGTTCCGAGTCAACTCCAAGACACCTGCGCTGTTGCAGTGTTGGTGTTACTAAGGACGCTGTGTTCTAACTCTTTTGGCCCTAGATATGTTCTCAAATAAAACTGTCATTTGATTTGATTTTTCCCCTCATTCATCACAAGATCATATGATTAATATTTTATTTTAATACACTGAGTGAGCAATTTTGAGAATTCAATAAAATTTTGATCATAAAGTTCGACAACATTTTCGATTTTCTCTTCAGTTACACGTCCCAACGTCACGCCAATTCAGCCCAATATTGTGGGCACGGGGATTGTCTGGATTAGTACCCAAATAAATTATGTTGTTAAAGCGCATTGACAAATACATAATCGTGAGTATATTCTCCACACTATAATCGAAAAATACAAAGGAATGGACACATGATTCAATCCAAATGGTTTATTTAAACAAGACTGTCAAATACTGTGGGGTCGCTCACCAGACTGCAAAGACTGATAAGACTGGGACTTTGGAGACCACAACAGTCAGAACTTTTCATAATCACTTTAAAAGAAGTAGATCTAAACAAGATATGTGGCTAGAGAGGCTTCATGAATGTAGATCAGTGAATATCTACCTGTAAATTACCAAATCTACCTTGAAATTACCAATTATCCATGGACCCAAAAACACTATATGTATGTCAGATTAATCAGTCAGGTAGTTCCAAGGTAGATGTTTTAATGAATTTTGTATTTTAATGTTTTATTAGACACAAAAGTTTTAAGTCCCCATAGCCCCGTCATTTCTTAACGGGTTGACCTCATGTTAACAGATCTGAATCTCAGTCACTAAAGGATCCTCCATACTATATGGTCCAACCTCTCTTGAGAAGACATTTTAAGTATTACTATAGAGACATACAGTTATGTCCCTGGTCCCACCCTATTTAACCTGGTGACCCCATCTGAATAAATTTGAATCCCAGACCCCAAAGAACCCTTCATACTAAATATCAGTAAAATAAACCTGATGGTCCGTGTGAAGGAAGCATATTAAGAGGAAAACTGTCCTTTGCTTGGCCCCTATTTGACCAGGTGACCCCATTTGAACAAATCTGAACTACTGTCACCAAAGGACCCTTCATACCAAATATGAACCCATTCAACCTGATGGTACACAAGAAGTCGTTTTTAAGAATTACTATGGAGGGCAAGAGTTATGGCCCTGGCTTCACAACCATTTGACAGAGTGACCTCATGAACAAATCTGAATGTGAGGCACCTAGGGAACATCCACACCAAATATGAACCCATTACGTCTTATGATCTAGAGAAGATGTTCAAAAAATTGTTGACAGATGAATGGACAGACAGACAGGTGAACAGGTGACAGATGAGAAGTGGTGACTATAGCTTCGTCTCAGGTGAGCTTCAAAATTACATTTCATTGAACAAATCTGTCAGCCACCCCCCCCCCCCACTGGGAACATCCCTGTGAGAATATGACATACAACATTTATTTGAATGCCTGACTACATTAGCTTAACAAAATTCCCAATGACCTTGAAAGCCAGTGCATTCTCTGAGAATTATATTCCATTCATGAAACCATCAGCTACCAGTATGTCTTGAGGACCAGTATGTGTTGACATATAGATAATTAGGTTTTAACGACTGCACACACAGCTTTGTGATACTCCTACAGCTGTGATCAAAACAAGGATTTTAATGGGGTGAACAAGGAATAACATGGTATGATACAGTGTGGTGTGGCAGGCAGGGACAGGAGGTGGGGTGGGGAGGGTGGGCTTGGGTAGCTGTGATGTGTCTAAAAAAATTCAAAGGTCAAAATGCAAAAATGTATTTTTTTTTAGAGTTATGTCCCTGGCTCTGCCCCTATTTGACCCAGTGACCCCAGTCACCCAAGGTCCCTCCGTACCAAATATAAGCTAAAGCAGCCCAATATTTTTTTTTGAAGAATTCATTGTAAGAATTACTAAGAGTTATGGCCCTGGTTTCTCAACTAATTGACCGGGTGACCTCATTTGAACAAATCTGAACACAAGTCACCCAAGGACCCTCCATACCAAATATTAGCTAAATCGGCGCAATGGTTCTGGACAAGAAGTCGTTGTAAGAATTACTATGGAGGAATAGAGTTATGGCCCTGGTTTCGCAACCTTTTGACCCAGTGACCTCATTTGAACAAATCTGAATGAGAGTCACCTAGGGAACATCCACACCAAATATGAACCCATTCGGTATGATGGTTTCAGAGGAGATGTTTAAAAAATAGTTGACGGACGGACGGATGGACGCTAAGACGGACGGACGACGGACGAGGAGTAGTGATTATAGTTCCACCGGAGACTTCGTCTCAGGTGAGCTAAAAACACTCCCGCCAAGAAACGCCCACTGATAACGTGCGCAAAATATATGCACCTGTAAACACGTGGTTGGAAATTGGGGCGCACAATGGGGACTGTCATTTATCATGGCTATAACTATTACCCATTCGGTACCGAAATACATAAATGACATTCATTGCAAATTCAAACAGAATATATCTTAGATTTAGTATTAGTATCAATTGACCATTTATCGAATGTTGTCATTGAACTTATAGATCAGCTGATGACGATGAAAAAATCTAGGAACCTTGTCGACGTCATAGCAGCAATGATAAAATGTCAAGGTCAAACACCGGAGAAACAAAGCAAGGTGGACTTTCTTCCCAGATGAAGATCCCCCGATGATTCCCGAGGCCATTCGGTATGTTTCGGAAATACACAATAATAACAAAAATTGCCGCTGTAGTTTTGAAATTGTTTTAACATTTCCTCGATACGTGTTTCACATCAAATGATATTGCACAGTACAATACATTAATAACTATAACCCTCAATCCGATCACAGGAGCTTGGAATTTGGTAAAAACCCCTCTTTTATTGGCGGAACCACCACCCGGGACCATAGGTCACGGAAGGAACGAAACAAGAAATCGTTGCCACCCATTTTGAACTCAACTGTATTCCTTCAAAAAATATATTTTCACTAAAAACTTTTGGTACTTCTTACACCTTAGATGCCAATCTACAACATTCCATAGGTATATTTTTCCAGTTCTTCGAAACCCTCACTTTATTTCGGTAATGTATTGTAAATTCACCAACGAAGACAAATCTGCGACTTCTTCATCACCCGTTCTAGAATCGGAATGACAAACGACACAAAACCATTTTTCCGGAATAACAAAGTCGGAACGAAATAAAATCGAATCCTAAATTTAAAGCCCGCGAAATTCAAAAATATTTGAAAGTGCGTGCGTTTTCGAACTTAGGCGCCAGAAAATTTAAATCCTGTCGGGGACCATAGCCCCTCCGTCGGGGAAATCCTGGCGCCACCCCTGGATCTAATCCTGATGTTTTGTGCATTTTCCTGAAAATTTCTGTATTTTTCTGTGTCTGCTGTTATCATCTCATGAAAATGACGACTACCCAAGAAGATATTCTTCATTTGACTGAATGGTAATTTGTACAAATATTTCATATATAATTTATTTCTATTTATGGCACGACCACGTGGTATTGATTTTTCTTCTTGTTTTATGTTCGTTATGTACCGGTAGGCCTATATATGTACTCCTTGACTTTGTAATGCTACTGGTTGCAATGATTGGTCATAAGGGGACCAAAACTCTCTCTCTCTCTCTCACTCTCTCTCTCTCTCCTCCCCCATAGGAGCTTGTGTCACGCTCCGTTGTATAGGCCTAAAATATCCATCATATAATAGTAATAGTAATCAACCCACTGATTACTGGTCCAATATCACGAAGTAGAAGAAAAAGATATATAGACTCACGGGGAGGCCTGGTATATATGCCTATGCATGACGCGATTCCTTTGTGCGTTTTGGTGCAGATTCGTTGCCAGAATATCTGAATTATTTCCACATAAAATGCTGTTTTTTACTAGTTCTGACGAACAAATATATGTTTTAGTTGATGAGAGAAGACATTTTTCTTGAGTTAGGTAATGATATTGGCCATGCATATATAGAATGAGTGTTTAGTTTCGAGAAATTCAAAATTGTCAATGTAGGGTACAAAAACTCGCCATTAATATGCCAAATACAGTAACAAAATGTAATAAGATTCTTTAATGTAAGAGCACAAAATTAACCTGCGTATTCTTTACAGTATACGTTTTATGTGTGCGTTTGCAAGTTGTAATGCAAACTGGTTTACCGAATAACTAGTTTATAAATTTGTGTTAGTGATAAACTCGCTAACATAAATTTTATGTAATAAGCAACTATAAGTATTGTCAACTGTACCGGTACCAGGATCTATAAATAGTATACGTCACTCGTGACTCGTGTGTCGTAACGAATCAGCACCAAAACTCTCAAAGAATGGCTTTATGCATATGATTATATAGCCTGTGCTCATGAATTGGAAATTCAATTTTTAAATTCAAGACAGCTAGCCACCATCGGCATTGTTTTTCTCAAAATCAAAAATACCAAAAAAATATTAAAAACATTACTTAATGTAACTTTCGCTGATGGGGTCATTGTCACAAGGCTCCGCGATCCGATCACATTCGTAGCCAGGTTTTTTAATCGATCACAAATGTAGCCAGCTTTTCTATGGCGATCACATTTGTAGCCAGCTTTTCATATTCAGGCGAGCCCCAATGAATAGTGCTAGGCAATATGACGATATATCGGGTATAGCTGGTTTTAATTTTGATATCGTCAATAATATCGTCTGAAATAAAAATATCGTAATACCGTCCCAAGTTATAATATTCTCCATGTAGGTTGAAACCCAATCATATGGTCCCAACAAACAGGGAAGTTAGAGCAAGTATAAATGTATAATAGTCCCAAACTTCCCGAATAAGTTAAAAAACATCGGAGCCCGTGCTTGTCAAGTTGGATATGCTTCGTCGGAAACATCAAAGCGCTAGCATTAGTTGGCGACGTTGTGAGATGATTGGTATGTCGCGCGCATGCGACTGGCACAATGACATCCTTTGAAGTTGGTGCAGCTTGCTCTATCAACGGTAACCGGTTGCTTGGAGGCGGATTACGATGTCAGATTTTTATTGACCAAACTAGTTGATCGTGTCAATGTGTGCAAATTGCGAGTAAAATTATTTTGTGGACATGTGCCGTACGGATCATGGCATCACTATCACTTCAACGAACGTCAAATTCACAAACTAGTTGAACATGTCTATATTTATTTTCCTCGGCTAAAAAAATGCTGACGCAAATTCATTTCGCGTCGGCTTTTGCCTCGGCACTGCCCATTGTCGATGCTAATTCCCAGGGCTGCCGTATATGTACATTGAAGTCTCACGGTGCTACCAACTACCAATTACCACTAATAAAAATAGTCTCACACATGACCAATTCCTCATGAATAAATAAAATGGAAATTTGAAACCGAATGTGGTCCTTAATGTGTGGTGTTGAGCGCTATGGTCGAAGGGATATAACTCTAAAAAATTATGCGAAAATGCACGTCGGCCTTGTTATATGATTATATCCCTTTATTTCAAAGTTATTGTTTTCTCTGTCGGCAAACTGTCAGCGGCCATGTTTTTATGCAAATGAGCCCAAAATGATTCGTTCCCATCTAGACGCCAATGTTATCATCCATCAAAAAGTTCATGATGATCAGTGCATCGGTACGGTCATGTAATAAACATGTAATCAGCAGCTATGTTCGAAATTATAAACGGTACTTTCATGCTATCCGTCTCCGGATCATAGTTTTAATGTTTCCGCATATTTCGGTACCAGTTCCGCTACTCAGATTCTAGAACGGGTAATGAAGAAGTCGCAGATTTGTCTTCGTTGGTGAATTTACAATACATTACCGAAATAAAGTGAGGTTTTCGAAGAACTGGAAAAATATACCTATGGAATGTTGTAGATTGGCATCTAAGGTGTAAGAGGTACCAAAAGGTTTTAGTGAAAATATATTTTTTGTAGGAATACAGTTGAGTTCAAAATGGGTGGCTATGATTTCTTGTTTCGTTCCTTCCGTGACCTATGGTCCCGGGTGGTGGTTCCGCCAATAAAAAGGGGGTTTTTACCAAATTCCAAGATCCTGTGATCCGATCAACCAACACGGAGAAAATGGAGACGAATTGCAGTAATAGAGACTGATAGTGACAGTGATTGAAATTCGCAATGTGAGCGCTTCAAAACAACATTTATGAATGAACTGTGACGTCACATGGAATCGCGTGCAAACATTCCAACGTATATTCATGCGCACTATAACAAAATATTTCCTAGTTTGTATCAGTGTTTGAATGCCCCCCCCCCCATGGACAATACGGTAAAACATATCAGAAAGTAAGTAATATATATGTTGAAGTATTTTATTATATAAAAAACACAGGTGACCGTGTTGGAAATTTTGATCATTAAAATTCAATTTTCGTTATGCGCGTGCCATTGCAGGTTAGGAGAATTTAGCAAATCGAGTTAATCGTATGACACAAACAAACTTGCAGGTTGGGACAATTTACTCAAGAAAACTAATCCAACGATTTTTGCTTTTAAAAAACTCTTACAATGAAATGCATTCGGTGGAATGGTAGATAACGTGTTATATACACAGTGTGCTTGTACCAAGAATCTCCGTCGCAGGTTCGGTTGTGATGTTCGGGAATCTTCGGGGGATCTTCACACCGAGTGATGATCGGGAATCTTCGGGGGGTCTTCACCAGGGAATTCTTCCCTCTACTCGCTAAGATCCCCCGATGATTCCCGAGGCCATTCGGTATGTTTCGGAAATACACAACAATAACAAAAATTGCCGCTGTAGTTTTGAAATTGTTTTAAGATTTCCTCGACACGTGTTTCACATCAAATGAGATTACACAGTACAATACATTAATAACTATAATCCTCAATCCGATCAACCAACACAGAGAAAACGAAGACGAATTGCAGTAATTGAGACTGACAGTGACTGAAATTGAATTTCGCAATGTGAGCGCTTCAAAACAACATTTATGAATGAACTGTGACGTCACATGGAATCGCGTGCAAACATTCCAACGTATATTCATGCGCACTATAACAAAATATTTCCTAGTTTGTATCATTATTTGATTGCCTCCCATGGTAGATAATATGGTAAAACATACCAGAAAGTAACTAATATATATGTTGAGTATTTTATTATATAAAAAACACAGGTGTTGGAGATTTTGTCCATTGAATTCAATTTTCGTTAGACATAATTAAATGCGCGTGCTGTTGCGGGTTAGCTAGGAGAATTTAGCAAATCGAGTTAATCGTGTGACACAAATAAACTTACAGGTTGGGACAATTTACTCAAGAAAACTAATCGTCAGACACAAATCCAACGATTTGGCTTAAAAAAAACTCTTAAATGAAATTGGTGTGGTGGGTTCTGTGACTTCTGTCACACGAATGGTAGATAACGTGTTATACACAGTGTGTTTGTACCAAGAATCTCCGTCACAGGTTCGGTATAGTCGGGGAGCCAATAAGGTCCACGTGCACCCCCCCCCCGATGATTACAAATAACCTTATTTTTATTGTTCCCTATGGTATCCAGATGAAGAATTCGGATTTCACCGAAAAATAAAGGTGGCCCTACTAGGTGCTAGAGCCATTTGAATCCAAGATGGCCGCCATTTCCTCTAATTCCGACCAGCTGTATTTAATCGTTGTAATAGATCGGTTGTTAGCAAAAGACACAGACAAAATGTATGCCATTTTGTTGGTATGATGTCCTTCTTCAAAATGACGGCAAATAATTTCGAAAAAATTCAAAATGGCCGCCGAAAAATGACGTCATATGCACGAAAATAGGAAATTTAATTAATATTTCACCATATCTTCCATTTTTCTTCACATTAATCATTAGTAAATGGCAATGTTTTTGAGACAGCCATCAAGCGTGATATTATAGCGTCATTTTAAGACATTTGTCATTGACGAGGGTTCAGTAATAGATACAGAAAGAGGATTTGAAAAATAGGGGTGAAAGTTTCGATTTTTTTTGCAAGACGATTTTGCTGTATTTAATCGTTGTAATAGATCGGTTTTAGCAAAAGACACAGACAAGATGTATGCCATTTTGTTGGTATGATGTCCTTCTTCAAAATGACGCAAATAATTTCGAAAAAAAAACAAAAATGGTTGCCGAAAAATGACGTCATATGCACGAAAATAGGAAATTTAATTAATATTTCACCATATCTTCCATTTTTCTTCACATTAATCATTAGTAAATGGCAATGTTTTTGAGACAGTCATCAAGCGTGATATTATAGCGTCATTTTAAGACATTTGTCATTGACGAGGGTTCAGTAATAGATACAGAAAGAGGATTTGAAAAATAGGGGTGAAAGTTTCGATTTTTTTTGCAAGACGATTTTGCTGTATTTAATCGTTAATCTATCGGTTTTAGCAAAAGACACAGACAAGATGTATGCCATTTTGTTGGTATGATGTCCTTCTTCAAAATGACGCAAATAATTTCGAAAAAATTCAAAATGGCCGCCGAAAAATGACGTCATATGCACGAAAATAGGAAATTTAATTAATACCTCACCATATCTTCCATTTTTCTTTACATTAATCATTAGTAAATGGCAATGTTTTTGAGACAGTCATCAAGCGCGATATTATAGCGTCATTTTAAGACATTTGCCATTGACGAGGGTTCAGTAATAGATACAGAAAGAGGATTTAAAAAAGAGGGGTGAAATGTTTTTTGCAAGACGGTTTTGATAGTCATTTTATCGACAAACCACACAGGCTGTTAATAGAATGTCAACAACTATGTGCTTTATTTTATTGGACGGATGTTTTACTTCAATGGAAATTAAATTGGTGTAGAAAATTTCCAAAATGGCCGCCGAAAATATGAAAAATGGTAAATATTGCCCCAGGGTGTCCTGCTATGGCTTACAAGTTGTGGTTGATATATAAAATTGGCTAATCTGTATTATATACATTGAATACTAACATGTCTGATGCACCATGGATCATTGTTTCTATTGTCACCACTGAAATCATCAGAAATATTGGATTTTTCTCTCACAGACTTAAATATCGGCAAAAATTAACTTTTCAGGGTTGGACAATTTTTTTAATTAAAATGCAACTATCATTGGTATCAAAAGTATTTATTGTTTTGGTCTATCTTAAATGTGTCTCACTACGGTGTTTATAGACCAAATTGCTCAAGATGGCTTCCAAAATGGCAACCAAATTTGTAAAAAGTTAAATTTTTACATATATCCCGAACAGTATTATCTGCGTTATTCGACAAGGTAGCAAACTGTGACTCACTTGGTTATTATAGGTGTTAGTTAATTAACCGACAACTACGTTCTATTCTGTTTGTCCCAGTTCTGTATGGGGCATGACAAATTCATTTTAAAGTTGCAGTATGGAATTTTGCGGAGAACCTCTTTTGTGATTCTGGCCATATTATTGAAAGGAAATGGGCAAAACTTTGAGACGGAACTGAGATGAACCATAATATGTGGCTATTCTGGCCCATTATGATAAAAAGTGATCAACAGGATAAAAGATGGATGCCAATATGACAGACAGGGAGTTACTGTATGATCATGGGTGATGTGAATAGGTATACAGTGAGTTACTGTATGGTCACGAATGATGTGAATAGGTATACAATGAGTGACTATATGGTTAAGAGTAGGTATACAATGAGTGACTATATGGTTATGAGTGGGGTGTCCATGGTGAGATGCATAGGCATATAAGGAGTGGCTGTATGGGCACGTGTGAGGTGAATCGGTATACATGTAGTGACTGTACGGTATATTGTGTGTGGCTGATGTGATCGTATGGACATTGATGTGGTGTATAGAAATAACGAGAGTAGCTACATGGTCATCCGTGTGTTGTTTATGTATATATGGAGTGACTGTAAGGTCGCGGTGGTCGTGATGTATATGTGTACCGTGTGTGGCTGTATTGTGCTGTCTGTATGCTCATGGGTGGAGTGCGTAGCTAAATAGGGAGAGATTTTATGGTTATGGGTAATGTGTATAGGTGCACATGGTATGCTAGTCCAAGTCTTCTCGTACTAAAACTAGCTAAGATTTTGGGATGGAGATGCTAGTGTTTAGTCCGAGTTCCAGGCCCATGCATTTCTATGACACGACTTAAGCGTTAGTGACCCGCTCAAATAAAACCACAATTATATGAAATAAAATATCACAATTGCTACAATAAACGGATAGTTTCCGCAGAAGACATGCTATTTGATCTGAAAACCACATCGGTTGTGAATTGAAAGCGGTAATTTAATGTGAAAAGAAACTTTTGCCGCAGTGTTTACATATTTTTTAAAGTATGCGAACTCAGTTGACCTTGCGAACTGCGTTCGGCATTTTCCGGTGAAAATATTCCGTAGATTTTCAATCAACCACGCACGATGAATTCTCCATTGTAATCGTAATTATACGTGACAATAAATAAATAAATACATAGATTAAATACATATTGAAGATTTAAATGTAATACATTAAATAAATTACGGGAATTATAACCATCTCACAGTTTAAAACAGTGTAAACACAATGACCATTAGAATATCATGGGGGCCGCCATTTTGTTTGTATCGAAATTCGTCTCGGTCAAAACAAACACCGGACAATGCCGAAGTTCTTCGGAACCTGAGTTCGGCTTTCAGTTAAGTAAACAAACAGAAAAAACAACGATGTTTGTGGCAATCAACCGGAATATTCTATGTGTAATTTAACATTAAAGTTAGATTATTATACACCATTATGACCATAAGATGTCACTCTTTCCGATGTATATAGCATCATGTATTGCTTTGATAGGTAAATCGAGTAAAATACACCACAGATTCCCGCCACAGATCCTGGGCGTAACTCGTGTCATAGAAATGCATGGGCCTGGAACTCGGACTAAACACTAGCATCTCCATCCCAAAATCTTAGCTAGTTTTAGTACGAGAAGACTTGGACTAATGGTATGCCTGTAGTCAAGATTGAAGTTATATGCATACCTGGAATAAGCTGTATGGTCATTGACGAGCGTGTGGCTATATAGGGAGTGCCCTTTTGGTAACTGGTGGGTCGTATATTTATATATGTTGTGGACGTATTATCATCGGTGGTGTATATGGTGTAGATGAATGATCATGGATGGCGTGTATGAGTATACAGTGAGTTGATGAATTGTCATGTGTGAGGTGTATATGCAAGTATGAAACTTATGAGTGGTCGTGTGTGCGGGTATTGGTATATTTGGAAGGGCTCACCATTGGTGGGTGAGGTGTATAGCTATATCTGGATTGACTATATGGTCATGGGTATGGCGAATAGATATACACGTAGTGGCTGTATGGTCCATGGTGAGGTGAATATGTATACAATGAGTGACTGTATGATCGTGAATGTGGTGAATATGTATACATAGAGTGACTATATGGTCAGGTGTAGGAGTATACCTGGTGTGCATGCATGGTGATTCATGGCTGTATTGTCATTTGTGGCATGTACCGGTATAGCCAAATAAGGCTGTATGGTCAGGTGTGCGTGTATATAGTGGGTGACTATATTGTCATTTGTGTGGTGTTTATGTACATATGAGGTCATGGGATGTGTTGTACATGTGTAATTTGAGTGGCTATCGCTTTCCACAATAACTCAAGGATATGTTAATCAATAGAGAGGTCGTGTCAAAGAGTTCTCCACCTTGATAGTGTTTGTGTACATGGGGGAACTTTAAACGTGAAAAGCGATAGCCACCCATTACCACACAGTCATTCCATATATGCATAAACACCACAGACATAACAATTAGTGACCAACTGTATAAACGTACACCTGACCCATGACCATGGATGGCCATACAGCCATGCGTCACAATGCAAGTACACCGGGTATAATCCCAAACATGACCCATAACCATAGAGTCACACCTTGTATTCCCATTCACTTCACCATTGGCCATACGGTCATCCCATGTATACCTATTCTCCACACACACATGGTCAAATAGACATTCAATATATACATCAACACCACAACAATGACCATAGCGTCACCCCGGGTATACATATCCACATCACCAATGGTCATATAGCCACTCGCTTCATACACATACCCCCATCCATGGCACCTGGTATACTCCTTCATCTGACCTATGGCCATATAGTCACCCCGTGTGTACCTATTCAAAATATTCATACATGATCATGGTCAATCATTGTATATATATTCACCTCACCCTTGGCCATGTCACTCCCTGTATCCCTATTTGTCACACCATAGCAGAATAGCCACTCAAGATATACTAATACTCCCCACCCATGTCAGTATATTCAATCCATGTATGCATATGCACAGCATCCATGGCCATATAGCCGCTCGCTATATACACATACCCCTCGCCCATGACCATGACCATATAGCAACACATGTGTATACCCGTATAACCTACCTATGACCATACCGCAACGTGTCACCAAGCAGGAACACCGGGTATACCCATACACCTGACACATAACACTTTAGTCACTCCCTGCATAGCTATTCATTACATTTATGGTCATACTGCAACTTTAAAATGAATTTGTCATGCCCCATACGGAACTGGGACAAACATAATAGAACGTGGTTGTCAGCTAATTAACTAACACGTATAATAACCAAGTGAGTCACAATTTAATACCTTGTCGGATAACGCAGAGAATAATGTTCGGGATATATATAAAAACAATAACTTTTTACAAATTTGGTTACCATTTTGGAAGCCATCTTGAGCAATTTGGTCTATAAACACCGCAGTGTGACACATTTAAGATAGACCAAAACAATAAATACCTTTGATACCAATGATAGTTGCATTTTACTTAAAACAATTGTCCAACCCTGAAAAGTGAATTTTTGCCGATATTTATATCAAGTTTGTAAGTGAAAAATCCAATATTTCTGGTGATGTCAGTGGTGACAATAGAAACAATGATCCATGGTGCATCAGACATGTTAGTATTCAATGTATATAATACAGATTAGCCAATTTTATATATCAACCACAACTTGTAAGCCATTGCAGGACATCCTGGGGCAATATTGACCATTTTTCATATTTTCGGCGGCCATTTTGGAAATTTTCTACACCAATTTCATTCCAATTGAAGTAATACATCCGTCCAATAAAATAAAGCACATAGTTGTTAACATTCTATTAACATCCTGTGTGGTTTGTCGTTAAAATGACTATCAAAATCGTCTTGCAAAAAAAATCGAAAATTTCACCCCTCTTTTTAAAATCCTCTTTTTGTATCTATTACTGAACTCTCGTCAATGACAAATGTCTTAAAATGACGCTATAATATCACGCTTGGTGACTGTTTCAAAAACATTGCCATTTACTAATGATTAATGTGAAGAAAAATGGAAGATATGGTGAAATAATAATTAAATTTCCTATTTTCGTGCATATGACGTCATTGTTCGGCGGCCATTTTGAATTTTTTTCGAAATTGTTTGCCGTCATTTTGAAGAAGACATAATACCAACAAAATGGCATACATTTTGTCTGTGTCTTTTGCTAACAACCGATCTATTACAACGATTAAATACAGCAAAATCGTCTTGCAAAAAAAATCGAAAATTTCACCCCTATTTTTCAAATCCTCTTTCTGTATCTATTACTGAACCCTCGTCAATGGTAAATGTTTTAAAATGACGCTATAATATCACGCTTGATGACTGTCTCAAAAACATTGCCATTTACTAATGATTAATGTGAAGAAAAATGGAAGATATGGTGAAATAATAATTAAATTTCCTATTTTCGTGCATATGACGTCATTTTTCGGCGGCCATTTTGATTTTTTTTCGAAATTGTTTGCCGTCATTTTGAAGAAGGACATCATACCAACAAAATGGCATACATTTTGTCTGTGTCTTTTGCTAACAACCGATCTATTACAACGATTAAATACAGCTGGTCGGAATTAGAGGAAATGGCGGCCATCTTGGATTCAAATGGCTCTAGCACCTAGTAGGGCCACCTTTATTTTTCGGTGAAATCCGGATTCTTCATCTGGATACCATAGGGAACAATAAAAATAAGGTTATTTGTAATCATCGGGGGGGGGGTGCACGTGGACCTTATGGGCTCCCCGACTAGTAGTGGTGTTCGGGATTCTTCGGGGGATCTTAGCACCGAGTGATGTTCGGGAATCATCGGGGGATCTTAGCGAGGGAAGAATTCTATTTTTGCAGAAACAAAAGTAAACAAAACACACGTGCGATGTAATGATAATCGATGGTACAATTAATGTGGACTGGTGTGGACTAATAATGCAGACAATTGTAACTGAATTTACACGTAACTATCCAATAATTAATATGTCACTTGATGATTTATTTTATGTTTCATTTCACCACGTAGCCATTGCTTAAAATATAAATAAATCACCCAATTTCGTGATGTGCTTTTCCGACAGAGAAATTGAAACTGAAAGTCACATTGATCTGTTGATAAAACAAAACTTACCTTTTGTTTGTTTATTACATTTATTGTTATAAAATATAAATATAAAACCTAATAAATATTCACCATACTATCATGCTTGGGGAGGGGGATTAACAACTCTGAAACAAATTACACCCAGTCACATCCATGCAGATGAACATAATTTCATAAAACAAGAGACACCATACAATTTAGTAATAATACATTTTTTCCCAATAACTTTGACGTCACCAGAAAGTTATGTTGGCTGAGGTAATGACGTTAGTCATATTACTGTTGGGTATAAAGGGTTAAGATAACGCAATATACCATTTCCGAACATTTCATTTCATTCCGGAATTCCGATAAATACAAATGGCTGTTTTGTTATTGGGACCCAACCATCCTGTTCAAGGTTGCATTATTTATGACTTCAATGCGTCTTTCTGTGACATATAATTCTCATAGAAAGGTAGTTAAAGTATTTATCAACCTATTTCGACAATGGGGAAAATTCCAAAGCAAATATTATTAGGTGTATTTTGGTGCACAAACCGCCATGTGGCTTTACTAGTATTAGTAATATAATAATTTCAATGTCCAAATCATCAAAAATACGTAAAATTAATAGGAAGAAAATAGCCTCTTCCAGTGGTGGCATACCACAACTGTAGCAAATGAAAACAGGCTGGATGGAATCCAAATTTAAAATAAACAATGGAAAACTCTAAAAGTGAACACTTCATTGAAAACCCTTGTGATGGTGGTGAACATCCATGCCAATTGGGATCATATGGCCCATGGCAGAGATATTCTAGCAGATGGATAAAAAAAACTATTTCAGAAAAACAATGAAAGTGTCAATGACACTGCAGCTCAACTATGAAGGAGTTTTTTTGCTGAGCAATGATTAGAATGATAAAGAAGAAGGAAAGTAAACTAGTGGTCACCCTGAAGATCCATATGAAGTTTGGTGATGATCGGATGAGGGATGTGGTCTGAAGGGTGTGCCAAAGGATTTAGTCATGCAAAGAGTAAAATCCAAGATGGTGGCCATGTTTTTTCATCGAAAATCATTCAAATTTGATAGCTACCATCTGTAGGTGATCACAATCGTTCAAATGATCACAATCGTGCCTGAATAATTTAAAAATGATCCAGTCATAAATACGGGCTGTAGGGTGTGCCGATGGATTCAAATTTGAAATTCAAGATGGCTGCTGGTGGCCATGTTTTTCATCGAAATTCGGAAAAATTTGATAGCAAAGGTCACCCTGAAGCTACATATGAAATTTGGTAAAGATCGGATAAGGGATGTATTCTGTAGGGCATGCCGAAGGAAATTATTTTGTAAAGTTGAGCTAAAAAACAATAACTCTAGATCAGAAAATATAAACATTACCATTGTGCCATGAAAGCTGTCATGATGATGAACTTCCATACCAAATTTCAGATCCGATAACTTATGGCTGAGATGTATGCCCGGACAGACAACAAACGACAGAGTTATTCCAGTATACCCTCAATTTTCCTTAGAAAATGATTAGTCTTGTTTAGTACGAAAACCTGAAAACGTAATTATATAAAGACTTTGATGAATAACTTACTAACCTTTTTATTGGTTTCTGGGTCAAGTTCTTCATGCCAGGGGTCACCAAGTTGAAGATTGTCGATGATTGTCTGAGCTAGAGATATAAGAAGTCAGTCAGCAATGCCAGGCAATGTTATTCTCTACCTCATGTCTATATTTTCAGACACAGGTTCCCATCACAAAGTCATTGCACTAAAAGTAACTAAATACTAGCTTCAAGGTTCATACTGTATACACCGGAGGACTAGCTTCAAGGTTCATAATTCCTGAAATTGAGAATTTCCACATGTCTCCAAAACCATGACCAGAAATGCAGAAATTAACCACAAAAAATTATTAATAGAGAATACCTACAGGTTTTGTTTGAATACTGAAATATCTCATGAGTATCTGGAAAAAAATATTGAATTTTCAAGAGCGACTACAAGCCGCAAATGAAAATTTGATATTTCTTTCCAGACAAGAATGAGATGTTTCAGGTATTCAAACAAAAAAATGTAGGTATTCTTTTTATTATATGCAGATTATTTAGGCTCAAAGTTGCTAAGTTAAGTCTTAATTAACTAAATCATTAATTGTACTTAATTAAAGAGCGAACGTGTCAGTGTTTAATAACAGGAAAGAGCTTAGTTGTAAAGTTGAATTTGACATGCTGCGACTCAAAAATAGAATTGTCGATTGATCATGTGCCGTCATAAATTCGTCGCTTTTGATTGGCTCGTGAACAGTGTGCACGTAGTGATCACTCGATCGACCTTGGCAGCTCGTGTTAGTTTCAAGCCCTACAGTGAAATAATGTTATCTAGAGTGAAATAACGACATCGTATCTCACTGTGGCTTCTAAGAGATAAATACAACGATCTATGTTTTGATAGTTTCCAGCTATTTTACAGGCAAACATATAAAATGATTTATTTTTAATTTGTATTGAGAAAACAAATAGGGGGACAAGGCAGACAGACAGAAGACACACACACATTAGAGTAAAGATACATTGAAACATATTGAATATTTTTGGAGAAAAAGTGGTCGAACAAGACTTTGTCTGGTCTTGAGGTTGCGATAAATTTTTTACTGTGGGGTTTGCATTCTAATCCTCATCAATTATTTAAACTTTTATAGCATGTGATTCACCGAGAGTAGAATGAAAAATATTTGTATGCAGATTTTTCCGAAGATACCAGCCTGAAGTTACCATCATTTTTATGAATTTTGATAACAAATTTGGTTGTAGTGATTTTCTAAAGTGGGCAGTGAACCGCAAACACAATGTTTTTTTTTCGGTCTAATCAGTATTCAAAGGACTTCACCTGATTTCCTCTCATTTGCTATGTCCTGTCGAGTTCTCACAGCACTCTTCTTGCCTTTGGCTGTATGATCTGTAAATAAGACCTGGTAAAATAATGATGTTGCAATGAAGTGAGTGGTTATTCTGAACATATTAACATCTTGGATGCTCTATGTACTCAGTTGACAGTATGGATGTTGTGTACTATATGTCGGGGACCGGCCTTGAGGGCGACTTAGGAGACATCTCCCTAAAATGTGTCACTTCTCCCTATTTTTGTCCCAGGGAGAAGTGACTTCTCTCTCATATATCGGTATGGACATGTCCCGACATCATATTTAAAGTATATTTGCTGATTATAATGGTGTTTTTACATACTATAATGGTTTTATAAATGTGCTCTTTTGTTGCATGATACTTATTGGATATAGAAGAGTGATGTTGGGGTGTAAACTGAACTTAAGACTATTGTTACTTCTCCCAGATTACAGTCCACTTCTCCATAATAACCAAACAGGGAGAAGTGACTTCTCCCAATTTGAAACCTCTATACCTGCAGTATACATACATACTGAGTATGACCAATTTCAGCACACTAGCAGTCAGCAATTATTCATAACTGGAACTCAAGATATTGGTGCATCGGAACTATTATATCTTGAAATTATGAATGACAATAGCCTTTCAACGGAGTCAGTAGGGTTTTCGTGATATTCCTGTTATATCTTTACACTAGAAAATGGCCAAAACGTCAATGGCCCAACACACTATGTCATGATGCCACATATCAGGGAAGAGGTTAATGCAGTATGAAAATTAATTTCATCAAAAGGGCTTTAAAACTGAAACTACTGTTGGTGCAAAATAGTGTCTTTGTAGAGCAGGAATATATGTGGTCTTATGTCGTCAGAGATGTGTTTTAAAGCGGCATGCTTACCGGTATATTTGTTTAATTATTGCTATTTGTTTTATTAATGACAACTAAGCCCCTATTCTTGATTGGTCATGGCCATAATGAAATTTATTCGCCAAATTCAGTCTTTAACTTATATAAATTTTTCAAATTTTTTATTTAATTTAATTTTCATATGGCAAAAAAATGGAGCAAGGAGTAAAATCTAAAAAAAATCTAATTTAAAAAAAAAAGATATTGACACTGGCTCTGCCCATGTTTGCCCCAGTGACCCAATTTGAACAAATCTGAACCCCAGTAAACCAAGGACCCTCCATACCAAATATAAGCTTAATAGGCCCAATGGTTCTTGAGAAGAAGTTGTTTTAAGAATTACTATGGAGGGAAAGAGTTATGGCCCTGGCTTCGCAACTATATGACTTGGTGATCTCATTTTAACAATCTGAATATGAGTCACCTAGGGAACATCCACACCAAATATGAACCCATTCGATCTTATTGATCTGGATAAGATGTTTAAACAATTTTTGATGGACGGTTGGATGACGGACGAGGAGTGATGACTATACCTAGTAGATCCACAGGGGACTTTGCCTCAAGTGAGCTTAAAACTATAATCAGTACCAAACTTGAACTCAACAATTCAAATAGTTTGTCTTATGGAACCATTCATAGGGTAGAAATTAATTCACTGAAAGGAAGTGTTAAAACTGTATAAATGACCTATTTCAACAGACCCACCATTTGAACAAATTCCTATACCAGTAATAGCTCATATGAGTAGAGACTGAAGGCTCCGGGGAATACATTTGACATTCAATTTCAAAATTAACTAGAGGTGTGACTGTCCCAATGGGACTAAGGATACCGCCCCCCGTGTTTTTAAAATACTAAGATGTTTCACATGTCAGTAAACATTTAGTTAAAATAATAAAATAACAGTTCACATTGCAGGTGCACAACCCTAACCCTAATCTTAAACCTATTGACCGAAAAATGTAGGAATAAAATCTCGGACAAAATTATGCATGTTGCGAAAATCAAGTCAAAACAATTTTCTTAAGTCGAAAAAGGGGAATAACTCCACAAAAAAAAAGTCGAACAGACATAATAATCGCAGGTGCACAGGTTCCCATGGTACTAAATATCAGTGCCAAGATTAAAAAACATTGACCTAAAAATGTAGGAATAAAAGCTCGACAAAATTATACATGTTGCGAAAATAAAATTCTTAAGTAAAAAAAGGGGGTATAACTCCACAAAAAAACGTCCGACAGACGTCATAATCGCAGGTGCACAGGTTCCCATGGTGGTTGATGTCTGTGCCAAGTTTCACGGAAATTGATCACAAAACGACTGAGAAAAACTCCGGACAAATTTGTGTCCAAGGACGGACGGACGATGGACGGACGGACGGACAAGCTGATTCCAGTATACCCCCCTAACTTCGTTGCGGGGGGGGGTATAATTAGCAAAACAAAACCTCTCTGGTCTGGCCAGAGAGAGAGCTGTGTGCTTGTTAATACTACGCTGTCAGATTTGACATGTGGATAATTAGCAACAGAGCAGACTGGCTTTACTGACCTGTACCATTTTCATTGCAAGAGATACCATTCTAGCATATGCACAGGGTGTATTGTATTGTGACTGTGAAATAAATTTAAAACAAGTGTTTGATATCAGGGATGCTAGAAGCACCAATGGGCAAGGGTGATGGGCTTCTTTAATATTTGTCTTTAATAACTAAACAAATATTTTAAATTGAGCAAGGAGATCAATCTAAAAAAAAATGATTTTTAACAAATCTGAACCCCAGTCACACAAGGACACTTCATACCAAATATGAACCCATTCGGCCTGATGCTACTTGAGAAGAAGTCGTTTTAAGAATTACTATGGAGGAAAAGAGTTATGGCCCTGCTTTCGCAACTATTTGACCCAGTGACATCATTTGAACAAATCTGAATGTGAGTCACCTAGGGAACATCCACACCAAATATGAACACATTTGGTCTTATGGTCCGAAGAAGAAGATGTTTAAAGAATTGTTGACGACGGACGGATGGATGGCTAGACGGACGGATGGACGGACGAGGAGTGATGACCAGGGATGGGGTAATTGTAATTTGTAATTGTAATTGATTGTAATTAATTACATTTTTTCAAGTAATTGCATGTAATTGGTAATTGAGTTTATTCTCAATTACATGTAATTGCAATTGTAATTGATTATGATATAATTGTAATTAGTGTCTAATTTCAATTACTTCAAAATCACAGGTACTTGCTTCTCAAAGTTCTCTTTCATGATTCATCCAATGGTTTCTTCAAATGTTTTTTTTCTCCAAATTTCAAGGTGTAAGACTGGTGACTGGCTATCACTATGTTGTCACAACACTGAGTTTTTATCCACTGTGTCTCAATGGTGAATTCTGTTGACACCTCCTGTTTGTTTGCTTAAGCATTGGTTAACCTTTGAGGTAGAAGGCTTGTTTTGATAAATACAATGAGAAACCAACTTCAAATAATTGACAATAGAGCACTATAATATATCACTATTATGATCATGTTTCATTATCTCCATCTGATATGGTATATATGCTATGGTAGAAATTCATACCAACCATTGCTAATGCTATCAACACGTCTACACAAAATATGACAGCATTTTAATTTGCAGAAGACACATTGTGTCCTATGAAAGCGAAGTGCAAACTTTGCCCAACTACAATATCCAGTTCCAAAAAAGTTATTCCAATTTTGTGACACATCTGAAGGTAAGTTTCCATTTCTATGTATTAGTTTTGTTTAATTCCATTGAGATTTAACTTCAGTCATATGGTGGTATTGGTATATGCATTGTTTCTTGTCCCTTCTAATTTGTAACTGAATGACAAAGTGGGGAGAAATATCTACCTCAATAATCCCCCAATTAGCACTGTCTAGTGGAGGCATTGTGTTACCAGTAAGCTGGTGGCCACAAAGGCTAATTAAGTTTATGACTCTAATTAACAATCAGAGTGTTGATTATCTCATTGTCCTTTACAATTGGCCTGGCTGTATGTCTGACTTACTGAGATAGTCTTATTCCCTTAATAATTAAATGATGGATACATGTGTGTTACTAAAATACTCTATTATTTTCATTTTATAGCAAATTGAAGCACCAAGATGTCTATGAATCCACAGTCACACAAGCACCATCAGCACGTGATGAACTTCGTCTCAGGTGAGCTAAAAAAGGTACCAATATATTTTTTTCACTACAACATGCAGCTGAGAATACAAAATAAAACTCTGTAGAATACAAGGTGCTGATGCTTATTTATTATGTTGCCTATAAAATAATGTAAAATTACCGAAATGTAGATCGTGGTATGTATCTCTTTGAAGCCACAGTGAAATACGATTTTGTTATATCATTATTTCACTATAGCTTGGTGGCGTTTTACACGAGCATGAATCAATACACCCAGTACATACCGGACTCTCTCCTGCTTGTAAACACTGACACAAGCTCTTTAATTAAAAGTAGTTAATCTTCAATTAAGTAGAGTTAATCATTTAATTAAGTAAGAGTTAATTTAGTAACATTGAGCATTAACAAGGCGCATATAATAAAAAGAATACCTACAGCTTTATGTTTGAATATCTGAAACATCTCATTCTTCTCTAGAAAAGAAATATTGAATTTTCGCCACTCGTGAAAATTTGATATTTCTTTCCAGACACTCATGAGATATTTCGGCATTCAAACAAAAACTGTAGGTATTCTCTATGCGTTAGACTGCAAGGTGATGATGTTTATATATTAAATCTATTTTCAAGGCTTCAAATGAGCCTTATTCATTTAATAACATTTTTTTCTTCATATTAATGAAGGTCAAGTCTTACTGTCATTTGTTTTTTCGGCAAAGGTGAAAACATAATTTTTGTCAAGCTCAACTGATACTTCTTCTTTGGCACAAACCATCCAAAACTGCAAACACTGTTTCTGAAATAATATTTTGTTTTATCTTCTTCTTCTATACTATATATTTTGAGACTTCGTATATGTGTGTGTGTGTACTTCATAGAATCCAAAACGCGTGTACAGATTGAGATCAAATTTCGTATGTAAGTGTAAAATCACACCGACACCGCCGTAGTCGTGTTTCCGAGAAGCCCTGAGCACCCTTTATCCACTCCCAAATCACCGCAAATGCACGGCGGGGGGGTTAAGGCAATAACGCTCTTTATATATACCTTATACGGAGGTTTTAACAATTAATGCTCTTTATTGCAATGGACGTGGCTAAACGATACCCCATGCGTCCGATGCGGATTCCAATGGACGTGGCTAAACGACTGACCCCATGCGTCCGAAATACGGATGCGGACGAAATGCAACTAAAAAGGCAGAATTGATCTAAGAGCTCGAAATATTATGCAGAGGGATTTCACGACGGGATTAATTGACTGTCCGCTCTGAAGTTTAGGACGGGGAGGACGGGTACCATGAATTAACTCATTGAAAAACAAAGAATGCGTTATCTCGCAAACGGGTGGAGCTATCGACTTGAAATTTGCTATGTGAATGTATCTTGCCCCGGATACAAATTTTATCGGGTCGCAGAGTCCGTGCGACGCCAGCTTCGCGCATGCGCAGACGAGATCTCGGAAACCGGTGGAGCTATCGACTTGAAATTTGGTATGTGAATGTATCTTGCCCCGGGTACGAATTTTATCGGATCGCCGAGCCCGTGCGACGCCAGCTTCGCGCATGCGCAGACCAGATCTTGGAAACGGGTCGAGCTACCGGGTACAAATTTTTCTTATTGAAACGCGTGGAGCTAAAAATAAAAAAAATTATTAAACAAATGTCATGTTTCGGACAAGCCGCCGGTGGCGGGCTAACCTGCTAGTCTCATATATATTTTGAAGACCTCTGTTTGTTTGTTTGTCTGTCTGTCTGTCATTTATACAAATCTACGATTCTCGACCGATCGGGACGAAACTTGGTACGTGTGTGTAGTTTGACCAGGCGGTGGACGTTGTCGTATTGGCGAGCCCGTGTGGCGCCCGCTTCACGCATGCGCAGACGAGATCTCGGAAACGGGTGGAGCTATCGACTTGAAATTTGCTATGTGAATGTATCTTGCCCCGGATACGAATTTTATCGGGTCGCCGAGCCCGTGCGACGCCAGCTTCGCGCATGCGCAGACGAGATCTCGGAAACGGGTGGAGCTATCGACTTGAAATTTGGCATGTGAATGTATCTTGCCCCGGATACGAATTTTATCGGGTCGCCGAGGCCGTGCGACGCCAGCTTCGCGCATGCGCAGATGAGATCTCGGAAACGGGTGGAGCTATCGACTTGAAATTTGCTATGTGACCAGATCTCGGAAACGGGTGGAGCTATCGACTTGAAATTTGGTTTTTGAATAGCCCGGACAACGTCGGGCTCATCGGCTAGTCTCATATATATTTTGAAGACCTCTGTTTGTTTGTTTGTTTGTCTGTCTGTCTGTCATTTATACAAATCTACGATTCTCGACCGATCGGGACGAAACTTGGTACGTGTGTGTAGTTTGACCAGGCGGTGAACGTTGTCGTATTGGCGAGCCCGTGCGGCGCCTGCTTCGCGCATGCGTAGACGAGATCTCGGAAACGGGTGGAGCTATCGACTTGAAATTTGCTATGTGAATGTATCTTGCCCCGGATACGAATTTTATCGGGTCGCCGAGCCCGTGCGACACCAGCTTCGCGCATGCGCAGACGAGATCTCGGAAACGGGCGGAGCTATCGACTTGAAATTTGCTATGTGAATGTATCTTGCCCCGGATACGAATTTTATCGGGTCGCCGAGCCCGTGCGACGCCAGCTTCGCGCATGCGCAGACCAGATCTCGGAAACGGGTAGAGCTATCGACTTGAAATTTTGTTTTTGAATAGCCCGGACAACGTCGGGCTCATCGGCTAGTCTCATATATATTTTGAAGACCTCTGTCTGTATGTATGTATGTTTGTTTGTTTGTTTGTTTGTCTGTCTGTCTGTCATTTATACAAATCTACGATTCTCGACAGATCGGGACGAAACTTGGTACGTGTGTGTAGTTTGACCAGGCGGTGAACGTTGTCGTATTGGCGAGCCCGTGCGGCGCCCGCTTCGCGCATGCGCAGACGAGATCTCGGAAACGGGTGGAGATATCGACTTGAAATTTGCTATGTGAATGTCTCTTGCCCCGGATACGAATTTTATCGGTTCGCCGAGCCCGTGCGACACCAGCTTCGCGCATGCGCAGACGAGATCTCGGAAACGGGTGGAGCTATCGACTTGAAATTTGCTATGTGAATGTATCTTGCCCCGGATACGAATTTTATCGGGTCGCCGAGCCCGTGCGACGCCAGCTTCGCGCATGCGCAGACCAGATCTCGGAAACGGGTAGAGCTATCGACTTGAAATTTTGTTTTTGAATAGCCCGGACAACGTCGGGCTCATCGGCTAGTCTATTATATATTTTGGAAGATCTGTGTGTGTGTGTGTGTGTGTGTGTGTGTGTGTGTGAGGGTGTGTGTGTGTGTGTGTGTGTGGTCTGTGTGTTCGCGATGAACTCGAAAACGGCCTAGCCGATTTCGTTGAAACTTCGTATGTGAGGATACTATCGTTCGGGAAGTGGCATAGGCATATTAATTTTCAGATCCGAGGTCAACTTTTCACGTGCCGAGGTCAAATCTGTTTTTACGCTGTGTTACGGGACTTTCATTTGAGTTCGGTGCTTACAAATCGATTCGAAACAGCGCGAATAATAAAATGCCAGTCATAATAATGACACTGTGAGAATCGTTCGTGTTTCCTCTTTCCAACGATATATAATGCGTATGTATCCGTTTTAGTTATCTGCCTCAATTATCAAGAAGAAGTGGTACTATCTTCCATCAGGATAAAAACAATGCGTAAATTCTATGACGTCGTTAGAGGTAATAACGTTAGATCAAGTTAACGCTTAACCGGCCGAGGCATTTGACTGTTTCAGACGTCTTGGCGATATCTCGGGCACCGATGGTAATTTATCTTTACGTTGAAACTTGAGCGTGTGTATATGAGGCGCGTTTATATACTTGAGTGGAAATCAAATCGGGTTAAACTGGCGGATTTTTACGGACGAAATTTGATGCATAGGGTATCTCGGTATCCGCTGGGCCGATTTCCCGGTATCCGCTGGGCCGATTTCCACCATTTTTGGGGTGTTGGTGTTTGACCCCACCTGACCTTGACCTTCAAAATGGTCAATTCAAGGTCAAATCGGGTAAAACCGGATGGATTTCGACGGGTACTTTTGTCGGTACTTTTGTTCGTGCACTGTGTTTTGGTCTTTTGAACGGGTCAAATCGTGACCCCACTTGACATTGGCCTTCAAAATAGACAACTCAAGGTCAAAGCCCGGACGAAGTCGGGTCACCTTCTAGTCTATTATATATTTTGGAAGATCTGTGTGTGTGTCTGTCTGTGTGTGTGTTCGCGATGGACTCGGTAACGGCCGACCCGATTTCGATGAAACTTGGTATGTGGGGGTATTTTCTGTCGGGAAGTGGCATAGGCCTATTAATTTTCAGATCCGAGCTCAACTTTTCACGTGCCGATGTCAAATCTGTTTTTACGCCGTTTTGCGCTAATATATTTCAGTTCGGTGCTCACAAATCGATTCGATATAGCGCGAATAATAAATTGCCAGTCATATAATTTGCACGGTTAGAATCTGTGGCGCTTCATCTTTCCAATGATGTATCACACGCCTGTGTACGTTTAAAGTTTCTACCTTAATTATCGGGAAGAACGCAGGACCATGCTTCGCTCATCGAAAAACATTGCGTAAATATATTACGCCATCAACAGATCGTGACGTGATCGCGTTAACTCTTAACCGGCCGATGTCGCGTTAACTCATCACCGGCCGAGGTATCCGCAAATGACATTGGGCTATATATCTCGGAAACGGGTGGAGCTATCGACTTGAAATTTGGTATGTGAATGTATCTTGCCCCGGATACGAATTTTATCGGGTCACCGAGCCCGTGCGACTCCAGCTTCGCGCATGCGCAGACCAGATCTCGGAAACGGGTGGAGCTATGGACTTGAAATTTGATTTTTGAATAGCCCGGACGAAGTCGGGTCACCTTCTAGTCTATTATATATTTTGGAAGATCTGTGTGTGTGTCTGTGTGTGTGTGTGATCGCGATGGACTCGAAAACGGCCTAGCCGATTTCGTTGAAACTTCGTATGTGAGGATACTATCGTTCGGGAAGTGGCATAGGCATATTAATTTTCAGATCCGAGGTCAACTTTTCACGTGCCGAGGTCAAATCTGTTTTTACGCTGTGTTACGGGACTTTCATTTGAGTTCGGTGCTTACAAATCGATTCGAAACAGCGCGAATAATAAAATGCCTGTCATAATAATGACACTGTGAGAATCTTTCGTGTTTCCTCTTTCCAACGATATATAATGCGTATGTATCCGTTTTAGTTATCTGCCTCAATTATCAAGAAGAAGTGGTACTATCTTCCATCACACGCCTGTGTACGTTTAAAGTTTCTACCTTAATTATCGGGAAGAACGCAGGACCATGCTTCGCTCATCGAAAAACATTGCGTAAATATATTACGCCATCAACAGATCGTGACGTGATCGCGTTAACTCTTAACCGGCCGATGTCGCGTTAACTCATCACCGGCCGAGGTATCCGCAAATGACATTGGGCTATATATCTCGGAAACGGGTGGAGCTATCGACTTGAAATTTGGTATGTGAATGTATCTTGCCCCGGATACGAATTTTATCGGGTCGCCGAGCCCGTGCGACTCCAGCTTCGCGCATGCGCAGACCAGATCTCGGAAACGGGTGGAGCTATGGACTTGAAATTTGGTTTTTGAATAGCCCGGACGAAGTCGGGTCACCTTCTAGTCTATTATATATTTTGGAAGATCTGTGTGTGTGTCTGTGTTTGTGTGTGATCGCGATGGACTCGTAAACGGCCTAGCCGATTTCGTTGAAACTTCGTATGTGAGGATACTATCGTTCGGGAAGTGGCATAGGCATATTAATTTTCAGATCCGAGGTCAACTTTTCACGTGCCGAGGTCAAATCTGTTTTTACGCTGTGTTACGGGACTTTCATTTGAGTTCGGTGCTTACAAATCGATTCGAAACAGCGCGAATAATAAAATGCCAGTCATAATAATGACACTGTGAGAATCTTTCGTGTTTCCTATTTCCAACGATATATAATGCGTATGTATCCGTTTTAGTTATCTGCCTCAATTATCAAGAAGAAGTGGTACTATCTTCCATCAGGATAAAAACAATGCGTAACTTCTATGACGTCGTTAGAGGTCATAACGTTAGATCACGTTAACGCTTAACCGGCCGATGCATTTGACTGTTTCAGACGTCTTGGCGAATATCTCGGGCACCGATGGTAATTTATATTTACGTTGAAACTTGGTAATTAATGAGCGTGTGTATATGAGGCGCGTTTATATACTTGAGTGGAAATCAAATCGGGTTAAACTGGCGGATTATTACGGACGAAATTTGATGCATAGGGTATCTCGGTATCCGCTGGGCGGATTTCCCGGTATCCGCTGGGCCGATTTCCACCATTTTTGGGGTGTTGGTGTTTGACCCCACCTGACCTTGACCGTCAAAATGGTCAATTCAAGGTCAAAGCCCGGACGAAGTCGGTTCACCTTCTAGTCTATTATATATTTTTGGAAGATCTGTGTGTGTGTGTGTGTGTGTGTGTGTGTTCGCGATGGACTCGAACACGGCTGGACCGATTTCGACCAAACTTGGTGCGGACACGTAATTCGACCCGGGAACGAACATGGGCCTATTGATGTTCAGATCCGAGGTCAACTTTTCAATTGCTGAGGTCAAATCTGTTTTTACGCTGTGTTACGGGACTTTCATTTGAGTTCGGTGCTTACAAATCGATTCGAAATAGCGCGAATAATAAAATGCCAGTCATAATAATGACACTGTGAGAATCTTTCGTGTTTCCTCTTTCCAACGATATATAATGCGTATGTATCCGTTTTAGTTATCTGCCTCAATTATCAAGAAGAAGTGGTACTATCTTCCATCAGGATAAAAACAATGCGTAACTTCTATGACGTCGTTAGAGGTCATAACGTTAGATTACGTTAACGCTTAACCGGCCGATGCATTTGACTGTTTCAGACGTCTTGGCGATATCTCGGGCACCGATGGTAATTTATCTTTACATTGAAACTTGATAATTAATGAGCGTGTGTATATGAGGCGCGTTAATATACTTGAGTGGAAATCAAATCGGGTTAAACTGGCGGATTTTTACGGACGAAATTTGATGCATAGGGTATCTCGGTATCCGCTGGGCCGATTTCCCGGTATCCGCTGGGCCGATTTCCCGGTTTCCGCTGGGCCGATTTCCACCATTTTTGAGGTGTTGGTGTTTGACCCCACCTGACCTTGACCTTCAAAATGGTCAATTCAAGGTCAAAGCCCGGACGAAGTCGGGTCACCTTCTACAAGGTCAAATCGGGTAAAACCGGATGGATTTCGACGGGTACTTTTATCGGGTACTTTTGTTCGGGCAGTGTTTTGGACGGGTCAAATCGTGACCCCACTTGACCTTGGCCTTCAAAATAGACAATTCAAGGTCAAAGCCCGGACGAAATCGGGTCACCTTCTAGTAAAAATATATATACAGTAAAACCTCTCCAAACTGGACCCTCTACAAACCGAATCCCTCTCCATACCAAACAATTGGTCCGGTCTCGATTTCACCCAAGTGCATTCCCACTAAAAATTACCTCTATAATCCGGAAACTCTCCATTCCAAACATAAGACGGCTTTTCTAGTCTATAAGTGAACGAATATATTGACACCAACCAAACGAGCATGCTGTAGCTGAGCTCTTATTGGCTTTGGTGAAAACTGGGGATCTTTTATAAGTTTAAATCTCTGGTCTGCATTAAACTCTGAGTAGTTGTTTTCATGATGTCTCATTCATTGTGGCAGGTTGATTAAAACTATATTGCCATTGTGTACTTTTAGCGATATCCATTAGTGTTTTGTTTGGACAGTGGTCATAAAAATAAGAGTGCGATGATTGAGGTTAAAACAGAGAAGAGTGTCGTCTGCTGATGTTTGTCTGGGGCTCTGTATGGGTGAAACTATAAAATTGTTAAAGAATACAAGAAAAAATTATTAAAATTGTCAAAAATTGTTAGGCCAATGCATTCTCTTATATATATAAGAGAATGCATTGGCACAGGGTAAAAAAAATCCCGACATACGACTGGATTTGATATGGCGGGTCACATATTTGGCCGATGATCTCAGTTAACATAGATTATTTGTGCGATAGTGTCAGTGTTCTATTATCTGTGAAGTCACCATTGTTCACTCAATGTGTGAGCTGAGAGCTTTCTGATGAATGGCAACAAGCCATATTTCCGACTTAATCCTGAAATATTACCCATAATTCTGCTGTGGTCAAGGAGTCAATTATTTAGGGCATTACTGTACAAGTATCTGTTATATTCCCAAGTGAAGATGTAAACAGTAACCAATAAACTGATATTCTCAACATATCCCAGCCAAGTGATTGGATAGCTGTGTTCTCGGAATAGCTCAGCCTCAATACCTTGTCCTATCTGATTCGTCAAGTTCAATTCAGACTGAAAAAAATACAATACGAGAAAATACAATCACACTGAAAAAAAAAACTTAGTCAGAGCCTTAGTCAACCCGTAACTTAGTTATTTTTGACTAACGTAGCCAAAAGTAACTAAGTGTGACCTTAGTCACACCTTAGTTACTAAGGTTAATATTTTCTGGATTCAGTCCTGCCGTCAAAACTCAATAGTATACTTATCGGCGACATATTATATACGGCAATGACTCCATACAGTATGACTGAATCTTACTCTGCTGACATTTAATATGTATATAATATCGCATCCATCCTGTGTTAATCGGGTCGGTACGTCTATGGACGAGTACGTAAATTTAACGCAAATTATTGTCACGCCATTATTTTGGGTTGGCGATTATCGCAATACGATAGGGGAACATTGTGTGCGTAACGTAACTATCGCAAGTATAACGTACTCTGAAAACTACTTATCGCCAAATTCATGCTTCAAAGCCTTCAAACATTTTACACATGTCATCTTCAGCTTTTATTTTATTTTTATGAAAATGAATAATAAATGAGGTGATAAATATGTATACAACGACAAATAGAATCAAATTGGCCATTTTGACGTGAAACTCAGGACAGGCAACCCAGGTACAAAAATTGGTGAAATATGAGTACGAACGTAAAAGTGTTCCCCTATCGTATTGCGATAATCGCCAACCATTATGGTTTGCTGACATGTTTAATTCGGAAAAATCACTAAAATCAGAGTGATTTAGACGTGATATTGGCGTCGAAAGAACTAAAAGAGACGACATATTACATAAATAACAACCATGGCGTATTTGGAGAGCGGATAAAACCAGGATAAAAGAGAAGTTAGGAAAATAATCTGCGAAATCGTGTATTGTTGAACTAATTTATTATTCAGCTGCTTTCAACAAGTGGACAATTTGTCAATAATAGCTTGAATCTTTATTCTACATGTGAAAGAACGGCGCCTGAAATATTTGCTGCCAAAAATAGATTTGTGCCTGATGACTCCTTCAAGGTTACATGTACCGTACACAATACTGCACAGTGTCAGTAGTCAGTACATAACGTGTGGTGAACGTTTTTCGCTGTGGCATTGTGGACGACTACCCCAAGTTGAAGTTCATTCCGGCTTGGTTTGGTGATCGAGACTGTTACCTGTTCGATTGCGGACAGTTGTTAAAGACGGTCTGATTTCGGTGAACTCCTTTGATAACCGCACAAGTTTAAATTCTGCGAAAAAAGGCTTATTAATCATCGACAATTTCCACTAAATTCATCGAGAGCAGTGATGCATGCCAATTAATCGATGAATCATGACATGATCTATTCAATCGAATCAAAGGTCTGACTTCATTCAGATGAACACAAGGCTGAAGCTTCGATGTCAAGCAATAGTGACAATAATATCAACGACTCAACGAGCAGCTATTAATATTAGAATGGTGAAAATGCAGTTGACAGTACGGTACTTGTTCAGAATCTGATTCTTTCCGAGCACATTGACATGCATGTACAATTACAAGAGAGGATATGCGGCGTGCGCACCAGTGTAATTCACATAGCTCCCAACGTCAACAAAACACAAAAAAAACAATGAAACTGATGCCGTGTAGTGATGGATGATCACATACATGTATCTACAATTCCAATTTTACAATGACTCCGACCAATTCATCTGTGTTCATCATTGTTCATTGAAATGTGTGGATATGAGACATTGTCATTATTCGCCATGTTATCGTCAAGTTACCGGCATCACGACAATTTACCAGGAGTACACTGTTATTGGTTGGATGTTCTTATCAAACTATCTTCGGCTGATTCACTGATATTTCATGGAAAATTGTCGCCAAGTCATTGCGCACAGTTACATGTTTATTGGATCTGCTGTTGTCCTGAAGGGACCAATCCCAAATACCGGTAGCTGTTGTTGATATATACAGTAGTACAGTACCAGTCAAAAGAAGTGGTGTATTAAGCATGCTATGTTGGCAAGTGGAAACACTTATAAGCATGTCGCTTGTGATATTATTGCAATATTTTGCGCTTAATATGGTGACACTTTGCGCTCAAAATTGTGACATTTAAATCAAATGTTGCGAGGTTTGTTTCCGCGATTCACTCAGAATGTGACCGCAACAAAGCGTTCATAATTGCATGCATTTCTGAAAACACATTCAATTGTTAAATAGAGGTATTCACCAAGTGCTATGCCTGTGTGGATATGCACGCTTGTATCAAGCCAAGGCGGTGTTCCTGAAATTATTGTGACGAGCCTGAAGGCAAGTCACGATGTGTGTCGGAAACCCCACCGTGGCTTGATACAAGCGCTCAGATCCACACATAGTGGTGAAGATATTTATCATATAATTATTCTTCTAAAAAAGCTCTTCATTTCCTCCGATTTAATCTTCTATGTTGGTCGTTCGTTATCATTTTAATGTAAGCATAAATTTTTGTTTCAATTTGAAACAATTATCGACTGGTCAGATATTGAATGTATATTCAATGCATACTAGTATACTGTGATGAATAATTTTCTTTCAAGATAAAACATTGTTTATATTGTCTAATTGTTTCAATAGTTAATAAAATTTATGTTGATACCTGTAAGTCATTATTTTTCAGTTATTTTAATCTGCAGTTGCGATGTTCAGCTGAGGCTGCAGGGCTATGATACCCCCAATAATTAGGCCCAATTAAATGTACTATCTGGATACAGTGATGACTTAGTCAAGCCTTAGTCATTTCTGACTAAGGCCTTAGTCATTTCCGACTAAGGCCTTAGTCATTTCTGACTAAGGGCTTATTTATTTCTGACTAAGGCCTTAGTCATTTCTGACTAAGGCCTTAGTCAGAAATGACTAAGGGCAACCTTAGTCATTTCTGACTAAGCTAAGTTAGTTAGTTTTGAGACGGGGGTTCTGACTAAGGTAACTTAGTTACTTTTGACTAAGTTTTTTTTTTCAGTGCAGGATTAATCTGTTAAGACATTATGTCTTTGATATGTGTGATTAATTGATTGAACAACAAAAGTCGCATTTTAATGGGTCAAAGGATTTTCTTGGATATGGTATTGACATATGTACTTCTATATGACCCCTAATGTGTACTATTTGTCCAACCTCTTTCATAAACAATCTACCCAGAGACTTTACTAAAGCCCCTGTCACACTCCGCTGCGATCAGGCCGGTGCTTGCATTGCACTGAAAAGGTACCAAAATATGAGTAACACGCAGGAGGAGTGCGGAAAACTGTCCAAAATTGTCAAACTTTTAAAACAAGGTATGCACCTATAGTCGGGGAGCCAATACGGTCCACATGCACCCCCCCCCCAATGATTACAAATAACCGTATTTTTGTTGTTCCCTATTGTATCCAGATAAAGAATCCGGATTTCACCGAAAAATAAAGGTGGCCCTACTGGTTACAGTGAAGTAATTCAATTGGTAGCGCCCTTCAACGGATTTTGGACCAAGATTCAGTAGAGAATTAAAAAAATTCTGGGCTCTGGTTGGTTAATAGTAGTTTCGATATTTAAACATATAAAATACATGCAATCACTCCTCTTGAAATTTCAGACTCCAAACAAAACATTGGCACATTGTAAAGCACGTGGTTCCTAGATTTAATTTGTTTGGTGTGAGGTAAAAAATGTCAATATTTTTTTCATGCAATTCCTACTCTCGATTATAAATCCCAAATTTAAAGGTACATTCCATGCTCGACGATATGATTTTTTTCATGCAGAAACTTTGCGCAGATGCCAATTCCGGTGACCATGTACTCATTTATCACAATATTTGGATAGTCAGGGCTGCAGGCCATTATATGTTAACACTGAGCCCTATGGGAAATAATTACTTCACTGTAACCTACTAGGTGCTAGAGTCATTTGAATCCAAGATGGCCGCCATTTCCTCTAATTCCGACCAGCTGTATTTAATAGTTGTAATAGATCGGTTGTTAGCAAAAGACACAGACAAAATGCATGCCATTTTGTTGGTATGATGTCCTTCTTCAAAATGACGTCAAATAATTTCGAAAAATAATCAAAATGGCCGCCGAAAAATGACGTCATATGCACGAAAATAGGAAATTTAATTAACATTTCACCATATCATCCATTTTTCTTCACATTAATCATTAGTCAATGGCAATGTTTTTGAGACAGTCATCAAGCGTGATATTATAGTGTCATTTTAAGACATTTGCCATTGACGAGGGTTCCGTAATAGATACAGAAAGAGGATTTGAAAAAGAGGGTGAAATTTTCGATTTTTTTTGCAAGACGATTTTGATAGTCATTTTAACGACAAACCACACATGCTGTTAATAGAATGTAAACAACAATGTGCTTTATTTTATTGGACGGATGTTTTACTTCAATGGGAATGAAATTGGTGTAGAAAATTTCCAAAATGGCCGCCGAAAATATGAAAAATGGTAAATATTGCCCAAGGGTGTCCTGCTATGGCTTACAAGTTGTGGTTAATATATAAAATTGGATAATCTGTATTATATACATTGCATACTAACATGCCTGATGCACCATGGATCATTGTTTCTATTGTCACCACTGACATCACCAGAAATATTGGATTTTTCTCTCACAAACTTGACATAAATTTCGGCAAAAATTCACTTTTCAGGGTTGGACAATTGTTTTAAGTAAAATGCAACTATCATTGGTATCAAAGGTATTTATTGTTTTGGTCTATCTTACATGTGTCACACTACGGTGTTTATAGACCAAATTGCTCAAGATGGCTTCCAAAATGGCAACCAAATTTGTAAAAAGTTAATATTTTACATATATCCCGAACATTATTATCTGCGTTATCCGACAAGGTAGTAAATTGTGACTCACTTGGTTATTATACGTGTTAGTTAATTAATTGACAACTACATTCTATTATGTTTGTCCCAGTTCCGTATGGGGCATGACAAATTCATTTTAAAGTTGCAGTATGGAATTTTGCGGAGAACCTCTTTTGTGTTTCTTGCCATATTATTGAAAGGAAATGGGCAGAACTTTGAAACGGAACTGAGATGAACCATAATATGTGGCTATTCTGGTCCATTATGATAAAACATATCAACTGGATACAGGGTGGATGCCAAGATGGTAGCCAGGGAGTTACTATATGATCATAAGTGAGGTGAATAGGTATACAGGGAGTTATTGTATGGTCAATGGTGAGATGAGTACATGTATGTATCCAATGAGTGACTGTATGATCATAAATGTAATGAATAGCTATGTAGGGAGTGACTAAATGGTCATGTGCCAGGTGTATGAGTATACCCGGTGTTCCTGCTCGGTGACTCGTGGCGGTATGGTCATGTGTAGGTTATACGGGTATACACATGTGTTGCTATATGGTCATGGGCGAGGGGTATGTGTATATAGCGAGCGGCTATATGGCCATGGATGATGTGCATATGCATACATGGAGTGAATATACTGACATGGCTGGGGAGTATTAGTATATCTTGAGTAGCTATTCTCCTATGGGGTGACAAATAGGGATACAGTGAGTGACATGGCCAAGGGTGAGGTGAATATATATACAACGATTGACCATGGTCATGTATGAATGTTTGAATAGTACACACGGGGTGACTATATGGCCATAGGTCAGATGAAGGGGTATACCAGGTGCCATGGGTGAGGGTATGTGTATGAAGCTAGTGGTTATATGACCATTGGTGAGGTGGATATGTATACCCGGGGTGACTCTATGGTCATTGTTGTGGTGTTGATGTATATATTGAACTAGAAGGTGACCCGACTTCGTCCGGGCTTTGACCTTGAATTGTCTATTTTGAAGGCCAAGGTCAAGTGGGGTCACGATTTGACCCGTCCAAAACACTGCCCGAACAAAAGTACCCGACAAAAGTACCCGTCGAAATCCATCCGGTTTTACCCGATTTGACCTTGTAGAAGGTGACCCGACTTCGTCCGGGCTTTGACCTTGAATTGACCATTTTGAAGGTCAAGGTCAGGTGGGTCAAACCCCAACACCTCAAAAATGGTGGAAATCGGCCCGGCGGATACCGGGAAATCGGCCCAGCGGATACCGAGATACCCTATGCATCAAATTTCGTCCGTAAAAATCCGCCAGTTTAACCCGATTTGATTTCCACTCAAGTATATAAACGCGCCTCATATACACACGCTCGTTAATTATCAAGTTTCAACGTAAAGATAAATTACCATCGGTGCCCGAGATATCGCCAAGACGTCTGAAACAGTCAAATGCATCGGCAGGTTAAGCGTTAACGTGATCTAACGTTATGACCTCTAACGACGTCATAGAAGTTACGCATTGTTTTTATCCTGATGGAAGATAGTACCACTTCTTCTTGATAATTGAGGCAGATAACTAAAACGGATACATACGCATTATATATCGTTGGAAAGAGGAAACACGAAAGATTCTCACAGTGTCATTATTATGACTGGCATTTTATTATTCGCGCTGTTTCGAATCGATTTGTAAGCACCGAACTCAAATGAAAGTCCCGTAACACAGCGTAAAAACAGATTTGACCTCAGCAATTGAAAAGTTGACATCGGAGACACGCACACACACACACACACACACACAGATCTTCCAAAAATATATAATAGACTAGCCGATGAGCCCGACGTTGTCCGGGCGACGTTGTCCGGGCTATTCAAAAACCAAATTTCAAGTCGATAGCTCCACCCGTTTCCGAGATCTAGTCTGCGCATGCGCGAAGCTGGTGTCGCACGGGCTCGGCGACCCGATAAAATTCGTATCCGGGGCAAGGTAGATTCACATACCAAATTTCAAGTCGATAGCTCCACCCGTTTCCGATATCTCGTCTGCGCATGCGCGAAGCTGGTGTCGCACGGGCTCGGCGACCCGATAACATTCGTATCCGGGGCAAGATACATTCACATAGCAAATTTCAAGTCGATAGCTCCACCCGTTTCCGAGATCTCGTCTGCGCATGCGCGAAGCTGGCGTCGCACGGGCTCGGCGATCCGATAAAATTCGTATCCGGGGCAAGATACATTCACATAGCAAATTTCAAGTCGATAGCTCCACCCGTTCCCGAGATCTCGTCTGCGCATGCGCGAAGCGGGCGCCGCACGGGCTCGCCAATACGACAACGTTCACCGCCTGGTCAAACTACACACACGTACCAAGTTTCGTCCCGATCGGTCGAGAATCGTAGATTTTTATTAATGACAGACAAACAAACAAACAAACAAACATACATACAGACAGAGGTCTTCAAAATATATATGAGACTAGCCGATGAGCCGACGTTGTCCGGGCTATTAAAAAACCAAATTTCAAGTCGATAGCTCCACCCGTTTCCGAGATCTGGTCTGCGCATGCACGAAGCTGGCGTCGCACGGGCTCGGCGACCCGATAAAATTCGTATCCGGGGCAAGACACATTCACATACCAAATTTCAAGTCGATAGCTCCACCCGTTGCCGAGATCTCGTCTGCGCATGCGCAAAGCTGGCGTCGCACGGGCTCGGCGACCCGATAAAATTCGCATCCTGGGCAAGATACATTCACATACCAAATATCAAGTCGATAGCTCCACCCGTTTCCGAGATCTCGTCTGCGCATGCGCGAAGCGGGCGCCGCACGGGCTCGCCAATACGACAACGTTCACCGCCCGGTCAAACTACACACACGTACCAAGTTTCGTCCCGATCGGTCGAGAATCGTAGATTTGTATTAATGACAGACAAACAAACAAACAAACATACATACAGACAGAGGTCTTCAAAATATATATGAGATGTCTATTTGACAATGTGTGTGTGGAGAATATGTATACATATGGGATGACCGTATGGCCAATGGTGAGGTGAATGGGTATACAAGGAGTGACTCTATGGTTATGGGTCATGTTTAGGATTATACCCGGTGTGCCTGCATTGTGACCCATGGCTGTATGGCCATCCATGGTCATGGGTCAGGTGTACTTTTATACAGTTGGTCACTATATTGTTATGTATGCGGTGTTTATGTCTATATGGAATGACTGTGTGGTAATGGGTGGCTATCGTTTTTCACGTTTAAAGTTCCCCCATGTACACAAACACTATCAAGGTGGAGAACTCTTTGACATAACCTCTCTATTGATTAAGATATCCTTGAGTTATTGTGGAAAGCGATAGCCACCCAAATTACACATGTACAACCCACCCATGACCTCATATGTACATAAACACCACACAAATGACAATATTGTCACCCAATCTATACACGTACACCTGACCATACAGCCATATTTGGTTATACCGGTACATGCCACAAATGACGATACAGCCATGAGTCACCATGCATGAACACCAGGTATACTCCCACACCTGGCCATATATATAGTCACTCTATGTATACATATTCACCACATTCACGATCATACAGTCACTGATTGTATACCTATTCACCTCACCATGGACCATACAGCCACTACATGTATATCTATTCGCCATACCCATGACCATAGAGTCAATCCAGATATACATATACACCCCACCAATGGTGAGCCCTTCCAAATATACCAATACCCGCACACACGACCACTCATAAGTTTCATACTTGCATATACACCTCGCACATGACAATTCAGCAACTCACTGTATACTCATACACGCCATACATGATCATTCATCTACACCCTATATAGTCCGAGAGCCTGCTGGGTTCTATTTGCACAATCGCGTACGAAAGGTTTGATGACCCAGATTTGTTACACCCAGGAACCTTCAAAGAAATCCTATTTCTTAAGTTCCGCATTCCTGGCGTTTAGGGGCCAGAGACCCCACAAAACCCCAAAAATGACTTCTATTTGAACTTTTGAGTACAAAGCTGATTTTTACATTATAGTGCTCTAACCATCACTGATCAACAATACACAATTTCTGAAACGAAATTCCCTGGCGTTTTTATTTCAGAAGGGGTTTTTTGAAAGTACCCCCAAAACCCCAAAAATGACTTCTATTTGAACTTTCGAGTACAAAGCTGATTTTTATATTAATAGTGCTTTGGTCATCACTGATAAAAAATACCCAATTTCTGAAACGAAATTCCCTGGCGTTTTCCTTTCAGAGGGGGGGGGGTTTTGAAAGTACCCACAAAACCACGAAAATGACTTCTGTTTGAATTTTCGAGGACAAAGATGATTTTTTTCCTGACATTATTTCCTGCTATATAACGCTGGTAATAAAAAAAACACCCTCTAAGAAACGAAACTCCGTGGCGTTTCATTTTAGAAAGGGTGGTGTTGAAAATAGCTAAACCACCCCTCCCCCATAATAGTTCTATTTGCACTCTCATGCGCAAAATGTTTTTATCTCTTAAAATTTGCCCATTATCATCACTGGTCACAAACCAAGTGATAAGAAACGAAATCCCCCGGAGAATTCTTTAAAAGGGTGTAGACAACTATGAAACAATAAAAAATGTTACGGGTACGTTCACACGCTGGCAAATTTAACTACCAATTTTACATGAATATCATCGCAATAGGCTGTATGGTGCTTGGTCAGAATCAATAGTGCATTAATTCGTAGCATTTCACTTGTACTCATAAAAGCCATAAAACAAAGGAAAATATATCATATGTAATTTGAAACTGTATGATATATAACATGTAGCCGTCTATTAGGAATTCCATAAAATCTTGAGAGTCAATTTTGCCGGCTGTATGTGAACGTAGCCAATAATTTGTTTGTTAATTTCATGTTGTTAAATTTGTTTTAATGGTCCCGCAACACACACTATGCATAATGTAGATATGTACTGCCTATACGTCTCGCTTTTCACTGGTGTGTGAAACAATGTTTGCAAGTAATAGTCAACAAATTCCGATGGTTTCTTTTAAAATCAAATAGATTTAAATCGACAAACTTTTCGGAGATCGGAATGACTCGTCCGATTTTTGGAAATTGCATGTAAACAAAAATTAAATGACACTGTCATGTAGTATATGCTTGACTACATAGTTATTCATCTACTAACTCGTCGCAATCATCTGCATCATCATCATCATCGCTGTCTGCATTCGTTGCGACTTCGTCATCAGTACATTCGTCGCATCCAGAGTTTTCTGGGACCACTGAGTCAGGCATTTGTGGTCCGCCAAACCACACGACACGATAGCAACCGTCAAACAGCTCCCAACCAAAACTCGGTTGTTTTGGGATATGATTGTTCGCAGCAGCATGCCACATACCAGCAACAAACTTAGTTCTCTCTCTATTTTCTGGTCCACTACATCTTCGCATGGTGGAATGCTACTCCCCCTATGCCCTTCAAATTGGATAGAAGTTTACATTTGTTCTTAGGGCGGTAGGCTTTCTCAAATGTGGAAAATCGATGGTAAATAAGTGGAATCAGCTTACGTGCACCACAAATGACGCACGTGCGGTATTCCAGAGCTTTGTACGACTCCTTTGACATCGTGTCCGTCGCGAGGAAAGCAACAGTGAAGCTCATATCCCACACAAGCAGTTCGAATGGCCTCTTCTTTCCCTTCCTATCAAATGCTGTGGTATATAACCACACCCTGTATATATATGCCTGGAAACCAGGCAACGCTGCACAATATTCCGGACCAATCGGAGATGCTATCATCGAAACATCATATAGTACATATCTTCGATTATACCGCGCCCTGATGTGCCGACCTCCATTCAGATACTTGAAGTGACTCGATGAATGTGATGGAGTATGATTTTCAAAATATCTCTATCACCTTTCCGTCAATCACGGTGTACACCCAACATTCATCATCAACTCCTAGATACACTTCTCGGTTGGTCAAAATGGCCAGATGATGTTCAGAATACCAGTCTCTGTCAAAGAACCGTGGGAGCTGTTACTTGAAGAAAGAAGATTTTAGTGCTTTGGGGATATCTTTAGGTCGGGGCTAATCGGGATCTGAAATTACATATACGAATCGTCCGCTCCTCTGCGATCTCATTCGCAGTCTTTGATATAGATGACTCTTTCGTATGTGTCGATCGCTATATATATCCACGCGTTTAGAATGATGGGCGAGAACAGCATGAAATAACACACGAGACAATCCGCCATAAGTCAGTGACAGGTTGGGTGGAAGACAATTCTAGAGAAGAAAATTACCATCTTTGATATGAGTATCAATACCGTCTAGCTGCTCTTGCCAGCAATGAAAATAATGAACTTTTGTCAGTGTGATTCAAAGTTCCATCAGGCTTACAAAGTGAGAGAGGAACGTGTGCAGCGAAGTTCCTTGATATATATCGCCACGACAAATAACTACAACGCAAGTCTTCGATGGAGCGTAACAAGGGGGAGCAGAGCTGCACTTCTTGGTGCTGCTTTTGAAATGTCAGGTTTTAGTAAAACTAATGATGCCCAGAAGGAGCTGTCCAAAAGCCGAATTAGACGCGACAACGCAGATCTCAAGAAGTTGATTAAAACCATCCAGGCTAACGCGAATCCTTCACAATGGACTCACCAGATCTCATCAACATCGACACTGGTAAGTGCTCCACGGCAGACGTCAGCTCTTCCTTGCTCAATGTCAGTGACGTTGGTAAAGAGAAGCATGACACTTTTGATAATGATTACGAAGAAAACCCAGGACGATTTGAGAGCACAGTCCACAAATCAAAACTCAAAACAGAAGATCAAATAATCCGATTATCAAGGAACTTCGTTGCACACTTGACATGCTTGGGGGGGGGGGGGGGTGGCGGCGATAACAACAAAGCTCCAAGTTGATCTTGAATATCTCCTAGAATTTCCGTTAACATCCGTTGCTCTCTCACTTTGCAAGGCTGATGGAACTATGAATCAAACTGACAATAGTTCACTATTTCCATTGCTGGAAGCAATGGTATCATCAGATCAAGAGCAGCTAGACGGTATCGATACTCATATCATAGATGGTAATTTCCTTCTTCATTGTCTTCCACCAAACCTGCCACCGACTTATTGCGGATTGTCTCGTGCACGTGTTACTACATGCTGTTCTCGCCCATCCTTCTAAACGCGTGGATATAGTGTTCGACACATACAAAGAGCCATCTATCAAAGACTGCGAACGAGATCGCAGAGGAGCGGACGATTGCTCGTATGTTATTTCAGGTCCTGATTAGCTCCGACCTAAAGATATCCCCAAAGCACTGAAATCTTCTTCCTTCAAGCAACAGCTGCCGCGGTTCTTTGTCAGAGACTGGTATTCTGAACATCATTGTTCGGAAAGGTGATCAGGCAGCACGTTGAACATTTGAAATGCACTCAGATGCATATTTACACATGGTTGATGCTGACCGCTATATTCCTGGGGACAAAATTGTTGTGCGAGCGTCTGATACAGATATTTTGGTAATCATACTCCATCATATGACTCATATTCATCGAGTCACCGCAGCATTTGCTATAGGAAGGGAAAGAAGAGGCGACGCTACGGACACGATGCCAAAGGAGTCGTACGAAGCTCCGAAATACTACACGTGCATCAATTATGGAGCACGTAAGCTTATTCCACGCAATTATCAATGGTTTTCCACATTTGAGAAAGCCTATCGCCCCAAGAACAAATGTAAACTTCTATTCAACATGAAGGGCATATAGCGGAGTAGCATTCCACCACGCGAAGATGTAGTGGACCAGAAAATAGAGAGAGAGCTAAGTTTGTTGCTGGTAGGTGGCATGCTGCTGCGAATAATCATATCCCAAAACAACCGAGTTTTGGTTGGGAGCTGGTTGACGGTTGCTATAGTGTCGTGTTGTTTAGCGGACCACAAATGCCAGACTCAGTGGTCCCAGAAAACTCTGGATGGGATGAATGTACTGATGACGAAGCCGCAATGAATGCATACAGCGATGATGATGGTGCAGATGATAGCTACGAGTTAGATGAATAACTATGAAGTTAAGCATATAGTACATGACATTGTCATTTTATTTTTGTTTACATGTAATTTCCAAAAATCGGACAAATCATTCCGATCTCCGAAAAGTTGTCGATTAAATCGATTTGATTTGAAAAGAAACCATCGGAATTTGTTGACTAATTACTTGCAAACATTGTTTCACACACCAGTGAAAAGCGAGAAGCATAGGCGGTATATAACTACAGTATGCATAGTGTGTGTTTCGGGACCATTAAAACAAATTTAACAACATGAAATTAAAAAAAACCCATTTAATTATAGGCTACGTTCACATACAGCCGGCAAAATTGACTATCAAGTGTTCGTGGAATTCTTAATAGACGGCTACATGTTATAAATCATACAGTTTCAAATTACATATTATATATTTTCCTTTGTTTTATGGCTTTTATGAGTACAAATGAAATGCTACGAATTACTGCACTGTTGATTCTGACCAAGCACCATACAGCCTATTGCGACGAAATTCATGTAAAATTGGTAGTTAAATTTGCCACCGTGTGAAGTTGTGAACGTACCCGTAACATATTTATTTATTGTTTCATAATTGTCTACACTCTTTTTAATGAATTCGCCGGGGAATTTCGTTTCTTATCACTTGGTTTGTGACCAGTGGTGATAATGGATACATTTTAAGAGATAAAACATTTTGCGCAAAGAGAGTGCAAATATAACTATTATTGGGGAGGGGGTGGTTTGGTTAATTTCAACCCACCCCTTTCTTAAATGAAACGCCATAGAGTTTCGTTTCTTAGGGGGTGTTTTTTATGACCAGCGTTATATAGCAGGAAATCATGTCGGGAAAAAAAAATCATCTTTGTCCTCGAAAATTCAAACAGAAGTCATTTTGTGGTTTTGTGGGTAATTTCAAAACCCCTCTTCCGAAAGGAAAACGCCAGGGAATTTCGTTTCAGAAATTGGGTATTTTTCATCAGTGATGACCAAAGCACAATCAATATAAAAATCAGCTTTGTACTCGAAAGTTCAAATATAAGTCATTTTTGGGGTTTTGGGGTGTACTTTCAAAAACACCCTTCTGAAATAAAAACGCCAGGGAATTTCGTTTCAGAAATTGTGTATTGTTGATCAGTGATGGTTAGAGCACTATTAATGTAAAAATCAGCTTTGTACTCAAAAGTTCAAATAGAAGTCATTTTTGGGGTTTTTGTGGGGTCTCTGGCCCCTAAACGCCAGGAATGCGGAACTTAAGAAATCGGATTTCTTTGAAGGTTCCTGGGGTGTAATAAATCTGGGGCATCAAACCTTTCGTACGCGATTGTGCAAATAGAACCCAGCAGGCTCCCTGATTAATACACCACCGATGATAATACATCCACAACATATATCAATATACGACCCACCCGTTACCAAAAGGGAACTCCCTATAGAGCCACAGGTATGCATATAACTTCAATCTTGACCGTACAAGCATACCATGTGCACCTATACACATTACCCATAACCATAAAATCACTCCCTATTTATCTACGCACTCCATCCATGATCATACAGACAGCACAAATATACATATACACCCACATGTCACAATACAGCCACACACGGTACACATATACATCCCACCACGACCTTACAGTCACTCCATATATACATAAACAACTAACAGATGACCATGTAGCTACTCTCGTTATATATATACACCACAGCAATGCCCATACGGTCACATCGGCCACACACAACAATACACCGTACAGTCACTACATCTATACCGATTCACCTCACACATGCCCATACAGCCACTCATTATATTCCTATGCATCTCACCATGGACACCCCACTCATAACCATATAGTCACTCCTTGTATACATATTCACAACATTCATGACCATACAGTAACTCCCTGTATACCTATTCACACCACCTATGATCATACAGTAACTCCATGGCTGCTATCTTGGCATCCATCTTTTATCCAGTTGATAATGGGCCAGAATAGCCACATATTATGGTTCATCTCAGTTCCGTCTCAAAGTTCTGCCCATTTCCTTTCAATAATATGGCCAGAATCACAAAAGAGGTTCTCCGCAAAATTCCATACTACAACTTTAAAATGAATTTGTCATGCCCCATACGGAACTGGGACAAACAGAATAGAACGTAGTTGTCAGTTAATTAACTAACACGTATAATAACCAAGTGAGTCACAGTTTGCTACCTTGTCGGATAACGCAGATAATAATGTTCGGGATATATGTAAAAAATTAACTTTTTACAAATTTGGTTGCCATTTTGGAAGCCATCTTGAGCAATTTGGTCTATAAACACCGTAGTGTGACACATGTAAGATAGACCAAAACAATAAATACCTTTGATACCAATGATAGTTGCATTTTACTTTAAAAAATTGTCCAACCCTGAAAAGTGAATTTTTGCCGATATTTATGTCAAGTTTGTGAGAGAAAAATCCAATATTTCTGGTGATGTCAGTGGTGACAATAGTAACAATGATCCATGGTGCATCAGACATGTTAGTATTCAATGTATATAATACAGATTAGCCAATTTTATATATCAACCACAACTTGTAAGCCATTGCAGGACACCCTTGGGCAATATTTACCATTTTTCATATTTTCGGCGGCCATTTTGGAAATTTTCTACACCAATTTCATTCCCATTGAAGTAAAACATCCGTCCAATAAAATAAAGCACATAGTTGTTGACATTCTATTAACAGCCTGTGTGGTTTGTCGATAAAATGACTATCAAAATCGTCTTGCAAAAAATCGAAAATTTTACCCCTCTTTTTCAAATCGTCTTTCTGTATCTATTACGGAACCCTCGTCAATGGAAAATGTCTTAAAATGACGCTATAATATCACGCTTGATGACTGTCTCAAAAATATTGCCATTTACTAATGATTAATGTGAAGAAAAATGGAAGATATGGTGAAATATTAATTAAATTTCCTATTTTCGAGCATATGACGTCATTTTTCGGCGGCCATTTTGATTTTTTTTTCGAAATTATTTGCCGTCATTTTGAAGGACATCATACCAACAAAATGGCATACATCTTGTCTGTGTCTTTTGCTAACAACCGATCTATTACAACGATTAAATACAGCTGGTCGGAATTAGAGGAAATGGCGGCCATCTTGGATTCAAATGGCTCTAGCACCTAGTAGGGCCACCTTTATTTTTCGGTGAAATCCGGATTCTTTATATTTTGGGACTTTTTTTTTGTCTGTCTGTTTGTCTGTTAGCTATGGCCGGAAAACGGCTGGACCGATTGAGTTCAAACTTCACATCTAAGGTTAAAAACCACGGGCAGTGTTTACCGCCGCTTTGGAGAACGTCAGAGCACTCCTTCTCCATTCCCCCCACCACCGCAATGATTCATGGGTTAATCGCGTGACAGTTAAAGAGCGTTCGTATCTGCAGTGTCGTTGATAAAGAGCGTGTATGTGTCCAGACATGAGCGTGTTGTGTCTGTGTCCAGACATGAGCGTGTTGTGTGATTCGTACTTAGGGGTTCCTAGGAATGGGAGAGATTTTCATCGGGTCAGTTTTTCCGCCCGAGGTGACCTTCACCTTGAAACGGGTACCCACAAATGATCTAATATATATTTTGGGACTTCTGTCTGTTTGTTTGTCTGTTAGCTATGGCCGGGAAAACTGCTGGACGGATTTCGACGAAATTTGATACCTACGGGTAATTTTCTCCGGGGAGTATTTTGGACGGGTCAAATTGTGACCCCGACCTGACCTTGACCTTCAAAATGGTCAATTCAAGGTCAAAGCCCGGACGAAGTCGAGTCAGCTGCTAGTTATTATATATAACAATTGCTTTTTTCCTATCACAATCACAGAGGTCATTTGGTCATTTGAAAATAAATGGTTGTATTGTTAAAATCTGTCAAGATTTTGGTTTCTGACCAATAACTCCAGACCACAGGGGCGTGTCGTTAAAAACGAGTAAAACATATAAATAAAAACACTCTGATTTAAAAATGAGCATGCCACTTTAAGTTTAACAAATGCATCGCTATTGATATTATATTATATAATGTTATATCAATAACAATACGTTTGTTAAAGTGACACACTCATTTTGAATTTAATTTTGTTTTAACGACACGCCCCTGTGCAACAGACTGGGTACTTTGCTTGGAATGTGTGTCGGGTGTGTGTTACTCTGCCAATAATACAGGTTGAATTCGAATATGGGTTTGGGCTAATGATTTTTATACCCCCATCCAAAATGGGGGGTACAGTAATGCTCTAAATAATCGACTCCTTAACCACAGCATAATTGTGGGCAACTTTTTCAGGATTTAGTCGGAAATATGGATTATTACCATTCATCGGAAAGCTCTCCCCGGCTGTGGTTAAGGAGTCGATTATTTAGAGCATTACTGTACTGGATTACATGCTTTCATCCATCCGTCCCCTCTTATATCTCAACCATGGGTTATCATATCTCAATGAAATTTGATATGCAGGATTGTAATCAGGAGGGCTTTCTAAAGAGGGTTCGTTGACATTGTTCACATTTTCAATTAAGGAGTTATCCCTGTTTGTTTATCTGAAAATGTTGGATTTCCAATATATCTCAACCATGAGTTATTGGATTCTATTGAAATTTGGTATGGAGGTTTGTCATCAGGAGGGCTTTCCAAAGAGGGTTCAGTTATGTTGTTTGCATTTTCCTTTCAAGAGTTATCCCTCTTTGTTCATCTGAAAATGTTGACTTTTTTTATCTTTTTAACTTTGGTTCCGTTCCATGTTTCAAATGTCACCCTGGGGGTATCCCAGCACCCGAGCAACATGCAACTGCTTGTTGCATGAGTAAAAGGCCTTTTTCGCCCACTAATTATCACCCCATGCATCCGGATATGCTCGTAGCGGAAGACATGCTCGTAGCGGAATAACCACATGGCCCGCGATTTGCACATCGTCTTTAGTTGTCGTAAGTTATTTCATAAAAACACGGTTTAGTTTACCTTGATTTTTATTTAAACGTTAACAGCGATAATCGGTCTACAGAAATGAGCGGTTATGGTTTCCGCAATTTGCATATTACTGTTCGATAATCGGGTTTTATACGAAAATTAAGACCTGAAATACTTACTCGATATAAGTTTTATCAAATTTTAATGAATCTTTGCATTGACACATTATATAACATACAGTCTCTCAAAGTATGATATCTTAGCTTCAAAATGAACTGGACATGTTTGCGATGTCAATCATATTAGTGCCCGAAAAAATTAGTTTCCATGGAGGCACTCACTTGATTTTGGGGCATGTCTATAGCAAACGTAAAACCACTGCTATAGACATGCCATATGATATCTTAGCTTCAAAATGAACTGGACATGTTTGCGATGTCAATCATATTTGTGCCCGAAAAATTAGTTTCCATGGAGGCACTCACTTGATTTTGGGGCATGTCTATAGCAAACGTAAAACCACTGCTATAGACATACCATATGTTCTTGCTATGACCTGCATATATGGTAATATTTTACTATGGAAAATGTAAAAACATGACTGAAAATGTTGTCTATTATATTAAGGGAATATCCGCGGAAATAGCAATGTATGCAAAGACTATATTGTCTGGGCTGTTGCCACGGAAATCATAATTTTATGAAAGAAATGCAAATTTTGCCACAATTTTTGGCCTAACTTCCTGGTAAAATAGGATTAAACTGCATCCATGTTTAAAGAAGTTTGATGTACAGTTGGGTAAATTATAGCCACAAATAGTACCACCACCGTCAACCACTGGTATGTGTTGGTTTCGGTGCAACATGTGTCTAACCGTGAACGGTGTGCAAATCGCGGGCCATGTGGTTATTCCGCTACGAGCATGTCTTCCGCTACGAGCATATCCGGATGCATGGGGTGATTATGCTGATTTGATAAATTTTTTACAGACAAACAAGCCGGCATATTTAGCCACTCCCCAGCATTGATCATGATAAAAATGAGGTTACGAATGGCCAAATCTTATTGGAAAAAGAAACAAGACTGTATACACGTAGTTAAAATTTTATTGCCTGTTTAAATTCTTTTCCTGCAATTTGTTATCTTTCAGTCCACTTGAATATTTTGAATGCTATTCATCGTTATATCTCATACAGGCTCCATCAACAGAATCATCCTCAACTGATTCTCACTTTTTCCGGTTATCATCGTGCTGCAATAAAATTTAAGACATTAGTTAAACAATGCCATCCAGAGCGATATACAGTAATGCCCTATATAATCAACTTCTAAACCACAGCAGAATATTGGGTAATTTTTCAGGATTTAGTCGGAAATATAGCTTGTTGCCATTCATCGGAAAGTTCTCAGTGAGAGCTTTCCGATGAATGGCAACAAGCCATATTTCCGACTAAATCGTGAAAAATTACCCATAATTCTTCTGTGGTTAAGAAGTCGATTATTTAGGGCATTACTGTAGCAACAGAGATTGAGGATTCAGGTGACAACTAATTTCTTGAACAATTAACCCTTCCATCACGGGAGCTTCCTGAAATTTTGCGAAAACCCTGTGCCAATGCATTCCCTTATATATACAAGTCTCCCATAGGGAGCCTCGCATATATAAGAGAATACATTGGCCTAACAATATTTACCTTGGCCTTGTAAGCCAGTGCATTCTCTTGTATATGTGAGGCTTCCTACGGGAGACTCACATATATAAGAGAATGCACTGGCAGGGTCTTTAATGCTGCACCAGCGCAGCTCCCACCATGAATGCCCATGAACGGATTAAACAGGCATGGGGCATTTGAAGCTTTAGGAATAAATATTGTAGTTAGTGTAAACAATATTTATTCCCAACCAAAATAATGCAAATAAATAAGATTTCTGAACATAATTTTCATGTTCTACATGTATACTTAATGGATTCTTCGACCAGTTATAAAAGACTAGACCAAAATGGTCTGTTATTCATCTGGAGGGATGTTCAGGTAGAATGAGCAGATGACATACCGTTCTGTGTTTATTACACGCTTCGCGTCCTAGAATCCGTGCATTAAAAATACAGGATTAGAAGGGTTATTTAGGCTCATACAGAGCGTGTTTGTCATGTGTGATGATTCTTTTATTTAAATAGTTCCATTTTCATGGTTGAGACGAACGCCATGTACGTCATTTTACGTCAACGAGATGCGTATGGAACGTACGTTCCATACGGATTTGTAAATATGGAACAGCAATAACATTGTTCTTATAGGAACAAGCATGTCATAAAAGTGCAATAGAATTCATATTCATTGGTGGGAAATGTTCAGATAATAAGTTCAATAAATATTTGTTGAACTTATTATCTGAACATGTCCTAAGGGAATTACTCATCAATGAGTATTTGGTACACTAAGGTGAATGATGGATGACTGGAATGGTTTGAGACAAAAAGCCTGTTGTGGCTTTTTCGTGAGTACTCTCCCAAACATATGTGTAGTAAGATCTACATACCTACCTTGAAGAATTTTATTTCCCTATGTTTTATTATAAACTCAGGAGCCGTAGACTCATACAATGTTTGGCTCAATTTTAAATTTGTGCACCAAAGGCCCACTTAATGATTTAGTTCCTGATTTTTTCGGTACTGAGTCAGTGTTATTGACTATTGTTGGCATGAAATAAAACAAAAATATATATATATTCCACCAGGATCAAGGCTTGAAATAGGGTGTCTGTCATTTGCAGAATGAGGTCCCCAGAGGGTGAATTTAGTGATGCTACCCCGCATAGCGGGCTAGCATCACCAAATTCACCCTCTGGGAACCTCATTCTGTTGAGGTGTAAGCAGAATTTAACGATAAAAAAATTTAATTTTTTTTTTAACTTAATAAAAAAAAATTGAAAGAAAAACATTTCTTCAATGACATTACTGAGACTCATTTAAACATCTCCGGAACCACTATGCTGATTAATCTGACATGGTGTGAAGGAGCCTTGGATGGTAGGTATACCTAATGATGAGCCATCAAAGCCTTGGAAGAATTCCAGTTTATATATCTACCAGGTACTGCGTACAGAAATTATGTTGTGCATTGTATGTATTTCCATAGTGCTCACTACCCAGCTCATATCATTGAAAGTAACTAATCACCTCTTGACATGTGTCTGTTCTTGTTTATATAATTTTAATGATGATTCAATTTGTAAGATGGGGCATGCATCCTATTAAAATTTCACCAAATTCTTTTGGTTCCATATCTCCATTGATCTGTTAGAAGAATTTTGGTATTGAATAATTGACTATTTTACTTTTGAATCAGGTTTATTAATGAACACTATAAAGCACATATTTAATAGTTATGTACTCACAGTATTGTATGGTACACATATTATTGATGGCCAGATTGACCACTCGTCTATCGTCCGTCCGTCTGGCTGTACGCATGGTGCGATAACTCAAATATTTTCTACCCCCGATCGGAACCAAATTTTGTGTATGAGTTTCTCAGCCCTAAATACCGATCGAATTTGAATATGGGTTTCATCAGAGTTTTTTTTTTATGGAGTTATGGCATTTTTATTCTTAGAATTCACACATGCTGCAATATCTCAACATATTTATCTGATCAGAACCAACTTTCGTATGTGTATTTGTCAGCCCAAAATACTGATCGATTTTGAATATGGGTTTTTATCAGATTTTGTTTAACAGATTTATGGATCTTTTTCAAATTTAAAAAATACTTCTTTTTTTTTGTGGAATTTTTGTAACCACCACTCAGCCAGATGAATTTATTTAACTAGATCAATGGATGCTTGGTCTTACTATGGATCAATCAGGGCAGAGATAGTTGATTTAACCCCCTTTACCCATTCCATGTATTTTAACCTTTTCCATTATTAAATAACTATATTATTTTGATATCTCACTTGCCAATTTGCAACAACATGAATATAACTGCTTACACTATGATAGTGGTGTCAGGCTCTATATTTTAGATGTTATATTAACCCTTCTCTTTTGACCAATTAATTCCAATAATTTGCGTTATTATGTACATTGGCCTATACTACTATACTATTTAGATCATGACAGTATAATCTATAATTCAACATCAAAACTCTAGATTATGATTCCGATCATAGCATTTATTATCGCCAAGGGATGGGTTAAACATCTGCCGATCATGATCGGCATCTCGTTAAACCAATGAAACTCCACTTATGGGTCCTATTTTTCATCTACAGATAAAATAAATTCATGAATAAATATGGTTTAACCCGTTCTATACTAAATGGATTCTCTCAGTCAGTTAAAAAGTGTACATCGGATTGGTCTATTTTTAATTTGTAGGGATGTTAAACAGATGACAGATAAATAAAAGCGCATAAGGCGCCCTTCGATATCTGAGCTTTGATGGGTTGCTTCCTTGACTCAAATCAAACATGTTTTACCCCCAGAGCCAAAGAAATAGTAATTTATGAGCATAAATTTGGATTATGTATATTTAATAGTTGAGTATAACGTACTTTTTCACAGCAGACTTTGCCATTAGGGCATTCTTCATCGTCAAGTGTGGTGCCTGGTGGGCAAGTAGATCCAGGATAACATTTATCATCCTCGTCATCATCATCAGGTTCATCACATTCATAGATTGTTTCACAGCAGACTTGGCCAGCAGGGCAACCTTCATCATCCTCGAGTTTGGTGCCTGATGGGCAAGTAGATCCAGGATAACATTTATCATCCTCATTTTCATCATCATCACAGTCTGTTAAATAGATCAAATGAACAAATATAAAAGAAAAATGTTTATCTCATTCTCAGTTCTAACTGAATGTTCCTCAGTTGATTCTAGTGATATACATGCAATGCCCTAAATAATCAACTCCTTAACCACAGCAGAATTATGGGTAATTTTTCAGGATTTAGTCAGAAATATGGCTTGTTGCCATTCATTGGAAGCCCTCACTGAGAGCTTTCTGATGAATGGCAATAAACCATATTTCCAACTAAATCCTGAAAAATTACCCATAATTCTGCTGTGGTTAAGGAGTCGATTATTTAGGGCATTACAACATTTACATGTACAGTAATGCTCTAATTAATCGACTCCTTAAACACAGCAGAATTATGGGTAACTTTTGAGGATTTAGTCGGAAATATGGCTTGTTGCCATTCATCGGAAAGCTCTCGGGGAGAGCTTTCCGATGAATGGCAACAAGCCATATTTCCGACTAAATCCTCAAAAGTTAACCATAATTCTGCTGTGTTTAAGGAGTCGATTAATTAGAGCATTACTGTAGATGTCGCAGTACTGTACAGACTAGCAACATGGTTTAATGCAGGCCTCAAAATATGGTGCTGGACATTTGCAAAATCAGGTGATCCAGATGGTGAATTTAGTGACACTATACCCTGCAAAGCTGGATAGTGTCACCAAATTCATCCTCGGGGGACCTCATTCTGAATGACTTCATCCATTATCAGAGACCTACACACATATTTAAGTTCCCAGATGGTGATGTGCACTCATTGGGCAGCTTGATTAGGCCATTACATTGTGTCGTCTTCCAATTTGGGGATATTTAGAAACTAACTGAAACAGAATACGAAACTTTCTAAAGAAGTTTCCAAAGAAACTAGAAAACTTTTAATTTGACAATACAGATACTTTCCAGAAGATGAGGCCTATACTAAGCAGAATGAGGTCCCCAGATGGTGAATTTGTAGGGGCTGATCCGTCAGCCATGATTTATCAAATCTGAATTAAATCTGATATGAATGTTCGCCAACAAGAGTGCTTTAAAAAGTGTGCCGAATGAAGATTTTTGCATTTTTTACCATTCTTTAAATTAATATATAGAAATAATGCTTTTATGTGTACCCATACCATCCGGATCAACCGTTCGTCTTGTGTTCGTCCACGCATCTGTCTGTCTGTATATACAGGCTATTCGACACGATAACTCAAGTATTTTCTATCGGATCATGTTCATATTTTTTGGTTTGGAGGTTCACCATCAGGAGTGGTTTCAAAAGAGTCCGCAATTACATTGTTTGTATTTTCTATTCTACATAGTTATCCTCAATGACTTGAAATTTTCCAACTATATAATACCTCAAATTCACAAATGTTGATTTAACACTCTCCCAGTCAGTTACAAGAAAACCATCCTCAGAAATGGTAACACCCTCAAGATCATATTATTATAACACCCATAAGATCATATTATTACGCATAATATCAAATATACTGGTTTCATGAATGCACCACCTCAGTATTCTGTTAAAACAACTAATCCTTCAAATTATTAACAACAGCTACGGCTTATCACTGAAGGTTTCTCATTCACCACACCAGAAAGCCTCTAAATGCGGACCAAAAATCTACTAATCGCAATACGTGACCCGCCATATCAAATCCAGTCGGAAGTCGGGATTTTTTTACCCTGTGCCAATGCATTCTCTTATATATGCGAGTCGATAATTTTAATAATTTGTTCTTGTATTCTTTAACAATTTTATAATTTCACCCATACAGAGCCCCAGACAAACATGAGCAGACGACACTCTTCTATATGCTTCTATATATGTGTGGGGCTCCCTGCAGGGTAATGGATGTTTTTTATTTTATGTCCTAAAATTGTCAGAAACATTTATTTAAAAAAAATGATAAAAAATTGTTAGGCCAATGCATTCTCTTATATATGCGAGGCGACCTATGGTCGACTCGCATATATAAGAGAATGCATTGGCACAGGGTAAAAAAATCCCGACTTCCGACTGGATTTGATATGGCGGGTCACATATGACCTTTAATAGTCTACATTTCAATTGATACATACTTTATCAGCAATGTTAGCTGTTATATTATGCATTGTATTCCCGCAATAAAATCTTCAAGAGTGACCCAGCCATTGTTCATACCTTAATATCGAAAGCAATTAACGTGGTCATAAAAGTTACATATGCTGCAACAATGAGACATTCGCGGATATACATCCACGAATACATACATCCTGCAAATAGTCTAACTTGTACGCAATATAGTGAGCACATAATTATAGTTAATTACCCCAAAGCTCCTATTTAATTTTTTTATATGTTTTATTCGTCAAAAATAACGCATGTAACAAATATATAAACATAAAATGGTTCATGTGCAGATACAATACATTTAGTATATATGTTACTATTTCGCACCCCGAGACTCAACTTAATAGGGAAGTTGGTAGCCGAGAGGTAGGTACTGGTCTGTAGTGCTAGCAGACTGGGGACCACCACTTGGTCGGGATATTCTGACAAAACTCAGAACTCGGTCAGATACCAAGTTTGTCAGGTTGAAAAGTCTCATTCGAGATCACTGAATAAAGACCAGAATGCAAAATGGCGACTTTCCCCCATTAATACAGCATTTGTCCAGGTATGTTGTCGTGTGCAGTACGCTGTCCGATCTGGCGCGGACATTCATGGCTGATCCGCGCGTGTACACACCTCGGTGTTTGCACGCTAAAGAACGCAGGATTTCATGGTATGAACAGGCTCAACCAAAAAGTCTCGGCCCATCTACTGCGATGTTATATTTTTCCTCGCTTACTCTATGGTTTAGATGTCATAAACCTTAACACGAAGGAGATGCATCAACTGGAAACATTTTACGTACAGACAGCAAAGCGTCTACAACACCTACTTACAAGAATAGCCAACTGTGCAACTCTACTCACATTGGGTATTATTCCACTAGAAGCAGAAGTACACAAGAGAACCCTGAAAACCTATGGGAATGTAGTTCGGGACCAAGGCTCTATCGAATGCCAACTAGCCCCCAGACAACTTGCAATCAAATCTGAAAAATCCAACAGCTGGTTCATTAAAGTCATCAATCTCACCGAAATGTATGACCTACCATCAACACACGACAGTGTAGCACTACCTCCTCCAAAACATTTATGGAAAACCATTGTGGACACTGCAGTAGATTCCCACTGGATGAAATTTTTGAAACAGGAAGCCATGGAAAAATCACCTCTACCAACACAGATATCTGCCAACTATGCGGCAAAGAACCTGAAGACATAGTCCATTTTATTACATCATGCGACAGTCCCAATGAAGTCAGAAATCGATTTATAAACGCAATTAAAGAAACCCTGCGCCAAGCTGGTCTAAACCCGTCTTTACAAAATCAACAACTACTGAAATTAATATTCGACTGCTCAATATGCAATATCCCACATGACTGCACGCAGAAGATAGAAGCTATATCCAGGGATCTCAGCTACCAACTTCAACAAGCCCGACTCCGTATCCTGGCTGCAAAGAAACCAGGTCCCAAAGCCATGAAAGCTCCGCCTGTGGACAGTGGACCCCGGCAGTTATAGTGACGGTCTCAACCCTGATTTGACACCTATCCAGCCAATCTAAATATATTTACATGTACATATATATCAGAAGATTGTGAGACATACTACAATAATTAGACTGCGCTCAAGAAGAAGTGGTCACGTCCACCCTACGGACGGTTCTCCTGACATATGAGGAATTTACAGAGAAGGTAAAATGATGTCATGATGTACGCTGACGATACCAAAGTATTCAGAGAGATAACAACACCAGACGACATGGAAACTCTACAACAAGATCTTAATGAACTACAAAAATGGTCTGATAAATGGCTTCTTCGTTTCCACCCTGAGAAATGTGTAATGATGAACATTGGAAAAGAAGGATATACTCCAATCTCTGGGACCAGATGGGATACATCCAAGAATATTGAATGAATTATCGCAAGAATTAAGCAAGCCATTAGCAATAATCTATAATAACAGCCTCAGACTAGGACAGTTACCAAACGAATGGAAGGATGCAAATATATCAGCAATATATAAGAAAGGTGGAGCCACTAAAGCTAACAACTATCGTCCAATCAGCCTTACGAGCGTAGTCTGCAAAGTACTAGAATCAGTCATAAGAGACAGGATCATGGACCATATGAGAAACAATAAACTATTCAGCAAAAATCAATTCGGATACATAAAAGGGCGCTCAACGACATTACAGTTATTAAATACACTTGGAGGATGGACAAAGTCTATAGAAAATAATCAAGCAACACATGTATTATATACATGGACTTCATGAAGGCGTTTGACTCTGTGCCACATCGTAGACTGATAGGAAAAACAGAAGCATGTGGAATCAAAGGCAACATATTAGGGTGGATTAAGGATTTTCTGAGTGGAAGAAGACAAAGGGCAGTTGTAAATGGGGAGAAATCAAAATTCTACGATGTCATCAGTGGGATTCCTCAGGGAAGCGTACTTGGACCCCTACTATTTGTCATCTATATAAATGACTTGCCAAGTTCAACAAAATCTGATGTCATGATGTACGCTGACGATACCAAAGTATTCAGAGAGATAACAACACCAGACGACATGGAAACTCTACAACAAGATCTTAATGAACTACAAAAATGGTCTGATAAATGGCTTCTTCGTTTCCATCCTAAGAAATGTGTAATGATGAACATTGGAAAAGAAGGATATACTCCAAATTATACTTTGAAGGGAGTTGATGGAACAACCTATACACTGAAGCAGGTCGACAGCGAGAAGGACATAGGCATCACCACAGATAAAAACTTAAATTTTGAACAACATATAAATGAAAAAGCACAGAGCGCTCAATCAGTGATGGGGATGATTAGAAGATCGTTTACACATCTAGATGAAGAAATGATGACGAAACTGTATAAAGGGTTGGTTCGACCAAGATTAGAGTATTCACAGCCAGCATGGAAACCATATTTGATCAAACACATCACCCAACTTGAGAAGGTCCAACGCAGAGCAACAAAACTAGTTCCTACTTTAAAACATTTACCATATGAAGACAGACTTGAAAAACTAAAGATTCCCACCCTGCAATATAGACGACATAGAGGAGATATGATAGAATGCTACAAAATTTTCAATACATATGACCCGGAAGTAGCAAATATACTGACACGGAACTCCGAATCCAAAACCAGAGGCCACAACTTCAAGCTGTTTTTAGAAGGGGCAACCAGAGACACAAGAAAACACACTTTTAGTCAGAGAGTTGTGGAGCCCTGGAACCAATTAGCAGAAGAGGTAGTCAACGCCGACAGTTTAAACCAATTCAAAAATCGACTATGATTATTGGATGGAACAAGAGGTGAGACTTGATTTTAAAGCAAAATTGGGTTTGACAAGTTCACAGACGAGTCGGGCGTTAGATAGACTTAACAACATAGGGCCTGAATTTGGTGAATTCGGAGAGCCAGACACAGAAGACGTGGACATAGTGGCAGAAGCCAGCGTCCACTAACAGCATAAGGTATAAGGTAAGGTATATGGGGCGCCATCCCTGCAAATATTCGTTTTCGGAGATATCTCCTTGGATCCAAGCAGATATCTGCTCGGATTATGGAGATATCTGCTTGAAAAATATTTCAAGCAGATATCTCCAAGCAGATATCTGCTCGGAATATGGAGATATCTCCTTGAAATATTTTTCAAGCAGATATCTCCATAATCCGAGCAGATATCTGCTTGGATCCAAGGAGATATCTCCGAAAACGAATATTTGCAGGGATGGCGCCCCATATACCTTACCTTATACCTTATGCTGTTAGTGGACGCTGGCTTCTGCCACTATGTCCACGTCTTCTGTGTCTGGCTCTCCGAATTCACCAAATTCAGGCCCTATGTTGTTAAGTCTATCTAAGATATCTGCTTGGATGTACGTATTTCGAAAAAATGGAAAAAACGTATATATGTACTGTGGAGAAATCATTAATATTTCATGGCCGCGGTTTTCCAAGGAGATGTCTCCATAATCCAAGCAGATATCTGCTTGGAATATTGTCAAGGAGATATCTGCTTGGATTATGGGGATATCTCCTCGGTTTCAAGGAGATATCTCGTTGGAAATATTTCAAGCAGATATCTCGTAGTTGCGACGAGATATCTCCTAGGATCCAAGGAGATATCTCCATAATCCAAGCAGATATATCCTTGGATCCAAGGAGATATCTCCATTATGGACCATATTCCAAGCGGATATCTGCTAGGAATTGCAATTCCAAGGAGATATCTCCTCGAAACCGAGGAGATATCTCCGAAAACGAATATTTGCAGGGATGGCGCCCCATAAAAGTAAAGATAAAGGTAAAGTTACTGGAGCCACAACGTGGTTATAATACTCGGTCGCGGTAGCAGCTGGACCAGTGCGTAACTGTGCATCTAAAACCTGCACTGAAATATCTGCAATTTTTTCCATTTACTGCAATGATTCATTCTCATGACTCAATCATGACAGATGCGTATGGAGATTAACATAACTTATATACAAAAATTGGTAACAAGTATATATATACAATATGTACAAATGTATGGCGGCATTGGAGATCATGTAGTTACGATTAGAATATTATATGTACTCTATCGAAAGGTTTAATAGTATCAATAACTAAATAGTCCAGATGGTATATGTCAACCAGGCGGATTTTCGTCGAACCTCTTAAAAAGGGTATGTATGTACATATACAGATATACGCTATATATCATATAATTATGCAACATCAGATATTGTTGATTAATCCTTTCTTATCGAAGTTGTTTCAGTTACCTGTTTACCGTCCGATTTTTGGATTTATCGTAATATTTGGCATATGTGGATAAAACAGTTTCTTGGAAAATATCCCCAGAAAAAAAACATTGGATGTCACCTTTTGTGTTATATTTTCGACATTCCTCTTCGATCTACAACAATTTCCCTAAAATAACTCGCATTGTGTGAAACCCAAAATGTGTTGTTCTGCGATATATCCACATAGCTCCAATCACAAGCCAAAAACACCTTCACAGAATACACAATAAGAGGGCGTAATAAAAGTATACATTGGAATGATTTATTATTCATCGGGAGGGGTGTTCGGATATTAAAAGCAGATGACAAACACAAAAACAGATAACACAAGAGCAGAATGATTCATGTTAATTGGCGAGATATGTTCAGATAATTAGTTCAACAAACGACTTATTTGTGGTCATTTGTTGATGTTGAACTTATTATCTGAACATTTATCTGATTTTCCCAATAGTATTCAGTGTAAAATCTGTTATGTTTAGACTAATATTTGAATATCTCCTTACTTTCCATTTATTTTTTTAATCAAAAGACCACTGTCTAGTTCAGCAGCCAATCTAAACTTAAGAGCTCAAGTTTTCGGGATACCCCTACCCACAGTTGAAACCAACATTCAATTTTGTCGTAGAAGAAATATACATCACAGTTAACACAAATAATGGAATCACTGCATGGTGGCTATATATGGCCAAATCGACGATGAATGATACCCAGGTGTGTGGCTAGAGGGTCTTTCTTGGGACTGTGTCCACCCCCTTGGACCAGGCTAAACTCCCAAGTTCGAGTAATATCAATTGTAACAAGAGCTACGCTGGGCGTGCAATATACGCCCTCTCTTGGGTCGGCGGAAACTGGTAAAAAAAGGGGCATAACTCTGGTAAAAATTGGCGGACAGAACTCAAATTTGAACTTGACCTGTGGTTTGGTGGGAGAAAGTAATATACCAAATTATCATTGAATCCGATAAGCTCTAGTAAAGTTATCATCCGGACAACAAATTTCAGGGATTTTCTAAGTCAAATAAGGGGCATAACTCCGGTGAAAATTGGCGGACGGAACCCAAATTCGAACTTGAGCTGTCTTTTCTCCTAATAAACCCACATACCAAATTTGATTGAAATCGGTTCACTCTAACTAAAGTTATCATCCGGACAACAAATTTCAGGGATTTTCTAAGTCAAATTACGTCAAAAAAGGGGCCATTACTCTCGCAAAAATTATCGGATTAAAACGAAATTCGGACTTGAGCTGTATTTTGATATATGTAATCCACAAAAAGACGGGTTTTGCGTATAAACATTCCAAAATCGAGTTATCATCCGGAAACCAAAAAACATAAGAAAAACTGAATTTTCTGAGTCGAAAAAGGGGCATAACTCTGCCAAAAATGGTCGGACAGAACCCAAGTTCGAACTTGACCTGTGTTTTGGTGGGAGAAAGTAATATACCAAATTTGGATTCATTCCGATAAACTATACTAAAGTTATCATCCGGACAACAAATTTCAAGGATTTTCTAAGTCAAAAAATGTTAAATAAGGGGCATAACTCCGGTGAAAATTGGCGGGCGGAACCCAAATTTGAACTTGAACTTACTTTTCGGCTAATAAACCCACTTACCAAATTTTACTAATTTTGGTTCACTCTAACTAAAGTTATCATCCGGACAACAGGTTAACGGACGGACGGACGGACGCCCGGACGCCCGGACGGACAGACCAATACTATAATACGGCCTTTTTTTCAAAAGGGCGTATAAAAAGTATGCCCCCCCCCCCCCACAGCTTGAAATTTTGGAACTAGCATCGCACAGCCTTGATTTTTAGTTTATTTTAATGAATATTAGTCTGACTGCCGAGGAGAGAAGACGGGCGCAGGTCAGGTGTTACCCAAACCAACTGATACTCAACGAAAAAAGTCAAGTGATACCTAATCTCGAGTCAAGTGATACCTTCTTTTTGAGTCAAATGACACCTTGATTACCTTCCTAAGACAAATGATACCTTTTATTTTTTAAGTGCAATAATAATTCCTCTTGTAAAATCGAAGTGTATGTTAATGTATTTGAGTGTCGTATTGTCCTATCGCTAATTAGAAGTTAATCATTTGACTGGGAATTGGGTATCACTTGTCTCGGGTATCACTGGACTCAGAATTAGGTATCACTTGTCTCGGGTATCAATTGACTCGGGTATCACTTGACTAAGCCAATCCTTGCATCTAGAAGTCTAACTCCAGTCAACTTCAGGCCTTGAATTTTTGTAATTGATCAGCAGTTTTTAACTGGCGACAGGGGAGGCACCAGGACTCCTCGGCCACAATGGGAGAAAAATTTGAAATCTGAACCTGAAAACTGCAAATTCCTAGCATCTAGAGGTCTAACTCCAGGCAAATTCAGACGTCATTTAAAAAAAATAGATCAGCAGTTTTTAACTGGCCACCGGGGAGGGACCAGGACCGCTCGGCCGCAATGTGAGAAAATTTTGAAATCTGAACCTGAAAACTGCAAAAATTCTAGCATCAATTCAATTCAATTCTTTATTCTCATGACCTATAATACATAGGTATCGAGATAACATTTGTACACTATTTACATATATCATGGTACAAATATAAGCATATTATACACATTATTATAAATAAATATAAATAAACACATTATAAATAAATACCAATAAACACATTATAAATAAATATAATAGCACTGTCATTGCTATATATATAACATTATTCATTAATAGTAATAATATATCTAGAAGTGAACATATACATTTTGTGCACACATACACACACAGAGTTAGTTATCAGTGTATCAATACTACATATTCAAGTTATCTTTATAATACCATATGGAGTATTACAATCGCTTCAATATTATATATTATAATCATTCAATATTCGATAGTTCGCGGTTAACAATTTTAATAAAATCACATAGTCGTCGTAGGCTTGTTGGATTTTTCTGATTAAGTAGTTCGCTCATAGTGATTGTATTGGGGCGTTTGTCCGTTAGCGTTGTTAATAAACGACGCCTGGCTTTAGATAAGCTTTCGCTTCGGGTATCAATTTATCTTAATTGATTAGCAGTTTTTGACTGGCTTCCATGGAGGAACCAGGACCCCTCAACCCAGCGGGAGAACATTTTGAAAACTGCAAAATCCTAGCATCTAGAGATGTAACTCCAGGCAAATTGAGGCCTCGATTATAAAAAATTAAGTAGCAGTTTTGACTGGCCACCGAGGAGGGATCAGGACCCCTCATAACCAGTGGGAGAAAATTGTTTAATCTGAACCTGAAAACTGCACAATCCTAGCATATAGACTGGCGCCAAGCTCTCCAAGTGTTGGAAATTTCCAACTGATGGCCATTTATTTCCAAACTTTTGACCAAAAGCAGGAAAATATATATATTGCTATAAAAACAAATTCCCCACAAATAATTAGTTGGAAAATCAAACTACGAGAACACTTTCAACCTATTGTTAGTGTGAAATTTCCAACTACGGTTGTGTCAATTATGAAATTTCTAACTATTGAAAATTTTGACCAAAGTTGGGGGTGAGACACACCACCCTCTCCAAACCCGTCGCCACGTCCTTGATGATGATACCACCAGTGACTAAATAAGTTCACAGAAATTTTAAATGTTGGCAAATCTAGTCCTGTGGATATGCCATAACTTATTTACCATCAGTTTTTGGTGTTAATATTAATACGTCATAGCACATCTCTATACTTGGTATAGAAAAAACCTTTGGTTAATTGGGATTTACCTATAATTTGGAGCCGAAAATGTATTTGTTTTTGAAAAATCGCTCTTTTTACGGATTTTTTTTATTAAAACATTATCAGTTAAATGAATATCGCAATAATGCCAAACAATTTACTTCTTATGGTGTAGTAGTTATCTGATAATCATATGTAGAAATAATTTGACAAGATGAAAAATGACTTCCGAGATATTGGATTTTAGCTACCCCTCCCAAACAAGTTGAGTCTGCTTCGAGATGATGCATGCAGTTGGAAATACCAAGTTGGTCACCCCTCCCCAAACGGATACCATATATAGACACGTTATTTTTGGTAGTATATGGAAATATGACACTTACCAGCATTAACAGCCAACAGACTTGCCACCAGCACCATACCGATCAAAAATATTGCAACCTTCTTCATGATGTCAGCGATGTGAATTTGGCGAATTCAGCAAACGTGGACTTATATAAGAGAAGATTAAATTTTGTGGCCATAAAATGTTTCAGGTTCCATAAACAAAGTTGTAAAAGCAAACCAGGCGCACCTAAAATACTGACACGAAGGTCTCTACATCCGTCCAAAGAGCTGTTAACTTCTACTTGATATGATTCGGATTGTTTTTAACATTAACCCTTGGTAGAGATTCGATTTTATTTTCTTGTTGCGACTTTGAAGAGAAACAATTATTATTGAGTAGAGAACCGGACAATAAATTACTTGGCAGGTTTAGAATGGGGAAAAAAACACAAAACTTTGGTTGCTATAGAAATATTGTTGGCGCAAAATCATCTTGTGATATATCAAACAGGGGGTTGGGTGTGGGACGGTCAAAACTTGCAACTGTTGAAAATACGTGACCAATATATAGGATGTGTATAAGTTTGGAACAACAGTTAGAAATCTTGGGGTATTAGTTTGAAAATTCCAACCAAAGCCAAGGGGTCTAAAAATGATCATATATGCAAAAATAATATAGTTTCCAGGACAAGACGATTGCATGCGGTCTGCTTCACGGGCGGTGGTGCAGTTGGACATTCTAAGAGGGTATTACCGACTAGGGTCTCCCATCAAGTGAGCTATAAAAGCGGGACGCGGATAGCCATACAATTTGTAAGACCCTTTGCCAGGGACGTAGCAACAATGGCTAGGGGGTGTCTAACCCACTCCCCAACCAAATAATTTTCAAAAGTTGGAAATGGCATGCCTGACACAGCTGTATGGTATGGAATTTTATACCACGTATAGTTTGAAATTGTTCTCATTGTTGAATTTTGCAACCAGTAACTATTGGGGAATTTGTTGTTTTTAGACCAACAGTAGTATATTTTTCTACTTTTGGTAAAAATTGGAAAGTTGCAACCAAAGGGGGTGCAAAACTGCAAATGGTATTTTGTGAACATATAGGAATTTGGTTTGGTTCAATTGGGAAAACTACAAGGTTGAAAATGTCAAAGTTGGAAATTTCAAGGTGGACACCCCCCCCCCCCCGGCCCCAACAGATAACATATACCCACGTCCCTTACTTTTGTCTTCCACATATTGCAGATGGATACAATGTCATATCTATAACATTTAATGCAGTATATGTGGCGTCGAGTACTCTTTAATAGTTTCATCCCGAGGCGATAGCAACGTGGGTCGTGATACTGCCAATAGTTATGACCAATTTGTGGCCCAACACACCACGCAGTACGAGTCTCGATACTATATATAGCTGGAGGGATCAGCATTCGCAACATCTCGGATTCTCGTACTTGGCAGGAATAGTCACTGGCGTACGGAAATCACCGAGGTTGGCCGATTGGAGTGGTCAGGTTACAAAGTTCTCATATTTTTTCAGCTTTCGACCAGGAACCCCAGTCTATTTAAAGGTACAAAAACCGATTTAATGCCCTTATATTACTATGCTTCGGCTTCGGGGGGGGGGTAATATATTACACTTGGATCGAGGAACCCACCCATAAGGCCAGTCGAGTTTTGAAATATGTTATTTTTCACCATCTCGAATATTTGGCGGCCTAGAAAATATTCAACGAGCCGACCGACATACTCTCGATACCAAATTGCGTTGAACAAAATGTTGATATATCATTATTTGTTGGTAATTAATCGATTCTGATAACTAAAGCGTCGTTTGAAGAAATTGTTTTGTTGTTGGAATATAACAGGGATCATCGAATCGGATTGTGTACCTTAATTTACCAAGATACATTATGTGTGTGCAAATAAACAGACACGAGAGTCGCAAAAATAACGGCAGACGACATCTAGATTACAATTTCATTCAATAAGCAGTTATATCAACTTTGAGACGAAAATCATTCATTAAAATGAACTGGAAACCAAGAGTTGTTGTCGAATTTTGCGCGATAGACTGGTCTTTGTTCACCGAAAAAAAAAAACAACAACTGAAAACCTGCATGACCCTTTCAGCGATACGATATAATGGGACCACAAACTCCAATTCCACCAAATGACAATTTCATTCCATAACATGTATGTGTAACCCTTTCGATACTAAATAGGTTCTCCCAAATCAGTTAAAATTGTACATCGGAATGGTCTATGATTGGTTTACAGGATGTAGAGGCAATACAAGCAGACGACAGATAAATACAAGCACAGAAGGAGTCCTATTTATTGAGGGAAATGATTAGATAATAAGTTCAACCTATGGTCATTGTCCCCCGAAAAATTTGTTTTTGGGGGACTATAATATTGTAATCAGCTCCGTACGTCCGTCCGGAGTTATAACTCCAGTAATAATCATCCGATTTGATTAAAACTTGGTATGTATGCGTCTCAACCAAGAACACAGGGGCTCTGCAATCCGATGTTATTTTATGGAGTTATTTCCCTTTTTTTACTTAGAAAATTTCTCACTTTTTCGGTTTCAGGATCATATCTCAAGTTTGGATCCATTAATTGCAAATAACCGTTTTTACGTGGATCAGTCATATCAAGATACAGGTTGAGTTCGAATTTGAGTTTGATCCGATGATTTTTCCTAGAGTTATGGACTTTTTTCGACTTAGAAAATTAAATTTTTCTTCCTTTTTCTTTGGTTTCCGGATGATAACTCAAGTTTGGATTGTTTAATTGGACATTCCGTTTTTTGTGTGAGTCACTGATATGAGGGTACCTTCATGGTGTAAACAACTCCTCCTACAGTTTTGATCGTAGATATTTGAAACTTCAGAGTATTATTACCCACATATTGCAGATGTGCAATTTCTTTAACAAAGCGGCATCGACTTGCCACGTTGTCGGGGGACACTGTGGTCGGCCGACCTTTTATTTGTTTACATATTGTCTGAACATTTCTTATGGGAGAGTATCTATGTTGTTTGTTTTGAAGGGTATATATTGTTTTGAAGGGTATATATGGGAGTATCTATGTTGTTTGTTTTGAGGGGTATATATGGGAGTATATATGTTGTTTGTTTTGAAGGGTATATATGTGAGTATCTATGTTGTTTGTTTTGAGGGGTATATATGGAGTATCTATGTTGTTTGTTTTGAGGGGTATATATGGAGTATTTATGTTGTTTGTTTTGGGGGGTATATATGGGAGTATCTATGTTGTTTGCTTTGAGGGGTATATAAGGGAGTATCTATGTTGTTTGTTTTGAAGGGTATATATGGGAGTATCTATGTTGTTTGTTTTGAAGGGTATATATGGGAGTATCTATGTTTATTGTTTTGAGGGGTATATATGGGAGTATCTATGTTGTTTTGTTTTGAGGGGTATGTATGGAGTATCTATGTTTGTTTTGAGGGGTATATATGGGAGTATATATGTTGTTTGTTTTGAAGGGTATATATGTGAGTATATATGTTGTTTGTTTTGAGGGGTATATATGGGAGTATATATGTTGTTTGTTTTGAGGGGTATATATGGAGTATATATGTTGTTTGTTTTGAGGGGTATATATGGGAGTATCTATGTTGTTTGTTTTGAAGGGTATATATGTGAGTATATATGTTGTTTGTTTTGAGGGGTATATATGCGAGTATATATGTTGTTTGTTTTGAGGGGTATATATGGAGTATCTATGTTTGTTTTGAGGGGTATATATGGAGTATCTATGTTGTTTGTTTTGAGGGGTATATATGGAGTATCTATGTAGTTTGTTTTGAGGGGTATATGTGGAGTATATATGTTTGTTTTGAGGGGTATATATGGGAGTATCTATGTTTGTTTTGAGGGGTATATATGGGAGTATCTATGTTGTTTGTTTTGAAGGGTATATATGGGAGTATCTATGTTGTTTGTTTTGAAGGGTATATATGGGAGTATCTATGTTGTTTGTTTTGAAGGGTATATATGGGAGTATCTATGTTGTTTGTTTTGAGGGGTATATATGGAGTATATGTTTGTTTTGAGTGGTATATATGGGAGTATCTATGTTGTTTGTTTTGAGGGGTATATATGGAGTATATATGTTTGTTTTGATGGGTATATTGGTAGTATATATGTTTGTTTTTATGGGTATATATGAGAGTATCTATGTTGTTAGTTTTGAGGGGTATCTATGGGAGTATCTATGTTGTTTGTTTTGAGGGGTATATCTGGAGTATCCATGTTGTTTGTTTTGAAGGGTATATATGGAGTATATATGTTTGTTTTGAGGGGTATATATGGGAGTATCTATGTTGTTTGTTTTGAGGGGTATATATGGGAGTATATATGTTGTTTGTTTTGAGGGGTATATATGGGAGTATCTATGTTGTTTGTTTTGAGGGGTATATATGGGAGTATCTATGTTGTTTGTTTTGAGGGGTATACATGGGAGTATATATGTTGTTTGTTTTGAAGGGTATATATGGGAGTATCTATGTTGTTTGTTTTGAGGGGTATATATGGAGTATATATGTTGTTTGTTTTGAGGGGTATATATGGGAGTATCTATGTTGTTTGTTTTGAGGGGTATATATGGGAGTATCTATGTTGTTTGTTTTGAAGGGTATATATGTGAGTATATATGTTGTTTGTTTTGAGGGGTATATATGGGAGTATCTATGTTGTTTGTTTTGATGGTTATATATGGGAGTATCTATGTTGTTTGTTTTTAAGGGTATATATGGGAGTATCTATGTTGTTTGTTTTGAGGGGTATATATGGAGTATATATGTTTGTTTTGATGGGTATATATGGGAGTATCTATGTTGTTTGTTTTGAGGGGTACATATGGGAGTATCTATGTTGTTTGTTTTGAGGGATATATATGGAATATCTATGTTTGTTTTGAGGGGTATATATGGGAGTATCTATGTTGTTTGTTTTGAGGGGTATGTATGGAGTATCTATGCTGTTTGTTTTGGTGTAAACAATATTTATTCCCAATACAAAACAAGATGAATATTTTACAAAAATGCTAATGGATGAGTATGGGTGATTGGAAAGGGATGAGACAACAAGTCTATTGTGGCTTTTTTGTAAGTCCTCTCCCAGAGAGTTGTTTGTTTTGAAGTTCACAAACTTGTTTAACCCTTTCTATACTAAATGTAATCTACCACTCAGTTAAAACGTGTACATCGAATCTAGTATTACTTTGGATGGATGTTAAAAGTACTTAATCCGATCAGAAGCTCAATTGTAAATATTTACTACTCGACCCGGGACGCATATTTCGGCGATACACTAACGAAAACGATTTCGCCATCGAGAGTCACTGCATTGAATTAATACATAAGAATGAGGGTGTGTGTTCTCAATTTGGTTTTAATATTTTTTAAAAAGAACTACTTTGAACAAGATTATTCTCTATTTCTATTTGATCACCCTACCGGAGTGTTTCACATCACTTTAAGTATCACGAAATTTAGACGTATTACCATTTGATTTTAGAGTTATTCATCTTCATCTGCAATTTTATTCAAGACCGTCCGTTTGACCACGTGTTTCTCGGCCACAAATAATTGAACATATCGAGAAATAAAAAAATTCAAAAATCGATATCTGATCACTCTGAGCATTGATGGGTGGGTGGGTTCCTCGACTCGAATCAAATATTTTTGTTTACACCCGAAGCCAAAGAAATAGTAATTTGGGAGCGTTAATTTGGATAATGCATCTTTAAGGTCATAAAAGCATAATGGCCGGCCATGAGACAGATAAATACAAGTGCAGAAGGAGTCCTATTTATTGAGGGAAATATTTAGATAATAAGTTCAACAAACGACCATGTGGCCAACATTTTCAAAGGCTGACAGTTCATGCCTGAATCGTGGGCAACAAGTTGGCAATTTCAGACCGCAAATAGAAAATATGTCGTGCGTTGATAGAATATATGTCGTGCGTTGATAGAATATGTGTCGTGCGTTGATAGAAAATATGTCGTGCGTTGATAGAAAATATATATCGCGAACTAATAGAAAATATATGTCGTGCATTGATAGAAAATATGTCGTGCGTTCATAGAAAATATATCTCGTGCGCTGATAGAAAATATATGTCGTGGTTGATAGAAAATATGTTGTACGTTGATAAAAAGAAAATATGTCGTGCGTAGATAGAACATATATTATGTCGTGCGTTCATAGAAACCATATGTAGTGCGTTGATAGAAAATATGTCGTGCGTTGATATAATATATGTCGTGCGTTGATATAAATTATCTCGTGCGTTAATATATAATATGTCGTGCGTTGATATATAATATTTCGTGCTTTGATATAAAATATGCCGTGCGTTGATATATGATATGTCGTGCGTTGATATATAATATGTCGTGCGTTGATATATAATATGTCGTGCGTTGATATAAAGTATGTCGTGCATTGATATTTAATATGTCGTGCGTTGATATATAATATGTCGTGCGTTGATATATAATATGTCGTGCGTTGATATAAAGTATGTCGTGTGTTGATATTTAATATGTCGTGCGTTGATATACAATATGTCGTGCGTTGATATATAATATGTCGTGAGTTGATATATAATATGTCGTGCGTTGATATATAATATGTCGTGCGTTGATATAAATTATGTCGTGCGTTGATATAAAGTATGTCGTATACATGCGTTGACCACGAGTCAGAGTCGACTATTTTCCTGCATTCAATCGAAACTGAAATGGACATCATCGGACAATTTAGCAACCATTGCATAGCGGATGTAAGATATTGTTAGATTGGAATTTTCCGACCAGTTGGAAAGGTTTGGGGTATATCTGTATGACACATGTGGGCATCGCTAAAATCTACAAAGCACCTATAAATTTTACGTTGAAACACATTGAAAACGAATATATACCATACACAAACTATCATAATAAATTGAGAACGCTCTTAATTGTCTACTGCTTTCGGGAAACGAAGTAGTGGACGCTCTTTATCGTTGATGATTATTGGAATTACTGCAAGTCTGACTAAAATTCAAATCGGGTGGTAACTTCCCATTTTGAAGGTCGATATATGACCACCAGAACCTCCTATTAATCGGCTCATTAACGCGATATAATTATTTCTCGTATAGAAAACGTACCAATATGGTACCTAACAGGGAAATATTCAGGGGTGTTTTGATAGCTGTTACAGGTTTGGGCGCCCAAACGTCCCCAAATTCCCAGTGGACAGTATTAAGTCAACCTGAATTTCCCACTTGTTCAATTTTTAAGGCATGCAACGTTCCCAAATTCAACAATATTCTGTGTAATTCATATTTTTCGAGTTGCAAGTTAGCCTTTAGTTGCATGTTAAATTGTGCAATCAGCAGTAGTATATATATGTCATGTCAAATTATATCGGGATACCATTTGATCATGCCACGAATCTCTACTTTGGCTAACGCTCGTAGAGGTCATATTCCACCAGTATAAAAACATGCGAACGATTTTTAAGTTTTGACAGAGAACCTTATAAATTTGAAATAATAGCGCAGGGAATATATTTCTTAGTTATCACCCGTTCTACTCTAGTAGCTGAGGGCGTTTTGTATGCACTTTTATGTCCAGAGCAAAACTCTTCACGAATCCACTAATTGAAGGTACACGAACAATATTTGGTTGGTGACACATTTCCCATTGAGGGCGAAATGGGTCAAATGGCCACGCCCCTTTTTGCGCGAAGTACTACCACCCGCCGTGACTATATCTCCAGAACCGTTGGCCAAATGGGGTCGTGTGACCACTCAAAATGTGCGGAATGGCCACAATATGGGGGGTCGGTAATACATTTTCATATCCAAAAGTCAATGGTTTTTAAGATAATTGCCAAAAACCAAAAAAAATCCATTTTAAGGGCCCAATTTTGGGGTTCAGCACGTTTATCTCAAAGCTGAGCCCCCAATTCGAATTTTATTGATCTATATCCATCGGTGCCACATATAGGTATAATTTCTGTACCATTATCGGATGGGATTGACCTCCAAGGAGCTCTTGACCCTGAAAATCCACATTATGGGGGGTCAGTAATACATTTTCATATCCAAAAGTCAATGGTTTTTAAGATAATTGCCAAAAACCGATTTCAGCATGTTACGCACCACAAGTATACAATACACCAAGGCCACAGCATATGTATGACACTTTTTAAAGAACTATCCGAATTCTCTGATCGACTTAAGAGCACAATTGACCACACACAATGGGATTAGCTGGAAATTGCTGCTGAGGATGTGTTGATCCCGACACACAACATGAGCTCTTCATGACTGAACATGCCTTGGAAACTGGTGTGCTTTACCAAAAATCAGGTAACAATTGTGCTCTAATCAACAGAAATGTACAGATTGAACAAAACAGGTTTTCAAAATTTGTTATCAACATTTAACAGCTGATCTGATTTAAGTGACCAAGATATGAAACATGCTAAACACTTTTACTAAATGGAATGACCAGCTGTTTGCTTCATGCAGCAGCCACATGTTGCGATCCTAAAATGGGTATTGCACCTGGGCATAGTAAAAACATGTTGTAATCAGATGGGAGATGACCATATATACCAGTATATATTTCAGAAGTAATCAATTCTTACAAAAGGACACCTCATCTCACAAAAAGTTTTAGGAAATGATGGAATGATCACTATTCAATCAAAATAGTAGAATGAGCCTTTGTCAGTCCCACATTAGTTTTGATTGGCCATGATAGTTGCATCACTTGCAGGTTGGAGAAGATGAGGGTCTATAATTTCACTAACATAATTCTTCATAATAGCTAATAGCCCTCATAACTTACCATTTTAAAGATATTTTCATTTTCAATACCACCTCAGGTTAAGTGGTCCTGCTAATTTTATATTATGCTGATGGGTACTGCTGGATTGATATGTTTGTAGGTCAAAGCAATTCTGTCAAGTACCATCATTTTACCTAAAGTTGGTTATTTTTGCATTGTTTGGCTAACCCGAGCAATTTGTGCAAAAGTCAGTGTCTGTATGCAACATTCAAGAACATATATACTTCAAAATTTTACTGTGTACGCTGATGTTTGGTAAACAACAGGAATAGTCATCTCAATAATGGCCAGTTTGTAAAAAACAGCACCCATTATTAAAATATTTCACAATATACATGTTTTTTAATGTTTTCTACACATTGTGGCTTATCCTCGATTCGTTCAGATCGCTTTGCTCTACCTGAATATCATACCAAATGTATTAGCATCACCACTAAACTTGGGATGAATACTGCCAAATGAATATATTGTGATAAGGGCAGTGGAAAAATAATGGTTGAGTCTTTTCTAAATATAATTCTAGTAAAACCTACACAATACCGTCTTGGTCTGATAAGACTCAGAGTCATGTTTATTTAGGAGTATAGACATGAAGTCCACCAGTTTCATGAAAATTAAATGGGCTCTGCTCTAGTAACATCTGGACTCCTGGGACCCATTAATATTGACAAATGCAACACAAATGAAAAATACATAGTAACTTTCCTCAAACATAGATTATAACCTGACAATCATTGTGTTTGAATCAGTGTACATATGTATATGTAGGCATGGCCATAGCATGTTTTTGAAATACTGCAGAGTGCAGACCATAAATTTCACTAGAATATACATGTAGTTACTGCATGTACATCACACACATAAGGCGACTGACACACATAAACGTACCTGCAGGGTTCACAATATTTGACATGTAAAGTATATATATATCTCCTGTGCCTATAACATCAAACCAAACGGTTTACAGTACTTTTACTGACATTTTTGGAGTGGCACATATACATACATTTTGGAGTGGCACATATACATACATGTTACGCACCACCTTTAAAGTCAATTTAAAGGGACGAAATGAAAAATAAATTTGTGCAAGTATAATGGAGATCTATATTGCATTACAACATCCACAAATCTACAAAATCTACAACATCCACAAATCTACAAAATCTACAAAAACTATCATAGACATTGGTAATGTGATCATTTTTCCTTGATAAGTTGAAACATGAGGGAGGATTGCATAGCATGGCTACATGCAGAATGTAGATATGTATGTATTTATATCTGCATATCAACTGATGCTTGTATTTTTCTTCTAACTCACTCCAGGCTAGCCATTATTTGTTCTAGAATAATGTACATGTTAGGGAAATTGTAGAACCTTTATACAAAATGGTGATGCAGCCAATCAAAATTGATGTGGGACTGATAAAGACACAACCTGCTCGACTACTGAATCATACTGATTGATCAAATTGTAGTAACTCAACATTTACTAAACCTACTTGTGGGCTGAGTATAATTCAATTCAACATTAGAATACCATAACAAGAGGTGGCATCAGAGATGCTGTGTCTCGTTTTCGGTGGCTTACCGCCGGTGGCTACCGACAATTGGTGTGCATCAGTATCGGTAGACTAATTAATAGGTAAAATCGAAAAATGACTAATTAAGGGCCATAACTCTATCAAATTTTATCGGCCCAGGCTGGTTTTCGAACTCGTCCGAAATATTCTTGGCAAGTACGTCTATTCCAAATTTTAAACAAATCGGAGGACGTTTGTTGAAGTTATCGCGCTAACGAGCTAAAAATTCACCAAAAATGACTAATTAAGGGCCATAACTCTATCAAATTTTATCGGACCAGGCCGGTTTTCGAACTCGACCGAGATATTCTTGGGAGACACCTATATACCAAATTTCAATCAAATCGGATAACGTTTGTTGAAGTTATCGCGCTAACGAGCTGAAAATCGTGAAAAATGACTAATTAAGGGCCATAACTCTATCAAATTTTATCGGACCAGGCCGGTTTTCGAACTCGTCCGAGATATTCTTGGGAGACACCTATATACCAAATTTCAATCAAATTGAATAACGTTTGTTGAAGTTATCGCGATAACGAGCTGAAAATTCGTGAAAAATGACTAATTAAGGGCCATAACTCTATCAAATTTTATCGGACCAGGCCGGTTTTCGAACTCATCCGAGATATTCTTGGGAGACACCTATATACCAAATTTCAATCAAATCGGATAACGTTTGTTGAAGTTATCGCGCTAACGAGCTGAAAATTCGTGAAAAATGACTAATTAAGGGCCATAACTCTATCAAATTTTATCGGACCAGGCCGGTTTTCGAACTCATCCGAGATATTCTTGGGAGACACCTATATACCAAATTTCAATCAAATCGGATAACGTTTGTTGAAGTTATCGCGCTAACGAGCTGAAAATTCGTGAAAAATGACTAATTAAGGGCCATAACTCTATCAAATTTTATCGGACCAGGCCGGTTTTCGAACTCATCCGAGATATTCTTGGGAGACACCTATATCCCAAATTTCAATCGAATCAGATAACGTTTGTTGAAGTTGTTGCGCTAACGAGCCTAAAATCAGTGAAAAATGGCAAAGGGCCATAACTCTGTAATAAATGTGCGGACGAACCCGATTTTTTGTCTGCAGCTTACGTGCATGGATATGTACTCACACACCATTTTTTTCGTCAATAAACGGTTGAGTTATAAGCAAAACACGCCGCCCGCCCGTCCGCCGTCCGTCCGCCGCCCGCCGACCGCCCGCCCACCGTCCCCCATCAAACTATAAGTCGAGTTTTGGAAAAAAACTCGACTAAAAACACCCTGTTCTCCCATAAGTTTAAAGAAAATAACACATTGAACTCATTTACAAGTATATTGCTAATGTGATATATGTCATTCCATTTATAACCATTTTGGCAGCCATCTCACATCAAAGGCCATGAAATCTAGATAACAAAAGATGAACTACATTCAAATTATATCACCAGGTAACCTTTTTGTAGGAGTTTTAGGTTACTGATCAAATACCGTATAATTGATGATTTCCTCAACATCTTTGTTATTGGGAAAATGTCTGATTTTCATTCTACGACCAATATATTCCATCCAAAAACCTTATTTTCAGGGTCAAGAGCTCCTTGGAGGTCAATCTCATCCAATAATGGTACAGAAATTATACCTATATGTGGCACCGATGGATATGGATCAATAAAATTTGAATTGGGGGCTCAGCTTTGAGATAAAAGTGCTGAACCCCAAAATTGGGCCCTTAAAAATGGATTTTTGTTTGTTTTTGGCAATTATCTTAAAAACGATTGACTTTTGGATATGAAAATGTATTACTGACCCCCCATAATGTGGCCATTCTGCACATTTTGAGTGGTCACACGACCCCCCTATGTCCAACAGTTCTGGAGATATAGTCACGGCGGGTGGTAGTACTTCGCGCAAAAAGGGGCGTGGCCATTTGACCCATTTCGCCCTCAATGGGAAATGTGTCACCAACCAAATATTGTTCGTGTACCTTCAATTAGTGGATTCGTGAAGAGTTTTGCTCTGGACATAAAAGTGCATACAAAACGCCCTCAGCTACTAGAGTATTCCTTAAAGTGATCAAATAGAAATGGAGAATAATCTTGCTCAAGGTAGATATTTTTACGAATATCAAAATTTATAGCACACATCGTCATTCTTATATATTAATTAAATGCAATGACTCTTGATGGCGAAATCATTTGCGTTAGTTTATCGCCGATTGTTGCGTCTCGAATCGAGATGTAAATATTTACAATTAATTGTAGTTCAGACGATGCTTTCTATGGAGTGGTATATGGCCGATTTCTTTGAGTTTTTCGGCGATGTTAGTATAATGCGCCCACAGTTAGTCTGGGTACTAACTTGTCAGTTCTACACACTTGAACAAGCCCATAATATGTCTTTAATAATGTACTTCACTGATGCACGATTGAAGTGACTTTGTAAGCGTTTTCTTTGCATCGCTTAATTACAATTGTGGGATTTCTCCTGGGTAATTAGTTCAATGTTTATTGCGATATCGGCTCACAAGTCACAGGAAATCATGAAATCTCGTGCTGGGACCACCCCTAATATGAAGTAGATTATTGAGGAACAAAGAAATATTGTTTGTTCTATGCTATAAAGTTCCCTGTCAGAACAGGTCAGAACATCAAAAAGTTCCCAGGTTTTGTACTGGTTGAATATGATCTATACGGGCGTCAGCCAGAGTAGAGATTCATGGCGTGATCTGTGGAGATCCTCAGTTGGATAACAGGACAGGTGTCCCCCAAAACATATCTGGATTCATTCCCTGTGTATAGTTTTATGGTGTCAAATCGGCCCGGGGATTCGGGGACCTTTAAACGTCCCATATATTTGCAACAATAGGAGCTAACTTGCGGGACATAGATACACACACTGCCATTGTATAACGATGTAATTTATTTAATATGATAGTTTAATTCATTCGGGGTCAGATTCACCATGCTTCAATGTGAACTGATACTCATAATGTACGAGAGGAATTTTTTTCAACAATGGTTTCAAGCTGGGGCAGGCATTTTTTTCACGTCAGTAATCGCTATAAATAGATTAGATATACTATGTGGTCATACCTATTTTGCATATGTTGAGTTTATATACAGCGTGGGGAATACATTCCGCGATTCGACACCCAAATATTCCACCAGCAGACAATACTCAGCAGCGGCTGTCACTGTTATATCACAGGGAACAGGAAACCTTCAGGTAAGTTAATTGTATTCAAAGCACTAATTTACAGGGACATGACCAGAAGGTCTCCTTTTTGGGTTGAGGGGGGTGTCTAATCAAATGAATATGTAGAGCCATGCACATGATTGGCATGTTCTCCATGTGGTTGTGGCCATCAAATGTGTGTGTATAAATGGGTTGGGGGTCTACCCCATCAATGAGTATTTAGTATAGAACGGGTTATAGTCAGGGATATAACAACGGGGTGGTGTGTGTCACCCCCCCCCCCCACAATGAGGACCATAATTTTCAATAGTTGGAAATTTCATCTCTCAAATTCCAATAGTTTTACTTATACTTGTACATTGAGTTCCTCTCATAGCAGTATATTAATCAGTTTTATTGTCCCCCGTAAAATTAATTTTCGTGGGACTATTGTAATCAGCTCCGTCCGTCCGGAGTTATAAGTCCAGTAATGATCATCCGATTTTATTGAAACTTGTTATTTAGGTGTCTCAACCAAGCACACAGGTGCTCTGCAATTCTGGGTTTGATCCGATTTTCTTTTATGGAGTTATTTCCCTTTTTCAACTTTTTTTTAACTAAGAAAATTTCTCACTTTTTCGGTTTCCGGATGATATCTCCAGTTTGGATACTTTAATTGCAAATACCGTTTTTATATGGATCAGTCATATCAAGATACAGGTTGAGTTAAAATTTGAGTTTGATTTTTCCTAGAGTTATGGGCTTTTTTCGACTTAGAAAATTCAATTTTACTTTGGTTTCCGGATGATAACTCAAGTTTGGACTGTTCAATTGAAAATTCCGTTTTTTGTGAGTCATTGATATAAAAATACAGGTCAAGTTCGAATTTGAGTTTGATCCGATGATTTTTCTCAGAGTTATGGGCTTTTCGACTTAGAAAATTCAATTTTTTTTGTTTTTTCTTTGGTTTCCGGATGATAACTCAAGTTTGGATTGTTTAATTGGAAATTCTGTTTGTGGGTCGTTCATATCAAAATACAGGTCAAGTTCGAATTTGAGTTTGATCCAATGATTTTTCCCAGAGTTATGGGCCTTTCGACTTTGAAAAACATTTTTTATAATTTTCTGTATGAGGGTACCTTCATGGTGTAATCAACTCCTCCTACAGTTTTGTAACTTCAGAGTTTTGTTACCCACATATTGGAGATGTGCAACATGTATATAGATGATGGAATTTTTTTTTTAATGGAATTATTAACCCTTTCGTCTTAGAACATTTCAACATTTAAAAAAAAATTCTTTAACAAAGCGGCATCGACTTGCCACGTTGTCGGGGGACACTGTGGTCGGCCGACCTTTTATTTAAATTTGTCCTGAAAGGTAGCAATATAATGTCAATATTACAAGTTAATTACACCGTCATTTCAGTAAATACATTCCAGTAATGCTCATTACCTGAACACATATATGAAATTGAAAGCAATCATTTCCTTCAAGTTCAGACTGGTATGTTTTATCAACCATAGATTCATGCAATTTCATGGTCACTAGTCTATTAGTAATGTCAAACCTCTATATCTTTCCGAGGACAGCTTTAACAATATAACAATCATTCAGCATGCATACTTGTTACCATTGTATGTGTTATAAATTGTGACTCCTTGGAATTTGAATACATGTATTTAAACTCGTATTCGTTCAACCATATTCTGATTAATATAATGTATAATGTACTGCATGCACAGTGTACTCGATACATAAAACATGGAGCAATGCTATGTCATTCTTGTTACTAGTGTCAGTGTCACTATTTACAGTCCATACTCTTAAAGGGGTACGTACCCCAATTTCAATAAATTCCCGGTGACAATAGCGATCTAATATCAATAGTATATTTTAAAATAACTAATTTGAGTCGACGATGTCTACTGAAAACGTTCCGGTTAACAGGCTATCACAAAAGTAAAATTGAATTATTTAATATAAATTAATTTATGGCTGGAGTCATAAAATGGAGTATTATGCCAGTACGAGTTACCGTTCTTGAAATCGTATCTGTTGCGTGTCTTTTATCGACGGCCGTTCGCGAACATTATTGAGTTGCAAACAAAACATCAAACATGTTACCTGCAAAAGAAAGGCCGCTATAACCGATTCGGAAAAAAAAGAGAAAGAAACAAGAGTCATAAAGCGTCAAGTATTTTTATAGGGAGTGAGATTGTTCGATGGAAGAGATTGAAGACATCAATTGAAGCTGTGAACAATGAACTTCCGGTTCTTCCTGCGACCTGAGTATTCTCCGGTGAAGGTCAAAAACATGGCGCGTACTTTGAAATCGTAATATATTCGTTTTCAAGATCAATATTTTCTTCGGTAAATTAGGTTTATACGAAACTCATATAACACGAACACAATCTAACTTGAAAGTTATTTCAACGGAAGTAAATAAAAAAATTGTCTATCCCTGTGTACAGTACCCCTTTAAAAAGAATATATAGAAACCCAAATTATTAAGCCAATATTGGAATTTTGCATTACTCAAAACCAAATCCTATATATTTGGAAATTTTATTAGATCAAATCCTATATAGTTGGAAATGGTATGGTCTCACCCACCCTCTAGCAACATCACTGGGTTATATTCCAGTCAAAATACGAGAAATATGGCCTAACCTAGACAACATTTGTACAGAATTGAAATTATGTTCATGGTGTGCGGGGACCTTTCCCACACAAGCCTTGAAATAGTGTGTCTGTCATTTGCAGAATGAGGTCACCAGAGGGTGAATTTAGTGATGCTACCCCGCATAGTGGGCTATCATCACCAAATTCACCCTCTGGGGACCTCATTCTGCTTACACCTCAGCAGAATGAGGTTCCCAGAGGGTGAATTTGGTGATGCTAGCCCACTCGGGGTAGCATCACTAAATTCACCCTCTGTGGACCTCATTCTGCAAATGACAGACACCCTATTTCAAGGCTTGTTCCAACACCACATATTAAAAATCCTCTGCAAGATCTGTGTGCAAGATCTGTGTGCAAAATATGATTTTGGTTTAACAATATCAATATATGGTTTATCACAGTACCCATGTGAATTTTCGGTGGATTATATTCGGGGGCAGGATGAAATAAAATGCACCGACATGACGTATGCTTGGAGTATGGGGCCCAAAGTCATATATCAAAATGATGGGAATGAATCGTGATAGGGCATGACTTTTGCTATATAGGTCTAAAGGTCAGACTGCAAAAACATTCGATAGTATGGTAATGATACGCGAAATGGGTTAAAATATATGAAATAGGTCAGAAAATGATTATTTTGTCAAAAGACGCAGGAGAGTCTTCAGTATAACATATCTAAATTTGCTTTGATGAATTTTTTTTATCCAAGATGGCATCCAAAATGGTTGTCTATATATGTTTAGGGGAGCTGGAAGCAACCATGGGTAAGGGTGCAAATCTTCCAGAAAATGTCAAACATTTTTAGTCAGAGGTAAAGCATAACTACTGAAAAGACAATATTGTGCCACTTGAAGAGCATTTTTTAAGCCTTTCTGAACTAAATTAATTCTCCCACTGCCATTTATTAATTTCGTCCACCAACTTTGATTAATAAATTTTTTATAGAATTGCGACTCATTACAGATCCTCTATTTACTAACCTATACATAATAATCAGCAATGTAAGGCAATTAAAGAATCTACTCTCTTTCTCTTCAGCAGAAAATGGCAGCATCTGATGATTTATCATGTACGATCCACAAAGAACAGGATAACTGGGGCTTCTGCCGTGAGCCTCATAGAGTCGCATGCTGTATTGAATGCCACAAAGTAGCTTTTCATGGATGCACAGTAGTCAGTTTACAGAAGGCTACAGATGATCTCAGCCAAGAAGTGACTTCACTAGAGAATGATCTGATTGGCATACATGATGTGATGTCACAAGAACCATCAGCAAACCTTTCGATAGAAAATTTAGCTCTTGATTCTGTGTCAAACTTTTTTTCTGGGGTAACAGAAATTGTTCGTCAGTGTGGCGAAGCTGCGAGGAAGAAAATATCAAAATCTTTCGCAGAACAATGCTCAGTAACTGAAGAACTAAAACAACGAGTATTGGAAATCAGATCACAGTCCAGTATTAAAAGTTTGAGTACAACAGAGCATTTGAGCAAGAAAGTTATAGAATTGCGACAGTTGGTGAATTTTGTAGGTCATACATCTGGTGCTACTCCTGAGCTGTGTATTGATAATAGTAAGCTGAAAGTCTTGGAAGATATTTTGCAGAAAGCATGCTACATGGCACCAGCCAATACAAAAATCCAAGGCTTCGTTAAAAAATTTGAGTTTACCTCTTTCGGCAGCTATCCTGTTATGAGATTCGTCGATAACACGCCAGAATCACCATTATTAGTCGGAACATGGAGCGCTGGTCAATGTACTGACAAACTTACATTGATTGATTGTGACGGGAAAGAGCTGCGCTCTGGTGCCGTCTCGATGAGTCCGTGGGATCTGTGTGTGAAGTCCGGTCTTATATACCTCACCCATGGAACACATATCTCGATCTGTAAACTCAGCGATTTATCATCAGTTAAAACATTTGCTATGAGTGGTGGATGCTATGGGATTGCACCAATCAGAGATCAGTTTGTTGTAGCCTGTCAATATGATCGTTGTGTGCGCATAATTAATGAGAGTGGCACAATTGTAACAAAGTCCCAAAATTCTTTTCAAGATCCCACATTTGTAGCAGTTTCTTCAGCAGAGGATGCAATATATGTAACAGATTCCAGTTCTGTGGTGGTGCTGACGCCTGACCTATCAAATGTCACCAGGACAATCCGTCATGCCGATTTGATTTCCGCATCTGGTATATGGTTTGCGAATGGGATGCTTTTTGTCAGTTCAGTATCAAACAGCAGCGTGATTCAGTTTACCGAAGACGGATCAGATCGGAAAACTATTGCAACTTCCGATGATGGATTGAATGGTCCATATGGCATTTGCTATAACATACGTGGTCGCCGTCTGGCTGTGGGAAATAACGGCAGCAACAACAATATTCTAGTGTTCGAAGGGCACTCTTAAATATAGCATGTATCGATGATAGAAAGCATATACACATCGCCTATACAAATTACATGTATCTATGAAAATAATGTAGTGGCAATGGTTGTTGGGCACATTTAGTATGAATCTGAGACTGCGGCATATTCTTCAATAGAACATACAGTCACTATATATATATTTAGTTATTTATACAGCTATTTTTGCTCATAAAACTAACTGAAACATGATTTATTATTTCTTATATGCCATTATTTAGTTTCTTATTTCTGAAAACTGGCTTGAGTTAATGGACCAACACATGCAGCACCACAATTTAGTTGCTTTCTAGCTGTGAATTATCGATCCATATTATCTTGGTCATGTGATATCAATTCATTTTATGGTGGATTTCTTAAATAGAGAGATAGCGATGTTTCAGGTCGGGATACAGTCACACTGCTAACCTACTTGATATTTCCCTGTGATCAAAAGCCAATAAGAGGTACAATAATGCCCTAAATAATTATCTCTTTCACCACAGCAGAATTGTGGGTAATTTTTCAGGATTTAGTCGGAAATATGGCTTGTTGCCATTCATCGGAAAGCTCTCGGGCAACAAGCCATATTTCCGACCAAATCCTGAAAAATTACCCACAATTCTGATTTGGTTAAGGAGTCGATTATTTAGGGCATTACTGTATAATCATACAGTTCAAAAAGAATATTAAGTGTCATATTGAAGGGGAAAACATGCCATGGAAAAAAAATGACAACCATAGATATAATAATTTTATTTTTGAACTTTTATTATTAATAGGCATCCAGGAGGTTGTTAATTTTGGCAGATAACTGGTCTCATTGTTTGGCAGATTAAAAAAGGAACCTACAAAGTGGTTATTGCCACTTAAGGGGACGCAAGGCATTCATAGTGGGTTCATCATACCTACAAATAGTGTGTCTGTCATTTGCAGAATGAGTTCCCCAATGGTGAATTCACCCTCTGGGAACCTCATTATGCTTAGGCGTTAACTGCTATGGGAGATCTGGGATCAGATTTAATTTCCCCAGTTGAAGGTTGGTATTGTTCACCCATTAGTCACCTCTATTATGCATTTTATCTTTTGCAAATTAGGGGATATAGAAACTTCAAAGAAGGAAAAAAGTATTAATTTTTTTTTTAATTTGAGACAATTGATACTTAGTAGATGAATTTGGTGATGCTAGCCCACCTTGTGGAATAGCATCACTAAATTCACCCTCTGGGGACCTCATTCTGCAAATGACAGACACACTGTATGCAAGCTTGGGGTTCATGTGAGAAAAAATATAAAGGTCAGTAAAACATCCATCATCAACAAATACGTGACAAAATAGATTGACTTCGTTCTTATTTTAAATATTAATAACTCTAATAATAGGAGTTCACAATTCAAAACCTTTGCTCAAGCCTTGAAATAGTGTGCCTGTCATTTGCAGAATGAGGTCCCCAGAGGGTGAATTTAGTGATGCTACCCCGCATAGCGGGTTAGCATCACCAAATTCACCCTCTGGGGACCTCATTCTGCTTACAACTCAGCAGAATGAGGTTCCCAGAGGGTGAATTTGGTGATGCTAGCCCGCTATGCGGGGTAGCATCACTAAATTCACCCTCTGGGGACCTCATTCTGCAAATGACAGACACACTATTTCAAGGCTTGCCTTTGTTATGTAAATATTACTCAGTGGAATTACTGATAATAAGATAAGTTTATCCAATAAGATACCAATTAAGGTGTAATCAAGACTTCATGGTAAACATTGGAAAATGTCAAATCATATTCAGACTAAAATATTTGAACTTATTACACAATTAGCAATGTTAGTTGACAAATCACTGTAACAGTTTTGTTTATATAACAATGGTTTCAACACATGAAATTTCGTTCTTGGAGAACTATCAATAATGAATATAATAAATGGGAATAAAATAAAGTAACACCATTTAAGACTCATTTGAGTTTTTAAAAAACACGAGCTTTCGGCTATCTAGTAGCCTTTATCAAGTATGAAGTGAACATATGGTGAAAAGTCGTTGACGTTGAAAGTGTCCCTCACGATGACGTGCATAACAAGAGTGACGGAAAGCGTCTACGTCGCGGCTGCTCCCGAGTGCCGAATTCCCCGGAAATTATGCAGTACAGCGTAATGTGAGAGAAAACCATAGTCCCTGTTTAACCCTTTCCGGATGGTATCCATGTAGGTTATTAATTTCAACTCTACTGTTTTCCTTGCTCTCAGTCGTTTCAATCCTGCTCTGAGAACTCTGACCTCGAGGTCTTCCTCTGAATGGCGAGAAGAGTTAAAATGTTCTCCAACGGGCACGAATATATTTTCTGATGTTATGTCATGCCGGTGTCCATTCATGCGGCCTCTGAGGGTTTGGCCCGTCTCTCCGATGTAGATAAGCCCGGGACACTGTCTGCACGTCAGAGCATAAACAACACCTTCAGAGCTGCACGAGAATAACCCACTCGGTGTGATAGATTTCCCGGTACTGTTGGTCAAAGTGCCATTTGTCACAGAAGAGCATGTTGCACAATTCCATATTCCGCACGGGTCTGTTCCGTTCTGTTGGTTGTTATGCAAGTTCTGTGCTCTAACTAGACTCTTTCGGAGGTTCGGAGGTTGTCGATATGACATTAAAGGTAATTCAGGGAAAATATCACGCAGTTTGTCATCATTTTGAAGCACACATTGTAGGTCCTTGGCGATAGTTTTTAGTTTTTGTAATTTTGGATGAAATGTGACTATACCAGTGGTATTTTTGATGGAGTATTCTGATGGTTGTCGTCGGAATTATACTGAAGTAGTTCCACCCTGTCCTTGACAACTGCTTTTTTTTATCTCTCTGTTTACAACTCTCTGCTTATATCCAGGGCCTGGAACCTACGTCATAAAACAAAGTTTTTCACCGAAAAATGGCGGTTGCTCGGTGCGACTCGAAGTAATTATTTATCGTTTTTGCAAACTATGTTCATAAACCACTAAAAAAATCATTGCTTATGAGCTGTAAAACATTGTTTGCTAGCTCACAGTCATCTATACCGAGATATATATGTAACGGTTGTAAAGATTATCGCGTTCAGGTGGTTTCCGTCACCAATTTTCGAGGCATGTTTCAGAGTTTTGAAATGGTAACGCCTACATTGACGTTTAAAACTGGAATTGTGACATAAATGGTAACGCCTACATATAGTCAACATTTGATTCCAAAATTGGGAATTTGGCTGAATTCTTTCTTTCACTTGCCGAATATCACAATTAGTTTTAGGACTAGTGAGTAGTGTATGCCTTCACAGTTAATGGAACTTATGGCAGCGCAAGAGTATAATTCTTCCCTCGCTATAAGTCCCCGAATATTGCCGAGGCGAATCGGTATACATCGGCTCAAAAGTAGACTACTTCACTTGTGCCAGGCTAATTAATACGTTTTTCACGGAATAACTATCACAAGACATAAATGAATAAAATAATAAGTAATTATATGACCTTTATATATCAATATTATTATAGGGAATAATAAAAAGGGTCATTCTGGTTGATGCATCATATACATGTATAATTATAGGCTAAAATAAACCAAACTTTGATAAATGAATAAATCGCAATATCGCCACTGCCTGAGTTGAACCAGGAAGAAGCTTTAAGTTGTATTGTTCAATTTTTGTTTCAAATTCAAATGTTTCTGAAATTAATAAAAGAAAAAACTATTAAAGTGATGTGAAACACTCCGGTAAGGTGATCGAATAGAAGTGGAGAATAATCTTGTTCAAAGTAGTTATTTTTACAAATGTTATATCTAAATTAACAACACACACCGTCATTCTTATATACTAATTAAATGCAGTGACTGCCGATGACGAAATCGTTTATTTCGACACGACTCAGTCTCATATCGCTGACATTTGTCAATATATGCACACAACATGTATAATTTAAGGTAATATAAAATAGTTTGACATATTATATATCAATACTATCGGATTCAGCATTCAATGATGCATGCATATATCGCAAGTGATGATAGCCGTCTGAAGTCGACAGACGTCGCAATGTAACTTATACCGATTGTATATATGGGAAACTACATATAGTACATCCCTGCCAGTCATTTTCTGAGTCCTTCGTGTATTCTCGCCATAACGGAAAAGCCCAACACCAAAAAACACGTGTGGTCTGGAATTCTACGGGTTCACAACAAACGCTAAAACAAGCGGGTGTCTATAACCGGGTATTAGGAAAATTTCGGAAACGAAATACTCTGAATGATAACGTCTCGGCCGACTGAGCCGCCATATTTCGTCAGCCACGAACGTCGTGACTAATCCGGCTTAGCTAGATAACCAGCCACGAAAATTGGTTGAGCCAGCCAGGAGGGGGGGGGGGGTCTGGAAAATATTGCACACCAATGGGGACCCACCACCCCAAAAAATATTGTTTTCCTCCAAAATTTTGGGGACCCACCCCCTCTTTCTCATATTTTTATCAAAATTTCAGAGTTTTTTTTAGCCGTTCTTCAATAACTGTGTTAACTGTCTTACTAATTGGTAAACACAGATCAGAAAAAAACGAAAAATAATCTGTATTTCCAGACGTTTCCGTGTTTTCAGTATCTAACAACAATAATAAAGCATTGTGTATGTACACTATATGTCACAAATAGCCCTAGACCCCATTATAGCCTTAATAAATCGAGTGTGTTGTGTCTGACAGAGAACACCGACCAGTGTAAATAGTGGTAAACAGGTCAGGGGTTCCACAATTATTTGTAGATGACCAAATAAATCTTTTAAGTCTTCTCCACCGGGGTGGGGGAGGGGAATTGTTTTTGGTTAGGTATACACATAGATATATGGTTATTATACCGCCCAATATACCGTCCGTCCGCACAATCATTTTGCATTATAACTCAAGAGTCGGTTGTCATATTTTTATGCCCTATGGCATGGCGACGGACCAGAAATGGGGAACGAATATGCATGATATCACGGGTTGTGACTATTAATGCCTACCAGAGTTATGGGCCCTGTTCGACTTCATGAAATTCAGTCCGTACAAAGCTTTTGCAATATAAGATAAGTGTCGGTTGTTGAATTTTGATGTGGTTTGGTATGGTGATAGACCAGAATGAAGAATTGAATGTCATTTCTTAATGCATCACTTTATTTCAGTTCATCTATTTGTAAGTGATAACAGTATACAATTAGAATTTTAGTTTAGTCTTGTTGAGCAGTAAAGCTCCAAGATGAAGTTCGGAAATTCAATGAGAATAGCATCACCTTCAGTTGGAATTGTCTGAGCAGTAAACAGTTAACGGTCTTTCATCATGACCAATTCAGTTTTATTTGGATAATTGTTGCAAATTAACATTACTTGCAATCATTCAAGATGAGAAATAACCAGGAGGAATGAATTTGATTACATGCCAGGACAAGACAGTATTTCAGACATTAGAAATTTATGAGATACCCTTTTCAATTTCATGTTATGCAACAATCATGTTAATGATATATAGTCATCATTGAGTATTCACCATGTAGTATCCAATTTGTGATACAGTTTTTATTACTTTTATTCAAGTAATACAACTGGGTAATATATTAAAATGTGTTACTAAATATTTCTTCCGCTAATAATAAGTTTCCTGAACGCTATTACGGTGGTCCACTGTGAAGTGGTCCGGGATCCTGTGAAATCCAGAATGTTGCTAAATCTGAGACTAAAGAGTCACTATAGCTGCTATATAGAAAAAAAATTACAAGCACGATTTTTTCCGCCTCTGGGACCACCCACCCACCCCGGCCCTATATACGAATTTTTTTTGTAGACCCCCCCCCCTCTTAGACGACACAACAAGCCTCTTTTTGTTGTAATTTTTTTCTTCTATTCAACTTTAAGTTGTTTTTTTTTCCTTGTATATATATCATTTTTGTTCGCAAAAGTATTCAATAAACGGAATATCCAGTTTATATAAAATTTTATAATATATAATGTTAAACATAACCAAACTAAATGAATATCCAGCCACAGGAACAATATTATGTTCACAATTCACTACATAACCTGCTATAGTTAATATATATTTGACCAATTAGTTTTTGGGACTTGAGTACCTAACATACTTTATGATTATTGACTGATTATGGGACAGGGTGTATTTATCCGTTACATATATCCCGATGTTTTGGTTTTGGATTGCGAATATAATTGATGCGTGACCAGATTAATTGTTTGACAACGAAGGTTCCTGGACCGAATAACACATTCAATTCATTATCAATAAACATGGGTAAACAATGAATGTTAGTAATAGAATATAATTAAAGAAATCTTTATTGCATGATAATGTTTTAACGACAACTATCAGACGAAACTGGAAATATGAACAAATTAGCATGGATTCAACCAACGGAAATAGATTGGAATAACAAAGTAATACAACAATGCATATGGAATAAGAGAACGAATGACATGACATACACTTAATTAAACTACCGAATATACAACGAGAACATAAAACAATGATTATGCCATGAATTTATGTTCGTCTTTATATATAGTATTATCAAATAGTATATTGGCATCTCTATAACAGCCATTTGTGTATTGTAACGCATTTAACAGAGTGTGTATATGTGAACACCGGATTCATCTACCGGATTATACGGATGGTGACTCAATTGTTAGTGCAAACAGGCAAATATGTCAGCGTCAACGCGATGTGGGCGTTACCATTAATAGACACATTCATAAAAATTCTTTGTGTCTTAAGAAATTTACAAACAAACCACGGAAAAGTTATTTTTATGTTATTGATTCAAATTTTAGCATTTATAATATCCCTAAACTCAATGTATACGGTTTTAAAATGATTTTAGGGCGCGGAGAACATGAAATGTTGGCGTGAACACCTGCACGAAAATAGGAAATCGGACGCGATTTTGAATTGCGAACGCGAAATTCTCATTATAAGCAATTCTTTCCGATTTTCGGTTTCTGTATTTGTTGAGATTTGCAGGTCGCATAGCTCCTTTGCTTATAATACTACATCGAAATCGATTGTATTTATTTAAAAAACGATGTCGAAGTAGCGAGTCGAACTTTATTTACAGTTATTTTGATGTAGGGTTACCCTTCCGGTGACGTAGGTTCCAGGCCCTGATATCCCAGGTTGACGAAGTTCTGCTGAAGTTGCCCGAAGTTGTAAACAGAGAGATAAAAAAAAGCAGTTGTCAAGGACAGGGTGGAACTACTTCAGTATAATTCAGACGACAGCCATCAGAATACTCCATCAAAAATACCACTGGTAGTCACATTTCATCCAAAATTACAAAAACTAAAAACTATCGCCAAGGACCTACAATGTGTGCTTCAAAATGATGACAAACTGCGTGATATTTTCCCTGAATTACCTTTAATGTCATATCGACAACCTCCGAACCTCCGAAAGAGTCTAGTTAGAGCACAGAACTTGAATAACAACCAACAGAACGGAACATGCCCGTGCGGAATATGGAATTGTGCAACATGCTCTTCTGTGACAAATGGAACTCTGACCAACAGTACCGGGAAATCTATCACACCGAGTGGGTTATTCTCGTGCAGCTCTGAATGTGTTGTTTATGCTCTGACGTGCAGACAGTGTCCCGGGCTTATCTACATCGGAGAGACGGGCCAAACCCTCAGAGGCCGCATGAATGGACACCGGCATGACATAACATCAGAAAATATATTCGTGCCCGTGTGAGAATATTTTAACTCTTCTCGCCATTCAGAGGAAGACCTCGAGGTCAGAGTTCTCAGAGCAGGATTGAAACGACCGAGAGCAAGGAAAACAGTAGAGTTGAAATTAATAACCTACATGGATACCATCCGGAAAGGGTTAAACAGGAACTATGGTTTTCTCTCACATTACGCTGTACTGCATAATTTCCGGGGAATTCGGCACTCGGGAGCAGCCGCGACGTAGACGCGTTCCGTCACTCTTGTTATGCACGTGAGGGACACTTTCAACGTCAACGACTTTTCACTATATGTTCACTTCATACTTGATAAAGGCTATAGATAGCCAAAAGCTCGTGTTTTTTAAAAACTCAAATGAGTCTTAAATGGTGTTACTTTATTTTATTCCCATTTATTATTGACACAGACTCATACGGCATATACTTCAATAATGTCTGAATAATGAATATAAGTTGATCTATTTCTCCCTTTTATAATCATATCTCAAATTGAACAGGTAAATAGGAGAAGGCGTGAAAATTCAAGTTTCAATATTTTAGTATTGCATGAAATTAAATTTTGTTACCTATGTGTATTTACCTTGATTTCTCGATTGATAATAAACAATAATTTCACTAATGAATTATGTCACTTTAACTAGCGTGTTATGTAGTCATAGGCACTCTCAAAATGTATGCGTCATGGGTATAATGGTGGTATTATTTGATTTTGTGGTCAATCAGTTGATTATAGTGGAATATAATAAACAGAATAATCACTTGATTGTACTGGTAACGTGAAATAATTCATACTAGGTAGGGACTATTTTGTAAATCAATCATAACATCATGTAATATTTTAAAAGAGACTCCCATTGTGCAGAAATTTGAATCCTTTCAAAAATAACATACCGTCGCCTTACAGCCAAAAGAATGCAAGTCGGTTTTTCGGATTCACACACGCAAACACATTCCTACCACAGCTTATGACAAAATGTTGCACATCTAGCTCAATTAGAACCTTCTTTTCTTATCCCTGATAAAACATTTTACTTTTAACTTTATTGTAATAATGAAACAATAGCGAGATGTGTCCATTTGATACTAAAACGTCTTATCTTGGCAACAAATTCAATGAAATAGCTCTGGCAAAATATTTGTAAAAACAATATTTTGCGTGATTATTCGCAGCATATTAGGTCGGCTAGGGATCAAGTTATATATTCTCAAAGGGTGTGTGTTCTGCCTCTCTTCGTGCAGACATTAGTTTATATTACGAACAAAAGCCAAATTAAAATAAAATTAGTTTTTTGTCTCCTGAAAAATGACCGAAATCAGCTTACGTCATTTTGACTGTTTGGCAATGATAAATGGTATTTGGAAGAATCAATTCATCTCTAAGGTCGATTGACAGCATTCATTTGTGACTAATTAATTGCGCTCGCGCAACAGTATGGCGATCAGTCAGATTTGTTGGTGTCACCCTACCGATTTCACTCCATGACGTCACCCTTACGCAGTACATGCCGGCGACGTTACGGAGTAGATTATAGAGTTGACGCCCTTGGCACTGACTTCCATTACTAGCTCGTTGCTATATAAACACGTAAGACTACTTTGCAGAACTTGTGACCTTGACCGTAAACAGTTCAGTTGGTGTGGAGATCCCTCCTGTGGGTGAGGAGCACCCCAATATGTTGGATTACATTAAAAAACTAATTAATGAATAGTATGAGTCAAGTTAAAAGTAAAAAATATGAATATTTAATAATCTTGATAGTATTGGATAAAAGTAGTTCCAGACACAACATGTATTTACTGTTTACGGTCAAGGTCACAAGTTCTGCGAAGTGTCTTTACCATATAAACAAACCAGAGATGTGGCTTTTGTCGAAAATTGACAGTCAGTACATTCGCCCTGTATACATGTACTTTCAGAAAATACAAAACACCACAACGTTATACCCCACCAATGTCAGTGTCTCGACATCATTTTACCAAGTTTCTTGACATGAAACTGCGACAGACACGGCGTGAAATACATCGCATTGAGTATCCTGTCTATCAGCAGAAGGGACCCTGGACATACTTGGACTCTAAGCAACCACCGAATGCAGACCGTGACCAAAGCTACTCACCTCGGCATCACACGTGACGGTTCATCTAAGCATGGCACAAGCCTGGTGGCACAAGAACGCATCTCCGCAGCTAGACGATGCTCATATGCCCTCCTAGGTGCTGGTTTTCATGGCATGAATGGTCTCAATCCAAAAGTTTCGGCACACCTCTTACGCTGGTAGCCTTCCCACCACCGAAACGTCTCTGGAAGAACATGGTGGACACAGCTATAGAAAAACACTTGTTGTGGAGCCTTAAACGGGAAGCCATGGATAAATCGACCCTAACACAATTGAATCTACAAGACACCACTCCTGGCCATGTACACCAAATCTGGGATGCTTGCGGATCCAAACCGTTCGCCACAACTATGGTAGCACATAAAATGAAAATGTCAACAGGCACATATATTTTACAAAGACAAAAAGCTAAATTTGAATCTACTACTACTGACATCTGTCAACTCTGCAACAAAGAACATGAGGACATACTCCACTTCATTGTAACCTGTGAAAGTCTCCATGCTGTAAGAAGCCGCTTCATAACAGCCATAAAAGAAACTCTGAACCAAGCTGGATTGAACCCCAATATACAAAACCATTACCTCTTGGAACTAATACTTGACTGCTCAGCATTCGATATCCCAAAGTACTGCATGCTGAAAATTGAATCCATCGCCAGAGGTTTGTGTTACCAACTACACCATGCTCGTCTCCGTATCCTGTCCAAGAAGAAAACTGGTCTAAGAGCTCCGCCTGTGGACCCCGGCAGTCAGTGACAGCCACAAGTTAGACTTGACACTACTTGTAGATAACTTATTGCAGACTGAATTTATACATGTATACACATATCAAACCTATATGCTCAAGAAGATGTCGTTACGTCCGCCCATAAGGACGGTTATCCTGATACAGGAGGGATGTACAGAGAAGGTAAAGGTAAGGTAAAGGTAAAGTAAACAATTTCCCATTGTTTCAATTCAACTTCAAGATCGCGGTAAAATCAAAACCGCAATTTGTATGTGGTAAACATCTGAAAAAGACATCAGGTACATGCAGAAACTAATTGTTGTGCATATTTATTTCTATTTGAGGTGGCAATTTTTCATGTTTATCAGTATTTTTAACGATAAGAGCGATGGTAATTGGGGGACTATATTTTATCTAGCGCATTAAATTTAAAATAAAAAATCGTGAATTGGCTGAGTGTTTTCTATGGCCGCACATTTGTTGATAATTACAAGCCATTTGTTTGTCTAAATAACATATTTAAGTTCGAAGAGCATTAGAATGGGGATAACAGTGTGGTGTTTTGTGATTTCGGAAAGGTGCATGGCGAATATACTGTGGCAAATACCCGTTAATGGGCTCTGGCTCCGCCGTCGCCCATTAACTAAATTAACGGGTATTTGCCACAGTATATTCGCCATGTACCTTTCCCAAATCACAAAACTCCACACTGTTATCCCCTAAATAAAATTATTGAAGATTGTAACTGTCTTTTTTTGCTAACATTAAATTAAATTAAATTAAGTAAAATACAGTGAAATTATTTTTTTAATTATTTTTTATTACATTTTTGCGCACGTTGGCATCTCTCTGAGTGCATTCTAGTTAACCATTTGGCGATGGGAGCTGCGCTGGCGCAACAATAAAGACCCTGTGCAAAAGCATTATCTTATATATGCGAGTTGACCATAGGTCTTCTCGCATATATAAGAGAATGAATTGGCCTAACAACTCATGAGTTTAATGTACAGGTGAGTATTGAACACCTGATACAGTATATGCCCTAAATAATCGACTCCTTAACCCCAGCAGAATTATAGGTGAGAGCTTTCCGATGAATGGCAACAATCCATATTTCCGACTAAATCCTGAAAAGTTACCCATAATTCTGCTGTGGTTAAGGAGTCAATTATTTAGGGCATTACTGTAGCTTCCATTCCATTTTCAACAGGGGTTTGGACTGGCATATCATTGTGTTCAATGTCTTGGACTGAAACTATAATAAATATTGCAGTAAGTGGTTTGGGTTATTGATGAGGTTTTTTTTTTTAGATAGAGATGTTCACAGTCGCTTAACATATGTTTAAACTGTGACAAAATCCAAGCAAAGATGTTGAGTGCATGTTCCTGGAAAGAAGGAATGTTCATGAGAGGTGACTATCAAACGCAGAATTGGACAGTTATACTTTCCATGGGGAAAAACCATGTTACTTTTGTCTTATCGATTTTGATTTGAATAAACGTCTTCAGAGACAGTTGGTGGTAGTAAAACCCTGCTGTTATTTTATCCCTTTTGTATTATCGAAGTTCTGCAAGTACGACTAAACTCAGTCAAACTCACAGTTCAGAAAATTGAAATAGCTCCAGGACACATGCCACCAGAACTTCAGAATCATAGAAATTCTCAAAATTGATCTGGATACCAAAAATAATACACGACCCCCCCCCCCATACCCCCCCCCGCCCGCAGATAACAGGAAATTGAATGGATCACCACTCTTCGTTCACTTATACCATTAGACCTGCACAAGAAGGACTTTAAGTCGCCTTTTTTAACAAACTAATAAAAGGTCGCTGACCAAAATGTCATCTGGAATACAAGCCCGGACAAAAGATGCGTCCCAAGATGTACAATTCTATGTCGAAAAAGTGCAATAACTCGGCCAAAATGAGTTCGACCAAACTTAAATTCGCAGGTGCGCAGGGTTCCCTTGCTGGTTGACATCTGTGCCAAGCTTTAAAAAATTGACTAAAAAATGATGGCATACAGGCTCGGACAAAAGATGCATCCCAGGATGTACGATTCTATGTTGAAAAAGGGCAATAACTCCGCAAAAATTAGTCCGACCATACTCAGAATCACAGGCGCGCAGGTTCCCATACTGGTTGATATATGTGCCAAGTTAAAAAAATATGACCAGAAAATGACAGAATATAGGCTCGGATATTTAAAGTTCTGGACTCACGGACAAGGGTCATTACTCTAGTCCTCCCGCGTAATGTAGGGGGATAATAATAATAGTTGCGGATATGTTCCAGCAGCAATATTTATTGGGCGGTGTAAGATGGTGTCTTTCACCTTTCACATCACGGTGTTGATGATGAATCAAATTAACACAGAGCCCTAGTAATACCATACAATTCTATAGTGAATTGAATAAAATTGCTTACCATTTTCGGAATGTTGTTCTGAGCTCCTGTCTTGTTTTCTCGTCGTTTTCATCCTTAATTTGGACAACACAGAACTTGAGATTACTCTGAAAAGAATGATTCATTTATTGACAGGTAGTTTTAATCCTTTCTACACTGAATTGATTCTTCCATTCAGTTATAAAAGTATAAATTGGAATGGTCTATTATTAATCTAGAGGGATGATCAGGAAATATGAGCTGATGACAGACATAGAAAGACCCGAAGGAATCCTATTCATTGGTGGGAAATGTGTTCAGATAATAAGTTAAACAAACGACGTACGACCTATATATGGTCATTTCTACAGGTGGTTTGTTGAACTTATTATGTGAACATTTCCTAAGGGATAACTACTCGTCAATGAGTATTTGGTTAAGGGACTCAAGGCCTTCGCAGTTGGTATATGTGCAAAAATGATAAAACTCTGTAAAAACATCACCACCAAGAAGAACATGGAGAAATACATTCAAATTTGTTCTTATATTAAAGTAATGTGAGACACTCCGGTAGGGTGATCAAATAGAAATTAAGAATAATCTTGCATAAAGTAGTTATTTGTTACGAATATTAATCCAAATTGATGATACACACCGTCATTCTTATATATTAATTAAATACAATGACCCTCGATGGCAAAATTGTTAGATTATCGACGATAGTTGCCTCCCGAATCGGGATGTAAATATTTACAATTGGGCGTAGTTCAGACGATGTTTTCTATGGAGTGGTATGATCGATTTCTTTGAAATTTTCGGCAATGTTAGTAGAATGCTACATTCCACAGGTTGGCATAGTGCCTGGGTACTAACTTAAAAATTTCACGCACACGAACAAGTCCATAATAATGTCTTTAATTATTGATAGCTCTCCAATCACAAAATTTTGGGTGTTGAAACCATTGTTATGTAAACAAATCTGTTACAGTGATTAGTCAACAAACATCGTTTATCGCATAGAAAGTTAAAATATTTTAGTATAAATATGATTTGCAGATATGTTTTGACCTTTTCAAAATGTTTACCGTCAAGGTATGATTAATCTTTGGTATCTTTTTGGACATTTATCGGTATTGCCACTGTAAAAATAGTTTCTATATGCGGATTCTCGTTATTGGAGAGTTGATAGTTGTTTCACGGAGTTTTATAAAATTTATGTTACTTTGTATGAACCCACTTCGAAAGCCTTGAGTCCCTTTAACAATTTTACCATTTTTCCAATTGAAGGATTTTACATCCTTTATATTTACAATATTTAAAATCATTTCCTAAAGCATGTAAAACAGACTTCAATTCATAAGTAATACGATAGTTTGGTTATTAAATGACATACAATATACAACATCATGATGTTCTATTCAAGCTGAATCATAGCATATACATAACATCAGAACATCATGATATTATACATATCTTTTAAGGTTTTTGTACCTTAGAATAATTGACAACATAATGACTTTGCTTGCTCCCGAGACAAGTAATCTGTGTATTTTTTGAGGAAGACAGCAAATCTTTGTTTACTACACAACCACTAAAGCCACCTATAAAAGAGAAAAATCATCCCAATAATAAAACATGACAGTGTCAATAAAACTTTACAGCGAGGCCTCAGATGGCAAACATTGTGATGTGCACACATTGGGCACCTCAATTATGTATTGTGTCATCTGCCAATTTGGGGATTTGAGAAACTGAACTAAATAAATATCTTTGTAAAGAAATTAGTTTCTAAAGATACTAAACAAAAAATGTTAATTTGATAATGAAGATAAATTTCCAGAATGAGGTCCCCAGAAGGTTAATTTAGTGATGCTAGCCCACTCTGCAGTGTAGTGTCACTAAATTCACCCTCTGGGGACCTCACTCTGCAAAAGTCCGGCACATTAGTACAGCGGCCAAACGCCAAGTTAAAACCAACTTTTTTTGAAGGAGAAATATATACTGTAGACGAAAATGATAGTGAAAAATAACGGAATTGGTGGTGGCTATTCTGAAATCGACGATGAACGATACCCATGCACCAGTGACTTTTCCCAGAAATTAACGATTTTGGTAAAGTGAGTCCTGCGGCTATGTCCTAAGTTATTAGCCCACATTGTAGGCGTTAAAATGACTACAGCATACCATATCTGTACCTGATATGCAAGAAGTGTTGGTTAATTTTGATTTTCGTGCCATTTGGAGCCGAAACATTTATTTTTTGTTGAAAAATCGCTCTTTTTCACAAATATTATATTTTTCGAACATTATCATTCAAACGGATATTGCAATAATATTGAAATATTTAGTCCATATGGTGTAGTAGTTATCTGTCAAGCATATGAAGAAAGAAGTTAACAAAAATTTTGAACGGTTTGCGAGATATTGGATTTTAGCTACCCCTCCCCCAAACACGTTTGACATTACAAACATTTACGAATTGATCTGAATGGGACCCAATATGAATCTTGTACTGAAAGTGTTGTCCAGAGATGCCGTTTAATCGATTACAGATGTGTTCAGGCTTTCAAACCCCCAGTTACAACAACAACAATTATTTTATTGATAACAGTTAATTTTGCATGCATTATAACATCGATGTTAAGTACTAAAACCTTTGTTATAAACAATACGTGACCAACTATATAATTCATATGGCTCAGTAGTTATCTGGACATCACAAGTAGAAACAATTTGACAGAAATTGAAAAATAACGGAATAGGTGGTGGCTATTGTCAAATCGACGATGAGCGATACCCTCGCTGATCATAAAACACGGATATAATAAACACTTGGTGTACAATGTCTCCAGTAATATGCATATGAAGGGGATTAACTGTAAAAAAAACAGTTTTATAATTACCTTTTGCTGTTTCGTGCAAAGTGACGTATTCTACATTGAGAGCATATTACAAACAAATTACTTATACAAGCCTCAATGGAAAATTTACAGAATATATTTTAACCGATTATTTGATGAGCTCCATGAATTCCGTTCCCAGTTCCCAGTTCCCAGTTCCCTATTCTCCTAAAATTACACTTTTCGTTACTAAATCGGCTGCGTAGCCAGAGTCATGGTGGCCACCCGGGAATCCTTGTATTTTCGTGCGGTGCCACCCCGCGGGCAACTATAGCAAAGTCACGCGACCATGCACCCCCTTCCAAATTTTCTAAAATTGGGCTGAAGTCGTGCATGGGGTGTCAAAATAGCACTTTTCGTTACTAAATCGGCTGCCGTATCCTGAGTCATGGTGGCCACCCGGGAATTCTTGTATTTTCGTGCGGTGCCACCCCGCGGGCAACTATAGGAAAGTCACGCGACCATGCACTCCCTTCCAAATTTTCTAAAATTGGGCTGAAGTCGTGCATGGGATGTCAAAATTGGACTTTTCGTTACTAAATCGGCTGCCGTATCCTTAGTCATGGTTGCCACCTGGGAATTCTTGTATTTTCGTGCGGTGCCACCCCGCGGGCAAATATATCAAAGTCACGCGACCATGCACCCCCTTCCAAATTTTCTAAAATTGGGCTGAAGTCGTGCATGGGGTGTCAAAATAGCAATTTCCGTTACTAAATCGGCTGCCGTATCGTGAGTCATGGTGGTCACCCGGGAATTCTTGTATTTTCGTGCGGTGCCACCCCGCGGGCAACTATAGGAAAGTCACGCGACCATGCATCCCCTTGCAAATTTTCTAAAATTGGGCTGAAGTCGTGCATGGGGTGTCAAAATTGGACTTTTCGTTACTAAATCGGCTACCGTATCCTGAGTCATGGCGGCCACCTGGGAATTCTTGTATTTTCGTGCGGTGCCACCCCGCGGGCAACTATATCAAAGTCACGCGACCATGCACCCCCTTCCAAATTTTCTAAAATTGGGCTGAAGTCGTGCATGGGGTGTCAAAATTGGACTTTTCGTTACTAAATCGGCTGCCGTATCCTGAGTCATGGTGGCCACCTGGGAATTCTTGTATTTTCGTGCGGTGCCACCCCGCGGGCAACTATATCAAAGTCACGCGACCATGCACCCCCTTCCAAATTTTCTAAAATTGGGCTGAAGTCGTGCATGGGGTGTCAAAATTGGACTTTTCGTTACTAAATCGGCTGCCGTATCCTGAGTCATGGTGGCCACCTGGGAATTCTTGTATTTTCGTGCGGTGCTACCCCGCGGGCAACTATATCAAAGTCACGCGACCATGCACCCCCTTCCAAATTTTCTAAAATTGGGCTGAAGTCGTGCATGGGGTGTCAAAATTGGACTTTTCGTTACTAAATCGGCTGCCGTATCCTGAGTCATGGTGGCCACCTGGGAATTGTTGTATTTTCGTGCGGTGCCACCCCGCGGGCAACTATATCAAAGTCACGCGACCATGCACCCCCTTCCAAATTTTCTAAAATTGGGCTGAAGTCGTGCATGGGGTGTCAAAATTGGACTTTTCGTTACTAAATCGGCTGCCGTATCCTGAGTCATGGTGGCCACCTGGGAATTCTTGTATTTTCGTGCGGTGCCACCCCGCGGGCAACTATATCAAAGTCACGCGACCATGCACCCCATTCCAAATTTTCTAAAATTGGGCTGAAGTCGTGCATGGGGTGTCAAAATTGGACTTTTCGTTACTAAATCGGCCGCCGTATCCTGAGTCATGGTGGCCACCCAGGAATTCTTGTATTTTCGTGCGGTGCCACCCCGCGGGCAACTATAGCAAAGTCACGCGACCATGCACCCCCTTCCAAATTTTCTAAAATTGGGCTGAAGTCGTGCATGGGGTGTCAAAATAGCACTTTTCGTTACTAAGTCGGCTGCCGTATCCTGAGTCATGGTGGCCACCCGGGAATTCTTGTATTTTCGTGCGGTGCCACCCCGCGGGCAACTATAGGAAAGTCACGCGACCATGCACTCCCTTCCAAATTTTCTAAAATTGGGCTGAAGTCGTGCATGGGATGTCAAAATTGGACTTTTCGTTACTAAATCGGCTGCCGTATCCTTAGTCATGGTTGCCACCTGGGAATTATTGTATTTTCGTGCGGTGCCACCCCGCGGGCAAATATATCAAAGTCACGCGACCATGCACCCCCTTCCAAATTTTCTAAAATTGGGCTGAAGTCGTGCATGGGGTGTCAAAATAGCAATTTCCGTTACTAAATCGACTGTCGTATCCTTAGTCATGGTGGTCACTCGGGAATTCTTGTATTTTCGCGCGGTGCCACCCCGCGGGCAACTATAGGAAAGTCACGCGACCATGCATCCCCTTGCAAATTTTCTAAAATTGGGCTGAAGTCGTGCATGGGGTGTCAAAATTGGACTTTTCGTTACTAAATCGGCTACCGTATCCTGAGTCATGGCGGCCACCCGGGAAATCTTGTATTTTCGTGCGGTGCCACCCCGCGGGCAACTATATCACAGTCACGCGACCATGCACCCCCTTCCAAATTTTCTAAAATTGGGCTGATGTCGTGCATGGGGTGTCAAAATTGGACTTTTCGTTACTAAATCGGCTGCCGTATCCTGAGTCATGGTGGCCACCTGGGAATTCTTGTATTTTCGTGCGGTGCTACCCCGCGGGCAACTATATCAAAGTCACGCGACCATGCATCCCCTTCCAAATTTTCTAAAATTGGGCTGAAGTCGTGCATGGGGTGTCAAAATTGGACTTTTCGTTACTAAATCGGCTGCCGTATCCTGAGTCATGGTGGCTACCTGGGAATTCTTGTATTTTCGTGCGGTGCCACACCGCGGGCAACTATATCAAAGTCACGCGACCATGCACCCCATTCCAAATTTTCTAAAATTGGGCTGAAGTCGTGCATGGGGTGTCAAAATTGGACTTTTCGTTACTAAATCGGCCGCCGTATCCTGAGTCATGGTGGCCACCCAGGAATTCTTGTATTTTCGTGCGGTGCCACCCCGCGGGCAACTATAGCAAAGTCACGCGACCATGCACCCCCTTCCAAATTTTCTAAAATTGGGCTGAAGTCGTGCATGGGGTGTCAAAATTGGACTTTTCGTTACTAAATCGGTTGCCGTATCCTGAGTCATGGTGGCCACCCGGGAATTCTTGTATTTTCGTGCGATGCCACCCCGCGGGCAACTATATCAGAGTCACGCGACCATGCACCCCCTTCCAAATTTTCTAAAATTGGGCTGAAGTCGTGCAAGGGGTGTCAAAATTGGACTTTTTGTTACTAAATCGGCTGCGTAGCCAGAGTCATGGTGGCCACCCGGGAATCCTTGTATTTTCGTGCGGTGCCACCCCGCGGGCAACTATATCAAAGTCACGCGACCATGCACCCCCTTCCAAATTTTCTAAAATTGGGCTGAAGTCGTGCATGGGGTGTCAAAATAGCACTTTTCGTTACTAAATCGGCTGCCGTATCCTGAGTCATGGTGGCCATCCGGGAATTCTTGTATTTTCGTGCGGTGCCACCCCGCGGGCAACTATAGGAAAGTCACGCGACCATGCACTCCCTTCCAAATTTTCTAAAATTGGGCTGAAGTCGTGCATGGGATGTCAAAATTGGACTTTTCGTTACTAAATCGGCTGCCGTATCCTTAGTCATGGTGGCCACCTGGGAATTATTGTATTTTCGTGCGGTGCCACCCCGCGGGCAAATATATCAAAGTCACGCGACCATGCACCCCCTTCCAAATTTTCTAAAATTGGGCTGAAGTCGTGCATGGGGTGTCAAAATAGCAATTTCCGTTACTAAATCGGCTGCCGTATCCTGAGTCATGGTGGTCACCCGGGAATTCTTGTATTTTCGTGCGGTGCCACCCCGCGGGCAACTATAGGAAAGTCACGCGACCATGCATCCCCTTGCAAATTTTCTAAAATTGGGCTGAAGTCGTGCATGGGGTGTCAAAATTGGACTTTTCGTTACTAAATCGGCTACCGTATCCTGAGTCATGGCGGCCACCTGGGAATTCTTGTATTTTCGTGCGGTGCCACCCCGCGGGCAACTATATCAAAGTCACGCGACCATGCACCCCCTTCCAAATTTTCTTAAATTGGGCTGAAGTCGTGCAAGCGGTGTCAAAATTGGACTTTTTGTTACTAAATCGGCCGCCGTATCCTGAGTCATGGTGGACACCCGGGAATTCTTGTATTTTCGTGCGGTGCCACCCCGCGGGCAACTATATCAAAGTCACGCGACCATGCGCCCCTTCCAAATTTTCTAAAATTGGGCTGAAGTCGTGCATGGGGTGTCAAAATTGGACTTTTCGTTACTAAATCGGCTGCCGTATCCTGAGTCATGGTGGCCACCTGGGAATTCTTGTATTTTCGTGCGGTGCCACCCCGCGGGCAACTATAGGAAAGTCACGCGACCATGCACCCATTGCAAATTTTCTAAAATTGGGCTGAAGTCGTGCTTGGGGTGTCAAAATAGCAATTTCCGTTACTAAATCGGCTGCCGTATCCTGAGTCATGGTGGTCACCCGGGAATTCTTGTATTTTCGTGCGGTGCCACCCCGCAGGCAACTATAGGAAAGTCACGCGACCATGCACCCCCTTCCAAATTTTCTAAAATTGGGCTGAAGTCGTGCATGGGGTGTCAAAATTGGACTTTTCGTTACTAAATCGGCTGCCGTATCCTGAGTCATGGTGGCCACCTGGGAATTGTTGTATTTTCGTGCGGTGCCACCCCGCGGGCAACTATATCAAAGTCACGCGACCATGCACCCCCTTCCAAATTTTCTAAAATTGGGCTGAAGTCGTGCATGGGGTGTCAAAATTGGACTTTTCGTTACTAAATCGGCTGCCGTATCCTGAGTCATGGTGGCCACCTGGGAATTCTTGTATTTTCGTGCGGTGCCACCCCGCGGGCAACTATATCAAAGTCACGCGACCATGCACCCCATTCCAAATTTTCTAAAATTGGGCTGAAGTCGTGCATGGGGTGTCAAAATTGGACTTTTCGTTACTAAATCGGCCGCCGTATCCTGAGTTATGGTGGCCACCCAGGAATTCTTGTATTTTCGTGCGGTGCCACCCCGCGGGCAACTATAGGAAAGTCACGCGACCATGCACTCCCTTCCAAATTTTCTAAAATTGGGCTGAAGTCGTGCATGGGATGTCAAAATTGGACTTTTCGTTACTAAATCGGCTGCCGTATCCTTAGTCATGGTTGCCACCTGGGAATTATTGTATTTTCGTGCGGTGCCACCCCGCGGGCAAATATCTGCAAAACATCAAATTCCATGTTGGCATACGGGATGGAATTACCCATTGGTTTTCGGCAGTGAACGTGTTAAGCCCACCGATCTACTGTGCGACATTCGTGCTCCCCGAAATCCAAAACAACATTGTCGTATTAGATAATAATTGGTGACAAATCAGATGTAGTCTATCTACGACCCAAAGCGTCTGGCTTTGGTTCGTCATTATATGCCCCATGGGGTTCAATTTCCAAAAGACAAAAAGGTAGGTGGCAATTTATGTTGCAAATTGTTTTGTTTTTTTGTTGCAAATAATTTTTTTTTATAGCAATTTGCTAATTGACAATCTGTACCACGAACCCTGATTAAAAGAAAATATGATTGTACATTGTAGTGACCACTGGTTGGTGTAAAAGACTCCGAGGGCAGGCGATATTTGCAAATAATTGTGTGACAATTTTATATTTTTGTCACATTGTGTCATTAAAAATGTTTGTTTGTAATTAATGCACACATAACCCAGTGGGACTGTTGGTCAGTATGTCAGAACATGCTTATATTCTTTAATATCGACTAGAAGAAATACTGAAAAAAGTTAAGACCTGCCTGAAAAAACATGTAATTATGTTTGAAAGTGGACCAAATCATAGACTTAATGATAGCATTCCTGGTGCCTCTGTAATGACATGATACAAATGTTGTCTTCAAGTTTTGTTAAAGACATATTGTGGACTCGTTAGTCAGTACTCAGGCACTATGCCAACTGTGGCAATGTAGCATTCTACTAACATCGCCGAAAATCTCAAAGAAATCGACCATACCACTCCATAGATATCATCCTCTGAACTATGCATAATTGTAAATATTTACATCTCGATTTGGACGGAACAATCGGCGATAAACTAACGCAAATGATTTTGCCATCGAGAGTCATTGCATTTAATCAAAATATAAAAATTATTGTGTGTATGCTGGAAATTTGAATTAATATTTGTAAAAATAACTACTTTGAGTGCTATGAGCAATATTATTCTCTATTTCTATTTTATTACCAAACCGGAGTGTTTCACATCACTTTAAATCAGCCAACCAAGTTGCAACACAGCTCAGTTACATGCACATGCTTAATATTAGTGTCCAACTTGGTGTCGCATATATATGGTTGTGTTCTTTATTCACTAATAGAGATAATCATACTCAGAAATGATGCAGCTGGTGTAAGCTCAGTACGCAACTAATTAATATAATTAAAAAATATTTATTTCCTAATTAATCTTCGGCAAATTTGCTAATTGGAATAAAATTGCATCACATGCTGTCTAAAATAGATAGAATTTGCCCAGACTGCTTCATGTTCAGACCAGGGATCCAGACATTTTATCAAGAAATTGTGGTAAACAATAATAGTAGAACAACTTAAAGGTACTCAATCCGATAAAACTCCTCTCAATTACTATTTCAATGGATTCGCGGGTCAAAAATATTTGTTTCGAGTCGAGGAAGTCACCCATCAAAGCTCAGATTTGTTAGATATCGATTTTAGAAATCAATTATTTTTCATTATCGGGAATACTTTCTGGCCCAGAACTCAGTCAAAATTGCGTTATTATTACCACTTGATTTTAGAGTTATCCATCCTTGTCTGTTTGAATAGATTTTGGTGTACACATCCCGAGCAGATTACGGCAGTTGAAGGCAATTATTAGTACTCATCTCGAGTAAATAACAAATTTCAAAAATCAATATCTAATAACTCTGAGCTTTGTTTGATGGGTTCCTCGACTCGATTCAAATATTTTTTACCCCCAAAGCCAAAGAAATAGTAATATAGGACCCTCTGATCGGATTGTTGTTGTTGGAGTCTGTTGAGATGGGGACCCTCTGTTCGGATTGAGTACCTTTAATTTACAAACCTAGAAGCATATCACTTGAAAAAATACTGCTATCTGTTCTGTAATCAAGATGGTTTTTTGCAATACATGCACTACCACAAAATAGAAGGACATAAGAACTTGATTTTTTCCCTTTTCTATTTTCCTTTTCTTGGTTTTTAAGATGTTAATTGTTTATAATGGGCTTATATACTCATTCGTGGAAAGAAAACTACTGTTGCAATTAGTTCCGAGTTTGGCATTTTCTTTTCATAAATGCACTGAACTGATTGGCTTGGTTAGATCAGTATAACTAGATTTTTTTTTCACATCACATATTTCAACTTTTTTTAATTTTCGGGGTAATCGTATGGGCATGGTAGTTTTGTTAAATTTCAATCAAATAAACATTTATATTTTTCAATGAAAAAGCTTATGAGACTCCCATCTGGTATTTACATGTAAGCTTATGTGATGTCAAAGTAATCTATTAGAATATTGTTGAAGGTTCATGTATGCCCAAAAACTTTCAGTCATTAATGACAAAATCAGTAGCTATATATGACATGTTGCACAATCATAAAAAGCCAGCATATTTTACATAAATACTATATCGTGTGGCATACTTGTATGTGTCACAAGGAGCCAATTAATTAAGCCGGCCAATTTTCACCAGAGTTATGGCCTTTTTTGTTGGAATTTGTACTCAATTTTCATTTCCGGATGATAACTTCTGTAAATCTGAACTGAATGGATTGAAATAATGTAAGTGAGTTTACTAGCCAAAAATACAGGTCAAGTTTGGTTCCACCCATTATGTTTTGCCAGAGTTATGATCCTTGTCGACTTAGAATTTGTCGATAGTTTCGGTTTCCGGATGATAACTTTAGTTGTCTTGTCTGTTTTCAAATTTTGTATGTAGATTACATGGATTTGGGCTGCCCATATTTGCCGAAGTTTATGGTCCTTGTTGACTTTGCCAATTATTTATGGTTCCCTGGTGATAACTTTAGTTTCAGTTATCTGATTGTTTTCAAATTTAGAAAATGGATTACTCATATGAAAATATAGGTAAATTGCTTTTAAAATGAATAAAGACTTTAATTAAGTTATACAATTAACACATTCAACATATAAAATGAATTTACTGCTCATGATGTACAGATATGTGGGTTACTGATTTTCAAGTTGAATGAAATGGAAATGTATGATCGAAGGGAACCCTTATCAATGACTAAATTATGTTCAATATATTTTTCTGATATACCTCTTTACCGAAGTATAGAAAATAACAATCAATTTTCAGTGTATGATTTGCTGTTCCAAATCTTGACATTCTTGTTAAATACCATATTTACATAAAAGTTTAATAATGTACATAATTTGATATTCTGAAATCGACCGCAATGTAACAGAAGTAAGCATAATTTCAGGCTTCAAAATGCAATGATGTTTTGAAAAAGTTAATACATTTCATTGTACTGCACTTAGGTCTTAACAAATTAAGAAATACTGAGATCAATGACTAAATTACATTCTTCTCTCTTCTTTATCAACTTGAATGATGTTGTTGAATATTGAATAATACAATACTTTGATGAAGTAATAAAATCCTTTTTTGTATTATATTGTTTTTAGTTTGTCTTCATTATTCCATCAAAACTAATGCATGCAATACCCGTTTTGGATCAGGATATGGTAGTATATACTGCCATGAAATGTATCATGTATATATGGATTGTTGATAAGAGCAGGGTGGGTGGGGGTGATGTATATACAGATGTCAATATAGGGACATAGATTATAAATAAGGGCCCTTAGGCTATACATCTGTATGATGAATGATTACGTCATAGTACAATATATAGTAGGCAAATTTAATGATCACACGTACTCACTCATCATTGATATTTATCATATAACAATTTGCCATTATGCCATACATGTATATCTGGAGCAGGCATCTGTTAATTTGCTGCACTAGTATTTTCAAAGGTACTCATGCTGATCAGATGGTCCCCATATTACCACGTTACAACAACAATATTTCTTCAAAATACACTTTAGTTATCAGAATCCATTAATTACAACAATATAATTCAAACCACTGTCAATTGTGGTATAAACTTTCCAAAAATGTATTATCAACATGTTCTTTAAAAATTGGCTTTATTATCAACACAAAGCCACTTGATTTTAGAGTTATCTATCTTCATACACAATCTGGTCGTTTGAAAATTATGGCTATACAGTTATGCTCTAATTAATCGACTCGTTAACCACAGCAGAATTATGGGTAAGTTTTCAGTATTTAGTCGGAAATATGGCTTGTTGCAATTCATCAGAAAGCGAAAAGTTACCCATAATTTTGTTGTGGTTGAGGAGTCGATTAATTAGAGCATTACTGTATGCCATGTTGAGGAGTCATGTAAAAACTATATTCCAAGATGACTTCAGTTATACTGTTTGGTGGATTCGCAGTACATTGCTCGAAAATGTTAATGACAATGCATATAATCCGAGAGATGATAGTGTAACCCTGATCGCCAGTGATTTAACCTCGCCACAATAATTTTCTTCCTTATTTTCCACTTCCTGCTGCCATTTTGGCGGCTTTCTTTGATGGAGAGTTCCAATATTAACCTAAAAAGGCACTATTATATCTTTGCTTCTTGAAGCAGCCTGCTTCACAAATCAAAGTGTCAATGGTACTGTAGCTCGATTTGGAAAGGGAATAATTTCATTTGTTACAGTCAATGGAGCGATTAGGAATGCGGAAAGTTGAAAGGGCTAAGTAATACTAGATTATCACCACGAGATACATAAAGTAAAATCGAAGATGGTTGCTGACGGCTATGTTGTCCAATGAAATTCAAAAATATGTAAAAGCTTCCATCTAGTAGATCAATATCAAGTTTAATATGAAGTTTGGTGATGATCGGATGAGGGAAGTGCACTGTAGGGTGTGCCAAATGGTTTAGTCATGCAAAAATCCAAGATGGCTGCCAACAGACATGTTTTATGCCGAAAGACCCCAAAAATGACTCCTACCCATGTACATTTCAATGTTAACAGCCAAGACAAATTTCATGATGATCCGACTAAAGGTACGACCTGTAGCCCATACCAAATGATTTAGTCATGCAAAGAGTAAAATCCAAGACGGCTGCCAGCGGCCATGTTTTATGGCCGATTGACCCCAAAAAGATTCGTTCCCATCTACATGTCATTGTCAATATCCGTGAAGAATTTCATGATGGTCCGACCAAATCTACGACCTGTAGTCCACGCCAAAGGATTATTGATGCAAAGAGTAAAATCCAAGATGGCTGCCAGCAGCTATGTTTTATGGCCGAATGACCCCAAAATGACCCATTCCCATCTATATGTCAATGTTAATATAAATGACAAATTTCATGATGATCAAACAAACAGTACGGTCTGTAGCCCATGATAATAGATTGAATTTTGAAATCCAATATGGCCGCTGGCAGCCACGTTTTTTGCTGAATTACCCCAAAATAACTCGTTTCCCATTTACATGTCGATGTTAACATCCATGACACATTTAGTGATGATCTGACCGAAGATACGACCTGTAGCCTGTGCCAAAGGATTTAGTCATACAAAGAGTAAAATCCAAGATGGCTACCAGCGGCAATGTTTTATGGCCGAATGACCCCAAAATGACTCGTTCCCATCTACATCTTAATATTAATATCTACGAAAAGTTCATGATAATCAGACAAGCAGTATGGCCTGTAGCCCGTGCTAATGGATTGAAGTTTGAAATCCAAGATGGTCACTGGCGGTCATGTTTTTTTACCAAATGACTCGTTCCCATCTACATGTCAATTTCAACAGCAATGACAAATTTCATAATGATCGGACCAAAGGTACGATCTGTAGCCCGTGCCAAAGGATTTAGTCATGCAAAGAGTAAAATCCAAGATTTTTAGAGGAACGACCCCAAAATTACTCGTTTCCATCTACATGTCAATTTAAACATCCCATGACAAATTGATGATCAGACGAACAGTACGACTTGTAGCCTGTGCTAATGGATTGAATTTTAAATCCAAGATGGCCACTGGCGGCCATGTTTTTCCCGAATGATCCCAAAATGACTCGTTCTAATCTACATGTCAATGTCAACAGCTGTGACAAATTTCATAATGATCCGAATAAAGGTATTGCACGTAGGCTGTATTGTTGACACCACGCACACACAGACGACGGATACCAAGCCATGGCAATAGCTCAAACTTTACAAAGTAAAGTTGAGATACAAATATATAATTTTCTCACTAATTTGCATCCTTATGAAAAAAAACATGTCCATGTTGGACGCCATCTCATCATGTCTGGTGACTGTTCTGACACGTTTTATTTCGTACAAACATTGCTTAAAAGTTGAGGGACTAATAAGGACGAAAATTAGTGGGGTGAAGTTGAATCACGGTGGTACAGGGATACCCTATCAGCTCCCGGACTAATATTGTTTCAATTTTGGTCCAATTACCATTCGCATAATGCTACTCAGAAATATGCTCAGAATGCTTCTCAAGCTTCTACATTTTCCAAATTTTTCCCGGGGGACACCCCGGGCCCCCGCCTGCGAGAAGGGTCCACGACCCCTCTCGCGCATTCCCTAAAACCTAGCGGCGCTATTTGTTTTTTTACCTCGTTACTATTCCCGCCCGAAAAAAATGCATTTTTTAAAACTGATTTATCATTTTCTGTGAAAAGTTTTGTGTGAAAATTAATACTGTAACAGCCGGTTGTAATGCTACCACCCTCTCGCGCACTTCCTAAATCCTAGCGGCGCCATTTCTTTTTCTATCTTTCTATCCCGCCCGAAAAAAATGCATTTTTTAAACCTAGCTGATTTATCATTTTGTGGGAAAACTTTTGTGTGAAAATTAATACTCTAACAGCCGGTTGTAATGCGACCACCTGTAGCATGTGAATTTAGTCATACAAAGAGTAAAATCCAAGATGGCTACCAGCGGCCATGTTTTATGGCCGATTGACCCCAGAATGACCCGTTCCCACCATCAAGTCAATATTAACTTGCACGACAAATTTCATGATGATCAGACGAACACTCCGGCCTAACATTTCTTAAAAGTTGAGGGACTAATAAAGAAGAAAATTAGTGGAGTGAAGTTGAATCATGGGGTGCAGCTCCCGGACTAATATTGTTTTAATTTTGGTCCAATTAACATTCGCATATTATGCTACTCAGAAATATGCTCAGAATGCTTCTCAAGCTTCTACATTTCCCAAAATTTTCCCGGGGAAGGCCCCCCGGACCCCCGCCTGCGAGAAGGGTCTACGACCCCTCTCGCGCACTCCCTAAAGCCTAGCGGCGCCATATATCATTTCTTTTTTCTATTCCGCCGGAAAAAAAAAGCATTTTTAAAACCTGATTTATCATTTTGTGGGAGAAGTTTTGTGGGAAAATTAATATTGTAACAGCCGGTTGTAATGCTACCACCTGTAGCCTGTGAATTTAGTCATACAAAGAGTAAAATCCAAGATGGCTACCAGCGGCCATGTTTTATGGCCGAATGACCACAGGATGACTCGTTCCCACCTACAAGACAATATTAATTCCACGACAAATTGCATGATGATCAGACGAACACTCCGGTCTAACATTGCTTAAAAGTTGAGGGACTAATAAAGAAGAAAATTAGTGGGGTGAATTTGAATCATGGGGTGCAGGGGTGTCCTATCAGCTCTCGGACTAATATTGTTTTAATTTTGGTCCAATTAACATTCGCATAATGCTACTCAGAAATATGCTCAGAATGCTTCTCAAGCTTCTACTTTTCCCAAAATTTTCCCGGGGGAGGCCCCCCGGACCCCCGCCTGCGAGAAGGGTCTACGACCCCTCTCGCGCACTCCCTAAAGCCTAGCGGCAGCATTTCTTTTCCATTTTTCTATGCCGCCCGAAAAAAAATGCATTTTTTAAAACCTAATTTACCATTTTGTGGGAGAAGTTTTGTGGGAAAATTAATATTGTAACAGCCGGTTGTAATGCTACGACCTGTAGCATGCGAATTTAGTCATAAAAAGAGTACAATCCAAGATGGCCACCAGCGGCCGTGTTTTATGGCTGAATGACCCCAATGACTCGTTCTCATCCACAAGTCAATATTAATTCCACGACAAATTTCATGATAATCAGACGAACACTCCGGCGTGTCTTCTGCTAATGGATTGAACTTTGAAATCCAAGATGGTCGCTGGCCCCCATATTTTTGGTGTGAAATGACCCCAAAATGACTCGTTTACATCTAAATGTCAATGTAATCAGCCATGACAATTTTCATATATAGGGTACGGCATGTAGCCCGTGCACCGTGCTTATGTATTTACATTTCTTAATACTCAAAAACAAGATGGCCGATAGCGGCCATGCTCTTTTGCCGATTGACGCAAAAAATACTCGTTCTCTTCTTCATGGCAATGTCAAAATCCATGACAAATTTCATTATAATCACACAAATGGTATATACGGCCTGCGTGGCCAATTGATTGAATTGTGAAATTCAAGATGGTGGCTGTTGGCCATGTTTTCTTGTCGATTTACCTGGATTTACCCCAAAATGACTAATTTCTCATCTACATGTCAATGTCAACAACCATGACGAATTTCATAACGACCAGACCAAAGGTGCGACCTGTAGCGCATATATCATCCATGCTAATGGGAATGGTTGACGGACACACGGAGGACGGACATGAACCCATGGTGATAGCTAAATCTTGAGAAGTCAAGTTGAACTTCAAAATTGTATATATAGCGACCAGTTGGTTGCCCTCTCACAGTATGTATTTGCCCAACCGACGTCATAGCAATTCAGCAGGACCTCCAGCATCATAACATATTAGCAGGACCACTTGATCAGAGGTATAATACCCCCACTCAATTTTATATTCGTTAGGTTTTATTATATATGTATAGATAACCGCATAGCCAACGCTGTTAGGTTACAATTAGTGTTCTATATGTCATAATGGTGGGCCCGTGATCAGATCATCATTAAGAGATATAAATGGTAATAGTGGGCTCGATAGGCGTATACGGTCCACACTTACGTATATATAGATGGTAAAGAATTTCCGTCATTACGTATTTATATCTGACTAGAAGGTGACCCGACTTCGTCCGGGCTTTGACCTTGAATTGTCTATTTTGAAGGCCAAGGTCAAGTGGGGTCACGATTTGACCCGTCCAAAACACAGTGCCCGAACAAAAGTACCCGACAAAAGTACCCGTCGAAATCCATCCGGTTTTACCCGATTTGACCTTGAATTGACCATTTTGAAGGTCAAGGTCAGGTGGGGTCAAACACCAACACCCCAAAAATGGTGGAAATCGGCCCAGCGGATAACGGGAAATCGGCCCAGCGGATACCGAGATACCCTATGCATCAAATTTTGTCCGTAAAAATCCGCCAGTTTAACCCGATTTGATTTCCACTGAAGTATATAAACGCGCCTCATATACACACGCTCATTAATTATCAAGTTTCAACGTAAAGATAAATTACCATCGGTGCCCGAGATATCGCCAAGACGTCTGAAACAGTCAAATGCATCGGCCGGAGAAGAGTTAACGTGATCTAACTTTATGACCTCTAACGACGTCATAGAAGTTACGCATTGTTTTTACCCTGATAGAAGATCGTACCACTTCTTCTTAATAATTGAGGCAGATAACTAAAACGGATACATACATATTATATATCGTTGGAAAGAGGAAACACGAAAGATTCTCATAGTGTCATTATTATGACTGGCATGTTATTATTCGCGCTGTTTCGAATCGATTTGTAAGCACCGAACTGAAATATATTAGCGCAAAACGGCGTAAAAACAGATTTGACCTCGGCACGTGAAAAGTTGACCTCGCACGGACAAATTAATAGGCCTATGTTAGTCCTGACCCGAAAATACCCCCACATACCAAGTTTCATCGAAATCGGCTGGGCCATTTTCGAGTCCATCGATTACACACAAACAAACACACACACAAACAAACAGATCTTCCAAAATATATAATAGACTAGCTGGTGGGCCCGACTTCGTGCGGGCTATTCGTCCGGGCTATTCGTCCGGGCTATTTAGGGATTTCTTTGCCAGAAACATGACTATATGAGCGTATATGAGCAAGGACACGGTCGCATGCGAAATATCCATTTTGAAAGTCAAGGTCAGGTCGCGGTCACGATTTTACCCGTTCAAAACACTCCCCGGACAAAAGTATCCCAAGGTATTAAATGTCGTCGAAATCCGCCAGTTTTACCCGATTTGACCTTGAATTTACCATTTTGAAGGTCAAGGTCAGGTCGGGGTCACGATTTGACCCGTCCAAAACACTCCCCGGACAAAATCACCCCTAGGTATCATATTTCGTCGAAATCCGCCAGTTTTACCCGATTTGACCTTGAATTGACCATTTTGATGGTCAAGGTCAGGTCGGGGTCACGATTTGACCCGTCCAAAACACTCCCCGGACAAAGGTACCTCTAGGTATCAAATTTCGTCGAAATCCGTCCGGCAGTTTTCCCGGCTATTGCTAACAAACAGACAGACAGACTGACAAACAGACAGACATAAGTCCCAAAATATATAGTAGACTAGCCGATGAGCCCGACGTTGTCCGGGCTATTCAAAAACCAAATTTCAAGTCGATAGCTCCACCCGTTTCAAAAACCAAATTTCAAGTCGATAGGTATACCCGTTTCCGATATCTGGTCTGCGCATGCGCGAAGCTGGCGTCGCACGGGCTCGGCGACCCGATAAAATTCGTATCCGGGGCAAGATACATTCACATAGCAAATTTCAAGTCGATAGCTCCACCCGTTTCCGAGATCTCGTCTGCGCATGCGCGAAGCTGGTGTCGCACGGGCTCGGCGACCCGATAAAATTCGTATCCGGGGCAAGATACATTCACATAGCAAATTTCAAGTCGATAGCTCCACCCGTTTCCGAGATCTCGTCTGCGCATGCGCGAAGCGGGCGCCGCACGGGCTCGCCAATACGACAACGTTCACCGCCTGGTCAAACTACACACACGTACCAAGTTTCGTCACGATCGGTCGAGAATCGTAGATTTGTATAAATGACAGACAGACAGACAGACAGACAAACAAACAGAGGTCTTCAAAATATATATGAGATAATTCTATGCGGATCGGGTGTCATAGAAGTTACGCATTGTTTTTATCCTGATGGAAGATAGTACCACTTCTTCTTGATAATTGAGGCAGATAACTAAAACGGATACATACGCATTATATATCGTTGGAAAGAGGAAACACGAAAGATTCTCACAGTGTCATTATTATGACTGGCATTTTATTATTCGCGCTCTTTCGAATCGATTTGTAAGCACCGAACTCAAATGAAAGTCCCGTAACACAGCGTAAAAACAGATTTGACCTCGGCACGTGAAAAGTTGACCTCGGATCTGAAAATTAATATGCCTATGCCACTTCCCGACCGATAGTACCCTCACATACGAAGTTTCATCGAAATCGGGTCGGCCGTTTTCGAGTTCATCGCGAACACACACAGACACACCACACACACACAGATCTTCCAAAATATATAATAGACTAGCCGATGAGCCCGACGTTGTCCGGGCTATTCAAAAACCAAATTTCAAGTCGATAGCTCTACCCGTTTCCGAGATCTGGTCTGCGCATGCGCGAAGCTGGCGTCGCACGGGCTCGGCGATCCGATAAAATTCGTATCCGGGGCAAGATACATTCACATACCAAATTTCAAGTCGATAGCTCCACCTGTTTCCGAGATCTCGTCTGCGCATGCGCTGCACGGGCGCCGCACGGGCTCGCCAATACGACAACGTTCACCGCCCGGTCAAACTACACACACGTACCAAGTTTCGTCCCGATCGGTCGAGAATCGTAGATTTGTATCAATGACAGACAGACAGACAAACAAACAAACAAACAAACAAACAGAGGTCTTCAAAATATATATGAGACTAGCCGATGAGCCCGACGTTGTCCGGGCTATTCATCCGGGCTATTCAAAAACCAAATTTCAAGTCGATAGCTCTACCCGTTTCCGAGATCTGGTCTGCGCATGCGCGAAGCTGGCGTCGCACGGGCTCGGCGAACAGATAAAATTCGTATCCGGGGCAAGATACATTCACATACCAAATTTCAAGTCGATAGCTCCACCCATTTCCGAGATCTGGTCTGCGCATGCGCGAAGCTTGCGTCGCACGGGCTCGGCGACCAGATAAAATTCGTATCCGGGGCAAGATACATTCACATAGCAAATTTCAAGTCGATAGCTCCACCCGTTTCCGAGATCTCGTCTGCGCATGCGCGAAGCTGGCGTCGCACGGGCTCGGCGACCCGATAAAATTCGTATCCGGGGCAAGATACATTCACATACCAAATTTCAAGTCGATGGCTCCACCCGTTTCCGAGATCTCGTCTGCGCATGCGCGAAGCTGGCACCACACAGGCTCGCCAATACGACAACGTCCACCGCCTGGTCAAACTACACACGCGTACCAAGTTTCGTCCCGATCGGTCGAGAATCGTAAATTTGTATTAATGACATACAGACAGACAGACATACAGACAGACAGAGGTCTTCAAAATATATATGAGACTAGCCGATGAGCCCGACGTTGTCCGGGTTATTCAAAAACCAAATTTCAAGTCGATAGCTCTACCCAGCCCGACGTTGTCCAGATAAAATTCGTATCCGGGGCAAGATACATTCACATAGCAAATTTCAAGTCGATAGCTCCACCCGTTTCCGAGATCTCGTCTGCGCATACGCGAAGCTGGTGTTGCACGGGCTCGACGACCCGATAAAATTGGTATCCGGGGCAAGATACATTCACATACCAAATTTCAAGTCGATAGCTCCACCCGTTTACGAGATCTCGTCTGCGCATGCGCGAAGCTGGCGTCGCACGGGCTCGGCGACCCGATAAAATTCGTATCCGGGGCAAGATACATTCACATAGCAAATTTCAAGTCGATAGCTCACCTCGTTTCCGAGATCTCGTCTGCGCATGCGCGAAGCGGGCGCCGCACGGGCTCGCCAATACGACAACGTCCACCGCCTGGTCAAATTACACACACGTACCAAGTTTCGTCCCGATCGGTCGAGAATCGTAGATTTGTATAAATGACAGACAAACAAACAAACAAACATACATACAGACAGAGGTCTTCAAAACATATATGAGATATGTCTATTTGACAATGTGTGTGTGGAGAATATGTATGCATATGGGATGACCGTATGGCCAATGGTGAGGTGAATGGGTATACAAGGAGTGACTCTATGGTTATGGGTCATGTTTAGGATTATACCCGGTGTGCCTGCATTGTGACTCATGGCTGTATGGCCATCCATGATCATGGGTCAGGTGTACTTTTATACAGTTGGTCACTATATTGTTATGTATGTGGTGTTTATGTCTATATGGAATGATTGTGTGGTAATGGGTGGCTATCGTTTTTCACGTTTAAAGTTCCCCCATGTACACAAAAAACACTATCAAGGTGGATAACTCTTTGACATAACCTCTCTATTGATTAACATATCCTTGAGTTATTGTGGAAAGCGATAGCCACCCAAATTACACATGTACAACCCACCCATGACCTCATATGTACATAAACACCACACAAATGACAATATTGTCACCCAATCTATACACGTACACCTGACCATACAGCCATATTTGGTTATACCGGTACATGCCACAAATGACGATACAGCCATGAGTCACCATGCATGAACACCAGGTATACTCCCACACCTGACCATATAGTCACTCTATGTATACATATTTACCACATTCACGATCATACAGTCACTGATTGTATACCTATTCACCTCACCATGGACCATACATCCACTACATGTATATCTATTCGCCATACCCATGACCATAGAGTCAATCCAGATATACATATACACCTCACCAATGGTGAGCCCTTCCAAATATACAAATACCCGCACACACGACCACTCATAAGTTTCATACTTGCATATACACCTCGCACATGACAATTCAGCAACTCACTGTATACTCATACACGCCATCCATGATCATTCATCTACACCATATACACCACCGATGATAATACATCCACAACATATATCAATATACGACCCACCCGTTACCAAAAGGGAACTCCCTATAGAGCCACAGGTATGCATATAACTTCAATCTTGACCGTACAAGCATACCATGTGCACCTATACACATTACCCATAACCATAAAATCACTCCCTATTTATCTACGCACCCCATCCATGATCATACAGACAGCACAAATATACATATACACCCACATGTCACAATACAGCCACACACGGTACACATATACATCCCACCACGACCTTACAGTCACTCCATATATACATAAACAACTCACAGATGACCATGTAGCTACTCTCGTTATATATATATATACACCACAGCAATGCCCATACGGTCACATCGGCCACACACAACAATACACCTTACAGTCACTACATCTATACCGATTCACCTCACACATGCCCATACAGCCACTCATTATATTCCTATGCATCTCACCATGGACACCCCACTCATAACCATATAGTCACTCCTTGTATACATATTCACAACATTCATGACCATACAGTAACTCCCTGTATACCCATTCACATCACCTATGATCATACAGTAACTCCATGGCTGCCATCTTGGCATCCATCTTTTATCCAGTTGATAACTTTGTATCATAATGGGCCAGAATAGCCACATATTATGGTTCATCTCAGTTCCGTCTCAAAGTTCTGCCCATTTCCTTTCAATAATATGGCCATAATCACAAAAGAGGTTCTCCGTAAAATTCCATACTACAACTTTAAAATGAATTTGTCATGCCCCATACGGAACTGGGACAAACAGAATAGAACGTAGTTGTCAGTTAATTAACTAACACGTATAATAACCAAGTGAGTCACAGTTTGCTACCTTGTCGGATAACGCAGATAATAATGTTCGGGATATATGTAAAAAATTAACTTTTTACAAATTTGGTTGCCATTTTGGAAGCCATCTTGAGCAATTTGGTCTATAAACACCGTAGTGTGACACATGTAAGATAGACCAAAACAATAAATACCTTTGATACCAATGATAGTTGCATTTTACTTTAAAAAATTGTCCAACCCTGAAAAGTGAATTTTTGCCGATATTTATGTCAAGTTTGTGAGAGAAAAATCCAATATTTCTGGTGATGTCAGTGGTGACAATAGTAACAATGATCCATGGTGCATCAGACATGTTAGTATTCAATGTATATAATACAGATTAGCCAATTTTATATATCAACCACAACTTGTAAGCCATTGCAGGACAGTCTTGGGCAATATTTACCATTTTTCATATTTTTGGCGGCCATTTTGGAAATTTTCTACACCAATTTCATTCCCATTGAAGTAAAACATCCGTCCAATAAAATAAAGCACATAGTTGTTGACATTCTATTAACAGCCTGTGTGGTTTGTCGATAAAATGACTATCAAAATCGTCTTGCAAAAAATCGAAAATTTTACCCCTCTTTTTCAAATCCTCTTTCTGTATCTATTACGGAACCCTCGTCAATGGCAAATGTCTTAAAATGACGCTATAATATCACGCTTGATGACTGTCTCAAAAACATTGCCATTTACTAATGATTAATGTGAAGAAAAATGGAAGATATGGTGAAATATTAATTCAATTTCCTATTTTCGTGCATATGACGTCGAAATTATTTGCTGTCATTTTGAAGAAGGACATCATACCAACAAAATGGCATACATTTTGTCTGTGTCTTTTGCTAACAACCGATCTATTACAACGATTAAATACAGCTGGTCGGAATTAGAGGAAATGGCGGCCATCTTGGATTCAAATGGCTCTAGCACCTAGTAGGGCCACCTTTATTTTTCGGTGAAATCCGGATTCTTTATATTTTGGGACTTTTTTTTGGTCTGTCTGTTTGTCTGTTAGCTATGACCGGAAAACGGCTGGACCGATTGAGTTCAAACTTCCCATCTAAGGTTAAAAAAAACCACGGGCAGTGTTTACCGCCGCTTTGGAGAACGTCAGAGCACTCCTTCTCCATTCCCCCACCACCGCAATGGGAATTCATGGGTTAATCGCGTGATAGTTAAAGAGCGTTCGTATCTGCAGTGTCGTTGATAAAGAGCGTGTATGTGTCCAGACATGAGCGTGTTGTGTCTGTGTCCAGAAATGAGCGTGTTGTGTGATTCGTACTTTGGGGTTCCTGGGAATGGGGGAGATTTTCATCGGGTCAGTTTTTCCGCCCGAGGTGACCTTCACCTTGAAACGGGTACCCACAAATGATCTAATATATATTTTGGGACTTCTGTCTGTTTGTTTGTCTATTAGCTATGGCCGGGAAAATTGCTGGACGGATTTCGACGAAATTTGATACCTACGGGTAACTTTCTCCGGGGAGTGTTTTGGACGGGTCAAATTGTGACCCCGACCTGACATTGACCTTCAAAATGGTCAATTCAAGGTCAAAGCCCGGACGAAGTCGGGTCAGCTGCTAGTTATTATATATAACAATTGCTTTTTTCCTATCACAATCACATAGGTCATTTGAAAATAAATGGTTGTATTGTTAAAATCTGTCAAGATTTTGGTTTCTGACCAATAACTCCAGACCACAGGGGCGTGTCGTTAAAAACGAGTAAAACATATAAATAAAAACACTCTGATTTAGAAATGAGCATGCCACTTTAAAGGGGTACTGTACGCCATTTTCATTAAATTTCCGGTGACAACAACGATCTAATATCGATAATATATAGAAACATAAGTAATTTGAGTCGAAGATGTATTCTGTAAACGCTCAGGTTAATAGGCTATCTTAAAATTTAATAATTTAAAAGTTAATAATTTGATATAAATTGAATTTATGACTGGAGCCATAAAATGGCGTCAATTAAATTACGAATTACCGTAATCAAAAACAGTAATTGAGGGATACTGGATTGTTAAACCGATCGCACACACGATCGCTTAAAATATTATGATGATACGGGGAGAACACTCAAGCCACTCACTGACTAGCGACGATACAATAACTTAAATGATTATATGGGACTAGTATGCATATAATATAACTTTTATTTGATTCATTTGGTTGAAAACTTTACAAAAATTACTCGACAACGACAATTTGTATTTTTGCATTCCGGTAAATTTGTCATCCGTAACATGACTTCGTACTCAACAGACTTTCAAATAATGGAAAAATTGTTACCTTATTCTCCGACTCGGAGACTATAGAAACCAACAACAACATTTGGCGTACAGTACCCCTTTAAGTTTAACAAATGCATCGCTATTGATATTATATTATATAATGTTATATCAATAACAATACGTTTGTTAAAGTGACACACTCATTTTGAATTTAATTTTGTTTTAACGACACGCCCCTGTGCAACAGACTGGGTACTAAATTTGCTTGGAATGTGTGTCGGTGTGTGTTACTCTGCCAATAATACAGGTTGAATTCGAATATGGGTTTGGGCAAATGATTTTTATACCCCCATCCAAAATGGGGGGTACAGTAATGCTCTAAATAATCGACTCCTTAACCACAGCATAATTGTGGGCAACTTTTCAGGATTTAGTCGGAAATATGGCTTATTACCATTCATCGGAAAGCTCTCCCCGGATGTGGTTAAGGAGTCGATTATTTAGAGCATTACTGTACTGGATTACATGCTTTCATCCATCCGTCCCCTCTTATATCTCAATCATGGGTTATCATATCTCAATGAAATTTGGTGTGCAGGATTGTAATCAGGAGGGCTTTCTAAAGAGGGTTCATTGACATTGTTCACATTTTCCATTGAAGAGTTATCCCTGTTTGTTTATCTGAAAATGTTGGATTTTCGTCCGTCCGCTCATATATCTCAACCATGAGTTATTGGATTCTATTGAAATTTGGTATGGAGGTTTGTCATCAGGAGGGCTTTCCAAAGAGTGTTCAGTTATGTTGTTTGCATTTTCCTTTCAAGAGTTATCCCTCTTTGTTCATCTGAAAATGTTGACTTTTTTTATCTTTTTAACTTTGGTTCCGTTCCATGTTTCAAATGTCACCCTGGGGGTATCCCAGCACCCGAGCAACACACGACATGCAACTGCTTGTTGCGTGAGTAAAAGGCCTTTTTCGCCCGCTAATTATCACCCCATGCATCCGGATTTGCTCGTAGCGGAAGAATGCTCGTAGCGGAATAACCACATGGCCCGCGATTTAGTTGTCGTAAGTTATTTCATAAAAACATGGTTTAGTTTACCTTGATTTTTTTTAAACGTTAACAGCGATAATCGGTCTACAGAAATGAGCGGTTGTGGTTTCCGCAATTTGCATATTACTGTTCGATAATCGGGTTTTATACGAAAATTAAGACCTGAAATACTTACTCGATATAAGTTTTATCAAATTTTAATGAATCTTTGCATTGACACATTATATAACATACCGTCTCTCAAAGTATGATATCTTAGCTTCAAAATGAACTGGACATGTTTGCGATGTCAATCATATTAGTGCCCGAAAAATTAGTTTCCATGGAGGCACTCACTTGATTTTGGGGCATGTCTATAGCAAACGTAAAACGACTGCTATAGACATACCATATGATATCTTAGCTTCAAAATGAACTGGACATGTTTGCGATGTCAATCATATTAGTGCCCGAAAAATTAGTTTCCATGGAGGCACTCACTTGATTTTGGGGCATGTCTATAGCAAACGTAAAACCACTGCTATAGACATACCATATGATATCTTAGCTTCAAAATGAACTGGACATGTTTGCGATGTCAATCATATTAGTGCCCGAAAAATTAGTTTCCATGGAGGCACTCACTTGATTTTGGGGCATGTCTATAGCAAACGTAAAACCACTGCTATAGACAAACCATATGTTCTTGCTATGACCCGCATATATGGTAATATTTTACTATGGAAAATGTAAAAACATGACTGAAAATGTTGTCTATTATATTAAGGGAATATCCGCGGAAATAGCAATGTATGCAAAGACTATATTGTCTGGGCTGTTGCCACGTAAATCATAATTTTATGTAAGAAATGCAAATTTTGCCACAATTTTTGGCCTAACTTCCCGGTAAAATAGGATTAAACTGCATCCATGTTTAAAGAAGTTTGATGATGATGATGATTGTTTATTTGTATAATATTCACAAGCTTATGACAATGGTGATAATAAACAAATAAAAATGATATTATACAGGAGCGACATGGCCCAGATGGGCCGTCTTCCTGTCGCCCCTACATATATAAACATGAAGTGGCAACTAATGAAGTGAAATGATAATGAAAAGGATAGAATGTACTTCATAATAGAAAAATAAAGTAAAGTATCCAAACCACTTATGGGATGCATCTACATGGATATGTGTTACTACATATGTATTGGTTGTAATCATGGGCTTATATTAAATATGTCACTAATGATGGGGGTATGGCCGGGGCTGTTTCGAATATTTACTGGTTAAGAAAATAATGGCTTCCGATTATCAAATGCATTGAGAGATCGTTGTTGCTGAAGCAAGTATTTGTTTCAGGTTATCGAGGAATTCATATATCGATATGTAGGAAGCAATTTCTCGTTTCGTCCCGCCAAAATGTTAAGGTGAACATACCAGACTGGATTACAATGACTACAATGATGGGAGGATTAGGGGTCAATGCTCTCTTAAGCCACTTTACAGTCTTGACAAAATGAGTTGTTGCATTTAACTTTTGTTGCATATTGCGATAAATATTTATTTTTCAATTCTTTTTTAAATCTATTTCGAAATCTGATATTTTTGAGATTTTTATCCAATGAGTTCCATGTGCACGGAAACGCGTGTTTGGGTAATATAGAAGTAAAAGTCGTTCTCGGGGTTACTGCTTTCAAATTTCCAGCTTGTCGAGTATTAGCCTTTGTATATTCAAACGAATTATCAAATGATTTCGGAAGATTTCCTTTTGTCCAATCAAATACAATTGTAGCCGATTGTAACCGATACAAGTCATAAAATTTCAGAATCTTTTCTTTGCGAAATATGGGCTCTGTGTGGCTTCTATACGTTCTGTTTGCCATGATACGGATGGCTTTTTTCTGTTGTTTGAAAATAATATTTCCAGTGTCAGCATGACCCCAAATAGGCAACCCATATATGAGATGACTGTGGATTAGAGAAAAGTATAAGGTTTTCAAACAGTTTTTGGGAAGTATACGTTTAACCTTATTGATGCAGTACATTGCATTGGATATCCTTGTTTTTATCATTGATATGTGATATTTGAAGGTGAGATTTTCATCAATATTAATTCCGAGAAATTTCATATATTGTTCCGGTCTAACGTTTCCAATTCGTGTTAGTGGCTCGTTGTTCAGTTTTATTTTAAGAATATTCCATTTAAAGTCATTATTAGTTGGGTGTAGTAACATGTACTTACTTTTTAATATATTAATAACCAATTTATTGCTACAACACCAATTGTGAACTTTTTTCAATTCTGAATTAACTTGTTTTTCAATTTGGCGGTGGTCATTTCCAGAAATATGGAGGGTTGTGTCGTCTGCAAATGAAAGTATATTCAAACACGTGCTATTGGGCATATCGTTGACGTATATGAGAAAAAGTAGCGGTCCTAAAATATATCCTTGAGGCACCCCACAGTTAATATTGAGCATATTTGATTTTTCATGTTCGATTTCAACATATTGCTGTCTTCCCTCTAAGTAACTCATGAACCATTTCTTGGTTATGCCCCTAATACCATAATGGTCAAGTTTTTGGAGGAGTATGTCGTGACTGATTGTGTCAAATGCCTTTGAAAGGTCAATAAAGATTGCTAATGTAGAGTCTCGTGTCTTTTTGTCGTTATTCTCGGCAATATGATGTAAATAAATGAAGTAATGGGTGGGTTGTTGAGTGGTTTGCTCTAAATCCAAATTGGTTTTCGTGGAGGATATCAAATTTTGTTAAGAACGAGTTTAAACGTTTATGCATAAGTTTTTCCATAATTTTTGAGAAAGCGGGAAGAATACTGATTGGTCTGTAATGTTCAATATTTTCACGGGCACTATTTTTGTATATTGGTACTACTCTGGAGATTTTCATTTTTTTAGGAACGACACCTTGTTTGAAAGATAAATTTATTATGTATGAAAGCGCGTTTGCTGTTTCATTTATAGTACTTCTCATTAGCTTCATTGATATATTAGAAAAGTCCACACAACTTTTATTGGACATTTTGGTGCATGTATCTACAATCTCCGACAATGATGTTTCTGAAAGGAAGAAGTTCTTTTGGTTTTTTTCAGACATATAATCAAGAGGTTGTATATCCTGAATTATCTCTACTTTATCAGCTGTATTCTGACCTATTGTTGCGAAATATTCGTTAAATGCTTGCGCAATAGTTGCCGGATCTGAAAATGTTCTGTTTCGGAATTTCAGATTTTTTGGAAGACTATGTGAACATGTTGATAATTTAAGAGCATCTTTTAATATGGTCCATGTTCGTCTCATGTTATTTTTATTTTCTTCGAGAATTGAGTTATAGTACTGGTTTTTGCTCTTCCTTTTCAGTTGGTTGAATATTTTACAATATGCTTTATATTTATCTATATTGATTGTCGATGGCTGTGCTAGTTTTTTAGTGAATAGCTTACTTTTATTCAATGATGATTGCAATAAACCGTTTGTAATCCATGGTTCCCTTTTGATATATTTTTTCCTTTGTTCGGTGTATCTGAGAGGGAAAGCTTGCTCATATGCTGATATATATTGTCCTATAAATTTATCATAAGCTTGTTCTGCTGAATTGCAGCCGAAAACTGATTCGAACGATAGACTGCCTAGGATTTCTTTAAATGAATTTAGATTTTTTTCATTAATTATTCGAATGGGTTCTGGGGATTTTTGTGCTGAGTTAGTATAATTTGTATGTAATTCATTTTCAATGTAATACGTTGCAAAATGATCAGAGACATCTGATAATATAATTCCGCAGTCATATTTCCACTTTGAGTTCGTATGGATATGGTCAATCAATGTTGCTGAGTAGTCCGTGACCCGAGTAGGTTTTGTAATCACAGGGAGGTAACCCCGCTCAAATATGTTATCTATAAAATCACCGGTTTTCGTATGATTATCAGAGTTTAGTAGGTCAATGTTGAAGTCCCCAATTAAATATGCTTTAGTGTGCGATTCGTTGAGTTTGACCATTATGGCATCTATGTAAGTCATGAATTCATCGATATCTGCTTTTGGGGCTGTGTTAGGTCTGTATATTACTCCTACCACATATGAGTTTTTTTTGTTAGGATTAATTTCAACAAATAGCGTTTCTGCGACGTGTGGTATAAATACAGATAAGTCAGGTCTATTTCTAAATGTTATGCCATTTTTGATAAATAATCCAACCCCACCTCTACCATCGTCGTTATCTGGACGCGTTGCGTATTCGAAAGGTTGATACCCGGGTAACACATATGTTTCCTTGATCCGGAATATTTCAGATAGGGCGATGACGTCGAATATATTGTTGTTGTTTTGAATATTACATAATAAATCTTTGAATGAATCCCAGTTTGCATTTAGACTTCGGCAGTTAAGGCCTAATAATGAGGTGCCTTTCTTTGATTTTGTTATATTGTCCCGGAATTGAGTGGGTGCATAATAATCACAAGAGTGATTCATGAGTTCGTATGGGTCGATTTTTTCATCACAGTCATCTCTCCCATATCTGTTTGTGAAATCAAATTTTTTACCAGCCTGGAGTTCACCAAAATTTATTTCACCGATCATGATATTTATTGTTATCCTTTTTTGAGTTATTACTAAAGCCCAATTGGTGATATTCTAGAGTTATGGAGAGGAGCTCGAGCATAATTAGACATAGGTGGTTTGGATATTCGCTATCAAATACATTCTGGATAAACATTAATAGAAATTAGAAATATATTGGTGGGAAAGCGTTGCATTCGTTTGGTCCATTGTATTAAAATAAATCAAATATTTTGGATTTTAGCTACATTACTGGTGTTTATGTAACATAGTCCGTTCATGTATATGTTTATAATGTATAGTTATTTACTATATTAGGGACATGACAATCTGCGGGATGGGATGGGATATGGGACAAAACGACAATCTGCGGGACAGAATTTCAAATTGCGTGGGACGGCCGATATCTCGAGGAATACAGGGCGTAGGGGGCTCAAGTTGGTGTCTAACGAAAGGCACACGTTCGCCCTATCCAAACATATTAACCCCGCCACTAACCAAACACCAGAAGTTGCATTATTTGATCGACAACTGACCTAACATGGGGTGGAATTTGGGATAGCATGACAATCTGCGGGACAGGATTTTCAAATTGCGTGGGACGGCCGATAGCTCGAGGAATACAGCGCATAGAGGGCTACTTTTGGTGTCTAACGAAAGGTCCACATTCGCCCTATCCACACATATTAACCCCGCCACTGGCCGCGCGCTGTTTCATGAGTCACCCCACCTGGAAATGTATGAATGACGTTCACTGCCGATTTTGTCGTATGCCTGGACATAAATTAGCTCACTGTGTCAAGCGCATGCAGTCTGGTGACCCAGACAGTGGCCCAGACGGAGATAATCCCAAAGTTACTCACCGCGGACCTGATTACAAAGCACCCACTGATCCGCATGAAACCGCAAACGGGTACACACAGGAGGTCGACGAATCCGCGGATGAAACGGAGTCCGACGAAACTGTTAAAGTCACGCCTAACGATGACACAATTGAGGACTATGATGGCATAATTGACACCATAGTTATTGGAGCAAGCAATCTTCGCAATGTTAATGTAAATTTACCAAATTGGCGAATGTTTCAGAAATCAGGTCACCAAACAGTGGACACTGATGAAATCTTCGCTAACATCGAGAAGGACAAATCTATTGACTGTAAACTGATAAAGAGCGTTGGTGTTCATCTTGGAACAAACGATGTAACTCGCTGTAAGAACGCGGAAGTTGTAAAGGTTAGATTTGTACAGTTGCTGCCGAAACTGAGATCTTTCTTTCCAAACGCGAATATCAGCCTGTGCAGTATTCCACCCCGCAAAGGTTTGTCGAGAAAGATACAGTCACACAATGAGGTGACTGCCACTGTGAACAAGTTCGTGAGCGAACTTGTAAAATCCATGACAATGTTTAGTTATGTTGACAATGATGATCTCTTCACGGAGAAAGGGACTGTTAGGAAGGCATTATTTGATAAAGATGACGCCTCGGGGGTACATCTCAGTCCCAAAGGAAAGGTAGTACTCGCCGAGAGATTTCGTGACATATCTGTCAGAAAACGTCGACTGAGCGAGCGCACTGAGAGCCCAGAAAACAAGGCTCCGAAACATGATTGATGTACATGTAACTACGATAACTGCACGAGAACTAAATCCCAAATTTGTTCTCAGTGTTGTAAATGTTCATATTGTTGTCTGATTCTCGATGATAGGTCCATAAGTTCACACATGTTGTTGTATGCATGTGCAGATAATACTGACTCAGTTTTAAAATGCATCGTGCTCGACTCAACTATTGACATTGTTTCCGGTGTTCAGAGTGAATATTCAAGTCCCCCTCTTAAATCTGATAAAGCTCACAGCAAACACAATGTAACTAACGATGATTGTAAATATAAACTATCCCTCGATGAGGATATATGTAACAAGTTGTCACTGTGTGAATCAGTGTGTGAATCACAAGTTATTGAGCGCTGTATTAAAGTGGAAGTAAATACATCTATTGTAATTGCTGCACATGCAACCGCGGTGGATTCAAATGACATTGTACCTGACACTAATGCTACGCGATATCCTGACGCGTGGTGTCGTGAGTTACCCTTCTATGTGCCTTCAAAGCAAGTAATGTATCATACATATGAATCTCCCAATAAACCAGTTGAGGGCAGTGTAAAAACCTGTGTGAATATTGTTGACCAGTCACCGAAATCAGACAGCACACCAAATACGATATTATACGATATCGATGATGTGGGTACGTCCTTAAATGACTTATTCTCAGTAAGTTATATCAACCCTTCCGATGATGTTGGACAGGGGCGAATTGCATGCAAATGTGCCAATGACCTTGATGTGAGTACAATGAATTATTTGTTTTCAGGTTATGAAACGGGCCTCACCGGCAACACCGGGCATATGGGGTCCTTATATAATGATCAATCTCAACCACATATAATTATGGATGAGCAATATTTGCCCGATGTCCGTAAATCTATAACTGACTCTCAGCACATTTCAGATACCTCTATGCTGGGCACAGGTGAGTTAGAACCATTCGGTGGTATTACACAAGAATGGATTTATACAAACACTAGTGTGTTTATCGATTTTTTAAATGATAATTCATCTGTCAACTATGACGATGACCACGACGAGGACAGTGATGAAAATGATGATGATGAAGATGATGACGATGATGACGATGATGATGATTATGATTATGACGACGACGATTGTGATGACGATGACAGTGATGACGATGACGTCGATGATGGTGATGCTGATGACGGTAACGATGATGCTGGTGATGAGGATGGTATAAGTAAGTTGAAGTTCATAGCACTAAATGTAGGCGGCATACGAAAGCGCCTTCATTATCCTGAATTTGTGTCACTCTTGAATAGATATGATATACTGTGTTTGTCAGAAACGAAGCTGTATGCAGAGGAATCAGTTATCATTCCAAACTTCGAAATTATATCAAATGTATGTAAAGCCACTTCTAGTGGCAGCCGGGCAGGTGGTATTTTAATTGCTACAAAGACAGCTTCACGTTTGCGTGTTGACGTGATACGAAGCGAACTCAAGAGTGTTGCATGGGTTAAAATTGGTCGACCCGGACATAAGGCAGATAGTTGTCTGATTCTAGGGGCGGTATATAATCCCCCCGAAAACACAAAATATGCTGATAGTAATTGGCATTCGGATTTACAATTAGAAATTATACGTTTACGAGAACTTAGTCATGATATACTCCTTATGGGGGATTTTAATGCACGAACGGCTCTATTGGATGACCGTATTGAACATAATAATATTACACATAGCCGGGGCGCAAGTGCGATACTAGATGAATACATGTTTGACGTTAGCACGGAGTCAGATATTCTCATTCCGGCGCGATGTTCCGAAGACACCGGGAGGCCTACCACATACGGATACAGATTTATTGACGCATGTCGCTTCAGCAACATGTACATAGTTAATGGTCGCGTAGGCAGTGATAAAGGGATTGGTAAGCGCACATGCAGAGACGCAAGCCTTGTTGACTATGCAATCGCTTCAAAAGATGTATTTGCGCGTGTATTGGAGTTTGAAGTATTGGAATTCTCATGTTTGAATTCAGATGTGCATTGTGGTATAAGTTTGGAACTTAAAACGCAGCACCGGATGTGCGAGCACTTACCAAACAAACCAACATACGTGCCGAATTGTCATTCAATTAAACCGATAATCAAACCGTGGAATGATATGAAAGCGCAGGATTTTATAGCGGGAGTTAAAGAACGTTCAGATGAAATAGAATCCAAACTTAAAGCAGTTGAAAAGGCTCCATCGCAGTTGGGTATTGACAACGCGGCGAACTGTTTAGGAAATATTCTATCAGAACAAGCCGTTCAAATATTTGGCACTCACAACCGAGCATGTAAATCGCGACGCACAACAAAATGTAAAAGGTGGTTTGACTCAGAATGTCGCCGTAAAAGAAAGTCTTTTAATAAGGCTAGAAAGCAGTACTATTTATGCAAGTCTTTGGACTTTAGAACTAAATTGAGGAATTCGAGCAAGCAATATAAGCGAACGATGGATAAAAAACGCGCAGAGATGCTTGAAAATTGTAATCGGGAACTGAGGGAAATCCCGAAAAAGTCATCGGACTGCTTTTGGAAAACTTTGAAAATTTTTACAAACGATAATGCACGTGTATATATAGCAGTTGAACATATTAACCTTGATAGTTTATTCGATCATTTTAAGGCATTGAATGGGGCAACAAATGATACTGACTTGACTTCGCTCATCGATAGTATGTATGCCCTCAATAACGCAGACGGCGAGATCAATTTGCCTATTGAAACGCATGAAATCATTGATGTTGTTAACTCTTTGAAAGTAAATAAAGCTGCTGGCGTTGATCAGGTAAGTAATCGTTATATCAAATCTACAATTGGTGTACTTTTACCATTTTACTCAAGATTATTCAACTTGGTATTAGATACGGGAATATTCCCAGATGGGTGGGCTATCGGCATGATAATGCCACTGTATAAATATAAGGGATGTAAAACAGACCCTAACTCATACCGAGGCATCACCTTATTGAGCTGTATTGGCAAGATGTTCACTGGAATCCTGAATCGGCGTCTTGGAACTTATGTCGAGAGTAACAATTTGCTCAAGGATAACCAAACGGGTTTTAGAAAGGGTCGCTCAACACTAGATAATATTTTCGTTTTATACAGCCTAACTGAAATTTACCTGCGTGATGGGAAGAAACTGTTCTGTACTTTTGTTGATTTTAAAAAGGCTTTCGATACTATTTGGCGAGAGGCGTTATGGGTGAAACTTATGAGAACCGGAATCAACGGCAAGATATTTAATATAATCCGGAACATGTACCAGGCTACAAAGTCTTGCGTAGTCAGCAATGGTCGGTTGTCAGATTATTTTGTAAGTAACGTAGGGGTAAAACAAGGCGTAAACCTATCCCCTCTCCTGTTCTCTATTTACTTAAATGATCTGGAAGATTTTCTAGAAAATTGCGTTACCGAGGGGTTAAACTATCTTAACGATCGAGTTTTCCATGAATTAGAGATTTATCTCAAACTATGGTGCATCTTATATGCAGATGATACTGTTTTGTTTGCGGACAATCCTTATGAGATGCAACGAATTTTAGATGCCTTCTCTGACTATTCAGAGTCTTGGGAGCTCAAAATTAACACTCAAAAAACTAAGGTAATGATCTTCACCAACAAGAAATTGAGTTCTCCCCCAAATTTCATGCTTTGTGGTGATAAATTAGATATAGTCGAACAGTTTCCTTATTTAGGCATTGAATTATTTTATAACGGACGATTCTGTCGGGCAATCAAGTCGATAAAAATGAAATCGACAAAAGCTATGTACGGACTCCTGTCCAAGGTGAGAAATCTTCACCTATCTGCAGACTTAGCATTAAAACTTTTTGATTACCTCATACAACCCATTCTGTTATATGGATGTGAATTATGGGGCTTTGAGAATACTCGCGATATCGAGGCTGTCCATCTCAAATTCTGTAAGCTCCTAACGAACATGAAAATGAGTACTCCAAATTATATGGTTTATGGTGAGCTTGGAAGATGGCCATTGCGTGTTGAAATTGACAAAAGAATGACCTCATTTTGGAGCCGCCTAATGACGAATTGGGGTCACCTTATTGCAACAATTCGTGACACCAGTATCAAAATATTTTTAATATTGATATTATACTCTAATGCTTCCCGTTGATAACGGTCTTCATTTGTTCTGATGTTTTTGTTACGCCAGAAATTGGAACTTTTGGTATTCGATGGGGTGAAGTTGGAAATTCGAACTTGCTGCCCTAGCATAAGAGGGTCGTGCATGATAACTGTAACGAAAACAAAAGTAATCACCCCTTCATATTGTACAAGTTAATTTTAGCTATGAAAGGCGGTGGCAAAAGAATACGATACCTTGATCACATTGAAGACATTTTTGTGCGTGCGGATTGCGAAGACAACTGGAAAACACAGTTACCCGTTTCGAATTCTAAACTTCAATATATGCACAAAAAACTACTTGGCAATTTTTTTCTCCAGTGGAATAATGAAGTTTCTCAATCGTCACGAGGCGAATTTTATCGTAACCTGAAAAAATGTCCTTCGCTTAGTCGTTTTTATGTTGAATGTCCCTTTAATTCAATTATCTCGCTACAGAGAATTCGTACATCAAATCATAGATTAGGCGTTGAAACTATGAAGTGGGCAAAATCTAAGAACCAAAAGAAAGGGATATCTGGAATTGGCTCATGTCAGTTATGTGGCGCCATCATGTGCGATGAATATCATTTTGTAATAGTTTGTCCAAATTTACGTGAATACCGCATGAAATATATTGACGAATCGATCTGGAAAATTCCATCGCGAGAGTCTTTTTATGGCTTATTAAATTCTTCTGACACAATGAAGCTAAACAAACTTTCAAACTTTATAAAAATCGGATTGAAACAATTTAAATAACTATTCAAATATTTGGCGATCGTGGTGCTTATATGTGTGTGCGTCTGTATGTGTGAACATGCAGACATACATATATGTGAAGATCACGTCGTAGATTCCTTATTCATAGTACAACTATGCATATTATGTTACTATTTGTATGGCTTCCACGCGTTTTAGATATGCAAAATTCCATAACGAATATCGAGTGTGCCATAATACAATGTCTATGTGTATGTGTTTATATATGTATATATATGTATATATATGTATGTGTGTGTATGTATATGTATATATATATATATGTATATGTATATATATATATATGTTGTATATGTATGTGTGTGTATATATATATGTATAAGTGTGTATGTATGTGTTTGTATGCATGTATATTTATACATATGTATGTATGTTTGTGTGTGTAGGTATATGCATGAGTATGTATACGTATATAATATGTGTGTATTTATAAGTGTGTGTAAACATTATATGAGTCAATTTAATTACAGATAATAATCATGTACGTAATATTGGTACATCATTATTTACAACAACTTGGTTTCCAAAAAGAAAATGAGAAAACAGTACTATATATTCTAACCATGATGTATATTTATGTAATTTCTTCTTCTTTTTTTCCCGGTTCGCTTAGAATCTTTAAATAAGTCTATCGAGATCTGTATTGTTCTATTCCGGACATGTTAATGCAATATTGGACCGTAACTGATTATTATCTGCATTGTATTTTGTCTATGTATGCCCCGGAAAGTTCTAATTTGTATATAGTGTATATATGTTTTCTCATGTACCATGTATTATAATGGCTGAGAATAAAGCATTACTTACTAAAGTTACATTATCCGGTCGACAACTGACCTAACATAAAATGCCACAAACACGAAAAACTGCGTTCGACATTAATGTTTAGAATTTAGATTTCTCGATGAATACACTAGCAAACAACAAGTTTTAGGTATCAAATAACGCAGTGGAGTACTGTGCGTTCGTTTTTAGCTACAATATGGCTGTTTTAGTGCGAATATTGTAATGGCGAACACGCAAACACGCTCCGATAAAACAGCTAAAAATAGACTCGATGTTTACAATTACAGGATCGATTTCAGCCAGTATATTCAATATAATGGGGCTTTGGGGCGTATAGTATATCAAAATGTAGAATTAGACACAGGGAATGCATTTTTTTCCAAATGGGTCCACCAGGCGGTGAAATTGTTGCAGAAATTCGCTCCATGATATTCTCACTTATTTTTATTTCAGTTGTGACTAAAAGCCCAGATGCCGGAGCCCAGCGACTAAAAGCCAAGTTACAAAATATATCAACTGGTTTGAACGAATGAATATGTCAATGGTAAGACTATTCAAAAGAATATTCAAATCAAATAGTGTTTATAGACTTAAAAACTTATGTGTCCGCCATTCATATGCGGTGGAGGTTCTCATATTATCTGCCAGTCATACGCGGGGGAGGTTCTCATATGAACATATTATCTGCCGGTCATACGCGGTGGAGGTTCATATTATCCGCCGGTCATACGCGAGGGAAGTTCTCATATTATCCTCCGGTCATACGCGGGGGAGGTTCTGATATGAACATATTATCTGCCGGTCATACGCGGTGGAGGTTCATATTATCCACCGGTCATACGCGAGGGAGGTTCTCATATTATCCTCTGGTCATACGTTGGGGAGGTTCTCATATGAACATATTATCCGCCGGTCATATCCTCCCTCGGGTGTGACCGGTGGATAATATGAGAACCTCCCTCGCATATGACCGGCAGATAATATGTTCATATGAGAACCTCCCCAACGTATGACCGGAGGATAATATGAGAACCTCCCTCGCGTATGACCGGTAGATAATATGAGAACCTCCCTCGCATATGACCGGCAGATAATATGAACCTCCACCGCGTATGACCGGCGGATAATATGTTCATATCAGAACCTCCCCCACCTATGATCGGAGGATAATATGAGAACTTCCCTCGCGTATGACCGGCAGATAATATGGACCTCCACCGTGTATGACCGGCGGATAATATGTTCATATGAGAACTTCCACCGCGTATGACCGGTGGATAATATGAACCTCCACTGCGTATGACCGGCGAATAATATGTTCATATCAGAACCTCCCCCACGTATGACCGGAGGATAATATGAGAACCTCCCTCGCGTATGACCGGCGGATAATATGAACCTCCACCGTGTATGACCGGCAGATAATATGTTCATATGAGAACCTCCCCTATGTATGACCGGAGGCTAATATGAGAACCTCCCTCGCGTATGACAGGTGGATAAAATGAACCTCCACCGCGTATGACCGGCAGATAATATGTTCATATCAGAACCTCCCCCGCGTATGACTGGAGGATAATATGAAAACTTCCCTCGCGTATGACCGGCGGATAATATGAACCTCCACCGCGTATGACCGGCAGATAATATGTTCATATGAGAAACTCCCCTACGTATGACCGGAGGATAATATGAGAACCTCCCTTGCGTATGACCGGTGGATAATATGAGAACCTCCCTCGCGTATGACCGGCAGATAATATGAACCTCCACCGCTTATGACCGGCGGATAATATGTTCATATGAGAACCTCCCCAACGTATGACCGGAGGATAATATGAGAACCTCCCTCGCGTATGACCGGTGGATAATATGAGAACCTCCCTCGCATATGACCGGCAGATAATATGAACCTCCACCGCGTATGACCGGTGGATAATATGTTCATATCAGAACCTCCCCCACATATGATCGGAGGATAATATGAGAACTTCCCTCGCGTATGACCGGCAGATAATATGAACCTCCACCGTGTATCACCGGCGGATAATATGTTCATATGAGAACTTCCACCACGTATGACCGGTGGATAATATGAACCTCCACTGCGTATGACCGGCGAATAATATGTTCATATCAGAACCTCCCCCACGTATGACCGGAGGATAATATGAGAACCTCCCTCGCGTATGACCGGCGGATAATATGAACCTCCACCGTGTATGACCGGCAGATAATATGTTCATATGAGAACCTCCCCTATGTATGACTGGAGGCTAATATGAGAACCTCCCTCGCGTATGACTGGTGGATAAAATGAACCTCCACCGCGTATGACCGGCAGATAATATGTTCATATCAGAACCTCCCCCGCGTATGACTGGAGGATAATATGAAAACTTCCCTCGCGTATGACCGGCGGATAATATGAACCTCCACCGCGTATGACCGGCAGATAATATGTTCATATGAGAACCTCTCCTACGTATGACCGGAGGATAATATGAGAACCTCCCTCGCGTATGACCGGTGGATAATATGAGAACCTCCGTCGTGTATGCCTGGCGGATAATATGTTCATATCAGAACCTCCACCGCGTATGACCGGCGGATAATATGTTCATATGAGAACCTCCCCAACGTATGGCCGGAGGATAATATGAGAACCTCCCTCGCGTATAACCGGTGGATAATATGAGAACCTCCCTCGCGTATGACCGGCGGTTAATATGTTCATATGAGAACCTCCCCATTGTATGACCGGAGGATAATATGAGAACCTCCCTCGCGTATGACCGGTGGATAATATGAACCTCCACCACGTATGACCGGCAGATAATATGTTCATATCAGAACTTCCCCCGCGTATGACTGGAGGATAATATGAGAACTTCCCTCGCGTATGACCGGCAGATAATATGAGAACCTCCCTCGTGTATGACCGGCGGATAATATGAACCTCCACCGCGTATGACCGGCGGATAATATGTTCATATCAGAACCTCCCCCACATATGATCGGAGGATAATATGAGAACTTCCCTCGCGTATGACCGGCAGATAATATGAACCTCCACCGTGTATGACCGGCGGATAATATGTTTATATGAGAACTTCCACCGCGTATGACCGGTGGATAATATGAACCTCCACCGCGTATGACCGGTAGATAATATGTTCATATGAGAACCTCCACCGCGTATGACCAGCGGATAATATGTTCATATGAGAACCTCCCCTACGTATGACTGGTGGATAATATGAACCTCCATCGCGTATGACCGGCGGATAATATGTTCATATAAGAACCTCCCCCACGTATGACCAGAGGATAATATGAGAACCTCCCTCGCGTATGACCAGCGGATAATATGAACCTCCACCGCGTATGACCGGCAGATAATATGTTCATATGAGAACCTCCCCTACGTATGACTGGAGGATAATATGAGAACCTCCCTCGCGTATGACTGGTGGATAATATGAGAACCTCCCTCGCGTATGACCGGCAGATAATATGTTCATATGAGAACCTCCACAACGTATGACCGGAGGATAATATGTTCACCTCCCTCGCGTATGACCGGTGGATAATATGAACCTCCACCATGTATGACCGGCAGATAATATGTTCATATCAGAACCTCCCCCGCGTATGACCGGAGGATAATATGAGAACTTCCCTCGCGTATGACTGGCGGATAATATGAACCTCCACCGTGTATGACCGGTAGATAATATGTTCATATGAGAACCTCCCCCGCGTATGACTGGCAGATTATATGAGAACCTCCACCGCATATGAATGGCGAACACATAAGTTTTTAAGTCTATAAACACTATTTGATTTGAATAATCTGTTGAATAGTCTTACCATTGACATATCCATTCGTTCAAACCAGTTGATCTATTTTGTAACTTGTCTTTTAGTCGCCGGGCTCGGGCAGCTGGGCTTTTAGTCACAACTGAAATAAAAATAAGTGCGAATATCTTGGAGAGAATTTCTGCAACAATTTCACCGCGTAGTGGACTCATTTGGAAAAAAATACATTCACTGTGTCTAATCCTACATTTTGATATACTATACGCCCCATTATATTGAATATACCAGCTGAAATCGATCCTGTAATTGTAAACATCGAGTCTATTTTTAGCTGTTTTATCGGCGCGTGTTTGCATGTTCGCCATTACAATATTCGCACTAAAACAGCCATATTGTAGCTAAAAACGAATGCACAGTATTCCACTGCGTTATTTGATACCTAAAACTTGTTGTTTTCTAGCGTATTCATCGAGAAATCTAAATTCTAAACATTAATGTCGAACGCAGTTTTTCGTGTTTGTGGCATTTTATGTTAGGTCAGTTGTCGACCGAATAATGTAACTTCCGGTGTCCGGTCAGTGGCGGGGTTAATATGTGTGGATAGGGCGAATGTGGACCTTTCGTTAGACACCAAAAGGAGCGTTCTACGCGCTGTATTCCTCGAGATATCGGCCGTCCCACGCAATTTGAAAATCCTGTCCCGCAGATTGTCATTATATCCCAAATTTCACCCCATGTTAGGTCAGTTATCGATCAAATAATGCAACTTCTGGTGTCCGGTCAGTGGCGGGGTTAATATGTGTGGATAGGGCGAATGTGGGCCTTTCATTAAACACCAAAATGAGCCCCCTACGCCCTGTATTCCTCGAGATATCGGCCGTCCCACGCAATTTGAAATTCTGTCCCGCAGATTGTCGTTTTGTCCCATATCCCATCCCATCCCGCAGATTGTCATGTCCCCTATATTAACATGTATGGGGAAGTATATCTATAGCACATAGATAAGTTTGTTTTGGCTATTTATTTATTTATTATGATTTTTGAGATTCATCTGATTACTGTTTATTTTAGTAATGGGTTAAAATTTGATCATACGAATGGTATATTCCAATATCCCTACTATAAATCAAGGCAACGTGTAAATCAAGGTAAACGTGTGTCCTGCCACAGAACCGCCATGCCAGAATATCGCCAAAACACGCAGTATAAATATAAATCCGAAGGAAGATTATATCATAATTCATGTATATATATCCAATGCTAATTGCCAGTGTTGTCAGATTCAACACCGACATAACCTTTCTCTGACAGGACCACATTTACCAGGTTTGAAGAATTAAAGATGGTCTATCTCTTCGCGGTATTTATCTTATTACGCCACCGTAGTGTGGTGTTTCTAGCTTTTGGTTTTTTTATATCGCATGGTCGATCGATAATTCACTGGGTGATTGTACATTCGGCAAACCTCGTCAGATTCCGTCACCGTTTCATCGTACCGATAATTACGAGAGTACAACTAAGATTGGCACATGTGTTTACGTCACCGGTGTAATTGTGGGGACATGCTTCTATTATGAAGGTTTGCTATCCCGAAGGTCCGCTATTCCGAAGGTTCTCTATTCCGAAGGTTTTTGTTATTTTTAGGTTAATTCTATATTTTAAAGTATTGAGACTAATTTGAGAGGGTTCATTTTCACAAAGATTCTTTATATGGAGTGTGCGCTCACATCCGAACTGATCATGCGCGCACACCGATACAGATACAGGAGGAAATAACTTAACTTAGAACATTAAATGTGATTTTGTTTTGTTTTCGCTGGTTTTCTTGAGATTTTATGTCATTACGTGGGCCCATACCTTTGAATTCTTGGCATATACTATGAATGTTGTGGTATATATGGACCCTCCCGCATTGGGACATGACATAGGTTCAGTTGACTTAAGTGGTGTTCTGTGTGTGCTCCAATTTGGAGTTCAATATTTTAAGGGCCAAGTTTAGAATTTTATGGGTCCATACCTTTGAACTCTGGGCATATAATATGAATATTGGGGGGCATGTCTCTATTCCGAAGGTTCACTATCCCGAAGGTCCACTATTCCGAAATTTCTCTGAATGTTCGCTATTCCGAAGGTTCACCAATCCGAAGGTTCGTTATTCCGAAGGTTCTGTGTTCCAAAGATTTTTTTTATTTTAAGGTTAATTCTATATTCTAAAGTAACGAGAGGGTTCATTATCACGAAGATTCTTTTTATGAAGGAAATAACGTAAAACATTAAATGTGATTTTGTTTTGTTTTCGAGGGTTTTCTTGAGTTTAATGTCATTACGTATGACCTATTTCTCATTACATATTCACGCCAAGGAGCCCACACAATTGCTATGTTACGATGCGATTTAATGTGATTATGTGTGACCTAATATCTCAATAATCTGAGGCAAGAGTACGCCTGCTAAAGGCGAATTATAACAGTTGGGGGTATAACGCTCAATAAATACTGGAGGCTATAACAAACTGCGCAGTAGAATATCGCTGAATGGACGAGTATGAGATGAGCCTAAATGCAATTGTGACTTTGTTTAAAGGCCCACTTAATTTTCGAGTCATTAATTTTTTATAGTATTTACGGTTTTAATAACAATTTATGCCATAAAATTTGAATAAACTACTATAATTCATCACCATTTGAAAGGCAGAATACTTCTATCTCCTAGTTTGAAACACCTTCAAAATACCGCGTCGTATATCTAGCAATTAGCAACCAACATGTCCTCCTCGGCTTTCCATAGAATTCAACGTAATTTGATACTTATGGGTATTTGTGTCCGGGAAGTGTTTTGAACGGGTCAAATCGTGACCCCGACCTGACCTTGACCATTAAAACTGTCAATGCAAGGTCAATTTGGGTAAAACGGACAAATTTCGGCGAAATTTGATACCTAGGGATACTTTGGTCCGATGAGAGTTTTGAACGGGTCAAATCGTGACCTCGGCCTGACCTTGACCTTCAATATGGCCAATCAAAGGTCAACTCGGATGAAACGGATAGATTTCGACGAAATTTGATACCTATGGGTACTTTTGTCGGGGGGGGGGGGGTGTTTTGGACGGGTCAAATCATGACTCTGACCTTACCTTGACCTTCAAAATTGTTAATTAAAGGTCAAGTTGGGTAAACGGACGGATTTCGACGAAATTTGATACCTATGGGTAGTTTTCTACGGGTGGGGGTGTTTTGGACTGGACAAATCATGACCCTGACCTGACCTTGACTTTCGAAATAGTCAATTGAAGGTCAAATCGCACCTTTCACCGGAAAGCAGATGGGAAACAGCCCGGGTGAAGTCGGGCCTATCAGCTTGTGTAATAAAGAAGACAGTTTGATGAAAGTAATGTATGCCACGAGAAACGGGAAAACTTGAAATATGGAAGTACGCAAATTTCCCGCATAAAATTTGAAAGCTAGTTTATAGAATAATTGTATTATTATTTATATTTATGGCTAATAATACGATCTTGGTGGCGTTACCATTTCTGACTATGGTTTTCTTGTTACATCTGTGGGACAGTTTTAGAATAGAAATCCGGGCGAAAATGTTCGGTGTACCCGAAGAGTGTAGTACGAAGGAGAACTCTATCTTGTTACAATCCTCAAATATGAAATTTATATTTTAAAAATGTTGTTGTAATTGTGGCATGGAAGAGATAGACCATTCCTGCAATAAATTATTGTATATACTAAAACAATAAAGGGTGGCGTAATAAATACGAAAATAATAACATAAATCGAGAGGTTATAGGTACGTCCATACGCCGGCAAGTCCGCAAGGCACGTCATCGCGGGCACTTCGCTACAGAAAACAACACGGCGTCAGAATACGAACGGAAACACGCACACAACACGCAACCCACCAAAGCAAAAGACATGAGAAGCAAAACCCATGTAGCCCCACCCGCAACGACGCTACCGGAACCTGCCCCCAAATATACATGCATGATTTATTCTTGCGATATAATTGCACGCTATTTACAGGCAAATTCCGGCAGCACCGCCACGGGCGGAACCACAGAGATGCCACCTCAGACGCAGTCAGCCACGATACAGATGCACCCCATATGCATGCCTCAGCCCACACTCCGACACCATACCGTTCTCCACGACAAAACTCCCGCAAAACCATACCGCACAAACCCGCCAGCACATGAACGCACCCTTAGGCATAATTATGTGCAATCAAATGGTTGACAATATATCTATTTTATTTTCTCACACCTGTGTATGGACAATATTCCTTAAAGGTATTCAATCCGATCAGACGCCCCAACCCACTACCCCTCCGACCCGGGGGGGGGAAGAAATATCCGATTCGAGCCGAGGAACCCATACATCAAAGCCCAGAGCGACCAGACATCGACGATCAAAGCCCGCGACCCCACTGCCCGCGTGGCAGAACCCACATGTACAGTTGGGTAAATTATAGCCACAAATAGTACCACCACCGTCAACCACTGGTATGTGTTGGTTTCGGTGCAATATGTGTCTAACCGTGAACGGTGTGCAAATCGCGGGCCATGTGGTTATTCCGATAAGAGCATGTCTTCCGCTACGAGCATATCCGGATGCATGGGGTGATTATGCTGATTTGATAAATTTTTTACAGACAAACAAGCCGGCATATTTAGCCACTCCCCAGCATTGATCATGATAAAAATGAGGTTATGAATGGCCAAATCTTATTGGAAAAAAGAAACAAGATTGTATACACGTAGTTAAAATTTTATTGCCTGTTTAAATTCTTTTCGTGCAATTTGTTATCTTTCAGTCCACTTGAATATTTTGAATGCTATTCATCGTTATATCTCATACAGGCTCCATCAACAGAATCATCCTCAACTGATTCTCACTTTTTCCGTTTATCGTCCTCCTGCAATAAAATTTAAGACATTAGTTAAACAATGCCATCCAGAGCGATATACAGTAATGCCCTATATAATCAACTTCTAAACCACAGCAGAATATTGGGTAATTTTTCAGGATTTAGTCGGAAATATAGCTTGTTGCCATTCATCGGAAAGTTCTCAGTGAGAGCTTTCCGATGAATGGCAACAAGCCATATTTCCGACTAAATCGTGAAAAATTACCCATAATTCTTCTGTGGTTAAGAAGTCGATTATTTAGGGCATTACTGTAGCAACAGAGATTGAGGATTCAGGTGACAACTAATTTCTTGAACAATTAACCCTTCCATCACGGGAGCTTCCTGAAATTTTGCGAAAACCCTGTGCCAATGCATTCCCTTATATATACAAGTCTCCCATAGGGAGCCTCGCATATATAAGAGAATACATTGGCCTGACAATATTTACCTTGGCCTTGTAAGCCAGTGCATTCTCTTGTATATGTGAGGCTTCCTACGGGAGACTCACATATATAAGAGAATGCACTGGCAGGGTCTTTAATGCTGCACCAGCGCAGCTCCCACCATGAATGCCCATGAAAGGATTAAACAGGCATGGGGCATTTGAAGCTTTAGGAATAAATATTGTAGTTAGTGTAAACAATATTTATTCCCAACCAAAATAATGCAAATAAATAAGATTTCTGAACATAATTTTCATGTTCTACATGTATACTAAATGGATTCTTCGACCAGTTATAAAAGAATAGACCGGAATGGTCTCTTATTCATCTGGAGGGATGTTCAGGTAGAATGAGCAGATGACATACCAACTAAGATAATATATACACAGAACGACACGATGTGTAAATGGGTTTGTCGATACGGCACGAGTACTGTCGCGGAAGGATAGAACGAGAGGCGCTTGCGCCTCGAGTTCTAACCTTCCGCGACAGAACGAGTGCCGTATCGACAAACCCATTTACACATTGTGTCGTTTTGTGTTTATTACACGCTTCGCGTCCTAGAATCCGTGCATTAAAAATACAGGATTAGAAGGGTTATTTAGGCTCATACAGAGCGTATTTGTCATGTGTGATTATTCTTTTATTTAAATAGTTCCAGTTTCATGGTTGAGGCGAACGTCATGTACGTCATTTTACGTCAACGAGATGCGTATGGAACGTACGTTCCATACGGATTTGTAAATATGGAACAGCAATAACATTGTTCTTATAGGAACAAGCATGTCATAAAAGTGCAATAGAATTCATATTCATTGGTGGGAAATGTTCAGATAATAAGTTCAATAAATATTGGTTGAACTTATTATCTGAACATGTCCTAAGGGAATTACTCATCAATGAGTATTTGGTACACTAAGGTGAATGATGGATGACTGGAATGGTTTGAGACAAAAAGCCTGTTGTGGCTTTTTCGTGAGTACTCTCCCAAACATATGTGAAGTAAGATCTACATACCTACCTTGAAGAAATTTATTTCCCTATGTTTTATTATAAACTCAGGAGCCGTAGACTCATACAATGTTTGTCTCAATTTTAAATTTGTGCACCAAAGGCCCACTTAAAGGTACTCAATCCGATAAAACTCCTCTCAATTACTATTTCAATGGCTTCGGGGGTCAAAAATATTTGATTCGAGTCGAGGAAGTCACCCATCAAAGCTCAGATTTGTTAGATATCGATTTTAGAAATCTATTATTTTTCATTATCGGGAATACTTTCTGGCCCAGTTATTATTACCACTTGATTTTAGAGTTATCCATCCTTGTCTGTTTGAATAGATTTTGGTGTACACATCCCGAGCAGATTACGGCAGTTGAAGGCAATTATTAGTACTCATCTCGAGTAAATAACAAATTTCAAAAATCAATATATAATAACTCTGAGCTTTGTTTGATGGGTTCCTCGACTCGAATCAAATATTTTTTACCCCCAAAGCCAAAGAAATAGTAATATAGGACCTCTGATCGGATTGTTGTTGTTGGAATCGGTTGAGATGGGGACCCTCTGTTCGGATTGAGTACCTTTAATGATTTAGTTCCTGATTATTTTGGTACTGTGTCAGTGTTATTGACTATTGTTGGCATGAAATAAAACAAAAATATATATATATTCCACCAGGATCAAGCCTTGAAATAGTGTGTCTGTCATTTGCAGAATGAGGTCCCCAGAGGGTGAATTTAGTGATGCTACCCCGCATAGTGGGCTAGCATCACCAAATTCACCCTCTGGGGACCTCATTCTGTTGAGGTGTAAGCAGAATTTAACGATAAAACAAAAATTTGAAAGAGAAACATTTCTTCAATGACATTACTGAGACTCATTTAAACATCTCCGGAACCACTGTGCTGATTAATCTGACATGGTGTGAAGGAGCCTTGGGTGGTAGGTATACCTAATGATGAGCCATCAAAGCCTTGGAAGAATTCCAGTTTATATATCTACCATAGTATCAGGTACCTATTCACTTTGGTGCTTGCTGTATTAAAGCATATATCATAGTTTACACTGCGTACAGAAATTATGTTGTGCATTGTATGTATTTCCATAGTGCTCACTACCCAGCTCATATCATTGAAAGTAACTAATCACCTCTTGACATGTGTCTGTTCTTGTTTATATAATTTTAATGATGATTCAATTTGTAACAAGGGGCATGCATCCTATTAAAATTTTATCAAAGAATTTTAGTTCCATATCTCCATTGATCTGTTAGAAGAATTTTGGTATTGAATAATTGACTATTTTACTTTTGAATCAGGTTTATTAATGAACACTATAAAGCACATATTTAATTGTTGTGTACTCACAGTATTGTATGGTACACATATTATTGATGGCCAGATTGACCACTCGTCGATCGTCCATCCGTCTGGCTGTACGCATGGTGCGATAACTCAAATATTTTCTACCCCCGATCGGAACCAAATTTTGTGTATGAGTTTCTCAGCCCTAAATACCGATCGAATTTGAATATGGGTTACATCATTTTTTTTTTTTACGGAGTTATGCCATTTTTATTCTTAGAATTCACACATGCTGCAATAACTCAACATATTTATCTGATCAGAACCAACTTTGGTATGTGTATGTGTCAGCCCAAAATACAGATCGATTTTGAATATGGGTTTTTATCAGATTTTGTTTAACATATATATGGATCTTTTTCAAATTTAAAAAATACAATTTTTGTTGTGGAATTTTTGTAACCACCACTCAGCCAGATGAATTTATTTAACTAGATCAATGGATGCTTGGTCTTACTATGGATCAATCAGGGCAGAGATAGTTGATTTAACCCCCTTTACCCATTCCATGTATTTTAACCTTTTCCATTATTAAATAACTATATTATTTTGATATCTCACTTGCCAATTTGCAACAACATGAATATAACTGCTTACACTATGATAGTGGTGTCAGGCTCTATATTTTAGATGTTATATTAACCCTTCTCTTTTGACCAATTAATTCCAATAATTTGCGTTATTATGTACATTGGCCTATACTACTATACTATTTAGATCATAACAGTATAATCTATAATTCAACATCAAAACTCGAGATTATGATTCCGATCATAGCAATTACTATCGCCAAGGGATGGGTTAAACATCTGCCGATCATGATCGGCCTCTCGTTAAACCAATGGAACTCCACTTATGGGTCCTATTTTTCATCTACAGATAAAATAAATTCATGAATAAATATGGTTTAACCCGTTCTATACTAAATGGATTCTCTCAGTCAGTTAAAAAATGTACATAGGATTGGTCTATTTTTCATTTGTAGGGATGTTAAACAGATGACAGATAAATAAAAGTGCATAAGGCGCCCTTCGATATCTGAGCTTTGATGGGTTGCTTCCTTGACTCAAATCAAACATGTTTTACCTCACAGCAGACAAAGCCAGTAGGGCATTCTTCATCATCTTCTTCCTCATCATCATCGGGTTTGGTGCCTGCTGGGCAAGATACAGGATAACATTTATCCTCGTCGTCATCATCACCACCACAGTCTGTTAAATAGATCAAATGAACAAATATAAAAGAAAAATATTTATCTCATTATCAGTTCTAACTGAATGTTCCTCAGTTGATTCTAGTGATATACATGTAATGCCCTAAATAATCAACTCCTTAACCACAGCAGAATTATGAGTAATTTTTCAGGATTTAGTCAGAAATATGGCTTGTTGCCATTCATTGGAAGCCCTCACAGAGCTTTCTGATGAATGGCAATAAACCATATTTCCAACTAAATCCTGAAAAATTACCCATAATTCTGCTGTGGTTAAGGAGTCGATTACTTAGGGCATTACATCATTTACATGTAGATGTCGCAGTACTGTACAGACTAGCAACATGATTTAATGCAGGCCTCAAAATATGGTGCTGGACATTTGCAAAATGAGGTAATCCAGATGGTTGATTGAACATATTTATTGTGACCCACAAATGTATATACAAATTACACATATTATTATAGACATATATAGATATAGTTGTGTGGGCACAGAGGATCGGAGCACAAGTTACGGAACTTATCAGAGCCCCTCTCCTCTGGCATTTGGCTGCTAATAAAAGTAATTAGAGATAGCTGGGTTCAAAATTTAAAGTGGAATGTTGCATGCTGTAGCTTTTGGAGTGGCTATGGTCTCGCGGTAGGGGGTAGGGTAACATTTATGAGAAGCGGTCAGTATAAGAAATAAATGAATGGACTGTCTCGAAAATGCGCGTATTTATTGTTTCACTATAGTGCGGGATGCCGAACAGGAGGTCTTTTTCAGAGACGATAGATACATTAAGTTCATCCAACCTTGCCCACATCAGTTCTCTGGAGTCTGCGTACCAAGGACAACTGAAGAAAAAATGGTTAGCGTCTTCACATGCATAACCACAACTACATGATGGTTGAGCCAAGATGTAATTTTCATGTTTGTCGAAGTTTAGATCACTGCAGTTATTTCTGAGTCTACAGTGCAGTATGTTTAGTTTCCTCTGACCAGCGTTATAGTATGATGGGGGTTTTATAGTAATTTCTTGTTTGCAAAAAGTTTTATACATGTTACTTATGATTTCATCTTTAGTTGGTTCTGATGAGGGGTCAGTAAGTTTTGTTGTTGTCGGTAGTGGTTTTGCATGATAAATTCAATTCATCGATCATGGACGGGATGAAACTCGATTTGAAACGGGCCATATCAGTGAAGTAGTTTATGTATCGTAAAGGGTTTCTGATGGGGTATCGAGATGCTTCACTGACAGTATGGGGTAGTAACTTTGTGAGGTAGTTTGGGACATGATTGGTTAATATTTTATTCCAGGTATGCATTTTATGAAGGTTTCGTCTTTCTTTAAGGGGAGCCCATCCGAGTTCGAATAATACTCTCTCATCTGATACCGAACGTGTCACGCCACTTACTATTCTACCGGCGTCAATATATAGGCGGTCGAGTTTCCGGAGGAGGCAATGGGGGCGTTGTCCCAGACAACGTCTCCGTATTCCAAAATCGGGAGTACATAAGTTTTGAACATTATTTCGAGGGTTTACAAGAAATTTCATTCTCCTTAGTTGTGACAGTCTGGTTGCCACTCGACTGCAGATTTTATTTATATGAGTGTCCCAATGAAGATTTGATTTATAGAAATTCCAAGATGTTTGTGGCAAGCTACTTGCTCAATGTCGCGATCATCAAGATCAAGATCCAAATGATCTTCGGAGGGAGTGAGCGAAAACACCATAGATTTTGTTTTGTCTGCATTGAATGTAACCAACCATTGTTTTGACAGCAGACAGAGCCATAAGGGCAATCTTCATCACCCTCGAGTGTGGTGCCTGTTGGGCAAGTAGATCCAGTATAGCATTCATCATCATCGTCATCATCATCACAGTCTGTTAAATAGATCAAATGAACAAATATAAAAGAAAAATGTTTATCTCATTCTCAGTTCTAACTGAATGTTCCTCAGTTGATTCTAGTGATATACATGTAATGCCCTAAATAATCAACTCCTTAACCACAGCAGAATTATGGGTAATTTTTCAGCATTTTGTCAGATTTAGTCAGAAATATGGCTTGTTGCCATTCATTGGAACTTTGGAAGCCCTCACTGAGAGCTTTCTGGTGAATGGCAATAAACCATATTTCCAACTAAATCCTGAAAAATTACCCATAATTCTGCTGTGGTTAAGGAGTCAATTATTTAGGGCATTACATCATTTACATGTAGATGTCACAGTACTGTACAGACTAGCAACATGATTTAATGCAGGCCTCAAAATATGGTGCTGGACATTTGCAAAATGAGGTGATCCAGATGGTGAATTTAGTCACGGTTCTCCACACAGCTGGATAGTGTCACCAAATTCATCCTCGGGGGACCTCATTCTGAATGACTTCATCCATTATCAGAGACCTACACACATATTTAAGTTCCCAGATGGTGATGTGCACTCATTGGGCAGCTTGATTAGGCCATTACATTGTGTCGTCTTCCAATTTGGGGATATTTAGAAACTAACTGAAACAGAATACGAAACTTTCTAAAGAAGTTTCCAAAGAAACTAGAAAACTTTTAATTTGACAATACAGATACTTTCCAGAAGATGAGGCCTACTAAGCAGAATGAGATCCCCAGATGGTGCATTTGTAGGGGCTGATCCCTCAGCCATGATTTATCGAATCTGAATTAAATCTGATATGAATGTTCGCCAACAAGAGTGCTTTCAAAAGTGTGCCGAATGAAGATTTTTGCATTTTTTACCATTCTTTAAATTAATATATAGAAATAATGCTTTTATGTGTAGTGTACCCATACCACCCGGATCAACCATTCGTCTTGTGTTCGTCCATGCATCTGTCTGTCTGTATATACAGGCTATTCGACACGATAACTCAAGTATTTTCTATCGGATCATGTTCATATTTTTTGGTATGGAGGTTCACCATCAGGAGTGGTTTCAAAAGAGTCCGCAATTACATTGTTTGTATTTTCTATTCTACATAGTTATCCTCAATGACTTGAAATTTTCCAACTATATAATACCTCACATTCACAAATGTTGATTTAACACTCTCCCAGTCAGTTACAAGAAAACCATCCTCAGAAATGGTAACACCCTCAAGATCATATTATTATAACACCCATAAGATCATATTATTACGCATAATATCAAATATACTGGTTTCATGAATGCACCACCTCAGTATTCTGTTAAAACAACTAATCCTTCAAATTATTAACAACAGCTACGGCTTATCACTGAAGGTTTCTCATTCACCACACCAGAAAGCCTCTAAATGCGGACCAAAAATCTACTAATCGCAATACGTGACCCGCCATATCAAATCCAGTCGGAAGTCGGGATTTTTTTACCCTGTGCCAATGCATTCTCTTATATATGCGAGTCGATAATTTTAATAATTTTTTCTTGTATTCTTTAACAATTTTATAATTTCACCCATACAGAGCCCCAGACAAACATGAGCAGACGACACTCTTATATATGCTTCTATATATGTGTGGGGCTCCCTGCAGGGTAATGGATGTTTTTTATTTTATGTCCTAAAAATTGGCAGAAACATTTATTTAAAAAAAATGATAAAAAATTGTTAGGCCAATGCATTCTCTTATATATGCGAGGCGACCTATGGTCGACTCGCATATATAAGAGAATGCATTGGCACAGGGTAAAAAAATCCCGACTTCCGACTGGATTTGATATGGCGGGTCACATATGACCTTTAGTCTACATTTCAATTGATACATACTTTATCAGCAATGTTAGCTGTTATATTATGCATTGTATTCCCGCAATAAAATCTTCAAGAATGACACAGCCATTGTTCATACCTTAATATCGAAAGCAATTAACGTGGTCATAAAAGTTACATATGCTGCATCAATGAGACATTCGCCGATATACATCCACGAATACATACATCCTGCAAAATAGTCTAACTTGTACGCAATATAGTGAGCACATAATTATAGTTAATTACCCCAAAGCTCCTATTTAATTTTTTTATATATTTTATTCGTCAAAAATAACGCAAGTAACAAATATATAAACATAAAATGGTTCATGTGCAGATACAATACATTTAGTATATATGTTACTATTTCGCACCCCGAGACTCAACTTAATAGGGAAGTTAGTAGCCGAGAGGTAGGTACTGGTCTGTAGTGCTAGCAGACTGGGGACCACCACTTGGTCAGGATATTCTGACAAAACTCAGAACTCGGTCAGATACCAAGTTTGTCAGGTTGAAAAGTCTCATTCGAGATCACTGAATAAAGACCAGAATGCAAAATGGCGACTTTCCCCCATTAATACAACATTTATCCAGGTATGTTGTCGTGTGCAGTACGCTGTCCGATCTGGCGCGGACATTCATGGCTGATCCGCGCGTGTACACACCTCGGTGTTTGCACGCTAAAGAACGCAGGATTTCATGGTATGAACAGGCTCAACCAAAAAGTCTCGGCCCATCTACTGCGATGTTATATTTTTCCTCGCTTACTCTATGGTTTAGATGTCATAAACCTTAACACGAAGGAGATGCATCAACTGGAAACATTTTACGTACAGACAGCAAAGCGTCTACAACACCTACTTACAAGAATAACCAACTGTGCAACTCTACTCACATTGGGTATTATTCCACTAGAAGCAGAAGTACACAAGAGAACCCTGAAAACCTATGGGAATGTAGTTCGGGACCAAGGCTCTATCGAATGCCAACTAGCCCCCAGACAACTTGCAATCAAATCTGAAAAATCCAACAGCTGGTTCATTAAAGTCATCAATCTCACCGAAATGTATGACCTACCATCAACACACGACAGTGTAGCACTACCTCCTCCAAAACATTTATGGAAAACCATTGTGGACACTGCAGTAGATTCCCACTGGATGAAATTTTTGAAACAGGAAGCCATGGAAAAATCACCTCTACCAACACAGATATCTGCCAACTATGCGGCAAAGAACCTGAAGACATAGTCCATTTTATTACATCATGCGACAGTCCCAATGAAGTCAGAAATCGATTTATAAACGCAATTAAAGAAACCCTGCGCCAAGCTGGTCTGAACCCGTCTTTACAAAATCAACAACTACTGAAATTAATATTCGACTGCTCAATATGCAATATCCCACATGACTGCACGCAGAAGATAGAAGCTATATCCAGGGATCTCAGCTACCAACTTCAACAAGCCCGACTCCGTATCCTGGCTGCAAAGAAACCAGGTCCCAAAGCCATGAAAGCTCCGCCCGTGGACAGTGGACCCCGGCAGTTATAGTGACGGTCTCAATCCTGCCTTGACACCTATCCAGCCAATCTAAATATATTTACATGTACATATATATCAGAAGATTGTGAGACATACTACAATAATTAGACTGCGCTCAAGAAGAAGTGGTCCGTCCACCCTACGGACGGTTCTCCTGACATATGGGAATTTACAGAGAAGGTAAAAGTATATGGGGCGCCATCCCTGCAAATATTCGTTTTCGGAGATATCTCCTTGGATCCAAGCAGATATCTGCTCGGATTATGGAGATATCTGCTTGAAAAATATTTCAAGGAGATATCTCCATATTCCGAGCAGATATCTGCTTGGATGGACGTATTTCGAAAAAATGGAAAAAACGTATATAATTTATGTACTGTGGAGAAATCATTAATATTTCATGGCCGCGGTTTTCCCCAAGGAGATGTCTCCATAATCCAAGCAGATATCTGCTTGGAATATTGTCAAGGAGATATCTGCTTGGATTATGGGGATATCTCCTAGGATCCAAGGAGATATCTCCATAATCCAAGCAGATATATCCTTTGATCCAAGGAGATATCTCCATTATGGACCATATTCCAAGCAGATATCTGCTAGGAATTGCAATTCCAAGGAGATATTTCCTCGAAACCGAGGAGATATCTCCGAAAACGAATATTTGCAGGGATGGCGCCCCATAAAAGTAAAGATAAAGGTAAAGTTACTGGAGCCACAACGTGGTTATAATACATGTGGTACCAAATGATTGACACATTTGGATTACTGTTCTATCTTTGGGTGGATGAGCTTGACGATGATGAACTTGTAATGCTTCACCTTACAAAACTTCCGTCTGAATTATTTTCTTTCATTGAAGACCCTATGTTTTTCGTATCATTTATAGTTCACCACACCCACATATTATGGCTATCACACAAAATGCTGTCAAGTCTTCATTCTGAGTAATCTCCAAACGTATCAACGAAAATCCACAGTGGTATGTTAGGACCAATTACTAACTGATCACCACAGAAATCAAATTCCAATGTTCGGATCAAAAATGCAAAGGAAATAAGCTTTCATTCCCAATTAAGTTATATTACCACATCAGACGAAAGGCCAATTACGTTGATACAGGTAATATGTTTTTTTTCGAAATTGTATCTCTGTGTATTGTAGTCTGTCGGTGTAGTCATCATCACTCGTCCATGCGGATGTGATGTTACCGGTGTGAATGTAAAAATAGCAGTTGTGTGCGCTTTTGTATTCCTTGCACTTATGCATTGTGGTATATCAATTGTATTTGAATAGTAAACGACACAATACTAACATTTGAATAATATTCCAAATTCTAACTGATTGCCGCCAGTAAATTAGCAAATGCGAGTTTAAGCATTTATTCTCTGTACCTTTCGGATTTTATCCGCATTATGTAAATATGTTCAGGTTTAAAAGTTATGTTCGCGTGCCTGTGTTTGTCTATCTGCATATACTATGTCCGCATGTCGGTATGTCTGATTGCATGTCTGAATTTATATCTGCCTGTGGGTAAGGCTTCTCAATATTTGACCCAACATGTATACCATGTCTTGGTGGCACTTGTGTCATTTGTGTATATACATACTGCTATTTGTTTATTTTCATGTTGGCTATAATGTTAGCCTACCTTGATACTGTTTACATGTATAACATTTGATAAACTCTTCAGTTATGGAGGTCAATAAAGATATATATATATAGTGACGGTCTCAACCCTGCCTTGACACCTATCCAGCCAATCTTAATATATTTACATGTACATATATATCAGAAGATTGTGAGACATACTACAATAATTAGACTGCGCTCAAGAAGAAGTGGTCACGTCCACCCTACGGACGGTTCTCCTGACATATGAGGAATTTACAGAGAAGGTAAACGTATATGGGGCGCCATCCCTGCAAATATTCGTTTTCGGAGATATCTCCTTGGATCCAAGCAGATATCTGCTCGGATTATGGAGATATCTGCTTGAAAAATATTTCAAGGAGATATCTCCATATTCCGAGCAGATATCTGCTTGGATGGACGTATTTCGAAAAAATGGAAAAAACGTATATAATTTATGTACTGTGGAGAAATCATTAATATTTCATGGCCGCGGTTTTCCAAGGAGATGTCTCCATAATCCAAGCAGATATCTGCTTGGAATATTGTCAAGGAGATATCTGCTTGGATTATGGGGATATCTCCTAGGATCCAAGGAGATATCTCCATAATCCAAGCAGATATATCCTTGGATCCAAGGAGATATCTCCATTATGGACCATATTCCAAGCAGATATCTGCTAGGAATTGCAATTCCAAGGAGATATTTCCTCGAAACCGAGGAGATATCTCCGAAAACGAATATTTGCAGGGATGGCGCCCCATAAAAGTAAAGATAAAGGTAAAGTTACTGGAGCCACAACGTGGTTATAATACTCGGTCGCGGTAGCAGCTGGACCAGTGCGTAACTGTGCATCTAAAACCTGCACTGAAATATCTGCAATTTTTTTCCATTTACTGCAATGATTTATTCTCATGACACAATCACGACAGATGCGTATGGAGATTAACATAACTTATATACAAAAATTGGTAACAAGTATATATATACAATATGTACAAATGTATGGCGGCATTGGAGATCATGTAGTTACGATTAGAATATTATATGTACTCTATCGAAAGGTTTAATAGTATCAATAACTAAATAGTCCAGATGGTATATGTCAACCAGGCGGATTTTCGTCGAACCTCTTAAAAAGGGTATGTATGTACATATACAGATATACGCTATATACCATATAATTATGCAACATAAGATATTGTTGATTAATCCTTTCTTATCGAAGTTGTTTCAGTTACCTGTTTACCGTCCGATTTTTGGATTTATCGTAATATTTGGCATATGTGGATAAAACAGTTTCTTGGAAAATATCCCCAGAAAAACATTGGATGTCACCTTTTGTGTTATATTTTCGACATTCCTCTTCGATCTACAACAATTTCGTAAAATAACTCGCATTGTGTGAAACCCAAAATGTGTTGTTCTGCGATATATCCACATAGCTCCAATCACAAACCAAAAACACCTTCACAGAATACACACTAAGAGGGCGTAATAAATGTATACATTGGAATGATTTATTATTCATCGGGAGGGGTGTTCGGATATTAAAAGCAGATGACAAACACAAAAACAGATAACACAAGAGCAGAATGATTCATGTTAATTGGCGAGATATGTTCAGATAATTAGTTCAACAAACGACTTATTTATGGTCATTTGTTGATGTTGAACTTATTATCTGAACATTTCCTGTTCTGATAGTTTGATTTTCCCAATAGTATTCAGTATAAAATCTGTTATGTTTAGACTAAAATTTGAATATCTCCTTACTTTCCAATTATTTTTTTAATCAAAAGACCACTGTCTAGTTCAGCAGCCAATCTAAAATTAAGAGCTCAAGTTTTCGGGATACCCCTACCCACAGTTGAAACCAACATTCAATTTTGTCGTAGAAGAAATATAGGAATCAGGGAGCTAAATGTGTTCTAGAGTCGGGGAACGAGTACACCGTGGAATGCTAAAGGTGAAGTAGTCTTGATTGACAGCCGTCTTGTTCCTAAAGTGTGAGCTTGGAGTCAGGAATTCCCTGGTTAAAGGTGAAGGTAACTGAAGAATGACCGTCACCTGATACATGCGACACATTATTAAAGGATGACATCGCGTTTATTTGATTTGTACATCAAATCTAAATAATTTAAACTGGTGAATGAATGGGGGAATGGATTTTTGTGAGCGGGAAATTTATTCAACTAGCTGCTGTAGTTCTGGATTTGTCCAGATCAAATTTGGCTGTGGGATAGCCCTGTCGTACACTTGGGGATTTATTTTAAAAAGTAAACACATGACCTATGATTTTTCGTGATCAACTGGTGTCAATCTAGCCGGGTAAACATCACTGATATGGCCTGCAGGCTTCAATTCAGTGAATTTGGCCGAAACGTTAACACTGTCGCCTATGGGAAACCATTTAGTTCCGTGATTCCATATACATCACAGTTAAACAAAATGGAATCACTGCATGGTGGCTATATGGCCAAATCGACGATGAATGATACCCAGGTGCGTGGCTAGAGGGTCTTTCTTGGGACTGTGTCCACCCCCTTGGACCAGGCTAAACTTCCAAGTTCGAGTAATACCAATTGTAAAAAATATGCCCCCCCCCCCCAGCTTGAAATTTTGGAAATAGCATCGCACAGCCTTGATTTTTAGTTTATTTTAATGAATATTAGTCTGACTGCCGAGGAGGGAAGACGGGCGCAGGTCATGTGTTACCCAAACCAACTGATACTCAACGAAAAAAGTAAAGTGATACCTAATCTCGAGTCAAGTGATACCTTCTTTTTGAGTCAAATGACACCTTGATTACCTTCCTAAGACAAATGATACCTTTTATATGTTAATGTATTTGAGTGTCGTATTGTCCTATCGCTAATTAGAAGTTAATCATTTGACTGGGAATTGGGTATCACTTGTCTCGGGTATCACTGGACTCGGAATTAGGTATCACTTGTCTCTGGTATCAATTGACTCGGGTATCACTTGACTAAGCCAATCCTTGCATCTAGAAGTCTAACTCCAGTCAACTTCAGGCCTTGAATTTTTGTAATTGATCAGCAGTTTTTAACCAGGACTCCTCGGCCACAATCGGAGAAAAATTTGAAATCTGAACCTGAAAACTGCAAATTCCTAGCATCTAGAGGTCTAACTCCAGGCAAATTCAGACGCCAATTAAAAAAAATAGATCAGTAGTTTTTAACTGGCCACCGGGGAGGGACCAGGACCGCTCGGTCGCAATGTGAGAAAATTTTGAAATCTGAACCTGAAAACTGCAAAAATTCTAGCATCTAGAGGTCTAACTCCAGGCAGATTCGGGTATCAATTTATCTTAATTGATTAGCAGTTTTTGACTGGCCTCCATGGAGGAACCAAGACCCCTCAACCCAGCGGGAGAACATTTTGAAAACTGCAAAATCCTAGCATCTAGAGATGTAACTCCAGGCAAATTGAGGCCTCGATTATAAAAAATTAAGTAGCAGTTTTGACTGGCCACCAAGGAGGGATCAGGACCCCTCATAACCAGTGGGAGAAAATTGTTTAATCTGAACCTGAAAACTGCACAATCCTAGCATATAGACTGGCGCCAAGCTCTCCAAGTGTTGGAAATTTCCAACTGATGGCCATTTATTTCCAAACTTTTGACCAAAAGCAGGAAAATATATATATTGCTATAAAAACAAATTCCCCACAATTAATTAGTTGGAAAATCAAACTACGAGAACACTTTCAACCTATTGTTAGTGTGAAATTTCCAACTACTGTTGTGTCAATTATGAAATTTCTAACTATTGAAAAGTTTGACCAAAGTTGGGGTGAGACACACCACCCTCTACAAACCCGTCGCCACGTCCTTGGTGATGATACCACCAGTGACTAAATAAGGTCACAGAAATTTTAGATTTTGTGGATATGCCATAACTTATTTACCATCAGTTTTTGGTGTTAATATTAATACGTCATAGCACATCTCTACTTGGTTTTTGGAAAAACCTTTGGTTAATTGGGATTTACCTATAATTTGGAGCCGAAAATGTTTTTTGTTTGTTGAAAAATCGCTCTTTTCACGGATTTGTTTTTTTATTAAAACATTATCAGTTAAAGGAATATCGCAATAATGCCAAACAATTTACTTCGCATGATGTAGTAATAATCTGATAATCATATGTAGAAATAATTTGACAAGATGAAAAACGACTTCCGAGATATTGGATTTTAGCTACCCCTAAAACAAGTTGAGTCTGCTTCAAGAATCAAGATGATGCATGCAGTTGGAAATACCAAGTTGATCACCCATCCCCAAACGGATACCATATATAGACACGTTATTTTTGGTAGTATATGGAAATATGACACTTACCAGCATTAACAGCCACCAGACTTGCCACCAGCACCATACCGATCAAAAATATTGCAACCTTCTTCATGATGTCAGCGATGTGAATTTGGCGAATTCAGCAAACGTGGACTTATATAAGAGAAGATTAAGTTTTGTGGCCATAAAATGTTTCAGGTTCAATAAACAAAGTTCTAAAAGCAAACCAGGCGCACCTAATATACTGACACGAATGTCTCGACATCCGTCGAAAGAGCTGTTAAATTGTAATTTATACGATTCGGATTGTTTTTAACATTAACCCTTGGTAGAGATTCGATTTTATTTTCTTGTTGCGACTTTGAAGAGAAACAATTATTATTGAGTAGAGAACCGGACAATAAATTACTTGGCAGGTTTAGAATGGGAAAAAACACAAAACTTCGGTTGCTATAGAAATATTGTTGGCGCAAAATCATCTTGTGATATATCAAACAGGGGGTTGGGTGTGGGACGGTAAAAACTTGCAACTGTTGAAAATACGTGACCAATATATAGGATGTGTATAAGTTTGGAACAACAGTTAGAAATTTGGAGGTATTAGTTTGAAAATTCCAACCAAAGCCAAGGGGTCTCTATATGATCATATATGCAAAAATAATATAGTTTCCAGGACAAGACGATTGCATGCGGTCTGCTTCACGGGCGGTGGTGCAGTTGGACATTCTAAGAGGGTATTACTGACTAGGGTCTCCCATCATGTGAGCTATAAAAGCGGGACGCGGATAGCCATAAAATAGGTAAGACCCTTTGTCAGGGACGTAGCAACAATGGCTAGGGGTGTCTAACCCACTCCCCAACCAAATAATTTTCAAAAGTTGGAAATGGCATGCCTGACACAGCTGTATGGTATGGAATTTTATACCACGTATATAGTTTGAAATTGTTCTCATTGTTGAATTTTGCAACCAGTAACTATTGGGGAATTTTTTGTTTTTAGACCAACAGTAGCATATTTTTCTACTTTTGGTAAAAAATTTGGTCTAAAATAACTACCATGCAGTTGGAATTTTTAGGGTGTTTGATAGAAAAATTCCAACAGTTTAAAAGTTTGAGGTATTAGATTATTTGGAAAGTTGCAACCCAAGGGGGTGCAAAACTGCAAATGGTATTTTGTGAACATATAGGAATTTGGTTTGGTTCAATTGGGAAAACTTCAAGGTTGGAAATGTCAAAGTTGGAAATTTCAAGGTGAACCCCCCCCCCCCAACAGATAACCTCTACCCACGTCCCTTACTTTTGTCTCCCACATATTGCAGATGGATACAATGTCATATCTAGAATATTTAATGCAGTATATGTGGCGTCAATGTACTCTTTAATAGTTTCATCCCGAGGCGATAGCAACGTGAGTCGTGATACTGTCAATAGTCATTACCAATTTGTGGCCCAACATATTTAATGCAGTATATGTGGTGTCAATGTACTCTTTAATAGTTTCATCCCGTGGCGATAGCAATAGTTACAAGAAAACTAAGATGCATGCATCAGGTCACCCATGAACTATTTAGCAATAGAATAATTCAGTTCGGTTGCGGTTTCACAACGTTACAACTGACATACGATTACACAAGACACACCTTGAATGTGGAACTGTGTAAGAGTGAATATTAATGTTCTAAATCCCATGTTTCACCTTTAGTTGTGATTGGGGGGGGGGTGTCGTACTTTATTAACACGCAAGTATTGTAATTAAGTACGGGTAATTAGAAGTAACAAATCGCTTAGTTTCTATCGTATCGACTGAAAGGGGTGAGCAGATTATTGGTGATGAATGTTCTCGTTAGCTGTCAATATAATATGCATATTTGCCCCGTTACGTTTATACACTGTAGCATTGGCGGGCCAGAGTGTGTTGACATGTTAATTGTTTGGTTCATTAATAACAGATCAGCGGGGATTTGTCGTGAAAACGTACACGTATACGTGGAAATATGCTACGGTTACGGTTAAATTAATGGTTCTTCTATTACACCACCGTGTATACTCGGTTTAAATAGGTATATTATATAGGGACGTGTGCTCAATTTTGGTGTGGACCGATGATCGAAAAAACTAAATCGGAGGTAAATGTCGCAGGCCGGAGCACCATTTTTTCAATAATTTTTAAAGAAATTGAGCAGTTGCAACAGAAGCAGCAAAAAAGGGTGTACAATTGGCAAATGATGAGGGGCGGTGTGACGTGTAACTAGGATTGAAATTAGATATGCAATTTGGAGATTATTGGATGAGGGATGTTATATTAATTATATTAAAGGGACGAGAGGGTTTAGTTGTCGAAAATATTTGTTCCAAACACCGTAAACAGATCAATATTAAAACGCATACATTTTGGTTCAAATATACGATCACTATCCCTTAAAGGAATACGGTCCTGAAAAAAACAATATTATTTTCTTTCAATATACCGATAATATATATATAAAATGTCCATTGGGCGCATATAATCTAATATTCGGCCGCCAATCGTTATTTTTATAACGATTCAAAAAAATTCCGAAGTTAGCCGAAGATTTTGTTGTAGACGAAGTCACGTGATCATCAGCCCGACCACGTGATTGTCACATGTAAACAGAAGCATAGCACGTGATCGATCACGTGGTAACTCATTGACAACGCATAGATACGCGACGGCGGTATTTTAAGTTTGCATGTAGTCGATCGCGGCCTTTGACGATTGTCGCGTTATCACACTGCGAATGCAAAACTTCGCCGAAACATCGCCTTTCTCGTAATTAAATGTCGATCTTTATCGTGTTATTATTACTATTATTATATGTATCGCGATGTGTTGTTACTATAAAGCCATGCCCGTATATTATTCAGTTTTGCGCGCATTTATCTATATAAACGCGTGCTCGTGTTTATATATATTTTTTCGTTACCGGAATAGTCCAAGTTATATTATATATGCATATCAAGATTGCATATATACGCGAAGACTTGCACAGTTATTAGGCAATTATCATCTCGTAAACATTCCAATTTCCAGATGCCATTAGTCGTGTGTCAATAAAGAGCGTTTAGTTTTAATTATCGCGGTAAAACAACACACAATTGGTTTATTGCTGTCGGATTTAATCAATTATAATCAAGTCATTCATTACCAATATGATATGTTCATTTTTCCTTGGTTATGAATCATGTAATTATTTGGGCAATATGGTGTTTATATATATTTCGGAATATTGCTTCCCCCACCCCAAAACAATCTAGCCGACTGTCACTGATGGAAATTCACTACATCTATGCATCGTTATTGACCTATTAAATTAGCACTCTAGCGATGCGGTCTATTGAATATCCAGGTCATAAATCGACCTCTATGTGGCAATTACGCATAACAATAGGGTTATAAACATCCAATCATATATAACACTTTTTGAAGGAGGGATAATAATCCGGTTTAATATGGAATCACATATTCAAGTGCTCTTTATTCGCAATATATCGTAATAGTGAACGCTCTTTATTGCGTCAAGGTAAAGGGACTCGACTTAGAACAGTTGTCATCGTGATTTTTTTTACTGATTACACCAATACAGGTCAATACATGTACACGAACTTCCGATATGCATGCTTTATATATCCTTCCAAGTCATAGCAATTTCCGCTTTATTAAACTCTTTTTATTCGTACCATATTAGGAAAACTCTTAACATGGAACGCTCTTTATGGAGCCATGGTGAAGGAAATGGGGAATCGACTAAGAATAGTTGTTATCGTGATTTATTCAACATACTCTCCACTTTAACTGCAATTGTATGTATTCGTAACCATGACTGACTTGTCAAATTAAACGCTCTTTATTTGGTATATGTATTCGGTTTCTGATGATTGCGCAACGGGTTTCCCACAGAAATCCCGCCAAATGGCACGTAAACGAACATCGTTTGGAAATGAATACAGCATTATACCTAACTGAGAGTCACTAGACCGGCCACAGCCGAAAACACTGCATTTATATGGCAATGTTACGAATGAATGATTGTAAATACGGGACACTCGGGGCATATATACGGAAAATTAAAACAACATCGTGAACACGCGCCCGAATAGAGTTCACATGCCTGCTCATGTTTTTATAAGCTTTATTTTTGACACGAAAGTGTTACCTACCCCGCTCAATCGGCCTTCTATAGTTTTTTTGTCAAAACAATAACTTTCCAAACAGCGCTTAAGACAAATGACAAGTGAATATAACTCACCGCGCGATGACAATTAACCATGTGTACACAATGCTATTGATATGCCCCGCAGTAATTCCATCACGCTCACGAGCTGATGTCTATTCCGGATTTTCCATCGTCATATAGGTAGACACAAATAACTCCGATTCCGTGTTTTTAATTAGTTTACCTCGCTTGACGTCATGCGAGGTTTTGCGACGGAGATAGCCGACAACCGGTGGCGGTATTATTTATTTATTTCTCGGCTTAATTATTACGCGATTTTTATGGGACTTGGATTATTGTGATCACAATAGGGGTGGCTTTCCGATAGAGTTTTGTTGTTTCATGAGCACTGTAATCCCTTAAACATCATGCTTACATAAAGACCTACTAAATTTTACCTAAACAAGAGTCTGATTGTGTTATAGAAGGCAGCATAATGCTACTGGCTAATCACACACAAATGGTATAAACGCTCTTTATTATTTCCAAATAAGGAATTGAGCAACAAAGAACGCTCTTTATGTTTACCATCATAATATAAAGAAACACCAGGAAAGTAACTTTTTATGCTTTGTTTACATAACAGTCGGCAAATTTACGACTATAACATAATGTTTATGAGATATTTCTCATTTGTATATTAACAAAGTCTGTCTATATTTGAATATTATTTCGTTTGTAGCGGTGGAAATATGTTCACATGATACCCACCAAGGCCTTCATACATTTAAGGTATACTACAACTGTTTTTCTTTTCAATAGCAGAATACAGAATGCTATTAAGAAGTGACACAAAACACAGAACATTTGTTTTAATTATAAGTATTAAGAAGTGAGAGATATGTGAGTCAAGGAAACCAGTAACGAAAGGCAATATTAACATGATTTGTCAGAGAATAATTGTTTACGTTCCAATGAATATGTACTGGAAACAAACTGTCTGTACCAGACTTTCATAAACACAAATTATGTATTAATGATCATTAATGGTGTAACGACATATTTCGTTCTTTAATGTCTCAAATGAAAGTGTCAATGACACTGTAGCTCAACTTTGAGAAGAAGTTAAATTTGTGTGATGAGCAATGAATGGAAAGATTTAGAATTGAATTTGGAAATCCAAGATGGCCGCTGGCAGCCATGTTTTTTTGTCGGAATGTCCCCAAAATGACTCATTCTCATCTACATTCCAATTTCAACAGCCATGAAAAATTTCATGATGATCAGACTAAAGGTACGACCTGTAGCCCGTGCTAAAGGATTTAGTCATACAAAGAGTAAAATCCAAGATGGCTGCTGGCAGCCATGTTTTTTGGCCGAATGACCCCAAAATGACTCGTTCCCATCTACATGTCATTATTAACATTCTTGACAAATTTTATGATGATCAGACTAAAAGTACGACCTGTAGCCTGTGATAAAGAATTTAGTCATACAAAGATTAAAATCCAAGATGGCTGCTGGCGGCCATGTTTTTGGGTCAAATTATCCCAAAATGACTCGTTCCCATCTACATGTCATTATTAACATTCTTGACAAATTTTATGATGATCAGACTGAAAGTACGACCTGTAGCCCGTGCTAAAGAATTTAGTCTTACAAAGAGTAAAATCCAAGATGGCTGCTGGCGGCCATGTTTTTGGGTCAAATGATCCCAAAATGACTCGTTCCCATCTGCATGTCATTATTAACATTCTTGACAATTTTTATGATGATCAGACTGAAAGTACGACCTGTAGCCCGTGCTAAAGAATTTAGTCATACAAAGAGTAAAATCCAAGATGGCTGCTGGCGGCCATATTTTTTGGCCGAATAACCCCAAAATTACTCGTTCCCATCTACATGTCAATATTATCATCCATGACAAATTTCATGATGATCAGACAAACAGTACGACCTGTGGCCCGTGCTAATGGATTAAATTTTGAAATCCAAGAAGGCCACTGGCGGCCATGTTTTTTGTCCGAATGACCCCAAAATGACTAGTTCCCATCTACATTCCAATTTCAACAGCCATGACAAATTTTATGATGATCAGACTAAAGTTAAGACCTGTAGCCCGTGCTAAAGATTTAGTCATATAAAGACTAAAATCCAAAATGGCTGCTGCGGCCATGTTTTTTGGCCGAATGACCCCAAAAGGACTCGTTCCCATCTACATGTCATTATTAACATTCTTGACAAATTTCATGATGATCAGACAAACATTACGAACTGTAGCCCGTGCTAATGGATTGAATTTTGAAATCCAAGATGGCCACTGGTGGCCATGTTTTTTTTCCGAATGATCCCAAAATTAATAATCTGGTCTAAATGTTGATGTCAACAGCTATGACAAATTTCATAATGATCCGACCAAAGGTACGACCTGTAGCCTGCATTGTTGACGCCTTACGTACACACATACACACGGACGACAAAGCCATGGCAATAGCTCAAACTTTACAATTTAACGACATTTTCGGTCTTTAACAGTTTAATAGGGGCCCCCGGTGGTCCAGTCGGTAGAGTGCCAGGTGAATTACGTCGTCCCAGCCCGTCCAGCGCTGACGAAGCTGGTTCTAACCCCACCATAGGGAGGGTGACCGGAATCGTGTATCTGGGCAAGTTTGTCAATTGCTTTCCGGGGGTCGGTGGTTTCTACACGCAGTGGAACAACTTCCCGGTGAAATTGAGCCTCTGCGTGGTCTTTCCTCCACCCGTAAAATTGACAACGTCATGTGTGGCCTAGCGGCTAGAATGACGATAAACCCTAATAAACAACAGCAACAACAATTAATAGTTTAATGACATTTTTCGGTCTTTATAATATCTCAAGATATAGGGGGTATTTGGATCTCTAGTTTAACGACATTTTTCGGTCTTTATAGTTTAACGACATTTTTCGGTCTTTAATATCTCAAGATAGAGGGGCCCTTAGGGGGTATTTGGATCTCTAGTTTAACGACATTTTTCGGTCTTTGATAGCAAAATGGAAGAAGTACATATTTGGAAGATGTGGTGGCCCTAAAAAGGAAAGTTGTTTGGTGGTCTTGAAATGCAGTTTTTCTTAACAGTCTTCCTTGATTAAAGTGATGTGAACCACTCCGGCAGACACCGGGCAGAGTGATCAAATAAATAGAAATTAAGAATAATCTTTCTCAAAGTAGTTATTTGTTACGAATATTAATCCAAATGGATGTTACACAACGTCATTCTTATATATTAGTTAAATGCAATGACTCTCGATGGCAAAATGATTTTTGTTTAATTACAGCCGATAGTTGCGCCCCGAATCGAGATGTAAATATTTACAATTTGGAGTAGTTCAGACGATGTTCTATATGAAGTGGTGTGGTAGATCTTTTTGGAAATTTTCAGTGATGTTAGTAGAATGATAACATTCCCCACGTTGGAAAAGTGCCTGAGCACTAACTTATCAATTTCTCGCTCCCGAAAAATTCCATAATATGTCTTTAAACATATATATAAATCTCCGAAAAAAAAAATTCTAAAGCATTAAACGATTTGCTATATTTCCACTAGGGCATATATTTCATCTGATTTTGCGAGAATCCATATATACTTTTTCATGAGAATCCAGGGTAATTTGCGAGAATCTAGATTTGGATTCTCGCCGAAATATAAGCCCAGATTTCACTCTGAAGTGTGCCTAAATGGCATAAATTGTACCTTGGTTCCCATGTTCGCTATAAACTAGCTTGAAATTCGCAAACCAATGAATTGTTTTTCTTCAGAAAATTTACATTTTTATGATTCGCGACATAAATTGTCACCAATAAAAACAAATTTGATTCATCGTGGAAGTTAGTCGGTGACTATAAATAATGTCACCATTCAACTGAATGTTGTTGAATTCTATTGAGATGTGGAGCAGACAATATATTGGGAGGCTCGGAGGCTCCATAGCATGAGGCCCCCACCCCCCTTTTTCGTATGCCGTATTCCATGCCCTGTTATGAGGTACGCCGTATTTCCGGCCCCTCTGTTAGGAGGTATTCGGTATTCCAAAAATACCGGTATTCGTACGCCGACCTTCCAAAAAATGAAGTTTTCATATATTTTTATGTATTCCGTATTCCAACTTCTGTGTTAAGTGGTATTCCGTCTTCCATGGGGGTGGGGGTGGGGGCCTCTAACATCTGCTCCTCAATCCTTACCAGATGTCAGTAAAAGTTTCCCATTTCATTATTTCAGTTCTTTAGCAATCTTAATCATTATATGTAATGCCCTGACCATGCTCAATACTAGCTTGAAATTGGCGAAACAATGAATTTTTTTTCTTCAGAAAATTAACATTTTTATGACTCGCGACATAATTGTCATCAATAAAAACAAATTTTATTCATCGTGGAAGTTAGTCGGTGACTATAAATAATGTCACCATTCAACTGAATGTTGTTGAGCATATTTCAACCAATTTTGGAAGTTTAAATGAATATTTTCTTCACACTCAAAGTCAATTGACAAATTTCAGGAATTTAGCCTGCTTCGTTGGGACCAAATATTTGTTGTGCACACTGAAGGAACGTCTACCATCACTCGATAGGCCAGATTATGCCCTGACCATGCTATAAAGTATTAAACTAGCTTGAAATTGGCAAAACTATGAATTTTTTTGGTTGAACAAATTTACATGGGAATCTCCATAGAAAACGGTTATATTTCGATAAAAACGAAAGTAATGCGAAATGAAAGTCGGCACTGGCCAGAATTGTGCAGAATAACATATGAGTCAAGTTATATGCGAATATTTGACCTCATTCGATTAAATAGTCTCGTATTTAAGGAATCAATGCCAATGGCGCTCGGACATGTGGAAATTTTTTCCGTCGCACTCGCAGACTGTAAGGCGGAATTGTGAAATGTAAACACGCATTACCTTTTGTGAGAATAACACAAGCGCAGACTTTATCAAAGTAATGCAATACACAACAACAAATAGGATAAAACGGATATAAACACGGTATAAGTGAGAATAAACGTGGAAACAGTTGACAACATTTGTTCGGTTATTCGGCAAAACCGAAGGTATAGATTTATGGTCACTAACAAGAAATTCAATTAATTGAGGAAAAACACCCACTGTCCTGAGTGGTATTGATAAGCTGTTGGGGGGGGGGGGGGAGAGATATTAATTGTGTTAAAGTGCAATGGGAAGTAATTGCGGTTAAGGGTAATAAGAAATGTCTTATTGCATTCTCATTGGGCTTAATCATAATTAGAGATTCCTTAAGTTATTGCGGTTAATCGAAATTGTCTATTAAATGTCAATTTTGATTCCCATAGAGATCATCAATGATGTCTATGCGCAGGGTCGACGTGCCAATCTTCTCTATTTGGATTCCAATTGTTGGCTCATTAAATATGCACATATGCTTAAGATACAGTCGTGCACGAAGCGAGCTCCCGTAAGTCGGGTTTTGGATCCCATGCAGTTAATGAAAATATCATTGAAATAATCAGTTTCCCCCAATAAACAACCATATATTCAATATACATGTTTTGGAGCAGAATTAGGCAGTCCATATTGGACGCCATCATGGAATTTATTTTTTTTGGTTTAATTTTCACACATATTTATTAGTTATGTGGATGGAGTTCTCATTAAACCTCACATCCTTATATTGGTTACAGTAATGCCCAAAGTAATTGACCACTTAACCACATCAGAATTATTGGTAATTTTTCAGCATTTAAAATCCTGACAAATTACCCATTATTCAGCTGTGGTCAATTACTTTGTACATTACTGTATGAGGATTGAGTTATCATTACACCTCAAATCCTTATATTGGTTACAGTAATGCCCAAAGTAATTGACCACTTAACCACAGCAGAATTATGGGTATTTTTTCAGCATTTAAAATCCTGACAAATTACCAATAATTATGCTGTGGTTAAGTGGTCGATTACTTTGGACATTACTGTATGAGGATTGAGTTATTATTACACCTCAAATCCTTATATTGGTTACAGTAATGCCCAAAGTAATTGACCACTTATTAACCACAGCAGAATTATGGGTAATTTTTCAGGATTTAAAATCATGAAAAAATACCCATTATTTTGCTGTGGTTAAGTGATCAATTACTTTGGACATTACTGTATGTAGATGGAGTTAAACCTCACATCAGTGTGTTGGGGATTTGGACCTTGACTTGGGACCTTTTGTTTTTAACGCGACAAATGCGCGTACACCTTATACACAAATTTCTTATGTAACCAGAGTTTTTCTTGGATAAGATGAGTTTGAAGCCTGCTTACATTTCAAAATGTTGTCAGTTTTATATTGTCTGCAGCGGAACTCAACGCGTTGAAGCAAAAGTTAGAAAAGATAAAATGTGTACGCAATGAGACTATAATACAACTGAACAAATAAACTGAGGGAGGGGTGGGCGATACAGGGAACTAAGGGTTGAACCGATATAAATTTGTAGAGCGATAACGACCGATGTTGACATAATATGCATCTGAACTCTACTGTTGCAACATGGCTATAAAATAGGGGGGTGTCAGAATCTTAGTCATCTCTATATAGTGCCAGAATAGTCATCTATAAGATGTTGGGTTGGTTATATGGACTCGGAGAAAAAGTGGTTTGTACCGATGAACTGACATAAATTAGTGGAGCGATGTTGCATCGCGACTGTACTAAAGCAGCAATGATGTAAAATGGGGGGGGGGGGGGAGTCTGAAATTATATATCTCTATAGATGGCACCAGGATTATATAGATAGGAATAGCAATTGATATACGTATACAGTATACTATAGTAATACCATAGACATATAAGTACAAATAGCACGTGATAAAATATTACGTTACGTGAATATACCGATGAAAGAAATAAATAAATTGGACCGGGATTAGAGGTTGGGTTGGTTATATGTGGATAATTGGATATGGAATTCATACCGATGAAACGATACAAATTAGTGGAGCGATAATGACCAATGTTGACACTTACCGCTATACTTAAAGTAATTGACCACCAGCAACGTGGTGTCACCCCGTTAATACTGCGGTACTATACCGCGGTATCCTCCAATACCGCGGTACTGATACCGCTTGTTAACGTATGTGGGAGTAAATACCTCCCCTCAAAGTGTTCCATGAAAATCACTGCGGTATTCAAAAAAATTAATGCGGTGCCCGCTAAAAGACCGCGGTATCATCGCCCAATACCGTAATTCCACTGCCATGACCGCCTCGATACACCTACCGTTTATTACCGGTATCACCGTGGTCATGACCGGGGTATCACCCCGTTTTTCTGGTCAATTACTTTGAGAATAGCGGTAGTCAGGCTACGCGCGGGAGAAAATAGGGGTTGATACGATAGACCAAAATAAATTTGTCAGGTGATAATGACCAATGTTGACCTATAAAGTAACGCGACTATACTGTCGCATAATTATCAGGTGTAACCGGTCAAATATGAACTCTAGTGACCAATATAGAACAGGTCAGAAAACATTCGCAGGGCCCTAATTGGCCTAAAATTTATTTAACACTCCATTTGCCATTATTGGCATTAAAATTGATTTATGTCGATAAAACTGTCATTTTTCAAAATTTTAAGCTGATACTTGGAGTGTGTTGGTGGGATAGCTACATATTCGTAAAATGACAGAGTACAGCACGCAATTATGTTTTAGATGGAAGAAATGAATTTTTTTCAATGATAAAATTTAACATGGAATTTACCATTATCGATTTATGTCAATAAAACTGTCATTTTTCAAACTTTTAGGCTGAGACTTGGTGTATGTGCGTGTGATACATATATGTTCCTAAAATGACCGAGTCCAGCGCGTAATTATGTTTTAGATGGAAGAAATTGAATTTGACATTTTCACAAAAACACGCCAATTCCGAATCCAGATGACCTACTTGCAGACGAGCGCTCGTTAATATCCATGCCAAGAAATACAGGCGTCAAACTCATCTTTTTGGAAGGTTAATCCGATATACACATATTGAAATAATCCTTCCAGAACACCTTCCAAGATATAGAAGAATATTTTAATAGATTAGGACGCCAAAACAGTCGTAATGAAAGAATTAAAATTCACATCGCCTCCGCTTCGATTGTCATCGGCATTGGAATTAGACCATTGTATCTGTTTTGGGCATGCGCAAGTCACTTTCCATATTTGGAATTTCCATATATGGGATTTGTGTTAACATGATAACCGATCAATCCATTAACAAACAAATTACCACGCAATTATCTTAGCATAAAAATATATTGTAATTTATGCAACTACGACCCTGGTAACCCTGATAACTAATAAAATATACCGGCCAATTCATTTTAAGATCGTTATTTCACTTTGCTTTAAGCATAAATACACTCTTAAACGCACATAAACGACCCATTGGCGTTAAAATTAAATATACTCGGTATTTATTATATTAGTTTTTTATTGCTCAGTATAGAGTTAGACCCTTGACACCTGTCAATATATTTGGGCTGAATTCATATGATGCGGTATTATTCCTCGAAATAAACAACAAAGCAGTCGTTACTTCGAAATGTCGTTTGGGCTAACATTTACACAAATCCTTCGCGTGTTCTCCTCAATTGGCACGCAGGTTCTCAGTCGACACACAGGTTATCCCAGAAAGTGGTGTGAAATAAACACCCAAGGTTTGGGTGAAATGACCAATTTGTGGCCCAACACACCACGCAGTACCAGTCTCGATATATATAGCTGGAGGGATCAGCAATCGCAACATCTCGGACAAACTCCATACAGCGCCCTCTATACGTTATCACTGCGATATATTTATTCACCTATTATTTTATTTTGACCACCAAAGGTTGGTAATTCTTTTGCTATTCTTTCGGTATTGATAATAACAATATGAACTGGGCCAGACATAGACAATTGTAACCCTAAAACATAAGAACTAAAAACATGTAAGAAATTCTTACAAAAAATGTCCTTATGGCAGTGGTATATCCGCGGAGCGATGGGAGATAACCTGCCTGGAGTTTGCATCTCGGATTCTCGTACTTGGCAGAAATATATAGTCACTTGCGTACAGCCCCGGTTCCATATTCCCGATTTTCTGTCCCGAATTAGTATATTCGGCACCAATTCGGGACCAGACCAAATCACCAGCATTCGAGATAATTATGGACGAGTTTTTTTCCAAAAAGCCGCCGAACTGATGCCGAATTATGACCAAATTTAATCGTCCCGAACATTGCCGAGTATTCCAGAATGCTTCCGAATTTATTCCCGAATGATCAAGAATTATCCCGAACTGATACCGAAATTTCGTGCGGGTGGCTGCCGAATTGCCCAGATTACTACCGACTTACACCGAATTGTTGCCGAATACCCCGAATCAATGCCGAACTGGTACCGAATTGATGCCGAATAAATACCGAATTGGTATTCAATTGCTGCCGAACGTCCCGAATCGATGCCGAATTTTGCAGATACACCGGATCTCAGTATAAAAGCAGCCACACATGGCGAATTCGGGAATAACATACCGAATACTGCCGACTACTCCAGAATATCCACCCAAATATTGCCGAATACTGCCGACTACTCCCGAATAGGTGCCGAATTTCTCCCGATGATTTACAATTCGGGAGCGATTCGGCTTGGTTCCCGATAGTTTTGAACATTTCAAAACTGTCGGGAGCGAGTCCATGCAGAATTGTCCCGAATCGACCCCGATAGCACCGATATCCCTGATCATGTTCGGGGGTAAAAATTCACTGTCCTGACTTGTCCCGAACTTACTCCACGATTTTTGCAAAATTATGATTCGGGAGTCATTCGGGAACATTCGGGGTGGGAAATCGGGGATATGGAACCGGGGCTTACGGAAATCATCGAGGTTGGCCAATTGGAGTGGTCAGGTTACAAAGTTCTCATATTTTTTCAGCTTTCGACCAGGAGCCAGTCTATTTAAAGGTACAAAAACCGATTTAACGCCCATATATTGATATGCTTCGGCTTCGGGCGGGGGTAATATATTAGACTTGAATAGAGGAACCCACCCATAAAGGCCAGTCGAGTTTTGAAATATGTTTCACCACCTCGAATATTTGGCGGCCAAGAAAATATTCGACGAGCCGACCGACATAATCTCGATACCAAATTGCGTTGAACAACATGTTGATATATCATTATGTGTTGATAATTAATCGATTCTGATAACGAAAGCGTCTTTTGAAGAAATTGTTTTGTTGTTGGAATCTGTTGATACAGGGATCATCGGATCGGATTGTGTACCTTTACCAAGAGACATTTTGTGTGCGCAAATAAACAGACACGAGAGTTGCAAAAACAACGACAGACATCAAGATTACTATTTTATTCAATAAGCAGTTATATCAACTTTGAGACGAAAATCATTCATTAAAATGTACTTAATAACTTCCATGAACTAGAAATTAAGGCAGTTATTGTCGAATTTTGCACGATAGACTGGTCCTTGTCTTTGTTCACCGAAAAAAACCATGAAAACATAGTAACCTGCATGACCCTTTCAGCGATACGATATAATGGGACCACAAAGTACAATTCCACCAAATGACAATTTCATTCCATAACATGTATGTGTAACCCTTTCTATATTAAATATGTTCTCCCAATCAGTTAAAAGTGTACATCGGAATGGTCTATGATTGATTTGCAGGATGTAGAGGCAATACAAGCAGACGACAGATATATACAAGTACAGAAGGAGTCCTATTTATTGAGGGAAATGGTTAGATAATAAGTTCAACCTATGGTCATTTGTTTACATATTATCTGAACATTTCTTATGGGATAACTACTCGTCAACGATGCTTTAGTTTTGAGGGGTATATATGGGAGTATCTATGTTGTTTGCTTTGAGGGTATATATGGGAGTATCTATGTTGTTTGTTTTGAAGGGTATATATGGGAGTATCTATGTTGTTTGCTTTGAGGGGTATATATGGGAGTATATATGTTGTTTGTTTTGAAGGGTATATATGGGAGTATCTATGTTGTTTGTTTTGAAGGGTATATATGGGATTGGGAGTATCTATGTTGTTTGTTTTGAGGGGTATATATGGGTGTATCTATGTTGTTTGTTTTGAAGGGTATATATGGGAGTATCTATGTTGTTTGTTTTGAGGGGTATATATGGGTGTATATATGTTGTTTGTTTTGAAGGGTATATATGGGAGTATATATGTTGTTTGTTTTGAGGGGTATATATGGGAGTATCTATGTTGTTTGTTTTGAAGGGTATATATGGGATTGTAATTCAATTGAGTATTTGTCACTAAAAACAAGCATTCTGATTGGCCGAGAGCGGCTAACTTTCGTTTTCGATTCACCGACACCGGCCGCTTCAGCGTGCATCAAATCTGAATGTAGCACGGTCAAATTTCATCGGCGCAGAACGAGTAGCGAAACGAGCACACCCGCGAGTTGTTGTCTATAGATACCGTTCATCGGCCGCTTCAGCGTGCATCAATTCTGAATGTGGCACGGTACAATTTCATCGGCGCAGAACGGAGTAGCGAAACGAGCCAACCCGCCCCACAGGAAATGGTTACGGAGCAGTGTTCCGAGTAACGCAATGAACAAACCCAATGATTTGTGCACGGTGGCAACGGTGAAATGAAAGTCTCGATTCGTGTCATGAAAATGACTAAATGATACTTTTTATAGTTTTTTGGCAAATTCCTTGCTAGATTGAATTACAATGGAGATAAACGTACCCTGTTTCGTTGTACATTCTGGGATTCGAGCATGAAAACAGTTTGTGAACTCGCCGGCAAGCCGGCTCGTTCACAAACTGTTTTCATGCTCGAATCCCAGAATGTACAACTCAACAGGGTATGTTTATCTCCTAAGTATCTATGTTGTTTGTTTTGAGGGGTATATATGGAGTATATATGTTGTTTGTTTTGAGGGGTATATATGGGAGTATCTGTTGTTTGTTTTGAGGGGTATATATGGAGTATCTATGTTTGTTTTAGGGGTATATATGGGAGTATCTATGTTGTTTGTTTTGAGGGGTATATATGGAGTATCTATGTTGTTTGTTTTGAGGGGTATATATGGAGTATCTATGTTTGTTTTGAGGGGTATATATGGGAGTATCTATGTTATTTGTTTTGAGAGGTATATATGGGAGTATCTATGTTGTTTGTTTTGAGGGGTATATATGGAGTATCTATGTTGTTTGTTTTGAGGGGTATATATGGGAGTATCTATGTTGTTTGTTTTGAATGGTATATATGGGAGTATCTATGTTGTTTGTTTTGAGGGGTATATATGGAGTATCCATGTTGTTTGTTTTGAGGGGTATATAAGGAGTATCCATGTTTGTTTTGAAGGGTATATATGGGGGTATCTATGTTTGTTTTGAGGGGTATATATGGAGTATCTATGTTGTTTGTTTTGAGGGGTATATATGGAGTATCTATGTTTGTTTTGAGGGGTATATATGGGAGTATCTATGTTGTTTGTTTTGAGGGGTATATATGGAGTATCCATGTTATTTGTTTTGGGGGGTATACATGGAGTATCTATGTTGTTTGTTTTGAGGGGTATATATGGGAGTATCTATGTTGTTTGTTTTGAATGGTATATATGGGAGTATCTATGTTGTTTGTTTTGAGGGGTATATATGGGAGTATCTATGTTGTTTTGTTTTGAGGGGTATGTATGGAGTATCTATGTTTGTTTTGGGGGGTATATATGGGAGTATCTATGTTGTTTGTTTTGAAGGGTATATAAGGGAGTATCTATGTTGTTTGTTTTGAGGGGTATATACGGAGTATATATGTTGTTTGTTTTGAGGGATATATATGGGAGTATCTATGTTGTTTGTTTTGAGGGGTATATATGGGAGTATCCATGTTGTTTGTTTTGAGGGGTATATATGGAGTATCCATGTTGTTTGTTTTGAAGGGTATATATGGGAGTATCTATGTTGTTTGTTTTGAGGGGTATATATGGAGTATATATGTTGTTTGTTTTGAGGGGTATATATGGGAGTATCTACGTTGTTTGTTTTGAGGGGTATATATGGGAGTATCTATGTTTTTTGTTTTGAGGGGTATATATGAGAGTATCTATGTTGTTTGTTTTGAGGGGTATATATGGGAGTATCTATGTTATTTATTTTGAGGGGTATATATGAGAGTATCCATGTTGTTTGTTTTGAGGGGTATATATGGAGTATATATGTTGTTTGTTTTGAGGGGTATATATGGGAGTATCTATGTTGTTTGTTTTGAGGGGTATATATGGGAGTATCTATGTTGTTCGTTTTGAGGGGTATATATGGGTGTATCTATGTTGTTTGTTTTGAAGGGTATATATGGGAGTATCTATGTTGTTTGTTTTGAGGGGTAACTATGGGAGTATCTATGTTTGTTTTGAGGGGTATATATGGGAGTATCTATGTTGTTTGTTTTGAGGGGTATATACGAGTATATATGTTGTTTGTTTTGAGGGGTATATATGGGAGTATCTATGTTGTTTATTTTGAGGGGTATATATGGGAGTATCCATGTTGTTTGTTTTGAGGGGTATATATGGAGTATATATGTTGTTTGTTTTGAGGGGTATATATGGGAGTATCTATGTTGTTTGTTTTGAGGGGTATATATGGGAGTATCTATGTTGTTCGTTTTGAGGGGTATATATGGGTGTATCTATGGTTTGTTTTGAAGGGTATATATGGGAGTATCTATGTTGTTTGTTTTGAGTGGTAACTATGGGAGTATCTATGTTGTTTGTTTTGAGGGGTATATATGGGAGTATCTATGTTGTTTGTTTTGAGGGGTAACTATGGGAGTATCTATGTTGTTTGTTTTGAGGGGTATATATGGGAGTATCTATGTTGTTTGTTTTGAAGGGTATATATGGGAGTATCTATGTTGTTTGTTTTGAGGGGTATATACGGAGTATATATGTTGTTTGTTTTGAGGGGTATATATGGAGAATCTATGTTGTTTGTTTTGAGGGGTATATATGGGAGTATCTATGTTTGTTTTGAGGGGTATATATGGGAGTATCTATGTTGTTTGTTTTGAGGGGTATATATGGAGTATCTATGTTGTTTGTTTTGAAGTTCACAAACTTGTTTAACCCTTTCTATACTAAATGGAATCTACCACTCAGTTAAAACTTGTACATCGAATCTAGTATTGCTTTGGATGGATGTTAAAAGTACTTAATCCGATCAGACGGTCCCCATATCATCAATATACAACAACAATAATAACAACAACATTTCTTCAAAATACGATTTAGTTATCAGAATAGATTTATTGCAACAAAATAATGCTAACCACTGTCAATTATGGTATCAAATTTCCCCAAAACGTGTTATTTATCAACATTTTGTTCAACAAAAAATATGTCCGTATTCTCACTTAAAGACATATTGTGTACGGGTGCGTGAAACTGATAAGTTAGTATTCAGGCACTATGCAAATAAGAGGAATATAACATACTAACATCGCCGAAAATATGAAACAAATCGACCGTACCACTCCATGGAAAACATCGTCTGAGCTACGCTCAATTGTAAATATTTACTACTCGATTCGGGACGCATATTTCGGCGATAAACTAACGAAAACGATTTCGCCATCGAGAGTCACTGCATTGAATTAATACATAAGAATGGCGGTGTGTGTTCTCAATTTGGTTTTAATAGTTTTTAAAAAGAACTACTTTGAACAAGATTATTCTCTATTTCTATTTGATCACCCTACCGGAGTGTTTAACATCACTTTAAGTATCACGTATTAGCCGTATTACCACTTGATTTTAGAGTTATTCATCTTCATCTGCAATTTTATTCAAGACCGTCCGTTTGACCACGTGTTTCTCGGCCACAAATAATTGAACATATCGAGAAATAAAAAAATTCAAAAATCGATATCTGATCACTCTGAGCATTGATGGGTGGGTTCCTCGACTCGAATCAAATATTTTTTTTACACCCGAAGCCAAAGAAATAGTAATTTGGGAGCGTTAATTTGGATAATGCATCTTTAAGGTCATAAAAGCATAATGGCCATGAGACAGATAAATAAAAGTGCAGAAGGAGCCCTATTTATTGAGGGAAATATTTAGATAATAAGTTCAACAAACGACCAAATATTGTTTAACTCATTGTTTGAACATTAAATTCATATGGACTAACTACTCGTCAATGATGCTTTAGTATAGAAAGGGTGAATTAAGCTTGGATATATGTAGGATTAATGTGGAGGGTGCATGTGGCCAACATTTTCAAAGGCTGGACAGTTCATGTCTGAATCGTGGGCAACAAGTTGGCAATTTCAGACCGCAAATAGAAAATATGTCGTGTGTTGATAGAAAATATGTCGTGCGTTGATAGGAAATATATGTTGTGCGCTTGTAGAAAATATACGTCTGTCGTGCGTTGATAGAAAATATGCCGTGCGTTGATATAAAATATATCGTGCGTTGATATAATATATATCATGCGTTGATATAAATTATGTTGTGCGTTGATATATAATATGTCGTGCGTTGATATTTAATATGTCGTGCGTTGATATAAATTATGTCGTGCGTTGATATATAATATGTTGTGCGTTAATATAAATTATATCGTGAGTTGATATATAATATGTCGTGCGTTGATATAAAGTATGTCGCGCGTTTATATATAATATGTCGTGCGTTGATATCAAGTATGTCGTGCATTGATATATAATATGTCGTGAGTTGATATACAGTATGTCGCGCGTTGATATATAATATGTCGTGCGTTGTTATAAACTATGTCGTGCGTTGATACATAATATGTCGTGCGTTGATATAAAGTATGTCGTGCATTAATATAAAGTATGTCGTGCGTTGATATAAAGTATGCCGTGCGTTGATGTGTAATATGTGTGCGTTAATATAAAGTATATCGTGCATGCGTTGACCACGAGTCAGAGTCGATTATTTTTCTGCATTCATTCGAAACTGAAATGGACATCAACTGATAATCTGATAATTTACCAACCAAGGGTGTGGGAACTCTATTTACATAGCGGATGTTAGATATGGTTAGATTGGAATTTTCCGACCAGTTGGAAAGGTTTGAGTTTGAGGTATATCTGTACGGAGCAGGCATCGCGAAAATCTACAAAGCACCCATGAGTTTAACGTTGAAATGCATTGAAAACGAATACCATAATACACAAACGATCAGAATAAATCGAGAACGCTCTTTATTATCTACTGCTTTTGGGGAACGAAATAGTGACGCTCTTTATCGTTGACGAGTATTGGAATTATTGCAAGTCTGACTAAAATTCAAAACGTATGAAAACTTCCCCCTTTGAACCTCCTATATGGCCGGCTCATTGACGCGATATGATTCATAATTATTTCTTGTATAGAAAACGTACCGATGTTACATATAGCAGGGAAATATATCCAAGGGTGTGGGAACTGTATTTAGTCAACCTGCAATGTTCCCAAATTCAACAATATTCTGTGTAATTCATATTTCCGGAGTTACAATTAAACCTTTAATTGCATGTTAAATTGTTGAATCAGCAGTATTATGTCATGTCAAATTATATGGGATATCCTTAGATCATGCCACGAATCTCTATACTCTGGCTAGCGCTCGTTGAGACTGCTTGTGAAAGTCCCAACTTGAAATTGCACGATTGAAGTGACTTTTTGAGCGATTTTTGCCTTGCATCTTACATTTATGGGAATTAAGTTCCCATGTTTTGTACTGGTGTAATGTGATCTCTATGGGCGTCAGCCAGAGTAGAGATTCATGGTATGATCTGGGGAGATCCTCAGCTGGAGAACAGATGCCCCCCCCCCCAAAAAAAACATATCAAATCGGCCCGGGGAGTCGTGGACATTTAAACGTCCCATATATTCGTAACAATAGGCGCTACCTTGTGAGACATACACAAACTGTCATTGTATATAAGTATATATGTAGATCATTTAATGTGATATTTTAATTCATTCGGGGTCAGATTCACCATACTTCAATGTTAACTTGATACTCATAATGTACGAGAGGAATTTTTGCAACAATGGTTTCAAGCTGGGGCAGGCATTTTTTCACGCTTTTAAGTCAGTAATCGCTATAAATAGATATACTATGTGGTCATACCTATTTTGCATATGTTGAGTTTATATACAGCGTGTGGAATACATTCCGCGATTCGACACCCAAATATTCCACCAGCAGACAATACTCAGCAGCGGCTGTCACTGTTAGATCACAGGGAACAGGAAACCTTCAGGTAAGTTAATTGTATTCAAAGCACTAATTTATGGGTATACGGTATAGGGACATGACTAGAAGGCTCCTTTTTGGGTTGGGGGGGGGGGGGGTGTCCAATCAGATAAAGGCTATCAAAGGTGTGTCTATAAAGGGGTGGTGGTCTACCTCATCAATGAGTATTTAGTAAAGAACGGGTTATAGTCAGGGATGTAGCGACGGGATGGGGTGTCTCACCCCCCCCCCCCAATAGGGACCATAATTTTCAATAGTTGGAAATTTCATGACTCAAATTCCAATAGTTTTACTTATACTTATACATTGAGTTCCTCTCATAGCAGTATATTAATCAGTTTTATTTAAATTTGTCATGAAAGGTAGCAATGTGGTGTCAATATTACAAGTTAATTACACTGTCATTTCAGTAAATAAATTCCAGTAATGCTCATTACCTGAACACATATATGAAATTGAAAGCAATCATTTCCTTAAAGTTCAGACTGGTATGTTAAATATAGATCGATGGTTTTATCAACCATAGATTCATGCAATTTCATGGTCACTATATATAGTCTCATATATATTTTGAAGACCTCTGTCTGTTTGTCTGTCTGTCTGTCTGTCCTTAATACAAATCTACGATTCTCGACCGATCGGGACGAAACTTGGTACGTGTGTGTAGTTTGACCCAGGCGGTGGTCGTTGTCGTATTGGCGAGCCAGTGCGACCCCGTGCAGCGCATGCGCAGACGAGATCTCGGAAACGGGTGGAGCTATCGACTTGAAATTTGCTATGTGAATGTATCTTGCCCCGGATACGAATTTTATCTGGTCGCCGAGCCCGTGCGACGCCAGCTTCGCGCATGCGCAGACCAGATATCGGAAACGGGTGGAGCTATCGACTTGGAAATTTGTTTTTTGAATAGCCCGGACAACGTCGGGCTCATCGGCTAGTCTCATATATATTTTGAAGACCTCTGTCTGTCTGTCCTTAATACAAATCTACGATTCTCGACCGATCGGGACGAAACTTGGTACGTGTGTGTAGTTTGACCAGGCGGTGGTCGTTGTCGTATTGGCGAGTCCGTGCGACGCCCGTGCAGCGCATGCGCAGACGAGATCTCGGAAACGGGTGGAGCTATCGACTTGAAATTTGGTATGTGAATGTATCTTGCCCCGAGTACGAATTTTATCGGGTCGCCGAGCCCGTGCGACGCCAGCTTCGCGCATGAGCAGACGAGATCTCGGAAACGGGTGGAGCTATCGACTGAAATTTGCTATGTGAATGTATCTTGCCCCGGATACGAATTTTATCGGGTCGCCGAGCCCGTGCGACGCCAGCTTCGCGCATGCGCAGACGAGATCTCGGAAACGGGTGGAGCTATCGACTTGAAATTTGCTATGTGAATGTATCTTGCCCAGGATACGAATTTTATCTGGTCGCCGAGCCCGTGCGACGCCAGCTTCGCGCAGACCAGATATCGGAAACGGGTGGAGCTACCGACTTGGAAATTTGGTTTTTGAATAGCCCGGACAACGTCGGGCTCATCGGCTAGTCTATTATATATAATTAGTAATGTCAAACCTCCATATCTTTCTGAGGACAGCTTTAACAATATAACAATAATTCAGCATGCATAATTGTTACCACTGTGTGAGTTATAACTTGTGACTCCTTGGAATTTGAATACATGTATTTAAACTCGTATTCGTTCCTCAACCATATTCTGATTAATATCATGTATAATGTACTGCATGCAGTGTACTCAATACATAAAACATGAATCAATGGTATGTCATTCTTGCTGTCAGTGTCATTATTTACACAGTCCATACTCTTAAAGGTACTCAATCCGATAAAACTCCTCCCAATTACTATTTCAATGGCTTCGGGGGTCAAAAATATTTGATTCGAGTCGAGGAAGCCACCCATCAAAGCTCAGATTTTTTAGATATCGATTTTAGAAATCTATTATTTTTCATTATCGGGAATACTTTCTGTCCCAGAACACAGTCAAAATTGCGTTATTATTACCACTTGATTTTAGAGTTATCCATTCTTGTCTGTTTGAATAGTGTTTTGGTGTACACATCTCGAGCAGATTTCGATGTTGAAGGCAATGGACCTATCCATAGGGGCCGCCCACCAGTATACTGCATGGTTACTGTTACTACGCACCACAAGCCATCTCGATTTCGCTATATCTCAGTGCTGAAATGGCTTCCGATGAGAACGGATCTTGTGTTTCAAGTTCGCTTTTAAATGTTCCAGACGATATCAACGTTTGTTATTTACCCGACATTGATAAATTATCAAAAAGGGCACAAGAAAAGGGGCTTAATTATTATACCCAGGGATATATTCATGACATTAGAACGAGTGAAGTTAACCAATGCATCAGGGTTGACTCGAAGTGTTATAGGTCGATGGCAAAGTCACAACCACCACACCGAATACATATAGAAATCTGCGTCATCACAAAGACAATTATCGAATTAGTACTCATCTCGAGAAAATAACAAATTTCAAAAATCAATATCTAATAACTCTGAGCTTTGTTTGATGGGTTCCTCGACTCGAATCAAATAGTTTTTACCCCCAAAGCCAGTAATATAGGACCCTCTGATTGTTGTTGTTGGAATATGTTGAGATGGGGACCCTCTGATCGGATTGAGTACCTTTAACTGGTTCGCTGCTAAATATCATACATACACATAATGAAATGCATATATATATTTCAATAAACAGAAAATAATTGAATTTTATGCTCGGTCAGAGTAGGTAATTTACTACATTTGCACTCTTTTCTCAAATTTTACCCCCACATATACATTTGTGATTAGGATATGAGCCTGGATGTCTCATTAGGCTTTTGAATTGAGCAGTCCTCTTAATTCAGATTGTTTGGTTTCGGCAATCCGCTACGGCAACCCTTTAAACTAAACAAGCAATAGTGTGTCATTGCCAAAGCCCAGATCTGGGCTTCCAGCACTCTTACCTAGGGTCCAAATATGGAATTTCAGCACTAAAAAGAACACATAGAAACCCAAATTATTAAGCCATTATTGGAAACTCTAAACCAAATTCCTATATAGTTGGAAATTTTATTAGATCAAATCCTATATAGTTGGAAATTTTATTAGATCAAATCCTATATAGTTGGAAAGGTATGGTCCCACACACCCTCTAGCAACATCACTGGTTATAGTCCAGTCAAAATACGAGAAATATGGCCTAATCTAGACAAAATATTTACAGAATTGAAATTATGTTCATGGTGTGTGGTGACCTTTCCCTAGGGCCCGACGAATCGGCAAATTCAACATCGAATCGAATCGAACCATGGTTATGATTCGAAATCAAATCTCGAATTGAATCTATTGCCAACACTCGCGGCAGACTTGCGGTATAATATATATATTCACAGATTCCGGAATATACCATATCCGTATTTAAGTATGCTTCAAAAGCGTCGGTATTGATGGAAAGTAAATATTATAATTAAATGTCAATATTAAAATTTTATAAAATACATGTCTATTTTGTTTGTTTATCGCCAAAAACTCCCTAAAAGAAACCATTTGTAGACATGCAGATTGCAGAAATAAGTGTTAATTGTAGGAATATCGCAAGCAATCCACCATCTTGGATAGCTTGGTAAATCCTGTGTATATAGTCTATATCTTATACCATTATTATGACGTGAATTCTATGTTTCCTGAATCTGAATTTCATTTAAGAATAAAAACAACAACAATGATTAAATGAAACAAATTATTTGTATTCAGAATAATAACATGAACGTTTATAATTAATTAAACTGTTACTGAGTGTCTGTTGCCCACTGTCATATATATCCACTCATTTGGAATGAGATTATTATTAATATCCTCGATGGGTGGTGGTGTATCTATCGGATGGGGAATGTTGCCCGAGGGGAAAGATATTTGAGCCAGACACGAGGTTTGCCGAGTGTCTGGGACAAAAATATTGTCCCGAGGGTGAGATTTTACCATCCCATGCACACCAGTCACTCATGCACCAATGATGATGTTTCTGCCCCAATGTCGCCATTCTAACATTATCAAAAATGTTTGTGACAAAAACTAACAATTAACAAAAACTTGGTCAAAAGTACAAATTCGGTATGTAACAACGGTATGACAACCTACACATTTCAATTATCGAGTTATTTTTATGTTATACATTTGCAATACAATTAATGTTAATGTATATGATGGACACATGCATTTTGCAGAAACGCCGAACTATATACATTGTGTATATCGACAGCAATCGTGTGGTTTGGTTATAGGTAACAGGTAGAATTGGGTCAAATCAGATGTATATATTTCCAGATGAAGTTGTATTGTGTGGAATACCCAGTTAGACATGCAATTAACAAGCTGAAACTTATTACATGTACATTCATTTAATTTTCGTCACACATATTTCAGTTCGATTATACATTTTAACATTTTATTTGAAAAATGACACCTTCGATGTGTGTTTTTGTCAATCGAGTATGCAAATATGACAAGTCACGTGTCTCATGTGAGGCAGACACCACATGCTCATCCGAGGTAGGAAATTTCACTTAGCTACATGTATCTCACATGACTTCATATAGGCACGTTTGATTAGTGGGGGAGAAAGAACGATCTATTTGGCAACTTACCCTACACGTTGGACACGGCGGTTGCGGATTATTGTTAACTATTTGGGGAAAATGCGGGCGATAAAGGACTTTTTTTATACAACGATTCGAAATATCCCGAATCACACGACCGCTTTCGAATCGAATCGAATCGGGTAGCAAGATTCGAAATCGAATCGAATCTTCGTCGGGCCCTACCTTTCCCACACCACATATTAAAAATCCTCTGCAAGATCTGTGCGCAAAATATGATTTTGGTTTATGGTTTATGACAGTACCCATGTGAGTTTTCGGTGGATTATATTCGGGGGCAGGATGGAATAAAATGCACTGACATGACGTATGCTTGGAGTATCCCCCCCCCCCCCCCCCAAGTCATATATCAAAATGATGGGAATGAATTGCTAATAGTCGTGATAGGGCATGACTTTTGCTATATAAGTCAAAAGGTCAGACTGCAAAAACATTCGATAGTATGGTCATGATACACGAAATGGGTTAAAATATATGAAATAGGTCAGAAAATGATAATTTTGTCAAAAGACGCAGGAGAGTCTTCAGTATAACATATCTAAATCTGCTTTGATGAATTTTTTTTATCCAAGATGGCATCCAAAATGGTTGTCTATATATGTTTAGGGGAGCTGGAAGCAACCATGGGTAAGGGTGCAAAACTTCCAGAAAATGTCAAACATTTTAGTCAGAGGTAAAGCATAACTACTGAAAAGACAATATTGTGCCACTTGAAGAGCATTTTTTAACCCTTTCTGAACTAAATTAATTCTACCACTCAGTCATAAAAGTATACATTGGAAGGGTCTATTATTCATCTGGAGGGATGTTCAGGATATATGAGAAGACGACAGACAATAGAAAGTGCAGAAGGAATGATATTCATCCCATAGGAAATGTTCAGATAATATGTTCAACAAACATGGCATTTGTTGAACTTATTATCTGAACATTTTTTATCCATAATTAGCGTCAGTGACGTAAGAGCTTAGCGGAATGATATTATTATACTAATTAGAAAAATTTTATGATATTCAATTTGTGTTGGGTGATTTAGTGTTGTTTGTGAGATAACATGGGTGACAACTTATAAGTGTGGTTGAACAATTTTGTCAACATGAAAAGACACATTGAAAGTGGAACTATATATTTTCTTTAAGGTGTATTTACTTCCTCTTTGGTTGTGATAAGGAAATCAATATTATTTTTTGCTGACCCCAGCCGTTTCGAGATCGATTTTCCTTACTAAAATATGATTATGTGAAAAAAAGGATCTCAAATCATCGCAATTTTATTTATACTCAATTTATTAACTTCGTCCACCAACTTCGATTAATAAATTTTGTATAGAATTGCGACTCATTACAGATTTACTAACCTATAACTATACAGGATAATCAGCAATGTAAGGCAATTAAAGAATCTACTCTTTTTCTCTTCAGCAGAAAATGGCAACATCTGATGATTTATCATGTACGATCCACAAAGAACAGAATAATTGGTGCTTCTGCCATGAGCCTCATCGAGTCGCTTGCTGTATTGAATGCCACAAAGTAGCTTTTCATGGATGCACAGTAGTCAGTTTACAGAAGGCTACAGATGATCTCAGCCAAGAAGTGACTTCACTAGAGAATGATCTGATTGGCATACATGATGTGATGTCACAAGAACCATCAGCAAACCTTTCGATAGAAAATTTAGCTCTTGATTCTGTGTCAAACTTTTTTTCTGAGGTCACAGAAATTGTTCGTCAGTGTGGCGAAGCTGCGAGGAAGAAAATATCAAAATCTTTCGCAGAACAATGCTCAGTAACTGAAGAACTAAAACAAAGAGTATTGGAAATCAGATCACGGTCCAGTAGTAAAGGTTTGAGTGCCGAAAATAAAAAATCGTCAAATGAGGGAACATCAAATTTACCAACCACCAAAGCATTTACGACAGAGCAGTTGAGCAGGAAAGTTATAGAATTGCGACAGTTGGTGAATTTTGTAGGTCATACATCTGGTGCTACTCCTGAACTGTGTATTGATAATAGTAAGCTGAAAGTCTTGGAAGATATTTTGCAGAAAGCATGCTACATGGCACCAGCCAATATAAAAATCCAAGGCTTCGTTAAAAAATTTGAGTTTACCTCTTTAGGCAGCTATCCTGTTATGCGATTTGTCGACAACACACCAGAATCACCATTATTAGTCGGAACATGGAGCGCTGGTCAATGTACTGATAAACTTACATTGATTGATTGTGACGGAAAAGAGCTGCGCTCTGGTGCCGTCTCGATGAGTCCGTGGGATCTGTGTGTGAAGTCAGGTCTTATATACCTCACCCATGGAACACATATCTCGATCTGTAAACTCAGCGATTTATCATCAGGTAAAACATTTGCTATGAGTGGTGGATGCTATGGGATTGCACCAATCAAAGATCAGTTTGTTGTAGCCTGTCAATATGATCGTTGTGTGCGCATAATTAATGAGAGTGGCACAATTGTAATAAAGTCCCAAAATTCCTTTCAAGATCCCACATTTGTAGCAGTTTCTTCAGCAGAGGATGCAATATATGTAACAGATTCCAGTTCTGTGGTGGTGCTGACGCCTGACCTATCAAATGTCACCAGGACAATCCGTCATGCCGATTTGATTTCCGCATCTGGTATATGGTTTGCGAATGGGATGCTTTTTGTCAGCTTAGTATCAAACAGCAGTGTGATTCAGTTTACCGAAGACGGATCAGAGGGGAAAACTATTGCAACTTCCGATGATGGATTGAATGGCCCATATGGCATTTGCTATAACATACGCGGCCGTCGTCTGGCTATGGGAAATAACAGTGGCGGTAATAACAATATTCTAGTGTTCGAAGGGCACTCTTAAATAGAGCATGTATCGATGATAGAAAGCATATACACATAGCCTATACAAATTACATGTATCTATGAAAATAATGTAGTGGCAATGGATGTTGGGCACATTTAGTATGAATCTGAGACTGCGGCATATTCCTCAATAAAACACAGTCACTATATATTTAGTTATTTATACAGCTATTTTTGCTCATAAAACTAACTGAAACATTTATTATTTCTTATATGCTATTATTTAGTTTCTTATATCGGAAAACTGGCTCGAGTTAATGGATAAACACATGCAGCACCACAAGTTAGCCCAATGTTAAGTTATTTCTAGCTGTGAATTATCAATCCATTGATGTATCTTGGTCATGTGATATCAATTCATTTTATGGGGGATTTCTTAAATAGAGAGATAGCGATGTTTCAGGTCGAGATACAGTCACACTGCTAACCTACTTGATATATCCCTGTGATCAAAAGCCAATAAGAGGTACAGTAATGCCCTAAATAATTATCTCTTTCACCACAGCAGAATTTTGGGTAATTTTTCAGGATTTAGTTGGAAATATGGCTTGTTGCCATTCATCGGAAAGCTCTCACTGAGAGCTTTCTGATGAATGGCAACAAGCCATATTTCCGACTAAATCCTGAAAAATTACCCACAATTCTGCTTTGGTGAAGGAGTCGATTATTTAGGGCATTACTGTATAATAATACAGTTCATAAAGGATATCAAGTGTCATATTGACGGGGAAACATGCCATGGAAAATAAATGACAACCATAGATATAATAATTTTATTTTTGAACTTTTATCATTAATAGGCATCGAGGAGGTCGTTAATTTTGGCAGATAACTGGTCTCATTGTTTTGCAGATTAAAAAAGGAACCTACAAAGTGGTTATTGCCACTTAAGGTGACTCAAGGCATTCATAGTGGGTTCATCATACCTACAAATAGTGTGTCTGTCATTTGCAGAATGAGTTCCCCAATGGTGAATTCACCCTCTGGGAACCTCATTATGCTTAGGCATTAACTGCTATGGGAGATCTGGGATCAGATTTAATTTCCCCAGTTGAAGGTTGGTATTGTTCACCCATTAGTCACCTCTATTATGCATTTTATCTTTTGCAAATTAGGGGATATAGAAAACAGTACTAAAAACAATTTTAATTTGAGACAATTGATACTTAGTAGATGAATTTGGTGATGCTAGCCCACCTTGTGGAATAGCATCACTAAATTCACCCTCTGGGGTCCTCATTCTGCAAATGACAGACACACTGTTTGCAGGCTTGGGGTTCGTGCGAAAAAATATAAAGGTCAGTAAAACATCCATCATCAACAAATACATGACAAAATAGATTGACTTCATTCTTATTTTCAATATTAATATCTCTAATAATGAGAGTTCACATTTCAAAACCGTTGTTATGTAAACATTACTATTAGTGGAATTACTGATAAAAAGATAAATTAGTCCAATAAGATACCAAGGTTTAATCAAAACTTGATGGTAAATATTGGAAAATGTCAAATCATATTCAGACTAAAATATTTGAACTTATTACACAATTAGCAATGTTAGTTGACAAATCACTGTAACAGTTTTGTTTATATAACAATGGTTTCAACACATGAAATTTCGTTCTTGGAGAACTATCAATAATGAATATAAGTTGATCTATTTCTCCCTTTTATAATCATTGCTCAAATTGAACAGGTAAATAGGAAGAGGCATGAAAGTTTAAGTTTCAATGTTTTAGTTTTGCATGATATTAAATTATTTTATTACATTCCAATGTGTTATTTACCTTAATTTCTCGATTGATAATAAACGATAATTTCACTAATGAATTATTTCACTTTAACTAGCGCGTTATGTATTCATACGCACTCTCAAAATTTATGCGTCATGGGTATAATGGTTGTATTATTCGATTTTCTGGTCAATCAGTTGTTTATAGTGGAATATAATAAACAGAATAATCACTTGATTGAACAGGTGATGTGAAATAATTCATTCTAGGTAGGGACTATTTTATAAAGCACTCATAACATCATCCCTGTCCATTCAAATATGTAATATTTTAAAAGAGACTCCCATTGGGCTGAAATTTGAATCCTTTCAAGAATGACTTACCGTCGCCTTACAGTCAAAAGAATGCAAGTCGGTTTTTCGGATTCACACATGCAAACACTTTCCAGCCACAGCTTATGACAAAATGTCGCACATTTAGCTCAATTAGTACCTTCTTTTTTATCCATGATAAAACATTTTACTTTGACTTTATTGTTACAATGAAACAATAGTGAGATGTGTCCATTTGACAGTCTTATCTTGGCAACAAATTCAACAAAATAGCTCCAATATGGCAAAATTTGTAACAATATCTTGCGTGATTACTCACAGCATATTACAGTAGGTTGGCTCGGGATCAAGTTATTCTCAAAGGTTGTGATTTGTCTCTGTTCAGACATTAGTTTATAAACTATGATCGGAATCATAAATGAGAGTTTTGGTGTTGAATTATAGAGTATACTGTTATGTACTATTATAGACAAATGTACATAACACAAATTATTGGAATTTATGGGTCACTCGCATTTATATAAGAGAATGCACTGGTACATGATCTGTAATGCTGCACCACCACAGCCTTGGGTTAAATGTGAAAGATGACCTGGACATGGAATACTTGGGTTAAGAGAGTCCAATTTAAGTTTACAATAACAATGTATCAAATTCTACCAACAATATAGATCAAGATAAGCCACCTCACTGCTGACCCATTAATATCAATTAGAGCACAATCCCAATGTTGCAATCGTTCCCTGATTTTTGGTAAAGTACACCAATTCCCAAGGCTGGCAAAGGAATAGTTCAATGATTATCCCATTGTTAGGCACCCGCAACTCATAACAAACAAATCACACAGGCGCTTCGAAGTGGGAACAATCTGTGTTGTTTCGGACATATCTATTCACATTCAGTTCATGTTAATCACGTTTTTGGCGTGGCAAACCGGCTACTGTGTCCAATTGCGGCCAGTGCACAGCACATTTCCAGTTTATTGCATTATGTGTGATCAATTGTGCTCTAAGTCGGTCAGAGCACGCGAATTGTTCTTTACCAGAATAAATCTCGTCTCCGACTCGATTGATTCTGTAAAGAACAATTCTTGTGCTCTAACCATTACTTATATAGCAGAGCTGTCAACAAATCACAGGAATTGTTTATATTGAAAGATGACATCTCTATTAAACCAATAACATTTATAATGACCTCAGACCATCTGTAGAGTGATATCTTCAGCTGTGCAAGGCAGCACAGATGTCCAATTCTACTGTTAATATCATGTGATGTGTATTGTTGAATCTTTATTTTAAATTAGATACCATAGCTTTCTTTATCAGATTATCTGCTCATTGGCATAAGAGACATCAGAAAATAATATAGCCTTATCAATAGCTAAGTAGTCCAAAGGCATGGGATGGAATTTGTGAAAAGGGCCATAACTCAGTTAAAAATAGTCGGATCAAACCGATATTCGAACTCGATCTGTATTTTGGGCGAAGCAAAATATAGAACAAGCATTGATGTAATCCAGGTATCACTTGAGCTTCTTTACCCCCTTCTATACTAAATGGACTCTCCCACTCTGTTATAAAGGAATAGAATGGGAATGGTCTATTATTCTTCTGGAGGGGTTTTCCTGTGGAGAAGGACTCATATTCTTTGGTGGGAAATGTTAAGATAGTAAGTTCATCAAACGTACTTATTATCTGAATATTTCCTGAGGAAACTACTGGTCAATGAGTATTTCGTAAAGAGGGTTAAAACAAGGAATATCACAATTTGTGGTCACTTTTCGAATTATCTATCGAACGATAGCCCAACATAATAGAGAATTTGATTGGTGAAAGGACTTTAAATGGCGGCAACTATTATCTAATAAATATTCATGCATTAAGACACATGTTTCTCCAATGCTTTGTATGCTTCTTCGTTGTCTATGACTGCATGGACATTCAGTTTCCGTTTATTGTATGAAACATTGGCTCGCCACCTCAGAGCTCGATCCATACAGTGCAGCACGAACTTCTTCATATGGACAAAAACATGTTCCTCTGATTCTAGTTGTCTGTCGATGACATCGACTCTCAATTCTGGGTGGTCCGTGGTAGCAGTTGACCTACAAGGGACAAGACGTTAAATTACGTTCTTAAATGAACCTCAAATTCTTTGAAGCAATTAACCTTGCACGAATACACTGTTGTGATAGAGACTTGTAAATAGATTGATTGCGTTTGGGTTACCTAGAGTTGTACGGTATTGTCAAATTAAAATATTTGCAATGTTTCAAAACTCACCACGATTTACCAAAATATCGATCATAAGATATTTAGTAGGCATTGCCATTTTCATTTAATCCAAAAAATGAATTTATAACAGCATGATATGATGATTATCTTATAACTTATTCGAATGAGCTCATGCTTTTAATGTACAGGTGAGTATCGAACACCTGATAAGTATGCCCTAAATAATCGACTCCTTAACCCCAGCAGAATTATGGGTGAGAGCTTTCCGATGAATGGCAACAATCCATATTTCCGACTAAATCCTGAAAAGTTACCCATAATTCTGCTGTGGTTAAGGAGTCAATTATTTAGGGCATTACTGTCAGTTCCATTCCATTTTCAACAGGGGTTTGGACTGGCATAGCATTGTGTTCAATGTCTTGGACTGTAACTATAATAAATATTGGAAATTGAATGGATCACCACTCTTCGTTCACTTATACAGTCAATTCCAATTAATCGAATAACGGTTAATCAAATAATTCGTTTATTATAATAATATTTCGGATTCCAAAACCATTTTAATAGTACATCTGTATTTTTTAATTGCTTATTCGAATAGACTCCCGATGGGACTATCGCTTAATAGAATAGAAAATTCGCAAAAATGTGCTCTGAAAGTCGGTATTTTCGTGCATTCTAGAACTCAGTTGAAGGTATTTCATCCAAAATGTTATAGTTTATGTCAAGAAGCCGCAGACAATCGTATTAGATCGAAAATGGGTGACATAAAACGTTTCAAAAGCGAGTGCTTTACGGTCATAAGTTACTATAAGAAAGTGATTTTTCAATTAAATGTGAATAATAAAATATTATAATAACACTTGTCTTGTTGTTTTATTGCCCAATATTCCCATAATTCACGCCATGATGATGATGATAAGGTGATTTGGGGGGCTAATAATTCACGCCATAAATGACAATATTAAATTTTGTAAGCAGTGCGGGTAAATCCCGCATCTATAGTCTATAGTTTATATCAATAAACCCGACACTTTATTCGTGATCCGTTGTCCACGTAGAGGATGAACAACATTACAATAGCGACTAATTGCATGTTTAACAAAAGCCAGTACTGTAGTTGGACAGACACATGTTAGCAACTCGGTTCTTTTGTATTTGATGTCTGTTAATGAACATGCATAAAGAATTAGACTGTACAAACTGTTTTGTTCGTTTCACACTCTATGTCGCGAACAAAGGATTGTCCCATTAATGATGACAGCGTGTTTGTTTAAGTATTTGTTTGAGTACACCCGCTAACAAAGGGCAAATTAACGTGTCACTGGTGAAAACAAAACCAGGGCTATTATAAATGCGATGCTGTGGGTACACCAGTCATAATTACTCAGTCATTATGAACTCGAAACGAAAGCGCAACGACCTCTCCCTGGCTGATAAGTTTGAAGTGATTAAGTTACTAGACCAGAAGTTTTCTCAGACTGAAATCGCAAAAAAGTTACGTTGTTCGCAATCCCAAGTGTGTCAAATCAACAAGAAGAAGGATGACATCAGGCAGAAATTGGAGTCTAACGCCAACCCGCTAATGAAACGACAGAGAACCGGCAAAGCTGCAGATGTTGAGAAGGCCCTCGTTACATGGTTTGACACCGAGACATTCCAATGTCTGGCGGAGAAATCCTCGAGGAGAAGGACGAAATGGATTTACAAAATCGAGAACCTATTCCAGTCTCTGATTTCTACGCCGACGCCAAATGCAAAATAACCGAATTTGCATCGTGGATTGCATGAACACTTTATTATATTACTGTTTATATTGTCACTGTTATTTAATTTTTATCCGTTATATGTTTTAAAATAAATAAAATAAATCATGTAAACATTGAACACGTGCTTTTATCGATCGATGTTTTTACAATTTTCCCTCGGTAAAAAGTAACAACAAACACACAATCTGACAATGGTATTACAAATATTTTAATATTATATGAAACAATCAATAAAGAGAACAATATTATGAAGTAAATACACATTTAATAACAGGTATTTTAAAGTTTTTATATCAAACAAACATCGGTCAAGTCAGTGGTACAACTCGAAATTACGTTTTGGTGCATCGTCAACTCGAAATTACAACGTTTTGGTGCAAATTCGTCTAATCAAATAATCGGTTATTCAAATAAAAAATTGCTGCACCGAGCATATTCTATTAACCGAAATCGACTGTACCATTAGACCTGAACAAGAAGGACTTTAAGTCGCCTTTTTTAACAAACTAATAAAAGGTTGCTGACCAAAATGTCATCTGGAATACAACCCCGGACAAAAGATGTGTCCCAAGATGTACGATTCTATGTTGAAAAAGGGCAATAACTCGGCCAAAATGAGTTCGACCAAACTTAAATTCGCAGGTGCGCAGGGTTTCCTTGCTGGTTGACATCTGTGCCAAGCTTTTAAAAATTGACTAAAAAATTATGGCATACAGGCTCGGACAAAAGATGCATCCCAGGATGTACGATTCTATGTTGAAAAAGGGCAATAACTCTGCAAAAATTAGTCCGACCATACTCAAAATCACAGGCGCGCAGGTTCCCATACTGGTTGATATATGTGCCAAGTTTTAAAAAAATGACCAGAAAATGACAGAATATAGGCTCGGATAAAGTTCTGGACACACGGACAAGGGTCATTACTCTAGTCCTCCCGCGAAATGTAGGGGGATAATAATGATAGTTGCGGATATGTTCCAGCAGCAATATTTATTGGGCGGTGTAAGATGGTGTCTTTCACCTTTCACATCACGGTGTTGATGATGAATCAAATTAACACAGAGCCCTAGTGATACCATACAATTCTATAGTGAATTGAATAAAATTGCTTACCATTTTCGGAATGTTGTTCTGAGCTCCTGTCTTGTTTTCTCGTCATTTTCATCCTTAATTTGGACAACACAGAACTTGAGATTACTCTGAAAAGGATGATTCATTTATTGACAGGTAGTTTTAACCCTTTCTACACTGAATTGATTCTTCCACTCAGTTTTAAAAGTATAAATTGGAATGGTCTATTATTCACTGGAGGGATGTGCAGGAAATATGAGCAGACAACAGACAATAGAAAGACCCGAAGGAATCCTATTCATTGGTTGGATATGTGTTCAGATAATAAGTTAAACAAACGACGTATGACCTATATATGGTCATTTTTTTCTACAGGTGGTTTGTTGAACTTATTATGTGAACATTTCCTGAGGGATAACTACTCGTCAATGAGTATTTGGTTAAAGGGACTCAAGGCCTTCACAGTTGGTAAATGTGCAAAAATTATAAAACTCTGTAAAAACATCACCACCGCTAAGAACATGGAGAAATACATTCAAATTTGTTCTTATATTAAAGTGATGTGAAACATTCCGGTAGGGTGATATATCAAATAGAAATTAAGAATAATCTTGCTCAAAGTAGTTATTTGTTACGAATATTAATCCAAATTGATGATACACACCGTCATTCTTATATATTAATTAACCCTTTGCCCAACAGTAATATGACTATCGTCACCAAACACTGATAGGAGAGAACGTCACCACCCCAGCCAACATCACTTTCTGGTGACGTCAATGTTATTGAAATGAAATTGTATTATAATAAATTTCATGGTGGCTCTTGTTTTATGAAATTATGTTTATCTGCATGGATGGGACTAATTTTGTTTTCAGAGTTGTGAATCCCCCTCCCCAAGTATTATAGTATGGTGAATATTTATTAGGGTTTTATATTTATTTTTGATAATAATAAATGTAATAAACAAACAAAAGGTAAGTTTGTTTTACATTAAAATTTACATTAAAAATAAAGCAATTTGTTGTGTTATAATGCAATATTTTGTTGTAAACTATGACAGGGAAAAACACAAAACTCTAGGCTCTGTGGAAGCTATGCGACAGGGCTCTCAAGGGCTTACTGGACGCTATTCGGTAGGGCGCTCTGGTGCTATCTGAATGCTAAAGGGTTAAATGCAATGACCCTCGATGGCAAAATTATTTGTGTTAGATTATCGGCGATAGTTGCGTTCCGAATCGAGATGTAAATATTTACTATTGGGCATAGTTCAGACGATGTTTTCTATGCAGTGGTATGGTCGATTTCTTTGAAATTTTCGGCAATGTTAGTAGAATGCTACATTCCACAGGTTGGCATAGCGCCTGGGTACTAACTTATAAATTTCACGCACACGAACAAGTCCATAATATGTCTTTAATTATTGATAGCTCTCCAATCACAAAATTTTGGGTGTTAAAACCATTATGTAAACAAATCTGTTAGAGTGATTAGTCGACAAACATCGTTTATCGCGTAGTAAGTTAAATTATTTTAGTATAAATATGATTTGCAGACATGTTTTGACCTTTTCAAAATGTTTACCATCAAAGTATGATTAAACATTGGTATCTTATTGGACTTTTACCAGTATTGCCACTGTAAAAATAGTTTCTATATGTGAAATCTCGTTATTGGAGAGTTGATAGTTGTTTCACAGAGTTTTATAAAATTTTCATGAACCCACTTCGAAAGCCTAGAGTCCTTTTAACAATTTTACCATTTTTCCAATTGAAGGATTTTACATCCTTTATATTTACAATAATTTCCTAAAGCATGTCAAACAGACTTCAATTCATAAGTAATCTGGTTGGTTATAAAAAACTGTTTTGTTTAATAGTATTGTTACAAAAGTCGATCAAACTCACATACACACAATGTATGTTCTGGAATAAAATATACAATATCATGATGTACTGTTCAAGCTGAATCATATCATATACATAACGTCAGAACATCATGATATTTTATCTTTTTAAGGTTTTTGTACCTTAGAATAATTGACAACGTAATGACTTTGCTTGCTCCCGAGACAAGTAATCTGTGTATTTTTTGAGGAAGACAGCATATCTTTGTTTACTACACAACCACTAAAGCCACCTATAAAAAGAAAAATCATATGATATCTTGTTTCTATCCCAATAACAAGACATGACAGAATCAATAAAACTTTACAGCGAGGCCTCAAAAGATGGTGCTTTTGGATAACGAGGTCACAACAGGGTAAATTTAGTGACAGGCTAATGTCACCAATTCATCCTCTGGGGACCTCATTCTGCATGGCCTCATCTGCTATGGAAGACCTAGAGCATGTGAAGTTTCAAAACAATTCTCCAATAAATGCGGGCTGCAGGGTGTACTGATGGATTCATATTTGAAATCCAAGATGGCTGCTGGCGGCCAAGTTTTTTAAAAACAAATTTCGGGAAAAAAGGGAGGCTCCCATCTGGATTTTACTCTTTGTATGACTAAATCCTTTAGCACACACACACTACTCATCCAATCGTCAGCAAACTTCATATGGATCTTCAGGGTGACCTCTAGATGGGAGCCTCCCTTTTTCCCAAAATTTGTTTAAAAAAAAAACATGGCCACCAGCAGCCATCTTGGATTTCAAATAGTGGCAGCCATGTTTTTTTTATCAGAATTTGGAAAAAATGGTAAGTACCCATCTAGAAGTCACCCTGAGGATCCATATGAAGTTTGGTAATGATCGGACGAGGGATATTCTATGTTGGGTGCACTTAAGGATTTAGTGATGCAAAGAGTAAAATCCAAGAAAATTCATTGAAAATCATTCAAATTCGATAACTCCCATCTAGAGGTGATCCTAAACAAGCCTGTAAAGTTTCTAAACAATTCTCCAATAAATGTGGTCTGTAGGGTTGCCAAAGAATTTAGTGATGCAAAGAGTAAAATCCAAGATGGCTGCTGGTGGCCATGTTTTTATCGAAAATCATTCATATTTGACAGCTCCAATCTGGAGGTGATCCTATAGACTCATATACCAAATATCATCGAAATCGGTCAATGTTTGTATGAGTTGGTGAATGATCAAAATCGCTATAATAGACAAACTAAGGCCCATAACTCTTGTATAAAAGATTGGACAAACCTGGTTTTCGAACTCGAGCTAGATATTGTTGCAAGATACATATACCAGATATCAATTGAATCTGTTGACATTTGTTTGAGTTATCTCGCTAACGGTCTCGAGCCAGCCCGGACGCCCGCCCGCCTACCAACTTCACCAAAGCATAAGTCGAGTTTATGAAAACATCCGACTAAAAATAGACCAATGGGTGTGAAATCATGAGGAATAACAATGAGGAACTCACGCAAAGCAGATGATTCAGACAATAAGACGAGGCGACCAGTGTTGAGGGAGAAGCCCCTCAATGCTCCATTTATAGAAAGGAAAACATATCCACATCCTGTCGGCCCATGTGTTCTGCTCACCTGTGGAATAAAATATTAGATAGGCAATGAATTTGTTAAACCTTTTTTTACTACATGGATTCTCCCATTTAGTTATAAAATTAAACTAGGGATCTGCGAATCGGGGATTTTGCATCGAATTGAATCTCGATATTGAATCAGCTAGTGATTGACATTGTTTACCAGTGAGTATTTCTTTGTATCATGACAAAAAACTGCAAAATTCACTAGATACTATAGTCTATATATAACACTGTTAACTGGTTCGCTGCTAAATATCCTACATACACATAATGAAATGCGTATATATATTTCAATAAACTGAAAATCATTGAATTTTATGCTCCGAGTAGGTAATTTACTACATTTGCACTCTTTTCTCAAATTTGACCCCCACATATATACATTTGTGATGAGGTTATGAGCCCGGATGTCTCATTAGGCAATGGTTATGAGCCTGGATGTCTCATTAGGCAATGGTTATGAGCCTGGATGTCTCATTAGGCTATGGTTATGGGCCTGGATGTCTCATTAGGCTATGGTTGTGAGCCTGGATGTCTCATCAGGCTATGGTTATGGGCCTGGATGTCTCATTAGGCTATGGTTGTGAGTCTGGTTGTCTCATTAGGCTATGGTTGTGAGTCTGGATGTCTCATTAGGCTATGGTTATGAGTATGGTTGTCTCATTAGGCTACGGTTGTGAGTCTGCTTGTCAGATCAGGTTATGGTTATGAGTCTGGTTGTCAAATTAGGTTATGGATATGAGCCTGGATGTCTGATTAGATTATGGTTATGAGCTTGGCATCCATTCAAACTTCACAATGTCCCAATTTAATTATATATGTAACAATATTTCAAAAATATTACCTGAGAAACAAGCAATACAGTGTCATCGCAAAAGCCAAGGTCTGGGCTTCCAGCACTTACGTAGGGTCCAAATATGGCCTTTCAGCACTGAACCAGATTAATCTCCTTAAACATCAGTTGGAACTTGTGTTTTTTTTTATAGGAAATTCATGACATAGGCAAGTCACTCTCAGTCTCATAGGAGGGTTTGGGATATGTTGCATTGAATTTCTATCTAGCTATGTCATGGCGAACATGACACAAGAAGTAACAGTAAGACACTTAAAGACAGTTCAATCAACGTATCACAAACCTCATGGAATGGTCAAGTGTCTACATTATTTAATAAAGATTTGACAGACCTGGACAAGGGTACACCGTTACAGCTATATAATTGTTGTAGTCCGATACCAATGGTAGTTATGTGTTAAACTGTTCATCCCACAATAGATCAAACACCTAAGAACGCAATAGACCGATTGTTCTAAGGTTTATGTTCATTCCAATCTATGTTTTGTCGCTCATAACGGTGGCTGACATTGAATTTTATTAATATAATCTGAATTGGATATCTGAAGTTCTAAACATAAGGTAATCAATGGAGTTCCACATCTAGCGATCACGCACCGTGTAGACAATTTACATAGTGTCCATACAGATTACAAATATATGTGGCGATTGATCACCGTCACGGGTTGCGATCGAAGCACATAATTTGCATAATGCACGTATATTCTGAATGGCATAATGATGATATGAATTAAATATTACTATTCACAAAACACGCTTTGTGTCAGAGAAAATACAGGTCGATTGTTGTTTTGTTTCTCGCAAAAAGAGCAGTAGATTGTTTATAAGCTAAATCATGATATTGTGCCATTTCCTTATTTATATTTGCGTGCTTTACATGTTGGTTGTAAAATCCCTAATTTTGTGTGCCTACAACTTACAACTCACAATATGACTCATAGTAATATTTCTTATTTGGTATGTATGATCATATATAGGTTAGTAGAAAATACTAACTGGATTGAAAAATATTCATCTCTTTGCAAGAACAATTATATAATGTGCACAGTGCATTCTCTTATGTATGCGAGGCTCCCTATTTCTGTCTGATCATTTCCCAATCATGAAGTAATGTGGATTAGCTTGATTTTGAACTGACAGGTAGAATGGGTCGATTATAATTAAATTTGGTGTGATTTGAATGCGATTGTGCCAATAATTTTATCTACGCATTCCACAGCGCAACAGAACATTTTCATTGGTAGATAAGGTAGTTCCAAGTGTTTGTTTATAAACAATCGTAATGTAACGTTTTTGATGTTTGTTAAATAACCAAGGGTACAAACTTGACAATATCATGCAATGTACGCGATATTTATGACTTGTATAAGAACAACATCTGTCTATTATATAATATTCTTTCTGTTTATGGTGGTTTTAGCGAATGTGACTATTTTGAAACCTATACCCACAGGGAAGGCCACCCATATCTTTAATTCGAACAGACTTCATATGTTCGATCCATTTCCATTATCTCTGCCACTCTGTATTCATAAATGAGCGAAACTTCGGAATAACTACGATGCAGGCCACATCCAATTATAGCATGTTCCTGTTCTTGCGTTTGACGCTTTCATCCGATGTGTGCCATGTGAATGCATCAATGATATAACGTTTGTTCAAATATAGTCAGACACAAATGAAGTGCCACCCACGATGCCGTCTACATGGGTCTTAAAGTGAAGTGAAACACTCCGGTAGGGTGATCAAATCGAAATGGAGAATAATGTTGTTCAAAGTAGTTATTTTTACAAATATTATATCTAAATTGTTAACACACACTGTCATTCGTATATATTAATTAAATGCAGTGACTGCCGATAGCGAAATCGTTTTCGTTAGTTTATCACCGATAGAAGCGTCCCGATTCGAGTAGTAAATATTTACAATTTAGCATATAGTTCAGACAATGTTTTCTATGGAGTGGTACAGTCGATTTGCTTGAGATTTTCGGTGATGTTGGTAGAATGCTACATTCCTCCACTTGGCATAGCACCTGAATACTAACTGATCAGTTTCACGTACCCGAACAAGTACATAATATGTCTTTAAGAGTGTGAGCAACGGATTACCATATATGCTTATCTTGTAAATATTTGCACAGGGTTTCTGCTCTCAAGGTTGGGTCAAATTCAAGGCCATTTCGAGATGTTTTTCAAGGCCCAATATAAACCAAATGAAAGGATTTTCGAAGCGAGGCATAAATACAAAAAAATCTTGACAATTTAAATTTTTTATTCATGTTTTGTTATATGTGTGACCATATCAAAACCCTCACAAAATTGCAAAAGTGAGTTGAATGAAAGGGCCTATGTCCTTTTCAAATCCTCCTGGGTCTATCTCCCAATACACTAATAAATAAATTTCAAGGCTAAGTGACATATATTCCATTGTGCCAACAAACATTAATGTGCAGCATCACTAAGAACGTGTATATAGTTTATGGCGTGCCGTGCACTCAAGTGTCAATTGGGCATCCCCTAAACATGTGGGTCTCACAAAACCATTATGGGAGTTTTTTTCATTTCAATTGGCTTCATTGTCATAATATATAATTTTTAATATTAAAATTAGTTTTTTCTCAAGGGAAGCCCGAAACTGAACTATATGGATTATTATCCTCGGCCTTGTGTTATCAGGAGGGTTAAAATTTATTGTCCGTTTATTGCGTACTCCGGTCAATCAGCGATCGGATTAGCTCACGTATGAATGCGTCCCGTGCAAATCCCGCGCTCTTAACAATTCATCTAGCCAGTTTTATTTCCGACTTTTAATAAGAAGATTTGCGAGTCGCGGGGTTGGGAATGGCACCGCCATGGGAGGGATCTATGATAGTTCAGTTTCAGGCTTCCCTTGAGGAAAAACTAATTTTAATATTAAAAATTATATTTTTCCGCCAAGGAGAAGCCCTTCAACTGAACTATATGGATTAGAATGCAAGCCCAGGAGGAGGCAATGAGCAATAAATTTAATATTCCAGTTTGACGGGAATGTACTCTTCCAAAACAGATGTCATGTAAATGTGATTTAGTCATGAATCAGCTTTGATATGTTATGTGAAAGAGCTCATAAATTCAGATTCCAGTATTGCTCAAGCTTGTACCTGCCCCCCCCCCTGGTTTTAGGAAGAAACGTCCCAGGCAGTGCCACACCATACACGCCAGCTAGAAACCGAGCAAGTAGAGACTTCTTCTTCTGCTGACTTCACTGCATCTTCTTCTCGTTTTCATGTGATGAGAGTGATTTCTGTAGATATCTTCCAAAATAGAAAGCGCTATTGACAGTTGGCGACATCGAGTCGTCCCCACACAGAACAGCCTCCAAAGGCTCGGGTGCGATTGTCCTGGAGGATTGGTTGCCCGAATCTCCGAGAACTGCACCCCGCCTGCCACGGACTGCTGGTGCAGGACCATGGGGCTCGAACTGGTTCATCCCGAGGTAAAGACTGGTACAGTTGTGCAAGTTTGTGTAAGTCAGTTGACACATATCCTGTGATGAAGTTTTGTACAAGAGATCGACCCATGTCGTTTCCATACGCAAAGCGAGTTCCTTAGGAACGACAGAATCCCGTGATTCTTGCCCATCGTCGTCAAAGCCATCAGACGCCATGAGAAGTATAGGAAGCATGTCAGTATCGACCACAGCAACAGAACACCCTGCATCAGGTTGAGATAAGGTACTATAGGGAAGCCCACTCGGGGAATGGCTCGAACGAGGTATAAATGCTCTCGCAGTTGAAGTTAAGGTGCTTTGGCCCACCCCAATGCCATAAGGTCAGCAAAAAGATAAAATTAGAAGGATCCATTTGACCAGAGAAAACCCCCCCACCGAATCTCCCGAATGCAGGTGGTCCTGACAAGCTGGAATAAACGTCGATGACATACCACTAGGATCCCATGACGGCAGAGGAGCAGGCCTGGACGGAAAGTCCTCCGAAGGTAGAGCAGGCCTGGACATATCCCGAGCGAGAATGATTCCAGGGGGACAAGACCCACTCCCGTAATGGAGTGGGCCATGGACCGTGGGGAAGAGTCAGAAGTCTCAGTCCTTCCCAGATGACAGGAGCAATTGTACTCGCACCCGTATGCACTTGTAATTCTCTAATTCACGAGCATTAAACGTTGCCCTCTCCCTCTTGACAAAATGTGCATGGTTACAGTAACCGTTGATTCAATATTAAACTATTGGAGGTATATTTAAAAACCGGTCCCATCGCAGTTAAAGTATGGGAATGTGAAAGTGCAACGAAACATGCATGTATCGAGGTCTATCCCACAAAGACATTTAATTTGAGAGAAACACAACGAACGATTATTTTACGGATGCAATTACATCCGTCTTCTGGATTGTGAGAGAAAATGAGAGCTTGAGCTGCATTTTCATCTGGGAAGAACTGAAGGCTGGTTGGCTGGTGCGCTGTCAGCGGCACATGACGAGTCTTCCCCACCCTAAGGCTCAGGTGCTGAGGCGTGCGCCCATGAAGATTGGTTTACCGAATCAACGATAGTAGCACCCCGCCAGTCACTGGTACTGGGCAGTGGTCATACACGATATAGAGGCTTCTTGCGGAACGGCGCTGTATATGTGTGATGATACAAAAGCTGTCATTTGTGTTAGTCATTTAGGTATTCTATTCACCAGATAATCATATGGATATTTAGTAATAGAAGGAGAAGAGATATGTTTTGGACTCTTCTGAAATTGGCACTGGCAGGTCTGCGGAATGCAATATGCGCAAGCCATAACATACTAGTATGTGTCGGCTGTCTGGTTGTCCTCAGGTACCCATAAGTTACACAAACAGTTATAATCAGTATCGCGAGAACCGCACACAACCTTGGCGCAACCTAGATTTCGCAACCGTCATGTGAACCGAACCGTCGTGTGCCTCCAATACGCAGGCCTGCAGTGGTCGTGCGCAATATAAATATGAACGCTGTTCATGTAACTGCACTTTATATGTGTGACAATACAAATGCTGTCCTTTCTGTTATTTGCCCGATAATCAATTGGATATGAGGCAATAGAAGGAAAAGAGCCATGTGTTGGTCTCTGATGGAAATTATAGTGGCAGCAGCCCTGCGCAATATAAAAGCATTGCCTGTAACTGTGCTTAATATGTGAGTGAAGGCTATTTGACATTTGATCTTTTCTATATGTGGAAATAGAAGGTAGAGAGCCAAGTGATGGACTCTGTTGGAAAGGCTATTGGCAGTGCATCGGGGCACATGACAATATAAATGCATAGTAGTTCACCTTGACTATTCACGGATTGAAAGCGCAGAAGTATGTCGGTATCAGTGAAAATTGACGCACGCCATATTGATATAGTCAGTTCTATATCATTGAGCCTTTGAGGCACTGACACCCTTGTACTAGTATGGAACAATTATGGCTCGCCATACATGTTTTTAAGCTCACCATTTTGTATCATGTCAATTCATAATTTGAATGTATCGAAAACACTAATGTCTGAGGATAACAGTTCAGATGTTGTCTATTTGTTACAGTGAACACATGGAAATGTGAAACATCAAAATCATCAAAAGTATAAACATTGATTGACTGAAAATTTATTGAGACACTGGCTAGCCAATGAATCATTTCAACACTGCGACCATGCTAGGTCACACAGGTATGGTGACTTGCCACAAGTAGGCCAGCCAAAGGCTCTCATCCAAAATATCTCCAAAGAGTTCTGACCACGGACGGAAGTATCCTTGGATATTTAAGCAAACTATAGCTGAAGGTTCAGGCTACTGCACTTGCATATCTGTGTAGTCATGGAAGAGGGAAGCCCATTCAGCAAAATACATTGAGTGATTGCAAAGAAACAGACACAATTGTCGCCGAAATAGCGACAGAGTACCGGTATGAATTGATGGAGATCGCCATTCGACAATGGGAACTCAGGCTTCAAGATTTGACGAGAATCACCAAATCGATTCCCGTAATGATTCTCACAAAACTTTACAATTTGCAGTGTTTTATGACTAACATGATTCAGCATTTGATTCTCGTAAAATTAAATGTATTTTGAGCCCTGGAACTTAAAATGAAAATCCTTGGTGCCCAATCTTGTGTCAGATAATCCTAGTCCCCAATCAAACCAGTTGCACGATTCGTAGCAACCGGACACTGTCAGTAATACTGGACAGGCATGTAAAGAACGAGACTATTCAAGAGACACAGCATTATTTGAACACAGGCCATAGAATACTATATGTTGTAACAAACATAATCTCATTGTTTCTAACGATTGTTCCGATGATACAATGAGGGAAAGAAAATGGAATCGCAAGAACAGGGTCAAAATTTCAAATAAATATCTTGAAGTCGATGTAACGTTCGCGACGTTCCAAGTATCCAAATACGAGCCCTCATGTTAATAGTAATACATTCGGGCTAGCTAAGATTTGCAAATATTAATCGGTAAGCACAATTAATTATAACGACATGTTGTATATGTACAATGATGTTCTGTGATAATCATTATCCAAATGTCGCTCAACTTCAACTTACAATTAGTTGAGGCAAAAGAAATTTCATTGGATGACAAGTTCTATCTTGTTTATGAATACATGTAAATTATCGTCAAAGGAGACATTTCTGTCCTGGCCAACTTTCTGCGCACTAACAGAGCTGTTGCATATACGATGAGGTAGTGTACATGAAATGAACGTATCGAGAAGTCGGCTACATGAAATATAGTTAGCACGAAATTAGGAGACTTCGCATACCGTACCACGTGGACTCCGAAATCAGACGATTCATGCCACCGTATATGTTGCACAATAATGCAATATAGGTTTTCTACAAGTAAACGATGTGCGTCTGTAGTCATTGTCAAAATGGCCATCAATGGCGAAGTTCTCAACGTGATTTTGTCATTTCCAATCCCAAAATTTTCGAGATAAAATGTGTCGATATAAAAAACACGGAATTTTTTATAAATTGCGTTGCGCATACTATAAACGAAGAGTTTCTGCGCGTACTTAAAAATATTAAACGACCGGGTAAGCAACGGATAAATTGCAAGTTTGTTATCAACAATAAATATTGAGTTGATAAACTCGCAATAGAGAAATACTTCCTTTAGTTAAAACCACGTCTGATAGGTCCAAGGAGAGAAATAAAACTGGCTAGATGAATTGTTAAGAGCGCGGGATTTGCACGGGACGCATTCATGCGTGAGCTAATCCGATCGCTGATTGACCGGAGTACGCAATAAACGGACAATAAATTTTAACCCTCCTGATAACACAAGGCCGAGGATAATAATCCATATAGTTCAGTTGAAGGGCTTCTCCTTGGCGGAAAAACTAATTTGCTAGGCCGTCCTTTTCATAACATTTGTCTCACTCCATATCAGAGTAAAGTCCCATTTTCGCGATACTGATAAAAGTTAAAACTTTGTTTGAGTGAACTTTGACTCAGTTTGTATAGTACACAATACCTATCTACTACTATGGGAAGGAACCAATCTGTGTACTTGGTGTTGTGTAGCCATGACTTGTGGAATGTACATTTCCCCAACTATTATTTTATTATTAATTGACATGATAATTATGATCAAAATTAACACAAGAAGATTTCAACATTTTTTCTTTGAAAAATCAACATGTGAACGACTGCAAAAAGCTGTATGCATCGATTCTTCTGATTGGCAGAGCACAGAGTGTACCTGGCAATCAATACAAATAAAGTGAAAATGCTGGATACATTTCATGTTTGTTAAAATTGAGATCAGTCAATGAGTGTTACCTGAGTAAACTAGGTAAATTTAGCAGAAAAAATCAGGTTGAAGCCCCTATCTTATCACAGAGTTCAAGGCTTTTCAAGGTTGCCAAATGAAATTTCAAGGTTTTCCAGGCCTTGACTGCCACCTCGTCGAAGTCAAATCACCGTGGGAATACTGTTGCTTAGATATGTCAATTCAGTGAATTGAAATAAGTCACTCACATCGCAGGATATATTTCCACCCCTGTGCAGTGCTGTCAGATCATCTTTTGTAAGGGGAACATCTCGAAGGTAATCTCTTAACGTGAATGTCTTCATATTCAGTACAGCGATAGCCAAATGAGCATCTGATGATAAAGCAACAGGACAATTACTATAATGAGCTAGTGCATTATCAAATATATCTCAATCTTCAGTTTTTGTTATGTTAATTTGATAATTTAACGAATGAATAAGCAGTGACAATACATATATAGAGCCGCACTCTGTTGTTTTTGGTTAGTCATTATCATATTAGAGCAGATGGCGGAAGGATACCCTAGAAATCCAGAGGCTCAAAGGGTATCTTTCCACAATCCGATCGAGTGCGATAATCACTAACTGAAACCAACGTGCTCTATATTTATTACATACCACAAACACAAATAAAAGTCATATTATATTCTGAGCTTTTCCGATCGACATTTACTGTTTTGCAATTATTTTGATATAAAACTTCAGAAATTCTCTTACATCGCCTTTAGCAACATAATTATGCTAGGATAGCCCTAGAGCAAACTGTCGAATAATTAGGACTTGAAATAAGATTACAAAACTGGGTATGTATAAAAATAAGAAGTCAAAATCAAATGGCATACGTTCAATTACAGTATTCTGAGGACTTAAATAAAATTGTTATTTATTACACTAAAATTCTTGTTTGAAAAAGACGGAAAATGACATAACATTCAACAGAAAGATTTGGCTTGTTCATGGATGGATAACATTCATGAGAATTGTTTTCACTTTTCAGATATATACTGAAGCGATAATGTTAACCTGTTTTCACACAAGTATCACTATATCTATATCCCAATACTGCTATAATTACCTTTGGGTGGAAAACCAGGGAATAGCATGATGAAAATTAGGTCTGTTCCACTCGGAGTTGCTTTCACACTGATCAGTTCAGAGCAGCGTATCTGTAAATATTCAATTGCATAAAGTAAGTTTATATAATGATGATCATTTCTACAAATTTGAGTTGAAATGTGAATATATATTGACCCATTTGGTTTCCTCAGAATGTGATAGAAAGAAATGTGAAGAAATAACTACGTTTAAACCGAGGCATGAAGGTTGTACGCCATTTGAACAAAGGCATGAAAGTCTCAAAATATGATTGAAGTTCCTTCTTCCATTTTAGACCAGTCATAAAAAAAGCCTGTAAATTTATTGATTAGAATGTAACAAACCCGACCTATGGTTTGATGGATGACGCTGAGAGTCCGCCTGTCTGCCGTCTGTGTCGCGAATAACTTTAACAAACATAATCCGATTTCACCCAAATTGAATCGTGGATTATACTTCATTCTATCTGTTAATAAGGGAGAAGTGACATAATTCATGGAAAATAAATCTCTCATACATGTATCCCTCTAGGTCCCTGTCAAGGATAAATAAACACCTATATTAAAACAAAAGTAAATCTTCTCAGCTGATATTTTGAAGGATATCTTCAGATGTGATTAATCGGAATGCGATGAAACTTTGGGAAGCTGATCTTATATGTGATCAACATAGCCTATAACTAGTTATATTGTGAGTGGCTACATGCTTGCATGAATCATGAAGCGTCAACTTTACAAAAACCACAATATCAGTCAGTTCACTAAGAGGGAACATCTTCATTTCAAGTGTCTAAATTCTCAGTTACAACTACAAGAGGAATTGGCAGCCTCACGGCAGTATTAAATAGAGTAGTATCCATTACAATGTGGGTATGGTGCCTCCCAAGTCTTGTTGTGATATGGAGTTACATGCAGAACTGAGCAGTACTTCACATGAGTCGTTAACCCTTACATGATTGGAGCTTCCTGAAAATTTGCGAAAACCCTGCACCAATGCATTCTCTTATAAATGTGAGTCTCCCATACGACTCATAGGCAGCCTCACATGTACATATATAAGGGAATACATTGGCCTAACAATATTTACCTTAATCAAGTGCATTCTCTTATATATGCGAGGCTCCATATGGGAGACTCACATATGTGAGAATGCACTGGCACAATATCTTTAATACACTGGTGCAGCTCCCGTCATGAAAGTGTGAAATCAGTTTTTTACCCTCACAATGATTTTGTGACTTTTGAATTGAGCACTACCTCCACACACACGGTGCTCAATCAAGCATGCAAGTACTCCGCGGGTCAACATTCACTAAATTCATCAGTCCTAGCATACTGAATAAATTAAAATATTTCCCGACAATCCGCCTCAGGATTCTTGAGATACAGTGTAATAAATCAGGGGGAACTTACGTATTTTAAGGTGTTTATTTAAGAAATGAATGCAGTGGGTGTGTGTGTTATTGGGGGATAAGGCACTGTGGTTGTTGGGGCACAATGTGCCCCCAAACCCCAACGACCACAGCACTGTATCCTCCAATAACACACACGCACGCACTACATTCATTTTTTAATATTTATATAGCTTTTTGATAATTTATTTCCTTAAAAAAGCTGAGTGTATTATTATTTATTTTCACGAAATCTGCCAATAATTTGAGACTAGCACACGCAGCACATTAAGTCAGGCCAATAGAAGATTTCCAAACTCAATCTACGATAACGTGATCGATAAAAATAACTGGCTTCAGATGCAATTCTGCTGAAATTTTAAAAGACGCCCAATTATTCTGCTGACTGTGCTTAGTGATTAGTTCAACAGTTTGTAACTTCTTGTTCATGATACACTCTTCACATTATTGGGATCTAAACCGGGTGAACCAATCGGCAGTTGACCAATCACCAACAGGATTTAGTTTAACACTTTTTATGCTCACCTGTTGTGGTTTATACATTTTGGTGCCATATGAGGATAGCAGTCCTGTGTCAGTATGTGTTGTTATTATGTGGAACAATGAACCATTGTTCGGAATCTGTTCATTTGGTGCGATTATCTGTGTCTGAAATATTGGTGGGAAAACAATATAGTACATGTAGAAGTCATTCTGGCCATCACACATATAACACAGGACTTACAACTGAATATTCTTTATAGACACTGCACATAGCAAATAAAATGATTTTAAACTTAATCGGGGACATGGCTCATTTGAACCCCACAATTATGTCTACATAATTTGGTAAGAGGTATCTGAAAACATACCTACGCGGAAGATTTCCGAACAAAAAATTCGTCGATATAGGGCCAAATATATGTCTTTTGTTTCTTATATTTTTCTATAAATTTTATATCGTTTCATTAAGAATAGGATATATTTTTTGTCAGTGGTCGCATAAAAATTTCAACTGATGACCATCGGAAGAAAATCTTGAGCTGCCGTTTCTCTGAAATGTTTGTTATTAAATACTTTTAATGATTAAAATGAATAGAAAGCAGTGTGTGATGTTTTTAAATTGCTTGGTTTTAAGTTTGAGAATCCCCTCTTGTGGAAACATCATGATGGAGAAGAATAAAATTAATATATTTGTTTATTATGTACTCGACTAATTGGCTCATAAGAGCCCATACTACTGCATAACAATGATGTAAACATAACAGTCCAAAAAACAACAAGACATATATAAAGCTTCACATTGAAATATGATAAGATGATCATGACTAGAGTTATATGTATGTATGAAAAGTGATGGAGTTATCTTAGGAGGATGCAAACTACCTGATGACCCTGCAGATGCAACCACGACCCAAGAATTCCTTTTATGATATTGATTATTATAATGTATGATGATGGTAGTTAAGGAACTGAATTCTGGTGGTCGCCTGATGCATCTGCCGTGCCATGTCGTTTACATCAGAATAATCTTTTCTTATAATTAACATTCTGAGTCATGGTGTCTGCTATGGAATCGCAATTACCTGTGGTGATGAATAACCACAAACGATTCACATTATTTGGATACTTTATCACTATGCCATTAAAACAGAGTCGTTTACTTCATTCTATGATATACTAATATCAGCTACACCAAAGAGGGTTATGTATAATTATTACCATTGAAATGATTCTGAATATCTGTTTGCTTCGTACAGACTTTCTCAGTATCCAACTGAGCTATCTATCGCTTGGCTAGATATTAACTCTGTGAGTGTCTTAAGAAGCCACCATGTGACTAGGATTGTCAGAATCTGAGAATAAATTTGGTAGAGCTTTTCGCTCTTACGAATACATGAAGCTATCAAATGAGTGAGCATGCAATATGGTTACATATATATATATATATATATATACATAGCATAAATTTGGATCAATGGGACTCTCCACGACTGGTAACCTACTCATTATAATTGAGATATTATATAGAACTGCTACATTCAAGTACGTTGAGTAATCATTTAATATTGACCCTCATCATACGATGCCATCCTGCCTTTGGGGCGTTTATAATTAAACTACCCAAACGAAGCTGGATACCAGCGGAGAGCCCCAAAAAAAGGATGATGCGAGATGAATGTTACCTAACCACCACCAAGAGCGCACGAAGAAATAAGTAGTTATGGACAAGTACTCCCGGACTTGGCATATGTACATGAACAAGAACATGGGTGAACATGACTAACTTAAATACAGCTGCTGGTACTGGATGCTTGGGATAAGGTGCAATGAGCCTGATATAATGTGTCGATGGGGGTATGAATGTATCGCGTGTAACAGTCAGACTCCCACCTGCCGAGTGTTTTGATCAGATGATCCTCTAGCTGCGCAGCACATGCAACTTGGTTGCAGCGCCAATACGGAGGCTATGGCCTGAATAATATTGTGATGAAATGCCGCAGCTGAGAATTAGAGCTTTAAGGTTGCTGACGAAAGTTTGGCGTGTTAGTGGGTCACCAGCGCTGTTAACGAATAAGGGTGAATTTTCGGAAGCTCCATTAACGCGCCGGGCTGAGATTAATTGTTCTAGAAGTAAGACTGGGCAAATTGGAGATAGGCAGAAATATTTTATATGAACGCCTTTCTTGAAAGGGTCAGTCTTAGAGTGCCGCAGAAGCAATGATGCTGTTTTTTGCTTTTCGCGATTGATGAAGGAAACGTCGCGCAATAGTATGGCAGACGCTGAGGAAACCGAAGAAACCGATGACGAGAGCCGTTTTCATTACAAGGCAATCGATGTTAGAAATGCATGAAGGTGAAAGGTTGAGTTTGACTACGAGTTTTTGGAGAATATTGAAAGTGATCGGCAGACGCGGACGAGCTGTGGTGCTTTGTTGTTTTTTAATACTCTTGAGGACGCCATGGATTCTTGGCCATGGATGGCCGTTTGGTTGCTCTAAGGGATTTGGCAGACCAGCTGAGATATAGAAAAAACGAATACCTGACAAGTATAACTTCACAGTTGAATATGACAACTTAATCTCAAAGTGGCAGAATGTTATGAACTGTAAAATCACGCTTTCATTCAATACTGGTAGCTGAACTGTGCTACTGATGTGAATGTTACTTAGTAGCGCAAACTTTCTGAGCCAGTTAAGTCCGACTAGGTATTGGACCCGAGTTTGAGGGGAAACAGAATTTGACCACAGCTCCTCTGCCCTGTCGATCAGATTGCCATGACTGCGTTGAAGGCGGGGCATGGAATTGGTTCGGAATCTGCTTCCGGTGCCAGTTTTCGGAATTCCTGAAAACAATAACGTGACAGACTGTCAGCTACATTATTATGCTTGGATGGAATGTATGATGCATAAAACATGAAATTGTGATTTAATGTCGATAGGGTAAGACGCCTCATAAGCTTCATAATTGATGGAATTTTTGAGCGGCCTTTTTTAATGATTAGAACTGTCGCTTCATTATCACACATAAAAACAATGCGCTTATTGGACCATAAGTGGCCCCATATCATGGATGCTATAGCTATGGGATAAATTTCCAGAAATGCCATTGACCAGTCCTTATCATGCTCAATTTTCATTTCTAGAGGCCACTTGCCATGAAACCACTGAGTGCGAAAAATTCCTCCAAAACCAATTGTAGAACTTGCATCAGTATATAGGCTCAGATCGCTTGATGATGTGAACTCGTTATTCAGAAAGACGGAGGAACCGTTCCACGATTCCAGAAATGAAAGCCACATGGCTATATCTCTACGGCAAGCGGCTGATATGTTAATATGATGATGCAATTCTGATACAGATGATGCAAGTGATATTAAATATGAAATGAATGAACGGCCGGGAACTACGACCTTACCTGCGAAGCTCATGTGGCCTAGCAGACTCAATAATTCCCGTTTTGAGCAGGTACTTTTTTACATAAATGATAGCAGCAGCTACTTGAGACGAGCTAATTTATCGTGAGGGAGGCGACATTCCATTCTTTCCGAATCCAAAATAATGCCTAGGAACTCTAAGCAGGTAGTGGGGCCTATTGACTTCTCTTCGGCTAGAGGAACGTTGGCATCTGAAAAAGCTTTCAGCAGGTTATTTACTACCGGCTGAGGGTTAACATCTCTGGGTATAATTGTGACAAAATCGTCTAAGTAGTGCAGCAAGTTGGGTATCCCATAAATGTTGGTGGCAATCCAGCAGAGAGCAATTGATAAAGAATTGAAAATCTTAGGGGACGAGCGACTGCCAAAACACAATTTTGAATAGAAGTAAAATTTGCCACGCCAGTTGATGCCGTAATAAGGCCATAAGGCCTTTTTCGTCGGGCACAGTTTGAAAGCGCTACTAATGTCGCAGTGGAAAAGATGACTGCCTGGAGGTAGTTGTTTAATGATCTTTGCTGCGTGATCGACAGATACGTATGTCAGCGAAAATTCTTCTTGACTAATTAATGAGTTAAGAGAGTGTTCTTTAGACGAGTTATGTGGTGCAGAAAGGTCCACAATAAGGCGCTTTTTCTTTGATAATTTTCTAACTGCAATACCGATTGGGTTAATGCGATACGTGGCGAAAGGAGGCTCGGAAAATGGACCGAATATGAAATTGTTGGCTAGTTCTTTTGCCAAAAGCTCGTCAACTGCCGAGGGGTCTTTGACTGCCGATTGCAGATTTCGCAGTTTTAATGATTGTTTTGGCAGATCTGAAATACCTGTGTCAAAACCGGAAGTAAATCCCTCTAACAAAAACTGTACGAAACCCCGGTCCGGATAACTCTGCAGCACCTACCTAAGAATGCGACGTTAACCGGAGTGTCTATCGAATTGGGAATGGTGGCTTTCGATTCAGCTGCTGGCATATTTACATCAGGTAGTCAGGCTGATTTGCCAGGGGGGTTAAAAAGAAACGGCTTTGCCGTGACTGCTTCTTGCTGCAAACTTGACGAGAATGGGGGCCTTGGCATGACAGACATTGATGCGAGTATTTGCAAGTCGGTCCGAATGAGCAGCCACGGACTGAATTGAACTGTAAGCAAGGCGTACCCTGCCCCGTAGGGGTAGCTATAGCTGGAGGCGAGCCACCGGTAGGTGGTGGCGGTGTGGCAAATTTGGGTGGGGCGAATTGGCCAAAATTGCGATTGGTCGAAGCCAAAATACAAAATTTCGCGGAATGCGACGTGCTCTGGCATAAATAACATGCCATAGATTTCTGGCTCGTGAAAATGGAGCAGTATAATTGACTGTCTCTAAGAGACCAATCAACTTTGGTACCACAGGGCAACCAAGCAGCTGCTTTGGAGGAAAAGGCCAAATGATACGTATAAAATGACTCTCCATATTGAGACGCTATTTGAATGATATCTGATAAATATGCATCGAGCTCCGCCCGCCTATTGGGGAACACTTCGCAAATAACATTTTTGAAGCGGCCAAACGCTCTGATAAATTCATGCAACGATAAAGCTTTGGACAAACGAGCGTCAAATTTATCACTCTTATCCAATTGAGGCATTATTAAGCGAACCAGATTAACATTTCTACCTGCAAGGATGTCCGCTCTGAGCATAGGTGAAATGTCTGGGAGGGACGCCTTCCGAGCATAGCAGCATATTAGGTTGCATGAATTCCGAATTTGGCGGCTGTGTGAGGTTCCCGGCAGAAGTACTGCTTGACTGTCTTACTTGACAAAGTTTATCAACCAACTGCTGATTGGCGGCTAGCAAACTCGAAATTTGCTGTTCCTGTGAATTAACTTTAGCTTGGAAATGTTCGCAACTATTCGAAACTCCTTGAATGTCTGTCACATTAGGATGAAAGTTGGGAATATGTTGCATGAAGCTGCTTTGAGGCTGCAAGGATGGCACTGAAGCATCTCGTATGTGGGAATTATCGTCTGGCAAAATATTGCGATAAGAATCCTGAGATGGCACTGAAGCATGTGATGGCACTGAAGCATGTGATGTCACTGAAGCTCTTACTCTTAGGGCGTCAACCCCGGTTGGTAAATGCTGGTGGGCAACATTGTCAGTAGAAACAATAACATTATTGGTACGATTCATTAGGACCAATTTCTGAAGATCATTCTTCTTTATACTTTCGGGAACAATAATGTTGTTGTCCATTAATGTGGTCCTAAGACAAGCGATTGTCCAGTTCTTGATGTTCGAATGGTCCCAATTATGAGGGGTGACGCCCTCTACTTCCAGTATGGCCGCATCGCTCGTCGCCGACGTCTGAGATGGATGAGAAACGACCGGCAACGAGCGTTGCCTGCTGATAGCTTTCTTTGCTCGGCCCATCACGCCTTCCAAGTATCCAGGGAATAATTACCAGCTGTTAACACAGAAAAAGCACAGACATCTAGGTCTGGTGGAGCAGTCCAAAATCCTTGCCGTGGCTGGCTGACGCTCTGTCAACATGAAATTAATTAAACGCCGCATTTCGTTTTCAGGCAAAACATACCAAGAGGGAATGCCGAACATAAGCCAAACAAACGGCATCAATAGTGCAACGCCTGGCATCGGATTTGGATCGTTGTAAGCGTCCATAATGTTGTAAGCTTCCATAATGAATGATTAATAACAGGTACCGGTAGTAGATTATCGAAATAAATTCAAATAGTTATGCAAATATTTTTTGCGCGAGCTTGCCGTCATGAAATCAGAATAGAGAATGACGCTACCGATCGATATAATCAATCTTGGGCTTGATGATTCGCTACTTCTTAGCTTTCTGATTGGTTAAAATTAGAGATCTGAATGCTACGAATAATTTTGATTGGAAGAATTGATGCAGACAAAGGATTGAGAAAGCCTGGGAAATTCCCGTGACGTCGGCAGTGAATATTTCTCGCGACTTGATTGCTTGATAATAAGGGATTCTGATAACCCCTCGGCTATCGCCGTTGAAGGTATAACGATCTAATAATAGAATAGCTCGACGAATAATACTTATCTCAGTCTTTACGAAATATAATTTTTACTCTTAACTTCGTAGATCATTCGATGATTCCATTTACTACTACCAAAGTCTGTAACTACATGAAAGCCAATGAATGCGCCGAAAGGGGGGTTCTCAAACCACGAGAAATAACGAGTCATTTCTCATCAAATAACGCAATATACCATTTCCGGACATTTCATTTCTTTCCGGAATTCCGATAAATAAAAATGGCAGTTTTATTATTGGGACCCAATCATCGTGTTCTAAGTTGTATTTTTTATGACTTCAATGTGTCTTTTTGTGATGATCATAGAAAGGTAGTTTAAGTATTTATCAACCTATTTCGACAATGGGGAAAATTCCAAAGCAAATATTAATAGGTGTATTTTGGAGCACAAATGTGGCTTTCATATAATAATTTCAATGTCCAAATCATGAAAAATACGTACAATAAATAGGAAGAAATTAGCCTCTTCCAGTGATGGCATACCCACAACTGTAGCAAATGAAAACAGGCTGGATGGAACCAAAATTTAAAATAAACAATGGAAAACTATAAAAGTGAACACTCCGTTGAAAGCCATTGTGAAGGGGTGAACATCCATGCCAATTGAGACCATATGGCCCATGGCAGAGATATTCAAGCGGATGGATAAAAAAAAACTAGTTCAGAAAAACAATGAAAGTGTCAATGACACTGCAGCTCAACTTGGGAAGGAGTTAATTTTTTGCTGAGCAATGAATAGAATGATAAAGAAGAAGGAAAGTAAACATGAGGTCACCCCAAGATCCATATGAAGTTTGGTGATGATCGGATGAGGGATGTGGTCTGTCGGGTGTGCCAAAGGATTAAGTCACGCAAAGAGTAAAATCCAAGATGGCTGCCAGTGGCCATGTTTTACATCAAAAATCGTTCAAATTGATAGCTACCATCTACAGGTGATCACAATCGTGCCTGCAAAATAAAAAAATGATCCAGTCATAAATACGTTGATGTAGGATGTGCCGATGGATTCAGATTTGAAATCCAAGATGGCTGCTGGTGGCCATGTTTTTCATCGAAATTCAGAAAAAATTTGATAGCATAGGTCACCCTGAAGCTACATATGAAATTTGGTAAAGAACGGATAAGGGATGTATTCTGCAGGGCGTGCCGAAGGAAATTTTGTTGTAAAGTTGAGCTAAAAAATAATAACTCTAGATTGGAAAATACAAACATTACCATTGGGCCCTCCTTTGAAAGCTGTCATGATGATGAACTTCCATACCAAATTTCAGATCCGATAACTTATGGCTGAGATGTATGCCCGGACAGACAACAAACGACAGAGTTATTCCAGTATACCCTCAATTTTTCTTAGAAAATGATTAGTCTTGTTTTGTACGAAAACCTGAAAACGTAATTATAAAGTCTTTGATGAATAACTTACTAACCTTTGTATTGGTTTCTGGGTCAAGTTCTTCATGCCATGGGTCACCAAGCTGAAGATTGTCGATGATTGTCTGAGCTAGAGATATAAGAAGTCAGTCAGTAATGCCAGGCAATGTTATTCTCTACCTCATGTCTATATTTTCAGACACAGGTTCCCATCACAAAGTCATTGCACTAAAAGTAACTAAATACTAGCTTCAAGGTTCATACTGTATACACCGGAGGACTAGCTTCAAGGTTCAAAATTCCTGAAATTGAGAATTTCCACATGTCTCCAAAACCATGACCAGAAATGCAGAAATTAACAAAAAAAATTAATTAATAGAGAATACCTACAGGTTTTGTTTGAATACTGAAATATCTCATGAGTATCTGGAAAGAAATATTGAATTTTCAAGAGCGACTACAAGACGCAAGTGAAAATTTGATATTTCTTTCCAGACAAGAATGAGATGTTTCAGGTATTCAAACAAAAAAATGTAGGTATTCTTTTTATTATATGCAGATTATTTAGGCTCAAAGTTGCTAAGTTAAGTCTTAATTAACTAAATCATTAATTGTACTTAATTAAAGAGCGAACGTGTCAGTGTTTAATAACAGGAAAGAGCTTAGGTGTAAAGTTGAATTTGACATGCTGCGACTCAAAAATAGAATTGTCGATTGATCACGTGCCATCATAAATTCGTCGCTTTTGATTGGCTCGTGGACAGTGTGCACTCAATGATCACCTGATCGACCTTGGCAGCTCGTGTTAGTTTCAAGCCCTACAGTGAAATAACGCTATCTAGAGTGAAATAATGACAATGTATCTCACTGTGGCTTCTAAGAGATAAATACAACGATCAATGTTTCTGTAGTTTCCAGCTATTTTACAGGCAAACATACAACAAAATGATTTATTTTTAATTTGTATTGAAAAATAATAGGGGGATAAGACAGACAGACAGATGACACAAACACAGTAGAGTAAAGATACATTGAAACATATTGAATATTTTTGGAGAAAAAGTGGTAGAACAAGACTTTGTCTGGTCTTGAGGTTGCGATAAATTTTTTACTGTGGGGTTTGCATTCTAACCCTCATCAATTATTTAAACTTTTATAGCATGTGATTCACCGAGAGTAGAATGAAAAATATATTTATGCAGATTTTTCCGAAGATACCAGCCTGAAGTTACCATCATTTTTATGAATTTTGATAAAAAATTTGGTTGTAGTGATTTTCTAAAGCGGGCAGTGAACCGCAAACACAATGTTTTTTTTCGGTCTAATCAGTATTCAAAGGACTTCACCTGATTTCCTTTCATTTGCTATGTCCTGTCGAGTTCTCACAGCACTCTTCTTGCCTTTGGCTGTATGATCTGTAAATAAGACCTGGTAAAATAATGATGTTGCAATGAAGTGAGTGGTTATTCTGAACATATTAACATCTTGGATTCTCTATGTACTCAGTAGACAGTACGGACGTTGTGTACTATATGTCAGGGACCAGCTTAGAGGGCGACTTAGGAGACATCTCCCTAAAATGTGTCACTTCTCCCTATTTTGTCTCAGGGAGAAGTGACTTCTCTTAGGGCTTCACGGTATCCGGATTTTAAAACCGACTACGGTATTGAAAATGATACCGCGATATGACTAAATATCGTCACCAATAAATTTGAGTAGAACTGTTTGATAATGATACTAGTAGCAAGCAGACAAAAATATAGCATTATTGATTTGATAATGATAATTATGAACACATGTTGCTTTGACAGGTATATAAAATAAATAATTAATATAAATGGTCCTGAGTTTCGTTCTTTATACGACGGATAGATATATTTATAAGTGCCTGACGTAATCGGGAATTCCCTACCAACTGCGGGTCGCTTATGACATTAAAAATGAAGCTAACAGTCGCTCGTGTAAATAATAACAGCAAACATGTATTGATTTCATATTTTATATTGTACAAACAAAACAAGATAACTAATGTGACAAGCATAGAAAAGAAGTCCGTATCTGATTTTAACTTATCCATTTCGATGTATAGGACTGATATATGGCCGTGTAGTTATAATGATCTAATGAGTTAGTGCATTATACGTCTAATGCATAAGATTTTGTGGCGCTGTTGAACACGCGTCATTGTGTCTCCAGATTATAAAAACACCACACATTTTTTATTGTATTTGACCAGGAACCTTCCAGCAATATTGAGCTGAGAACAGCCTGTATACACACATCAATTGCCGCCCATGCAATAAGGCATGCCGACTTGATTGTCCGCAGTGTGTCGACAAACGCTTATGGAGCAGTGAGAAATAATTAATTTTTACGCCACGCTAAACCGAAGCCGTTAGCAATGGCCTTTGTCTCAGAATTAGAGGTGTCGATGGTTGCTAAATACTTGACACTGATAGAGATATCGTCGGTATTAATATCCACACCGGCGGCTACGATGTACCGACTATTTGCATAAAGTGAAACCGACTACACAGTGTCAAAAACAGTATCGCGATATGACTAAATACCGAAATACCGCGAAGCCCTAACTTCTCTCTCATATACCGGTATGGACATGTCCCGACATCATATTTAAAGTATATTTGCTGATTATAATGGTGTTTTTACACACTATAATGGTTTTATAAATGTGATCTTTTGTTGCATGATACTTATTGGATATAGAAGAGTGATGTTGGGATGTAAACTGAACTGACTATTGTTACTTCTCCCAGATTACAGTCCACTTCTCCATAATAACCAAACAGGGAGAAGTAACTTCTCCTAATTTGAAACCTCTAGGCAGGTCCATGCAGTATATATACATACTGAGTATGACCTATTTCAGCACACTAGCAGTCAGCAATTATTCATAACTGGAACTCAAGATATTGGTGAATCGGAACTATTATATCTTGAAATTTGAAACAGTGTATGATGTTCCAGGACTGTGAATGACAATAGCCTTTCAACGGAGTCAGTAGGGTTTTCATGATATTCCTGTTATATCTTTCCAAAAGAAAATGGTTGAAACGTCAATGGTCCAATACAATATATCATGATGCCACATATCAGGGAAGAGGTTAATGCAGTATGAAAATTAATTTCATCAAAAGGGCTTTAAAACTGAAACTACTGTTGGTGCAAAATAGTGTCTTTGTAGAGCAGGAATATATGTGGTCTTATGTCTTCAGAGATGTGTTTTTAAAGCGTCATGCTTATATTTTTTAATTATTGCTCTTTTTTTTTATTAATGACAACTAAGCCCCTAGTCTTGATTGGTCATGTCCATAATGAAATTTATTCGCCAAATTCAGTTTTATATAAACTTATATAAATTTTTCAAAATTTTCATATACCGTATTCTCGCGGGTATAAGACCAGGGGGCCTAGGGAATAAATAGCTTGAAAAGGCATGGGTGGTCTTATACCCCGGAAAAGTTTAGGCCCACCCCAAATTTTGTTCAATTTCAGTGGTGGTAAGTATTTGATATCAGCTTGCAGACAGAAAAAAAGATTGACGAACTCGAGAAATTTAATATTTATAATCAAAACGGAAAAGTATACTTCGTAGGCATGTTCGAGAATATTCAATAAAATAAAATAAAGTGAATCTTAAAGGGGTACTGTACGCCATTTTCATTAAATTTCCGGTGACAACAACGATCTAATATCGATAATATATAGAAACATAAGTAATTTGAGTCGAAGATGTATTCTGTAAACGCTCAGGTTAATAGGCTATCTTAAAATTTAATAATTTAAAAGTTAATAATTTGATATAAATTGAATTTATGACTGGAGCCATAAAATGGCGTCAATTAAATTACGAATTTGCGTAATCAAATAAAGTAAATGAGGGATACTGGCTTGTTAAACCGATCGCACACACGATCGCTTAAAATATTATGATGATAAGGGGAGAACACTGAAGCCACTCACTGACTAGCGACGATACAATAACTTAAATGATTATATGGGACTAGTATGCCTATAATATAACTTTTATTTGATTCATTTGGTTGAAAACTGTACAAAAATTACTCGACAACGACAATTTGTATTTTTGCATTCCGGTAAATTTGTCATCCGTAACACTACTTCGTACTCAACAGACTTTCAAATAATGAAAAAAGTGTTACCTTATTCTCAGACTCGGAGACTATAGAAACCAACAACAACATTTGGCGTACAGTACCCCTTTAAAATCTTATTTGTTTATTAAATTATACTTCCCGGGGAAACAAATCATTAACAGACACCAAATACAAAAGAACCGAGTCGCTAACGGCGTATATATGTAGCTTCAAGTTCAAAAGCCATGCGCGGCTATGCGCGTGCAAAGCCACAGGTGTCTGTCCAACTACAGTACTGTAAAAACATATTTTTCGCGTTCAGTGACAACGTCGGTATGTTCCTTCATGTAACCAAACACAGAGAACTGGCTTCCTGGTTATGTAAACACACAGTGAGTATAATAATGAAGCAGAAGGGGAACTTGTCATTGAACAACAATGTCTTCCAAACTACGTCAACGTTATAACCAAAACAAAGGTTATTGACATTAACATTTTTAACCTGCATTTTGTTCACGTTTTACAGTATAAACAGTTTAGGAGCGATAACTCTATTTATTAAAACACGTTCTTTTTTAGCAGAAATATAACTGTCTTTTGTCAGTACTATTAGTGTTAAATAATTACACTCACTGGCTTTTGTTAAACATGCAATTAGTCGCTATTGTAACAACCTCTATGTGGACAAAGGGTCACGAATAAAGCGTCGGGTTTATTAGTTTCCTAATCAGATTAAGTCTGAACATTGATATAAACTAACTATAGACTATAGATGCGGGATTTACCCACACTGCTTACAAATTTAATAGTGTCATTTATGGCGTGAATTATGGGAATGTTGGGCAATAAAACAACAAGACAAGTGTTATTATAATATTTTAATATTCACATTTAATTGAAAAATCACTTTCTTAAAGTAACTTATAGGCCTATTTACCTTTACTTAATCTGGAAGCCGGGGATATTCCCCAATACTCGGCTTTCATCTATTTCATCAGTTTTACCCCGATTTTTGGTTTGCAAAGGCCCATATCCGAGTTTAAGCCGTTTTGGAGGGGTTATGATTAGGGCTAGGGAGGGGGTGGTCTTATACCCCGGAAAACTTACTTCTAGTAAAAATACTGGGGTGGTCTTATGCCCGAAAGTGGGCTTATACCCACGAGAATACGGTAGAAGAAAAAAAAAAAGATTGAGCAAGGAGTAAAATCTAAATGTTTTTTTTTTTATTTAAAATATTTTTTTGTTTGTTTGTTAAATTGAGCAAGGAGTTAAATCTAAAAAAAATCTAAATCTAAATCTGAACCCCAGTAAACCAAGGACCCTCCATACAAAATATAAGCTTAATATGCCCAATGGTTTTTGAGAAGTTGTTTTAAGAACTACTATGGAGGGAAAGAGTTATGGCCCTGGCTTCGCAACTATATGACTTGGTGATCTCATTTTAACAAATCTGAATATGAGTCACCAAGGGAACATCCACACCAAATATGAACCCATTCGGTCTTATTGATCTGGAGAAGATGTTTAAACAATTTTTGATGGACGGTTGGATGATGGACGAGGAGTGATGACTATACCCAGTAGATCCACCGGAGACTTTGCCTCAAGTTAGCTTAAAACTATAATCAGTACCAAACTTGAACTCAACAATTCAAATAGTTTGTCTTATGGAAGGGGTTAAAGTTTTTGGAGTGAGTGGCTGATTCTTAAACTTATAAAGATGTCTCTATCAACAAACCATTCATAGGGTAGAAATTAATTCTCTGAAAGGAAGTGTTAAAACTGTATAAATGACCTATTTCAACAGACCCACCATTTGAACAAATTCCTATACCAGTAATAGCTCATATGAGTAGAGACTGAAGGCTCCTGGGAATACATTTGACATTCAATTTCAAAATTAATTAGCAAAACAAAACCTCTCTGGTCTGGCTAGAGAAAGAGAGCTGTGTGCTTGTTGATAATATGCTGTCAGATTTGACATGTGGATAATTAGCAACAGAGCAGACTGGCTTTACTGACCTGTACCATTTTCATTGTAAGAGATAGCATTCTAGCATATGCACAGGGCGTATTGTATTGTGACTGTGAAATAAATTTAAAACAAGTGTTTGATATCATGGATGCTAGAAGCACCAATGGGCAAGGGTGATGGGCTTCTTTAATATTTGTCTTTAATAACTAAAAAAAAAATTAATTGAGCATGAAAGGAGATCAATCTAAAAAAAAATTTGTTTTTAACAAATCTGAACCCCAGTCACACAAGGACCCTTCATACCAAATATGAACCCATTCAGCCTGATGCTACTTGAGAAGAAGTCGTTTTAAGAATTACTATGGAGGAAAAGAGTTATGGCAGTGCTTTCGCAAGTATTTGACCCAGTGACATCATTTGAACAAATCTGAATGTGAGTCACCTAGGGAACATCCACACCAAATATGAACCCATTTGGTCTTATGGTCCGAAGAAGAAGATGTTTAAAGAATTGTTGACGGATGGACGGATAGATGGACGGATGGATGGACGACTGACGAGGAGTGATGACTTCGTCTCAGGTGAGCTAAAAAAGGAACCAATATATTTTTTTCACTACAACATGCAGCTGAGAATACAAAATAAAACTCTGTAGAATACAAGGTGCTGATGCTTATTTATTATGTTGCCTATAAAATAATGTAAAATTACCGAAATGTAGATCGTGGTATGTATCTCTTAGAAGCCACAGTGAAATACGATTTTGTTATATCATCATTTCACTGTAGCTTGGTGGCGTTTTACGTGAGCATGAATCAATACACACAGTACATACCGCACTCTCTCCTGTTTGTAAACACTGACACAACCTCTTTAATTAAGAGGAGTTAATCTTTAATTAAGTAGAGTTAATCATTTAATTAAGTAAGAGTTAATTTAGTAACATTGAGCATTAACAAGGCGCATATAATAAAAAGAATACCTACAGCTTTATGTTTGAATATCTGAAACATCTCATTCTTCTCTAGAAAGAAATATTGAATTTTCGCCACTCGTGAAAATTTGATATTTCTTTCCAGACACTCATGAGATATTTCGGCATTCAAGCAAAAACTGTAGGTATTCTCTATACGTTAGATTACAAGGTGATGATGTTTATATATTAAATCTATTTTTTTCAAGGCTTCAAATGAGCCTTATTCATTTAATAACAGTTTTTTTTTCATATTAATGAATGTCAAGTCTTACTGTCATTTGTTTTTTCGGCAAAGGTGAATACATGATTTTTGTCAAGCTCAACTGGTATTTCTTCTTTGGCACAAACCATCCAAAACTGCAAACACTGTCTCTGAAATAATATTTTTTTTTATAAAAATGCATATACAGTAAAACCTCTCCAAACTGGACCCTCTACAAACCGAATCCCTCTCCATACCAAACAATTGGTCCGGTCTCGATTTCACCCAAGTGCATTGCCACTATAAATTACCACTATAACCCGGAAACTCTCCATTCCAAACATAAGACGGCTTTTCTAGTCTATAAGTGAACGAATATATTGACACCAACCAAACGAGCATGCTGTAGCTGAGCTCTTATTGGCTTTGGTGAAAACTGGGGATCTTTTATAAGTTTAATTCTCTGGTCTGCACTAAACTCTGAGTGGTTGTTTTCGTGATGTCTCATTCATTGTGACAGGTTGATTAAAACTATATTGCCATTGTGTACTTTTAGCGATATCCATTAGTGTTTTGTTTGGACAGTGGTCATAAAAATAAGAGTGCGATGATTGAGGTAAAAACATAGTGTCAGTCAAGCCTTGAAATAGTGTGCCTGTCATTTGCAGAATGAGGTCCCCAGAGGGTGAATTTAGTGATGCTACCCTGCATAGCGGGCTAGCATCAGTAAATTCACCCTCTGGGGACCTCATTCTGCAAATGACAGACACCCTATTTCAAGGCTTGGTGTCAGTGCTCTATTCTCTGTGAAGTCACCATTGTTCACTCAATGTGCGAACTGAGAGCTTTCTGATGAATGGCAACAAGCCATATTTCCGACTTTATCATGAAATATTACCCATTATTCTGCTGTGGTTAAGGAGTCAATTATGTAGGGCATTACTGTACAAGTACCTGTTATATTCCCAAGTGAAGATGTAAGCATGAGTATCAACAGTAACCAATAAACTGATATTCTCAACATATCCCAGCCAAGTGATTGGATAGCTGTGTTCTCGGAATAGCTCAGCCTCAATACCTTGTCCTATCTGATTCGTCAAGTTCAATTCAGACTGAAAAAAATACAATACGAGAAAATACAATCAGGATTAATCTGTTAAGACATTATGTCTTTGATATATGTGTGATTAATTGATTGAACAACAAAAGTCGCATTTTAATGGGTCAAAGGATTTTCTTGGATATGGTATTGACATATGTACTTCTACATGACCCCTAATGTGTACTATTTGTCCAACCTCTTTCATAAACAATCTACCCAGAGACTTTACAAAAGCCCCTGTCACACTCCGCTGCGATCAGGCTGGTGCTTGCATTGCACTGAAAAGGTACCAAAATATGAGTATCATGCAGGAGGAGCACGGAAAACTTTCCAAAATGGTCAACTTTTAAAACAAGGTATGCTCCTATGCCGTTTACCACGTTTTTATTGCGCTCTTATAACGACCCATTGCGTTCCTACTTTGTCAAGTCTCGCGCTCTCACTGTGCTTCCTCTACGCTATAAACATCCTTAGTGCGTCCAAGTCCCTGTGTTGCTAGTACGTTCTCAATAAGTTTGCACAAAACAAGCGCGGCGCTCTGGCACTCAGGGGCGATCATGGGGACCCTCTCCCGCCCTAGCCAGTGTCAACTGCGTCACCAATTGATTCTTGGATACCTTAATGCGTTTAGCTTGGTGCTTTGATAATTTTTCAGTGCAATGCAAGCGCCGGCCTGATCGCAGCGGAGTGTGACAGGGGTTTAAGAAAAAAACAAGAAACTATGCCTCTAATGAAGCAACTCATCATCGAATTTATATCCTGACCTCCACTAATTTGTAATGTTGCGTTCCATGAAGTATTTTTGAATATAATACCCCCATACTTTCATGAAAAACCTATCAGATTTAGTATCTCGGGGCCAAGGTTATATAAAGAATGCATTGAAAATAGGTAACATCATCACCTCGTATCCATATAAAGTATGTGTTGGGTTTTGAAAATAGGTGCAATCCATTGAGCCTGTTAACACTATCATATGCATCAAATCACATCCGACCTTGACCTTTGACAAACAACAATGCACACATCTCCTGACGCACCGTCACCCTTAGGTTAACCATTATGCCTTGTTTCGTTGAAGTCATGTGCTGTACACAAAAGTTATGGAGCGGACACAAAGGGATTGAAAGGGTAGTATCTGGTGACTTAGTCGAGAGAATGACCTTGTCCTGTGACCTTCAACAACTGGAAAACAAATTTATAAGTGACACATCGCCTCCTCATTAGGAACAACTATGCCAAGATTCAACAAAATCCAATAAAGCATCGCGATGTTATGGAACAGACACAAAGTGTGCAATAAAATATCACTGGTGCAGATGAAGTCTAAGTTTGAAAGCACCCTGTGACCACAATGTACACATACTGTGACACACCATCACCCTTAGGTTAACAATCGCGCCTTGTTTCGTTGCAATCATTTGGTGTACACAAAGTTATGGAGCGGACACGAAGGGTAGTGTCCGGTGACTTAATCGAGAGAACGACCTTGTCCTGTGACCTTGATCTTCTACAATTGGAAAAAACTTTGTGTGCGACACATCATCTCCTCATTAGGAACTACTATAGCAAGTTTCAACAGAATCCAATAAAGCATCGCGATGTTATGGAGCGGACACAAAAAATCCTACAGACAGATGGATGGCTAAACGATGGACAGAAAAGACAAACACTATATACGCTCCTCCCGAATTTCTTTTTTTCGGGGGCATAAAAAGGATAGGAATTATAAAGAATAACCCTTTCAGGTTATCTTATCTTAAGGATAAATAACTACAATTTTTTAGCAACACATGTTTGCAGTTATGAGATGGCCTGTCCTCACAATTAAAGTTATTTCTCAAAAATTTAATCATAAGCTATAAAATCTACATTCTCATCCCCTCTGAAATCCCCTAGAACTGACATCGCCATTTATGTTAGCAAGAATAAAATATAAAAATTATAATTTGCCCACCCACAAATTTTCCAAAACAATTTGGATGAAAATCTCGTAATTTATTTAAATTGGCCTAACAAAAACATCAATAAATAATGATTTTCCATGAAAATACAAATGTCAAAGAAACTCACATCTGTTGGAGGATTGAATATTTTGGGTACTGTTGTCTTGATAGAATCATCCTCAAGGCCAGTGTTTGAAAAGTCATCAGCGCCTGTTAAGAAATGAATATTGGTTTTGGATAATTTCTTCTGGGCATAGCGGGCTAGCATCACTAAATTCACCCTCTGGAGACCTCATTCTGGTTAGGCATCATATTCTATGGAAAGTTTCTTTATTATCAAATTTCTATAGAAACTTGTAGATTCTATTTCATTTTTAGTTTAGTTTCTCTATATTCCCAAATTGGCAGATGACGCATTGCATATTCAAACTTCAATCTGAGTTTTTTTCATCCGAGCTCTGACTGGTCGCCATGGGATTGACCATGTATCATACACAATGACATCACCTGAAGGAACATAAGAAATTATATCTACGCAATATGAAAGGGGGTGAGGCCATGCAGAATGAGGTCTGAATTTGCGGGATAGCGTCACTAAATTCACCCTCTTGGGATCTCATTCTGCAAATGACAGGCACACTAAACTCAGGCTTGATTAGAATACATGGAGTGCTTGAGGTGGCTAAATAGCCCTTAATATACTATTAAAATATATTCTCCCACTCAGTTATAAAAACACACATTGGAATGGTCTAGCTATTATTCATCTGTAGTGGTGATGTTTTACAGACTTTTATAATTTTTGTTCATATTTACCCACTGCGAGTGCTTTGGGTCCCTTTAACCCTTTCAGTGCCAGGGGCCGATGAGCTAATTTACGGTCTGTAAAATCGCCCCTAAAAAAAATGTTTAATTTTTTGGGTTTTTTTTATAGATTTTTTTGGGTTGAATTTTGTTTGGGTATGGTTAAGCATGCTATAGCGAATTTAAAAACAAACTGGATAAAACCTTAGGGGCATGTTATAACTCAAAACTATCACCAAGTATTCATAGTAATAATTTTGATGCCCATGAAAAACGTAAGATTCCCTGGCACTAAACCTACAAAATAAGTCTGTTAAAGAATATAAGAAAAAATTATTAAAATTGTAAAAAATAATAACAAATGATGAAAAATTGTTAGGCCAATGGTTATGGTCGACTCGCATATATAAGAGAATGCATTGGCACAGGGTATATGAAGAAATAACTACCTTCATAAGCTTCCTGACTATACGCCTCTGAGTTTGGAATAGATGCTCTTGACTCGACTGCACATCCAGGCTTAGGCACGGTTTTAAATAATGCCGCCGCTGAGCTGGACTCAAAATCACATTTCAGAATGTCCCCATTCTCCGTTGTTATTAAGCATGAGTGCTAGAAAAGAAAGGAGATTACTCTCACTGATTTATTGTGCAGGGGTGTATTTTCAGCTGAAATTAATAATAGTGCAGGCAATTTCACTGTATGTCTCGCTGCCTAATAATAGTGTAGGGCTGTATTTTTGACTGAAATTAAATAGTCATGCATATACTATTATTCAGCAGGCGAGAGTACATCAAGTCTGTTAATTAACATCGGCTTTCGACTGAGAAGAGGCCAAACAAAATGCCATTGGCAATTATTCAGCCAAGGCCATTTTCAGAAACTGCCAATATATTGGGTAAAGTTGTGGGAGTTGAACATAAACAGGCTGTTGACTGTCTAGTATTAATGATAGTGTATCTCTTCCTAACACGTTTTATATAGTTTCTGGGGTATAAAAGAAAAACATATGAATCAAAGACACCTGTCAGGAAATGCTTCTGACAATTAATATTGATTTTTTCTAGTATAATACATACAACCTTTCTGGACAGCTTTATGGGCTATATTTAGAACAGAAACTGCAGACAGGCTCGCAGTAACATTTGGGGCATAGCAAGGGGGAGAACTATATCTTGTTAGCTCACCATCAAGGCAAAATGTCATTTCGATATTTTGCACGGCATCATCAGGAAAAAACCCACTTTACTCAGGGGGGGGTCGGAAAAAAAAAATTTCAGGCACGTATGGCATTTTTTGTACCCACCCACCCACCCCCACCGCCAATTTTTTTTCCGTTTTCGGCAGTTTTTTCCGACCATTTTTTGACACCCACCCCCCCTTTTAACACTAAAACAGAGATTTTCGGGGGGAAATTCACTGTAAACAGCTGTATATGAATTTATGTGCATATTATTTATCATGGATGTTAACATGGACATGTAAATAGGAATGAGTCATTTTGAGGTCATTCGGCCAAAAAAACATGGCTGCCAGCGGCCATCTTGGATTTCAAAATTTGCAACAAAATACAACACGATAACTGCCTGCAGTCAATTTACAGTTAGAATTACATTATTTCTCTCATTCAAAGTGGTTTTGAAGCCCAACTCATTGCCAAAACACTAAAAAACAAGCAGGAATTTTTTTTTTTAGTTGCGGAAAAAATTGCTTGTTGGTGGCTTTGACCACCCACCCACCCCGGCATACGTGCCGGAATTTTTTTTTTCACCCCCCCCCCCCCCCCCGCTTTACTATGCCTTTATAGAAAAATAATATACACAATCTTCAGTTTTATTAGCAGAAAAAAGGTTTATGTAGTCTTGAAATCGTTTTTTTTTTTATTTTGTTGTTTTTGTAATTGTGGCCCGCAAGAGATACACCATCTTTAAGACTAGAAAACAAAGACTAACACAAACATCAATGTCTCTGATGATAACGGGCCAGCTTTAAAAAGTAAATATATCGATCACATAAATCATTGATGCATCACATTAGACAAGATAATATGCATTGAATTGTGAAGAAACAATTACAATGTTTCGGTATTGCAAGGGATCGTTGCAGCCATACAGAATTTATGCAACAATTGAAAAAACAAGAAGTGTGCACTCGCGTGCTAGCATACCCCCACCATGGCAAATTCAACCCGCATTATCCGTAAATCCAGCAAAAAAGATTTTTAACTTTAAAGAAAAATTAATAATATCGATATGGTGTCGCAAGAAGCTTGTACAGAAAAAAATATTCAAATTGGTTCATATTTGATCGAATGATTGCAGAAACCCAATAAAGGGTAGAAAATGAAACGCAACTTAACTGTGGTAAAAATCATTGTTCCGAACCCATATTCGAAGAAACTTCCGGAAAATATCCTAACTTGATAGCATCCACAAAAAAAAAAAAATCCCAATTAGCATCATGCGGAGAGGCGGTCCTAAGGAGATTGCATACAAATTTTTTTTGAAATTGGTTCATAGTTGTTCGAGTTATGAGGTCGGACGGACGGACGGCTCGACAGACGGACGGACGGACAGCCGGAGCGACACACGGAGGGAGAAAGTGTGACGGACAGACGCAGTCAATCCAGTATAACCCATTTTCTGCGAAAGTGGGGGTATAACTAGAGGTGGGCTGTCCCAATGGGACTAAGGATAATAGCTGGCAGCCAAGCCTTGAAATAGTGAGCCTGTCATTTGCAGAATGAGGTCCCCAGAGGGTGAATTTAGTGATGCTACCCCGCATAGTGGACCTCATTCTGCAAATGACAGACACTATTTCAAGGCTTGCTGGCAGCCAATGGGGGATATGTTTAATTTAAACTAGAGGTGGACTGTCCCAATGTGATTAAGGATACCTCCCACAGTACAATTGGGCTACATTAAGTGTAGCTATATGTCTTTTTTAAACATAAGGAATACAAGCTCGGACAAAATTATGTAAATCGAAAAAGTGGGATAGATATCTCCATTAGAAAAAGTCGGACCTCATAATCACAGGTGCACAGATTCCCATGGTACTAAATATCTGTGCCAAGTTTCAAAAACATGGACTGAAAAATGTAGGAACACAAGCTTGGTCCATTGGCAGACAGGCAGATAGGCCGACAAGCTGATTCCAATTACCCCCCCCCCCCCCCCCCATAAATTTGTTACTGGGTGGTATAATTACCTGAGTTCCAAGTAATGTTAAGCTGGAGAAAAACAGTGCTTTCTCCGGGGAGAGTGTCTGCTGCTTCTCCTCCGCCAGAGGTCCTGAATGAGAAAAATTATACCAGCAAATTAAACAGAGCTCAGATTGACAGTAGTAAGCAAAAATCAATCAAATAAGCTGTCCAAAAAGATAGTTCTTGATTGTAAACCCTCTGCCACTCAGAACTTGCTGATGAATATCATGTCACCCTCAAATACAGTGACATATGTGTACAATACTTGAAACCGTCGGATGTTTAAACTAGGGGTGCCACGATTAATCGTATAATCGATGAACCGTTGATAAAGCCGATAATCGATTACCATTTCCGTCGTCGATTAGTCTCCTTTATTTATTTCGGACGTCGGAAAGTGCCGGGTATTATTGAATACCGTGTTTGTTTTACACAGCTTAATCTACAACCGAAGGGTTAACAACCTTTGATCGTGCATCAGAGAGATTCCGACAACATGAATATACTTAGATGTTACTGGTACAGGCTATCACTTATCGTGGGTGACTGCTGAATGAAACTCACTATTATCAATTACTTAACTTGTTCTGAGTCCTGAAATTTCTGGGTGGGGGGCCACCTTTGTGATTGTTATCCACACTCTGGAAGTTTGCTGAAACTTATAGTTTCCGTAACATTTAATAGATTCCTTTTTTTATTTTTAGGAACCGCCGGCGGTCCGTCATGCATTCCTACTTTTATTTTGTTTGTATGTTTGGCTATTCATAACACTGAAATTAATGGCTACGTTCGTTCTAATGAACTCACAATTATTATAACCATGACATCGCTGAGAAATGTGCTGGTATTGAATACAATGTGCTCACTGGTCATTACCGGTGGTTTATGGTGCACATTATTAACATAAAAATTACATCAGCCAAGTTTTTTAACCAACACCCAGCCAATAGGCCATATTACGGAAAACTTCCACTGTTATTGATATTATGTACGATTAATCGATTATAATCGATTATAATCGATTATTGACAACCGATTATCTAGTTTAAACTATATGTTCTGATTATAATGGTGTCCTTACTCATTCAAGTCATTTTATAACTTGGCTATTGCATTTCATAATACATGTTGGATCATAGAATGGTGATGTTGGGGTGAAATTTGAATATTTTTCTTATCTGAAATTTTAGACCTATCTTATAATTAGACTGAACTGTTTTTTTTTTACTGTTTTACTGTATATAGCTTTTAATTTAAACTACCTATGTTATAAAGCACCTATGAACACTATTTTGTGAAATAGGTGCTCTACAAATGTAAATATAGCTCACATTCAGAGTGCCCTTCTTGGAGACACGAAGATACTGCAGAAAGTCATAACCATGCATATAGTCTAGGCTTCATTGTAATAACCTTGAAAAGTTGTCGGTGCATCCAGGGACGCTGGAAGCACCAAAGGGCAAGGGGGGCAAACCAGTCAGGAGGGCACTTTTTGGATATCCACTGGACTCCCCTGGGCCAAGGAAAGGGGGGGGGGGAACAAGTGCCTCCCCTCTCTGACATCCCTGGATGCTTCCCTACAAAATCACCAACATAGTGGACTAACAGTCAACAAACAACATAATAGTTCTATTGGAGACCATATGCTCACAAGCTTGAACCACTGTTCAACTACTGGCACAGAAAATTTTCTTCATCGAAAAGGCCCTGAATGTTTTCCAGTATTCATCAATAATCAAGTAATAACCCATCTGCTATATAAATGTACCAAGTGTTTCTGAAGCTTCATAATAAACCAGTGATCTCAGACCTAAATATAAATATAATGGCACCTTGGGTAAAATAAAGTTGTTCTTTGTTGAGAATGAGTAATGGCATCAGTTCTTGAACTGGAAATTCATGCTGGTCTGTGGGTAGACAGAGGCTCTTGAGAGAATTTTTGGAAGTAAATCCTGTGCTCTGATACGACCACACCACTAATAATCCCTGCAATGATACATATGTAAATTTGGCGTTTTGATATAATAACAATTTGAAAAACAGTCATAACTATCAAATTTCACAAACTGAACAGCTGAACTGCAAAACTAAAATAAGCAAAATGCTAAGTCAAAAAATGGAATTAACAATGACTGAACCCATATTCAAATCTGACCTTTATTTTGAGCTGACAAACATACATACCAAATTTGGTTCCGATGCAACAAGCAAGATGAGTTATCATTCGAAACCTCAAACAGACAAAATACAAAGTTCACATAGCGCTATAACTCAGCAGGCAGACGACATTCAGTATGTCAAGTACAGGACATATAACAGGGAAGACAACCCACCTATTAAAAAAAATCAGCTGAATAGTTGTTGATTTATCATGTTGGATGGATGGATGCATATATAGTCTGGTCGATAAACTAAAATTTTAGGGTCAACCTAGAAATAATTTGGACTAAGTTGGTTTCTATTCCACTTGAAGAGGAATATATCCTCTATAACATATCCAAAATCCGCTAAAATCCGCTTTGAGCATTTTCTGCAATACAAGATGGCGTCCATGATGGCAGTTGGTATAGAAAAATCCTGAATTTCGGTGGTAGATGCGCCAACAAATACTAAATTAGTAATAAAATAAAATTTACACAAACAATGCTTAGTCGTAAACCATGTCGGTAGAATGTCTGTCTAATATGGCCGCCAAAATGGACAAAATCGAATAAAATTTACAATTTGCGGAAAATTGAATAGCTGGTCATACAAGAACGAACAGGCCCTCGAATTATACGAGGAAGAATGATTTCAGAGTATAAGGGGAGCTATTAATAATAGTATGTAAGATTTCTCTCTAATGTATCTCGCGAGAGAGCAACCAAAAGCCAGGTCTCATACAACGATTAAATGTGGACTTTTTGGGCGCCAAGAAATAGAAGAATAATACAGTTTTATCTGTACTGTTTATCTTGAATCGTGTAATATATGTGTATTAAAACAGTTAAATGTGATCTAATAGGGATGTATTCATTGTGTGACCTTTTTAGAAGCAGAAATATATGTAATGAAAACATTCTCACGAATGTGACCGATAATCATTTATTTTTGAATCTACAACACACAATCTGTCAAAATTCACTACTATAGAACAGTATGAGAGCTATTCATATGGTACTGGGTAAAACGTGTAGATCCTATTGTCCGTGTCTTAAAATAGTAGTCATAGTTGCCTCCAGCCAAGTGATTAAACACGAATATTTCACTTTTATCACACAAATACATGGTGGTATACCATGAACGCAATTTATCAAAATACAAAGGATTACAATAGACTATCTTCAATAAATTCTCAACATAACCAAATTTGCCTACATACTCTGTGGCAGAGACTGTCTTTATACCTGGAAATTATGTGCACATAAATGCACTAAGGCCACATATACGCGAAACGTATGATCTTTTCTGCAACCACATCGCCGCGTTTACCCATTCTCCCTATGTTACACATATCTGCTGCATACAAAACCATAAATAGCAACATTGAGTGAATGGTAAACGCAGAACTAATAACTGTAAACGCTGATGACCTGATATTTAGCGCAAATATGTGGGTGGCAATGGCAACATAATTTCAAACAACAAGATACTGACAACTAATAGTGTGCATTGCGTGGTGGTACATTTTCCTGTTGTAAAGTGCCGATTGAAGTAATTTGAACAGAATTGTCTACTAAGAAACCGGTTTGGGAGCACCATGAAAATTAGTACTAAATAAAAATGTACCATGTACAGTCTCTTCGATCTATTGAGATAGGGTACTATTCTGTTGAAGAGATAAGTGTTTCTTTACAGATTACTCAGCATTACGACATACGTGTATGATTTATTGGCACGGAGAGTGTTGAAAATTCCGGAAATATAACTAGTATTTACATAGATAGAGTGGGCACTTCAGTTTCTGCGTTACATTCAATAATTAATCATCATTCCAAAACGAAACTACCACGCACTGTGTGACGAAATATTACTTTGTGTGTTGCATGCCCGAAATAACTGTTTTTGGTCCGACTGTTGGATGTATTCTAATAAGAAAACCCGAACGTACATCATTGGGTTAACGTGCGTAGCAGTGATCGATAAATCATTCAGATAGATCTGTTTTAATTATATGTGTACCTTTAAATATATATAACAACATTCTTGTAAATTACAAATGTGTATTTTCGCTTATAGGGGGTTATCCAATATGTTGCTTTCGTCGTAGCATGGATTGTAGTTGCGGCCATTTTGACAGCCATTTCATCGCCGCGATTGCATTGTTTTCTGTCCTTGTCACTCTATTCGCCCCCCCCCCCCCCCCCCCCCCCCTATACTCTTTTACACAAACTGGTATATATCGGATGGAGGATTAATGCGTTCTGTTGTCGCTGATGAGGGATATTGTAGAAAAACGTACTTCACAAGGTCGAAAAATTAGCATTTTTTTAAATCTCTGTAAAAAAGTTTGCTCAAAGCGGATTTTAGCAGATTTTGGATATGTTGTAGAGGATATATTCCTCTTCAAAATGGAATAAAAACCAACTTAGTCCAAATTTTTTCTAGGTCAAAACTTTTATCGACCAGACTAATAATCCATTATATATATTTATGTTACCCCAATCATTATGAGGGGGGTACAATGATCAGTTGTAACCTCGGGTTACTTCGGTAAAATGACTACCAGTTTTTTTAATATCAAGCAACCGCCAACTAAAGAAAGACCAGTCATTGAGGATTCTAAAAGTTTTGGAAAGGAACTGTTTCAAATTTTCTTCCCCTGGGTTTGTTTCAAATCCTGAAGTGTTATTACTGGTATGTAGAACATGTGAATTCTCACAATACGCATGGCAATTTTTATTTCAGTTTGATAGCATCCAACAATGTATATGAATGTTAACTTTGTTAACTGTAACAGTATACTGTTTGCGGCCACCTTCCCTGGAATTTACTAATGCATCAGATCTGAAAAAAGATACCCTAAGATCCAAGTCGGTAACTTATATTTAACAGAGACAAAAATACCTAACATGGCAAAATACCTAGCTCCTGGAATGTTCACCAGCGCAATATGTAATTATATATAAAGTGGAGATTGGCTTCCAAACAATGCACTGGTTACGTATATTAAAAACATACACTAGTGACATAGCATTGACAATCAACAGAGAAACAACTCACAAGTCACCATATTACTCATTAGAAAGATCTAGGCCAGTGTTTTAACTTAACCCTTTACCCAACAGAAGGGCCCTGTGCCAATGCATTCTCTTATATATGCGAGTCGACCATAGGTCGCCTCGCATTTATATAAGAGAATGCATTGGCTTAACACATTAAAAATTCTAAAATTGTTAAAGAATGTAAGAAAAAATAGCAAAAAGTGTTAAAAAAAGATTTTTTTTAGGCCAATGCATTCTCTTATATATGCGAGGTGACCTATGGTCGACTCACATATATAAGAGAATGCATTGGCACAGGGCATAACTGTAACTATCACAATGTGGTCAAGGAGCCGGTTCCAATGATATCCATATTTCTATGGTTCTATTGAGACAGACCGAAGATATTTTAGGCTGTTGAAGCTTTATTTGGCCGGTTTTGGCCGGTTTGTTGGGTAAAGGGTTAAAAGGCTAGCCCTAGGCCTTTGATACCAAATAGAGTCCTACTGCTGATGGGGTTATTGTTGTAAATTTTAAATATAAATGCACACCATTCTCGTGTAAAGTCATGTGACAGGGGTCATTATCATAGCATAGCAACATTTGCTGCCAGTATCGGTAGAAAATACTTTCAAATTGAAGCAGAAAATAATTATTTCCGGCAACATTCCAATCACGCCATGACCGAGATTGGTGTGCATTTATGTATAAAATATTATGACAACAATTCCACCAGCATCCCTTTTTCAGTCTAAGATGTGGTATGATCTACATACATACTGATTGATGAATGGAGATGAATTTTGTTCCATCGAGGGTCCAGCAGATATCAACAACTGGATTACTCTCTTTGGTTATTTTCATCCGAGCTCTGACTGGTCGCCATGGTATTGACCATGTATCATACACAATGACATCACCTGAAAGAACACACATGGCTCATAAGAAATTACGTCTATGTAATCTGAAAAGGGGAGACACCAGATAAATAAATACAAGAAAAAGTCTACTTCAGGCTTTATAAGTATGGCTTTATATATACGGGCTATGTAAATATTTAGGGATAACAGTAGGGTATTCCCACTGCCCATAGTAAAATGATCAGAGAATACATAATGGTGCCACACAAATCACACATCAGTTAACATATTGACAACTCCACTAAAAGGGGTCAGTTAATTCTCCTGTATATATAACCCATATATTCAGAATGATGAAGCAGAGTGTTTATCATAATACATTTTCAAAATAGGTCACTCAATTTATTCTTACCTTGCATAGTTCCTACAGTAAGTAGCCTGTGATTGGCTGATGGCTTGCACAAGGCTACACCTTTACATCTCTTTGCCACCTCATAGGTCTGCACAGCAGGCGTCATTTTCTAAAGAAAATTGTGCAAAAAATATGAATAAAAGAATTTGATATCTTGAGCTGGTATTCATCAGACAGATTTTTTTATCATAATGCAATCCATTTTTTTCCGGATATGGTGGTTCAAGGCAGATATTGTTTACAGCAATTGGTTAGCCATAGTAGAAGGACCTGACCGGTTATCGAACTTGATCAAGACGTTGTTGAACAAGTCTCATATACCGAATATCCACAAAATAAGTTGATATTTGTTCAAGTTATCATGCTATCGCCAATATGTAGGTCTATCCCCGTCCAAGAACTGACCTCGCCAAATTTTCAATTTAATAAATAGCATATTTATTTTGAAAAAGTATTTTTCTCATTAATCCAAATATATACTATGATTGTTTTACTGGTCCTACCAGTTTCTAACCATTTTACGTAAAAATAAGGTATTTTCCAGTGTATTATGCCACAAAACTTTAGTCTAGACTGGAGGGAGACATCTTCTATAAATATGTAAGGTCTCCCTATTCTTGCCAAAGAGTAGTAACTTCTCTATCTACATATCCAAACAGAAAAGATTCAATTAAAGACTTTAAATATATTTAATGAAACTATTAAATAGGTTTATAAATGTGTTTTTTATTTGCATAATACTTAGTAGACAATACCTTACTTGTATTTAAATTCACGCAGTACTATAATTCGCTCAGTTTTGAGTTCGCGCACCTAGCTGCGTGAATTTAAAACTGACAACAATATTTTCGTAAGTGTTTTGGATCTGATGACAGTTTCAGTTCTTAATCTTTCATGAAGATACATGTGTATATTAAACAAAATAACGACGGATTTACACCGTGCATTTAAAACATGACTGCATCATCAATACGTTGTCAAGATGTGTGTTTATATGCTCCAAATAATTATTCTCAATGATATTCAATTGATATAGTTATAGACATCATTGGAATAAACAAGAAAGAAGGAAAACCACAACCACATACTTGTCAGCTGACTTCAGAAAAAATCAACACTTGGCTGAGGGTTATGTTGGCTTAAATAATTCAGGATGTTTTGTTCTGGTGTCCCTCTGTGCAGTGTTGATAACAGCTAGGGGGCGTACTATCGTGCACCTTCAACCTGGCACGTGTATATTTCTTACCGATGCTGTTACCATACTTTAATTGTTGATTTACATAATTATGAGTAAGATTTTTATGTTGGTCGCCCGCATGTAATATATAGCCCTATAAAAGCAGGTCTAGTTGTCTATATTCAGTCCAGACTTCCGTAATTTATGTAACATCTATTTTTCCCTATGGTTTGCTATAAACTCAGGAGTCGTACTATTTTTCGCTCAGTTTTAAATTCGCGCACCAAAACGCTAAAAACAGTACTGCGCGAATTTAAATACAAGTAAGGTACTAGAAGGCACAACTGAATTGAACTGATTACCTTCAAGCCTGGATATAGTGTGTCTGAAATTTACAGAATGAGGCACAGTGGGCTTGCTTCACCAAATTCACCCTCTGGGGACCTCATTCTGCTTAGGCCTCATCTTCTGGGAAGTATAGTCTCAAATTAACATTGTTTTAGTTACTTTTTGCCCTTCTATTCAGTTTCTATATCCCCTAATTTGCAGAAGATAATTTGCATAATCGAGGTGACTAATCGGTGAACATCACCAACTTCAACTGGGTAACTTCAATCAGATCCTAGGTCTCCCATAGCAGTGGAGTCCTAAACAGAATGAGGTCCCCAGAGGGTGTATGGGATAGTGTCACTAAATTCACCCGCTGGGAACCTCATTCTGCAAATGTCAGACACACTATATCCAGGCTTGATTATCTTTAACCCTTTCATGATGGGAGCTTCCTGAAATTTTGCAAAAAACCCTGTGCCAATGCATTCTCTTATATATGCGAATCTCCTTTCATGATGGGAGCTGCGCTGGTGCAGTCTCCAATAGGGAACCTCGCATATATAAGAGAATACATTGGGCTAACAATATTTACCTTGGCCAATGTAAGCCAGTGCATTCTCTTATATATGCGAGGCTCCCTATGGGAGAATGCACCAGCGCATTTTCGGTAATGAAAGGATTAAGACTAAACTCACCTGCCAGTAATGAACCTCCTGATGCATGTAGCTCCTGAAGCATTGTCTTTCTACTCTAAGTCTAAACTTACTAAATTTACTAAATGAGTATTTTCTAAGGTTAAATGATGAAATATTATGAAAATCTAACACTACAATATCTGGCTCTGTTTCTTGGATTAATCTGAAATAAAAACACATGAGACAATGAAACACTAATATTCAAGCAATATTTAACCCTTCTTTATTGAATGAATTCTTCCATCAGTTATTAAAGTATATATTGGATTGGCCTATTATTCATCTGGAGGAATGTTCTGGAAATATAAGCAGATGGCAGACAGATAATACAAGTGCAGAGAGATTCCTATTAATTGGTTGAAAATGTTCAGATAATAAGTTCAATAAACAGCCTATCATGCCAATTGTTGAACTTATTATCTGAATATTTGCTAAGGGATAACTACTCATCAATGAATATTTAGTTATCCAGGGTTTCCGCCAGGAGAAAATAAATTATGCCATATTCGGGAAACACATAATTTGAATTTTGTCACTGAAAAGTAGCTATTTCCTTGCACTTGAGATAATCGAAATGCAATCCAAAGCTATGCTGGTATATAACGCAAGTTGATCATAGACATATTACCATTTCCATCATTACTGAAGATGCATTATTTTTTTGTTCATGGTACCCAGAGCATAAATCATTAAATTGCTCATGTGAGACCAAAGTTATTGGACATCACAGCAGAAATAGAGATTGAGATGAAGGTAGTTGTCTGCAATTATATCAAATATTATATTTCATATTTCAGACAGTTTTTCTCGATCGTTATTTTTGATGTGATGTCTCATAAGGTTGGTGATAGTTGCAATGAGATACTTTTGCTGCCTGAAAATAAGTCACAATCGCAAACTAATTGCAAAAGATGTTGCTTGGCATAAAGTCAAACAACAATAGCGAGAACACTGACTTTGATGGCACAGAGTTTTAGCCCACGTGTTATAAAATATAATTGAGAGCTGGGGGTATCCATTTTGGCGGGAAAATGTGAACAAGTGTGTCGTTGTTTACGTATTTGTGCTGAGGGCTCCAGACGGGATAACATAAATGTTATTGACTCTGACTTTATCCCCATATTTGGGGATATATTTTGTGTTTATCCTCAATGTATGTTATGGCTGCATGCAATGACTGCTGTTAATATCAATATGAATCTCCTGTATAAAGAGTTATTTGGGACCAGTTTCATATTATTGCTGTGTAAACCGCTCAATCATTCAAGTTTTATGGCTGCAAGTTTCCCTTAAAAGAATCTTATTTTATTTAACCCACGGGCATCTGAAGGTTTCAATTTCCTTTTGTAATAAACCTCCTTTTTACTCATCTTATACAGTGACATTATCAAAACGAATTGCAGAATATGAACTCTGCAGAGAGACGCATTAATTATGTAATATATGGTAGCACGGGATCTCTGAGTGTGAGTAGTTCCATACACGGAAAACCTGTGCACAAAAATCTCCCTACTTAGCAGTCGGCATTCATTGATATTATCACGACAATTTCGTTAGTTGTATTTATACTGTAGAACGTCGCGCTTTGATGGCGCACCAAACATTACATTGTGGTTTGGGCACTTTTATTTCAAAGGATTATGTTGTACAATTGCAGCGGGATTATTTAGGATAGATTGTGATTGACATTAGGTACATGTACATGTATGTCTCAAACAAATCATCATCAGTGAGGGGATTGAGGTAGCTCTATGGACAAGCAGAAACCCTGAGTATCAGAGGGTTAAGCACTTTCAAGAACTGCAGTCATAACTTTAAAGTACTATTACATATATTTATTGCCACCAAACAATGGCATGCAGACATTCTTTCTATGAACATGGGTTTTTATCTAATAACTTTTTAAGAAACAATGAAGTGAAAAACATCACATAACATTACAATCAAAGACAGATATATATGATTATTTGAAAATTTGAAACTGACTAAATTCAGGTACTAGTACTTTCAAGGTGAGAGGTGAAATTCAAGCACTATTCAAGAAAGAAAATGAATGATTGAAGCACTTTTTATGAAGGGTCTGGTATTTTCAAGGACTTTCAAAAGAGAAAGAACCCTGGACCCAGTTAGGCCAAAAATAAAGTTGCATATTTGTTTGTTCCTAATGTACCAAACTGTTTTATTGGTTGATAGGGTGTGAGAAAATGATTTTTATTTGCAAATATTTTCAACTCAGTAAATGAGCCAAATAATTAGGCTTTTCTTTGGCTGAAATTTTAATAATGATACGAAAGATTGTGGCACATAGAAAATAAAAAAAAGTTTCTGAAAAAATAGTTTCAATTACATTAAGTGATGAAACTTCTGCACACGCAGAAAAAGACCAAATAAAATTAGACAAATGTGTGAAATCCCAATTGAAGTTGATTTTTGTTGGGCCTTCACAAAAAGAGACAGTCCACTCTTGAAGTTGATCTGATAAATTCAGTAAGGCTTGCACCCCTCAGAATATAATGCTCAGTGATTGAACAATATATTTCATCAGCATATTTAAAAGAGAAATATAAACCGTGAACGGACATGTAAGCATTACTACTACCAGGTCTGGCACATCTTGGATGCAACTATTACAGTTAAAAATGACCATTGTTAATACATGCACTTGAAAAAGGCATAACCCAAAATAAGATATGATGAAGATTGTTGGAAGACGGGGTTACTAGCGTACCAGTACCACCTTTGTGGTTAGATAATGGTAGATAAAGCTACATGTATCTACGAATAATCAAAGATGACATGATCAGCAGTCTTCTATCAATTATCTGAGTCAAAATATGCCATGAAGGAACCTCCATAGCAACCAGTTAACCCTTTGAGTGCCAGGTCAGATTTTTGTATCAACCCATATACCATGTGCCAATGCATTCTCTTATATATGCGAGTCGACCATAGGTCGCCTCGCATATATAAGAGAATGCATTGGCCTAACAATTTTTCATCATTTGTTATTATTTTTTACAATTTTAATATTTTTTTCTTATATTCTTTAACAGACTTATTTTGTAGGTTTAGTGCCAGGGAATCTCACGTTTTTCATGGGCATCAAAATTATTACTATGAATACTTGGTGATAGTTTTGAGTTATAACATGCCCCTAAGGTTTTATCCAGTTTGTTTTTAAATTCGCTATAACATGCTTAAGCATACCCAAAAAAAACAAACAAACAAACAAAAACAAATTATTTTTTTTAGGGCCGATTTTACAGACCGTAAATTAGGGCCGATGAGATCGGCCCCTGGCACTGAAAGGGTTAATGCTATTTAAAACGGCACACTTGAATTATTATGTAGATCAAAACAGACTTGTGCATAACAAACTTTACCTGAAGTATGTACGTTTTTTAAATTTATGTGCACATTCCAATTAGGGCCCTGCGAATCGATTCGATGCGATTCGGAATCGTTTGTCTGATTCGATTCGAAATCAGCTGTCCTGATTCAAATTTTATTGAATCTGTTCTCTCAGGTACATGTACATTGACTGCATTTCCCATGGTTTCTATAGACTACAGCTAGAGTACTTACAACATTACTCTTGTGCTAAGAAACTTTGTGATACTGGTGAACATATGCACATACAGATCAAACTTTCACAAATGATCTATAAACAGACCGCCAAATTATTTAATTGATTATATTAAATCTCAGTAAGAATGATGTAAACCAAACATGACTCCGGGATTCCAGGAGTTGAATGCCACAAGGCAATTTACAACCAAAATCATTCGGAAAACCTCACGTCTCCATCCCATATACCGGTATACTGCCATAGATTAACGAGTTCAGCATGATACAATTAAAATGGCAGATTTCAGTACAACATTGAGATCGATGAAGTTTGACGACTACAAAAGTTCGAAAGCACATTGTAAGAGTTACTCCCCATCAACCACTCATCGCATTCAATGATTCACATCCATCAGTATTTATTAGAAAAATGAGATGCATATTGCAGTGAAGACGCATTAATATTGTTAGGTAATATACAATCCATTGGCGATCAGTTATTAATTGGTTTTCGGTTCGCTGCAACTACCAATTGAAGTGTTTACCGAACTGATCCATCTCTCCACTGTAGATACACTTGATATAATGATTCGATTCGACATTCGATGCGATTTCAAATCTCTTACCAGATTCGATTCGAGATTCGATTCGAAATGAAAATTCCCGATTCGTAGGGCCTTAATTCCAATGTAGATGTGCATGGAGGGAGCCATCCTATAGTTTTGGCGAAACAGAGAAAATGTGGATTTGGTATTGTCAAATTTAACTATAATAGTTATAATATAATCCAGGATGTGTCAGACCTGACTACAGAGATAAATACACTAGCTAGAAAGCATATAATAAGCAACATATCTCATCAGGTAGATGTAGATAGGAATAGAGACAGAGGTAAGGATATATGAACTACGAAATATCACCAAAGTCAGAGGTAAGGATGTTCTAAGCTAACAGTTCTATGCATGTAAATACCTGGTGTTATCTGGACTGCCTGTATAAACAAGAAAACAACTAAATATTGTGACAGACAAAGATGTTATTCAACTGATGCTAGAGATGAATTCATGGTTCCAGATCTCCAGTTACAACAAAATACAAAGTTAAATTAAAGTGATTTGATACACTCTGTTGCGACTCACAGCAAATAAACTTGCTCAACGCAGATATTTCAAACCATTTTGTATCAAAATTTCCAGAACACAATGCCATCATTTAATATAAATTCAATAAACTGATTCTCATTGACGAAATAATTTGCGTTTGTTTATCACTGATTTGTTCAGGACATTTTGTTCAGACCAAGCCTTGAAATAAGGTGTCTTGTCATTTGCAGAATGAGGTCCCCAGAGGGTTGGTTCGGAGCCCTAATGAGAACAATACAATTTCAGATTTTCTTTCCTGGAAAATTTAATTATGATTGACTTATTTATTTCAACAATATCATTATTACAGGGGGGAGTCTGGAAAAAAATTGCACAAATAGGGCCCAAAAAGTTTTTTTCCCACCCTGAGGGACCCACCACCCCATTTGTGCAAAAAAAATATTATTTTCCTCCAAAATTTTGGAGACCCACCCCCCTTTCTCATGTTTTTATCAAAATTTCAGAGGTTTTTTTTAGCCGTTCTTCAATAACTGTGTTAACTGCCTTTCAATCCCATTCCACTATCCTTTTTTGGTGCAAACTCTTGCTGTGTACCATTAAGACTCAAGCAATAACATACTTAATTGGTAAACACAGATCAGAAAAACAAAAAATAAACTGTATTTCCAGGTGTTTCCTGTATCTAACAACAATAATAAAGCATTGTGTAGGTACACTATATGTCACAAATCGCCCTAGACACCATTATAGCCTTAATATATCGAGTGTGTTGTGTCTGACAGAGAACACTGGTCAGTGTAAATAGTGGTAAACAGGTCAGGGGTTCCACAATTATTTGTGCATGACCAAAGAACTCTTTAGTCTTATCCACCGGGGTGGGGTGGGGGAGGGGAATTGTTTTTGGTTAGGTATACACATAGATATATGGTTATTATACCCCCCGATATTAGAAATTTATGAGATACCCTTTTCAATTTCATGTTATGCAACAATCAGGTTAATGATATCTAGTCATCATTGAGTATTCACCATGTAGTATCCAATTTGTGATACAGTTTTTTTGTTTTGTTACTTTTATTCAGGTAATATATTAATTTTGTTACTAAATATTTCTTCAGTTGATCATAAGTTTCCTGAACGCTATTACGGTGGTCCACTGTGAAGTGAGCCGGGATCCTGTGAAATCCAGAATGTTGCTAAATCTGAGGCTGCCTATATAGCCCTTTTCCAACAAGCATGGTACTAACATGCTTACAAACAACATTACATGGTCAGTACTTGTAAATTGTTTGAAAAAAACCCATTTTGGAAAAGTTTACAAGCACGATTTTATCAGCCTCTGGACCACCCACCCTCCTCGGCCCTATATACTAGAGCTGAAACGGTTGACCCATTCTTCTAACCGGTTAACCATCGGGGTTAACCGGATTTCAACCGGTTAACCGCTAAATTTCTAGCGTACTTCTCTCACACTAATTATGTCGACATTATGCCATGCTCCAGGGACAAACCTAGGTGAGAAGTAGTAGCTGAAATAAAGACACGCATTCACTGTTCTTTTGCTGGCTCTCGTGATGGGGAATGAGCAAGTGAAATTTATGAATGGCAGGAGAGATCGCTTATTTGCCGTGATCAGCATATGTTTGGGCATTTGTAAAACGAGTAAAATAGTATGGGTATTGGTAAAACGAGTAACAAAACTATATACTAGTATTAAAGATCTGTAATATATCATTATCATCATTGGTATATCCTCCAATGCATTATATATAAAGACAAGAAAGTAATAACTAGAGAACAAAAAGGAAGGTCAGTTAGGTCAGACTCACAGTCCTATTCAGTATTCGAGCTATTCGTCGGTATCATGATAGCGGACACTAGTGTTGGGAGGTTATATAATTTACGTTTCGGTTTCGGTTTTAGTATGCAATCACTTAACATATAGCAATTACTGCCAAATTGAGTGTTAATTAGTCCCACAGGGACAACCAGTTACATAGTAGCATGGAGCATCAATTTCCTTGATAAAAGGGAAGATTATTGAAGAAGTTTTGAGTTGCTTCAACTACGATGTCTGTTTGGTCACTCAATTGAATTAATGATATTAAATCACAACAGGGAGGAAGAACGGTAAGAGTGAAGACATTGTGCAGCTGATCTCAATCTTCAAACTTTGTCGACTTACATAGTTTTTATAAACCCCACTGTAAAACATGAGTTTTATATATAGCATTTCGTGGTGTGGTTCCAATTTGAATCCATGTTGCTTCGTGCAGTATTAACTATTAAGTTACGAAAGCACGCATTGCCACACAACGCCACTTTTACGTTGTCACTTCCTTGTGTGCATTCAGACTTGATACACAGTGACTGCACACGTGCTTTTGTCGGAAGAAAACTTCAAAGGGTCGGAATTGATTGAAGGTCGCCGACACTTCCAGGCAGTTCGAGAATTGCTACTAAGTATCTGATACTACCGCGTGTACCAATTAATGCTTGCATTGCACTCTACTATCGGTGACACGGGATTTAGTATTAGTTTTGCATCATTTAACCTAATATTTTGAGGATTATTCACGTTCACATTCAACTGACAATGGGATGCGGTTACGTCCGGTTCATTTTTTTCTAACCGGTTACGTCGCTAACCGGATGCTAACCAGTTAACCGTTTCAGCTCTACTATATACATAATTTTTTTGCAGACTCCCCCCCCCCCCCCCTTGATTATTACAGTAAAAACTGTAACATACAATATCCTAATTTTTTATGAAATGAAAGTGTCAATGACACTAGCTCAACTTGGAAAGGGAATAATTTAATGTACTACATGTCATTATTAACATTCATGACAAATTTTATGATGATCAGACTAAAGGTACGACATGTAGCCCGTGCTAAAGAATTTAGTCATACAAAGAGTAAAATCCAAGATGGCTGCTGGCGGCCATGTTTTCGGCCAAATGACCCCAAAATGAGTCGTTCCCATCTACATGTCATCGTTAACATCCATGACAAATTTTATGACGATCAGACTAAAGGTACAACCTGTAGCCCATGCTAAAGAATTTAGTCATACAAAGAGTAAAATCCAAGATGTCTGCTGGCGGCCATGTTTTTTCGCCAAATGACCCCAAAATTTACTCGTTCCCATCTACATGTCAATATTAACATCCATGACAAATTTCATGATGATCAGACGAACAGTACGACCTGTGGCCCGTGCTAATGGATTAAATTTTGAAATCCAAGATGGCCGCTGGAGGCCATGTTTTTTGTCCGAATGACCCCAAAATGACTCGTTCCCATTTACATTCGAATTTCAACAGCCATGAATGCCATGTCTAATACTAGTTTATAGACATGAAGAGAAAAGTAAAATCCAAGATGGCTGCTGGCGGCCGTGTTTTTGGCCGAATGACCCCAAAATGAGTCGTTCCCATCTACATGTCATCGTTAACATCAATGACAAATTTTATGATGATCAGACTAAAGGTACGACCTGTAGCCCGTGCTAAAGGATTTAGTCATACAAAGAGTAAAATCCAAGATGGCTGCTGGCGGCCATGTTTTTTGGCTGAATGACCCCAAAATGACTCGTTCCCATCTTCATGTCATTATTAACATTCATGACAAATTTTATGATGATCAGACTAAAGGTACAACCTGTAGCCCGTGCTAAAGGATTTAGTCATACAAAGAGTAAAATCCAAGATGGCTGCTGGCGACCATGTTTTTTGGCCGATTGACCCCAAAATTACTCATTCCCCCATCTCCATGTCATTGTTAACATCCATGACAAATTTTATGATGATCAGACTAAAGGTACGACCTGTAGCCCGTGCTAAAGAATTTAGTCATACAAAGAGTAAAATCCAAGATGGCTGCTGGCGGCCATGTTTTTTGGCCAAATGACCCCAAAATTACTCGTTCCCATCTACATGTCAATATTAACATCCATTACAAATTTCATGATGATCAGACGAACAGTACGAACTGTGGCCCGTGCTAATGGATTAAATTTTTAAATGCAAGATGGCTGCTGGCGGCCATGTTTTTTGTCCGAATGACCCCAAAATGACTCGTTCCCATCTACAATCCAATTTCAACAGCCATGACAAATTTGATGATGATCAGACTAAAGGTACGACCTGTAGCCTGTGCCAAAGAATTTAGTCATACAAAGAGTAAAATCCAAGATGGCTGCTAGTGGCCATGTTTTTGGGCCGAATGACCCCAAAATTACTTGTTCCCATCTACATGTCAATGTTAACATCCATGACAAATTTCATGATGATCAGACAAACAGTACGGCCTGTAGCACGTGCTAATGGATTGCATTTTGAAATCCAAGATGGCCACTGGCGGCCATGTTTATTTTCCAAATGACCCCAAAATTAATCATTCTGGTCTAAATGTTGATGTCAACAGCTATGACAAATTTCATAATGATCCGACCAAAGGTACGACCTGTAGCCTGCATTGTTGACGCCTTACGTACACACGCACACACGGACGACGGACGACAAAGCCATGGCAATAGCTCAAACTTTACAAAGTAAAGTTGAGCTAAAAAAAATCCACAGGAGGATAAACTTTGGGGAATTTCTTCTTGCTGATTACCTTTGAATGTTTTCACATACAAAGTGAAAAATATTTATAGAGAAGACTCTCATCTGTAATAATAAGGCCTAAACAAATAATACCTTTGTTTCCGCTAACGAGCTAAAAACAATTAGGGTAGGTAGGTAGGCTTAACTTTCTTTTTTTTTGTTAACTTTTTTTTTTTCAATATCTTTAAAAATAACTGTATAATACTTGTCAATAACCCAAACTATGCACTTCTTAGCCCCAATCAGGTTAACCCAGATGACAGAGGAACTAGAAACTCCAATTCAATCTTACATATGCTTTAATATTTACATATATACTAGTCTATATACTAAGATAGTCTTTGATAATCCTAATATTTCCTATATGATCTGGCGACAACTGGAGTCAGTCCAGCACCACTGCACTGTTCACATATTGGAGTGACCGTCTTGTACCGATCTCTTAAGGATGGCTTCACAACACCACCTTCTCCGCATTCAGTGAAGGATCTAGGTATTTTTTGGGGACACCTGTTTTTGGGCAATGATATGCCGAAGGCATAACCTGAAAGCCTGATCGGAGGAATGTTTGGGAAGGGTGACCCCCTGATGATGGTGGGGGTTCTTCCCCTGGAAAACTTTTGAAAATCCATTGCATTTAGATCTAATCTAAGGCTCTTTGAGTCAGTATTTTGAATTTTACAGAGAGGTCAATTTTATCAAGTTTCTCAAGCATAACTTTGGAACTTTTTATATATGTATGGATTGGAAATGCTTATAAGTTATTGTCAGATATCTTTTGGTTCTATGGATTATGCTTATCGGAAGCCTTATCCTGCTTGAAATTAGACTTGCCATCATCACTCTAATTCATAAATAGGCTATTTTATAAAATTCAAGTGAGATACATACCGTACATAATATACTACATGTACATGTAATACAGAAATCCTACATGTACATGTAGTACAGAAACAATGTACATGTATTAAGATAGTAATGACTATATATGGTACTAATCTCTATGTTAATTTTTCATTTGGTATTATGAGATCCCACTTGATAACCAGGTTGATTTGATCAAATTGTTAATGTTCCTGTGCTGTAATTGATTGAAATACTGAAGTCTGAACGCTGAATGATAACATACCGTACCTGAACTCAAATTATTTGAAGTTTTCACAGATGAAAGCTAGATAAAGCCAAACATACTTTACAGTATGATTCCAACTGTTAAACTTAAATCTTTTTGTAAACTTAAATTTCTTATGTCAATATATATAAATATATAAATGTTTTGCATCTTGTTATGATATGAATTGGGACCTAAATTAAAAAAATAAATATATATATATTTTTTTTTTATTTTTATTTTTTTTTGGTCCAATTTTTTTTTTTTTTGCAATGGCAATAAAAAGTTTAGGGTTGGCGGTTTAAAATAGGGTCGGTCGGGTTAGCGGAAACAAACGTATTTTTTGTTTAGGCCTAATGAACACACCCAATCGATATAAATAAATTGTCTCACTGATACTATGACTAACCTGCCACTGGAGGAAGCACCAGATCTGTATTGCAATGGATTAGAATGTGTCCAAATGTCCTTTCTGTAAAGAGAAATATTCAACTTTTCAACTTTTATTGGTATAAAATTCAACATCAGGATTATAACTAGTTGGTGAAACATGCATATTCAGTGAACAATGGTAAAATAATTATAGAAAACAAGAGTATCGCTGGGGCGTGGTTAAATATGCCCATCAGTTTACTTGTAAATTGTTATTAAATCAGGTGAATTAAGTTGAAAAAGGGACGTAACTCATGTTAAAATAATTTTACGAAACCCATATTTGAACTTTGCCTGTATTTTTGTTGGCTGAGACAGACATAGCTACTTTGGTTCTGAGAAAATAATCAAAACTAGGTTATTGGTCAGATATCAAAATGTTATGAAATTGAGCCAATTCTAATTCGAATGAAAGTGTCAATGACACTGTAGCTCAACTTGGGAAGGAGTTCATTTTTTTGCTGAGCAATGAATAGAATGATAAAGAAGGAAAGTAAACTAGAGGTCACCCCAAAAATCAATATGACGTTTGGTGATGGTCGGATGAGCTTTGTGGTCTGTAGAATGCACCAAAGGATTTAGACATACAAAGAGTATGGTAAGTTCCAAGATGGAAGCTGGGGGGCATGTTTTCAACAAATTTTGGTCAAAATAGGATGCTCCCATCTAGAGGTCACCTCGAAGATCCATATGAAGTTTGGTGATCATCAGATGAGGAATGTGGTCTATTGGGTGTGCCAAAGGATTTAGTCATGCAAAGAGTAGAATCCAAGATGGCTGCCGGCAGCCATGTTTTCATAAAAAATTGTTCAAATTTGATAGCTCCCATCCAGAGGTGATTCTAAACATGCCTGTAAAATTTTCAAAATATATCATTTCTCCAATAAATGCAGGATGCTGGTGTGCCGATGGATTCAAATTTGAAATCCAAGATGGCTGCTGGTGGCCATGTTTTTAAACAAATTTCAGTCAAAACAGGAGGCTCCCATCTAGAGGTCACCCCGAAGATCCATATGAAGTTTGGTGATGATCAGATGAGGGATGTGGTCTGTAGAATGTGCCAAAGGATTTAGTCATGTAAAGAGTAAAATCCAAGATGGCTGCCGGCGGCCATGTTTTTCATAAAAAATCATTAAAATTCAATAGCTCCCATCTACAGGCAATCACAATCATGCCTGCAAAATCTTAAATGATCTGGCCATAAATACGGGCTATAGGGTGTGCCATGGATTCAAATTTGAAATCAAAGATGGCTGCTGGCAGAAATTCAGAATTTTTTTATAGCTCCCATCTATAGGTCACTCTGAAGCTACATATGCAGTTTGGTGAAGATCAGATAAGGGATGCGGCCTGCAGGGCGTGCCAAAGGAAATTGTTGATGCACGGATGCAAGGAAGCACGGATGATGGACACCAACCCATGGCAATAGCTCAAACTTTATGCAGTAAAGTTGAGCTAAAAAAGGGGTGCAACTCATGTAAAAATAATTGGTTGAAACCAAGATTAGAATTTGGCCTGTATCTTTGGCTGATAAACACATATACCAATTTGGTTCAGATCAGATAATCCAAACTTGAGTTAACAGTTGGAAACATAGGCCAGGATAGCTTCACTCGATAACGCGACATATTTGACACATGTCAAATGCAACACGCTCCATTCAAATTTGTTCACATGCCAGCAGGCGATGCTGATGAATAAAAAACTAAAGTTAGTCATTCTTGAACAACAGAACGTGTGTTGAACAAGAATTACAATTAAGAAATAAATAAACTGCGCAATGGTGTATATAGTAGAATTTGACCACAATGAAACAATCAGTTTCTGTGTTCAAATTTGACTATACACACCGACGCGCAGTGTATTTACTTCTTTTGTAATTCGACTAAGTTTTCGTCGAAAGTGTAGTTACAGATGTGCAGATTTTTTCCCCCCGAAAACAGTTATATCGGCTTATATCCCAGTTCTGATATGTGTGGTATGATTTTATATTTTATTACACCAAACAGTTCTTCTGTTCGAACTGTAACGTCAAACATGATGTCACATTTGAATTGCGTCTCCTATTCTTTGCCTCTCTGGCAATTTTTTTTATCTATCTTAAATCAAAATCAGTATTAGTAGGTAGACACTCTATTGTCTCTTAAATTTCTTCAGTCTAGTATGACATTTAACAAATTCGCTTATGGTTTCAATTATGAGCATTCTGAAAGTTTGAGGTTTGGCAGCATTGCATTGATTGTACCACAATTTTTGCACAGAAAATCTAGAATTGTACAACAAAACGACATTCATATATCCATGGGAACACAGGCTGTTGACCAATCAGGATGTGCCTTGTTTAGGCAAGGTCATATTTCAAATAGGGAATAAAATCAAACATGCTGATAAATAAAAATTGCAAACAAAATTAGTCAAGCCATACCTCCAAATACGATAATTTCCGTCTGCTCTAGACTAAGTACAAATACAACACATTTGTAGCAGATAGCCGCTGGCTTTATTGGTGACAAGGTGAAAACAGACATTCCAACAACGGCCGTCAGAAGCATTTCGAGGCAGACACCTTTTCATGTTCGTGCCTATAGTATGACTTTTAACCTCATCCTGTCGCATATGCTAATGCATTATACTCATACAGTTGGTAAATATCTTCTCAAACCAAGATTTTCAAACAACTTGATTGAACTGACAGACGTTTACAGAAGGCATTCAGGCATTAAAACAGAGAGAAAACAACTCTGACCGCTTTGAATGCTCTTGCCTGCGTACATGTAGAACACAAAACATATACAATTGATACATTATATTGCATGTATAAACATGATCAATAAGCATCCTACGCGATTAGTTCCAATTCGTAATAATTTGATTCCAGCAATGCACTGAATTCCAAAATTAAGAAAAATCTACATAATAAAATATTCGGTCGTTTATCAGTCGAACATATTGTAACTGTTACTTATAATATATGATGACTACTCATGATAAAACGTCTCAAACGTTCTGCTTTGTATACACGACCTTGGTACTGGCAAAGACATGTACGTGAGTTCCATTTATTTGAAATATTCGCATGTTCTTTTAATTTAAATTTAAATTTGATACGTGCACCTTGCGACACCAGACCGGCTAAAGTGACCAGAACATTTGCTTACCCAGTAAGCCCGACCCCGGCTTACACTCATTAACACTAATCACCTGCCTTTAACATGTGATCGACAATGAACAACGACTCAGTTGTACTCATACGTTACGCTTCAGACAAAAGTTTTGTACTATACTGCGAAACGTCCAAAACAAATATTCTGAACAATAAATCCTTCATGCCTTCCCATACAACCAGTGGTATGTCAGAATTCCTCCATAAGGTAGAACAAAGTTCTAAAGATATTAACCCTTTCATGATGGGAGCTGCACTGTAGCAGCATTAAATATCCTGTGCCAGTACATTCTCTTATGTAAGTGAGTCTCCCATAGGAAGCATATATAAGAGAATGCACTGGCTTACAAGATCAATGTAAATATTTTTAGGCCAATGTATTCTCTTATATATGCGAGATGCCCTATGGAAGACTCGCATATATAAGACAATACATTGGCACAGGATTTTGCAAAATTTCAGGAAGCTCCGGTCATGGAAGGGTTAATATAGAAGTCTAATGTCACCTATTGCTACAACAAATAGCTGCTTCTCTCAAAAATAAAACATATACCTAAAAAAAATAGTACAGTAGAAGAGAACGACTTTTCATATTTTATAAGATAAAATGATAACTCACTTGTTCCAGTTGCGTTTGTTCTGGACTTCAAAGAAGACTTTGGTAACAGTATTATAAGCTGGGTCGTCTGGAGATCTGCCTTCATCTGTATCAGTTCCAACAACCTTCAGAGAAAACAATGCAAAACTATTCGGAATTGTGCCATTGCTTGATGGCTTATGACAACCTAACACACTATGCACCTGATCAACTGAGCCACTCGGACCCCCAATATACCATTGATGAAGTGCAACAAATAAGAGGTTTTAGATTTGTCAGGTTGTGATTTTTATTTAGATTCTGTAGTATAAAATAACATGTTTTAGTACAGTTTTACAAAGAAGTGCACAACGACATTATCTTAATTGCTATGGAATTTTCTATCCATTTATTTTATGTTAATTTGATGTTTTAGTGTTTTAACTCTTCAATGACTGGAGCTTCCTGAAATTTTGCAAAAACCCTGTGCCAATGCATTCTCTTATATATGCGAGTCTCCCATAGGGAGCCTCCAATATATAAGAGAATACGTTGGCCTAAAAATATTTACCTTGATCTTGTAAGCCAGTGCATTCTCTTATAGGAGACTCGCAAATATCAGATAATGCACTGGCACAGGATCTTATGCTGCTACAGCACAGCTCCCGTTATGTAAGGTTTAAAGCGGCCATGTTTTTTAACAAATTTTGGAAAATTTGTATCAAGAGGTCACTCTGAAGAACTTAGCTAAAATTGGCCATTTGCAATCTTAAACTATTGATGATGGAGACACACATACAGTAATGCTCTAAATAATCGACTCCTTAACCATAGCGGAATTATGGGTAACTTTTCAGGATTTAGTCGGAAATATGGCTTGTTGCCATTCATCGGAAAGCTCTCACTGAGAGCTTTCCGATGAATGGCAACAAGCAATATTTTCGACTAAATCCTGAAAAGTTACCAATAATTCTGCTATGGTTACGGAGTCGATTATTTAGGGCATTACTGTATGTCAGATAATACTGACCTCAGCAATGTTCATGCACATCTCATCTGTAGAGTTCTTCAGCATCCCTCGGATATGTAAGAACTCTCTGGCAATGTCTTCAGTCTCTTCTCCAGTTACCTAAAATTGTAGCAGTTTGATTCATCATCTGATTTGAGGGTCCCAGTATCATCAAGCCTGGATATAGTGCCTGATATTTGCAGACTGAGGTCCCTCGAGGGTTAATTTAGTGACGCTATCCTGTAAGGTGGGCTAGCATCACCAAATTCACCCTCTGGGAACCTCATTCTTCTTAGGTCTCAAATGTTCACCCACTAGTCATATCGATTACGCATTTTATCTTCTGCAAATTAGGAGATATAGAAACTGAACAGAAGGGAAAAATAAACTAAAAACAATGCTATAATTTGATACTATAGATAAGTCTAGCATGGTTGTGGTATGTGAAATGATGGGTTAACCCAGAATAAATTGGTAAATAAAGCGATCGATTTTGGTGTCAAAAGACACAGGAGAGTCCTCAGTATAACATATCTAAAATCTGCTTTGGGAAACTTTGTTATCCAAGATGGCGTACAACATGGATGTCTATATGACCTGCAGTTCTCGAAATAAGTCATCATATGATATAGTGTGGCATAAGAATTACATAGTAATAACAGTTTGTGTGTAATTAGAGTATGGAAGTGAATAGCGTGACAATGACAGAAAATAATACAATCGCAGACATGAAATGGCAGTCAAAATAGCCGCAACTCCAAGCCATGCCACGACGAAAGCAACATATTGGATAACCACATAGGAGTGAGAATACGTATTGGTAATTTACAAGTCTGTTGTTAAATATCTTTAAAGGTACATAGATCACTAAAACAGATCCATCTGAAGGATTTATCGGTCACTGCAACGCAATTCAAAAGCAAAGATTTACGTCTTTAAAGTTTGGGTTTTCAGAATACATCCAACAGTCGGGCCAAAAATAATAATGCGGTGATGCGGTTACAGAAAACGTGGTAAGACAAATTCCTAGGATGTAAGAAGTTACTTAAACTGTTCACAAAACAATTGAAGATGCGATGTAAATATCTCGATAGATTAAAGCTGACCTCAAGCATTAAGTCTTCGAATACAAGCATGACAGCCCTCTTCTCTGATATAGAATCAATCAAATTCTCTTTACTCATTTCTTGAGCCCTCAAAAGTGCACTAAATATAATCAAGGAAAACATAAGGTAATGAATAATAACCAGGGATCGACCTAGATATAAGATTTCAGGAGCCAGTTTACAAGCATATATGGCAATTTTGGGAGCCAGATTTCACATTTGAGAGCTGGAATTTCAGCATTTGATTTTTAATGATTCAAAACAAACAAATTCTGAAATCATTTAATTCATACCAGTAACTTCAAACAACATAAAGAAAGTCTGATTGAACTTGTGTTACAAAGCCATATATGTGCTTAGTTAATTTAGAGTTATTCCCATTGAGTGCATGCTGCCAAATATCCTTGAATTTCTGCGTAATCAAACCAAATGGCACCAATTTGAGTGACGCATTTGCTTTGTTTTTACTAGTATCGCGTTTAGCCTTGTAGTTGGGTCAAACTGCGCATCAATCATTTCTTTGCTTTGTTTCGCATTTTACATTGCCATGGGCATTGGTTGTCAAACACCAAAGTTAAACTACAAGCATGCCAGACTAAACGCCTGTAATAAACATTTACATGCCGGGACAACAAATATACGCGCCGATTGCGTGCTGGCGACTGGCTAGGTTGGTCCCTGAATAACATTAATTGAATGATGTGTAAAAGCCTGGCCCTCAAGCAGCCATGTCCTCACTTTAGGAACAAACAATAATAATGATAATTTAACTGATAAAATTCACCACTAGTATCATCAGACATCAGAGCAAATTATTCCAATGATTCAGTTGTCTATCATAATAAAGTGACCATGTATAGTAATGCCCCAAGTAATCGACTCCTTAACCACAGCAGAATTATGGGTAACTTTTCAGGATTTAGTCGGAAATATGGCTTGTTGTCATTCATCGGAAAGCTATCAAGTATACTGTTATAACATTGTTGCAAGGGGTGATGTAAATACATTAAGTGACAAAAAAAAGTTATCTTCATATTTTCAAACATTTCCACAATTCCAGAAACAACACTGAGCTTCTTGCTATAATTAAATGGTTCATATAAATCCTTCTTTAAAGCATGGATAAGCAAGCTAGAAATCTCATGCCAACAAAGAGAACAAGCAAAATAACAAATTCTACAAACTCTCTTGTTTCCTTGTCCAAAGCTCCTGGATCATCTCGGAACAGGTAACCCAACACATCCTCAACATAATCCTCAACCAAGCCTCTCATCTGCAAAAAACAAATGTTGAGTGTTATTAACTCGTTGATGACTTTCATTTAACCCTTTCAGTGCCAGGGGCCAATCTCATCGGCCCTAATTTACGGTCTGTAAAATCGGCCCTAAAAAAAATAAAAAAAATAAAAAAAATAAAAAATAAAATTGTTTAGATTTTTTTTTGGTTGAATTTTTTTTGGGTATACTTAAGCATGCTATAGCGAATTTAAAAACAAACTGGTTAAAATCTTAGGGGCATGTTATAACTCAAAACTATCACCAAGTATTCATAGTAATAATTTTGATGCCCATGAAAAATGTAAGATTCCCTGGCACTAAACCTACAAAATAAGTTTGTTAAAGAATATAAGAAAAAATTATTAAAATTGTAAAAAATTGTAAAAAATAATAAAAAATGATGAAAAATTGTTAGGCCAATGCATTCTGTTATATATGAGAGGCGACCTATGGTCGACTCGCATATATAAGAGAATGCATTGGCACAGGGTATATGGGTTGATACAAAAATTGGACCTGGCACTGAAAGGGTTAATTATAAAACTATACATAGAAATGGTTTAAATATCATTCATTTGGAAGGGGTTGTTGATAATATAAGTCCAAAATGTGTAATATTTCCAATCAGTCATTTGAGGGGAATGTTCAGATAAGATGTTCAACAAGCAATCGTGTGTTGATCTTATAAATTCATATCTGAGCATTTCCCTGGTTATCCCTTTGATAACAGAATACTGGCTCAGTAGTAGTGACTTGATTCCCACTGATTCATTTGTAGGGGTGTTCTTCTTTTTCAAAAGGACACTTTATGATTTTAAGCCTTCCATGACTGGAGTATCCTGAAATTTTGCAAAAACCCTGTGCCAATGCATTCTCTTATATATGCGAGTCTCCCATATGGAGCCTTGCATATGTAAGAGAATACATTGGCCTAAAAATATTTACCATTACCTTGTGAGCCAGTGCATTCTCTTAAACATGTATGTGACAGGCTCCCTATGGCAGACTTGCACATATAAAATAATATACTGGCACAGGATTACTAGTGCTGCCCCAGCGCTTCTCCCGTAATTAAAGGGTAAAAAGAGACAAACAAGGTTTCCCACTAAAAGGATTATATTTGAACTAATAAATCAATGAGTGTGCCAGATCACAATTTTTATAGCTTTCAGTATATATTTTGAGATTGACATAAGAATGTTGATTTCAATCAACAGAAATATTGTTCGCTGTTCAAAAACCATGTCACTCTGATCAACTTTGTCGTGGATTATATCCCCTTTTTATCATACAGCACCGGATACCTATAGTTGAGATCAGCAAATTTCATTGATATCCTATAAACCCATTGTTGAGCTATTCAGATGGACAAAAACAATTGTTACAGATAAACAAAGAAGAATAACTCTAAAATGGAAAACACAAACAAAACCATAGAAGACTCCTCTGAAAGCCCTACTGATGGTAAAATTAGATACACAATTTAATTGAGATCAGACAATCCTTGGTTGAGATATCTAGAAAACATTATATTTCCAGATAAACTCTAGAACAGAAAATACAACTTAAGTACAGGAAGAAGCATATCTCACCATGTTTGCATCAGGCAACTGTGATTTATCGTATGTGTCCAATCCCATCTCCCCAGTATAGGGCTTCAGCTTACTGTTCCAGTCATCTTGAACAAGGGTTCTACAAAACAGATACATGTATATATAGCCCTGATTAGCAAGGGATCAAGCCAAATATGTTTTACCTTAAAGGCCCACTTAATTTTCGAGTCACCAATTTTTTTTTTTACAGTGACTTGATATATGGTGGTTTTAAGAACAATCTATGCCATAAAATATGATTAAAATACTATGGTTCATCGCCATTTGAAACATCTGTGTCTCAGAATATGCCCATAGAGAAATAGAAAACAGCTGAAATAATAGAAAATTACACCCGTTTTGGCTCCCAGAATGCAACAGAATTCAAACTAAAGATGAATTTTCAATGGAAGAGGAATAATTCTATCTTTAAGATATAGAGTTAATCCCCCTCAATTGAAAATAATACACTTTTTACTACAATCTGAATGACAAACACATGTTGGTAACTCAACAAAAACAAAATGTTCACAGTTTATTACACCGGATAAGTTTATAATACAATGTTTTGGAGCTTCCTCTTTCAAATGGTATATAATATGGCATATATTTTATATATGTGATCTGGGGGTTCGAAAAATAAGTGGGCCTTTAAGATTCGTTTTGATTAGCATAAATATTTTAGTGGGTATTATTGCCAGATTATCTTGAACATTATACTGGAAATAGGATATGGCAAGGAGTTATCTTTAACCCTTTCTATACTGAATGGGTTCTCCCATTCAGTTATTAAAGGTAATATTGGAATAATCTATTACTCATTGGGAGGGAGGTTCAGGAAAAATGAGCAGACAACAGTGTAATGAAAAGGTAATACAAGTGCAGAACTATTCATATTCTTTGGAGGGAAATGTTCAGAAAATAAGTTCAACAAATGAGTGTTGAACTTATCTGAACATTTCATAAGGGAACTACTCATCAATGAGTATCTAGTGGTTCATGAAAACTAGCTTTCAACCATTGTATGACCTTTGTCAAGTGGAATGGTAGCAAAACATGTACATTGACATCCCCCATATGTAAGAAAGGGGGATGTCTCCATAATTATGCACTAACAGTAAAATACGTGCACAGTATTGCCTTGGAGTAAATATATTATATTATTCCCAATATATATATATATATATCAGGCACAGACTCAGGATGAATGTTCATTCCTTCAAATGTCGTTGCTTCTCATTCTCATTTCTTATCAAAATGGCCATGTATCCATCGGAATGGCACATTCAGATGTCCCTCAACTCAGATCAAGCTCAAGTTTTGTCCATGTCAGGATTCGAACCCATGCCAACTTCATCTACCCCCAGACAGCGATGATCTTATCCATGACCCAACCACCTCAGCTACAGGGACATCCTTAAATGGAAGCCCTTTCACCAAGAGTTGGGAAGTATAACAGTCTGAACATGGGTTAGGCTATTGCCAAACTGATCTATCATTATATTGGAACAGCACAATGCACTTCCTCCGAAATTGGATCTTTGACCCAACGATTACTGGTACTGGCATATATATATATCAGATTTATGGAGGCACAGACTCAGTATGAATGTTCAGTGCTTCAAATGTGCTTGATTCAGTGAGCGTGAACAAATTCTCATTTCTTATTGAAATGGCCATGTCGATCAGAATGGCACACTGAGGTGTCACTCAACTCAGATCAAGCTTGAAAATCGGTTGCGATTGTCGGTTATGTCAGGGTTCGAATCTGCGCCAACCTCATCTAGCCCAGACTGCGATTATCTTATCCACGACCTAACCACCTCAGCTACGGGGACATCCTACAGTATATATATTAGTGTTTAGAATACGGTGGAATATGTGATTGGACACATCATAAGCAAAGATGCTGAATTAAAGCAAAGTCCGAGCCAATATCGCTGTAACTCTGTGCTAACCGAATACATAATAGGTAGTTACTTGATTCAATTGTACAATTGTTCAGCCTGAGGCTGCTTCATGGACTCCGCTAAACATGAATACAAATGAATTGTTGAATGTTTCCTCACCCCCTGTCTGCTTATGGTATTTGAATCTAGCCTTGAAATAGTGTCTTTCATTTGCAGAATGAGGTCCCCAGAGGGTGGATTTAGTGACGCTACCCTGCATAGTGGGCTACCATCACCAAATTCACCTTCTTTGAGCTTATGTCTCAACCACAATGGGAGACCTAAGATCAGATTGAAGTTCCCCAGTTGAAGTTGGTGATGTTCACCTATTAGTCACCTTGATTATGCATTTTATCTTCTGCAAATTAGGGGATACAGAACCTGAACATAAGGGAAAAAGTAACTAAAAGCAATGTTAATTTAGAACTTTAGATACTTCCTAGAAGATGAGGCCTAAGCAGAATGAGGTCCCTAGAGGGTGAATTTGGTGATGCTACCCCACTATGCGGGGAAGCATCACTAAATTCACCCTCAGGGGACCTCATTCTGCAAATGACAGACACACTATTTCAAGGCTTGTGAATAATAGACCATTCCAATGCATCCTTTTACAACTGAATGGGAGAATCCATTTAGTAATCGAGGAGTTAACCTGGGAATCATCTCTCAGTGTTCTCACCTCAGCTTTTCAATTCTGTCTACATACTCGTCGTGGTGGACCTTTCGATGCTGTATATAAGAGTCAACGCTGTGCACATTTCTCTGTTTGGGTGAAAAACATACTGGACGTGGAATTGCGCTATCTGTCTTTGATCGATCTGCAAAGAGAGTCAGGAAACAAAAATTTTATTACTTATAGCAGCTTATCGCTGAATAATCATTGAAGTGATGTGAGTTTATTCCCATTCATTCATTCCTAGGGATGTCTAACTAATATATATATATCAAACAGCCTTAGGATTAGGCATGGGAATACATGTGGCTACTATCTACTTATATTATCTTAACATCCAAACTAATGAAGAATGGATAATAATCCCAATGCATACCTTTCGAACTGAATGAGATGCCATCCAAGAATAATTGGATTAAAACATATTTTTTCATCATTTAATGTTTTTCTTTGGATTCAAAGAACTTCTCTAGGGCATGGAAAAATACGCCCGTTGTAATTCCAAGAAATGGCCATAACTCTGGTGAAAATTGGTGGGCGGAACCCAAATTTGAACTTGGCCTGTGTGTTAGGCCAGTAAACTCATACACCAAATTTCATTCCATTCAGTTCAGATCAACTAAAGTTATCAACATCCAGAAACGTAAATTGAGTGCAAATTCCAACATAAAGGGCCATTGGCGGGCAGAACCCAAATTTGAACTTGACCTGTATTTTGTGCTTATAAAGCAACATACACATTTCAATCCATTCAGTTTAGACTATGTAAATTATCAACTGGAAACCTTAAAGTGACCACATGAACAGACGGACAACCAATAACATAATAAGTCCCATTTTTTTTTAAAACACTGGCGTATAAAAATATATAGTTCTCACATACAAATATGTGGATTTTTTGGCTCTCAAAGTGTATATAAAATGTTATAAATGTAATTTACAAGGCTCCCATGAATATTTAGGATCTCCAGACCAAAATAAAATCATAAAACATGGTTGACCCTTCAATGACTGGAGCTTGCTTCAATTTTCCAAAAATACTGTGCCAATGCATTCTCTTATATATAGGCCAGTCTCCCATAGTGAGCCTCGCATATATCAGAGAACACATTAGCCTAACAATATTTAACTTGACCTTGTAAGCCAGTGCATTCTCTTATATATGCAAGGCCCCCAATGAGAGACTCGCATGCATAAGAGAATGCACACTGGCACCTTTAACGCTGCACCAGCACAGCTCCCGTCATGAACAGCGTGAAAGGGTTAAAACTTCTACATGTTTGTAAAGGGACTCAATCTTCAAATTTGGTTCATGCGGAATAACATTATATATCATCAATAAGTACAAGAAAAAAACTATCCAATAATGAGATTTTTCATGTCAAAACCATTGTTATGTAAACATTACTGTTACAGTGGAATTACCAATAAAAGTCCAATTAGACAAATAAGATGCCAAAGCTTAATCAAAACTTGACAGTAAACATTCGAAAAGGTGAAAGCATTAAAAATATTCTGAAATTCAGTCTAAAATATTTGAACTTACTACACGATTAGTGATGTTTATTGACAAATCACTGTAACAGATTTGTTTACATAACAATGGTTTCAACATAAAAACATTTGTTATTGGATTGATATCAATAATGAATATAAGAACAAAGTTGATCAATTTCTCCACGTTCGTCTTAGTGGTGATATTTTTATAGACTATATATTTTTTGCACATTTATCCACTACAAATGCCTTGGGTCCCTTTAAAATATAACTGTTGAATTTTATAGCTTTTGATTACCAAGGGTTAAAGTTATCACTTCATGAACAAGTACTGGATATTTGTATACAGATAAGAAATATTTACATGCTTCAATATGTCAATTGACATTATAAAGTGACGAGATCTAACAACGAAACTAGCATTCTTCTAGGAAATAGAGTTGGCCATTTAAATGTCCTTAACAAATAATCCATGCTGGTGGGTTCTAATCTCAAATGGCCATTCATAACAATATAACTGTTTTGTTGGGTTATACCCAAGTATCTATTCAACACCCATGTATTCATAGAACCTTGTTACTCAAATATGAAATTAAACATTGTGTCAAATTGAATGGGCTTCATTTGAACAACATTGTTTGAAATAGTCTTAGGGTAACTTGCTCAAGCTGATATAATAACATGTTAGATTTTCATAATGAACATGCGTGTACCAAACATGGAGATTTAAATCCTAGAGCCTCTTGGCCAAAATATGAAATTTGAAATCAATTATAATTAACACTTTTTTAAATGAAATACGGAATATCAGATCACTCTCAATATACAACTTCAAGCATGTAAAAATCTCAATAATATATTATGTGTATACTTATTCCAAAATAGAAATAAATTTTTTTAATCACTTGATTCATTCATTGATAAGACTACCAACATCTCTGAAGATTTAGCTTAACAATTGTAGTGCCAGTGCTCATCAAACTCAGTTTTCAATAAGACTATACACAGGGTTACTTTTGGAGGACAGAAGCCAAATGTCTGCTAAATTATGAAGTAGTTTTTTAAAACAAATGCTATGCAAAATGGAATTGTTATATTTTTTGTAAATCATCAGAACTTAGTAAATATATCCTTCTGAATCAGAAGGATATATTTACTCAACATATTTGCATCAACAAAATTGGCAGTATAATGGTAACACAATGGAATTTCATTTAATCTATATGTATATGCTTTTTGATGACAAAAAATCATTAAAATGTGAAAAATTAGCTGAGGATAAATATAGGACAAAAATTACATCATCAAATAAAAAAAAATTGTTCAACATATTTCACAAGAGAAATGGAAGGTAACACATTGTAAAATAGAGAATTTTATGAAACACTAACTCCTTGTTTACCCTTTATCAAATTGATCATCATATTAAATAGGTTCTGTCATAAAGAGAGGTACAACATGACTACAGCCAGGTAAAATGTTATTTTCCCAGAGTTTCAACATGTCAATGACCATTACACGTCTTTTAATTGAAAGCTTGAACAAATTGGCAACATTCGTGTTTGCTAAATTCATAAAATATAACACAAGTAAACTTTCTTCTGAGGGTTAAAATTACAATTTGTTAAATACATAAAATATCACACAAGTAATCCTTTCTTAAGGGTTAAATTATTAAATTCATAAAATATTACACAAGTAATGCTCTTCTAAGGGTTAAAATGACAAATTGTTAAATTCAAAAAATATTATACAAGGAATCGTCTTCTAAGGGTTAAACTGACAAACCGATTTAAAGAGAGGGGATAGGTACATGAGTCCATAACCAAATAATAAACAAACTCGATTAAGGTGAATGATTTCAGACCTGTATCATTATACATTGATCCATTGTTAGGAATTCAATGGTAGTGACTCCATGAATGTTCACTTGAGGCAATTTCGATATTTATTAATGTTATTGGATTAACCCTGACCTAGTGGGGGAAGAACCTGAAACCAATCACAAGGTGCCCAGGATGTAGAAGAGACATGTTTATTACACTTTTAAAACAAAATTAATTATTTTAGTCTTTCCAGTTATAGGAATGGAATTGTGTTATTTACTTGAACATATTAACTGGAGAACAGTTAGTGGAATTATGTATTAAAGGTGGATTATCTCTTCTGCAACATGATCTATATAGTTTCCTGGGTGTGAAATAATAAACACGAAGTGAAGACCCGTGTCCGCAAACACGTCTATCAATTATTATTGATTTTATTTGGAATTTTTTTCGTATAAAATAACTCTGTGCCATTCAATAATAGTCCCTGATATTCACGACTGTCTTTTTTATTTTCATTTGGTTGTTATTTTCAGTTATTTTAATCATTGAAAATAAGCATATGGTACACTCTAGGTCTTATCTACTTGATTCACACTTAATATGACAATCGATACAATCAATCAGAGACATTTTGCAGCTCGCATTCGCTGGAGGCCTCTATCTAAAAGTTCTATTTATAGAACAAAGAAGTGTTCCATTAATTGAATAAAATAATATCGAAATAAAATCAATAATAATTGATAGAATCGTTTCCGGGCAGGGATTTCCAACTCATATGTATTTTCTCATACCCATGAAACTATCTACAATTTGTTATTTAAAGAGATAATCCATCTTTAAAATCATCAAATTAATATTCTCATTCTACAAATGGTCTCTTATTGACTCCCATATTTGGTAAAATGGAACCAGTTTCATACAAGTAAATGGTAAACTGGTTACTTATAGTTCAATTAAAATTCTAATTGGTCAATTTGAGAGGTGGCATGAACCTGTTTTTCACTGTCCAGGTGGGATTCTTTTGAACTGGTACCTCTTATTAAGCTTGAGATCAGCTAAATTCCTCTATTGAAGGCAATGTGGTCCCTTTATTACCCGATCAGAGTACATATAGCTCAAACTATACATACAACTAAGACCTCTTTTATATGGTAAGTATTACAAAAATTTAACCATATTTAGTTAATTGACTATTTCGTTAATAGATATTCCAAAAAGAATAACTTTTATGTATGGCTTTCGTTTAAAACTGAAGAACTCAGAAACAAACCAAAATTCTGAAATTTTAAATGTTTCAATTTGTGCAGATAAAACTTGAATAATTTACAAAAAGTGCTGCAAAAAATTAACATGTCTATGATCTAAAAACATACACCATAGCCATTATTTCTTCTTTCCTAACAGTTATTTAGTCTAGCAACAACCACAGTAGCTTATAGCAAAACAATCTTATTTGTATCACAATTTCAACTGGAGAAATTATAATCTTAGATCCGCAAGGTTTTTGAGTTCAGTTCTGTATAACTAAAAATCTCCCATTCAGTCAGGGTCCAGAATTAATGTCATTAATAAATTGTGTTACCTATTCATATTGAAATTTTAAACTACATATCTCATTCAGTGGCCAGATAATATTATGAGCTTCTCAGAAGTAAAATTTAACCCAGCATCTCTAAATATTCATACAAGATTTCCAAAATGTCATAAATTCATTAATATTTTTCCACACCTGTTGACATGAAGCTCATGTATTCAACAGAATCACTGCCATTGGATACATGTTGTTGTATACCATATGTTGAATTTCAAGCCGTAACTACTTAGTGTTGATGTTGTCACCAATAATGATGACATACATGATCCGCTTCCAGTGATGCTCCAATAATTACTGGGTTTACATCTTCACGACTATAGTAGTTATAACATCAATGGAGGCCACATGAATTCAAGGATTGAATTTATCCGAGTTTGGAATAAATACAGAACATAACTTGCATTAATATCTCTAATCTTTTATCGAAGTCATTGTGAATGGAGCATAGTATCATTTCACTTGAGCTCTGCTTTCATGAAATATATCCTTGTGCCGACTGCAACTAATTTGATAAAAGATTCTCAATAAAGATGCATATTTTGCTCTGTCTATGTACATGGGACATAAGGTTGAACCATAGGAATTTATCACTAACATTGTTATTTTCAATTATCAGATTGAAATGAAAATTTCAATTTGGTGTACAGAGAACAAAGCGAAATGACAAAACATTATATCATGAAAATACAGTTTCCCAGCCATGTGAGTGGTATTATGGGTAATTTCTGAGTTGGTGTGGTTACTACCTATACTTTCCAATGTTCAAACTTCAGGTCCCCAGCAGTCATGTGAGGGACAGATGAAAAAGCAACATAACATATAATAGTTTAATAGTTATCAACTGCAAAAAAACATTCATTAAGACATACAGCTTTGAGTTTAAGGCCACAATAAATAAATTGCTAGATTTTCATTCAAGTTTTTTTCAAAAGTAAAGCGGGCAAGTAATTATTATTTTTAGTTTACATTGTATGAAAATATCAGCATTTAATGCATAGATCAGAGCCTAAAAGTTAACAAATAGTTTGTATGCTTAAAATATGCAATGGTGCCAGACATTTGCAGAATGAGGTACCCAAAGGGTAATTTAGTGACGCTACCCCTCATAGCGGGCTAGCATTACTAAATTCACCCTCTGAGGACCTCATTCTGCTTAGGCCTCATCTTCTCTGAAAAGTATCTTTACTGTCAAATTAACAAGTTTTTTTAGTTTCTTTAGCAACATCTTCAGAAAGATTCTTTTTCTTTTCTAGTTTAGTTTCTCTATATCCCCAAAATGCCAGATGACACAGTGCATAATCGAGGTGCCCAATGGGTGCACATCACAATCTTCACTATCTGGGAACTTAAATCTGAGTCTAGGTCTTCCATGGCAGAAAATGCCATGCAGAATGAGGTCCCCAGAGGATGAATTTAATTATGCCAGCCCTCTGTGCGGGAAGCATCACTAAATTCACCCTCTGGGGACCTCATTCTGCAAATGTCCGGCACCATATTCTCAGGGCTGAATTGCAATTAAATAGTATATATTTCCACTATGGTTTTTGAATGCAGTCTTACACGGAATGATAGAATCAATGCGTAATATAGCAGAAACCATGCTACTGAACTATGAACAAAAAAGGTTTCAAGGGAATATAAAATAAAAAGACAACTGTTTTAAGTCCAAACTTGTATATTTAATCTAGGTTTATTGATGTTAGTTAACCCTTTCAGTACTAAATACTTATTGATAGGTAGCTCTCTTAGGAAATCTTCAGATAATAAGATAGGTCCTTGTTAACCTTATCATCTGAACATTTCCCAACATTAAATTAGAATCATCCAACACTTGTATTATCTGGTCATCTGCTTATAAATTCTGCATTCTCTCTGAATGAATAATATTTCATTCCAAGGTAGACTGAATAGGTGAATCTATTTAGTAAAGAAAGGATTAAAGTCATAATGGGTTGAAAAAATCAAAGTAAATAAAATGTTTTCAGGAGAGCCTTAAACATCGGGGCTCCTGGGGATGAAAACCTATAAATTATTTTATTATGGCCTAATATATAAGATCCATAACTTAATTTGTAAAAATTAATATATCTCGTCATCGTCGTCATTACAATTTTCTGGTTTGAAAGGGTATCATGATTGACAGAATGAAATCTGCATGAAGGAGACACAGTTGAATATTTTATTGCAACGTTTGATGTTCAATCTGGAAATATTACACTCATCTTACCCATAATGCCACTCTGAAGCTCGACATGGAAGTTCTTTGTCAAAGAAACTATATTCATTTAAATTATATAATCTTTGTCTCAGCACTCACTCACTAGCAGGATTGATCCTGGTGGTTCAAATTTTGATAGCCCTCTCTTGCTTGACTTGTAACTCAAATACATCTCCAAAGACAGACATGCATGAAGTGTACTTAAATTAAACACTCAGAAACAAGAAAAAAGGTGACTATATACTTGTGAAAGCACAGGCTGAATGAACCAGTTTCATGGCATTATTACCACATGTGTTAAACAAAGAATAATATGTTTCTTTCCACAATGTGTCAAATGATTGATCAATGAAAATCAAGTTTAAAATATCACACTTTCAACTTTGATGCTCAACAGCATGTTCAATGGTTAAGTGGGTAATCAGTGTTGGTTAAGTGTCACCATCCTTACCGCTGCTTGTTTTTTAGGTGTTTATATCCAGAAAACAAACACCGGTACATACATGTACCAAGTACCTGTATATATGAACAATTGCTCTAAAAAATGAACAATACACACAAAACATTCTCTTTGCAAAGCACGACATTATATCACACTCACAATATGTTATGTTATGTGAAAGCCACATCATTCATTATATTTGCAATTAAAATACAGTGACATATTAAAAATAAGCAGTGATTTGCCGCAAAAAAAAACATAATTTGAAAAACAAATTTTGTATTACCCACAGATTTCAAATCATTTTTCAAAAAATATTGGCAACTCAAGCACTTTTTGTGTATGCAATCTAATATAATAACAACAGTTTTATTATCAGCATAATTTGTTTGCCCAACAATTTCGGGGCATGAAAGTTTTAAAAACTTGAATCTATTACCTCTAATGTGTTAACATGAGTAAATCATTTGCGATTTTCAGAAACTACTTTAGATAGTAAACATTTTACAAATTTCTCAATAAAAAGTGATTGAACAGAGTTATCAGTGTCAAAAAAGTGACAAACAAACTGGTGAAGTGAAGCAAAGCAAGCAACTGTGAACAGGGATGTGGTTAGAGGGTTTTCATTCAGGGGCATCCAAGTTTGAACTACCAACTACAACACCAGCTCTTAACCCTTCCATGACTGGATCTTCCCAAAATTTTGCGAAAACCCTGTGCCACTGCATTTTCTTATATATGCGAGTCTCCCATAGGGATCCTCCCATATATAAGAGAATACTTTGGTCTAACAATATTTACCATGACCTTGTAAGCCGGTGCATTCTCTTATATACGTGAGGCTCCCTATGGGAGACTCGCATATATATACGCGAGGCTCCCTATGGGAGATCGCATATTTAAGAGAATGCACTGGCACATGATCTTTAATACTGCACCAGCTTTGCTCCCCTCATTACAGGGTTAAACAAACTCTGGTAAATTTCAGTTGTACTCAGTCTGTGAGTGTGAATTTTCTAACTGATACCTCAATCTTTCCAGCTGTTGAAAAAAATCCAATCAACCAATCCCATATTGTTCGATGTTGACTGAAGTAACATTCAAGAGTTTATTCATTTAGAACAATGTAATTTACATTAAATAGTGGTTGGAAATTAAAACTATCAAGAATAATCTCAATGTTTTCCTATCTGAAATTTCTTATCTAAAATTCTTGAACATTTTGAACAGTAAAGACAGGAAAGACACCTCCAGAAATCCCCTCTCCACGTCCCTGGATGTGAATTAAAGATTACAGTGATCACTGTGGATGAACAGAAGTAATAATTTCTACATGTTTCGTAGTACTGCAATTTGAGGTAAAGAACATCCTAATTTCGCACAAGCAAGTTTTCAAACAGCTATTCCTTGGTGTCCCGGCCTAAAATCACACCAAACCTGGGCAGTATAATGCCTTCAGTTATCACCGGTGTTGCATAGATGTTGAAATATGCATGGCTTTGTTGTTATAACTTAATAAAATTGTTTTCTGGTGACTGCGTGTTTGTCGCCTGGCACTATATACCGATAGTTTAATAACACTCTGCCCCGAATTACAGTACTATGGAAACACGTACAAATTATTACTTATGTTTATCTACAGTGGTGATATTCAACTACTGGTGACAAGCCTGCAAATAGTGTGGGTCATTTGCAGAATGAGGTCCCCAGAGGGTGACTTTAGTGACGCTACCCCGCACGGAGGGCTAGCCTCACCACGTACGCCTCAACTGCTATGGGAGAACTAGGATCAGATTGAAGGTCCCCAGTTGAAGTTGGTGATGTTCACCAATTAGTCACCTTGATTATGCATTTTATCTTCTGCAAATTAGGGGATATAGAAACTTCCCAGAAGGAAAAAACTAAAAACAATGTTAATTTGAGACTATAGATACTTCCCAGAATATGAGACCTAAGCAGAATGAGGTCCCAAGAGGGTGAATTTGGTTATGCTATCCGGCTGTGCGGGATAGCATCCTTAATTAATCCTCTGGGTACCTCATTCTGCAAATGACAGACACACTATTTCCAGGCTTGACTGGTGAAGTTGTGAGCAACAAGTAAATGTGATCGTGAGCACTGTACATGTACCAGCATAATATTCTTGCATACGGCACACCTAATTTCTGACTCCTGAAAGTTTTTCTCAATGGTTGACTTGCTTTATGAAAATTAGGAACAAACTGAAGTTTGAATGCATATGCTGGGCTGACCTGGAGTTATTTAATCCCACATGCACCAGACCACCAACCCTCATCATTAAATTATAAAAATGAAATGCCCATAAATATCAAAGGGTATACATGTATTGTATGTTTACTATTGACCACATTTTGAAACCATAATTGACCACGTATTGATACATATTTAATCATAATTTTTATTAATTATGGCATCAAAAAAGTACTAATTTCGGCCAGTTTTGTTGGTCTAGAAAATATACACGAATTATAGAAAATAGAAATTCGGACCTACAAAATATCAATAAGATAGAAATCAATGACCTGAGCACCCATATGTATACCTATATGGTAGCAGGAAGGGGTGGATAAAATCTTTGAACATAGCGATAGCCAAGAACTACCTTTGTATATCAAAAATAAATTATATTGGGTCTCAGTCACAGAAAATGTTTTCTGTAAAATATTCATAATATTGGTTGAAAATCTTCCCCAAAGATATATTCTGAATTTATGCAACAAAACTGTTAAACAACATATTTATTTAACAAATCTTTAAATTTAGGCCATTCAAAGTCAATTTCCAATTTCTCATGCCAAAAATTGTGAAAACCATGCGTGCGCACGTATTTACTAGTATATTCTATTATTTATTTATGTCGCACAAGCAAACGAAGTATGCTTCGAATGAACAATTGATAATGCCTTATCTTAAAATCAGGCGGTTATTGTGTATTCATGAATGAGCAGCATATATATATTATATCACTGTTAAGAATCAAGATATTTCAACATAGTCACAATTTCTTCACTATATATCCTTTTTACCAAATAAACAGGATGTGTCAGGTTGTTCATGCTGCTATACAAACATCAGGCCTCTCCATAGCATGGGCGAGAGCTCTCTTTTTATCATTTCTATACTAAATAGATTTTCTCATTCAATTACAGAAATGTATACACTATTATTCATTTTGAGGGATGTTCAGTAAATATAAGCAGATGACAGAAAAACCAAAAAATAACATAAGTGCAGAAGGATTCATATTCTTTGATGGGAAATGTTCAGATAATAAGTTCATCAAACAACCATAGATCCAACCAAAGAAGGGAACGACTCATCCATGAGTATTTAGTATAGAAAGGTTAAGAAACTCTTTACTAAATGTAAACAGCCTTAGATGTGGCGCTTGCATGGTATTTGTATGCACCCAATAAAAACCTACCGAAAAGCTGAATTGTGAAAAGTAAACCATGAAAATAGTTCCTCTGGGCAAACTTTTAAAACACTTATACTGTGAGTACATTCTTGATTCATAATCTATCTCAACTAGTGCTTAGAATGAACCCAATATATATTACCATGCCCCAGCTCAACTAATGCTTAGAAAAATGAACCCAATATATATTATCATGCCTGATACTGATACTGTACAGGAGAAAGGATGTGTATAATACCAGAAATCAAGGACCTATATATTGAAGTTTTTCTTTCAAGAGATAATTTTTTCATAAAAACATTGTTACTGGTCATTGACAATTTTCCCAACAGACGATAAGTTGGTTTGTAGTTTTCTTTAACAAGATTACATATGATATTCCATATAATATTCTGCCCAGTGGAGGCCCTGACATAGAAGTCTGCTTGTGGAGAGACCTGACATGGATTGCTTTAGAGTCTGTATTTCAAATTAGACCAAGCCCATGAACCAAGTTTCTTCTTAGTTCTGTGCTTTGGTTTGACATGATATTTTTCGTTATACAGAGGCATAGGAACATACACCATCTTTTCCTTCTTTTTGGTTTTAATGACCTCCGGCCTGGACCATCCATATGCCAGAGGCAACTCAGTGTATTCAACAGGAACCACCTCTGGTTTTGTTGTGTAATATGTCTGCATGGGTGGAGGGTAATAAGGATATGCGGAATGGTAGGGATAATCGTGATAATCGTGATGATCGTGATAATCGGGATAAGTGGGAATATGTCGCTGATAAATGTCTGGATCAACGTGTGGAGATTGACAGGGAATATTATAGTATTTGCAATAGCACCCAGGTCTGCGACATCGCTCAAATAAATACTTGTACATGTCCGGATTTTTATACAGCTCCCAGCGATAGTTATCAAGAATATCACCTGTGCCAATATGGTTAGATTTGTGAAGTAAAGCGCCAAGCATTTCTTCAACAAGCTCGTTTTTTACCTTACCAATGGCAGGGTTCTCGTATTCTAGAGCGACTCTCTGGAGTTTAATTAGTTCTCGTTCCTTCTGTAGTCTTTCCCTCTCGTTGAGTAGCTCACTGAAATAAAATTTTTTACTTATAAATATTTTAGACAATATCTCATGGAGCAAATTATCATAAGTAGAAAAACATCCATTTTATATGCAATAATTTGAAGAATTGATTCATTAGATCAAAACATTTATCTTACAATAAGCCTATTTTTCATCAAATACATGCAGAAACGACTAGACAGTTTCCGATTCCTTATCCGGGATGGCAACAAGCGGTGTCCTGGATGACAACAGTGAATGCACATGGGCTGTGGAGTAACTCACTTCATTTCTAAAAACATTGATAAATGTATGGGCAATTGGCATAAATGACTTCTATTCTCTTTACAGCCTCTGACATATACATATATCATTTCAAATCAGCTCATATTTCCAGTGGTAAAGGTGAAAAACACTTTTATGAAAGTGTCAATGACACTGTAGCTCAACTTGGATGGGGAATAATTTCATGTATTACACTCAATAGAGTGATTAGGAATATGCGGAAAGTTAAATGTTTAAGTAATACTATATATCAACATGAAGAGATATATGTATTAAGTAAAATCCAAGATGGTTGTTGGCGGCCATGTTTTTCCAAAGAAATTCGGAAAAATTTGATGGCTCCCATTTAGAGGTCACCCAAAAGATCCATTTGAAGTTTGGTGACATTCAGATGAAGGATGTGGTCTGTAGGGTGTGCCAAAAGATTTAGTCATGCAAAGAGTCAAATCCAAGATGGCTGCCAGTGGCCATGTTTTAAAATGAAAAATTTTCAAATTCGATAGCTCCTATTTAGAGGTGATCCTAAACATGCCTGTAAATTTTCAAAACAATTCTCCAATAAATGCAGACTGCAGGATATGTTAATGGATGCAAATCTGAAATCCAAGATTGCTCCTCTCATCTTGAGATCACCTCTCATCTTGAGGTCACCTCAAAGATCCATAAGTTTGGTGATGATCGGATGTGGCCTGTTGGGTGTGCCAAAGGATTTAGTCATACAAAGAGAAAATCCAAGATGGCTGCCATGTTTTTTTAAATGAAATTTGGAAATCCAACTAGAGGTCACCCCGAATATCCATATGAAGTTTGGTGATGATCGGATGAGGGATGTGGTCTGTAGGATGTGCCAAAGGATTTAGTCATGCAAAGAGTAAAATCCAAGATGGCTGCCACGGCCATGTTTAAAAAATAAATTTGGTCAAAATAGGAGGCTCCCATCTAGAGGTCACCCCGAAGATCCATATGAAGTTTGGTGATGATCGGATATGAGATGCGGGCTGCAGGATATGCCGATGTATTCAAATTTGAAATCCATAGATGGCTGCTGGCGGCCATGTTTTTAAAAACATTTTGGTCAAAATAGGAGGCTCGCTTCTAGAGGTCACCCCGAAGTTTGGTGATGATTGGATGAGAGATGTGACCTGTAGGGTATGCTAGCAGAAATTGGTTGATGGATGCACGGACGGACGCAACACATGGCAATATCTCAATTGGCTTCGTCAAGTTGAGCTAAAACTTGGTTAAAAACAGCAATGTTTCATTTCAATGAGTATGTACAAACAAACCTATTGAAAACCATCACTCGTTGATGATGTAGTACTTCGCAGTGACACACAACAACATCAATTGTGCTGTGTGCTATTTCGCGAAATGATATAGTTACTCTGCCAAAGTACGTTTTATTCAAAATTCTGTTGAATGAATTGTAAGACAAATTGATTTTCTCCACCCTGTAGGTTCCTGAGATTGGTATTCGGTATTTGGAAACCCACACGGTGGTGATAACCTATATATATATATACTAGAAGGTGACCCGACTTCGTCCGGGCTTTGACCTTGAATTGTCCATTTTGAAGGTCAAGGTCAAGTGGGGGTCACGATTTGACCAGTCCAAAAACACTGCCCGGACAAAAGTACCCGACAAACGTGCCCGTCGAAATCCATCCGGTTTTACCAGATTTGACCTTGAATTGATCATTTTGAAGGTCAAGGTCTGGTCGGGGTCACGATTGGACCCGTCCAAAATAATCGGTGAACAAAAGTAACCCCACGTATCAAATTACGTCGAAATCCCATCAAAATTGGCGATTTGACCTTGAAGTTACCCGATTTCAAGGTCACGCTGCACGGGCAAATGAATATGCTTATGAGACTCGCCATAAGAAAGTACCCCCACATACCAAGTTTCATCGAAATCCCGTGATATTCGGGCGTTTGACCTTGAAATGACCCGATTTCAAGGTCAAGGTGACGTCGCACGGACAAATTAATATGCCTATGTTCGTCCCCGGCCGAAAATACCCCCACATACCAAGTTTCATCGAAATCGGCTGGGCCATTTTCGAGTCCATCGATTACAGACAGACACACCCTCACACAGACATACACACACACACACAGATCTTCCAAAATATATAATAGATAAGAATTATAGGGGCTCAGATGAGGTTTTCATTACCTCGTAATGTCTATTAACAGGTTCTCATTCTATTAAAATAGCCATGTTACAATAGCACACTGAGATATCCCTCAACTCAATCAAGCTTGAAAATCGGTTCCGATTTTCCCATCATGTCTGGGTTTGAACCCATCAAACTCTATCTGACCCAAACATAATGGTATCCAAGACCTCACCACCTCAACTATGGGGACATTGTAAAAAACGAAATCCCTTTATGACAGTTGAGCTGTATGTTTTGAAATATTACACAGAATGAAATAGTATATAATTTCAATTTCTATTAATGCTGAAGATGAGCAACTAGTACATGAGCATTGCACCCACTTCATCCAAACTCCTCCAGAAATACATGTAGGGCCATATTATGGAGTAAAATGCTTTTTTTGGTGCTAAATGTACAGATTTTAATGACCGTATGAACACTTCATGTCAATACTTACTTATTTCTTGCACTATTTACTTGTTGAGTTTGGGCAAACTCCTTGGTTCTCTTTTCTATTATATCATCTACCACTTTGCTTGGTTCATTGATTCCACCTAAAATAGATAGTAAATCCATGATGGTAGCGAACTATTGACTGTATACAAGTAGGAAGTAAATTATACTATATAAATACCTCATCACAACAAATCATTATCGCTGATATCAAAGGTAGTAAAGTGAGAAAGAAAATAACAGTCTTCTGTGAATTTCATTATCTTAGGATATCAGGTGGAGGCCAAAATTGATTGTTTGCCCACTGATTGTTTGCCTACCTACCCAAGAAAAATTGTCCTACTGGAAAACATTTATGATCCTGATAGACATGAATTTTATTTTATTATCCAGCCATAGATTACAACTTCGATTTCACAAAATTTATGTGATTTTTCTTAATTTCTTAAAGTGACCAGTCACCAGTGAATACCATTACAAATTGGGTTATATAATAATACATCTATCTGATATAATGTGATATCTTATGGATGAAATTCAGGTTCAAAACAAAGAAAGTAAATAAAACAAAAATTCAACCTACATGTACCTATCCAACCTTTTACATGGGTAGGAAATTGGCAAATACAATTTTAATATCAGCCTGTAATGCATATATGCAAGGTAAGTGAGCTACAATATAGAAACTGTGTCATCAGATTATGAGTTAAATGGGTACTGTACACTAAATCCGACCATTTATGGGACCATCTCCTGTGAGACAAGAGTCATATATTCATTTTTATTATAATTAACATGTTGTTTGCATCGTTCATAGAGCACACAAGTGTATTTTGCACTAATCCATGGTGTGCATTATGCAGTGCGTTAGTTTCAATGAACTTTAAACATCAAAAGTGACAATAAATGTTTTTGACACTGGTAGCACTGACAATGGGAAAGCACCGATGATGTGACACATACACATATAGCACTTGCGTCGCTAACACAACAGTCTCTGTAAAGACCTTATAGCATAGCAGACAAATCGTTCAAGAGTAAACTTATGCTTGCGTTACTAGTACTTACGAGCAGCCATTTGGCCATATAGCCTTTCAATCTCTCGATCAAGGAGATAATTCTTTTTTGAATCATCACTTGAAAAGTTAAGCTTCAGGTCATCTTTTAAATTGTTCCATTCTTGTTGTCGTGGTGATGGGTGAACTCTTGCAGCAATGGCAGTAGGCTTGAACAGTGATTTCTCAGATGACAAGTGAGCTGTACCTCTTGGAGTTGCATTTTCTTCCACTTTATATTTTTGCTGAAAAGAAAAAAATTGTGAGTTTCATAATTTTGCCACTACACATGTATACCTATATATATAAACACCAGGCATGCCTGCATAATTTAAAGAAATGCAATGATAATTCAACTTAAATTGAAACCGATACACAGTGAATCAAAACTTTGGATATGGCTACAGACAGAAATAGTCGCAAAGAGAAGGAATTTCAATTCACAATTAAAGCAGTGTTTCCGCTAGGGATTGGGGGAATCAGGCCCCTATACTAGTAGCTGCTGGGAGATACCCGGTATATTAAAGATGTATTCAGGGATCAAAGCTAATTTTATGAAACAAATTTATTTCATAACACTTTCATGATGCCAGCAGCGCTGGTGCAGCATTAAAGATCCTGTCCCAGTGCATTCTCTTATATATGCAAGTCTCCCATAGGGAGGCACGCATATAAAAGAGAATGCACTGGCTTACACAGTCAATGTGAATATTGTTAGGACAACGTATCTCTTATAATGAGAGGCTCCCTATGGGAGACTCGCATATATAAGAGAATGCATTGTGACAAGGTTTTTGCAGAATTTCAGAAAGCTTCAATCATGGAAGGGTTATATATTAAGATTCTAATGTATAAAACAACACCTTTGAATAAATAGAGTAAAGTACGAGAAGTGCCACAAGAGAGACACTGTCTTATTTTATATTGAATTTTTTATCCATTTATTTCATGTACAGTAATGCCCTAAATAATTGACTCCTTAACCACAGCAGAATTATGGGTAATTTTTCAGAATTTAGTTGGAAATATGGCTTGTTGCCATTCATCGGAAAGCTCTCAGTGAGAGCTTTCCGATGAATTGCAACAATCCATATTTCCGACTAAATCCTGAAAAATTACCCATAATTCTGATGTGGTTAAGGATTCGATTATTTAGGGCATTACTGTAGTTTAAGTGGAGCAGAAATAATTATTTTGTAAATTTTTTAATAAAAATAGTAGATATTTCTTCAGTATATACTAGTACATGTAGGTCTAGTTTATATGCTTCATTTGTTTTTGCTTTTTTTTTCAGTGGAACAAAGCAAAAAACCGTATTAAATAAAACTTGGTATGTAAATGTTGGAACTGGAGGCCTCGAACGCTGAATACATCTTAAAGGACTAGTAAATTTTATACCAATATGTTTTGCTTTCTTTGTTCTTCTTCCCTATAAAGTTTGTCCAACCGATCAATCAGTCCATTTCTCTGTGAACCCTGATTCGTCAAATCTTCAATCTGTTTATGAAGGATTTCCAGTTTTTTCTTTTGAAGTTCATCATAATTAACAGGTTCAAATGGTTTACTCATAGTTTGATCTTGATAAACCTGTCACATGTTCAACCTGCAGATGTGAATAAAAGCATTTACAGAACAATGTACTTTCTGTCTAGGCTGTAAATCAATGACAACTGAATATACCGGTATAGTGAAAAAACAGTAGTAATAAGGATAACTTTGCCTTGAGTATAAAACAGTTCTTCAAATTTAGAGAGCGTTTATTGTATAATAATTTACCCCCATTGTTTGCTGTTGTGTGCAGCTCTGCGTCATATATTCACAATTTCACAGAAAATATGTAGATTAACTATTATTCAAGAACTATTTAGAAACAAGCACAAATAGATATCAGTATAAAATTTCATATAAGATGAATTGAATAATTGTCACCAGGTCCAAGATACATGTAGCTGCCAAAATGGTGATGGAAATGTAAAAAATTATTCAAAATCTTAATTTTCATACATATTTCTAACATTGGTTATAAAACGGACATACTTCACACAGAAAATGTCAGATTTATATTCACATTCAGACTTCTATATTGAACATCAAATCGATGAGGTGTATGACTGTATGGGTAAACATGGAATGGCTGTGTGGTCATCCTTGGGGTGTAATGGTATACATGAAGGTGTTGTATGGTTATGGTAGGGTGGACATGTATGGGTCAGGGCCTGACCCAGCCCGTTTTCGACTCCCGTATACCGGGTTTGGGGACAAACAAATTGAAGGCAAAAAAAATTATTTTAATTAAAAAAAAAAAACTATTATTAAATTCAGGTCCCAATTCATATTATAACAAGATACACAGCATTTATGTATTTATAAATATATTGACATAAGACATTTAAGTTTACAAAAAGATTTAAGTTTAACAGTTGTAATCATACTGTAAAGTATGTTTGGTTCTATCTAGCTTTCATCTGTGAAAACTTCAAATAGTTCAGGTTTGTTACCATTCAGCCTTCAGACTTTAGTATTTAATCAAATTAAAGCGAAATTACACAATACAGTATACATGTAGGAACAGTGACAATTTGATCAATTCAACCTGGTTATCAGGTGGGATCTCATAATACCAAATGAATAATTAACATAGAGATTAGTTCTAATTACTAGGGCCCTAACATATACCGGTACCGGTATATCAATTGGAAACAAATAGAACACAACATAATTTTGAGAGTGTTTAACTACAAACCTAGAATAAGAAATAAGGAAAAATGTTGCAGGACTGTTCATTCTATCTTTTTCATCTCAGTCATACAGTGGGGCATATTATACATTATTAGATTATATTATGCATTATTATGATAATTATTAATCTGTTATCATTATGTGTGTTTGTTTAATTCTGTTAAAAACAATGTTATCTTGTAAGTTGAAATAAATATGTTGGTTCATTGTGTCTTTTCTTTTGTGTATAAATATAAATTGAATTCATGTGTTAAATAAATTTTGTTTTCTAGCTTAAGTGACTCTGGTCATATTAATAGCTACTGAAAGTATAAAATTCTCTTTGGTTAAAAAATGAAAATCATCCTTCAGATATGCCCAAGATCACTCTCAGAGCATTGAAATTTCAAAAAAATTCCCGGACCGCCCCAATGAGAGGGGCTACCCCTCTCATACTCTCCCCGGCTCCTGCCTTTGGCAGGAGGCGATGACCTATGGTCATCGGGAGGTGTCTCCAAATAAAACCTGGATCAGGCCCTGTGGGTATACCGGTACTTGGAGTGGCTGTAATGTAATTGGTACATGTAGGTGTATATGTATACTAGGACTGCAACGATTCATCGCATTTCCGATGCATCGCGTTTTAAAGTTCACGATGCAATGCATCGTATTGGGAGGGTGCGATGCGATGCAAAAACAATTCATGCAGAGTTATCAATACCGGTAGTCAGAGATCCAAACTTTTCCTCTCAAAACTTCCAATCTGGGCAGACTGGGAACTGTATTTAATAGCTATCTACACATTTACTTCTAATACCTGGTAATTTTAATTAGGTCTTGTAATTTACAACACTGTGAACAGGTGAACACTGATGAGAATATACAATCGATTGCTGCTAATCCACTGAGCACGATGTTTGTGATAGGACTGAAGTTATGCCGATTTAAAGGTCCATCATGGATTATGCAGTCTGAATAGTTAATGTTTCCTCATGTGACATCACATGAGGGACTACTAGCGACATGCAGTGTCAAACTTTAAATGCTGACGCAATTGGCTTTTATCTGGTCAGCGGTAATCAATAACTGATCGTTTATACAGAAACGACAGGACCATCGGAGCTGAAAATTTGTATATTGAGGTAATTTGACCCGGAAAAACTTATTAGATAGGTCCCGTTGACATCAGATGTCTTAAAAGGGCACCAATTATTAATAAAATTAAATAATTTATTATATAACCAAAATTGTTGCAATTTGGTCGTTGAAAATTGAAACATATGGGTAAATTGACCCATAGAGTATCAAGAGTTAGATGCTGTTGACTTCAGACGACTTAAATGGGCAAATATAAACAATAAAGAGTGTTCCTTATCAGCTTAGAAGATATGTAGGAAAATTGGTACATGTACCAGTACCGGTAGTCCGGTACATATGATATACCGGTACTAGTAGGTCACCACTCACCTGACCAGTGGAATGCCATGGGATGAGCGTCTTTGAAGTTTGATGTTGAAGTTTTACTACAGATGACTTAAAGCCAATAAAGGGGGGGGGGCTAATAAATTATATTATCAATATAGAGCGATTATTTAATATTATCAGTCCAGAAATATGTCGGGAAATTGGTGGTAAAACCATTGTGACAGGAAGAGTATTACTATTAGTCAGAGGTTACATGTATTTTGCGTGGTGTTTATACATGCCATCAAATTGATCAATGGAATCAGGATTGATGTATTAGACTGTTATTTGACTTTGAGGGCACTAATTCATAATAAAATAAAATAATTAATTTATATAACCAACAAGAGCTACGCTGGGCGTGCAATATACGCCCTCTCTTGGGTCGGCGGAAACTGGTAAATGAAAGTGTCAATGACACTGTAGCTCAACTTGGAAAGGGAATAATTTAATGTATTACAGTCAATGGAGCGATTAGGAATGGGGAAAGTTGAATGTCTAATACTAGTTTATAGACATGAAGAGAAAAGTAAAATCCAAGATGGCTGCTGACGGCCATGTCTTCGGCCGAATGACCCCAAAATGATTGTATCCCATCCACATGTCATCGTTAACATCCATGACAAATTTTATGACGATCAGACTAAAGGTACGACCTGTAGCCCATGCTAAAGAATTTAGTCATACAAAGAGTAAAATCCATAATGGCTGCTGGCGGCCATGTTTTTTGGACAAATGACCCCAAAATGACTCGTTCCCATCTACATGTCATTGTTAACATCCAGGACAAATTTTATGATGATCAGACTAAAAGTACGACCTGTAGCCCGTGCTAAATGATTTAGTCATACAAAGAGTAAAATCCAAGATGGCTGCTGGTGGCCATGTTTTTTTGGCCGAATGACCTCAAAATGACTCGTTCCAATCTACATGTCATTGCTAACATCCATGACAAATTTTATGATGATCAGACTAAAGGTACGACCTGTAGCCTGTGCTAATGGATTGAATTTTGAAATCAAAGATGGCCACCAGCGGCCATGTTTTTTGGCCGAATGACCCCAAAATGACTCGTTACCATCTACATGTCATTGTTAACATCCAGGACAAATTTTATGATGATCAGACTAAAAGTACGACCTGTAGCCCGTGCTAAATGATTTAGTCATACAAAGAGTAAAATCCAAGATGGCTACAGGCGGCCATGTTTTTTGGCCGAATGGCCTCAAAATGACTCGTTCCAATCTACATGTCATTGTTAACATCCATGACAAATTTTATGATGATCAGACTAAAGGTACAACCTGTAGCCCGTGCTAAAGGATTTAGTCATACAAAGAGTAAAATCCAAGATGGCTGCTGCGGTCATGTTTTTTGGCCGAATGACCCCAAAATTGATCGTTCCCATCTAAATGTCAATATTAACATCCATGATAAATTTTATGATGATCAAACGAACAGTACGACCTGTAGCCTGTGCTAATGGATTGAATTTTGAAATCAAAGATGGCCACTGGCGGCTATGTTTTTCATCCAAATGACCCCAAAATGACTCGTTCCCATCTACATTCCAATTTCAACAGCCACGAAAAATTTCATGATGATCAGACTCAAGGTACGACCTGTAGTCCGTGCTAAAGGATTTAGTCATACAAAGAGTAAAATCCAAGATGGCTTCTGGTGGCCATGTTTTTTGGCCGAATGACCCCAAAATGACTCGTTCCCATCTACATGTCATTATTAACATTCATGACAAATTTTATGATGATCAGACTAAAAGTACGACATGTAGCCCATGCTAAATGATTTAGTCATACAAAGAGTAAAATCCAAGATGGCTGCTGGCGGCCATGTTTTTTGGCCGAATGACCTCAAAATTACTTGTTCCCATCTACATGTCATTGTTAACATCCATGACAAATTTTATGATGATCAGACTAAAGGTACGACCTGTAGCCTGTGCTAAAGGATCTAGTCATACAAAGAGTAAATTCCAAGATGGCTGCTGGCGGCCATGTTTTTTGGCCGAATGACCTCAAAATGACTCGTTCCCATCTACATGTCATTGTTAACATCCATGACAAATTTCATGATGATCAGACTAAAGGTACGACCTGTAGCCTGTGCTAATGGATTGAATTTTGAAATCAAAGATGGCCACTGGCGGCCATGTTTTTCATCCGAATCACCCCAAAATGACTCGTTCCCATCTACATTACAATTTCAACAGCCATAAAAAAATTTATGATGATCAGACTAAAAGTACGACCTGTAGCCCATGCTAAATGATTTAGTCATACAAAGAGTAAAATCCAAGATGGCTTCTGGTGGCCATGTTTTTTGGTCGAATGACCGCAAAATGACTTGTTCCAATCTACATGTCATTACTAACATTCATGACAAATTTGATGATGATCAGACTAAAAGTACGACCTGTAGCCCGTGCTAAATGATTTAGTCATACAAAGAGTAAAATCCAAGATGGCTGAAGGCGGCCATGTTTTTCGGCCGAATGACCCCAAAATGACTCGTTCCCATCTACATGTCATCGTTAACATCCATGACAAATTTTATGACGATCAGACTAAAGGTACGACCTGTAGCCCATGCTAAAGAATTTAGTCATACTAGTACATGTACAAAGAGTAAAATCCAAGATGGCTGCTGGCGGCCATGTTTTTTGGACAAATGACCCCAAAATGACTCGTTCCCATCTACATGTCATTGTTAACATCCAGGACAAATTTTATGATGATCAGACTAAAAGTACGACCTGTAGCCCGTGCTAAATGATTTAGTCATACAAAGAGTAAAATCCAAGATGGCTGCTGGCGGCCATGTTTTTTGGCCGAATGACCTAAAAATGACTCGTTCCAATCTACATGTCAATGATGTCATTGCTAACATCCATGACAAATTTTATGATCAGACTAAAGGTACGACCTGTAGCCTGTGCTAATGGATTGAATTTTGAAATCAAAGATGGCCACCAGCGGCCATGTTTTTTGGCCGAATGACCCCAAAATGACTCGTTACCATCTACATGTCATTGTTAACATCCAGGAAAAATTTTATGATGATCAGACTAAAAGTACGACCTGTAGCCCGTGCTAAATGATTTAGTCATACAAAGAGTAAAATCCAAGATGGCTGCTGGCGGCCATGTTTTTTGGCCGAATGGCCTCAAAATGACTCGTTCCAATCTACATGTCATTGCTAACATCCATGACAAATTTTATGATGATCAGACTAAAGGTACGACCTGTAGCCCGTGCTAAAGGATTTAGTCATACAAAGAGTAAAATCCAAGATGGCTGCTGCGGTCATGTTTTTTGGCCGAATGACCCCAAAATTAATCGTTCCCATCTACATGTCAATATTAACATCCATGATAAATTTTATGATGATCAGACGAACAGTACGACCTGTAGCCTGTGCTAATGGATTGAATTTTGAAATCAAAGATGGCCACTGGCGGCTATGTTTTTCATCCAAATGACCCCAAAATGACTCGTTCCCATCTACATTCCAATTTCAACAGCCACGAAAAATTTCATGATGATCAGACTCAAGGTACGACCTGTAGTCCGTGCTAAAGGATTTAGTCATACAAAGAGTAAAATCCAAGATGGCTTCTGGTGGCCATGTTTTTTGGCCGAATGACCCCAAAATGACTCGTTCCCATCTACATGTCATTATTAACATTCATGACAAATTTTATGATGATCAGACTAAAAGTACGACATGTAGCCCGTGCTAAATGATTAAGTCATACAAAGAGTAAAATCCAAGATGGCTGCTGGCGGCCATGTTTTTTGGCCGAATGACCTCAAAATTACTTGTTCCCATCTACATGTCATTGTTAACATCCATGACAAATTTTATGATGATCAGACTAAAGGTACGACCTGTAGCCTGTGCTAAAGGATCTAGTCATACAAAGAGTAAAATCCAAGATGGCTGCTGGCGGCCATGTTTTTTGGCCGAATGACCTCAAAATGACTCGTTCCAATCTACATGTCATTGTTAACATCCATGACAAATTTCATGATGATCAGACTAAAGGTACGACCTGTAGCCTGTGCTAATGGATTGAATTTTGAAATCAAAGATGGCCACTGGCGGCCATGTTTTTCATCCGAATCAGCCCAAAATGACTCGTTCCCATCTACATTACAATTTCAACAGCCACAAAAAAATTTATGATGATCAGACTAAAAGTACGACCTGTAGCCCATGCTAAATGATTTAGTCATACAAAGAGTAAAATCCAAGATGGCTTCTGGTGGCCATGTTTTTTGGCCGAATGACCGCAAAATGACTCGTTCCCATCTACATGTGATTATTAACATTCATGACAAATTTGATGATGATCAGACTAAAAGTACGACCTGTAGCCCGTGCTAAATGATTTAGTCATACAAAGAGTAAAATCCAAGATGGCTGAAGGTGGCCATGTTTTTCGGCCGAATGACCCCAAAATGACTCGTTCCCATCTACATGTCATTGTTAACATCCATGACAAATTTTATGATGATCAGACTAAAGGTACGACCTGTAGCCTGTGCTAAAGAATTTAGTCATACAAAGAGTAAAATCCAAGATGGCTGCTGGCGGCCATGTTTTTTGGCCGAATGACCCCAAAATTACTCGTTCCCATCTACATGTCAATATTAACATCCATGACAAATTTAATGATGATCAGACGAACAGTACGACCTGTGGCCTGTGCTAATGGATTAAATTTTGAAATCAAAGATGGCTGCTGGTGGCCATGTTTTTTGTCTGAATGACCCCAAAACGACTCGTTCCCATCTACATTCTAATTTCAACAGCCATTACAAATTTCATGATGATCAGACTAAAGGTACGACCTGTAGCCCGTGCTAAAGGATTTAGTCATACAAAGAGTAAAATCCAAGATGGCTGCTGGCGGCCATGTTTTTTGCCCGAATGACCCAAAAAAGACTCGTTCCCATCTACATGTCATTGTTAACATCCATGACAAATTTTATGAAGATCTGACCAAAGGTACGACCTGTAGTCCGTGTCAAAGGATTTAGTCATGCAAAGAGTAAAATCTAAGATGGCTGCTGGCGGCCATGTTTTTTTGTCCGAATGGCCTCAAATAGGCTCAAAATGACTCGTTCCAATCTACATGTCATTGCTAACATCCATGACAAATTTTATGATGATCAGACTAAAGGTACGACCTGTAGCCCGTGCTAAAGGATTTAGTCATACAAAGAGTAAAATCCAAGATGGCTGCTGCGGTCATGTTTTTTGGCCGAATGACCCCAAAATTAATCGTTCCCATCTACATGTCAATATTAACATCCATGATAAATTTTATGATGATAAGACGAACAGTACGACCTGTAGCCTGTGCTAATGGATTGAATTTTGAAATCAAAGATGGCCACTGGCGGCCATGTTTTTCATCCGAATCACCCCAAAATGACTCGTTCCCATCTACATTACAATTTCAACAGCCATAAAAAAATTTATGATGATCAGACTAAAAGTACGACCTGTAGCCCGTGCTAAATGATTTAGTCATACAAAGAGTAAAATCCAAGATGGCTTCTGGTGGCCATGTTTTTTGGCCGAATGACCCCAAAATGACTCGTTCCCATCTACATGTCATTATTAACATTCATGACAAATTTGATGATGATCAGACTAAAAGTACGACCTGTAGCCCGTGCTAAATGATTTAGTCATACAAAGAGTAAAATCCAAGATGGCTGAAGGCGGCCATGTTTTTCGGCCGAATGACCCCAAAATGACTCGTTCCCATCTACATGTCATTGTTAACATCCATGACAAATTTTATGATGATCAGACTAAAGGTACGACCTGTAGCCTGTGCTAAAGAATTTAGTCATACAAAGAGTAAAATCCAAGATGGCTGCTGGCGGCCATGTTTTTTGGCCGAATGACCCCAAAATTACTCGTTCCCATCTACATGTCAATATTAACATCCCTGACAAATTTAATGATGATCAGACGAACAGTACGACCTGTGGCCTGTGCTAATGGATTAAATTTTGAAATCAAAGATGGCTGCTGGTGGCCATGTTTTTTGTCTGAATGACCCCAAAACGACTCGTTCCCATCTACATTCTAATTTCAACAGCCATTACAAATTTCATGATGATCAGACTAAAGGTACGACCTGTAGCCCGTGCTAAAGGATTTAGTCATACAAAGAGAAAAATCCAAGATGGCTGCTGGCGGCCATGTTTTTTGCCCGAATGACCCAAAAAAGACTCGTTCCCATCTACATGTCATTGTTAACATCCATGACAAATTTTTATGATGATCTGACCAAAGGTACGACCTGTAGCCCGTGTCAAAGGATTTAGTCATGAAAAGAGTAAAATCTAAGATGGCTGCCAGCGGCCATGTTTTTTGGCCAAATGACCCCAAAATTACTCGTTCCCATCTACATGTCAATATTAACATCCATGACAAATTTCATGACAATAAGACGAACGGTACAGCCTGTAGCCCGTGCCAATGGATTGAATTTTGAAATCCAAGATGGCCACTGGCGGCCATGTTTTTTTTTTCGAATGACCCCAAAATGACTCGTTCCCATCTACATGTCAATGTCAACATCCATGACAAATTTCATAATAATAGGACCAAAGGTACGAACTGTAGCCCGTGCTAAAGGAAATTGTTGACGCATCACGCACACACACACGCACACACGGACAACGGATACCAAGCCATGGCAATAGCTCAAACTTTACAAAGTAAAGTTGAGCTAAAAAGGGGCATAACTGGTAAAAATTGGCGGACGGAACTCAAATTTGAACTTGACCTGTGTTTTGGTGGGAGAAAGTAATATACCAAATTATCATTGAATCCGATAAGCTCTAGTAAAGTTATCATCCGGACAACAAATTTCAGGGATTTTCTAAGTCAAATTACGTCAAATAAGGGGCATAACTCCGGTGAAAATTGGCGGACGGAACCCAAATTCGAACTTGAGCTGTCTTTTCTCCTAATAAACCCACATACCAAATTTGATTGAAATCGGTTCACTCTAACTAAAGTTATCATCCGGACAACAAATTTCAGGGATTTTCTAAGTCAAATTACGTCAAAAAAGGGGCCATAACTTTCGCAAAAATTATCGGATTAAAACGAAATTTGGACTTGAGCTGTATTTCGATATATGTAATCCACAAAAAAACGGGTTTTGCGTATAAACATTCCAAAATCGAGTTATCAACCGGAAACCAAAAAACATAAGAAAAACTGAATTTTCTGAGTCGAAAAAGGGGCATAACTCTGCCAAAAATGGTCGGACAGAACCCAAGTTCGAACTTGACCTGTGTTTTGGTGGGAGAAAGTAATATACCAAATTCATTCCGATAAACTATACTAAAGTTATCATCCGGACAACAAATTTCAAGGATTTTCTAAGTCAAAAAACGTTAAATAAGGGGCATAACTCCGGTGAAAATTGGCGTGCGGAACCCAAATTCGAACTTGAACTTACTTTTCGGCTAATAAACCCACATACCAAATGGTTCACTCTAACTAAAGTTATCATCCGGACAACAGGTTAATGGACGGACGGACGGACGCCCGGACGGACCAATACTATAATACGGCCTTTTTTTCAAAAGGGCGTATAAAAATGGCAAAATGGTTGCAATCTGGTCAGTGAATTTTTAAAATTGAAACATGGGGGTTAATTGACCCATACTGTCACAGCGTGTCAAGAATTCGATGATGTTGACTTCCAGTAAGTTCAGATGATTTAAAGCCTGAAGTAAAGGGGCAGATATGAGCTGGACTGAAATTCTGAATCACTGATATTGATATTACTAGTGTCGTGATAGTGATAATAAACGCTCTTTAACTTTAAGACTTTATTGATCTAATTTATTAGTTTCAGTTATTTTATGAGAAACACTTGTCAAAGGTCAAAATCTAGCTGTTGCATTTACAATGAATTATCTCTCTTTGATCAGATTCATCAATCACGGTGACGATGATCTGTTTCGTTGTTGTCTGTACTGTCACACTGGTGCTAATGGGGTCGTTGTCGTAACGTTTTATACATAAATGCACACCGTGTGCATTTATGTACATAAATGCACACCAGTCTCAGTCGGCGCGAGATTGAAACGTTACCATAAATAATTGCCGTCTGCTTCAATTCATAACTATTTTTCTTCCGAAGTTCTGATAAAGGCATTCTTTTATCACAATTATCGAAACTGCAATAAGATTGGTCATTGGTCGCATATTTTTCTTAGTATTAAACAGGGACGGAAAGAATTAACTGCATGGTTGTTTGATCGATGAACGGAAGAAAATAAACTTACAAAATCAAAACGTGTGCATTTATGTAGAAAACACTACGACAACGACCCCTGTCACATGACATTACGCGAGACTGGTGTGGATTTATGTATCGGTGTGCATCTATGTATAAAACATTACGACAACGACCCCATTAGGCTTAGCCACACTGGTCACTGTGTACTGTACATCATTCATCAATATATCGCCATTATCAGTGTCAACTTACTCTAAATGTAAAATTTATCCCTTTTCGAACACATCACAATGTTTGTGGCACATGTCTGTCGTAGGAGAAGAATTAAAATATTCCAAAATATCACTAAGTATACAAGTATTAGTTGAACTAACAATTATAAACTACAGTAAACAATAAAAGAAAAGAAGAACTCAATGTGTCGCCATTTTTCAACAACTTTTGCTGCCCCGAGAAACTTTTAGAACTGATTTCATTGGTCAGTTTAGAGGGGAGACAATCGAATTTTCACACACCTGTTTCGCTGATATTCTAAGTAGAGTTATCTTTCGTTGATTGATAAGAAGTTTAATTAATGCATATTCCAAACAAATATTATAATTAATCAATTTCAGCTTCATTTAAATATCTCTGACCATAATTATGCCAGCCCAATTAAAGCTTTCCTCTTCCCATCACAAGCAAGTATTCATAAGTACATGTAAGTAGACACTTGCCCTCTCAAGACAACTGCTTTGTATCCATTCTGTTATCCGTCCTAAAACTGCCTTATTATCATTTCTTATAATATCATATACTAATATTATGCATGTTATTTTTGAATTTGCTTTCATCTGTGTGTAGTTTGATTATGCACTACATGTTACCCCTCGGGGACCTTTATGGTAATAAATTCTATTCTATTATATTGATCAATCGGATATCCATCAAAATAGGCCAGCTTATCCAGGAACATTGGGCAGATCGAAAGTCACGACATAAATAATACAGACACTATACCAAGTCCAACACCCAACATCAGAGGTGAGCATTTTTAATTGTTCCACGATTTTGATTATATATATTTGTAGTTATAAAAACCTAAATTTCAAACAGAAACGGGTCCCAGTTGCATATCAGATCTATGAAGAAATCCATTTAAAATTGTAATATGCCCAGTTACTGGACATAAAGTCCCAAAAATAAGGTTTTAATCGAGTTTAGAAATCGGTATCCTTATAACGTTATATAAAGATACCGATTTCTAAACTCGATTAAAACCTTATTTTTGGGACTTTATGTCCGGTAACTGTGAATATGCACACCCAGTGTGTTCAAATATTTGCATTACATTCATTAAACTTGAACAACTTTGTAGTATATTTTTACTTTTTAAAAACTACTATGGACTTGTCGGCAACACAACAATATAATACACATCGAACGCAGGATCTCAATAAAAAAACTAACCCTCCCCAAACATTCCCAATATTTATGGGAGGCCAAATCCACATGTAATAACCAATTCCTCTTAAAGATACTCAGCTAACCACCGTCAAATATAGTATAAAATTGCCCGAAACGTGTTATTTATCAACATGTTGTTCGACGAAATTTGGCCTTATTATGAACAGAAAGCCGATTGATTTTACAGTTATCCATCTTCATCCGCAATTTGGCCCGAGACCGTCGGCTTGTCGACTGTTTACTGGGCCACTATTAATTCTAGATAGTGAAAAATAATAGATTTTAAAAATCGATATCTAATACCTCTGAGCTTTGATAGGTGGGTTGATCGACACGAATACATTTTTTTTTTTACCCCCGAATCCAAATAAATAGTAATTGAGGGGCGCTTAATCGGATTATACATCTTTAAGAAGCACTAATTTTTAACAAGAATTGTGGCAAGATTTATATCGGAATTCCCCTTATGAAGAATTCAATTCCTCTTAAGAACAAATCAATTCTTCTTAAGAAGAAATCATCTTCTTAAGAGGAACTATTAAATGTGAATTTGGCCTCCCTTAAATATATTGTCATTGAGCTATATTACAGTCGTCTCGTTCATTGCGGAATTGGGGACCATGCAATTCACATTTGATAGTGATTCGGAAGTACTTTTTGATGTGGAATCCATTGGTCCGGTTCAGTTTGATTTGTTTTTGTTTGTTTTTTTTCTAAAAGGCATTTCTATTTTAGGGGCCTGAACCCAATTTTGGGGGTTAATCAGCCAAACTTTTGAAAAATTTTGCCGTTAGTTATAATTATGTTGATATTTATAATTTATATTATTTTTCATATCATTCCAGGATGGGATTGTCACCAAGGAGCCCTTGTTCCGGAAAATACAAAAATGGGCGACTAAAATTTTTTCTATAAATAATTTACCAAAATCAACAATATTAATATGCTGGTTTACGTGGACACAGTATTATATTGTTCAGCACCATCTATATAGTGTGACTGGGGTAGCTTAACTGTTATATCATGCCATGAATCTCTACTCTGTCTAACGCCCGTAGACAGAGTAGAGATTCATGGCATGATCTACTTAACTGTCAAGTATAGACGTATGTCATATGAATAAATAGGTATTCACACAGTCGGTAGGACTATAGGCATATCTCTAGGCGAGATATCAAATTGACAATTGGGAGGTTTTTATCGTTAAAAATCTATTTGAGGGTATCTAAGCTTTATGAGAGGTGGTCCACTTGTAGATTCAACTGCAGCTAATTTTATATGGCAACCAATATGACTGAAGGGGTCACTCTCACCAACAAAAGTGCTGAAGGGTACACAGGTTTTGAAAATGTGCTGACGTGCACACAGGGTTTGTGATCAGCACTGACACAGCTACTTCAAAACTGTGTTCCCGAAAGCCTGGCACCCATCATCAATTTGTTTTCAGTTCATTTTAAGTTACGTTGGAGCGTAACAATAATTTCTCTTACAGAAATCATGGCAGACCCGAAAACTAAACGTCATTTATAACTAGTTTTCAAAACCTGTGTACCCTTATGCACCAATATGGCAACCATAAATATATGAAGCACATATATAAAGACAACCTCTACCAGAGTTGTCTATCTTACCAATGTTCACCTCTGCCAAAGCACAGGTTTTTACAAGATTCCAGTAAATTCAACAGCAGACAAAACAAACTCTTCATTGGTATTTATTTCATACCTTGACTCTTCTTTTGGCCAAACGTTCCCGGACTACACAAGAAGGATTATGGACTGCCAGTTTAGTTGTTCAATAATTGTGTGACACTTGCATTTCCGCTTTATTGTGGTAATACTGGTTTAAGATGAAGCCCGCAGCACGAGGTAGAACTGCCAAGGATCTCAGATACAGCTGCGGAGTTTTAGCTGGGACCGTAATAATTATATAACCATAATACATATATTGGTAGGCAAGTTCTGTGGTCTTGTAAGTTGTCATTTTCATTGCAAATTATGACGTAGGTTGAATTGGGTTCCCTGCCATGAGTGTTGATGCTACGTCTGGTGAATATAGGACAGTTCCTTTGACTTTATTAGTTATATTTTTGACTTGCCTTTTCTGGGAAAGATTATTTACTATTTGTGACTCCAAGATATTTGACAGCAAATGTTGCAGTGGAGAGTGTATTTAGTTGAAGATGGTGGTGTTGCTATTAAAGCCACATGGCGATTTTCACTCCAAATTACACCCAATATAATATTAGCTTTTGAATTTTACCCGGTATCGAAATAGGTTGATAAATAACAGAATGACCTTTCTACAGCCACTAAATGTCACAGAGAGATGCTCTTATGTAATACAAATATCACTTCGAACACGATTATCTGACCCCGAGCAGCTTCATTGCAGTTCCGGATACGGTACGGAATAATCCACTTATATTGCGTTAAACTGGAAACTGTTTAAACTTTTCGCAATGCTTTCTCTTCACTTTAATCATCAAAATTATGTTGTACCACAAAATTTGCAGACGATTACTGCTCTAGGTTTATTTCCGTGGTCTTCAGGTGCAATTTACACGCGACCGCCGATTCCAAAAAAATAACTGGCACAGAAAAAACAAACCCTTGTCCGTGATGGTGAATGTTCTTCTAATGAGGTCCTATACGTTTGATTTGTTTTGTTGACTATGGTCTTGATGTTGGTTCTAAACTTCATACTGCTGTCGAATGTCCCAGCGATGTCTTTCTCGTCGTTCTTTGGCTTTATATATTCTCGCCGTTAGTCCAGTCAATCTGGCTACAAAAAATAGGCCAACCTCACACTAATTGCAACAGTAGTAACCAGACATCACTATACAAAATAGTCTCAAACAAATTGAGGTCGCCAAACTGGTTTTTGCCCTAGATTTTGTATATATAGACAGCGTTTCGCTTTTCCGATATATGTTATTTCAACACTTGGTCAATTTAAGCTATTTTAAGGGGGCTAAAGTTTGATAATATCTCTCATATTTTTTTTATAGAGAGCGTTTATTTTATTGAGATTGTTTATATAAAGGTTTTAAACACACCACCTATACATGTATATTACATATAACACACCACCTACATATTACATATAACCTGGTAGTTTTGAATAAAAGAGTGGCTTAAACTTGTGAAAAACGAATGACAATCACAAACAGAGAGTTCTTATGTATACCTGTATACTAGTACTCTAATAGTCTTCATCACTGTCTATTTTTGATGCGGAAGTTGTACATGCAGATCATTTGCAGTGACCACACACAACGGAACTGTTCAATCCATTCTTTTTACAAGAACAACTCTTGGTAGTGCAATCCTTAACACAATTACAGATACCGGTCTTCAACAGATGTTCAGGATGAATGAATGCGTTTAATGCAAAAAGCCACAAATTAATGTGGAACATGCATAATAACATATATACACTACATTGGTATGCACATTGGTATGAATAACATTTTCATCAGCATTTCATGTGCATACATAATAAATTGTATGCAATACTTATATACAAATATGTATACAGAAATATGTGCATATAAATTCACACATGGATATCTCTATAGATCAGAGTACTATCTTAGTTGTATTCTTTAAAAACATGTTTCAAATACATGCTAACGTCTTCAATATTGACATATTTTCAATCGCAAGGAGGCCATACAACTTTTCTAGTGAAGGGTTCAACCGGTAATAGTCAGGAATGTATTTCCTTCTGATTGTGACAAAATTGTCGCAGATAAAAAGAATATGATATTCGTCACACGTTTCCGAACCGCATATTTTACATTGTAAAATTTCGTGTTTTCGCCATCTTGAAAGCTCGTTTGGCAGTCAATGGTTTGCTGTCCTAAATTTCATCAATGATGGTATGATATGTTGTGGTAGATAAATAAGGTAGTGACTAATACTGGAATGACGCTTTATGTTACTAAATAAAGTTCCTCTTGATGATTTAGATTCCTTCAGGTCACGAAACATTTTAACCCAGTGTTGTTAAATTAAATAAGATTTAATATTCGTCCCCGTGAGTCCAGTTTGAGTATCCCATCGGGACATCAACCCGATCTCACTCAGGGTCATTTATATAAACTCAAACCATTAAGCTTTCCAGAATATGTGCTATCATTGTTATGGACCTCCTTCATCACAATATCAATATTCTTTGCTATTTCAGATCCGTCGGAGGAGTTTAACTTTGACCAGTATGACAACACCAAGCTCTCCATGGACCATATACTTATAGTCCATGGGCTGATAGGGTTCAAGTTCAAGTTTGGTATTGTGGTGTGTCCTGGGGTATGGCGGGTTAGAAAATCAATGTTAACAGCAAATATTTTGGGCCCCGATGTACCTCCTGACGCAAAGTTCAACCCTACCCTCTCGGAAATCTGCATTTTTTAAATATGGGGTAGGGGAAATATAAATCGTCACAACTCAGGTTCTAACACACATATTCTTGTTTTCTAGGTGTCTTTCTGTTGGTAATACACTATTACACCAGAATAAGAAGAAAAATAGACATGTCATCATTGATGTCGCCATGAAAGGTCAAGAGGTCATGTGACTTGGGTGAAAATGCGATTTTCAGTCCATATCATACCAGATAGTTTCGTCGTGGCCGATACAAAAACCAGATATAAGCCATTCATTTACCCCTCTGGATAGCCATAAGGATATTTCTGAATGAAATAACCTTGTTAACAGCTTCAATATATGATATTTTGGTCATATTTGATTATAAAATATTTCGACCTGTTTTTGACGTTTTTTCACAATTTAGGGGTAGGGGAAATATAAACCATCACAAATCGGTGTCTAATCAACTTATGGTAAGGTGTTTGGTATCGTTTTGTTCGTATTAGACTACTCTATTCAAATAAAGGAGCTTGCACATATTTTCAATTATTTTGACCTCGGTGAAGGTCAAAAGGTCACAGATATTTGTCGATTGTTTTTATTTCAGCCCATTCTTATCAACTGATGGCATTATTGAAGTAGTAAGCTGTCATAACTATCCTATTACTCTTTTCAGACCCTGGAGGATACGTCGAACCCAGATACGTTTCAATTTACCCTTGATATATGACTCTTTGTTAACACTTCAGTTGAAGTTTACCCTACACAGTCTGAACTTCATTTTGGTTCAGGGGTATTAAAATAAACACTGTTTTCATATAGGTATTTTCTTTTATTTCCAGATAATCTTGTGATCTAATAAAATGGAACCCACCAAGAGGAAAATAATGAAGCTTGATGATCCTGATATCAAAGGATTATGTCAGTGTGTAATTCATATGATAAATTCCAATATGGAAAACTTCACATTCATCAATGAGACATCAGATCCAAGTGAAAGATTCCAAAGAATTTCGGACATTCGAAATCGAAGACAGCTTCAACCGTTGAACTCCTCATATCGTATGGATGACATCTGCAAAAACATTCCTGATATTCTTCACAACCATCATGGTTATCATAGAGATTGTTATATACATTTCACGTCAAATCTCAATCGCTTGATTTCTACCGTTGATCAGCCTTCACCATCTGCGACCACTAGGACGGCATCAACTGTAAAAGACAACATTATTTTCAAACCAACCTGTATCTTATGTGATAAAGAAGGTAAAAAGAAAGTCAAAGGAATATGGACAACTGAAAATACAAAATCTTTTGAATGTGGAGGTGGGGCCGAAAAGAAACAGGACTTCAAGCTGCTAAGGAGGATTTCTGGATTCGATTTATTCGCCTGTGAGGCTAAATATCACCCATCATGTAGGAGGACATATACAATAAACCCAGGAAAGTGGCAGTCAAAGGATGTAGAACAAGTAGATTGGCAGGCATCATTGGAAAGAGCACACAGTGAATCATTTGCGAGAGTCTGTTAACTGATTAATGAAAGAATAATAATTCATCATGAAATAATCAAACTGAGTGATTTATGTGATTTGTATAAAGAATCCCTCCAACAAACTACTTTTGCAAATCAAAATTACAGATGTGATAATCTGAAGGCAAAGTTGGAGAAATGTGACACATATAGAGATTTACTTGGATTCACTCCCGTTTTTCAGGATGGTCGCTTCCATTCATACCTTGTATTCAACCTTAAATGTGACATATACAATGCTGTGCGCCAAAGTTATAGACTGGGTTCAGCAGATAAGCTCCAGGACACTGCTGAGCTTTTGAAAAGTGATATTTTGAGAACATTCAAGGAGACCGACTCTGTCCCTTGGCCGCCAATAACTGACAATATGGACTTGAAAAGTTGAAACCGCTATAGCCGAAGCTGTCGGAACTACTTCAGATGTTTTACCAACACAGATCATCCGCAAACCATCTTGTTCATCTCTTTTTCATTCTGACTTTGGCAACTTTGATCAGTTTGTGAATGATCTTGCAGGCACTGGGTCTGTTCACAGAGCACAAGGCATAATGCTTCAGGAGATATGTGCAACCCCCGAACAGCAGATTTCTGGATTTCAACCAAAAATATCTTCTTCGCCTAGAACAGGAAAGCTATCTATGAAGTTGCAGAATGATCCAAGTATTGATGTATGTTATATGGGTAAGCGCAAGAATCCACAGTTCAATATTTAAATGTTACAGTTGATGGTGGTGATAAAGCACACAAGTCCATGCAGATAAGGAACTTATTGTGGATTCTTGCAAGGCTACATTCTTCCAAAACAGAGCAGAAAGTACCAGGATGCGGAGGATATATATCTTTGACTGGTGCAAAACCGACAAAGTTGACAACAATAGAATACTACCCAATCATTCCATATCCCATCACTGATTATAAGACTGTTCAAGAGTGTCTGAGATTTGCAGAAAATGGATCAAAAGAAGTCGGACAAGATTATGTTATCACTACATTTGATCTTGGGGTATGTATGAAGGCTTTTCCTCTGGCATGGAATTACCAGGAGAGATACGAGAATCACATTATTATGATAGGCACCTTTCACTTAGTCATTGGCTATCTCAAGATGATTGGGAAGAAGAAGGATGGAAGTGGATTATCCGATGTATTCTTGGAAGCAGGTTTGATTTCTTCTGGATCACTCAGCGGTGTTATTTCGGGTAAAAAGTATGCTAGAAGCATTCATTGTCATAAGGTTATGGTAGAAGCTCTTGAGAGAATTGTATTTACTCACTTCTTATTGGACATGAACCTTGATGAACAGAATCCATATGGTGACCTGCCTCATGAATCAAGAGACATACTTGATGCATTGATAAGAAGTCCTGATATATCTAGTGAGGAAAGTGTCCTTAAAGACACGTGCGGCCTTTGTTTTCGAAAATATTCATATTTGTTCCAATCACCATAAACAGAAAAACATTAAAACGCATTCAGTTTCGTTCATATATATACCATGAACATCGCGTAAACAGCATGCTAACATCAAGACCTACTATATTTTACCTAAGCAAGAGTATGATTGTGTTACAGAAGACAGCAGAATGCTACTGGCTAATCACACACAAATGGCATAAACACTCTTTATTAATTCCATATCAGGAATTCACCAACAAAGAACGCTCTTTATGTTTACCATCATAATATAAACAAACACCAGGAAAGTAACTTTTTATGTTTTTGTTTACATAACAATGGTCAAACATATGTCAATAACATACAGTTTATGCGATATTTCTTATTTGTATACGGACAAAGTCTATCTACATTTTGATGTTCTTTCTGTTTGTGGCGGTTTTTGACGGGTGGAAATATTTTCACAGGATACCCACCGCCAAGGCCAACTGTATCTTAAAAGATGAACATATTGAAGAATATCTGGATAAATACATGAAGTTTCGTGATGGGGTTCGAACAGGAAAGCTGGATAATACAGGAGTATTCTGGATGTCATATATGGACCATGTGTGGTTAATACTGTCTCTGTTACAGGCTGTAAAACTAATGACTTCGTTGCATATAACCAGTGTCTCTGTCTGATGACAGATCTATTCTTCAGCTACGACGGACAAAACTATGCTCGCTACCTCACATGTTTCTCGATGTTCATAACCAATATAGAGACATCACATCCTGGTGCTACAGAACTGCTCAAGCGAGGTGCTATTAGTGTTGCGAGATCATTTATACCAGGTAATCGCTGTGCTGTATATAAGACAATCGAAGAGACATTCATGAGACATTCGAAATGCAGAGCTGGTGGAGCAGGTGTTGGATTGTCTGGCGTGCAAACCAACTATAGTGCATGCCAGAGGTATAACTATCATCAGTGTTTCTGTTCAGGAGTTATATTTTACTTTTGTTTGTGATTTGAGTTTGCCATGTAAGTTGACTGTTTTTTATTTTGATTATTTTTTATTCTTATTAAATATTTTGTCTTGTTAAACAGTTTGTTTTTAGTTTCAGTTCTGAGTTCCCCAATTTGTTTATTCATACTAACACTGTTCAAACTTTACCATAGAATATTCAGTTAGCATGTTGTTTGACTAACACTTACTTTACACATTAAAATAAAATCCTAACACCAATCAAACATATACTAACATTCACATACTGAAACTGTTATAGTATTCAATGCATATTAAACTTTAGGTAATGCAAGGTTTATTTATAAATATTTAGTTTTCAAATTTCAAGGGATTGACCAAATCAAATTCACAGTGAAAATGAGAGCAAATGGTAAATTGTTTGATACATCTGCAATGAATCTTTATCATACTAACATCAAGGGGAAATTGTCACCTTAATTCCAATCAACACCATGTTGTTGTTCACATATTACATAAGATATGTAAAGTTGTTGTTCACTAATACATGTGTATTATCTTCCAATCCCTCAGGTGGACAAGGTCAGCTAAAGAGAGAGCTAAATATTTGTAAGCAACATATTCCATGGCTGATATGGTAGATTCTTCAGTGAAAGGAATGAAACACAGAGACAATAGAGCAGCTGAGGTGACTAGAAGTGAAAGGCATGTTAGCAGACCAGTTTCAGCCATCTGTGATTTCAATAATCCATTCACCTTGCCAGATAAGGAAAAAGTTTACATCATTTCCTCTGGTACTGCAGCATCGACTATGTTCAGCATGCTATTCTAAGAGGTGAATCTACTGGGAATAAAGCAAAGTGTACATTCATTGAAGAACGATTGAAGTTGAAAAGGGATTTTTTTGATCCTGTACAGAGGAACAAAACTAAAAACCATCGCAAGCATGAACAAGAGTGTTAAACTTACAACCTCTAAGAATAAAACTATCGAGTATAAACAGCAGGGTAATATTGCTTCCAGCTGCTAGTTAAATCACAAGAATTGCCAGATGAACAAAGGATTGACATGAAAGTGCTTCTTACTTACACTCTAACTCCTGTCCCTTATAGTATAGGACTGGCCGGTGGCTTTCTCGCGAAGACTGATAAATCAAAGGGATATCACTTCCTCACATGTGATGTCGAAGACAGCCAAATTCCTCAGAATCCAAAAGAATGCATGTTTATTGAAGATGGAAATGCGGGTTTTCATTGTTTAACAGCACTTCCTGTGAACTTTGGTGAAATTGCTGAAAGGATTTTGATTTTTGCTTTGCAAAAATCCAGTTATATTCAGTACTGATATGTATTTGGCAGATTCTGTGAAGACCGTTTAAAGAAAAAGGAGAGGGTGTGGTGAGAAACGTATCGTGAGTGGCGTCAAAACGAAAAGACCAAAGGATTGGAAATCTTTTCTCACCAATGATGAGAATAAAAAAACAGCTTGTTAATGTACTCCTGTCAGCATGGAGTAGTCATTCTTCTGCTGGAAGTTTAAAGGGTCATGAAGTAATATTGATCAAAGAAGAACATGCTTTCCTGCTAACATCAGATGGCAATGAAGTCACTTGTGAGGAAATTTCATCACTGACTCGACCCAAGAAGAAACTGATTCAAGAGTAGTTCTGTATTGTAATTTTGCCAAGGAGAGGGGACTCAAGTATGTGAGAGTGAAAAGCCCTGCTACTGATATATTCTTTATACTTCTCAGCGCTGCTGTGAATCTGCAGGAAATCACCATTCTGTTTGAGACAGGGAAAGGGAATAGCCGACGATGTATTGATATCTCTGCATTGGCAAGATCTTATGGAGATGTGATGTGTTCAGCCCTTCTTGGTCTACATGCTTATACATATGGTGTGATAGTGTGAGCTGTTTTAATGGTAAAGGGAAGCTGAGACCTATCAAGATTCTGAAGAAGAATGTGAAATTCCCGGAAGCATTTTCAAAACTTGGTGATTCTTGGGAGGTTCCATGTGCCGCAATGAAGGTGCTTCGAGAATTCACATGTGTGCTTTATGGAAAACCCCATGTGTCGAAAGTAAATGAAGCAAGATACGTACAGCTGTTAAGTAAGTGTGGTACTGAGTTGGGCAAGAGAACTTCTTTTGACCTCAGTTCTGTTCCTCCTTGTGAGAGTTGTTTGGAAGAGCATGCCAGACGTGCCAATTATCAAGTCGGTATTTGGAAACGCGGTTATATTCCAATTCCATCCATACCAAGTCCTCTTGATGGTCATGGCTGGGAATGTAGTGATGGTGTGATGCAGCCAAATTGGACAGCAAGTTGGTTGATATTCTTGAAGGACAGCATGATGAAACAGATGAGTGCGAAGATGATGATTGTGATACGGAGAATGAAACAGATAGTTCAAGTGATGAAAGTGAAAGTAGTGACAATGAATGAGATGGTACATGTATATATATTCAAGTATACACAATTGGAACAGTTTTAATTCCGTGAACAAGTTTTTCATTGTTTCAGTTTGAGTCTTACATAAGACAACCAAAGGAAAGCGAATCATGGAAAAGACATGTCACATTTTCAAAACCCCTGAACCAAAATGAAGTTCAGATTGTGTAGGGTGAACTTCAGCTGAAATGTTAACAAAGAGTAATTATATCAAGGGTAAATTCAGAAGTATTCAGGTTCGGCATATCCTCCAGGGTCTGAAAAGAGTAATAGGTTAGTTACGACAGCTTACTACTTCAATAATGCCATCAGTTGATGAGAATGGGCTGAAATAAAAATAATCGACAAATATATGTGACCTTTTTACCTTCACCGAGGTCAAAATTGAAAATATGTGCAAGCTCCTCCTTTATTTGAATAGAGTAGTCTAATACGAACAAAATGATACCAAAAACCTTACCATAAGTTGATTAGAAACCGATTTGTGATGGTTTATGTTTCGCCTACCCCTAAATTGTGAAAAAACGTGAAGACCGTTTAAAGAAAAAGGAGAGGGTGTGGTGAGAAACTTATCGTGAGTGGCGTCAAAACGAAAAGACCAAAGGATTGGAAATCTTTTCTCACCAATGATGAGAATAAAAAAACAGCTTGTTAATGTACTCCTGTCAGCATGGAGTAGTCATTCTTCTGCTGGAAGTTTAAAGGGTCATGAAGTAATATTGATCAAAGAAGAACATGCTTTCCTGCTAACATCAGATGGCAATGAAGTCACTTGTGAGGAAATTTCATCACTGACTCGACCCAAGAAGAAACTGATTCAAGAGTAGTTCTGTATTGTAATTTTGCCAAGGAGAGGGGACTCAAGTATGTGAGAGTGAAAAGCCCTGCTACTGATATATTCTTTATACTTCTCAGCGCTGCTGTGAATCTGCAGGAAATCACCATTCTGTTTGAGACAGGGAAAGGGAATAGCCGACGATGTATTGATATCTCTGCATTGGCAAGATCTTATGGAGATGTGATGTGTTCAGCCCTTCTTGGTATACATGCTTATACATATGGTGTGATAGTGTGAGCTGTTTTAAAGGTAAAGGGAAGCTGAGACCTATCAAGATTCTGAAGAAGAATGTGAAATTCCAGGAAGCATTTTCAAAACTTGGTGATTCTTGGGAGGTTCCATGTGCCGCAATGAAGGTGCTTCAAGAATTCACATGTGTGCTTTATGGAAAACCCCATGTGTCGAAAGTAAATGAAGCAAGATACGTACAGCTGTTAAGTTATGTGTGGTACTGAGTTGGGCAAGAGAACTTCTTTTGACCTCAGTTCTGTTCCTCCTTGTGAGAGTTGTTTGGAAGAGCATGCCAGACGTGCCAATTATCAAGTCGGTATTTGGAAACGCGGTTATATTCCAATTCCATCCATACCAAGTCCTCTTGATGGTCATGGCTGGGAATGTAGTGATGGTGTGATGCAGCCAAATTGGACAGCAAGTTGGTTGATATTCTTGAAGGACAGCATGATGAAACAGATGAGTGCGAAGATGATGATTGTGATACGGAGAATGAAACAGATAGTTCAAGTGATGAAAGTGAAAGTAGTGACAATGAATGAGATGGTACATGTATATATATTCAAGTATACACAATTGGAACAGTTTTAATTCCGTGAACAAGTTTTTCATTGTTTCAGTTTGAGTCTTACATAAGACAACCAAAGGAAAGCGAATCATGGAAAAGACATGTCACATTTTCAAAACCCCTGAACCAAAATGAAGTTCAGATTGTGTAGGGTGAACTTCAGCTGAAATGTTAACAAAGAGTAATTATATCAAGGGTAAATTCAGAAGTATTCAGGTTCGGCATATCCTCCAGGGTCTGAAAAAAGTGATAGGTTAGTTATGACAGCTTACTACTTAAATAAAACCATCAGTTGATAAGAATGGGCTGAAATCCAAATTTTGACAAAAACCTGTGACCTTTTGATCTTCAGCGAGGTCAACATTGAAAATATGTGCAAGTTCCTGAATATAGTAGTCTAATACGAACAAAATGATACCAAAAACCTTACCATAAGTTGATTAGAAACCGATTTGTGATGGTTTATGTTTTCCCTACCCCTAAATTGTGAAAAAACGTCAAAAACAGGTCGAAATATTTTTTCCTAAAATATGACCAAAATAACATATATTGAAGCTGTTAACAAGGTAATTTCAATAAGGGATATCCTTCTGGCTATCCAGAGGGGTAAATAAATGGCTTATATCTGTTTTTTGTATCAGCCACGAAACTATATGGTATGATATAGACTGAAATTCGAGTTTTCACCCAAGTCACATAACCTCTTGACCTCTCATGGCGACATAAATGATGACGTGTCTATTTTTGTACCAACAGAAATACACCTAGAAAACAAGAATATGTGTATTAGAACCTGAGTTGTGATGATTTATATTTCCCCTTCCCCATATAGAAAAATGTTTCAGGGTAGGGTAGGGTTGAACTTTGTGTCAGTAGGTACACCGGAACCCAAAATATTTGCTGTTAACATCGATTTTCTAACCCGCCATACCCCAGGACACACCACAATACCAAAGAAGTTTAATAGTGGGGGGGGGGGTGCATGGTGACCCCTATCAGCCCATGGACTGTTAGGTGTGCTAGATTTCATACGCAAAAGCATTTTACAAAATTTCATATGCAATGTCTCTATAATATCACATTTTTCGAAGCACCAAACTTCACTACCATAAAGAGCTATTGGAGTTAACATACTATCAAATAGTTTCAGCATTAATCTCACTGGAAGGTGGTGTTTACACCACTTTATTGGGCAGGCCATACATGGCTTTCATTGCTGTGTTATGAATTTGTTTCAATGCGTTGCAAAATCTCCCATTATAAAAGAAATTGACCCCTAAGATATTTGAATTCTTCAACTATTTCCAATTCTCCTTTTTTTTTCGGTAGTTTTTTTTTCAACGAAAACACAATACAATTTCTTACCATTTGATAAATATAAATTGATAATACTTTGTAGTCCATTGTGGAGTGCGCTTTTCCGAAACCATTTTGAAATTTGCATATGATTTCATTATCTTCGGAAAAAGATGTCTATCTTGTATTTAAGATAGATGTGAAAACTTTAGACAGACAGCTCAAAAGGGTTATGCCTCGATATGAATCAGGCTTAAGCACATCACCTGATGTTTTATAGATTGGCTGTATCACTATCATGTCAATTGCCCACCATGATGGGTAGTATCCACTCTCGAGTATGGAGCAGGTGGCTTGTCCATTGGAATTGGTGACACAATATCATATGCAATCGTCCAACCCCAATCCCGAATGTCTAAAGCATTGGATAAACCCTTCCAGTGCTGGATCTGGCAATATACTCTGAGGCTGTGGTATTTTGCAGTTCCAGAAGCTGGTGGAAGTTGTCGCGGCTCAATGTGCGAAGACCCCATGCCATTCCTTTTGCAGAAAACATTCAATCTGAGTTCATTGAGATTAATGTCAGCATCATCGTTGGAGAGAAATACCAGGGCCTTTTCGCCTGCATCTACACGATTTCATCACTGTTGGCATTTATATTGTTGAATACAACGGCATATTAGCGGAAATCATCATTGCGCATAAATTTCTTCAAGAAACAGGGGGGGGGGCGGAAAAAAACTGCAGACACAGGGTGGAAAAAACTGTTTTCTTCGGTTTGGGTACCCCCCCCCCCCCCCCAAACAGCAAAAAATGCAGTTTTTTTTCACTGACCCCCCCCCCCCCCCCCCCCCCCCCCAGAAAAATCAAATTTACCCCAGCCGGCTGCAGCCGGACAACTCGGTTTGACCGGAAATTAAGTTGCTTCAAGTTTGAGATAAAGAGGATCTCACTCACTAAAGTTTCTATTTTATACGAAATTTATCAATCGAGTTCACTTAATTTGATTTGAGCTGAGGTTTACCGAGGTTCAAATAGAATGTAGTGGACAAGGTTGATCAATTATGTATAAAATAGAACATGTTTGTTATACCGATTATCAGCTGATATAGTGTTATAGACATATATTGTACACTGATTGAAAAAAACGCACTATTTTTAAGTTAGGACATGCTACTGCAGTAAATCTGACAATAGCAACATAGCTTGGGTAATTTATTCTGATGAGTTTGGCATAAGATTACTAAGTTGATAGTTGATACTTGATAGACCGTTCCAACATTGGTCAAGTTTCCTGTTGTTTGCATTTTATTATTTCTACGAAGGACAGAGGGCAAATGCATCAAAATGCTGCTGACAACATATTAGTTACTCACATCTATTGAGTGCACATCTATATTGATGGATTGTTGATGCCTTTCAGCCTTTGCACTCTGTCCTTCAACTATTCATAATAACATGTGAACAACCAGGAACTTTGGCATTTTAGAGATAATCACACAAGAAGTCACCAATTGTTTGAGAATCCTGGAGAATCACTAAGAATGTGTTTTTCTGTAGTTCACAGAATGGTCATTGTCTACCAGTAGAACGCAGATTTGTACCTCGTGATGTCATGACATGTACAAACATGTATATTGGTGATCGCAACGCTTTGTATGCACTTTAAAAAATGACAACTAGTCATTACCTCGACTTTGAAAAAGATGCAAATGAGATGAGTGAGATACCAGCATATAACTGTTTTCTGATACCATTGGAGGAGAAATTGTTTAATACATGGGATAGTTCTGCAGTAAAAATTTGCCAGATAAGCGATCGCAGGGTAGAATTCTGCATTCGACTGGTAGACACTGACATAGTCAGCATTATTAAGAGGGTTAATGGGGTCAATATCACATGTAAACCAAGACAATGGTTATCCAAAATTGTTTTATGTGGATTGTACTACTCATGTATATATGATTTGGATATTAAGGTTAATCCATATTCTATAAAATGAGAGAAAATTGAAGTTGTGAGTCTAAAAATACATATTTGGAAAAAAATTACATGCAAATTTTTTCCGACAACCCCCCCTAAATGAATAAGGAAAAAATTTACGTGTAAATTGTTTCCGCCTAGGTACCCCCCCCCCCCCACCCCCCGGTACGTTGTGTCCCGCAGTTTTTTCCCGGCCCCCCCCCCCCTGCAAGAAAGCCCCTTTTCCAATTCCAAATAGTCTCGATGTTGTGTCGCAACCTAGAACCGCGTGGATAAATAAGATATTGTCGCATATGGGTACCGACAGCCGCTTCTTAACTTGACCAATGTCCCAACTGTTTGGCTGTTTCTTGACATTCGCCTAAGGACCATTCTGTGTTCCTACATGTAACTGTTAATTGCATTGTGTCATTACTTTCAATGGTGTATTGGCAATCGCATTGTGTATACGTTGCACCACTCATATCCGAATGCCAGCCACTCCGGCCCCCATGCACCATAACCCCACCCAACCAACGCGCAATTACGAACGAAAACCCCAGTCTGACGCACCGACCAACGTCCACGTACGTCCATACAGCGAAATACACGAGGGAAAAGCCACATGCACACACTCTGTGTCCCACCACAACAAATCCAACCCACAACACACACCCACCACATGTGCACGTGTAGACGATTTCTGATCTATATTGTTTGCATGTGCCACGATTATATATGTATGTATATATACATGTATGTATTGTGTACTAATATTTAGACTGCGTCATATCGAACACGTCCGGCGATTGGAGAATACACGCTGAGTCTGATTTTGTTTATACATGGTGTTAATTGTAGCTTGGTAAGCTGACACTGCTGACTACGTGTGCTACATAATAAAGAGGTGACAGGCCCATCGACACCCAGATGGAGAAGGCACACAAGAGTGCCACACATAATACATTGTGATCATATGTGTACGGATGTTTAGGGTTAAAATAGAATCGTTACAATATTATCTGATGACTCTTTAAAAAGCCAGAATTGTATAATTTGTAGCTATACGATATATCTATATTCGATAAGATGCATATGCAGATGCATATCAACCGTTGCTAAGGCCGGGGGGCCTTATATGGTTGTCTCCCAAACTCAAAATGATTGGTAAGGTGTCAGGTACCTATATACCAAATTAAATGCTTTTCTCAAAACATGTGCAATTCTTATGTTTTTACCTAAACCGATTGGTGCACAATTTTCACTAGAAATTGTTTGTCATAAAATTCACATGTTTGCAATGTGGGACTTTTTGTATGTTGTTTCTCTACATTATAGCGCTGACAGAAATTGTGCTGCAATTAGTGTGAGGTTGAATCACTATATTGATGTGCAAACTGAATAATGGTTATTCTTTCCAAGGTGCATTGCATTTTGAGTTGTTGAAACCCAGGAAGTCATTTATCTGACCATGATGATAGTTGATCCAAATCTGATTGTAGTGATTGTATAGCTCCCTGTTGTTAATTGCTCTATATATCTTCGTGTCGACTGAGAAATATGCATTGTGGCTGCTCAATCCTCCTGGCATATATATGTCGTTTATGTAGACCAGAAATAGTATTGGTTGTAACATCTTTGAATTGATAAGATGTCCCCACTCGTAGTCGGAATGTGAGCTGTTTGTTAGAAATTCATTGATCCAAACTGTGAATATCTCCTTGAATTCCATATGCGTATAATTTCGTTAGGAGCTAGCAACGCCTTACTAAATTATAGGTACATTGACTATACATGTACATAATAATATGCTTTATGTTGCACGAAACCCATACCATATTGTCTGACATCTCACGACGACAGGCGTATCGATGACTCAAACATAATTATATGTAGAGCATTGTATCCATGCCGCTCCAACGGGACTCATTTTTTCACACGGTCTCTCTCCGTCTATCTCGTGCTCTCTCTCGTTTTCTCCCCCTCTCTCTCTCTTTCTCTCTTCATCACTCTCTCAGTCTAACCTACCTCCATATGCCTCTCCCGACACCGTTATTACCATTATAATAGTTCCATACTTTCCCGTCCGACCCCGCCCCCATATCCACGGAGTGTGGGAGCAAAACAAAAGGGCAGAGCAGGGACTTCGCTAAGTAAAAAAATTACCGCGAATTTGGGCAACAAATTGCACTTTTGGTTATTTGAAGAAACAAGGCCGTGGAAATGTATGCTATATAATTTTGCTACAATAATTAGGCATAGACCATTATATTGAAATACAGCGATAACTGCCATAATATTTAAGTTTTCTTAATTTCTTACCTGCGTTCTAAATCTTATCGATTTCCTAGCAGCCCCGTCTTCCCGGAAGTGCGATCATTTATGAAGAATAAGACAGAGTTGGTAAAAATGAGGATTATTTGCCGTAAATGCGTTTACATGAACTTTCTATTTACGGTTTGAGAGGAAATTAGATATGTAATTTATTCCAAATCTTCTCAGTTTTAAAATGAGTCTGCAGTGGTCTCCTTTACCAAACTTCCATTATTGTTATGTCTGTTTCTTTCCCACGGAGTATAGGTGTTTGCACGTATACATCATGGATGAAAGAGAGCATAACTGTATCAAAACTAAACCGTGGTCTGGAACCATGTTTATTTGCATTGTATGACTTAAAGTCAGTGGCGGCCCATACATTTGAATCTGTCTGGAGTGATACAAGTCAATGATATGGGCCTTTAGTTTTCAGTCTTGCATTTTTGGAGGCCTTTTTGGAGACTGGAATTACACATGTCATGTAGGCTTGAGTACTACATGAACACTGTGATCGAAAGTGGCATACATCAGGCTACATTAGGAACCATATGGTGGTCAATCATACGTGCAGTAGAGGAGCAATATTTGCAAAAACTGCCAGGAATATTTTACCCATTTGAGAATGGGCCACACTTCCCTTGGCGGGAAAGAGTTTTCTCATGGACAATCGTGTATCTAGTGACATACATCGCAATGATATAAAATATAGCCAACTAAAATAATAGTTCTTCGTTTTATGTTATATGAAAACGTACTGTATATAGACTGTAGGGCTATTATATATTTTTGTTCATTCGCACATTGTTGGCCAGAAAAGGTACTATGCATTTTTCTTGTGTGTGTGACTTCAGATGGTTTGATGGGAAATCTATCTATATGTCGACCTATCTTAGGCCAAACAAAATTATACCTGTGTTTCTGGTAACTGACATGAAAAAAATAGGGGCTGGGTGATGTTTTCATTTCATTTAATGTTTTTCATTTATTTTTCTCTTGGTCTCTAATTAACTAGCTCAAACATAGCTATCCCTTGTACGTTGTATTGTAAATGACTATTTAAATGATGGCTATATAATATTCAAGATGGTGCACTTTATTTAACCCTTTGTTAGCTGGATTATGCCTGGATACTAGCTGATGAGTAGTTAGTTGATTAGCCGTTGGACTTATACGTGAACGCCCCTATACACGAATGAACGGGAATCCAGATAAATCTCACTGGAATGTGAAGGCTCATGTATATTGCTCACCATTGGTCAATACCGATGGACCTGTTAGTAAAACACATAAAAACATTTCTGTTTTCTTCAAATGAATAAAATGAAAACCATCGGGGTCGCCGAGGGGCGTGCGGGCGAGAAACACAACACATGTCATTTTTGCGTTATCTCTCCTATCTGATTACACTGTGTTGGTATGTGCTCATGAATTATTGGTGATTGTTATAGAGATGAGATGTGACTCATTTGATATTTTTAAATTCAAATTGTTTATCAACGTATCAACAATTCTATTTTCAAACGAGTCACATCTAATCTCGATAAATATCACCAATAACTCCAGTGCACGTAACGACGTTGCTTGCGTTCTCGGATATGGAGAAAATAAATAAAATAAAAAAATTGAAACCCGCTGGAAACATACGATGACTTTGACTAGTTTTTCCCCCAGAGTATATAAAGCCTATACGTATATCGATATGTGGTGTAATGAAGCCTATATGTATATCGATATATTGTGTAATGAAGCTTATATGTACATGCATGTATATCGATATATCGTGTATTTATCGGTCTGTCTTATCCTTCCTTCCAAAATTATCCATGCATGTCCAATTAATAGTTTTAATTTGATCGTTATTAGGCATTTAAATTGGATCTTGAAGATTAGATGTTGCTTTAAGTTTTGTATTTATAAGTCGAAAGAGAAAACACACAACACGAGTCCTGAAATAAGGCGGATATAACTCTCCCCCCCCCCCCCCCCCCAAAAAAATGATGGTAGCCAAATTATGTTTGAAAGCGGTATACACCATAAGCTTGTCGTCCGGACTTGCCGTATAATCTGACAATATTTGCGCTTCAAATATGCTTTAAGTGGACATAACTTGATACTTCGCAGTTTTAAAGGAAATCAATGGAGTTTTATTGACGACTGAAGCTACGTAAACATTTAGACAATGTCGACGAAAATTTGGAATTTATTTGAAGAGTGAGGCGAGATGTGTCTGAGATAATTTGCTTTAAGTTTAGGAAGGTGTAAAACGACGTGGACACACATAGGTTGGCACCGGAATCGCCTTCTAGGTTTATATACGAGAATTCGCAACGTTTACTTGTAAATCGCCCGGTACATGGCGGCCTTCTGTGGCGGACATTCACAGCTCATAGCGATCGACTTTTTTTGGTGCCGACTCCCACGATTCGTGGGCTTAGAGCCAAATGAACAATCGGAAAAAAATAGTTTTCCTGTATATATTTAGAAGGATGTCGTGAAATAGGCGACGAGTATCATGTCATCCTTAAATGTATTGAACCCCGAGACGAACGTCTACAATACCAGAAACCATACTATTACCTTATAGACCAAACGCTCACAAGCTACCAGCACTAATAGTCGCAACAGAAAAATTACCAAAAATATCTCAATCTTTATAAAAAAGGTCATCAATATAAACAAATAAACCCCCTTCAAATATATACCGGCATGTTGTTGTTGCACATGTATACCAAGACTTTATAAAGAATGACTCCAACACCAATATGATAGTTTATGCCTATAGCTGGGTGCGCTCTATATATATGGTATCACCATATAAGCTCAAAATCACTAACCACGCCTGTCAAATGTCACACTACACAGCCCCTTAATTATACACTGTACCATTTGAATTTGTAACTATACATTGCACTCTGTAATATCTTCATTGGTGATCAGAGCAATAAATTGAATTGTGAAAATTTCGGTTTTAGCGATAATTAAACGGACATGGCTCGTTATAGTTTCCAAATTTTGTATACTATACGATAGAGAGAGAGGGGGAGAGAGTGAGAGCTAGAGAGAGAGAGGGAGAGAGAGAGAGAGAGAGAGAGAGAGAGAGAGAGAGAGAGAGAGAGAGAGAGAGAGAGAGAGAGAGAGGAGATAACCTGGATGGTCGAACAGATCGAGTGATATTCTCCTTCACCTCATTTCTACAGAGAATCAGCTACTTTTATACGAGAATCAAACTGAGAATCATGATTCTCGTCAGAAATTAAGCCCTGCCTATATCTATTCTCGAACTTCCTGTATTGATTCATAAATTTAAAATAATATTTTTTAGTCAGAGATACCAGCCAACAGGAGACTCTGTATATAGGAAATATTTGTTCCACAAAGTTGTAGGAAATGTTACTATTGTCAGAACATTACAAAACTGTTTTATTGAAAATCTTGTTTAAAACTGCCTTTAAGTGAGCTTTGTGTAACACCAGTTTTCCATTTGTTGTTGTTGTTTGTTGTTGTTGTTGTTGTTGTTGTTGTTGTTGGCGGTGGTTGTGGTGGATGTGGTGGTGGTTGTGGTGGTGGTGTCAGCGGAAGTGTTGCCGGAAAAGAATCTAACTTTAAATCAGACACATGCAGCGCGAAGGCAATTTTGGCATATATATCATATATCGGTGACCCTGCATGTTGATTCAAATTAAATGTACATAAGTATATATTTCATGAAATTCACCTACAATGATAAATACCTCTAAAAAGTAGTGAAGGGATCATCTGTTCGGTTATAACGTGTGAACAACATGCATTAATCAACAGATTCAAAACAAGAGTTATTTCTTATAATTTATTTAGTATTGGTCAAAAACGTCTAGTGTGCAACCATAAAATTTACAAATACTTGTCAACCACGTATCAAGTTGAAGTGAAACTTCATTTAGATCATTTTCGTTGGTAGGTCAGTTGCAATCAACAATACTGGCATCGCGTCACTGGTGCTTTTTAGAAGAATGACGAACACCGATTCCGGTTACTGATAAATAATCTTAATGGCTAATTATGTGACAACCAATTATTTTACAGCATTTCGTGAATTGACAACTTATGATTAAAATTATACTAATAAAGAGCGTTCGGTGTCATACTTATCCTGATACGGTAATAATAAAGAGCGTTTATGCGTAGAGTTGAACATGTTAATGAATATTGTTTTTGACAATTGTCACATACTGCATGGTATATAAGTCATGTAAGAGTACATAGTCGGTCGCTATATAAGTGGGGCATGCATATTGTTATCATTAGAACTTGGCAAAAGTGAGTAATTATTGGGCTCGATACCATGGGATTATGGGCGGGTAATATACAACTTGTATGCATATAAAGAGAAATGCGAGAACCATAAAAGTCAATATAACAATAACATGATTTCATCGGGCGTTATGGTTTATTAACGGCCCGGCTGGAATGGTTAACAGTCCAAGGGCCTATTAGCGGCCCGAGACGAAGTCGATGGACGCTAATAGGCCCGAGGGCTGTTAATCATTCCAGAGGGCCGTTAATAAACCATAATGCCCGATGAAATCATGTTATTACTATTATTACCACAGTTTTGGACATTTGACCCATTTGAGGATATAGTGGAATAATGAAGTAGATTAAGAGAGAAATATTTTCAAGAACATTTAAATTTGATATCATTTGACTTGTCAGCTGACACGGACTGACGGAGTCTCGAAAATAGGACAGGGGGGAAACCAGCATTGGAGACGAGTAACAACCAATGAGAGGTTGACAGCTAAAATTATCAATGCATGTATATATACTTACGCTTGATACAATAATTCAATCATATAGCGTGAATTCCAATCATAAAACCACTATAGTGTCGAGAAAATCAGATACATCTTCCCATTATTTTCTTGAAATAAACACGCCAGATCGGACGTTGAAGGGACGTAACTCTCGCGATAATAAACGAGACCTATAGTTTCCGGGCGGCGGGCCGATAATGAACTAGGCTTCTCATTATCGGCCCGCGGCCCGCTGTTTTGGTAACAATACGCTATTTGGAACGCCCCGAAAAACATTATCAATGGCCTAGAGAACGCCCTATAAAGTGGTAATAATAGTTAATGATACCCTGTCCGTTTTAACACCCCCACCAATAACTATTTCTTCTGCTTCTGAAGTGAACAATATTTTATTTGAGTCGAGGAAAATACCATTCAAAGCCCATAGCTATCAGATTTAGATTTTGCAAATATATATTTAAAAAAAAGTCCCAATACAAAAAAAGCACACGCGGTCGTGAGTTATTGGCGTTTATATATAGTACTCCAATTTTTATTTATGACGTAACTGAAAGCCAAATGAAGGTTTGGAGGCCCAAAATTATACCTTGTATTCCAATACTCGCTTGTGTCACGTGCATTGCGGATAAAATTAGGTCGATAAATCCGTGAAATACTTTTACAGGTGCTTTATAAATACAGTATAGGCCTATCGGTGGTGAGGGGTCATTTTTTTACAGACACGTTGGCTGGGATTGGTCAATGGTCCATCAGCATCGAAACAAGTTTTTATTCAGCTAAAACAAAATTTACTCAAGCTTTTAAATCAAATTAAGTTATCAAATTTGACCCCAATTTTATGGATTTAAAAATTAAGTGTATAGTATATAGGGTCATGTATAGTAGTTTGGTTTGGCTTCAAAATACATGTTCGACCCTTCAAAGGGAGTTATATAATGCATCACTATTTGTGACTGCCACAAGCCAAAATTGATGACTTCTCAATATAGTAGATTGCAACACACCATGCGATGTCTCCAATACATACATTACTGATATATACATAATGGTACACTATATACACGCAGCAGTAGTACCATTGTGGTTACCAGTCGTGTATAAAGGGGATGATAGAATGCTTGTATAGCCCATTAGCAGCTGTATACAAGAGCATGGCGATCAGTTCAGTTGGCATTAAATACACCTTTGGTTGTTTGACCCATCAGTGTCAGATCACCTAAATAATCTCAAACTTGACCTTTATAAGGGATATTAGTATAAAACTGTGCCATGCACTCTTGTGCTCATATTTGTCATAACACTGAATATATATTTAGCTCAAAAATATTTATGGAAAATCTTCTATAAGAAAAAATAAATGGAAACAAACAGCTGTGAAATGATACATTGGAAGGCTATGCTATATGCAGATATTAGCGCAAAATCTTCGAAAAAGGGGGTGGGTGTCTAAAATAATAATAAAAACATTTTTGAATAAAAGTAAAGGGGTGGGCAACCCAAAACATGCAGTAAAAACATATAAAATAGTAGAACACTGGGTTGTGTGTCCCAAAAGTGGTCAAAATTAAAAAATAGCCTTACCTGTCTGGAATTATTTTATGGCTCTCCCTGATGACTTCGGTAAGTTTTGGCGAGTATTCACGAAGGGTGTGTTTAACGACCTATATTGACCCTACTACCATATTACGTTGGCCTATCAGGACCTATACATATATTTTCATGTTCAAATGCGCCGTGTCTGTTTAAATGTGTAATATTTTTGTACTTATCCATAGACATGAGTCGCTTTGTACATATAGGCGATATATTCGTTCAATAACTTGAAGTCAGGGACGTACCGACAGTAGGGGTTAGTGATCTAACCAGCTTAACGAGGGGAGCAAACTCTGTAGTAGTTTTGTGGTTTGCATGCAATTTGGAGATTTAATTTAGCAGAGTTATTTTTCGACTTGGCAAAGTTTCACATGGTTATACCCCACATATAGCCCTGGCTGCCTGTGGGAGTATCCTTAGTCGGGGCAGTCACATCTATAGTTATGATCTGGTATACATGTATATAAAGCTTATACAAATGGGATTTCACGGTGTCAAATCAGAGATCTCGTGCAGGCGTCAATTAAACAGTTAAAAAGACATTTTAGGCAAAATAGCAAAACAGTCTAAAATTAATTATCAGAACATATATTCTAGCATATAGGGAAACCAAAGGTTTTACAAAATTTCATACCGAGTTGCATGGTGGCAATTTTCTGTTCCATGTGTTTGATGTCCATTCTCTGTTTTTTATTATGTTGCCGACAACAAAAGAAACGCAAAGCCTTGACGAGAGGTTCATCATAAAAGAAACCAGAGATAATACTCCTATTATCCCGAGCCCATCAAATTGAAGGGCGAAAAAAACTGTTCAGAAATTGCCATTTTCGTCCATTAAACCAAACGATCCTTGCGAATTGCCAACGGGAAAGTAGAAAAATAGCCCACCTGAGATTTCATTCACGGTACCGTACACAATTAGATTATTGTTATAATGATTGGCCACACCTGTATAGCGCATCTTCTTAATTTGCCTAATTGAATGGGATCGTGATTCCATCGTGCAATAAACTCAAAACATCCAAAAAAACATTATTCTTTACGAGAATGAAAGACAACACAGAGAAATTGGAAGAGCATAAAAGATGTCACCTGTGGCCGGTCCCGTACACGTGTCGTCTATTGTCTACTGGGAGTGGTTACAGCCATCAATGGGAAACATAAATGGAGATATCGATTCCGAAAAGGAGCTGATGAGCCAGGTACGGGACAGGTGAGCGACCAATAGAATGACAACCAGATACAGGTGGGCAGAATAATTCTACCTGTTTGCTGTCAATCAAGAAGATTCTTCGCAAACAAACTAGAATGGACGAGTTGACGTCTGATTTTGTTTGACAATGTTTCACCCGATGAAGCACTTGAGAGGTAGAATCACCTGGATGCGCCGTGCGATTGATGTCACTACCTCTAATTAACAAGTGTTTTACCTGTAATGATAATCCGTTCTGCTTTCAGTCGGGGAAGCGTTTATACCAAATAAGGATGCATATAACAAAATAGAGCATATGGTCGACAGAGTTTTAGTAATTCTTCCAAGAGATACCAGACGATAAAATAACCTTGGAAATTATGTATTGTAATTGACTATTTGTTTTCTTACGGACATTTATATCTTTGAGTTATCATTGTGCACCATAAATCAAAATGGACTTATCAATGAGGAAACGAAAATATGATATTGAAAGTTTAATTGGAGATGAGAAACCAAGAGAAGAAATTGTTACTGAAGAAACGAGGAAGGATGAAACTGGGGACAGAGAATCTCCCATCAACACGGAAGGTTTGTGCATAAATGTAACCCTTTCTATACTGAATACATATTGACAGTTCCCTTAGGAAATGTTCGGATGATAAGTTCAACAAACGACAAACTTATTATCTGAACTTTCCAACCAATGAATATGCACCATTATGCCACCATATTACATTTGTATTATCTGTTCCCATGCTGCGGTCTGCTTATATTTTTTGAACATCCCTCCATGTGAATAATATAATTTTCGGATGTATAATTAAAGTGATGTGAAACACTGCGGTAGGGTGATCAAATAGAAATGGAGAATAAACTTGCTCATAGTTAATTTTTCTCATACAAATATTATATCCGAAATTGGTAACACACATCGTCATGCTTATATATTAATTAATTGCTGTGATTCTCGAATGTGAAATCCTTTTCGTTAGTTTATCGCAGATAGTTGCGTCCCGAATCTAGAAGTAAATATTTACAATTGAGGGTAGTTCAGACGATGATTTCTATGGAGTGGTACGGTCAATTTGCTTGAAATTTTCGGCGATGTTTCTAAAATGTTACATTCCTCCAGTTGACATAGTGCCTGAATGCTAACTTTATATCAGTTTCACATACCCGAACAAGTCCATACTATGTCTGTAAGAGCGTTCCATGTTGGTAATTCCTGGTATGGTAAAAATAAAGAGCGTTTATCTTGCTTCCCTGCTAAAAGTTGAAAACAGTGGGGTGATTACTATGACTTCGGATTATGATTTGTTCGTTGGATACAAAACCTATAGATCGATCATTATACAAAACCTATAGATCGATCATTATACAAAACCTATAGATCGATCAATCGTGCAATTCTTGACCTATTTTATTCATCCTAGATATAATTTATCCGTTTAAAATATGTGTGCCTCGATCAAGAAGTTTAAATTAGCTACCCAGAAGTAATATAAAAACCAGTGAATTCGACAAACAGTTGACCGGCAAAACACATGTCCCCAGAATGGGGATGTGGTCAATTTTTGTTCTGATGACCTGAGCGGCAAAGAACCAAATACCATCGCTATGAGTGAATTACTGAATGACAAAAATAAGACCCAGCTTCGCAAATATTATTTGCGAGTTCGTCAGAATGGTCAATCGTGAATTGACGGAAAAATATCTACATTTTATTGAACAAATTCTGAATATATAAAGTAATTTTTTTTCCATCTACACGGCTTGTGCACTATCGCTGAATGTCCATATTTTAAACATTGATACGCATGCCAAATTGCATGGGATTGAATAATTCTCCCGATACACATTATAGCCAAATAAGATGACGCATATATACCCGTAATGGCGTATAATAATGGCTAATATTATATACATATATACATGTCTAACATTGATTAGACCGGACGTTAATATCTTGTATATATCTGGTACATGTGTGTATATATATATTTATAAACATCTCCATACCTATATGTGTATATGTTTATGAGAATACACTGATTGATTGGCGAAAAACAAAATGCATACCGAGAACATACTGAGATCGAATCCATTGTGGGAGGTTTTCGTGGTCAGAAATCGACTTTTAAACGAGCCAAATAAATGTAAGATATAAAATTATGGAAGCACGGACTCAGTATGAGTGTTCATTGCATCAAATGTTCTTACTTCAGTGAGCGTGAACAATTTCTCATTTCTTATGGAAATGGCCACGTATCGATCAGAACGGCACATGGAGCTGTCCTTCAATTCGAATCAAGCTTGAAAATCGGTATACCGATTTTCGCCCATGAATGTCGGAGTTAGAAACCGCGCCAACCTCGCCACGACCTAACCACATCGTCTACGGGGACAACCGTATAACATAAAGCCAATTCACCGAGAATTGGGAAACCGTATCATGCAGATCTTGTAAAATTTTAGATTCTTTAAAATGTTGATGAGTTCGCAGTGGGGCCCGCAACATGAACGGAATGTCGAACACAATATACGCTATATATTTAGGTTCAATGTCTATGGCCATATGTTAAGGAAATTGTGTTGGTGGTACATACAAATTCTATACTATATACCCCTTTGGCGAGTAGTCCCTTAGGAAATGATAAGATAATATGTTCAACAAACGGTCGTTTGTTGAACTTATTATCTGAACATTTTCCACCAATGAATATGAATAATTCTGCTCTTATATATATATTATCTGGGTTTTTTCTGTCTGTCGTCTGCTTTTATTACACGAATACACATCCAAATGAATAATAGACCATTTAAATGTATACTTCTGTAAAAAAAAAAATGTAATTCTCTAGAAGGTTGTTTTATTGTATATATAAAAGGTTATACAAATGGTTGTTTATTGTATATATATATATATAGAAGGTTATACCAATGGCTGCATGTTTTATTGTATATATAACAGGTTATACCAATGGTTGTTTTATTGTAAATATATATAAGGTTATACCAATGGCTGTTTTATTGTATACATCGAAGGTTATACCAATGGTTGTTTAATTGTATAGAAGGTTATACCAATGGTTGTTTAATTGTATAGAAGGTTTGTTAGCTATATGATTGTTTTATTGTATAGAAGGTTGGTTAGCCATATGATTGTTTTATTGTATCATATCGGACCGTTCATCTTTATGTCAACAGATTGATTTTTTCTATCGAGATATTCCACAATTTGATAATTGATGCAACATCATCGTATTCGTGCCTATTTCAGACTAAATTAATGACAAACAAGTACCCTATATATATAAAATACACACGATTTGTGGTGGTCATACTAGTGAACTCTGTGCCTAACATCCTCACGCGCGTGAGATATTCGACTGCTTAACTCTAAATGAGCATACGGGTGTGATACTTTGGTGGCACATACTGGTATAAATCAAATCATTTTGTAGGATATAGGTGCTACTTATCCATAAACACTCGATAACTCAATGTAATCATGAAACCGCCGCCAATTTTATTTTATTTTATACACATATCTTTTTTATAGTTCTTTTTTTTCTTCTCTTCTTTCTTCGAATATAATATCACACTGGTATACTTGGTATAGCCACATGCTTGAGACATTCATGTTTTTATATGTTTGTAAATAAAGATTTACCTAATATAATCTCCCCAGATGGATGCAATAAAGAAATATATACTGTAAACGGCGACCCCATTCATGCAGAAATTGTAGTAATGCACCGATCGTCATATACGGATTATGTTGTCGCACCAATCTAACACACCCATTACCGCCATGTCTATTAATTTAAATGGACTTGATGTATCAATTATTCAGTCCCGTTAACCAAATTCGTTCTATTAATACGAGTCTATTGAGCATCCAACTATATGAATTCATTTTGTTCACTCTGGGGACAAAAGCTGAATGTTTAATTCATATACAAAGCGACGGCTGTCGGTGTGAAGCGAGCAGATAACTGTTCCGGACCCCGATTCCAGAGATATATAAACTCGGCGCCACGTGCATCCAATTGATCTGAATTACAGATTGTGGCAGGAACAGTCTGATTTGTAGGACTAATCAATTGGAGTACCAGTAACGCTTGATCTGGATAATAATTTGTAGTTGACGAAAAGCACATCTAAATAGGTTACGTACAGGTCAATATTCAACACAGGACTAAATTCGGCCCAGAGAATTAGAACAAGTCCACATACCCCCCCCCCCCCCTCGATAGTATACAGAGAAATATGTCGTTTAATGATGTCATATCTCTTCCTTGTACTATATAGATTCGGGGGTGCAAAATCATAATTTATGAGTCAGGAAAGCCAGTCAGTTGGAGTTTCTATCACTAGGAAATGCATCTTTCTATGAATTATATTTCTATGCATCGGGACAGTTTATATCGCCATTTTCAGAACATTACTACATTTTGATTGAACATTTTTTCTTTTAAAACAGTATTATGTGAAATATTTGTTTGTTATGTAGATGTTTCTCGTGTGTTTTTTGGGAACAGCTGTGCCGAAGTGCCATCGGAACGAGATTCCTAGAACTGAATTTGGTGGTTGTTGTTGTTGTTGTTGTTGTTGTTGTTGTTGTTGTTGTTGTTGTAGACAGTGATACCAGGAAGAGATAGAGCACATTTAAAGCCCCACGGCGGTTTGAAGATTGAAATTATGTTTGCTTTTGTTGCATCACGGTCCGATTCAGAGTACATGTATCAAAATAGGTTGACAAATACGTTAAATATACTTGATAAGGACTCTGTATATGAAACAGAAAGACTTGCTCAATTTCAAATCATAGAATTTAGAAAATACTGGCCCGCTCGTTCTTCAGCGTGTAACTCAAGCCTGCAAATAGTGTGTCTGCCATTTGCAGAATGAGGTCCCCAGAGGGTGAATTTAGTGACGCTATCCCGCACATGGTAAAATTATAAAGTTGTTCTTTCTTCTTTCTGCTTCTGTGGGGAAAATCTATAACAAGAATTCCTATGATTTTGGCAAGTTTTATTTTAGAGTGTATAAAACATAGTGTATTTCTTCTATATGTTAACCTATATCATATACTGTATAGATTTAATTTGGATGCTCAAATGGTCCATGCATGCCGTTTTAAGTTTAAGATTATGTTGGGGAAACCAACAATAAGGGCGCGTACACATGACGGGCAAGAAAATATCAGGTATGCCCCATGTGACTTATTTGACCAATGAAATAAATAATACCGAACAATATCCGACGAAGACAGCGCGCTGATATTTTATCGCCAGTTGGTGATATGTGTTCACCTTGATTGGTGGCCATCGGTATCCCTTAACTAATCTCTATAAGGGACACGCTGGTAACCGTTCACGCACTCGAGTTATGATCCATCAATATTATCGCCTGTTTCAACAATTGACTTCGTAATTCCATTTTGGATTGTTTGACATAATCGCTGAGCTATTATATGGATATGTGTGGAGACATTTATCTTTTGAAGGTTTCCGCTGACGGAGGATGTCCGTGGATTTCCAACTGCAGCCCCTCTTGATTGATGAATCGGGCCAAAGACCCAAGATCACATAATTTAATTTGCACACCTCCCATCGTCTTTGAATTTCCCATCTGGTACCTCACATGTCTTGAATTTTGACTGGACATCTGGGAGGGAGGGGCCTAGAAGAAATTCCAAACCAATATTTTGACCAAAGTAGGAAGACATGCAAATGTTGGTCTAAAACCACTAATTCCACATACATTAATGGTTGAAAAATCAGACTCAATTTCAAACCATTGCTGGTGTGAAATTTCCAACTAATATTGTTTCCAACTGGTGAAAACTTTGGCCATAGTTGGCGGGGGTCTCATGTCCCCACATGCACCCATGTAAGTAACGTAATGTACACCACAGCCCCATGAACCAAGAAACAATCTCCTGAAAACTTCATATGGGGTCTCAATGGGGGTGGGGTAATCCGATTTGCCACAAAACCATAATAACATTTGTCACCCACATACACTATAAAATTATAACGTTTTAAAATTTCCAAATAACGTGACCACTTTCTCATTATGCAGAATGTCTTTATGCATGAGATCAGCAACGTTGCTACAGGTCGGTGGGTGCCTAATCCAACCGACTTCGGTAACAGTTGGAAATTTCACAAAGCTATGAATTGCCAAAAATGGACTATAGGTTATTTACCGGACGCAATTCACTTGAACCAGCATGACTAATACTGTTCTGATTGAGCTCAATCAACGCCGTTTAAACCGCCGCGTTCTCACGGGCGTAATCTTTGCAGCAAGAAAATATCAGTGTGCAATTAGACCTGATATTTTCTTGCAGATATTTTCTTGCAGCTTCATGTGTACGCGCCCTAATGCCCATATATTAGGAATATATGAGTGAAATTAATATTGTTCTGCGTTAAACACAAGACATAGTATTATAACTTTTTGGGGCGTTCTCAAACATTAACATAGTTTTTTCGTGGCTTTCCAAATATCGCAACGTCGTCGAACACAGGGTCACCGAGAAGCTCTGTTCACGATTGATCCGGCAACTGATCAGGGCCGTATACCATGCAAAGGCCGCTGGGCCACTCGTCCACCCTGATAAGGTGGATTTATTAACCGATATTTTATGTGATAAATCCACATACTAAATTTGAAGGATATAATCATGACTTGAGTTATCATCCGGACAACAAAATAATTAGCAAATTCTAAGTCGAAAAGGGGCACAACTCCGCCAGAAATGGTCGGACCGGATCCATATTCGAACTTGATCGGGACTTTCTCATATGAAGGTCACATACCATGCAAGTTTCATCAAATTATGTCGATACTATTAATCAAGTTATCATCTGGACAACAAACGTTTCGGACGGACGAGCGGACGTACGTCTGGGTTGTCCGGATCATAACTTTAATAATATTAATCAGAATTCCATGCGATGTGGCGTATATAGTTGTTAATTGAGAAGGTGCAAGTCAAGTTCTAATTTGGTCACGGTTCGATGATTATTGACGGAGTTGCGCTCCTTTTTTCACTTAGAAATGTCTGTTTTTGGTTGTCTGGATGAAAATGTGAGCAATATTCAAGTGAATTCTTGAAATTAGTTACGTGGTTCACATTTATGAAGACACAGGTCAAGTGCGATTTTGGTCATGCTCCAATGATTTTTTTTGCTAAGTTATGGCCCTTTTTCGACTCAGAAATAATTAATTGCCGGGTAATCCGGATGATATATTCAGCAATATTCAACGGAATATCTTGATATATGCTCTTCACATTTGAGAAAACGCAAGGTCAAATTCGAAAAGTTAGTTCCCTTTTTCGGCTCAGAAATAATTAATTGTTGGGTTGTTGGGATGATAAACTGAGAAATATTAAACAGAGTTTCTCGATATTCGCTTTCTGAATAAAATTTGAGAAGACATAGGCCAAATTTGATTTTGGTCTTGGTCATGGTCCCACGGACGTTTTCGACTCAGAAATAACTAATTTTGGGTTGTCCGCATGACAACAATGTTTAACATAATTTATTTATATTTTGGTACATGGTTCAGATAAGAAAATACAAGTCAAATTCGAATTTTGTCATGGTCCAATGATTTATGACGGACTTATGCCTGTGTTCGACTTAGAAATCATAATATTTGCGTTGAGCAATCTTCAAAATAATCTCTTAATATCTGAGAATACGCAGGTCATCGTCGAATGGAGTCATATCTTTGCCAGAATTTGACTTCTTTCTTAAAAAAGCCAACGTCATAAAAAAAATGAGACCTCGTTTCGGGGGACGTGTGGTCTGCGAACGTTTTATATTAATGCATCAACCATAATATTTAGAGGGTATTATATACTTGGTTTGTTTGATATTAGGCCTGATATCAGCCCGAGGTAACCTCATATCAGCCTGAGTCCGAAGGTTGAAGACTGATATGAGATTACAGAGGGCTGATCGATATCAGGCTAATAATATCAAATCAACCAAGTAATATCCTGCTTATTAACCCTTTGAGTGCCGGGTCCGATTTTTGTATCAACCCATATACCCTGTGCCAATGCATTCTCTTATATATGCGAGTCGACCATAGGTCGCCTCGTATATATAAGAGAATGCATTGGCTTAACAATTTTTATTCATTTTATATTTTTTTTTACAATTTTTTACAATCTTAATATATTTTATTATATTCTTTAACAGACTTATTGTGTAGGTTTAGGGCCGATAATATCGGCTCCTGGCACTCAAAGATCGCCTCATAGTAACAGTGTAATATATATGTATCGACAACATTCTCTTTCAAATAAGTGAGTCACACAAATATATGTCTACACATTATTTAGCAGTGATATATACATGTATCGTAACAATATTACTCGATATATACATGTATCGTAACAATATTACTCGATATATACATGTATCGTAACAATATTACTCGGATGTGTGATGTATTTACAGTGATATATACATGTATCGTAACAATATTACTCGGATGTGTGATGTATTTACAGTGATATATACATGTATCGTAACAATATTACTCGGATGTGTGATGTATTTACAGTGATATATACATGTATCGTAACAATATTACTCGGATGTGTGATGTATTTACAGTGATATATACATGTATCGTAACAATATTACTCGGATGTGTGATGTATTTAAAATTATATTACACGGATTGATGGTAGAGGAGTAAAGTCGCAGGAGCTATACTCGACCTTCACCCCAGAATTGGCAGTCACGTTATATTCAACTAATTAACGAATCTCTTGTGGTGGTGGTTTTTAAAACACCAAAGTGGGTGGAACATCTTGGTATATAAGTCAAATTGCATATGCGGGGTGGGTGGAGTCGATTTGAGATTATAAATGGGCACCCTACGAGTATACCGTTAAACGAGGTCAAGGACGAGTATAACTCTTGCGACATTACTCCTCCACCAGGATTGGTGATGTCGTAAAACGATATTACTCCGTTTGAGGGCAAATTGAAGCGATATTCATCTAGTTCGATAACATGCAGTTCTGGGCATATCTATAATTAATAATATAATATACAGGGATATATCTAGAATATATGTAACTTCAAACATCAGTCACAGTTACTTTGCCGACAGACTATTTGGAATACGGGGTAAATGTGGCCCATCTTTATCGATAGCCGAGAACGTTTGGCGATCACGTGCATCGCCTGAACCTTGGAAGGAAATTGGTATTGGGAGGGGGATGGGGGCTAACTCCGGGATGCCCGAAAGGGCTGAAATTTGGAAACTGACAGGCCTGACGCGTTTGTTCACAGTTTGAAGTTCTCGACCTAAACCTACATGTCTAATATAATTCAACAAGCGCGTTGATAGAATTGCTGACAAGCTGACCAGATATCCATTGACTACGTCATATATATGCACCACATGGGAGTACGAATCACCGTGACCATTGTTGCTTGAGCTTGTTGATTAAATGAAATTTCCGGTCTTTGTCGCAAAGTTTCGTTTCGGAACCTGATCACCGACACAATATTACTATCTAATTACATTTAATATAATTCCGTCATTTTTCGTCATTACATTCAGTAAATTATTCATGATTTTGCTTAATTCCTCCATGTCGGTTGTTAGGAACTTCAAATCCCATGCGAATTCCAAAGTACATTATAGAAGACTCATCAATTTTTCACAATCACCGTGCGCATGCCGAACGGATTTTTTTACTTGATTGTTGTTCCCAGTACACCAGGAAACCAATGCGCGGAACAGAAGTCAAAGGACAACTCAATTAAATATTCCCTAACTATTATTGAATTATATAGTCCTTCTTTTGCGGAGTTCCTTTGACAACAAAACACAAAAGTTAAAATGTGGCTGCAAGCGAATAGTCTACTTTGGACATATGTACATATATCCTATATGTTCATTCTCAGCATTTACGGGGATCTTTGAAATCTTATTATATTACAGAGATAAACCCGATAAGATAATCTGATAATGGCGGTGGTCGAATGACGATGCTTGGCATCTAACACAATTTATGCCCTTTTGTGTTTTGCATGTTTTAACTGATTATGTATATTGCAACTACCCATAAATCTGGTGTGTTACAATAACTATTCTAGTCTATTCTATTGCAAACACGATAAGACATGAGAGAGGCTAACAAACTTGTGTTGCACACACAGATATATGAGTCAATTAGTTTAAAATGCACATGCACCAGATTTCGCATCAAATTAGTGATGATTCCCTTTAAGCAACTTTTCCAAACACCAGGCAAATGAACAACAAAAATATTTGTAATCACCACAGTTCGTTTCACACAAATCGTTTTCGCGGTCATTGGCTCAATGCTCATTATATAACTTGTATATGAGAAACATATTCGTAAAAATAGGTTCATATTGGACTTAAATATTCACATAGGTTCATATTGGACTTATTTGATTATGAAATAAGGTCATAGTGAAACACATTATAAAGAGCGTGAATCTGGTAAGTCGTTTCGATGAAACAACTTGAAAGTTAGATTAAATAATGCCAACATGGGCTTATTTCGTATGGAAATAGTCCCATAAAAACGCGTTTAATGGTAGTCCATATCACGAGAACAGGCTGATATGAGAACATGTTGTAAACTGTAGTTGAATTAAATTGAGGAAAAGCCAATGTCTGCATGAAACAGTTAAGAATATATGGTTTATTTTAGTAATGGCTATCCTGCTGTGGTTGTTACAAAATTACCAGAAGAGCCACCTTGCGGTGGTCTCTTCGCAACAACCAATGCACACGTTATATATATATATATATATATATATATATATATATATATATATATATATATATATATTGTTTTTTTACTAAATACTCAATGACGAGTAGTTAGTTCCCTTAGGACATATTCAGATATATACTAAGTTCTATAAACGGCCATAGATCGTTTGTTGAACTTATTATCTAAACAGTTCTCAACTTCTCACCAATGAATGTGAATTCTTCTGCAATTGTATTGTCATTTCGTCTGGCTGTCGTCTGCTGATATATCTTAACATCCCTCCAAATGAACAATAGGCCATTCCAATATGTATAGGTTATAACCCACTTGGGTATCTGTACAATATATATAGGCCAAGGCGCGATACCGCCGCGGTTTGTATTTCTTGTACAGATGCCCAAGCGGGTTATATCATATTTATAAACCGATTCACATCCTGAGGAAAACGGAATTGAGCCACTTTCAGTGCAAATGATTACCTATCATATGCCATTCAATCAAAGGTTAATTGAATGGTTTGTGGTGTTATACATTCTTGTTGCACACATCAAATGGTCGCTGGCCATTGGAGCACTGCCTTGCATCGGCATTATTTATCAGCGTTGATAAACCATTTTGTCACAGACTTTTAACACGTTTTCATCCTGACGTGTTTTTGGATAAACAGATTATTCCTTGTGATAATAAACAGTTACGGGACCATCTCCTTTTATTCTCAACAGAATACATGCACCAAATGAATGAATTTGAGCCATGGATGAGTGCAAAATACACTCATGTTCTCTATGAATGATGCAACTTTTTAAGAAATCACTCGAGTTTAGCGATTTTCTGACACAGTGGAAACAGGCAAATGTTATCCCTATCTACAAGAAAAATGATAAATCCAGCTGTAAAAACTACCGCCCTATATCCTTACTCCCGTACCTCGGTGAGATCATGGAGAAAATCGTTCTGAAATCCTTATCCGCCCACTTCTCAAATAATAATATACTATTCCAATATAAATCAGGATTTGTCCCCGGGCATAGCACAACTTTCCAGTTACTTGAGATATACCACACCCTGTACCAGGCCCTCGATGAGAAGTTAAATACGTCAGCAATATTTTGCGATATTTCTAAAGCGTTTGAGAGAGTCTGGCACAGGCGGTTGTTATTCAAACTGAAACAATACGGAGTTGCTGGAAACATCCACAACTGGCTCAACAGCTATCTCTCCAACATATCACAACATGTCTTAGTTGGTAACTCCTTTTCTGATTACCACATTATTCCGGCAGGAGTCCCACAGGGATCTATCCTTGGACCTTTCTTATTCCTGACATATATCAATGACCTGGCAACGACCATAAACTCCTGTACTCGTATGTATGCAGATGACACATGTTTTTTCACTGCCCAACCATCAGTCGAAGACAGTTCGCGGGAACTATTCGAAGATTTGGATAGAGTATCTTGCTGGTCGAAACAATGGTTGGTTACATTCAATGCAGATAAAACAAAATCTATGGTGTTTTCGCTCACTCCCTCCGAAGATCATTTGGATCTCGATCTTGATGATCGCGACATTGAGCAAGTAGCTTGCCACAAACATCTTGGAATTTCTATACAATAAAATCTTCATTGGGACACTCATATCAATGAAATGTGCAGTCGAGTGCCAACCAGACTGTCACAACTAAGGAGAATAAAATTTCTTGTAAATAGACAAACCCTCGAAATAATGTTCAAAACTTATGTACTCCCGATTCTGGAATACGGAGACGTTGTCTGGGACAACGCCCCCCCCCATTGCCTCCTCCGTAAACTCGACCGCCTATATATTGACGCCGGTCGAATAGTAAGTGGCGTGACACGTTCGGTATCAGATGAGAGAGTATTATTCGAACTTGGATGGGCTCCCCTTAAAGAAAGACGAAACCTTCATAAAATGCATACCTGGAACAAAATATGTGCCAATCATGTCACAAACTACCTCACAAATTTACTACCCCATACTGTCAGTGAAGCATCTCGATACCCCATCAGAAACCCTTTGCGATACATAAACTACTTCACTAATACGGCCCGTTTCAAATCGAGTTTCATCCCGTCCATGATCGATGAATGGAATTTATCATGCAAAACCACTACCGACAACAAAAAACTGACCCCTCATCAGAACCAACCAAAGATGAAATCATAAGTAACATGTATAAAACATTTTGCAAATAAGAAATTACTATAAAACCCCCATCATACTATAACGCTGGTCAGAGGAAACTAAACATACTGCACTGTAGACTCAGAAATAACTGCAGTGATCTAAACTTCGACAAACATGAAAAATACATCTCGGCTCAACCATCATGTAGTTGTGGTCGTCCATGTGAAGACGCTAATAATTGTTTCTTCAGTTGTCCTTGGTACGCAGACTCCAGAGAACTTATGTGGGCAAGGTTGGATGAACTTAAGAAAAATATCTCCTGTTCGGCATCCTGCACTATAGTGAAGCAATAAATACGCGCATTTTCGAGACAGTCCATTCATTTATTTCCTCGACAGACCGCTTCTCATAAATGTCACCCTACCCCCTACCGCGAGACCATAGCCACTCCAAACAGCTACAGCATTCAGCATCCACTTTAAACACAAATTTTGAACCTATGTCTAAATACTTTTATTAGCAGCCGAATGCCAGAGGAGAGGTGCTCTGATAAGTTCCGCAACTTGTGCTCCGATCCTCTGTGCCCACACAACTATCTATGTCTATAATAATATGTGTAATTTGTACATACATTTGTGGGTCACAATAAATATGTTCAATCGAATGATGCAAACAATATGGTAATTATAATGAAAATGAATTTATGACTCCAGCCATAAATTCACTGTTATTTCCATTGCTCATAGAGCATACAAGTCTATTTTGCACTAATCCACGGCGCAAATTCATTCATTTGTTGCATATATTCTGTTTCGTATAAAAGGAGATGGTCCCATAAATTGCCGAATTTCGTGTACGGTATACCCCTTTAAGAACTGATCTATATTTACCTTTCAAGCAATACAAAAAAATCTTTTTTCCTAACATTTTATAATTTTTCTGCCATTCTTGGGATACTGGAAGGGCATGCATTTCCTGCCTACTTTGGTGGGGACGGCTGCCCTCTCCCTATCGACTCCGCCCCTGCGTCCATTAAACCTATAATACCTATACCTAGTTACTGTAGTGTTGTCATGTTTGTTTTGAGTTCATTTTCTTCGTCGTTGAGGCGCTGAAATATATAAGAGCTGAAATCAATACAGTCGTATTTGGGTGTTTACGGACACCTTTAGAAATGTGTGATAGAAAATCAGCCCCTACAGAGACCCAATTCACAGTAATATGCAAGTTCCCTTGTGTTTATCGATAACGAATTTCACGCTCTATGAACCCATTTTTCTTATCAGACTCCGTTTAATATAGCTTCTCTACACAATTAATGATTTGATACAGCGACAATTACTAATATAATTAGATTTACATGCTTTTCTTCCCGAATTGATCAAATAGGCGCTCGGCAATGCTGCATTAAAAATTAAGAGACTTGAGAAATTGGCACGTGCGGGTAATTAATGTGAAATGCTTCAGCGAAGAACTCTGCGAATAATACCAATAAAAAGATGTTACAAATTATGATTAGTCGGATAAAGAGGGGGACGAACCTAATTGCTGTGTTTATTGAGATGAAGCGATATCGTTATTATATTACCGGTAATCGATGGCCATCTATAAAACATGATTGTAACTGTTGTCGGCTGAGTCACGTGACGACCAACAGATGACGTGCGTGAATTTATTCACGAGTAAGCAGAGGTCAATTAGGTTGTGCGTGAAACCTTTCTGTTGCCTTTTGGCATACGCTGCTTTATTTGCGTCGACATAAGTGTACATAACTATTAGGGAAGGGGTGATAATTGGTGTTGACGATAAAATAATGAATCTTGTCCATTTCGAAGCTCACGTGAGGCTGTATGCGGGGGCCTCGATCGGTAGTCCAAGTTTCCATCGATGTAAAGCAGCTGGTTAAATCGGTAGGAATAGATACTGCTTTACGTCGAATAATCTTACCTATATACCTTTCTGTAGCGGGGTTTACGCCAGATCTAGTGGCGGGATTTTTTGGTCAATTTTAATCGACTTTATCATACAAATCAACACAGAATGCTATATATATATCGAAAAGAGTGATATTATACGGTCAAAGTTATGTATAATAATCTAATTTTTATGTTAAATTTCACACAGACTATATGCCGTGTAATTAAGAGTAACCACTCATTGTTTACGTTTACATCACGAGGGTCACTTCACGAGGTCAAATAAGTTCGTATTATTTTTAAATTATGTGAACATTTTGATAAAATATACATTTCACATTAAATTATCGCTTTAATTTGAGAACTTGTGTGGTTTGGTTAAAGTCAGAATGAATTATAACCGACAAAAGTCTTAAAATCATGTCAGATTTAATACATTTTGTACACGTGTTGGCAGTGGTAATAAGAGGACTTAACTCTGCCTTGCAGTCTGGAAAGTGCTCTTTCGTTATCCATATAATGTCAAGAAATCTTATATACCCTCATAATTGGTTATATTGTCCTGAGAGATTCTGTTAGCTAAAGATAAGCTTGTTCGTTGAAAGTGATAAAGATGCTATCTATATCTTTTCGGCAGCACTTCCAAACAACACCACCACCAACAACAACACAATTTCTATGAAGCTCCTTTTCAAGACACGTTTTATTTATTTGGGATGTTTAAATTGAAAACTTGTACAGTGATTTGTCAACAAACATCGCTAAACGTGTACTAAGTTCAAATATTTTAATCTGAATATGTTTTTAGAATTGTTTTGACCATTTCCAATATTTCCTGCATGTCAAGTCTTGATTAAACTTTGGTATCTTAGTGGTCTATATAATTTGACTTTTATTGGTAATTCCATGGTAATAGTAATGTTTACATTATAATGGTTTTGACATGCGAAATCTCATTTTTTTTAGAGTTATTAATAATGAAAATAAGAACATAGTCAATCAATGTTTTCATGTACTTGCTGGGGATAGTTGTTTTACACATTTAAAGACTTTTATCTTATTTCGCATGAACCAACTTCGAATACCTTTAGTACCTGTAAAGGTGTACTGTATGTCATTTTCAGGAAATTCCCGGTAACAACAACGATCTAATACCAATACTATATAGAAAAATAAGTAATTTGAGTCGAAGATGCGTTCTATAAACATTCAGGTTAATAGGTTATCTTAAAAATCAAAGTTAATAATTTGATATAAATTTAAATTACGAATTTCAATATACAAGACGTAATCAAATTAATTGACGGATAGTGGATTTTGCAACGCGTGGCACACATGATCGTGTAAAACATTATGTTGATACGGAGCGTAAACTCAAGTCACTTACTGACTATAGTGACTATACATTAACTTAAATGAGTATATGTGACTAGTATGTATATACTATAACATTTATTTGATTTGCTTGCAAACTGTACACAAATTACTCGACATTTACAATTTGTATTATCGCATTCCGGCTAATCTACCATCCGTAACATTACTTCGTACTCAACAGATTTTAAGATAATGCAAATCTTGTTACCTTATTCTACTACCACAACATTTGAGTACAGTATCCCTTTAAGTGTTTTGTGTATATTTCACACACGAAGCAAAGCGATACGACAATGATACATGTATACCAGTAAAGATGTATCGAGCTCGTCCATAAAGCACTATGACAACATGCACACACATAACGCACAATTGCCAGCTGCTTATTTTTTCGAGGCAAACAAAAATGTTTAAATGTTGTTATCGCGTTTAAGTAACATAATGAATGAAATAGCTTAGAACACTGGGATTGACGACGCCCTTTCCACAAACTTAACTTCATTTGCTGTCCGATTTAACGGCGTGAAATCAACTCCAGTGACAAGCGAGAAAACAAATAAAATCAAATTAGAAAAAGTCTCAATTAATTAGTTAGTTAGTTAAAAGTAATACGTTTCTTGTTTAAGAATGTTCTTCTATACCGGTAGTTATCTACCTCTGGGATATCCTTCGTTAATTGCCTAATGACTTGTGTAAACTGTCCTTGGAAGATTTTGGGTCTAGTGGATTTACCCGTTTGAACTAGGGCCAACTGCTAAAGGTCTGGATAACCACTGTCGCTTTGGGGAATTAGCACCTCTATTTAAGAGCAAGTCTCGGCGAACAATTCTTATTAGTGAACTTTGCGAACTCAAAATTCAAAATTCTTGCTCGAGGTTGTTAAGTGCGTCGCATTTCGTGGCCTGATTTGTTGTCATTTAAGCAAGTGTGCGATTATAGTGGTGAATTTCAAGTCGGTCCACATCTGGTCCCGCTAACGTGGTATGGTGTTGAAGGGTCCTGTTGAATTGCTATGATGCTGGTATAGGGCAAGCCGATGCTGTTAAACCAAATGAACCGTTATTTGTATTAAAGTTGACATGTTCGCGTGTTTGGATGATCTGAACCCATCGAGGAAAAGTTACTATGTGTATAATACATTCAAAAACATGTATATTGTGAAATATTTTAACAACCGGCCATAATAAAGATTGCTATTAATTTTTGCCTTACCAGCATCATATAACAATTCAACAGGATCCACCAGCATCATAGCAAATTAGCAAGACTACTTAACCAAGGTGGGTACTACTACTAGACCAGAATAAATCATTTTCAATGAAAGGAAATATTCCAGCCGATGTGTTGGGCCAAATCTAATGTTACAAAATGTGTTATTCTGGGAAGTCCAGTGATAAATACCTAATACGAATTTCCTGCAACAAAACACTTATTTTCCCGGATATTAGATGCCTTAGTTAGAACCAGGCGAGGGTTAATTTGAAATTACATGCACCACGCAGATTCAGGTGTAGGCGTGATGACAAACATCACATTCTATATACCAGTATATAAAGATCTGTTTGCTCTTGACTTCTTTGTCAATTGCAATTTGATTGCAAGAAATGTAATTCATATCATCGAAATTCTATCAAGTTGTCACTTTAAACCCCACTGATGTCGCTTCTTACCTCCCAAATCGCGTTATAGCTCATATGAATCGCCGTTGTTTCGCAGCTGGATACAAGGTAATAACTTCATTAAGTTTACCGTTATGAACACCCGCGAACAAGAAAACCATTATCGCAACATTTGTTTGACATAACATTTTCAGCCCATTTCCGTTTTGCCTGCAAATTTCTTAACGACGTATTTAGAGGTTCTCAAATTTGCTTTGATGATTTTATTTAATGAGCTAAGCTTCACGGAGCCCGTGGTGTTGGCATTCAACTTCCAACAGGTACAATTAATTTTCGATATTCAAGATTTATGTAAGCATATTTGATCGATGGACCATCTATGGAGTCTCTGTCTTCAAGACAGAAAACCTTTCAGGTTTCAACAAAAGATGGCGTTCGTCAATGGGAGCTTCTATGGACATGCCTTTAATGCACCTACTCAGAAGTTACAAGTCCTTTTCTCGCGATTATTCTCACCAGTCAGATGAAACACTAACCGACAAACGATTCTTTATTGAATAAACAGTTAAGCAATCTGATCGATCTCGAAGCATCGGGAGTTCTCATGAAGATACAATGAAGCGAAGGAACTGTCGGAAACAGATAGAAAGCATTCTATTTGACGGCCGCACAAATGTAATTTAATAAATGCCCGGAAATCAATTACCGCACAGAGGATAATGGCGTACAATTTTTAATATTTGTTAGTTTTTATTTTATTGACATCATTATGACAATGTATCGCTTTGAGTACCTATTAGATTGGACAGCACGCGTGCGTCTTGTGTAGTCAAACAATGATCTGTACAAGACATTTCTAAGAGGAAGTCTATTGTCTTGCCACGGGTTGGTCGTCGTTAGCCTGACTTTAAGATCGTGAGAAGCTTGTTGGACATAGGGCCGACACGCGTTAGTACAATGACCGCCATTGGTATTTGGAGCGTGCCCAGTTTTAAGAGATATAATATGCATTAAAACGATTTCACTGTGAAGTGTGTAGGCGCCATACGCAGCTAATAATTTTGGCTGTGTGCTTTCATTTATGGTACATATTAAATACTTATTAAAACAATTTTTGCAACATCTCGATTTAATTAGACATGCGACGGTCGATTGCCTGCTCAAAAGAGCATCGTCGTTTCATGATAAAATGGCGACATGCGATTACCGTGTCACGCTCTTCCTGTTTCGGATCAATTTAATGTGTCTATTTGAGATTGAAGACGTTTTGCAATGATGGTGTATAATTAACGGTGATGCTAATTTGCAGCTTTTACCGAGGTTTACAAGCTCAATTAATCGCGTTATATTTAATGAAGATGTCAACTATTAACCCCTCTATATCTCGATGTGCATTACACATTAGTACGAATATATGTAAATATTTCAACCCTGTTAGAACTACACGAGCAAACAATTTAGTAAACTTGTGACAATATGGACACATAATTCATATGCCATGATAGTGCGTGCATGTGTTAAATTAAGACGACGACATTTTTTCTGGTAGTGATTTTTTTTATTTAGGAGGATGGATGAAACTCAAATTATAACAAGACAAGGCTTGTCCATTCCAAACGTCGGGATAAATTAGTCTGATATTGTTCCACAAGCTGAAAAACAGAGTTTAGTCCCCTCGCTACGCTATGTCTGGCCGCTGCCGGCATGTATATTTTCATGTGTTTTGTCAGTTACAATTTATTCTGGCTTGATGTAGACAATTTGCGGCTTGTGATCACGCTGTTTATGTCGGAGAAACAAAGAGGCAGAATGGTGATAGATTTTTAGAACATTTTGGGGGATGTCAGACTTGATAGAGACAAGCTGATAAATGAACATTTCAAGTTGCCTAGTCATTGTATAGACGACATTTCGGTACAAGTATTATGCGCCGCTAATGGAACAAAATGATTGCGAATTGTTAAAAGACATATTATGTACTTGTCCGGGTGCGTGAAACTGACCAGTTAGTAACCAGACGCTATGCCAACTGGAGGAATGTAGCATTTTACTAACATCGCCGAAAATCTGAAGCAAATCGACCGTACCACTCCATAGAAAACATCGTCTGAACTACGCTCAATTATAAATATTTACTACTCGATTCGGGACGCATCTATCGGCGATAAACTAACGAAAACGATTTCGCCAACGAGAGTGACTGCATTTAATTAATATATAAGAATGACGGTGTGTGTTGTCAATTTGGATATAATATTTGTAAAAATTACTACTTTGAACAAGATTATTCTCCATTTATATTTGATCACCTACCGGAGTGGTTCACATCACTTTAATGAAGATTGATGTAACCCGACGCAGGATTACCTGTAACGTTCTTGGACTTTGAGAACTAATTGATGATACGTCGACTATAATGAGTTGTTAATGCAGACCCAACTGTGTTATACTTCTGATTAAAAGCCGTGACGACCGAAAGCTCCGGCAAAGGGTTACAATACACCAAATGATTTACATAGGCCTCAGTGTTAACAAATCCCGCTGGCCTGTATTCGCAGGAAAGCTTTGACCCTGCACGAGTATTTAAAATTAAAGAACGTCCCTTTAGACCCACGGAAATGTGCCCAAAAGTACTTGTAAACGTGGTGGATCACACTGCAGTTGACAAAAGTCACAATACCCTTAAAGGCACGTGAGGCCTTAATTGTCGAAAATATTCATATTTGTTCCAAACACCGTAAACAGAAAAACATTAAAACGCATAGTTTCGTTCATATATACCATGACCATCACGTAAACAGCATGTTATCATAAATACCTACTATATTTTACCTAAGCAAGAGCCTGATTGGGTTACAGAGGACAGCACAATGCTACTGGCTAATCACACACAAATGGCATAAACGCTCTTTGTTAGTTCCATATCAGGAATTCACCAACAAAGAACGCTCTTTATGTGTACCATCATAATATAAACAAACACCAGAAAAGTAACATTTTATGGTTTTGTTTACATAACAATGGTTAAACATATGAGAATAACATACTGTTTATGCGATATTTCTTATTTATATACGGACAAAGTCTGTCTACATTTTGATGTTCTTTCTGTTTGTGGCGGTCTTTGACGGGTGGAAATATTTTCACAGGATACCCACCACCAAGGCCAACCGTACCTTTAAAATTGAGGGAAAAATGACATCGAAAAAAACACAAACACCTCCCATAAATTATTCGCCATTTGCATAGCCATAACCGTTCACCATGTGACTATATTTGATGTTTCTCGACGGAAAACACTTTTGTGCATTTTTTTCGTGCACTTTTCATCCATGTATCATTGACCATTCAGCTGCCAGAATTTTGTTTATGCTGATCCTAGCTTGGTAGTGCCAGGGGAAATCACTCTACTAATTTGTATTTGGTGTATTGTAACCAAAGAGTTTGTTATTCATTGTTCCTGCATGCTGGGCTGACGCTTCCCTTAATATTTATAAACATGCTATTAATATTTTTTGCGAGTAGTTTACTTAGGAAATGTCAGTAAATAAGTTACATGGTGGTTTGTTGAACTTATAATCTGAACAGTTCTCACCAATTAATAGAGAGAAATCAAGCAGCACTTGTATTATCTTTTCGTCGTCTGTCTGTCGTATGCTAAACACCCCCCCCCCCCCCCCCCAGACGAATATATAGCATTCCAATGTATACTTTTATAACTGGTGCATGGGAGAATTCATTTAGTTTAGAATATAGAAATAGTTAAATGCTGTTGCATGTTTGGTGACATTGACGCTCCCTTTCTTCTGTTTCCTTCTACCGTTTAAAGCGGCCAAAAACATTTAGAAGTATAAAGTAGCCGGTTTGAGTCGCAGTCATGAGCCAAGAAGAAGCTTCCGCCACCAGATTTATGTTTTCCTTTAAATTATTCCACACACTAAGACTGGTACAGCAAAGTTTTAATGTCACTCTTTTTGAGAAAATAAGAGGCCACACCATTAAAGATGCATTATCCGAATGAACGCTCCCAAATTACTATTTATTTGGCTTCTGCATGGTGTAAGAAATATTTGATTCGAGTCGAGGAACCCACCAATCAAAGCTCAGATATCGACTTTTGAAGTTTGTTCTTTCTCGATCGAGATGTGCAATTATTTGTGGCCCAGAAACACGTCGTAAAACGGACGGTCTCGGACAAAATTGCGGATGATGATGGATAACACTAAAATCAAGTGGTAATACGGCCAAATTTCGTGATATTCAAGTGATAATACGGCCATATTTCGTTGAACAAAATGTTGCTAAATATCACGTTTTGGGAAATTTTATACCATAGTTGACAGTGGTTAGCATTATTTTGTTGCAATTAATCTATTCTGATAACTAAAGCGTATTTTGAAGAAATGTTGTTGTTGTTGTATCTTGATGATATTGGGACCGTCTGATCGGATTGGGTACCTTTAAAGCGATCCACATTGTTCAGGTGTCGAATTAAACCTATTAACGAACCAAAGCCGGACGCTTTGGGCCGTATATATAGACTATATCTTATTTTGTGACGTCACCAATTATTATCTAATACCACGCTCGTATTTTGAATTTTTGCGACCACTTTTGTCGCACAGTAGATCGGTGGGCTTAAAGCATTAATGTCGTAATCGGAAATAAACATGTGTGTCAGTCAGTTATACCGGCGTTCCAAAATGAGGGGAGTTACTATCGGAACTATGCACAGTGAAGTTCATTCGTAGCGGCGGTTTACATTTTATTGAGAACATAATTATGACATATTAAGGACTGTCACATATTTGCATTGGAGTGGCCTATAATATAAATCGCGCGTGCAATAAGAAAATTTTAATCACTCTGGTATAGGGCGATACTGGAGACAATACTGGAATCGAAATTCGGTGATTCATGCAAACGTTATTACATCGCGTTCAAATTATCCTAATATTACACAGTACATACGCGAATCTGATAATCCTTAGATATCCTACCATCTTCATGAATCGACAGGGAACACACACTTATGACAAAGCAGAAGATACATTCAGGTTATCGCGAATTCGGTCGATGGTGAAAGATACATGATGACGTTGTTCGTCGAGTTTCGTTGAAATCGACATGATGAAATTTCTGAAATCGACAAGCTTCGTCGGATAGTACACATCTCAATCGGATTGCGCACACATTGGTTAATTTCAGTAAAATACTCCCCTCGCGACAAAAACCAAAAGTCTTGATTTTTGAATACTTTTAGTTTGGTGTTAATAATTTGTACAAAAGGAACGGCTTTTCAATTATTTTTTTTTAGATTTTAAGTCTGAGATGAGAGCTCGTAGTTTGTTTGTTTGTGAACCTCTGATTTCTCACATGACCTGATGTTTGATTGATCTAATTTGTACACGAAATTGCTAGCTGTAGGACCAACTCTTTCAGGAGTATAGACCTAAGTGAATCTTATTTGATGGGAATACGCATCTATGAAGTTATTTTTATAAGATTAAAAAAGCCACAGATATATCCTAGTTTATGCTTGTGGTTTAGCTGTGGTTCGTTAATTACGCTAGCGTATGGTCATTTATAAGTTTTCGCATCCATATGAAAGTACATGAAGTAATTATATATACTCTTGGAATGTTCCTAGATGACATTTTCTACTATCCACACAATGCTATTTATTAATCGAACGACGATCGCTCTTTTTTGCTACATGCGATAGAATTTTATTTTTTTTCGGAGACATTTTTATCAACTTATAAATATGCCATGCATTTATCAACTAATTAAGTGCATAAACCTTTTTCTCGTTGCAGGTCAATTTATATCGGAAGAAAACGGGAACACGGTGAACGACCCGTCAAAGAATTCATTCTGGTCGCACTTCTCAGAAAGGATAAAAGAATGTCTGGATACTAATAAAGGTGTGCTGCCTGGAACAACTACAGATTCCCTGGACAAATGTGATACTTCTCTTGGCGCAGCGTTAGATTTAGGCCAAAATCTCGCCCACGATCGAGCATGCGCACGCTCTCCGGAAACTGATTCTCCCATCCAATCGGAGTGCACAGACAATCCGCGTGACACAAGTGACATACTGGCAGACGATGTCTCTGACAAAGACGACCTTGACCATTGTTCTGAACCAGACGAAATGGGAAAACGGAAACAACGACGCTATCGAACAACATTTACCAGTTACCAGTTAGAAGAATTAGAGAGGGTGTTCCAGAAGACTCACTACCCTGATGTATTCACACGGTGAGTATAATTGCAACCCTTTTTACCGCAGCCATGTCGAAATGCATGTATTTAAGGTAAACAATATCAAAGGCCTGAGTTATCATATTTCGAGTTTTGAAATCTGTTATTTTTCACCACCTCAAATATTTGGCGGCCTGGTAAGCATTATTTTTTGGCAATTAATCGATTCTGATAACTGAAGCGGCTTTTCAAGAAATGTTGTTGTTGTTGTTGTTGTTGCTGGAATCTGATATGGGGGACCATCGAATCGGATTATGTACGTTTAACCCTTTCTATACTAAATGGATTCTCCCATTCAGTTATAAAAAATACATTGGAACGGTCTATTATTCATTTGGATGGATGTTCAGGTAATAAGATCAGACGACAGACAGAAAACAGATAACACAAGAGTATGATTCATAATCAAGTCATGCACATTGACTGTATGATCACAGAGAACAGAACATTTGAACTATATACACATGTAAATATTTACTACTTTATTCTGGACGAATTATTGAGTGATGAACAAACGGCAATGATACCACTGATAATAGTCAATGATGCCTGCGTTTCGCTTATACTAATTATGCTGTTTTAGGACAAAATAAATAAATTGCTAGATTTACATTCAACTTTTTTTTTAAAGAAAAATGAGGCGAGAGGTCGAATTATATTTTTTATATTTTATTCTTCCTAACACAAATGGTCATGGACAGTTCTAGACATTGAAGCAGTGTCTTATCTTATATATTACAAGGTGATTTAGATTGTCCAACTTTATCAAAATAGACCGATTAATGGGTCATTGAAATGTAATTTGATGATTAACCCTTTCATGACTGGAGCTTCCTGATTTTGTTATGTCCTTCATGTAAGAATACACTAACCCTAACTCTAACCCTAACCCTAGCTCTAACCCTAGCTCTAACCCTCCTAGCCCTAACCCTAATCATAGCATTAACCCTAACCTAACACATATGGAGAATAGAGGGTGGTGATTGGTTTCGTGTATTCTTACATGAAGGATATGGCCTGATTTTTTGCGAAAACCCTGTGCCACTGCATCCTCTTACATAGGGCGTCTCGCATATTTAAGAGAATGCATTGGCATAACAATATTTACCTTGATCTTGTAAGCCAGTGCATTCTCTTGTATATGCGAGGCTCCCTATGGGAGACTCGCATATTTAATAGAATGCACTGGTACAGGGTCTTTAATGCACCAGCGCGGCTCCCGTCATGAAAGGGTTAAGGCATGAGATATGCAAGATACAAGATATGCAAATAAAAAAAAGAGGATGGAACTAAAAATATGGTCGTGAGGGAATGTAAATCTAGCATTTTTGTTCATATTGGCCTTATGCCTCTTTGGATATAACATACTATACAGGAAAATAATTAATTTTGGCATAATTATTTGCTGTTTAATTATTAACACCTCTGAGCTCACATCACTTTAAAGTTAATGTTCATTTGTTTTATATATAATTCATGTGTTTCGTGGCGTCTTAACGATGATTTACTTTGAGAAGTTGAACAATGTTCCTTATATGCAGGAGTGTTAGGCACGTATGTACCCGTGAACGCTAAGCTTGCATGAAAGATGAAAGGGGATTCGTGGAAATAAAGTCTTGGGCGCCATGTTAATGCGGTCCAGATCGAGGCTCATTGATTGAGACGAGTAATTTATTCGGCGCGGATGCCGGGCCATCCCGCTTTATTCCTAGGCTAACTTTTCGCACCCTTGAGAATTGATTATTTACTCCAAATATCCGTTTCGTATTTAACATGTTTAGATATGGGTAGGCGGAATGGAAAGAGAGGAAAGCTGTTGACAAACAATCTTATTTACAACCGAGACGCCACTGGTTCACGGTAAATTTAGCCGCGTCCCTTAGCTATTTAAGCTGTTTCTCTAATTCAACATACTTGAAAAAGATTTCAGACCTTTAGACCATTTTTACTTTGAAGCGCATTGTTTTTCGAGGATAAATAATTAGGGGTTTGTCTATTCGATTTAATCGCCTTTTCACACATGGCGTCTTCTCAAATCCGGTTATCGGTGTTTGTTCCAATGATACGATGGTCGACAAATAAATCAAAATACACTTCATCTTGCCTCAGTTTGTCGACAGTTGGTCGAATAATTTATCTTCGCGTCCCAATATATGTTTGTCTGATGAACGCCCAGTTCTGAGTAAACTAAAGCAAGGTTGAACTCTCTGATGGTATGTCTAGCGGCTTGTGGCCAATTTCCAGTGATGCGTTTGTGAGTATTTGAAACATCTCAATCTCAAGTTTCTTCTATCCTGATCGTTATTTGAACAGATCATAACAACATGGGATTGATGACTATTGTTCCCCACAATTTCCAATTGTTACTTTTAAGAGTTTTATCTTATTATATGATAGTGCTCGCTGTGAGATAAAGTGACACATAATTATATGTATGATAAAGAATTAACGCTCCAAAATGACTATATCTTTGGCTTCGGGGTACAAAATATTTGATTCGAGTCGGGGAACCCACCCATCAAACCTCAGAGTTATGAGATATCGATTTTTGACATCTGATATTTTTAACCACATGGAATATTTGAACAATATATGTTGATATATAAAACTTTTTGGGAAATTTTAGAATATAGTTGACAGTGGTTAGCATTATTTTTTTTTGGAACATAATCGAATCTGATAACTGAAGCGGCATTTCAAGAAATGTTGTTGTTATTGTTGTTGTTGTTGTTGTTGGAATCTGATGATATAGGGACCGTCGAATCGGATTGTGTACCTTTAATAGTAGTGATTAATATACATGCAGTGTATACAAATCAGAGAAGTTATGCTCTATGGATGTGGAGCTCAAGATATGACTGAGAAAGCATAATCTATTGGGGAATTGTATCTACTTATATACTATTTGGGTTGAGTATTAAATGAGCAGTTTGGTAATAAACATTGGGATTGGTCCCGCTGTTATGGTCATACCCTATAACCACATTTGTTGAGCCGACTTCATTGTGTGATAGTCTTGGCTGGGAGTAGCATGTGAGGTTCCTGTGAAGGAATCGAGCACTCATATTCGAGTTTGGGTTTTACTTATTCAAAGGAACCTCAATCTATATGAATACTAATATAATAGGTCCCCGAATCAAGTGGTGGTATAGGGTATATATGTGGGATTACGTCACATCTCTCAATATAATTTTAGAAGATGAGATACAGTATATTGTTATTGACACTATACACTCACAAGGGACAAATGTCTTACTATACATGATAAGATAAGATATAGTTTATTTGAATACACCAATGTAGGCAGTTGCATTTAACTTAAACACCCCTGGTCAAGTGGTCCTGCTAATTTGCTATGATGCGGTTGGGTCTTTGTCGTGTTGTTCCGATAATCTGAACATATTCAAGAGAAGCCATTATGTGTATCAAACATTCAAAAACATATTTATTGCAAAATATTGTTAATACTGTTTGTATTAGTTGTTGAAAATCGACTATAACCAAGATTGTTATTCGCGTCGTTTTAGAAACACCAACACAGGCATTATTATATTTGTCAAAAATTTATTTTTCTTGAATGTTTTATACACACACTGTTTATTTCTCAAATCGCTCGGATTAGCCAAACACAGCGAAAATGACAAATTTAGAAAACATAACGGTACTTTTTCGTAACGGAATCAGTTTGCCCTACCAGCACCATATCAATTCAGCAGGACCACCAGCATCATAGCATATTAGCAGGACCACTTGACCGGGGTGTTAAAAGTACAAGATAAGTTTTAAATAAACTAAACATAGAACATCTAACAAGCGTATAGATAGTCTAACCCTAGTCAAGTGGTCCTGCTAATATGCTATGATGTTGGTGGTCCTGCTGAATTGCTATGATGCGGGTAGGGAAACTGATGGCGTTATGAAACAGTACCGTTAATATTTCTAAAGTTGTCATTTTCGTGGTATTTGGCTAATCCGAGCGATTAGAGAAAACAAAATCACTGTGTTTATGAAACATTCAAGAGCATATATATTTTAAAAAAAATATATAATAATGCCTGCGCTGGTGTTTCTAAAACAACGTGAATAACCATCTTGATTATAGTCGATTTTCAACAACTATAATACAACCAATATATTAAAAATATTTCGCAATAAATATGTTTTTGAATGTTTGATACGCATAGTGGCTTTTCCTGTATATGTTTCAAGAGCATATATATTTAAAAAATATATAATAATGCCTGCGCTGGTGTTTCTAAAACAACGTGAATAACCATCTTGATTATAGTCGATTTTCAACAACTATAATACAACCAATATATTAAAAATATTTCGCAATAAATATGTTTTTAAATGTTCGATACGCATAGTGGCTTTTCCTGTATATGTTCAGATTATCGGAACACCGCTAAAAAGACAAATTAAAAAAATATAACGGTACATGTTGTTAACAGCACAAGTTTGCCCTCACATCATCATAGCAATTCAGCAGGACCCAACCGCATCATAGCACATAAGCACGACCACTTGACCAGGGGTAAGCCTACATCTATATATGTATGTTTCTTGGTTTCGATTTGCTCTTATTTTGAAGAATAACAGAATCATGTTGCACACTGATTTTATCATATATGTAGACAACTCCTCCAGTGTATTCTCAGCGTACCATTTATGTTTAATAACTCCCTCTCAAAAACAAAGCAGAGCGTCATGTTACTACTTTGCAGACACCGGGTCGACCATTTTCCGTATTTGCTCGTGATAGCAAAATCTGGAAATGTTGTTCATATTTCTTCAAATTAAACTACGCATGTGTGGACATATCATAATGAAATGATACACCTTTACTATATTGTTAGAATCGGTCTTTATTGATTTAAGACACAATCTATTCCATTCCTTAAGTGTAGGTTGGTGGTGTCTATCTTTCTCTGTATGTGCGTGAGCAAATTATCTCTATATCTCTGTCGCGAAAAGACAGGAAGCTCTGTCATTGATACGTAGATTCCTGTTTGAACAGCGGTTCGTCTTCTCTCTGTCCAGACACGTCGAATAAACATGATTAGGTTTTTGAGACAAATTGTAAAACGTCCCCCAGTTTACTCGTCTATTAATGCCCAATTGATAGTATCTGATGTCCACGTAATCACCACTAATTGATAGAATTTGGTAACAAGACGATAATTCCAGTACATCCCGGGCGTGAGCAGTACCATATCCGCAGCTATCGCGAATCACGAGTCATTTGCCTCTCCCCTTCACCCCGCCTCAGAAGAGTTGCTTTTTGGTGGACTTAACGTAATATTAAGTCAATTAACAGTTAGTTCGCGAAATGACTGCAATTGACAGCTGTGTTTCTTTCATGTGCTAGAAATGCGTTCCTTCCGCTTTGAGGGTTGACCTTTCTACGTAACTTCGTAGCCATCTTTCCGCAGCCGTAAGACAATATTCTGCCATTACTTAAAGGTCCACTTAAAGGGGCACGGGACACTAAATCCGGCCATTTATGGGACCATCTCCTTTTATACTCAACAGAAATATATATGCAACAAATGAAATGAATGAATGAATGAATGAAGGATCTCATTTAAAATCACCAATAACTGTAATAAAATGTCACAATTGTGACAGTAAACACGTTTATTCCGTATAAAATATTAATATTTGTTTTGAACTAAACAAGAGTTGTCAACTAAAAGTAGTAATTTAATGTGAAAAATATATTTTATCACAATGTTTACAGAATTCGAACTCATTTGACACCGCGAAATTACCGTCGTCCGGTAAACGTAAACATGAGTACACTTGGTCGTCGATTGAAAGAAATTCTATCGTGTAGGGTATTTTACGCTATTATTTATGAATAGCTTATACATCACGGGACGTCTGGTGTAAGATTTAATATCTAACTTCATGTAATATGTGACCACTTACAATTTAAAAGACCCATAACAGTATTGTTGTGAACAATCACAGTGCACGTGTCGGCATGTTGTTATTGTTTTTGGGTGGGTTCGATTATCACTCCATATAGCCGAATGTTGCCGATTATACATCGGAACATTTCGTATCTGGTTTAAATTTAAACAAACATAGGTTACTCCTAATTACACGGCATACTCTATGCGCAATTTAACACGAAAGTCAGATTAGATTACATCATTATGTCCGTTAGATATAACTCTTTCTGATATAAATAGCATCATGTAATGTTTTATAGTGTAAACATTGACGAAGAATCCCGCCGCTGGAATTGGTCGTAAAGTCCGCTGTAGAAACGTATAGAACGGGGTTTGGACGTAAACTAGTAATATCCCAACCAATGTCTCTAGCTGGTTTACGTCCAATGAAACTTGGAGTAGATTTATTTCTTATATTTAAACGAACAATTTGAACATGCAGCATGCATACTACATAACTGCATGTATCCCACCAAGTTGGCACCAGCACAAACTGCTAGACTGTTCATAGTCCCTTCATGAGAAGTTAATGGAAACCAAGTACAACTTGTTTTACCGAGAACACATATGATTATCGACTTACCGATACACAGTTTAAGAGAGACATAATTGTCAAAAGAGTGTATTGGACGATACATCAATAAACCGAAACATGAAGTACTTAAGTTATATTCCGAATACACGAAAACCCGAAAATGTGCCGCATGCAAGGTGAATTCAAGCCAATGTATATAGCCACTTCGCAAGTTCGCGTCGTTCCCGTGACGATGGACGGAAGAGTTCCACAGTAACGTTTTAATTTCATTTGGACACTCCTCAGTTAATAAGTGTATGCATTTCCGTATATCCATTTTTTCGAGATGGGAGTCTCTGTTCATAGCTTTTTGCATGCGAGTTTGGTATACATATAGTATGGTGCTAAATTTAACATGATACTATATACAAGTATATTAGAGTGTACATTTAGCATACCACTATACAATATAGGACATATATAGGACACAGTTTTCGGCCAATCAGAAGGTGCTACTTCTGGGTGAGGTGAACAATATATATATAGTGTTGCTGACCAATCGTCTTTCTGCTCGAAAACAGCGGACAAGTATGATGATGGCAATTCGGTATGAGATGGAAATTAGGACTATTTATAATTATTCCCTACTCATGTGTTGTTGATTTTTTCGCTTCAGAGAGGAGTTGGCTATGAAAATAGACCTAACAGAAGCCAGAGTTCAGGTAAGTTCATGGTTAACACACAGGCACCTCAATTTCTAATGTCGCGTGTTGTGTATGGTCTAAGCAATGATGTGCTCAGTACCTCTGAAATATTTTAGTGAAATGATAAAAAAAAATAAAAAATGCCCGATGCCCGAGAACTTAACGTATGTTCAGACGAAAGCGCGTGTTGTTAGTTACGTTGACAGCGTTTTACATATGAGCTATAGAACTGAGCCACGCTTTCGGCCTATATACAATTCTTATTACGCCACCGTAGTGTGGTGTTTCTAGCTTTTGGTTTTTTGATATCGCATGGTCGATCGATAATTCACTGGGTGATTGTACATTCGGCAAACCTCGTCAGATTCCGTCACCGTTTCATCGTACCGATAATTACGAGAGTACAACTAAGATTGGCACATGTGTTTACGTCACCGGTGTAATTGTGGGGACATGCTTCTATTATGAAGGTTTGCTATCCCGAAGGTCCGCTATTCCGAAGGTTCTCTATTCCGAAGGTTTTTGTTATTTTTAGGATAATTCTATATTTTAAAGTATTGAGACTAATTTGAGAGGGTTCATTTTCACAAAGATTCTTTATATGGAGTGTGCGCTCACATCCGAACTGATCATGCGCGCACACCGATACAGATACAGGAGGAAATAACTTAACTTAGAACATTAAATGTGATTTTGTTTTGTTTTCGCTGGTTTTCTTGAGATTTTATGTCATTACGTGGGCCCATACCTTTGAATTCTTGGCATATACTATGAATGTTGTGGTATATATGGACCCTCCCGCATTGGGACATGACATAGGTTCAGTTGACTTAAGTGGTGTTCTGTGTGTGCTCCAATTTGGAGTTCAATATTTTAAGGGCCAAGTTTAGAATTTTATGGGTCCATACCTTTGAACTCTGGGCATATAATATGAATATTGGGGGGCATGTCTCTATTCCGAATGTTCACTATCCCGAAGGTCCACTATTCCGAAATTTCTCTGAATGTTCGCTATTCCGAAGGTTCACCAATCCGAAGGTTCGTTATTCCGAAGGTTCTGTGTTCCAAAGATTTTTTTTATTTTAAGGTTAATTCTATATTCTAAAGTAACGAGAGGGTTCATTATCACGAAGATTCTTTTTATGAAGGAAATAACGTAAAACATTAAATGTGATTTTGTTTTGTTTTCGAGGGTTTTCTTGAGTTTAATGTCTTTACGTATGACCTTATTTCTCATTACATATTCACGCCAAGGAGCCCACACAATTGCTATGTTACGATGCGATTTAATGTGATTATGTGTGACCTAATATCTCAATAATCTGAGGCAAGAGTACGCCTGCTAAAGGCGAATTATAACAGTTGGGGGTATAACGCTCAATAAATACTGGAGGCTATAACAAACTGCGCAGTAGAATATCGCTGAATGGACGAGTATGAGATGAGCCTAAATGCAATTGTGACTTTGTTTAAAGGCCCACTTAATTTTCGAGTCATTAATTTTTTATAGTATATACGGTTTTAATAACAATTTATGCCATAAAATTTGAATAAACTACTATAATTCATCACCATTTGAAAGGCAGAATACTTCTATCTCCTAGTTTGAAACACCTTCAAAATACCGCGTCGTATATCTAGCAATAAGCAACCAACATGTCCTCCTCGGCTTTCCATAGATTTCAACGTAATTTGATACTTATGGGTATTTGTGTCCGGGAAGTGTTTTGAACGGGTCAAATCGTGACCCCGACCTGACCTTGACCTTTAAAACTGTCAATGCAAGGTCAATTTGGGTAAAACGGACAAATTTCGGCGAAATTTTATACCTAGGGATACTTTGGTCCGAGGACAGTTTTGAACGGGTCAAATCGTGACCTCGGCCTGACCTTGACCTTCAATATGGCCAATCAAAGGTCAACTCGGATAAAACGGATAGATTTCGACGAAATTTGATACCTATGGGTACTTTTGTCGGGGGGGGGGTGTTTTGGACGGGTCAAATCATGACTCTGACCTTACCTTGACCTTCAAAATTGTTAATTAAAGTTCAAGTTGGGTAAAACGGACGGATTTCGACGAAATATGATACCTATGGGTAGTTTTCTACGGGTGGGGGTGTTTTGGACTGGACAAATCATGACCCTGACCTGACCTTGACTTTCGAAATAGTCAATTGAAGGTCAAATCGCACCTTTCACCGGAAAGCAGATGGGAAACAGCCCGGGTGAAGTCGGGCCTATCAGCTTGTGTAATAAAGAAGACAGTTTGATGAAAGTAATGTATGCCACGAGAAACGGGAAAACTTGAAATATGGAAGTACGCAAATTTCCCGCATAAAATTTGAAAGCTAGTTTATAGAATAATTGTATTATTATTTATATTTATGGCTAATAATACGATCTTGGTGGCGTTACCATTTCTGACTATGGTTTTCTTGTTAGTATATGGGGAAAAGTCCTTTTTGTATATTCCTTCACGCCATTGTACTGGTATTATGCCATTACATGGCTGCGGCTTGAACCACATGTCTAGCCACCAAATTCCTGCCATATTAGAAACAAACGCAACGGATACGAAGGAATATTCGCGCAGGTATGCGTTGACCCGAGTTGGCCTTTACGGTATAGTTTCCCAATTCCATGCAGGGTCTATAAATACAAACATAGGTCGAACGAACAGTGCTACAAATTGCCCGTAATCAGCCCACAAAATATTCCAAACCTTAGTTCGAAAAACGGTGATAGAATCTGAGCACTATTTCGTACAATGTTGTCATCCGGTTTTTCCGGTTAATATTGTAAACAAACCCACGTTAAACTTCTTCACTCGTGCAAAAATTTTCAATCTGTTAGAATCTGTCAATAATAATCAGCAGGCGAAGTTTATCAATAGGGCATTCGATTTGCACTTCCGACCTACTATAAAGAGTAGATGTCATGAAAATGTTTACAATATCAGACAAAACAGTCACGTTTTGAGGAGTTGGCAACTTGCAGCCATTGTTGTAGGGAAACCACTCGCTAAATATAGAATGGCGAACTTTTCTGGTACTCAGTCGGTGACAGTCAAAATGGAATTATATATGACTGGTTCTCTCTGGAAGAGATAGTATATATTTGCGTCCGGGTGAACAACTCAATTGTTTTTCACGTATTTAAATTTCCAATTCAATGGCTCAGATAGGGTTGCATTTACCGTTGGGTGAAAAGAACGAGCTAAAAATAGATATAGGCAAGGTATTATTGTATGTTTTGTTTCTCATTTTGATCAGAACCTTGCTAAGTTAACTACAAATCCACATACATGCATAGCGCCAATCAGAACTGACTATTAGTAGCCCCTAGATAAAAGTGTCCAATCGAAGCGATTGACGTAATGAGATGTGGCGTAATGTTCGGGAGCCTTCACGCTTCCATGGAATGACATTAGACGAGACAATCTACGATAGACTCACGCGGCAGTATGACCAGAGATGGTATGACTCTGAGTACATGCTTACACAGACTGATCAGAACCTTGTTTTCAATTTCAGGTCTGGTTTCAAAACAGGAGAGCGAAATGGAGAAAGAAGGAGAAAGCGGGAGTTCAGCCACAGAGTTATCACCCTTACCTATCACCCCTGAATCTACAACATCGCGCCGTACTATCTCAACAACAATCATTCGCAGACAACTTACTGAAGAGCTACGAAAGTCAATTTCTAAACAGGTGTGCAATGGGTACGCCATTTTCTTCACTGACGTCATCACTTGGTTATCCGTTTCCGATGAACATACCTTCTATGCCGGCAGGACTTATGCTGAGATCGTTTTCGCCACTAGGGGCGTCATTACCGCCGCCAGGATCGTTTCAGCAACTGTTGGCAAATATGACTTCTGCGGCTGCAGCCGCTGCGGCATCGAAGGCGAGTGAAAGTGGCAATATTATGGCGACACGTAACAGACTACTGTCGTCACCAACGCCACCTGACGTTGAACTGTCAAATGACCCCGACAGGCGGTCGACGAGTATAGCTGCTTTGCGATTGAAAGCCAGAGAGCATGAAGTCAAATTCGGGGTGGACCCGTGCGACAGACTTGTAGTTTGAATATACGTTTGTCAAAACTGTATAGTGCAGATTTGGTAACAACTCCTGAATTACAAAAGTTGTGAATGCCACAGTTTTCTGGAGGGAAGGTATTCTCGGGTCCCTTTACATCTTGTAAAGACCTTCTTTCACGGCGTAGCTAAATATAGAGATACGGTCTCGTCAATCTAAGATTAAATATTGTCCAATTCAAAGTTTACGACATGGCTCTCAAACGAAACAGCATCAACTACACCCCTTCCTCAACCACATTTAGTTCGTGTGTGACATTGGATGGAAATCGTGACGAAACGCGATCTATTTCATTTCTATATATCTTCCTATTTCGAAATCATTATGTTCCAACCAAGTAGCTCACAGCTGTTGTAATTTCTCCAATCATATTTAGGTATTATTTTCGATATCCAACGTTTCAAAAGTAGAACATTTGAGGGTTTGAATGACATAGATCACAAATTTCATGATCCGCGGTCCCAGTTTTCGAATGGAATTTCATGAAAATTAAATTATTTTAGAGTTAAAGTACGCCAAACATTGCTACCGTTTTCGACAATGGATACCAACATCCAGCATTTGTTAAATCGAATATTGGCCCACTGATCGCCAGAGATCTGAATCAACACGAATTGTGATGTGGAAGCCCGCTGAAATCTCTAATGTTCGTAACCTTGCCTAAATGTATCACAATCGAGAAAGACTGAACATATTTCGTTAGACACTCGAATACGAACAGTTGGTGCACAGGAGCTCACTATAGTTGCACTAAACACCCCCATATGAATTGCTGTGATGCTGGGGCAAGCTGATGCTGTTAAGAACAAGTATACCGTTATTTTTTCTAAATGGAGGAAAAACCAGTATGTTTATAATACATTCAAAATCATATATATTGTAAAATATTTAAATAATGACACTTTTGGTTGTTGCAAACCGACCACAATCAACATGTCTATTCTTGTCGCTTTGCTATCACATGCAGCTGAGTAGCCATGATTAAAATAGTTTCAAATATATGTGGCCATGCATGTTTCACGTATAGACACCAGATTTTTTCTTAAATTGCTCGTATTAACCAAACACCGCAAAATGTATCACCCCCCCCCCCCCCTCTGCGTTTTCTTGGCTTGGGACAAGCTGAATAATAATATATCCATGCCGCATTGAGAGATGATGTGTTCCCCCCTCTGTCCGACACAAGTTTCAAAGACCACCTATTTTTTTTGACATTCCCAAGTAAAGGAGAGACTGATCGTAAGGGTAAGGTAGAATAATAGGTAGACCTACATCTTGTGTGATTTTGCAGCAGAATTACAACTGCCAAAATCTCTATGGCCCAAAATATTTCTACAAATCTCATACCTTTGTTTGAATCAAACTTTGATCAAATCAATCAAACTCGATAAAAATACCATTACAAATTGCGTCGGCTGATTTTCAAGTTCAACGCATATTAATTTTCAAATGGATAGTAGATTAGGAATCGGAACGCATTGTTCTTCGTTGAATTCCAGTGTCGTTTCATCGGAGAGGCTCCAATTAGAATTGTAGTTATTCGAATGTGGTATTATGCAATGCAAAACCGAAAAGCCTGTCGTCCTAAAAAAAATATAACAGTACTTTTTCGTAACAGCATCAGATTGCCCTACCAGCATCATAGCAAACTGGCAGGACCACTTAACCATGGTGAACCATTGATAACTGGATGCTTGATAATGGGTATAGCTAAATGATTCTCATTCGTCTGTGTTTATGGACGTTCAACTAATAAGTGTTGTTTGTTGAGTATATTACTGAACAACCCTATGTAATGGCTGAATGAGAATCCATCTGGTGTCTAGCAACCTCAAACAACGTGTTAAATGACCATAGTAAATGTTCCATTCATATGAACCACAATAACCTTCATAAATAATTTACAGATCGTGCGTTACAAAGTTAGATTTATTTTCATCAGAGTGCGAGTATCTTCAATGAATTGCAATATCTACAGAAATTATAAAGACTGGATTTGATTGGCTAATTAACAAAATATCGTGTGGGATTTAAAGAATGCATCGTTCCACCAAGACAGAGTATTAGTATCAATATGGCCTATTGTTCCACATTCTTAGTAAATATTGCTAGAATAATCGAAAAGATTTCTGGTAGTAATTTTTTTTACTGATTATTCCGATTCCATCGTTTTATACGATACTTGGTAGAAACAGGCCCCCCTTGGGAGCCTTTATTCTGCATCGGCCCCTTTGTTCGCTTCGCGCGCATTTTGATCGTTAAAATATTTGGATTAAAAAAAAATAAATAAAAAAGTTTGAATTCAATGTTTTTTTTTAATTGAGCTCCTTGTTCATTTAAAACAAAATTGTTATTTAATTAAATGTTTTACAAATCAAAATTATGAAAAACTAACGCCGTTATAAAATCCGCTAGGGTACCCCGAATCACCACACCAAATTTGGTGGAAATCGGGTCCAGGGGTCTGGGAGAAAAATCCTCACAGACAGACATAAAGACAGACAGATCCAACTCTTATATATACAGATTTTGCTTACCAGGCTGAAAATAAATTCGGGTAAGGCTGATGCATACAATATGTTTCAGATCTTACAATTGACGAGATTAATCGATTAATGTGCGATCCAATTACTGCTATGCGTGACACAGGGAGTCAGAGGTGGGTTTGGTAAGACCGACCAAATATTAGTGCTCACTGTCGAAATGCATGGTAATACATTTACATATAGTGCTCATGACAATCATGACGTAATTTGTGATATGGGCACATATTCTCTATAAATACCATTAACCAAATCCCTTGTTTGATTGGTGGCTGCAATGAAATGCAGAAATATTCATACGAGATATATTATTATATCACATTCTGGTCCATATATGCTATTTTGAGATTGAGCGTGTTTTATTCTAGTCATTTTGTTAATATTTATCATAGATAATTTATTGATCGCTCTATATCATTGTGTGATTATACATGTACATCGTGATTGTCAGGTTGTTTGTTCTGTATGTGAATCATTAAAAATGAGAAATCAACTATCGAACTGGCTTATTTTTATCGAAGTTTGGCGGGGGAGTACATACATGTGTTCGGTATAGTGTTCCGCCCATGTACATACGTCCGTCCTTATATATCTCCATATCATAGACTCACCATTTTGTCGGAATCATCTTTGGTATACTTATGAAACAACACTACTTGTCTATATTATTATTAAAGGGATGGTATGTGTATTTATCGGAGCATTTTATAATAATTTCCAATAATTAACTGTGCCCAGAAGATAATGGAAGAAACGCGGAGCGCTCCATACAACAATCGATGCCAAGAACGCTGATATAAAACAAGATGGTTTCCCACAATTCACAACAGCACTTGCTGTCATTCAAGTTCATCCAATTATTCCACAGGTGCATTGTTCTTCATATAGACTTATCGAAGTCAATCCAATTCTTCAATGTGGAACAATAAAGAGCGTTCCTCATTAGTATTTTCCTGACATGGTAAAAATAATGAGCGTCAGTGTCACTTCTGTTCGAACAAACAAAATTAATCAACTGGGTGACAGTACGTTAGACTGATGGTTCCATATAGTCCGATGGTTCACTTGCCCGGGGTTCGATATTTTCCAAGTGTTCGATATAGTCCGAGTGTTCGACAGTGTGATGTTCACTTGTCCGAGAGTTCGATATAGTCCGAGTGTTCGATATTGTCCGATGGTTCGATATATAGTCCAAGTGTTCGATAGTCCGATGGTTCGACAGTCCGATGGTTCACTAGTCCGAGGGTTCGATATAGTCCGAGGGTTCGATATAGTCCTAGGGTTATAGATATATAGTCCGCGTGTTCGATAGTGCGATGGTTTCGATGATTCACTAGTCCGAGGCTTCGATGTAGTCCGAGGGTTCGATAAGGTCCAAGTGTTCGATAGTGCGATGGTTCACTAGTCCGATGGTTTATTGGTCTGACGGTTCAATAGTCCGATGGTTCATTAGTTTGAGGATTCAATAGTCGGATATATCTGGAACATTAAGTCTGTAGCGGAGTAGCACACCCTCTTTAAATAATTTTGCGCCACCTGAAGTATTTACAATTCAACATAGATCTATCGATCTTGCAATGTAATGGGGAGAGGGGACCATGCATACAAGCAGGTGACTCAAATGGCGAAGTATGGAATCCATGCAGAACCAGCTCTATATGCCCGAAAGGCCGTGGCGTATAAAATGGTTTGTGAAGCTTGAAATGTCCTGTGTATTTATTTTTCCTGTAATACATGCATGAATTCGCAATCTGTATTTGGCTTGTTTTGTTTCTGTAACCCTGATCCATTGCCAAATGAAATTTTGAGCAAAGTTGGGGGGTGAGACTTCCAAATCGCCGGTCGCCACGTCCCCGCGGATAGACACTCGCCATGATATTGAAGCCTCGGGCTATCGGACTATCGAACTCTCGTACTATCCGATTATCGAACCCTCAGTCTGTTCCGCTTTATAGACTAACCCTAGGACGATCGAACCCTCGGATTATTGAACCCTCGGACTATCGAACCCTCGGACTATCGAACTATATAACGCTCCGACTACCAAACCCTCGGACTAACGTACTGTACCTAAACAATTGATATGATTCATAGCAGCCATTGTCCTCCAGATCAGGGACGTTATTATAATAAACTGTAGCATTATAACTCTTTAATGCCAAGCTTTCGGCCCGAGCTGGACCTTCATCAGGACAGTCGAAATTTTAGAACTACATCTTCACAATACAGCAATCAATTGCAGATGAACCAGGTCCGTTATTACGGCGACGTCGTACAACGACGCTGATACGTCCATGGAAACCCAGCGATGGGGACCTGGTTCATTCTGTATATTGATTGCTGCATGTACTGTGAAGATGTAGTTCTAATATTTCGACTGTCCTGATGAAGATCCAGCTCGGGCCGAAAGCTTGACATTAAAGAGTTATAATGCTATAGTCAATTGATATGAGTTTGGCGAGTATCATTTAGAGAAGCCCGTAATTATGAACAGGTATATACGTTGTCGGGTATTCGGAATAAATGATTCACGGAGGCTTAAACCCCAGCCATTTAGCAGTACTTAGATCCACATACCTCGTGTCAAATACCACTATTTTTTCCGGATAAATTAAGTTCAACTTTTGCGCAGGGTATAACGTGTGTTTGTCGTGCACATCTTGCGCTTCATGAACATCCATGCACACATAGACTCAACGCTTTACTCATAAAAATATTAACGATTTTGGTACATTTGGGGAATCGAAAGAGCTCGAATATATTTGATAAACTAACACATATTTGCTATATACAAAGAAAAGAGGGACATAGCGTCAAACTGTCAAACCAAAAATGGGTTGAAATCGTTTTTGATAGTTTTTCCAACTTTTGTAAATTCTGCTATAAATTGTTGAGGAATTGTAGATTCTATTTATTACATGATCCAAAACTTCGCTAAAACATATTTAAATCAACAATTGAACGTCCGTGAAATAACATCGGCTTCTATAAAACCTGCGATGACGTTCACGTAACTACGTGTATGCGTTGCTTGCCCGCGTAAAGAAATAGTCTCAGATAAACAAAGACTCTTTGACGTATATTTAATGAAATAATTTTTCAAACTCTTAAAATTCATTCATTAGTTTCTTTTGAAAAATATTGGACCCCATAGTATTTTGAGACGTAGCGTACGGAATGTAAACAGACGACAAACCGGAAGTCAAAAGGTCACATGGCACTATTTCCTGTTATGCAACGAACGTTTCACAACTTATATAATTGGCTTATAGAATGGAATACGGGTAGGATCATGTAATAAAAAGTATTGTATATACGTTATTAGTCCAAGTCTTCTCGTACTAAAACTAGCTAAGATTTTGGGATGGAGATGCTAGTATTTAAATACTAGCATCTCCATCCCAAAATCTTAGCTAGTTTAAGTACGAGAAGACTTGGACTAATACGTTATGCGTGTTAGGGTGGATACACACATGCATGTAATGTCTGTATGTAAAATACATGTATTTTACATGGTCACACCAATCATTGATAGCATTAATCGCCTGCGCGCGATCGTTCCATTTCAACAGGCGAGACCGGTGAGTAGTTATAAGCCAAAATCAAACTAACTGTTATCAAGAGATTTCAGGCCAGTCATAATTAAACATGTCTTTTTTCATGGGTGCCGAAATGAATAAATCCTGTCTGATATATGTTGCTGTTTTTCACGAGTTTTAGTTCATTTCGAAAAGTGGATTTTATACTTGATTTGTTTCTCGTCATTTCTTGGAAACAGGGTCATCCAAAATAAAAATAAATGTGTAGACTTTTGAAGCTATTTTAGGACGATTGTGATACATGAGTGTTTAATGCCCCAAACACTGACTCCCAATTTGATCTCGTCCAGCAGAACCCGAACGGCTTTCTGGCTCCACATTTTGGAAGTGCTATATTAATACACATGGCAATCAACTAACTCATACATGGTGAATTCCATGTTATAAAGTGATTTAGCCTAATCGGACAACGCCGAATCGAATCAGGATAAGGATATTTGTTCCTCGACTATGCATGGCCTCAGTTCAAATTTTAACAATCCGATATGGTGCTCTCATGCCTTGAATACAGGCATTGGATAATTAAGACAGACACTACCAGTTTGTTGAGATTGCTCGGATAATTTGAGGGCGAGCTCATGTGATAACTTTCAATTGGGATTTATTTGCATATATCCATTACAGCGCCAAAAACATTAATGCGGGTACAACGTTGAAAGAAAAAAGAGTCACACCCCCCCCCCCCCCCCATTTTAACCCAGAATATACAGAGCAGTATATGTTTCTCAGGCCAAAGGATGAACAAGTTCCTAACTGTCACCATTTTAGCCTGTACAGGCTTGAATTATCACATTTTGGACTATAATCCATGATTGGGGGAGGGGGCTGGTTCTCGAAAGTTTCGAATAACTAAGGGATTTAGTTGAATGTATCGGCCGGGATTATCTGGGCAAGAATGTACAACATAATGTTTTACTTAAATAGTCCATAGTTGTAAATTGTGTGTATATAACACAAGAAAGGAAAGGTGACGTAGTTGTGGACTCGTAGCTGGACAACCCTTTTCCCGAATGAAGACACACATGCAGCAACACCACCTTCTGTATACCTTCAAATTTAAAGCTGTAATAATATGTTCATAATGATATGAATAGCATCAATTGCTGCATATGAGATTAATCACTCGTAGCAAACAGGCACGGCAGATATGACTGTCAACTACAATATTTACAAATCAGGAGTGGCTTCGTGGCTTCAGGGGGTAGGCCTCATGTTGCTGCATGCCCCCCCCCCCTCCGGTCGATGAAATATGTAATGGTCAGTCCGGTAGCTTCCGGTATAATATAGCCCCTGCATTGTGGAAATCCTGGGACCATCACTGGTATACAACCAAGAGAAGACTGACAATGATTTAAACAGAACGTCCAACATTTGGGTTATCGCGCGAACAATTATTGTAAGCAGCCTGACGACTTCATCAAGTCAACGACACTCTACACGTTCAGAGCGTTACTCACTGTGGTCAAACATAGCCGCAATGATTGGGTTATCAGCAGACACATATTACATGGTCTGTATGATCCATGTAAAACGCCAAATACACGATATTTACAGATATTACATGCATGTGTGTATCCACCCTTACACCTTAATTTGTCTTTTGCATAAAGCAATCACCAATTTGTTTGGGACAAAACGTAAATTCCAAGGGCGTGCATACATGTATATATCTGCGCCAACGTGTGGCGGTTTATCCGTTGTTTGTTCAGTTATATATACTGGTGCATGGTCTCAATTCAACCAAGGTCAGCTGGGATGCTGATATTGACAGACGCTTTGCTTCTGAAGTCGGATTTGACATCAATTAAACGACTAAGTCAATATTCCGTTTAGCAGGCAAATGAAAAATACATTCAATCACAATCAGACAGGCGAGATCCACAAAATCATCCAAAGTTATTAATGAGAACGCTCTTTATTATCTGACGCTTTTGGGCGACGGAAGCATGGACGCTCTTTATAAGAGGTCACCATTGGAATTTGTTTTACTTGAAAAACATGCCAAAGCCACTTGGCGGTTTGCGCTCCAAAATACAACCTAATAATATTCGCATTTTAATTTTTCCCGCTATCTATATATGTCGATAAATACTTGACTACCTGTCATAAAAAAAATACAACTGTGAACACGGTGTACTGTTACTGGTATGGTAGAAATAAGCAGCGTTTGTTTCACTTCCGTGCGAAAAATTGAAAACAGCTGGAAAATGGTTGTGACCATGGAAAGTATTTTTCAGAGCATATGAAACTGGTATATCAATATATCGTGTATTTGTCAACCTATTTCACACCTCTTTCCAAATTACGCAAGCAGAATTTGGAAGCTCGAATGAGCCACGTCCGTTGGACGCAATTGATAGTCGACATAATTATGGCCACCAAAACCATACGTTAATGTGTTCATGTGTCTGATCTAATTATTTTCTAGTTGAAATAACGTAGATACTTTTATAGTGTCGAATCGGATAGGGGTTCTTTGTCAGCATTTTGGCTATGCATTTGTTATTTATGTTTACAATGAAAATAACCAATAGTTCAATAAATGGAACGCCTTCTGAGATACCCCACCCTTTATTTTGTAATGTTGCCGAATCATGATCCCGAACACAAATCAAAAGTGGGTGGTGCTTGTGCTCGTCGCATATAACACCTAATGTATGTCTATAGTGTATATAACACCACAGAACGTTAGTATATTCATAGTATGGTAAAACATAAAGAGCGTTTATGTTGAAAACAGCGGAAAATTTACAATGTCTTTGGTATGTTTTTTTTAGAGAATATGAAATATGTAGATAAACATATGTGTATTACCGACAAAACTTATTGATCCGCTGTGAACCGGTCATGCACATGTAGGTAGCAGTGGTTATGCCCCTGGGAACAGTTTTGGTAGCAAAATGTAAGCGAATGTCACATAGAGTTGGAAGAAAGACGCGGCGAAAACAAACTATCAACATCTTAGCACATGTTAGCTGCGGAGTGAACAACAAGTGAACCTATGGGGGATATACTGGTTTTGTGTTAACATTTAGATATAACGTTGATTATCCACACATTTATGTATTCGTATCCCATTTAAAACAAGAAAATACCGATTATCTTTGAAAAAAATATAATTCAAATAGACGTCGAATAGTTCATTAGTAATTGTTCCCATGCACACGTATTCTGAACGTCGAGTAACTGCCTTTTTGTTTAAATTAAAGAAACTGTTGAATGGTCCTTCTCGCAGTGGTTATGGATCCTGTTATGTTTGGTGAATATAACTTATTATGGAGGAATTGTGTTGATGTAACAACGAGCATTGGCAAACAAGAGGAATATATTCTAGCCAATGATAATCTGGTCTCAACCAACAGGGTACATAACAACGCGTAGTATAAGTCCAAAGTCTATCATCTCCCTTCCGAGATTAAGTCCATCAATCTATCACCTCCCTTCCGAAATTAAGTTCATAATCTCCTCTCTTGTATCCACTGTTGTCGAAGTAACGTTTATCACACTGAGAGTCATATCTCTTCAATTAACCGTTTCGGAGGATTCCGATCTCGTTGGCTTCGTCTTGTGGCTATATTTTCAGACGCGGGAGTACCGTTTTGATTAACAGGCGGGTCTGCTATGATCTGTGTATTTGCTGTTGGCTTACCGCTGTTTTCTACAATCGGATATCTTTTCCGTAAGAATCGCCGGTTTCTTCTCCAAACCCGTCCGGACGGTAACTTAACAAGATAGTCACGATTAGGGCCAACTTCCGTTACAGTCCCATAAATATCCCACCGTTTAGTATTATGGCTCTGAATTGCGACTTTCGCGCCAACGGTTAGTGGTGGTATGGCATGAGCTGATGCGTTGTATCTACGTTCAATCTTCTCGTTTTCCATACGATCTTTCTTGTCTGCGGCTTTGATGGATTTTTGCCATTCTGGGGCAAATGCGCGCTTGTGGATTGGTAGTGTGTCCCTAGAGGGGTGGCCGAACACAATTTGAGCTGGAGAACATCCATTAGAGCGAGGTGTGTTGCGCCACTGTAACAATCCTTTCAACCATTTGTCCATGTCCACAGACCTTTTTCGTTCGCAATAGCTCGCTTTGAGTAGCGACTTCATAGCTTTCACACTTGCCTCAGCATAGGAGTTAGACTGTGGGTAGTGCGGAGAAGACGTGATCTGTTTAACTCCCCAGTCTACTAGAAACATTTGGAACAATCGTGATGTGTATTGTGGGCCATTGTCTGTGTATAATATGGTTGGAACAGCTGTATCTACAAATGTCTTCCTGAATGATTCGATGAGAGCACTGGAAGTGGTGTCTTTACCAAGACCAAACACGGATGGCCAACCAGACTTCACATCCGTGATAATCAGATACATGCAACCATTACATGTAAACAAATCGGAGCACATGTGCTCAAACACACGCGTAGGGTCGGTGTGGCGTTGGAGTGGTTCCTTGCAATGAGACGGTAGATTTTTAGCACAAGACGAACACGATCGAACTATTCTCTCAATATCGCTGTCGATCCTTGGCCAGTAAACGACAAGACGAGCTCTCCGTTTTGTGCGTTCAATTCCCTGGTGACTATCATGAAGTTTCTCGAGTATAGACTTTCTCATAGCATTTGGAATGACTAGACGACAACCACAAACAACAAATCCATTATCGATTGACAGGCGGTCGCGCATGTACCAATATGAACGTACAAGAATTGGTAAGTCATTCTTATTATTCGGAAACCCGTTTTGCACGACATGGTACAGCTGCTGATATTCATCATCGTTTACGGACGCGTCCTTTACTGCTTCAAGATGAAGATCTGCCATTTCACCACGTTGATTTATCGCTGATAACCGCAATGCTTGTAAACTATACTCGACTTCCTGTTCCAGAACTTGATCGTCATCAGTAGGTTCTGTTGTCGGATATCGAGACATCGCATCAGCAGCGCATAGTTTGGTCCCCGGGGTCCATAGAGTAGTGAACCGGTACCGCATTAATTTCATCCTTAATCTTTGTAGTCGGGGATTGTCTATGTCCGATAAATGATAACTGTTCATGATTGGCAATAAAGGTCGATGATCAGTAACAATATCAAAATTCGAGAGGCCTTCAAGAAAAATTTGGCACTTTTGGACTGCCCAAACGGCACCAAGCATCTCAAGCTCGATCATTGCGTATCGGGATTCCGCGTCTGACAGGAAACGGGATCCTGCCTGAATCAGATGCCAATTTCCAGTTTCGGTATCCTTTTGGAACAGAACGAATCCTAGTCCATTTAAACGACTCGCGTCAACATGTAGCGATGTTGGCCGTTTTGGATCATAATAGGATAAAACCGGTGCTGTTGAAAGCATAATGCGAGAATCCTTAAAAGCCTGGTCGTGTATAGAATTCCAAACAAAGTCATTGTGTGACTTTAACAACGGCCTTAACTTGTCAAGATGTGTGGCGATTTTATCCGTGAAACCAGCGAGTTGGTTGGCTAGTCCGAAGAACGATCGCAAGTCTGTAATGTTCTTAGGTATAGGGAAATTGCGGATAGATTCTGTGACCTCTGGATTGATTGTGTAACCTGATCCACTTAATCGATATCCACAGAAATCGATTTCCTGTTCAGCAACGTGAAACTTGTCTGCATTCAGAGATATCCCACGGTCTCTACATCTTGCAAGTATTTGGCGAACGTGTGTGACATGATCGGCCAGAGTGTCGTCGTACGCGATCAAATCATCGACGACTTTCCTGTATCGAGGTAACCCAGCAAGTGCATTATCCATACGTCTGTTATAATGTTCTGAGATAGAGCATATTCCGAAAGGTGCACGCAAGAACATAAATCTACCAAAAGGCGTGATAAACGTGGTCAAATGCTGTGATTCTGATGCCAGTGGACATTGCCAATATCCACTCAAACAGTCAAGAGATGCAAAAAATCGAGCATTAGAGGCGGCCATGTCTGCTACGGCTTCCTGTGGGCATGGTGAATTATACCTCTCACGTTTTACATATTTGTTCAGTTTAGTAAAATCAACGCAAACTCGGATATCATCAGACGATTTTTTTGTTACGACCACTATTGGCGCACACCATTCAGTCGGCTCGGTGACTTGGATGATGATCTTATCACGTACCATGTCTTCAAGCTTGTTCTGAAGCTTTTCGCGATATGCGTATGGCACTGTCCTTGGAGCGCTAATACAAACTGGCGATGCATTGTCCTCGATTTCTATCTTAAATTCTTCATCTGGCATTGTTCTGATCACTCCATCGAATACGCTCGGAAACTCCTTGATCAACTGATCACGAATGTTGGCTACCTGTGACCCATTTAAGACATTCTTTGTAGTCACACGCGAATGGTCTGTGGGCGATATATCAGATAGTCCAGCTTGAAGTTTGTTAAAGTGTGTATTATCGTGAGTATCAGTGATTCTTTGTCGATTCACAGATGAGGAATGTTGTTCAGGACCATTTGCGATGAAAAATGGTGTATTATCGCTATTCGGTATACGATTTCCATAGCTCGCATCTGAATGGTCGATCAGTGCTTTCTCGCACCTCACATCTAAACGATCGGTCCCTCGTTTTTCGCACCTCATGTCCAAATGTTCTTTAGTTGCTTTTTCGCACCTCACATGCGAATGGTCGGTCACTGAATTTTCACACCTCACATCCAAATGGTCGGGTATTTTAGATATGGGTTTCATGCTTTTTGAAGATGTCGAACATGCCTCTGTGTTAACACATTGGGCAGGATAGTCCCTCGGTAATATGCCAAGTGTACGAGACGCAAACCACGACATGTAGAGGCCTTTGGTTCCATTTAACACGTGTATAGTCTCTGTGCATTCAGATGAACCACACTTAAGCACTGCATCAAATTCGCCTAATTGTTCGATTTCATGTTCGTCAGCTGCTTTCAGTGATATGGTAGGTGGTCGAAGATTTGCGATATCGATGTTCAGTTTATTTAAAACATCTAGTCCACATGCACTACCTTCAGCTCCAGAATCAGGTACTGTTTTTATTATTGACCCATTGGCAATATCACCACCAACTTGAATGTCAATGGTTGGGGACCGCCTATATTTCAACTTAGCATGCATGCGTTGGTCATTTATTTTAGCAAGCAATTGTCCAAATCGGATGGCTGAAAACTGTTGTCGATGTTGACTGCCTAATGCACCGGGACATATTGTTGATTTCGCCCAGTGACCTTTCTGCCGACAGACAGCACAATTTGTGTTAGCAGCAGGACACCGACTTGAGTCAGAATGTTTTTTAGTGCACCGAATGCAAGTCGCACTATCACCATTATCAGTCGCATCTGTCGATTTCTTGCTTGGTTTTAAAAATTTAGATTTCTTACGTCGATATTGTGACATGACATTGACATCCAGGCCACCAACAGCACTTGTAATTTCTTGACAATGACGCTTTGCAGCCTCGTCAGCTCTACATATATCGATGGCTTGCTCCAAGCTCAGATCCTTCTGCGCTAGTAACTTTTCGACTGTATCTGAATCACGAATACCAGTCACGATCCGGTCTCGCAGTAACGATTCTTGACATGTCTCACAAAAGTCACAGGTTTTTGTTAATTCTCGTAAGTCAGTTAACAAATCGTCGAATTGTTCCCCTTCTTGTTGCATTCGCATGTTAAAATTGCGACGCTCTATCACAACATTAACCTGTCCGATTATGTGACGTTGCAATGCTTTCACAACTTCCTGAGGTTTATCTTTCTTGTCAGCGGACAAATTCAAATTCATCGCTACTTTGAGGGTATCGTTGGCCAGACATGACCGTAAAATAGCCATTTGAACATCGGCGGGTTGACCATTGAGTTTTGACAGCTGAGCAAAATCCGCCCATCTTTGGGCCCAAATGTTGAAAGCTTCACCTCGGTCCACTGATATGTCCAATTTGTCTGGCATTAACCTCGACGTGGCGAAATTGAAATCTGGAGGATCACCCATCGTGTGCCCCTTTGTTCTGAGTCAAACAAAATTGTCCGATCTTAGTCAATTCAACCTTTGTTATAAACCAAACTGTGGTTTTGCGATCATATAATTCAAACGCTTACACATCCAGTCGACGACGCCATGTTATGTTTGGTGAATATAACTTATTATGGAGGAATTGTGTTGATGTAACAACGAGCATTGGCAAACAAGAGGAATATATTCTAGCCAATGATAATCTGGTCTCAACCAACAGGGTACATAACAACGCGTAGTATAAGTCCAAAGTCTATCAGATCCTATACTCCCAGTGGTTGCAATCTATGAAATTGTAACGGCTGCATGTGGTCTTCCGTCTAGTAGAAAGTACAATGTGTTATGACTATAGTATTGGTTTAAGCATATTTGTTGCATCCAAATTTACAAGGGATTGGGACACGAGTTACAACAACTTAATGCAGTCCCTTTCCCAACAATATTCACACAAATGTTTACTCGAGTAGAGCCCATTAAATTGATAGCAGACCACCATTACAACCTGCAGACATTATCATTTGGAAGCGCGAGATTTTGGTGGGAGTTGATGTCGTTAAGTTCTCTTGTGTGACGTCTTATAACTATCCATCCTGCCAATGCAGGTATTCTTGAGATGCCGTATCTAAAAAAAAATGACGATAAACAGATCTACAAACAGGTACTTTGACAAAAAAATGAGCTGGAAATTGGAAAAAAAATTCATACGGAACTATCAGATTATTTCCGTGAAGTATCCACAATACACTAATATGATATTTTGCAATGCAAATTTATCTTTAATTTGTCTCATTTTGTCGCCTATTTGCGAGTTTCAATTATCGTATTGTTCATCTGTCGGTTGTGGAAACCATTGCGAAATGTTTAATATGCTGAAAAATAAACCTCACGTGACATGATTAGTAAAAGTTATCGCTATTACTCGAGTAAAGCCCATTAAATTGATAGCAGACCACCGTCAGGCAGTACCCTAACCATCTGCCTGCAGACAGTATCATTTGGAAGCGCGGGTCCCCTGCAAACGTTATATACCATTGTCAATCTATGAGCCTCGATTTTGTGATCCATGGAGTCATTGGCCATCAAAAGATTAATAAATAATTCGATTAAGTATATTGAGGAGTACAATTAGTGGAAAACCGATGGACGATGAATGTGAAACATCCAGGTTTTTCGGTTTATTCGTCCGATAGTGAAAATGTTGATAACATTTTATCAGCCAATACGACTTATCTGTTTGTAAAAAATATTGTTGGTCATTTGTGGTAATTAGATGAAATTATCTATAGGAATAACTCACCCATTATGTCTTATCTCCTTATATATATGTTCTCTGATGAAAATTCGTGAGAACATATATCTCAAATAGTGCCATATATTGGACTTATTTCGTTTTGAAATACGTTCATGTTGAAGCTATGTCGACATCCAAATAGCTTCGTATTGAGCTTATGATCTAGGAGAACCAGGCTGGATACTGCGTGATTTGTAATCGTTGAAATTCGGAAACGGAATGACGCACGACTATCCGGAAAGGTAAGTTGCGTTATCTTAACATGAAACCATTCAGAAACTTCACGTAATGCTTCTCTTCGTTTTAACCATAATAACGCTGAAGGGGTCACTCTCACCAAAAAAAGTGCTGAAGGGTACACAGGGTTTTAGAATGTGCTGAAGGGTATATACACAGAGTTTGTGATTGGCACGAACACCATTACTTAAATTGTGTTTATGAAAGTCTGGCGCCCATTAGCAGTTTGTTTTCAGTACACTTTAATATTCATTGGAACGTAAACAATTATTCTCTAACAGAAATCATGGCAGATACGAAAACTTCAGCACTTTTTTTTTATGAGAGTGACCCCTTCAGCCATAATAACAATGTAGTACCATGCATACACGTTTCAGAGCGACGATAGCTCTAGTTTTTTTCTGCCCATGGTCGATAGACCAGTGCAATTTTTACACGACCGCTGATTTAAAATATTGAGCGAAAACAAATAAGAAACAAAACAGATATTTTCAGCTCTATATATCGACGAATTTGCTATCACCGATCCCAGATTGAGAAAGTAATGTCGCTTGTTGTCGTCGTGGAATTCAGATGAGAGGAAATGATGTACTGAGACTTGTAGATGCCACAGAAATGTGTCAGCCATGCATGCTCGAGTATAATAATGCTCGTTGTTTATTCTGAACTACATATTCACACACAGTGTGTGGAAACTGACGGTTCGGTGTTCCAAAAATTATTTCATTTTAATATTATGGTTACTAGCGTTGCATTGAAGCTGGAAATATCACAATGGACGATCAGTGCACCGATGGAAACAAATTGTTGGATGTCTGGATAATTACGTTCTCCATTATTTATGTCGTTTACCAATTTGGGTGGAAATCACACATATATCGGGTCCTCTGCTATCACCCGATCCGGTTACCGGGTGGTAAAAGGGACAGGTTTTGTCAAAATCAGAGAAATCCATGGATTTCTCTGATTTTGATATTATGCGCACATGCAACAGCACCAGTGTCTTTTTGCGGACAACATTTCGGCTGTTATGTGTACAGCGACCACAATACATTTCACTGTGTACAGCGACCACAATGCATTTCACTGTGTACAGCGACCACAATGCATTTCACTTGTATGCAGCATTGATCGTCGAGTTTTATTTATGGCGACTGGGATTTTTGAGACATGAAAAAATGGCGTGGGTGTGACTTCTGAAACAAAACAGACACATTTCGCACTGTAGTTTAATCGGATTAAATTCCGATTGTTTATACGTTATCAAATTTGAGGACAAACTTCGCGAGGGAATCACAGCCTAAACAAAGTGCCGCCAAAGGATTAGGAATCAAACAAAGTATTGGCCTCTATTTCCGTAAAAACGATCATCTATTACAAAAGCTGCCTTCAGATGATTTGCAGTTTGTTTTAAAATTTGATTTGTTGGCACGTAACAGCCGATAAACAATGCCGCGACGGATTTTATTCAATCTCCTTTGTTACAGAAGGTCAACCCAAGTACGAACCGCGTTCGTGTTTTCGTGCGACATACATGTAATTTGTTCGCGAAGAAGTGGATTAATATCCACCAACACCACACTTGACAGACGAATAAAATGAAAGTCACTTCGTTTTTATCGGAAGTTTGGCTGGGAACATAGAAATTGGTTCCGTCCGATAACAGCCAGGTTTAGCCGTAACTTGTAACGTGTGTTGCTATGGTGTTGCTATGGATATGCACATGGCAGCAAAAATCACGTGATTTTACGGCGCCAAAGCTACATGTTTTGACATGACTGCTCAACTTTTAGCAGAACGTGTAAACAACAATCCGATGGTAGAGACAATGTGTCCACGATGCGACCGCATATATATGGTTAATTGGCTTCAATCAGCAAAGAGCGTTCCATGTTAGTTTATTCCTGATATGGTAGATATAAATAGCGTTTGTTTTACTTCTGTTCGAAAAATGGAAACAGCTTGAAAATGGCTGTGACCATGGCAAGTATTTTTCAGAGCATATGAAGTAGGTATAAGAATATTTCGTGTAGGGGAGACCGGGGCATGTTGGAACATGGGGTATATTGAAACACACCACCTCTCTTGTTAAAAAATAAAACAGCATCTACAATTGCCACTTATTTGTGGAAAACACTCTTGTATGCACAAATAACACACACAATTCTGACTATTCTCTGAATGGTGTAAGAGTTATGCAAAAAAATCGTTTTTGGGGGGTATCAAGTAATTTTTTCGATTTTCAGGTTTCATCAATGTTCAAGATAAAATTTCGGGACATAAAGGGTGTAAATTATGTCAGTTGATCTAGTTTGATTTCATTTCAGTCATAAATAAAAAAAATTACCAATCAATTAGTATCTTTCCAAGATCGTGTGCCATTAACCCCTTTAACACGTTTGGGGCATGTTGGAACACCCCATTGTGTCCCCATAGTGCGACTTACGGGAAAACCCAATCAAAATTATGGATTGAGCTAGTATAACTAACCATTATGGAAAAAATCAGATGGAATTATGGATGAATGCATCTCAGTTGCTTGCAACCATGTCCTAAATATGATTTCAATACGTTTTCGTTGATGAATAACTATTTTTGTGGCAAATGGGGAGGTTTGTATCGATAGCGCTAAAACCCCTTCCAAATTTTGCCCTGCTACGTCCCTCATGTATGTGAAACGACGTTCTCATTGGATGCGTTGCGTTTTCCAATGATGACGATTTATCGATCATAGTTTATTTACTGGACTCAGCTATTATGTTTCATACTAGCAATTTAATATAGTTCTTGGAATATATTAGTGGTTTTACCTCTATTATAAATTCATTTCATATGTGTTCCTTATATGATCAGTGTTCTGACTTACCCCGGTCGATGTTCCAATTTGCCCCTGGTTTCAAACAACCTGGGGCATGTTGGAACGAATTTATTTTCGACTTTTTCTATGTAAAAGCGAAATAGATCATACATAATGATATGCCATATTTAATGTCTTTGATATCCTTTATGATAAAAGTTGAAAAAAGGAAGGGGCCCACGCTCACATTTCCATGAATGTGTGATTGAATAAAAAACGTTCCAACATGCCCCGCTCTCCCCTATTTGTCAACCTATCTTACACCACCTTCCAAATTACGTTCCAAAATTTGGAAGCTCGAATGAGCCATATCCGTTTAATAATGTATTTTACAGAACACGTGAAGTTCACAGCTCGAGATTGCGTGATTTGGCAACTTTTGTGAGCCGATTTCTATGACATAGTGAAAGACATTATTAAGAGACATGTATTAACTAATAAATAAATTTACCTCCGTTATGTTTTGTTTTCAATGTTATAAAGTACCCCATTAGAACATCAAACATGTTCCCAGATTTTGAACTGGCGAAATATTATCTCCACGGGCGTAGCCAGAGTAGAGCTTCATGGGATGATCCCCATATAAAGTTTATAAACCCTGCTTCACGGTTTCTTATTTATAATGCGCTGCGTCGCATTTCAAACAGTACTTAACCGAAATAAGATCGACCAACGAATATTTCGTTTGGTGTGAAAATAAAGTGTTGCATTGCCTCTTGGATTTTGCCCAGAGCAAAGCTGGTCTTCAAACAGTTTGTTATAATATTCTCCACTCGAGGACGCTGATAGTTTCTGTCGTTTACAGAACAAACTGAGTTTTATTCATTGTAGCAAAGCTAATTCTCTTTAGTTTGAAGATTTTCTAAATTATTAATTATGCTTAGAGGCCGAAAACAAAGTCATGAGGATAATCTATAGTTTATTATGGCATAAATGTCCGTCGTCTCTACCTATTGTTATCTGTCTCATAATTAAGTTTGCGGGTCCCATATACGACATAGATTTTTCTTTAATTGAGTCAGGTCTTCTTAGAATTTTTTGTTTGACTACCGGTATCCTCAAACTGCCATATTGAATTCAGAACAATGTCCTGTGGCTTGCAACAATTGCCATTCCGCGGGCTCGGTTCCATAAGTTCGGGCTGCGGCCACAGAGTTGGAATACAATCAATTATCCGATACCCAGCCAATAAGCCACCCTATTAGGCTTTCCTGTCCTTTTTATTAATGATACTGTATGCTAAATATTTAAAGAACACGTGCAATATTCCCTCGTCTAAGCAAAGTTCAGTGTGCTACAGACGAGTCCCACTCAACCGTCCTTAAATGTAACCAACAATGTTAAAACTAGAATGAGACATCCCAAGTACCATGTCATAATAATTGTCATTAACCCCGATTGGTTGGGTGCAAAACGTGTACGAGAGACATATAGCACAACAGTGTCCGATATATGTATCATCTCTGGCAGGGGGAGCTATATGTAGGTCTCTTGAATAAAATTGCAGACACAGTTTCGAAATTGTTTTCAATTTCCTGACCACCCACCACCCCTCGTCCATGCATTAAAACAAATCCCGGGCTAAATTTTTACGACCCCCCCCCCAAATAGTAAACAAATCAGAATACGATGCAACAAAATTATATAGCCTGGATCTTTCCACCAAACAACTGTTTAGCATAATATAATATGTAATACAATCCTAAACAGCGGAGTGGTGTAGTTATTATTAATAAGCAACAACATAACTGGTAAACCCGTCAATATGGTGTACATGAGTTCCCACATGTAGCTGCCTCCAACCTTATTGCTAACACTTAACTCTATCTGACGGATCATAACCAATCCATTTTATATATATAGGGATTTCATCTTAGAAAAAACCCTATATTATTCACATTTCCTGATCAACGGTACATGTGCAATGCATATGGTATAATTATATGGTATAATAAATAAAAGTTCATTGGGGGATTCGATTGTCGTCATTTAATTTGGGGATAAAGAATGTAACATTATCTTGGAAGAAATATGGCAGATAAGTATTGCCCTTGTTTACCATAATATGTATGTTTTAATACATATATTTATTATAAAATGTCTCATATAGTAAAAGGGAAACTACCAGTACCATTCCCATGGGCAGCACACGAAAGCTTAGATGCTGATTGAAAAACAAATCCATTTATAATTTATAAAAGAAAAATTGGATAAAAAAAAATAGGGTCGGGTGATTTTTAGGGGAGACCACACACACAGTCTTTGTTTTATTTAAATTTTAAACCAAACACATTGAAAGTAATGGCATATTAGCAATGCTGACTTTTGAAAGTATTGGCATATTAGCAAAGCTGACTTTTGAAACTATTGGCATATTAGCAATGCTGACTTTTGAAAGTAATGGCATATTAGCAATGCTGACTTTTGAAAGTAATGGCATATTAGCAATGCTGACTTTTGAAAGTAATGGCATATTAGCAATGCTGACTTGTGAAAGTAATGGCATATTAGCAATGCTGACTTTTGAAAGAAATGGCAATTACTTCTCATCTTAAAAGTAATGGTAATTATAATGCAAATATGCCAAGTAATTGTAATGGGTTACTTTTCATCTTGAAAGCATTCTCAACGACTCGGCCATTTTCGCTTAGCTGGGGAAATAACCTCTTCCATAAATATAAACCATATCTGCAGGTCTATTTCGTGTGATTGACCATGTGCATACTACCGGGAAGTGCGTCGGTTTGCTGGGAGACTCGTCTGTTAAACTTGAACTAATTATTGCTATGTATTACTATTTATCACTATTTAATGCATCAAGTCTGGTACTGGCACACAGTGAATACATTTTGCACCATTCACATGCGTCAACGAGTCAAGTTCATCGCCTTAATATAGTGCCGTATATATTATACCATTGCGCGAATATGGTTTCTATTTATGGAAGAGGTTATATTTCCCCAGTGAAGCGGAAATGGTCGTTTAAAATGATCTGAACTGTAATGGTAATTGTATAATCCAAAAATTCCAAGTAATGGTAGTGGTAATGTATTACTTTACACAGTAATGAACCCATCCCTGGTGTGCATGCACATTATTGAAGTTTGTTGCTCAGTGTGATCAGCGCCATACATTCTGGTGACATTCTTATGGAGTCTGTATCTGGGCAGTACGTGTACATATACCATACCAAAACATTACCTTGGTAATCACTGGCTTTATGTAAGTACATGCAAGTCCTAGGCTCAGAGGGCGAGTTTATATTTTCAAATATTTGTTGTAGTATTTTGTATTGTCGATATTCAGATGTCACATGTTGTATCTAATATCAAATGGGTTTACGTGTAATTCATTTAGACTGTGGTACTCCTGGCTAGTAATGTCAGTACAGTCATGCTCATTGATTTGAATATAGACCAACAGCTGAGAAAGTATGAGACCCTGATCACCTAATTACATTTAACAGTCTATGAAAGTTAAATAAAGGCTTAGCGATGGCACTGCTTGTGCATCTGTGATACAATATCTGTAATAATATGATTTTGCTTCGACCACCACACTCGATAGCTGCACAGCTGAGCTATGTTAATTGTCCCTGCCTATCTTTGATAAATATTTTGATAGTGAAAACATTTTGCATCACATGCCCCCCCCCCCCCGAATCAACCACTCACTGTGCACGGAAATATTTCTGCAAACCCCGACTCTGGCATCTCATTGTTCTGATTGGGATATATGTTAGTTCTAGTTAAGTCAAAGGTAGTTCTAATTGGATCCAATATGATTGACCATTCGAACGTATAACCAGTTACAACTCCAGTGCTTGTCACACGTTCTTTAAACTACAACTTCTACGGTGTTATAGTCCGGCCGCCAAACCCCAATTTTGTTGTCAATGCTTGTTTTCGAGTTTTTTTCTCTCGGCGGATTCTGATGATCTAGGGTCTAGGGGAACTTGAGAAATCGGGATAAACAAAGATGGTGGTCAAAATGGCCTAATTTTACAAGTTTACAAGCAAACCCTTTTGCTTGGTGTGGGTGTGGGGTTTGATGTGACAATTTTGGCACTATAGCAAGAGTTTGCTACCAAAGATATCGAAATTGATAGACGTTACAATGACCCATGCTATGTAGAGTTGGGAAGCGAAGAAGTTTAACCCTTTACCCAACAGAACGACCCTGTGCCAATGCATTCTCTTATATATGCGAGTCGACCATAGGTCGCCTCGCATATATAAGAGAATGCATTGGCTTAACACATATTAAAAATGATAAAATTGTCAAAGAATGTAGAAAAATATTATAAAAATTGTTAAAAAATGTAAGAAAAAATTATAAAATTGTTAAAGAATGTAAGAAAAAATGGTAAAAAGTGTTTAGGCCAATTGATGCATTCTCTTATATATGCAAGGCGACCTATGGTCGACTCGCATATATAAGAGAATGCATTGGCACAGGGCATAACTGTAACCATCACAATGTGGTCAATGAACCGGTTCCAATGATATCCATATTTGTATGGTGTTATTGAGACAGACGGAAGATATTTTAGGCTGTTGAAGCTTTATTTGGGCGTTTTTGGCCGTTTTGTTGGGTAAAGGGTTAAGAGGCCTACCAGTCGGAAACTCCTTCTCACTCCACGAGTCAAATGTTTTTGAGAGATACCATCTTTTTACAGAACTGTCCCGAGTTCAGAGCGGTCAGCAAAAAACACTATGTTTCACATACACGTAAGCATTCCGTCGGCTGCTTGAGAAACTATAGCAACTGTCATGTGGAAGCACAACATCTCTTTCGGTTAGTGGGCCACGGGATCACAACCGATCAGCAGCTGTGTGATTTCTCTCTCTCGGTTTTGTTCTATATATGTGACCCGCCATATCAAATCCAGTCGTAAGTCGGGATTTTTTTTACCCTGTGCCAATGCATTCTCTTGTATATGCGAGTCGACCATAGGTCGCCTCGCATATATAAGAGAATGCATTGGCCTAACAATTTTTTACAATTTTAATAATTTTTTCTTGTATTTTTTAACAATTTTATAATTTCACCCATACAGAGCCCCAGACAAACATGAGCAGACGACACTCTTCTATATGCTTCTATATATGTGTGGGGCTCCCTGCAGGGTAATGGATGTTTTTTTATTTTATGTCCTAAAAATTGTAAGAAACATTTATTTTAAAAAAATGATAAAAAATTGTTAGGCCAATGCATTCTCTTATATATGCGAGGCGACATATGGTCGACTTGCATATATAAGAGAATGCATTGGCACAGGGTAAAAAAAATCCCAACTTACGACTGGATTTGATATGGCGGGTCACATACGTGACATTGTCCACAGATTAATCAGACGGCATGCACGTGTTGCTGACTTTCGTTGGTTCTGTCGGTACAATGGTGGCCAGTACGTGATTATCCGATGTTCTTGAATCGGCGCTTGGTGGGGCAGATAGCGGACATTGGAGTAATATACTTTTAAAGACCTCGTTTATGGCTACAGCGATGTGAGCATGGTAATATAATCCGGTGCCATACGCCTACCACTGAAACCATAACCTTTGGGCATTGTTGGCAAGTAATGGTTGAGAAAATTATGTACACAATATCCCAAAAATGGTCAGACTACTATGAATTAGGTGGTTGGTTCATTTGGGACAAGGATAAGTCTAGTGAGCGAAATTCGGCATCAGCTGTCTAATTTTCTACTTCACGGAATTAAAAGTGCATTTTAATAACAGATCTCAAACTTGATATAATTGCTTAGTGAATGGATATTGCTATAAATTTGTCTCCTGTCATTATTTTATTGACCCCAATTTTGTTTATTGACGCGAATAAATATATCTTGGTGAATAGACCTGTTCCTGGTTGAACACTGCGAAAGTTTGAAAACGTAGTGTAATAACCTTACCCTACTCGCCATACTACTCTCTGGAGAAACAAATATGAGTCACATCGTTTCAATATACTCTAGGACTCGGGGCAACACCCCATCGAGAACGGCGAATTTCGTCAAGGAAACATTGCTGTCGTAATTAGGAATGTGAATATCCCCTTGGTTGGCGAGAAATGATCGAGTTCGAGGCAATTTTACAGAATATTTCATTGCGATACCATATATTATACGTCGATGTACTCTGAAGAAAATATTACGAAATTAGGTGACAATCGAGAGGTTGATTGAAACCCAATCACTCCAGTTTACCGCATGTGGTATGTTGATATCAATCAAATAATAACTCTCACATTAGTTTTCCTCAGTTCCTACTGCCGCGTACTGCATTATTTACTGGCACCTGGGAAACGCGTATCTCAGAATACATAAGTACATCATAAACACCGAACGAAAACTTGGTGTTGCAATGAACAGACACGTTTGTGTGTAGAGAATGAATCTATCTACATCGATAAATGAGCCAGCGTTGATAGCCCAGACTCAGAAGCCCAGACGTAATATTCAGAAGCCGATTTGGTTTAGATCCTTCAATGGTTAACTAAATACTTCTTTATTCATGTCGATATATATATCTAAGTTGGAAAATGTGTTAGTAAATTAAATATAGTATCATATTCCATATACTGATAGTCACATATGGACATTTATGAAAACTAAGACTTTCGCGTGTTTAAGCCGCCAGCTTGGTAACCATCTTTGAAACCATTATCAATTATTAAGCTAACATATATTTAGTTTGTTCCAAAAAACATAACCTTGATCTATTCTCTGTTTTTGTATAGGTTTTCCAACTCCGTGGTGGTACAAGTCGTTGTCTTGTGACAATTTAGGCCATTTTGTCCACCTAATTTATCAAATTTCCTAAGGCTGAGGGCTGATCAGCCAGGGGGGGGGGGTGAAAAAAAATCCGGCACATATGCCGGGGTGGGTGGGTGGTCAAAGCCACCAACAAGCAATTTTTTTCGCAACTAAAAAAAAAATTTCCTGCTTGTTTTTTTAGTGTTTTGGCAATGAGTTGGGCTTCAAAACCACTTTGAATGAGAGAAATAATGTAATTCTAACTGGTAAACTGACTGCAGGCAGTTATCGTGTTGTATTTTGTTGCAAATTTTGAAATCCAAGATGGCCGCTGGCAGCCATGTTTTTTGTGGCTGAATGACCTCAAAATGACTCATTCCTATTTACATGTCCATGTTAACATCCATGATAAATAGTATGCACAGAAATTCATATACAGTTGTTTACAGTGAATTTCTCCCCGCAAATCTCTGTTTTAGTGTTAAAAGGGGGGTGGGTGTCCAAAAATGGTCAACCCCCCCCCCCACCCCCTGGATCAGCCGGTGGATTCTTCAGAAGGGAACCCTAGACAATCAGAATCAGCCGAGAAAAACATGCATTGGTGAGTTGGCGGCCGGACAATGTAGTAATGTTCCTCTGGGGTTGAACTGCTCTGTTCTATAATTCTCTGCAATTAACATATATGCTCATAATACTTATGTGATTCCCACTCGACATCGACACAATCCATACATATAGTTTAAGGGGGAGGTCAAGTGACCAATTTTGAATGGGCATTTCGACGCAAATCTCCGCAGCAAAAGTTAGATAGTTGCAAATATTTCTGGGTTTGACTTTGTGCGGTATAGAAAACAATACACATTTATCTGGAATTTGTTCCATTAGAATGTTGATTTATTATTTTTTTCTAATTTTTATTGATTTTTCAAAACTGTTGTATTTCCAGAAAAAAATGCTCAAAAATAAATTTATAGAAAAAATTGCCTATTTACCAAGCACACCCGCCAGTTAAATGTTATGTCTGTTTAATGATATGGCTGCTTTAGTCCCCAGACAATTGCTTCATATAGAACTTTTGCTGGGGAGATTTGCACGGAAATCCCTATTCAAAATTGGTCACTTTACCTCCTCCTTAAAGGTTTACGTATGTCCTATAACAGTTACTGTCAGTCAACTGGCGGTCAGGGCAAAAAATATAGTACTTACATTAAACACATATCAAATTAACAGCCGGTATCTTGACGGAAGTAAATTCGGTTGATACTGGAGGAAATAAAGATATTTGTATATACTTTACAATTGTGTTGTTTAGTAATTGGGTCACGCACTCGACACACGATTGCCCATGTGAAATTGGGGAAATATCCAGGTTTTCCGGACATATAAAGGATTTTCTGGAAACAAGTGTGCGTGTGAGGATATGCATGTAAATGTAGTTTTTGTAGACATAAGTTGCTCTACTGACCGTCTGAGGTCGGAATGTGGTTCGAAATAATGTTCTTCTAATGATATGGAATTTGATCATGCAAATTATCACAAGTTCTTTATTAAACGACTTTCTACGTAAGGGAGATGTCACATTCGCTGTGCACACAAGCCTGCAACTAGTGTGACTGTCATTCACAGAATGAGGTCACCAGAGGGTGAATGCAGTGATGCTATCCCGCGCAGAGGGCTAGCGTCACCAAAGTCACAGTTTGAAGACCTCATTCTGCTTAGGCCTCATCTTCTGTGAAGTGTATAGTCTCAAATTAACATTGTTTTTTGGTTACTTTTTCCCTTCTGTGAAATTTCTATTTCCCCTAATTTGCAGAAGATAAAATGCATAATCGAGGTGACTAATGGGTGAACATCACCAACTTCAGCTGGGGCACTTCAATCTGATCCTAGGCTCACATAGCAGTTGAGGCCTAAGCAGAATGAGGTTCCCAGTGGAAATTTGGTGACACTAGCCCGTCGTGTGAGATAGCGTCACTAAATTCACCCACTGGGGACCTTATTCTGCAAATGACAGACACCCTATTTGCAGACTTGCAGCATATGACGTGACAATGTCACTATCGCTTCTCAAACCACACTCAGTGTCATACTGCCAAAGTATTATTAACGCCCATCGGGTGTATACTGGTGGGCAAATTTTACATCGCTGTGTGTCTGTGGACGTTTTATAAATAGATAATCGTTTTTTTCCGGTTTTGACAATTCGCAGTAGTAAAAAGGGAAACAGTATTCAACCAACTGATAGCCTGAAAATAATGTATAACACATTGGAAGCCCGTTGTGACAATTCGCAGTAGATCCCTATTTGCGGAGGTCTATTTGCGGAGTTCCCTGAATTCGCGGAGTTCCCCTAAAATGGTCGAAATATGTTGATTTTAATGAGGGAACGGGTGCATATATGTCAATTGATACGTATTTTAAACAAATAACGACACGATTTATAACAGGAACACAATGACTCCGATTTTTGATCCGCATTTAGAGACTTCTGGTGTGGTGAATTAGAAACCTGCAGTAATAAGGCGTAGTTTTTTGTAATAATTTGAAGGATTAGTTGTTTTAACGGAATTCTGAGGCATGCGGTGCATTCATGTAACCAATATATTTTACATTTTTGTTTATAATTTATATTTATGCGTAATAATATAATCTTGAGGGCGTTACCATTTCTGATTATGGTTTTCTTGTTCTAAGATGTTCCTTAATGGCACATATATGTTTGCGTTCTTTCATTTTCATTGTCGCAGTGATAAGTTGTAATTCACCTGATGACATTGTCACCTTCTATACTGCGTGCACAGCGAAGGTGGCATCTACCCTATATAGTAATGTCGTTAATAATCAACTGGGGGGGGGGTATTTGCGTGATAAAAAGCTGCATTCAATCACATAATATTATTTAGAACCACACACCGAACTCGGTCGGCGAGTAGAGCTATTTATATCTACAAAAACTACATTTATATCCGCACTTGTTCACAGGAAAATCCTTCATGGGCACGAACAGCCCTGTGAAAAAATCCTGAATTTCACTGTGACGTGGGCAATCGTGTTTTGATCGTGTGACCCGATTACCAATCAACGACAAAATCGTAAAGCGAATCGTGATTTAGCCAATTGGTTGGCGCACATGTGAACTGTGATCTCGCTTAGGTTATTGACCGCGCACCTCGTGGCGCATATGCGTCGCATGAATCCTCATTAACTTCCGTCAACATACCGCTGTTTTATATATATATATTTGTGAAATATGCTGTATGTATTGTCCAAGACACAGTTGATAGACAGTTTGTGGACAACAGTTAACCTTTAGTTAAATTTTAATGTATTGCATCGACGTCAAGTGGGTATCACGTGGGAATTTTGATTATTTGGTCCAAATGGCAATTGTACTTGTAGACAATTATAGAAGGGCCCAGTTCAACTCCAGTGGAATGTTAGTGACTATGATGTGGTTGTTGTTTAATTAACGTGATGTCAACCACTCCGGTATAGGGTATTCAAAAAGAAATGTGTAGAATAATCTTGCTCAAAATATTTATTTTTACAAATATTATATCCAAATTAACCACATACATCGTCATTCTTATAACAAAATGCAGTGAATATCGATGGCGAAATCGTTTTCGTTAGTTTATCGCTAATAGTTGCGTCCCGAATCGAGAAGTAAATATTACAATTGAGCGCAGTTCAGACGATGTTGTCTATGGAGTGGTACGGTCAATTTGCTTGAGATTTTGGGCAATGTTAGTAGAATGCTAAATTCCTCCTGTTGGCATAGCGCCAAGCAGTCTATGTAAACATACACTCAGATTCATACTGATACTGAGGTGAATATTAACCAGTTCCACGCACCAGAACAAGTCCATAATATGTCTGTAACTATGAGCCTCTCTATTATTGCACACAGAATCACTAACTACGTACTGTATGGGAAACAGGGACGCACCCATGTCACATAGCGGTTGGATACGCATACAATAGATTCGAAGTTGACAACAGAAATACACACGAACAACTCGACTACTTACGCATATATAACTTCCATCTTTTGTCATATAGACATATAGCGTCTTTTAAAATGTGACATTCCACCATTCATTATACGCTCTCAAAGAAGTTTACCACACACTTAATCTGCTTGAATTTCAACTACACAACAAAAAAATTATTCAATATATAAATTTCATACTTCATGTATTTTTCATTTCGGTTCTCATTGTGTGACAGTGATGGACGCCAATGGAAAAGTTAAGGCGCTGGTTATAGCTATAGCCTTAACACAGAATTCCAACAAACTTCGTCGTCTGTATAGATCATCCCATTAACATCGGTTTATTACTGTCAATCTTTAATGGACTATATTGAGTCACACAATTTATCCACTGTCATCAACACAATGGGGACAAAAATATATTAGTAACATATTGAGTAAGTTAAACCCACCCGTGCAGAAGATGGTTTAACAATGACTCAACAGAAAGCGTCTGTACGTAATTGATTTGGCGAAGACATACCACAGAACGGGTCTACTCCTATATGGGTAACTGCAAAACTTAGGCCATAGAGGCGAATGTAAAGCAGAGCAATATTTCTGTAACAATTTTGAACATAAACATAAAAGTGTGGTGGTTTGGTGTTCAATTTCACGAAGTCATTGCATTGCATTAACCGTTCCTATAATCAGGATAATTGTGTCGTCTTTTATTCCAAAAATAATTTCCACCAGCCACCAGCAATCGTGACCTTCTATGACTTCCCGAACTCTGGTTACGGCATCCGCGCATGTCCGTATATATTCCCGGTATATTTTTTTTGTTAGGCTGACAAAATATATGGATTTCAAAAATCAAAATTTAAAATCTGTCAGCTCTCATCTTTAAGGGGTGGGTTCCCCGGCTCATTTCAAATATATTATAACGGTTAAGATGCACGTTTAGCTAAAATATTACCGAAAACCTTGAAAATAACACTTTGTGTGAGCCAAAAACAACAATGGAAAAACATGAAGAGCGCATATTAGATAGCTCAGTATTATACATATGTGTCGATGAACTGTTAACCCTTTCAGTGCCAAGTCAATTCGATTTTTGTATCAACCCATATTTCCTTGATCATTTTTCAAATTTATTGATTATAATAATGTGATAAATTGATGGAAAGAGCTCTAAGAGTGGGCCTTTAAAAAAAACACTTTTGTTTGACAAATTTGGGAAATATATGGGGAATATAACACGTCTTTCGCTACCAAGACCTTTTAAACAATTAAAGATATTATCCCACAGAATGGAACATGGTGCGCTATTGCATCTGGTGTACATAGAAGGTGTCATGTTCTGTTCTTGAAATGAGCTGCTTTCCCATTAGAGACTGATTACAAGATGACCATAATCGGCACTATCAATGGCCTCCACGAAAAAGTCAAAATTTATAGTGTTCGTTTGCTGAGAAAAGGCCAAATATCACAATATGCGCACTCGATCTGCACCCGATTTCCAAGAGATTATGTGCCAAAAAATGTCAGGAGAAGTCACATTGACTTCCCCAGTTTAACTACATTTATCGAAAAAAAAAAGAGAAAAAAAAACTTGATGGAAATTTATAAAATTTTCGCCATCTGTATCTTCGAAAATAAGCTTGATATCATTGTTGCAATATGAACACGACATAATTCATCTCTTAAAGTGTCAATGTTGCACATAGTTAGTATTTTTTATACGAATATTTGCACAAATAATACGAAAATATACGTTTTCGGTGTAAAATACTGGGAACTATATATTGCGGTATACGAATGAGTTTTAAATGAACACATTTCCTTTAATTCCGGGAAAATTAATAACAGAAAGTCTTATTTCACTGCAGATTTGCGAATATAGGTAGAATCTAATGTCAGATTGCTCTTAATGACCACCCATATTTGAGGAAACGTCATCTGGATTGTGTCATAACTGGTGGTACCGTCGATCTGACGTACTTTTGTATGCGATTATTTACTTTAGTATAGTGGGAATGTATGCATCATCATGATTAATTTAGCCCTTGGATAAAACAACTGAATGCCAGAAGCAAAATTACCATTGAAAATGCGAATGAGAGTACCCTCTTTCGGGAGTCCAGCAAATTAGTAAAATAAATTTAAAATTCAAGTCATTTTATTTTGCTGTTACAAAATATAAGAATTTAACATATGAAACACACAAATGATATGAGTATTTAATCTCACTGCAAACAATGTCACTTGAAAACTTGAGATAATATCAATAAATGGAGTGAGTCGACTGGCACAATAATCACATATACAATATTTTGTTCTTTCGTGGCATTTCTTTTAAATATAATAAATAATTGTATCATTGTATTATGTTTGTTGTCATTAAATATCCAACCATACAGCCTGTTTCTTTCTTACAAGTTCAATATTTTTATATTATTTGTCCATCCTGTACTCCATACATTTCTAAATAGTCCCATTTGCAAATGTCTGGCTTATTATTGCCATTTTAAAGAAAGTCATAGTTTAAGTAAATTTATCATAAGGGTGTTCTTCTTTTGCAGAAAGATAGTTCATCTCAGATATGATGCTACATCTGTTTAACGATGACAGTGAAACTCAGCCTGTGAAAGTCAAAAAAGTTCTTGGTACCTAAAGTAAACTTATTATAAAATGTTTCAACAAAAACCGCCATAAACAGAAATAATAGTAAAATATAGACAGACTTTGTTCTTATGCCAATCAGCAATATCGCATAAACAGTATGTTATTGTCAAATGTGTTTTTCCTTTGTTGTGTAAACAAAAGCTGGCGTTTGTTTAGATCCGGATATGGTAAACATAAAGAGCGTTATTTGTTACTGTTTTCCTGATATGGAAATAATAAAGAGCGTTTATATCATTTGTGTGTGATTAACCAATATAATTGCGCTGTATTATGTAAACATAAGCAAAACTTATGTAACACGAGCAGGCTCTTGTTTACGTACATCATCGTACGTCTTGACGACAATATACTATTTACGCGCTGATTATGTTTGGCATATGAACAAAACTATATATATATTTTTAATATTCCTTCTGTTGATGGCGATTTGAAAAAATATGAATATTTCTGCAACGAACGCCGCTCGTGCCTTTAATCGTGCCTTTAATTACACTCATGGTGTTCATATTTCCAATACATGGTATGTATTCCTCAATGTGTGTGCTAGGGGGAAATGATATCTGACTGGATATGTATAAATGTTTTGTAAAATTGGATGTATATGCCTTATACTATAGCGCTGGTATGTGCAGTAGCTATCAGCTTCTGACTGGTTACTGTATCCACTACATCGAATTTGCCGATTATTTAAGTTTCCGGTGATAACTTTAAATAGTTTTAGTTATCTGATTGTTTTCAAATTTGGCAATTCATTTCTATAAAAAAAAGACACCAATCAAATACATTTTGCCACCTTATTCGAGGGACATGTGACTAAAGCCCCTGTCACACTCAGGCCGGCGCTCTTATTGCGCTGCAAAAGTAACAAAGCGCCCACCTAAACGCACTAAGGTCTCCAAGAACCGATTGGCGACGCAGTGGACACTGGCTACAACGGGCGAGGATCTCCATGGTCGCCCATAGGTGCCAGAGCGCCGCGCTTGTTTTATGCATGCACAAAACAAGCGCAGAGGCTCGGCGTTCTGACCAGGACGTAGTACTGTCGCCGTGACAGCGCAAAGCAAAGCGCCAAGCGAGCGACGTGAGCGTTATGTGGACGTAGCAAAAGCGCATATTAGCTTCTCGTGGTCGCAGCAAGGAATTAATCTTGTCTTTTGCGACTACAGTAAGCTTAATCAAATTCTCACTACGTGCCTTTCCCGCCATTAATACGCTCAATGAGGCTCTGTCCAAAACTTATTGCGCTCTTTCTGCGCTGTCATGGGGTGTTATGGACTGGTTCCCGCTCATAGAACGTCCACATTGTGCTGCCACTGCGACTCTGGTGCTCGCTCTACGCCCAAGCGTTATACATGGCGTTCTTCCGGCGTTTACAGCAGGTTTACAGTACGATCCCACTTTGAAATGCGGTCTGCTCACACCAACTGTTGTATTGCGTGTGTCTTTGGTAGGTATCTGTTATGTCTGAATTATATAGTTGTATTGCGTGTGTCTTTGGTAGGTATCTGTTATGTCTGAATTATATATTTGTATTGTGTGTGTCTTTGGTAGGTATCTGTTATGTCTGAATTATATAGTTGTATTGCGTGTGTCTTTGGTAGATATATGTTATGTCTGAATTATATAGTTGTATTGCGTGTGTCTTTGCGATCAGGCTGGCGTTTGATTTGAGTTGAAAAAGTATCAAAAATACGAGTAACGCACAGTGGAAGCGCGGAAAATTGTCAGAAATTTTCAATCTGTTAAAACAAGGGAACCAATGTCAGAAATGGTAACGCACTCAAGATCATATATTATAAACCCAAGAATATAATTGTAGAATATAAAATATATTGGTTTTGCGAATGACCAACTCAGAATTCCGTTAAATAACAATAACAACCAGCACCTAATTAACGAACCGGTGGCCGACTCGACCGATTCCGACCACAACCCCCAGTGGGCTGCAGAAATTTATTTTATTTGTAATTGACATATAGTTTATCACAAACCAAAAATCAACATTAATCAACGTTGATTAACACAATAAACGAAAGTGAATTTCCCCAACTACATGCACCTTTTACGGGACTCGGCCTCCAGCTTGCAGTTTGACTTTTAATCATCCCAAAAATTCCCATTCTATAAATAAAACTAATAAAATACTCATTGATAATGTCAGCCCGCACGCGAAACAAGAAACTCCCCCACCAGTTATACATGCGGCGCGCGTGACAAGCTATGCTCCTATCCCGCTTATCACGTTTTCGTCGCGCTCTTTGTACGACCCATTGCGTTCCTGCTTTGTCACGCCAATTCTCACGCTCTCACGCGCTCTCATTGCGTTTCCTCCACGCCGTAAACGCTCTTAATGCGTTCAAGTCGTTGTCGTTGCGTTGTTAGTACGCTTTGCGTTGTCATGGCGACGGTACTACGCCTGGTCAGAACGCCGAACCTCTGCGCTTGTTTTGTGCATGCACAAAACAAACGCGGCGCTCTGGCGCTCTGTGGCGATCACGGAGACCCTCTCCCGTCCTAGCCAGTGTCCACTGCGTCACCAATACGTTCTTGGATACCTTACTGAGCTTTGCTTGCCGCTTTGATTATTTTTCAGCGCAATGCAAGCGCCGGCCTGATCGCAGCGGAGTGTGACAGTAGTTTAATCGGACAGCTAATCTATTGCGGAGTGTTGGGTATTTTCCCCACAACATAAAAACTGACTATGACTGGAGAACGCAGGAGGCGCTATCTATACTCTCCGCGCCAGCGCAGAGAACGTTTTGCGAACTTATTGTGAACGTACTAGCATCACAATGACAGCGACTTGAACGCACTAAGAGCGTGAGACTTGACAAAGTAGGAACGCAATAGGAGCATACTTTGTTTTAAAAGTTTGACAATTTTCGACAGTTTTCGGCGCTCCTCCTGCGTGTTACTCATATGTTGGTACTTTTGCAGCGCAGTGAGAGCGCCGGCCTGAGTGTGACAGGGGTTTTAGCGGAATTTTTTCATTTGAATACTTCATATATATATGGACATGTGCGAACGAGTATCCAATTATTTTAGGATAACTTGCGCAGTTATGAGTGTATATATGGAATTCAAGAATAAACTTGCGTTCGTCTCGAACATTGATGGGACCTTCATTAAATTGTCTGCGAATATTCCCCGCCCATTGATCGCGCTGAGTGACGCTTTATACGGTTTCCGCCGCGTTCTTATTGCGTTTTACCTGATGAATAACTGGTCGCACGATCTCAGTGCGTTGAATATTTCATATGTCTATCTCCACTGATTCAATTTATCCAGTGCTTACACAAAAGATAAAGAACACACATTAGACACCATGAATACGTGTATATTGCTGCGCACAACCGGAAGTGAGCGCCGGGCCAATCAATAAGCTCTGTTTGCAATAAGTGTAGTAATATTAAGACCAACAAAGGCGGCGATTTTCTTGAAATAATTTTATTAGAAACGCTCTCGAGTTCGAACAAAAGATGTTTCATTACTTGTGCATGCTGATTGCTCCCGATGGCTAAGACATGGATCACCGTTAATGCGTCTGTACAATCGTCTGGAGCGCAGCCATTAGGTTGGAATAAACTAGATCTGAGCCCGAGTGTGGGCGTGTGCATCATTCTGTTTCATAATGGCATGCAATTACGTATACGTTCAGACGATGGCAAGTTTGCTTGTAATTTTACAGGCAGTTCGTCGTAGACTGCTGTTGTGAGCCAAGATATGAACGACAAACTACTTATAAAATGCCTCACTGTTTACTAGGTATATATTTGAGTATACATATATAATATAATTGAATTTCCGTCAATAACAATATACTGACTCCAGCATTTATGATATAGGCCAACTTCGGGAAGATTTATCCACATTCTCACATGCCCACCACAAATAATATGTCGCACACAATTCTACAATCGGTTCTTTTATTTCGCGTAATTATCATGAATCGGTGCTTGTGTAGACAAGAATCGTCCGCTGCTGCTTTCCCAACCACGTGAGCTTCATTCAATCTGGAATGTCTGAGGTAGGTGGGGGGGGGGGGGGTGCAGAGAATGGCAGATAAAAAAACTTAAATGTCAGGAGAAAAGGAACTTTTATATTGTGTCAAAGTGAAAATTAATATACATTCTTGTTATTTTATCATTAACGTGATAATAAATTATCCAATCAAGATATTCCTACGATTAACTAATTAAGTGCCATTTTTAGGGATTGATGATAACCGTGTACCTCTTTTTATTTAATCCTTCGGCATAACATACAGGCCACATTCATCATCCGATCGTCACCAAACGGAAATTAATTAAAAAAAACATGGCCACCAGCAGCCATCTTGGATGTCAAATTTGAATCCATCGGCACACACCGCAGCCCGCATTTATTGGAGAATTGTTTGAAAAGTTACATTCATGTTTGGGATCACCTCTAGATTAGAATATCGAATTTGAACGATTTTCGATGAAAAATATGGCCGCTGGCAGCCATTTAGGTTTTAACTCTTTGAATGACTAATTCCTTTGGCACACTCGACTGTCGACATCTCTCACATAACCAAACTTAATATACCATTTTCGATATAAACATGGCTGACGGTAGCTATCAATGAATTTTGATCCCAAACTTCTTATGACTCATAGGGCTGATCTCCGTTATTACTTAGACATTTAAACTTTCCGCATTCCTCGTCGCTACATTTATTGTAATATTTGAAATTATCCCCTCACCGAGTTGAGCAACAGTGTCAGTGACACTTTCAGTTCTTTTGCCCGGTAAGTGGACAATTGGTTTAGGAAATTCTCACTGATTTGGTGTCGAATGGGACGAAACATCTTTATAACATTTCGTTATTCCCTGACATTCAATCAACGTTTTGATCACTTTTAGCCACCCTTTCACTCGGGCCGAGTCCGTGTCTAGACTTCTTTAATCCCATCACCGTTACTTGACAATATACCACTACCCACCATATACCATTCAGCCTTATGACAGACAAAGGATTCATTAGTCTTAATCCTCATTACCGTTTCTTGCATTTGCCATGAGCGCCTTTTGTTGCCCATTTAGTTGTATCACCTAATCAATTAGCAGACGATCATACTATAAATTTGATTCTTATCTCATGTCGCTCCCGTTACAACTTAATTTGGGTTTTTGAATTAGATTAACGATTTTGGGGTAGAAAACACTTTAGCCAAATTAAATTTTTATTTGGCCATTTTCGAAAAAAAATTGGCTATTGGCCGATTTGGCATATGACAGCGTGAACCCCTCGGACCTCGGCTGGCTCCGGCATCTATATAAACCAGTTAATGTTCTTCAATCGATGACACCATTATCAATAATTTGTCAATAGATATCATCACATTGAGTTTGTGTGACATTTATCTTGTACAGATGGCTTTATTATCTTTAGGCACGTACGATCTTAGGTGTTGTATTGTTATAGCCGTGTGCGGCCATCATGAGGACATAATTTGATTATACTACTTAAACCGATCGACACTGCACAATGATCGAAGAAACGGTTTGCACCCGCCGCGACGCGTGTCCATAACTCTTGAGAAAGTTGTTTTTCAATAAAGGCTTATTGCCATATACCGACATTATGGTTACACAGCACGGCGTGTGTCGTCCAAAAGAAAGTCTAGGGATAGGCCGCGTTCAGTCACTTGCAAGTTTGCCTCGTATGTTTTGCAGGCACTGCCTACAACACCTGAGACCATACCACTACCGGAGACCAAACGCTAACAAGCTAGCAGCACTATTCAATAATAGCAACATAAAAATTACCAAGAATCACTCAGTTTTTATTTTTTTTAAAAGCTCATCGATATAGTCCTGAACTCTTGAGGCTAAATTTTCGGACAAACAAGTAAACCCCCTTCAAAATATACCGATATAATATACTTGTTGCTTACACATGTACCCAAACTGTATAAAGAAGGACCCAAACACCAATATAATATGTTATGGCTATAGGTGCGCTAATTTGATAAGCGCTTAATCACCTAAACCATTCAAAATCCAACACTGACCGAACACGTAACCAATAACGACGAACTCAATAACAATAACCCTATATATCTATCAGATAAATATAATTATATACAGATCAAGACACTATTGATATACACAACTATATCATATCCACATGTGCATCCATGCAATTTTTTTTAATTTGCATCGATATTTGCAATAATTATGTTTCTGTTATATCTATTTTGATGATCAGAATACTAATAAATTGAATTGAATTGAATAATCTAAATCTACATGGTGCCAGAATATGAACGTGAACATGCGTATAAAATGCATCTTTACCAAAACTATAACGACATGAGAAGTAAAATTATGTTGTGGCACATGTAACGGTGGTACTAACATTTGCTTTCATATGCATATATAATTGATTCTTGCGAGATAATTGAATGCGATTTACAGGCAAGTTTCGGAAGCATCCACTGGTATACATAACATGGATAGCTGAAGGTGGAACTAGAGAGTTTTAACATCTCACGTACATATGCAGTTTATTAGAAGTTTTGGATTGGTTGCTGGCACATTTTAACTTTCTGTATCGAAATGACTGCAAAGAAATGTCAGACAAATTTGCGACTGTATGAATGTGACCTTAACCCTTTCACGAGGTTCGTAATGGGAGCTATGCTGTTGCAGCATGAAGATCATGTGCCAGTGCATGCACTTATATATGCGAGTCTCCCATATGGAGCCTCGCATATGTAAGAAAATACACTGGCTTACATACAAGGTGTGGTAAATAGTATTAGGACAATACATTCCCTTATACATGTATATATATATATGCGAGGCTCCTTATGGGAGACTCGCATAAAAAAGAGAATGCAATGGCACATGGTTTTCGCAAAACTTCGGGAAACTCCAGTCAGGGAAGGGTTAACAGGCTGCATATCATGAGCAGTGTCGACACGTGGACTATGGTGCCACTACAACGTTTTTAGATATAAAATGAAATAAGCCTGAACAAATTGATAGTGTCACCCTATACCTGTTATAATCCAAGAATACAGGTTAGCAAAATGGCAACCCAGCCTCGCCATATGTCGTTTGGTGGCTTAACCCTCACTGTATTAAATGCTCATTGGCGAGTAGTTATCCATTAGTAAATGTTCAGATAATAAGTTCAACAAACTATGTTGATCGTTTGTTGGACTTATTATCTGAAAATGTTCATTCAATAAATATGAATCCTTCTATACTTGTATTATATGTCGTCTGCTTTTATTACTTGAACATCCCTCCAAATGAATATTGGATCATTATAATGTATACTTTTATAAAACTGGGTGGGAAACTCCATTTAGTAAATTTCCCTGAAAACCCCGCCAGATAAATAATATACAATTCCAATGCATACTTTTATAACTGAATGGGAGAATCCATTTGGTATATATAAAAGGATAAGATGTCCCAATGCACCACTCACATTCTTGACTGATCCACCCGGTGGGTCCCATTTGAAGAGTCTAGCAAAGATTGCTCTGACTTTTATAAAATAAGTCAACGATGTTGTGATATTAAGAAGACGAGACTGTCATTTTCGCGGAATGGTGCATATCTGGAGGAGTAAAAGATGAAGCAATCATCGGTCGGTCTTGTGTATATATGAAGGAGTAAAAGATGAAGCAATCATCGGTCGGTCTTGTGTATATCTGGAGGAGTAAAAGATGAAGCAATCATCGGTCGGACTTGTGTATATCTGGAGGAGTAAAAGATGAAGCAATCATCGGTCGGTCTTGTGTATATCTGAAGGAGTAAAAGGTGAAGCAATCATCGGTCGGACTTGTGTATATCTGGAGGAGTAAACGATGAAGCAATCACCGGTCGGACTTGTGCATATCGGAAGGAGTAAAAGGTGAAGCAATCATCGGTCGGACTTGTGTATATCTGAAGGAGTAAAAGATGAAGCAATCATCGGTCGGACTTGCGTATATCTGAAGGAGTAAAAGATGAAGCAATCACCGGTCGGACTTGTGTATATCTGAAGGAGTAAAAGATGAAGCAATCATCGGTCGGTCTTGCGTATATCTGGAGGAGTAAAAGATGAAGCAATCATCGGTCGGACTTGTGTATATCTGAAGGAGTAAAAGATGAAGCAATCATCGGTCGGACTTGTGTATATCTGAAGGAGTAAAAGATGAAGCAATCATCGGTCGGACTTGCGTATATCTGAAGGAGTAAAAGATGAAGCAATCATCGGTCGGTCTTGTGTATATCTGAAGGAGTAAAAGATGAAGCAATCATCGGTCGGACTTGTGTATATCTGAAGGAGTAAAAGATGAAGCAATCATCGGTCGGACTTGCGTATATCTGAAGGAGTAAAAGATGAAGCAATCATCGGTCGGTCTTGTGTATATCTGGAGGAGTAAACGATGAAGCAATCATCGGTCGGTCTTGTGCATATCTGAAGGAGTAAAAGGTGAAGCAATCATCGGTCGGTCTTGTGTATATCTGGAAGAGTAAAAGGTGAAGCAATCATCGGTCGGTCTTGTGTATATCTGGAGGAGTAAACGATGAAGCAATCATCGGTCGGTCTTGTGTATATCTGAAGGAGTAAAAGATGAAGCAATCATCGGTCGGACGTGTGCATATCTGAAGGAGTAAAAGGTGAAGCAATCATCGGTCGGTCTTGTGTATATCTGGAAGAGTAAACGATGAAGCAATCATCGGTCGGTCTTGTGTATATCTGAAGGAGTAAAAGATGAAGCAATCATCGGTCGGACGTGTGCATATCTGAAGGAGTAAAAGGTGAAGCAATCATCGGTCGGACTTGTGTATATCTGGAGGAGTAAAAGATGAAGCAATCATAGGTCGGACTTGTGTATATCTGAAGGAGTAAAAGATGAAGCAATCATCGGTCGGACTTGTGTATATCTGGAGGAGTAAAAGATGAAGCAAACATCGGTCGGTCTTGTGTATATCTGAAGGAGTAAAAGATGAAGCAATCATATGTCGGACTTGTGTATATCTGAAGGAGTAAAAGATGAAGCAATCATCGGTCGGTCTTGTGTATATCTGAAGGAGTAAAAGATGAAGCAATCATCGGTCGGTCTTGTGTATATCTGAAGGAGTAAAAGATGAAGCAATCATCGGTCGGACGTGTGCATATCTGAAGGAGTAAAAGGTGAAGCAATCATCGGTCGGACTTGTGTATATCTGAAGGAGTAAAAGATGAAGCAATCATCCGTCGGTCTTGTGTGTATCTGAAGGAGTAAACGATGAAGCAATCATCGGTCGGACGTGTGTATATCTGGAGGAGTAAACGATGAAGCAATCATCGGTCGGTCTTGTGTATATCTGAAGGAGTAAAAGATGAAGCAATCATCCGTCGGTCTTGTGTGTATCTGAAGGAGTAAACGATGAAGCAATCATCGGTCGGTCTTGTGTATATCTGGAGGAGTAAACGATGAAGCAATCATCGGTCGGTCTTGTGTATATCTGAAGGAGTAAAAGATGAAGCAATCATCGGTCGGACGTGTGCATATCTGAAGGAGTAAAAGGTGAAGCAATCATCGGTCGGTCTTGTGTATATCTGGAAGAGTAAACGATGAAGCAATCATCGGTCGGTCTTGTGTATATCTGAAGGAGTAAAAGATGAAGCAATCATCGGTCGGACGTGTGCATATCTGAAGGAGTAAAAGGTGAAGCAATCATCGGTCGGACTTGTGTATATCTGGAGGAGTAAAAGATGAAGCAATCATAGGTCGGACTTGTGTATATCTGAAGGAGTAAAAGATGAAGCAATCATCGGTCGGACTTGTGTATATCTGGAGGAGTAAAAGATGAAGCAAACATCGGTCGGTCTTGTGTATATCTGAAGGAGTAAAAGATGAAGCAATCATATGTCGGACTTGTGTATATCTGAAGGAGTAAAAGATGAAGCAATCATCGGTCGGTCTTGTGTATATCTGAAGGAGTAAAAGATGAAGCAATCATCGGTCGGTCTTGTGTATATCTGAAGGAGTAAAAGATGAAGCAATCATCGGTCGGACTTGTGTATATCTGAAGGAGTAAAAGATGAAGCAATCATCCGTCGGTCTTGTGTGTATCTGAAGGAGTAAACGATGAAGCAATCATCGGTCGGACGTGTGTATATCTGGAGGAGTAAAAGATGAAGCAATCATCGGTCGGTCTTGTGTATATCTGAAGGAGTAAACGATGAAGCAATCATCGGTCGGTCTTGTGTATATCTGAAGGAGTAAAAGATGAAGCAATCATCGGTCGGACTTGTGTATATCTGAAGGAGTAAAAGATGAAGCAATCATCCGTCGGTCTTGTGTGTATCTGAAGGAGTAAACGATGAAGCAATCATCGGTCGGTCTTGTGTATATCTGAAGGAGTAAACGATGAAGCAATCATATGTCGGACTTGTGCATATCTGAAGGAGTAAAAGATGAAGCAATCATATGTCGGACTTGCGTATATCTGGAGGAGTAAAAGATGAAGCAATCATCGGTCGGTCTTGTGTATATCTGAAGGAGTAAACGATGAAGCAATCATCGGTCGGTCTTGTGTATATCTGAAGGAGTAAACGATGAAGCAATCATCGGTCGGACTTGTGTATATCTGAAGGAGTAAAAGATGAAGCAATCATATGTCGGACTTGCGTATATCTGGAGGAGTAAAAGATGAAGCAATCATCGGTCGGTCTTGTGTATATCTGAAGGAGTAAAAGATGAAGCAATCATAGGTCGGACTTGTGTATATCTGAAGGAGTAAAAGATGAAGCAATCATCGGTCGGTCTTGCGTATATCTGGAGGAGTAAAAGATGAAGCAATCATCGGTCGGACTTGTGTATATCTGAAGGAGTAAAAGATGAAGCAATCATCGGTCGGTCTTGCGTATATCTGGAGGAGTAAAAGATGAAGCAATCATATGTCGGACTTGTGTATATCTGAAGGAGTAAACGATGAAGCAATCATCGGTCGGTCTTGTGTATATCTGAAGGAGTAAACGATGAAGCAATCATATGTCGGACTTGTGCATATCTGAAGGAGTAAAAGATGAAGCAATCATCGGTCGGTCTTGTGTATATCTGAAGGAGTAAAAGATGAAGCAATCATCGGTCGGACGTGTGCATATCTGAAGGAGTAAAAGGTGAAGCAATCATCGGTCGGACTTGTGTATATCTGAAGGAGTAAAAGATGAAGCAATCATAGGTCGGACTTGTGTATATCTGAAGGAGTAAAAGATGAAGCAATCATCGGTCGGTCTTGCGTATATCTGGAGGAGTAAAAGATGAAGCAATCATCGGTCGGACTTGTGTATATCTGGAGGAGTAAACGATGAAGCAATCATCGGTCGGTCTTGCGTATATCTGGAGGAGTAAAAGATGAAGCAATCATATGTCGGACTTGTGTATATCTGAAGGAGTAAACGATGAAGCAATCATCGGTCGGTCTTGTGTATATCTGAAGGAGTAAACGATGAAGCAATCATATGTCGGACTTGTGCATATCTGAAGGAGTAAAAGATGAAGCAATCATCGGTCGGTCTTGTGTATATCTGAAGGAGTAAAAGATGAAGCAATCATCGGTCGGACGTGTGCATATCTGAAGGAGTAAAAGGTGAAGCAATCATCGGTCGGACTTGTGTATATCTGGAGGAGTAAAAGATGAAGCAATCATCGGTCGGACTTGTGTATATCTGGAAGAGTAAAAGATGAAGCAATCATCGGTCGGTCTTGTGTATATATGAAGGAGTAAAAGATGAAGCAATCATCGGTCGGACTTGTGTATATCTGGAGGAGTAAACGATGAAGCAATCATCGGTCGGTCTTGTGTATATATGAAGGAGTAAAAGATGAAGCAATCATCGGTCGGTCTTGTGTATATCTGAAGGAGTAAAAGATGAAGCAATCATCGGTCGGTCTTGTGTATATCTGAAGGAGTAAAAGATGAAGCAATCATCGGTCGGTCTTGTGTATATATGAAGGAGTAAAAGATGAAGCAATCATCGGTCGGTCTTGTGTATATCTGAAGGAGTAAAAGATGAAGCAATCATCGGTCGGTCTTGTGTATATCTGAAGGAGTAAAAGATGAAGCAATCATCGGTCGGTCTTGTGTATATCTGGAGGAGTAAACGATGAAGCAATCATCGGTCGGTCTTGTGTATATCTGAAGGAGTAAAAGATGAAGCAATCATCGGTCGGTCTTGTGTATATCTGAAGGAGTAAAAGATGAAGCAATCATCGGTCGGACTTGTGTATATCTGGAGGAGTAAACGATGAAGCAATCATCGGTCGGACTTGTGTATATCTGGAGGAGTAAACGATGAAGCAATCATCGGTAGGCCTGGAACGTTCAAAATTTATTGATGAACTTAGATAATGGTTACATATAGAAACCCTGCAGTGACATATTCAGCAGAACCCACCCTACAGTACAGCGTAAAACACCACCATCAAAATTGACTAGTCAGCACTATATCATAACTTGTACACGTGTAAATTACAATGTTATAAATTTGAATGTTGGCGTTTATAATTGGTTCACCCCTACCCACTGAGTCCTGAATAGCACACAACAGAAAGGGGTGAATCCTGCATACCAAATTAAGAACACATGCATGGAACATAACACCTAATAATTTCACTTCATTTTTTTTTTTGCTGAAGAAATGTCCATAGCTGCAACATATCATGAGACTGAATTATACATCAAAATATGTCATTTGGGCTGGAACATATTCAAAATTAGTATTTTTGGGGAAATCTGCGTTCCAGTCATTCTGTTGAATCCTGAATACTGCTGGTTAAATTGGATATGGGGATAAGACTCATGTATGCGTGCCACTTAAAATCACATGATTTCACACGTGTAAATGTTGTATTCTATTGACAGGATTGACAACGGAGACAGTACAAGGTAGATGCATGCCCCGACAATGTTCTGAACTGAACGCTAGGCTCTGTAGACCGTCCGACATCCCAGAAGCTGGGTTAAAAGAACATCTATACTATTCTTCTGCCTCCTGTAATAAAATTACTTATCCAATATCGATTGACAATATAATTGGAACTTTTCAAACTGCTAGAAATAAAAACGCATTGTGTTCCTGGAAGCTAAGTAGCCACACGGACCACCGGAAGTCAACCACCCATAATTCTCTGCGTCATTCCCTGGTGTCCGATCTCAACAAGTAGTCTGTTTACTTGTATGCTTAAATCATTGTTAATGTACCTTCATTTAACACATACTCAAAACCAATCGATAGCATTAACGACAAACTATACAACAAAGATTCACTTAAGAAAAAATCGTCGTGTCATCTTGTCAGTGGTGCTTTTATTTAAGAACTGAAGATTCGCTTAAAGATCTAAAGACACTCTAACCCTTTATGTGGCGTAGCTTAGAAGTCGTCCAAATATTGTAGAATTGAATATTGTTTTGTGATATCTGGGGCATATTGTCTGTCATCTGAGTGTGGAACAGCTTTGGTGTCGTATTCACCAAGTGGGTTTATTTATAAACCAGGTAGTTTATTTGGTAGCGACTGGACGCACAAGGTATCTTCGCTATAGCGTTAAAGATACACACCCAATCTATCAGAAATTGCCATGTGTATTATGACTAAATCGCGAGCACCAAACGGCCACAATCCGCGGTATAAATTATGCGTATAATTTTATAGAGACTCAGACTGGCCGGTGTGTATATTTCTGCAAAATGAGTTTTGATAACAATAATTGAGGTTTTCGAAATGGCACAACGCGAGGAAGAGGAAAAACCAAAAACAACATCTCAGTCAAATTATAAGGGATAGGTCCAACCCACTAGAAGAATCAATGACATGGCTAGAGGGTCTCCTTTGTGTGGGTGCCCGCCTTACTAATTCCATCTGCACCACCCCTTCAACGAGATCAAACACATATTTGCGTAATTCCATTTGCAACCTGTGGTCATCAACATAATCAACATAATCTACTGGGCGAACCATGGCTCTGTCCAATATGATAATGTTATTTAGATCTGACCTGAAAATTGCAATAAATCCTAACATCTACCCTTAAAAGATGGTTTAATTTCGCGTTGATTTAAGTATGTTTTATCAAGGTTTTTGATCATGTAATAAATAGAATCTACAACTCGTCTCCAGTTTATAGCGGAATTACAAAACTCGTTCAGTAAATTAGGTCTGGACAGAGCATTTTATAAATTCCGCTATACATTATGGACAAGTTATAGATCCTCTACGTTTTAATGTTATGACCGGTTTTGTGTCCGGGACCTGTGCATGCTTCTGTTTGCCCAAAAACGGTATATATAATAAAGAGCGTTATACATTTACACTCTACGAGTGGCTTTTGATGTGTTAAAGGTACTCAATCCGATAAAACTCCTCTCAATTATTATTTCAATGGCTTCGGGGGTCAAAAATATTTGATTCGAGTCGAGGAAGTCACCCATCAAAGCTCAGATTTGTTAGACATCGATTTTAGAAATCTATTATTTTTCATTATCGGGAATACTATCTGGCCCAGAACTCAGTCAAAATTGCGTTAAAATTACCACTTGATTTTAGAGTTATCCATCATTGTCTGTTTGAATAGATTTGGAGTACACATCCAGAGCAGATTACGGCAGTTATTAGTACTCATCTCGAGTTAATAACAAATTTCAAAAATCAATATCTAATAACTCTGAGCTTTGTTTGATGGGTTCCTCGACTCGAATCAAATATTTTTTACCCTCAAAGCCAAAGAAATAGTAATATAGGACCCTCTGATCGGATTGTTGTTGTTGGAATCTGTTGAGATGGGGACCCTCTTTACGGATTGAGTACCTTTAAACACTTTCTATACTAGATACTCATTGATGAGAGTTCCACAAGGAACTGCTCATATAACAAGGTCAACAAAAGACCATACGTCGATTGTTGAACTTCATAACTGAACAGTTCCCACCAATGAATATGAGTCCGTCGGCACAAATTGTGTTATATTTCCGTCTGTCTGTCGTCGGTATGCTCATATATCCTTGACATACCTTCAAATTAATAATAGACCATTCCAATGTACAATTTTATAAATGAATGGACAAATCCATTCAGTTTTAAAAGGGTTACAGTTTGTTCAGGTGGCGAGATGTTTTATATTTAACGACATTTCAGCTCTATGTCTGACTAAAACGTGTTTTTAAGTGTCCCATTGTTGGCTGCCGAATTGAATCGTGTGCCTATAACCATTTCTTTACTAAATGGATTCTCCCATCAGCTATAAAAGTATACAGGGTTTATTATTCATATGTATACCGGATATTCAGGAAATATAACCAGACGGCCAATAATAGAAACTGCAGAAGGAATGTTCAGATAATCTATCGTTTGATGAACCTATTATCTGAACAGCATCTCCTCTCATACGTCGCCCGCCTTTCTTTCAGATACAAAACAGACACGGGCGTTTTTATGTGGTGGTAAGCTCATATATGTGACCCGCCAAATCCAGTCGGATGTCGGGATTTTTTTACCCTGTGCCAATGCATTCTCTTATATATGCGAGTCGACCATAGGTCGCCTCGCATATATAAGAGAATGCATTGGCCTAACAATTTTTTACAATTTTAATAATTTTTTCTTGTATTTTTTAACAATTTTATAATTTCACCCATACAGAGCCCCAGACAAACATGAGCAGACGACACTCTTCTATATGCTTCTATATATGTGTGGGGCTCCCTGCAGGGTAACGGATGTTTTTTATTTTATGTCCTAAAAATTGTAAGAAACATTTATTTAACAAAAATGATAAAAAAATTGTTAGGCCAATGCATTCTCTTATATATGCGAGGCGACCTATGGTCGACTCGCATATATAAGAGAATGCATTGGCACAGGGTAAAAAAAATCCCGACTTACGACTGGATTTGATATGGCGGGTCACATATTGTGAACATTTCCGAGCTGTTTCTGTTCTCCGCTCTTCGTGTGTGGTTTTGGGGGGGGGGCTGCACCACCAAGGCGGCTTTAACGCCTCCACAGACTTGAGCAATTCAGCTCAGTACTCAATCACAGACCGCTATAACGCGACTTACAGAAACTTAGAAAGTGACGCCTGCTCCCATCTCGTGTCCACCCACCGTGCATGCTGGGTGTATATTAATCAATAATGGGGGAGGGTACATTTTTTCGATGCCTTCATTAACTGCTGTGACTAAAATACAGATATTCAAAATAGTTGCCTAAATATTAGTCACATTCCGAACCGAATGCTATATTCTTGGTTTATTCCAGTTGGAATTTCCAGACCTGGTTACAGTGATCGTCTACAGGTATCTTCATAAGAAATACCAACACATACAGGGGGGGGGGGGTCTGCAAAAATATTCCGTATATAGGGCCGGGGTGGGTGGGTGGTTCAGAGGCCGACAAAATCGTGCTTGTAAATATTTTCCAAAATGGGGTTTTTTTTCAAACAATTTACAAGTACAGACCATGTAATGTAGTTTATCAGTATGTTAGTGCCATGCTTGTTGGTATAGGGCTATATAGGCAGCTATAGTGACTCTTTAGCCTCAGATTTAGCAACATTCTGGATTTCACAGGATCCCGGCCCACTTCAAAGTGGACCACCGTAATAGCGTTCAGGAAACTTATGATCAACGGAAGAAATATTTAGTAACAAAATTAATATATTACCCAGTTGTATTACCTGAATAAAAGTAATAAAATAAAAAAAACTGTATCACAAATTGGATACTACATGGTGAATACTCAACGATGACTAGATATCATTAACCTGATTGTTGCATAACATGAAATTGAAAAGGGTATCTCATAAATTTCTAATGTCTGAAATACTGCCTTGTTCTGGCATGTAATCAGATTCATTCCTTCTGGTTATTTCTCATCTTGAATGATTGAAGGTAATGTTAAAGGTACGGTTGGCCTTGGCGGTGGGTATCCTGTGAAAATATTTACACCCGTCAAAAACCGCCACAAACAGAAAGAACATCAAAATGTAGACAGACTTTGTCCGTATACAAATAAGAAATATCGCATAAACAGTATGTTATTGTCATCTGTTTGACCATTGTTATGTAAACAAAAACATAAAAAGTTACTTTTCTGGTGTTTGTTTATGTTATGATGGTAAACATAAAGAGCGTTCTTTGTTGGTGAATTCCTGATATGGAACTAATAAAGAGCGTTTATGCCATTTGTGTGTGATTATCCAGTAGCATTGTGCTGTCTTCTGTAACACAACCAGGCTCTTGCTTAGGTAAAATATAGTAGGTCTTTGTGGTAACATGCTGTTTACGCGATGGTCATGGTATATATGAACGAAACTGTATGCGTTTTAATGTTTTTCTGTTTACGGTGATTGGAACAAATATGAATATTTTCGACAACTAAGGCCTCACGTGCCTTTAATTTGCAACAATTATACAAATAAAACTGAATTGGTTATGATGAATGACCATTACTGTTTACTGCTCAGACAATCCCAACTGAAGCTTTACTGCTTAACAAGACTAAACTAAAATACTAATTGTATACTGTTATCACTTACAAATAGATGAACTGAAATAATGTGATGTATTCAGATGTATTGAGAAATGACATTATTCAATGTCTTCAAAGTTCAAACTAAAAGTAAAATAAAGAATAAAATCTGACTGAGACTATACTGCAGACTCTAGTGCACAAATGTACACACACATATTTAAAATCCATAGCAACTGAATATCCACTAAAACTCAACAGTTCTTGAACATTTGATAACATTTAGGTCCACACATTATATTTTCCTTTACTGATATGGTTAGTCAAAAGCAGTCATGTTGTGAGCCAAAATGGATTCACTAGATATACCGGTATGTAATATTATTAAAATTGGCATTATGGTTATAGAGTCATCTAAATGATCTGTACAAGTTACACTACAACTAGGTATATATTGTGAAATTTTGCGAAAACTCTGTGTCAATGCATTCTTTTATATATGTGAGTTGCACATAGGGTGCCTCAACTATATAAGAGAATGCATTGGCTTAACAATTATTACCTTGAGCTTGTGAGCCAGTGCATTCTCTTATATATGGGAGACTCGAATATACATATATATCTATGCGTATACCTACCAAAAACAATTCCCCTCCCCACCCCACCCCGGTGGATAAAACTAAAGAGTTCTTTGGTCATGCACAAATAATTGTGGAACCCCTGACCTGTTTACCACTATTTACATTGGCCGGTGTTCTCTGCCAGACACAACACACTCGATATATTAAGGCTATAACGGGGTCTAGGGCGATATGTGACATATAGTGTACCTACACAATGCTTTATTATTGTTGTTAGATACTGAAAACACCAGGAAACACCTGGAAATACAGTTTATTTTTTGTTTTTATGATGTGTTTACCAATTAAGCATGTTATTGCTTGAGTCTTAATGGTACACAGCAAGAGTTTGCACCAAAAAAAGGACAGTGGAATGGGATTGAAAGGTAGTTAACACAGTTATTGAAGAACGGCTAAAAAAACCTCTGAAAATTTTATAAAAACATGAAAAAGGGGGGTGGGTCCCCAAAATTTTGGAGGAAAAACAATTATTTTTTTGCACAAATGGGGTGGTGGGTCCCTCGGGGTCGAACAAAAAAACAACTTTTTGGGCCCTATATGTGCAATTTTTTTCCAGACCCCCTCCCCCCGCCCCTGACACATACGTATATTTATCCGATATAGAAGACATTGTAATTTAGAATCTCGTAGATAATAATTGAAAGGCGATTATAATATATAACACCATGAACTTATTGTTATATACTTGGTCCCAGATCTATTTTCCAATTTTGATACACACAAGGGGAATTGACTTTCTTTTTTTCTTTTTTTTTAGATAAGAAGAACATATATGAGCCCGTTCATGTGAAGTTTGATATCGAGTTCAAAGACGCAGGTTCGTCAGGTTTCCCAAAAAGTCAAAAGACCACCTATGATAAAGAGCGTTCATGCTGCTGGCATTGTCCATTCGCGACAAATATTAAATAGTGTTCTTACCCGTATACAATACGACTTTCTACTTATTCATGAATGCCAAACGAATACAACAGTTACTAACCAGAACGTGATGCTAACTTATCCCGCATGTTAAGCATACTTAAAATTCATATGGAATATGGTTTGGAAATTTATCTAAATCGGGGCTAATTTATTGTCACATCGGAATGGAAATCTTTAAATTGTGTATCTTCTTTGTGTAGTAACTATGGGTTCCCCTTTGGATGTTATAATGTCGTTAGATAGATAGTAAATTGCGATAGGTACCCGCGCCCCGCGTACCCGCGCCAAGTGCGCCCATGTATAGGGTATGTTCTGTCAGCATAGGCACACAAACTACTTGATAAATTGATGGGAATATTGCAGTTTGAATTCATTTAATAGTACCCGTCTATCAGAATCGGTGCGACTAATTTTTATATTTTAGTCGTTTAAGGTCGTATTAACCCTTTCCGCCTGACCAATAAACTCCAACATTAGCGATGCATAGGGTATGTTCTGTCAGCTTTGGCGCACAAATTACTTGATAAATTGATGGGAATATTAGACAATTGAATTCACATAGTACCCTCTATCCGAATCGGTGCGACTAATTTTTGTATTTTAATCATTTAAGGTCGTATTAACCCTTTCCGCTGGTCCCATATACTCCAATAATAGCGATGTATAGGGTATGTTCTGTCAGCTTAGGCGCACAAACTACTTGATAAATTGACAGGAATTTTGCAGATTTTAATTCACACAGTACCCGTCTATCAGATTCGGTGCGACTAATTTTTATATTTTAGTAGTTTGTGCGCCTAAGCTGACAGAACATACCCTATACATCGCATGGGCGCACTTGACGCGGTCCAATCGAAAAAAAAAAAAAAAAACTCCCGGAGAGTGAGCCTGTTTAAGATCAAAATGTGAGCGAAGCGCACACAGGGGCAGCAGGCCCATAGCGCAGAAAGGGGCCACAGGCCCCCACCGACCCAGAGTAAAGGCTCCCGATGTTAGGCTATTCCAGCTATATATAGTTTGAAGGGGGAATATGATGTATATCATGTATAGTATATCCCAATGGCATTCCATACAAAAATGCTATTTCGGTGGAAATAATAGTCAGACAAAAATACATTACAGAACTGTCGGAATTATCCGCACTAGTTCTGACTCAAACGAAATTTCGTAACTATGCTTGCTCGAGACTTGCAGCAATTTAGGACATGTGGTCCGATTAAGGCACTGTCCTAAGCGGCTTTATTGTTGAGGGGGACACTATCCTTTATAGGGACCTTATATATCACTAAAACTTGTCCCATGAAACCAATTTGAAAGCTGCTATTATGTTCTTTCGTGGCACTTGGGGAAATTCAGTGGTATGGATTAATTCCATGAGTTAATGTTAATTGAGCATCAGCCCAAACTCCAACCCTCAGCATTAACGATCGTGCCATCAACCCCATGGGACGTCTCCCTTAATTGTAACACTAATGACGTTCATTGGGCTGTCGTCCTAAAGGATCTATCTCATTTTGACGTCAAATGCGAAGCCCTATCACTAATTCATGCCCATATTATACAAACGTAGATGGCGACAGTAGACTGCCACAAAGACCTAGTAAATTTTATATGATTTTTCTGTACAATTCGCGTTCGGCGTTAAATTAGGCTATATTAATCAAATCGCGGTAGGTCAGCTCGTTATTTCTAGTTCCAACATAATTGCCGTTTAGCATTCCACACCCTATCGATTAATGAAATTCTTCTGGGTGTTACACAATAGGATGTCTCTTTAATTTGGAAAACCCATCATGCTACCAATTGTATCTCCACTAAAAAGAATCCTAAATGTCCACAATTTATTTATGGTTCCCGTACAGAATATTTGTGGTTTTTAAATGTCACGTAAGTGCGCTTATTTGTGGATGTTTAAAACCATACATCACACAAGAGAATATAACTGCCATATGTAGCATGACTTGACAAATTCAAGTTCTTATCAAGTGATTCATGTGCGTTAGAAAGTAGATTCGTGTGCGTTAGAATCAAGGGCGTGGCTAAATGATTTGCACACCCCAGGTTTTTATTTTGTCCCAACTGTTTCACCACAGGCCTGGATGGTAGCCTATTCTGATTGGATAAGTTGTATTATGGCCACTAGCGCCAGGGTAGGAAGAGCTATATAATTAATTGGGTTCGGCCCAGTATGAGAAAAATAGCAAAATCCTATAACGTGTAGTAGTCTAACTGGAGTCATGTCCCCTCCACCTATTTGTTTTTCTTTGAGTATTATTTGTAGTTTTGACTGGATACGGGGGAGGAACCAGGACACACCGAGTGGGACCATGGTTCGGTCCGGAGTGAGAACATTTTGAAATCTGAGCTTCCTAACATCTGGACTGACCTCAAGCTGTACGAAATTTCCAACCTGATACCCCTTAAGGTTGGAAAAATTCCAACTGATGGCCATTTCAGTCCAAAAGTTGACCAAAAGTATGGACATATGCAAATGTTGGTCTAAAAACAAATTCCTCACTAATAAAATGTTGGAATATCATAATACGAGAACAATTTCAACCAATGTTTGGTGTGAAATTTCCAACTATCATGTTGTGTCATGTATGATATGTCCAACTTTTGAAAGTTATTACCAAAGTTTGGGTGAGATACCCCCAAACGCCATGTCGCCACGTCACTCTTTAAAATGTAGAGTCAGGTGCGTTAGAATATAGATTAATGTGCGTTAGAATATAGTAGAAGTTCTCAAACACACATTGACAAGTATGTCAACGATCAAAAATAAAAATGAAATATAGATCCACGGTACGATTTGATACCATACAACGACAATTTGTGCGTTTTCTTTATCAGAAAATGAAATGTTCAGATAATAGATTCATCAAACGATAGGTCGTTTGTCGAACTTATTATCTGAACATCTCCCACCAAAAAATATGACTCCTTCTGTATTATTAGCCGTCTGGTTATATTTCCTGAACATCCCTACATAATTATGAATAATAAACCCTTGTATACTTTTATAACTGATGGGATAATCCATTTAGTTAAGAAATGGTTACCGGCACACGATTCCATTCGGCAGCCAACAAATGGACACTTATAAACACGTTTTAGTCAGACACTAAGCTGAAATGTCGTTAAATATATAACATCTCGCCACCCGAACAAACTTTAGCCCTTTTAGTATGGACGTGGTACGCAAAAAAGGGGGTTGACCCAGAAGAAATTGGTAAAGAAGCGATTTTGGTGTCATTCAACGCGGGAGAATCTCTGGTACAACATATCCAAAATCCGCTAAAATCCGCTTTGGGGAAAATCCAGAATCCAAGATGGTGTCCTACATGGCCGCCCTTAGTAATAAGAGACTCTGACTGAGATTAATTCGAGTATAGTGAGAACAAATGTTGTCATATGTATAGAAATGTATACATTTTTGCGAAGATATAATATTATGCCACCTGTTTATGGCAAAAATGGACCCCCCGGTCCTAGATGGTCGCCAAAATGGCGGCCTAAACTCGAAATTTTTAAGTTTTTGCCTAATATCTTAAAAATCAGTTCCTGTTGTTTGATAATGGTTAAGACTGGCGACTTAGCTTAGTCTTATTCATGTTAATTCAGCATTGGAGCAATGAAAGATACCACGAATGGGGGTCCCAGACTCATCCACACCCTCAAAAATTTTATTTTATAGAACGCGGTATATAATTTCACAAAAATCGCCATTGGGATTCGATCCAGTCATATATCAACAAGAAATGGACAGAACTGTACAATGTAAGTTGGGCATACCATTATCTATGAATACTCCAATTCAATGAAAACCAAATTGGCGCTTTGTCGCAAAATGGCGGTCAAAATATGGAAAATGGCGTATATTGTCCAGAGTGTCATTCAATCGATTATAAGTAGTGGTTGATGAATAAAATTGACTAAATAAATAAATACGAATGTATACCTCTTTATGATGCCGTTATGCTAGCTCTATGGAAAAACTTAAAGGTACTCAATCCGAATTAACGCTCACAAATTACTATTTCCTTGACTTCGGAGGTAAATAATATTTGATTCGAGTCGAGGAACCCACCCATCAAAGCTAGGAGTGATAATTATCGATGTATATTTACATACTAAGTGTGATCATCACTAAATCCAGCATTCCGAATGGTCGGCGCCCACGTGGCTAGTTGCAATTATTTCTCGGTGAACGCGCAACAGCTCATAACTGCAGCCTCATAATTACATCGACACGTCATCAGTTTCGGAAAGAAGAACGCGTAATGTTTTGGGCGCATTTGGACTAGCGCAGGATTGACTTACAACATCATCGGGTTTCAATATAAAGAGAAATTGTTCCTGTTAACTTTTGCCAAGGGTGCTATGGGATATTTTGGGCTTGTTTTGTCACGGTACAATTTTCGATTTAAATACATTTACAAAAGTGGCTTTTTCGCTAAATGTATATAAATATAAGGTTAACTGTCATGTGGACTGTTTTTATGGAGATGTAACCGTGAGGTAAGTGGTCATAACTTGTATGTAAAACCCGAACAACCCATAAAAACAGTCTACATGACAGTTAATCCTTATTTGAAATCTATTATTTTAATTTTAAGTGGCCTAGTAAACTGTTAACGAGAAGAACTTATCTGACCAGATAGCGGATGAAGATCGATAACTCTAAAATCCAGTGGCTTTTTGTGTCAGATATTTGACAACTGGCAAAATTTCGTTGAACAAAACGTTGATAAATAACAGGTTTTGGGCAATTTTATACTGTAGTTGACTGGTTAGCATTATTTTTGGGCAATTAATCGATTCTCATAACTGAAGCGGAATTTCAAAAAAATGTTGTTGTTGTTGGAATCTGATGATATGGGGACCGTCGAAACGGATTGAGTATACCTTTAAAAATCCGTACCCAAGATGGCCACCCGATGTGAAAATACTATTTTCTATTACTTCTTTTGATCACTTATTGCTCTCTGAACTGGGTTACAATGAGTATACTCTTCCAATGGTCGTGTCATTTGGTCATTCCAGCAATGACATGTGTAATCGTTTAGGTCATAGTTTACTCCGGTCCTTCACTCATTAGTTCTAACGAACGCGGTATGAAATTTAACCAAAATCGGCTAATCTATGTGCCTTATATACATCAAAACTAATATTTATAATAATGGAGCGTTGGTTAATGTTCAATCTTTTTGGTGGCTTCCAGCAGGTTAGCAAATATTAACTATTCGGGCTCGGCCATCATTTCGCACACTTACGGTACACGGTCGCGATAGTCGCAAAAGAGGTTGATCCAGAATAAATAAGCAGAGAGCGATTTTGACTTCACAATACCCTATCGGATATGGGATAAAATCAGCTTTTGGAAAACTTTAAGATTCGAGATGGCATCCAATATGGCCCCCGACAACGATAGAAGTCATAAATAGGATATTTGCTCTTTGATTCCTTTTCGAAAAAAGAATTTTACGTGCATATATATCTCTTGTTGAATACAGTATTGTTTTAACCTGGAATATATATGAAAAATCATTTTCCCCAACCTCTTAAGAAGGTTGCCAAAACAGGAACGTGTCCGATTTATAGCTAGGTTGAGATACACTGAAAAAAAAAACTCTTTAGTTGGACGGTTTCGATAGAAAGTAAAGCATAATGACTATAAATTTCCGCTAAACGGATTGTGAACGCACATTTTTCGACATCGTTGTTAGTGCTAGCTGGAACTAATTGTAGCCCATGGATTCCCCATTTCGACATGTACGAACAGTGGTTTTACTGTTAGCTCTTCTCAGATATCAACACTCCGGTGAATTGTGATGTCTTATTTCCTGGAAATACTTGTGCTAAATACATATATGTATGATGAAACTATCCCCATACATTGTTTACACGTCGAATCAGTAAGTCTGTAGAGGTCTTCTTGGACAAGCGTGATTTTCAAAACTCGAAACCGTCTTTACAAACAGTAAAAGTTCATAGGAAATTACGTTGGGTGTCTACAGGTCTAGAGTACGTCGTCTGCAGGAGATAGTTTTCATGTCAATAATTTGCACATATTCCGTGCTCTGATCAGCATGGATGAAAGCCTTATGTGGCAGTTTGATTGTCTAGCATCCGGAAAAGAACATGTTCGTTGTTCACATTTCTTTGACAAACATGTTGTTGGTCACCATGTTCATGTGACATTTATATCCAATGACAACCTTGAAATACCAGTTCATCAAGCTAAATGGTTGATACGTTTACGCCTACGGGTAGAGGAATGCAGAAACGTCTACGTCGAAATAAAGTTAATAGTCTAAATTTTGCAGTTGGGACGATGGTGCCAATACGACCCAATATTTATATCAATGATGCAAATACATGTCTCCATATCCGCCGTTTTACAACAGAAGTGGGAAGCAGATTGAGCTTGTAATAACGGCGTATTATCTCAGGACATTCATGCTACATGTACATCTAACTAAGTAAAGTGAACACATCCATGGAAGAATAACAGATGGCTAAAAGCGCCAAAACTACAACAAATGTTATAGTCAATGTTGAGGTTAGTTGGCAATGATGACGTTTTTTAAAGTATAATTTATTGTTGGCAATGGGATAATAAACTAAATATTCTGAACATATGGAGGCAATTAACCCATAACATATAAATAATAGGCTAAAATCGACCGGAATACTCAATGCGGTCAGATACAGTGTGCCTACATATCATTTATGAAGTGTGAAGGGTATACAATGTACGTGCGGAATTTTCATTTTTCCTCTTGATATTGAAGAAAATAATTTTACTTTGAAACTACCTACTCCGATAACCAACTTGCTAACCCATTAAGTAAACCCCAGATTATTCGCTCTTCCTTCGTGTCCTTTCCACTTTCCAGCTTCGCCATAACTGGGTGACCATTATAGCCTGATGCTTCCGGACTAGACCACCGATGCCGATATATTTGCTGGAAACGTTCCGAATAGTCGTTATAAGTAGAAATATTGACAATGTGTTTGCAAATAATCCAGATTCGTGCGCAATTTAATTTCTTTCTAATTAATTTCCAGATAGTTCCTAGTAATAAGTGGACATGATGTTAGATCCTGCGGTAGATACTTATTCGTTGTAACATTACGCGCTGAAATGATTGTAGTAGCAGGGGGGGGGGGGATCGTTTTTACGAGAGATGAGGTGGGGGGGGGGGGGTACCCGATGCCGGAAACAGTTTCTGACCACCTTTTTTGCATTTTTTTTTTTATTGAAATATTTTCAACTGTTTTAAACATATTTGTTTATATGTTGTGGCTTGTTGCAATATAAGAAGCACTAATACATTCAATATTGTTATAATTACCCCCATAAGTTGATATAAAATGGAAAAATAGTGAATATTGTGGGGGTGGGTCCCAAAATTTTCATTGATTTTTTTTGCGTTCAAATTTTTTTTATTGTGTCTGTTTCAGTTTGCTTGGCAGTTTTTATATTGAAATTTGTCTAGTTCACGGTGTAAATACGTCAGATAGCTCTAGGGTAGGGTGAACTTAGTGCAGTCTGACAATATCAGCTGACAACTCATGACAGAATATTACAATAATTATTATAGTTCATGACAGTCTCTTTACTCATACAGTTAGTTGATGCATGAGTGTAATTGATGAAATAAGTATTTGTATCAGTGTTTGTATACTAAATTGATTTTTAAATATACTTTTGTCAAATAATTATTTGAATTGTCAAATTATTAGTTTCAGTGTTGTTGACAACCATCAATAAGTAAATAAGTAGACATGAAATAAAGTTTTAATAACATTTATTGAAAGAAAACAAATATAACCATCCTTGGATAGTCTTCTGAAAAGTATAAAAATATTATTTAAATAGATGTGAAGAGGGGCCAGGACACATTTCAGTTTTGTTCACATTGTAATTATTACATGTATATCCTATAACTACCTGCATATACTACAATGTAAATGACACTTAATATCTAATTCAGGCTAATTTGAAAATTATCAAAGAAGAAAAATTAATTTACTTAATTATTGTATATTTATAAGATGATGTGCATGCAAGGTGGTCTAGTTTGAAGGCACACATAAAGGTCATGTACACAATGTGTGTGAATTTCTTATTGCACATGAACTCCATCCAGTACATGACCGAAGTTCAGCTCTGATTGTCCAAATGAATCTCAGTAATATACATCCGTGTATATGGATTTGGCACTAAATTGACCATCAACGTTGAAACTCAAAGGGTTAAGCCATTATTTTAGGCAAAGTTCTAAGTCGTAATGCGAGGTCGGGTTGGTGGTCATGCAGGCATACCTAAAAGTTAATTCGTACACTGGTTCATATGCACATTTTCCTTTTTGGTATTACTATAGGCTCTAGGCCTACTAGTTGATGCTGGTTGATGTCTGAAAAAAAGATAAATTTAATTTTGTGTAATTTTTTATTCTACTATAGGCCCTAACACTGGCCCTAGTTATTTTTTGTTGTCATTCCAGGGGATTCAACATATTTGTCATCTACTTACCAGCTGTACTCACACAGATGAATAGGCTGGGTTATAAATTTACCAATATAATCACATCATATTCCACCTTTGTTGATTGCTTAGAGTTCAATTTTGCACATGTTTGTTAAAAGGAAGTAACATTTAATTTGGTCGTTCAAAGAAGGGACCATTATAGAGCGGTTGGTCGTTTTTACAGAGGGGACCAACATAAAGATTTGATGTTTTGGGGTGGGTGTCTAAAATGTTATGAAAAAAAAAATGCAAGAAAGGGTGGGTGGGTGTAAAAAAATGTAAAAAAAAGACCCCCATGTCTCGCAACTTTTTTTACGCCCCCCCCCCTGGTAGTAGTAGATATTATTGGCAACATGTTTAATGAGTCTGGCACCGTTAGATCACAGAACTTAAATTTCGACAATTTTCGGTGGCCATTTTGGTAGCCATCTTAAAATTTTGAATCGTGCTCGGCTACTCATACCCACAAAAACATAATGATTTCAATCAATGATGTATATTGGTGCCGAATTGGCGTTTTGTCGTGTGTGTTTTCTTGAATAACTACCTATTTGCGATTTTCATTATTATTGGCGGACATGTTGGACGTCATCTTGAATTCTGAATTTTCCCCAAAGCGGATCCCCGCGTCGAATGACACCAAAACCACTTATTTGCCAATTACTTCTGGGTCTAACCCTCCGACGACCATACTATTTCTATACTGAATGTATTTCTCCCACTCATTTATAAAATTGTACATTGGAATGGTCTATTAATCATTTGAAGGGATGTCAAGGATATATGAGCATACAGACGACAGCCAGACGAAAATATAGCACAAGTGTGGACGGATATTCATTGGTGGGAACTGTTCAGATATGAAGTTCAACAAACGACGTATGGGCTAGCCACCCGAATCACGTTTCATCGCCCTTCGCTAATATGCGACGTCATTATACCATCGACGTATGTTTAGTATATATGTCGATGATCAAGAAATATGAAACAATGCTAATCCTCACGGTGTGGGTCGATTCTGCGCAGTGATTGCACCATGGAATAACCGTCCACGGAAAGCGACAGAGGGCAGAGACAGTTGGTGATAGTACTTGAACATTACCGTTGGAGAACCGGATGTGTGCCCTCGGTGGCTTTCTTTGTCCGTCCTTCCAAAATAAGGACATATTTAATTGTCCTGTATCACGTGATTCATTTATCAATGTAAACATGTTATGAATATGCAACCGGGCCCATGTTTAAATATGCATAATCGGAATTAACGCTTCCAAATTACTATTTATTTGGATTGGGGGGGGGGGTCAAAATATTTGATTCGAATCGAGGAACCCAACCATCAAAGCTCAGTGTGATCAGATATCGATTTTTGAAATTTTTTATTTTACTTTTTGGCGGCCTGGCAAATATTCGTCAAGCCGACGGTCTGTGACCAAATTGCAGATGAAGATGGATAGCTCTAAAATCAAGTGGCATTGGGTGTTAAATATTTGATAATCCAGCAAAATTTCGTTGAATAAAATGTTGATAAATAACAGGTTTTGGGTAATTTGATGCTATAATAGACTGTGGTTAGCATTATTTTTGGGCAATTAATCGATGCCGATTACTGAAAAGGCATTTAAAACAATGTTGTTATTGTTGGTTGGAATCTGACGATATGGAGACCATCGGATCGAATTGAGTAAGTTTAACCCTTTCAGTGCCAGGTCCGATTTTTGTATCAACCCATATACTCTGTACCAATGCATTCTCTTATATATGCGAGTCGACCATAGGTCGCCTCGCATATATAAGAGAATGCATTGGCCTAACAATTTTTCATCATTTATTATTATTTTTTAAATATTTTTACAATTTTAATAATTTTTTCTTATATTCTTTAACCAAGTACGTTAATCCAGATCTGGATACAGGTACATGCTTTAACAGACTTATTTTGTAGGATTAGTGCCAGGGAATCTTAGAGTTTTCATGGGCAACATAATTATTACTATGAATACTTGGTGATAGTTTTGGATTATAACATGCCCCTAAGGTATTATCCAGTTTGTTTTTAAGTTCGCTATAGTATGCTTAAGCATACCCAAACAAATTTCAACCCAAAAAATATTAAAAAAAAAAAAAAAAAAAAAAAAAAAAATTTAGGGCCGATTTTACAGACCGTAAATTAGGGCCGATGAGATCGGCCCCTGGCACTGAACGCGTTAAAGACAGAATACAAAGTTGAAGTTGAAGGCGGGGGATTGTGGCCAATGTTAGAACTATATGGTATGTTGACATTTACTTGACAAACACAGCATGTCACCAAACGTGAATTATTACGTACGAGCAGCGGCCTTATATCTAATGTCGACTTGATAATGGCACGTTTCCTATCTCATTGACAACTATACTATACGACGAATAAATCGCTGTTATATTGTGCGGACATTCATTTGGAAATAGAACATAGCTGATAGTATATGCTATGCCTGGCGGGCAGTTAGAATTTTTTTTCAATTATAAACCTTCCTATCATAAGTACTATACACAATATTTATTACTACCGAAACATATTTGTTGTTCCCATTTAATATCTCATGATTCATCACAGAAGCCATACCTTAACAGATATGTCGCCAATTGATTGCTCAATATATAGCAATTCCTACGAACAAAACGCGCTGTTTTATATTAATATCCGGTCATATTCTCGGGTACCCATTTTCACTCAACTTTTCTTGGCTTCTTCCCCCAGACGCCAGAAAATGAGTCACGTTTCACTTAATCCGATTCACTCTCAGATTTTCCAATCATATTGAATGATAACATCTTCCTGTTAAGGATTTAATCACGTATAGTCCGTGCCGATGAAGCCATACTTGAGTGTTGTTGTGGGTCAGGCTGGTCAGACGTACTGGGTTCATAATATTATTTCCGCCATAATGTCGAACGGCACTTAACTGGCCCTTGAAATTCTTTACAATCAGGTATGTTACTACAGGGTTTCAATTTTAATTGGGTGTCCAAATTGAAATTTCCATTGGAACATACCAACTTCCCAAGTTAGCGAAATTCCATTTGCACCCATTTGGAATTTTCCAACTGTTTCCTCAAACTTTCCAACTGTTGGAAATGTCCAACCTGACGCACTCCAAATGCCAAAGGTTGACATTTTCCTACTGATGGTCATTGCAGTCCAAAAACAAAATGACTTAAAGGTACAACAACATTTCTTCACGAGCATGACAATTGGAACTTATTCCCTATTCTTTATTCCTTATTTTCAAAAATGTCGCTTTCGACCGATTTGGCCCGCCCCAAATACCACCTAGAAACACCCCGACCCACCCCCACCCCCGGGGTGCCACCCCGAGGGGGTGAACATGGGGTATGGACCATTTTCGAGAACGGTAAGGATTTCGACCGATTTGACGGCATGGGTGGGTGGCCCGCCCCAAATACCACCTAGAAACACCCGACTCCCCACCCATCACCCCGGGTGGTGCCACCCCGATGGGGTATGGACCATTTTCGAGAACGGTAAGGATTTCGACCGATTTGACGGCATGGGTGGGTGGCCCGCCCCAAATACCACCTAGAAACACCCGACTCCCCACCCATCACCCCGGGTGGTGCCACCCCGATGGGGTATGGACCATTTTCGAGAACGGTAAGGATTTCGACCGATTTGACGGCATGGGTGGGTGGCCCGCCCCAAATACCACCTAGAAACACCCCGATCCCCCGCCCATCACCCGGGGGTGGGATGCCACCCCGAGGGGGTGAAAATGGGGTATGGACCATTTTCGAATACGGTAAGGATTTCGACCGATTTGACGGCATGGGTGGGTGGCCCGCCCCAAATACCACATAGAAACACCCCGACCCCCACCATCACCCCCGGGGTGCCATCCCGAGGGGGTGAAAATGGGGTATGGACCATTTTCGAGAACGGTAAGGATTTCGACCGATTTGACGGCATGGGTGGGTGGCCGGCCCCAAATACCACCTAGAAACACCCGACCCCCATCACCCCCGGGGGTGCCACCACGAGGGGGGTGATAATGGGGTATGGACCATTTTCGAGAACGGTAAGGATTTCGACCGATTTGACGGTATGGGTGGGTGGCCGGCCCCAAATACCACCTAGAAACACCCCGACCCCCCAACCATCACCCGGGGGGTGCCACCTCGATGGGGTGAAAATGGGGTATGGACCATTTTCGAGAACAGCCGCAATCGGCCATACAACCATAGGGCGTTTAATTAATATGGAAACGCTGTCAGATCACATGATAATCCATTTCATGATACAGTAGTTGACAGTTTTTCTTGCACACTCGTATGGACGAATGCCGGTCTATGTCCTATTATGCTTTGCCAGACTCCGTATATGACTGAATTCTTTCCGATACACGTCACACTTGTATGGACAATCGCCAGTCTTTGTCTTCTTATGCTTTGCCAGACTCCATATATGACTGAATTCCTTATAATACACGTCACGCTCGTACGGTCGATCGTCGGTGTTCGTCCTCTTATGCATTGTCATAGTCCACATATGTCTGAATTATTTATAATACACGTCACGCTCGTATGGTCGATCGTCGGTGTTCGTCCTGTTGTGCGTTGCCAAACTCGATATATAACTGAATTCCTTCGCATACACGTCACTCTCGTATGGTCGATCGCCGGTGTTCGTCCTCGTATGCATTGTCAGACTCCGTATATGACTGAATTCCTTCTCATACACGTCACTCTCGTATGGTCGATCGCCGGTGTTCGTCCTCTTATGCATTGCCAGACTCCATATATGATGAATTCCTTATGATACACGTCACATTCGTGTGGTCGATCGCTGGTGTTCGTCCTCTTATGCATTGCCAGTTCCCATATATGATGAATTCCTTATGATACACGTCACGCTCGTATGATCGATCGCCGGTGTTCGTCCTCTTATGCATTGTCACACTCCATATATGATGAATTCCTTATGATACACGTCACGCTCGTATGGTCGATCGTCGGTGTTCGTCCTCTGTTGCATTGCCAGACTCCATATATGATGAATTCCCTATGATACACGTCACGCTCGTATGATCGATCGCCGGTGTTCGTCCTATTATGCATTGTCAGACTCCATATATGATGTATTCCTTATGATACACCTCACGCTCGTATGGGCGATCGCCGGTGTTCGTCCGCTGTTGCGTTGCCAGACTCTATATATAACTGAATTCCTTCTCATACACGTCACTTTCTTATGGAATATCGCTGGTGTTCGTCCTCTTTTGCATTGTCAGACTCCGTATATGACTGAATTCCTTCTCATACACGTCACGCTAGCATGGTCGATCGTCGGTCCTCTTATGCGTTGCTAAACTCCATATATAACTGCATTCCTTCTCATACACGACACTCTCGTATGGTCGATCGTCGGTGTTCGTCCTCTTATGCATTGCCAAACTCCATATATAACTGAATTCCGTCTCAAACAAGTCACTCTCGTATGGTCGATCGTCGGTGTTCGTCCTATTATGCATTGCCAAATTCCATATATGACTGAATTCCTTATACACGTCACACTCGTATGGGCGATCGCCGGTGTTCTTCCTCTTATGCATTGTCAGACTCCATATATTATGTATTCCTTATGATACACCTCACGCTCGTATGGGCGATCGCCGGTGTTCGTCCTCTGTTGTGTTGCCAGACGCCACTCTCGTATGGACGATCGCTGGTGTTCGTCCTATTTTGAATTGTCAGACTCCATATATGACTGAATTCCTTCTCATACACATCACGCTCGCATGGTCGATCGTCGGTGTCCGTCCTCTAATGCGTTGCTAAACTCCATATATAACTGAATTTCTTTTCATACACGTCACTCTCGTATGGTCGATCGTCGGTGTTCGTCCTCTTATGCATTGCCAAACTCCATATATAACTGAATTCCTTCTCATACACGTCACTCTCGTATGGTCGATCGTCGGTGTTCGTCCTCTTATGCATTGCCAAACTCCATATATGACTGATTTCCTTATACACGTCACACTCGTATGAGCGATCGCCGGTGTGCTTCCTCTTATGCATTGTCAGACTCCATATATGAAGTATTCCTTATGATACACCTCACGCTCGTATGGGTGATCGCCGGTGTTCGTCCTCTTGAGGACAAAGGGACCACATGGTCATCTGATTGTGTATGGAGGCCCCCGAAGGGAACCTGTTATAACTAGTTTAAAATATGGATGTTTAAAATGATAATACTAATAATTCTCCACTCCGTTACAGAGAGACATCACTGTTTTGTGTAGTCTTATTTAATGTGATATTTGATTTGGGAAATAGTACACTATGTGTGGTTTCAACACCCATCTTTATTCCGGGGATGTCCATGTGCTTCCACTGCGTATTGGCGGGAACGAATAGACACTTATACCGAAACTATTTTCTATCAAGAAAATATTTCTTCATTTGAGATTTATGTTTTCATTTAAAGAAATAATATTCTTAGAACACGTTTAGAAAACGTTATTAACATTTATCACATATTCTGCTGTCTATAATTGTTTTCTAGAATTAAGAGAAACATTCTAGCTTATAAGAACACCTATTAGAAAGCAAGAATTTTGTGCTTGTGTTTAGAAAGTGATTAGTGAAAACGATACGTTTTTCTTCTGATTTAAAAAAAAAAGTTTTGGAAAGTAAGAAATGTTTTCTTGTGTCAGAAAAAGTGGTAGTGTGATTTCGTTCCTGATTTTAGAAAAAAAGGTTTTATAGAACAAGAATAAAACACCTATAAGAAATGCATGACTTGATTCTAATCTAATAAGGAAATGAAAACGTTTGTTATCACCCAGCCAGACCAAACCATATGTTCAAGTAGACAGCAGGAATAACTAACATTATTCCAAATATTCCCCTGTATGTCATGCAATTATATTTACGTAGAAAGTGTTTTTAACGAAAATTATTTTATTAAGTCTTTTACTTAAATAAGAAAATAGTTTTTTCTCAACATAAAAACCTGCTTTTTTAACTAAGAACAACTATCAAAAATCATAAAGCAATATTTTCGTGGGGTATCGGGGGTGATGGTGGGGGGGTCGGGGTGTTTCTATGTGGTATTTGGGGCGGGCCACCCACCCATGCCGTCAAATCGGTCGAAATCCTTACCGGTCTCGAAAATGGTCCATACCCCATTTTCACCCCCTCGGGGTCGCACCCCCCCCCCCGGGGGTGATGGGTGGAGGTCGGGGTGTTTCTATGTGGTATTTGGGGCGAGTCACCCACCCATGCCGTCAAATCGGTCGAAATCCTTACCGTTCTCGAAAATGGTCCATACCCCATGTTCACCCCTCGTGGTGGCACCCCCTGGGGGTGATGGGTGGGGGTCGGGGTGTTTCTAGGTGGTATTTGGGGCGGGCCACCCACCCATGCCGTCAAATCGGTCGAAATCCTTACCGTATTCGAAAATGGTCCATACCCCATTTTCACCCCCTCGGGGTGATGGGTGGGGGATCGGGGTGTTTCTAGGTGGTATTTGGGGCGGGCCACCCACCCATGCCGTAAAATCGGTCGAAATTGACATTTTTGAAAATAAGGAATATAAGGAGTTGGGACTAAGTTCCAATTGTCATGTTCGTCATTTCTTCAAAATACGCTTTAGTTATCAGAATCGATTAATTGCAACATAATAATTCTAAAGTTCCTCAAACTTTCCAACTGTTGGAAATGTCCAACCTGACGCAATCCAAAGGTCAAAGGTTGGCATTTTCCTACTGATGGCCATTGCAGTCCAAAAATAAAATGACTTAAAGGTACGGTTGGCCTTGGCGGTGGGTATCCTGTGAAAATATTTCCACCCGTCAAAAACCGCCACAAACAGAAAGAACAACAAAATCTAGACATACTTTGTCCGTATACAAATAAGAAATATCGCATAAACAGTATGTTATTGTCAAATGTTTGACCATTGTTATGTAAACAAAAGCATAAAAAGTTACTTTTCTGGTGTTTGTTTATATTATGATGGGAAACATAAAGAGCGTTCTTTGTTGGTGAATACCTAATATGGAACAAATACAGAGCGTTTATGCCATTTGTGTGTGATTAGCCAGCAGCATTGTGTTGTCTTCTGTAACACAATCAGGCTCTTGCTTAGGTAAAATATAGTAAATATTTATGATAACATGCTGTTTATGCGATGGTCATGGTATATATGAACGAAACTGTATGCGTTTTAATGTTTTTCTGTTTACGGTGATTGGAACAAATATGAATATTTTCGACAACTAAGGCCTCACGTGCCTTTAAAGGTACAACAACATTTCTTCAAAATACGCTTTAGTTATCAGAATCGATTAATTGCAACATAATAATTATAAAGTTCCTCAAACTTTCCAACTGTTGGAAATGTCCAACCTGATGCACTCCAAAGGTCAAAGGTTGGCATTTTCCTACTGATGGCCATTGCAGTCCAAAAATAAAATGACTTAAAGGTACAACAACATTTCTTCAAAATACGCTTTAGTTATCAGAATCGATTAATTGCAACAAAATAATGCTAACCACTGTCAACTATGGTATCAAATTTCCCAAAACGTGTTATTTATCAACATTTTGTTCAACGAAATATGGCCGTATTATCACTTGAGTATCACGAAATTTGGCCGTATTACCACTTGATTTTAGAGTTTTCCATCTTCGTCCGCAATTTTGTCCGAAACCGTCCGTTTGAAGACGTTTTTCTGGGCCACAAATAATTGCACACCGCAAGAAATAGCAGTCTAAAAAGAACAAATATTCCCAACTAAATGCGGATTGGAAAATCAATCAACGAGAACAATTTCAACCTATTTTGGTGTTAAATTTGATTCCAATTGATGAAAAATTTGACCAATGACACACCCTGTGAACCATACTCACCTATGTTAGGAGGTCCTGTTATTATGCTATGATGTCGGTGGGTCCTTCTGATAAAGACATCACTGTGACGCTGTTGGTGGGGGGGGGGGGGGGGTGGGGGCTGATGAAAAGTACCGTTATTTCAAGTGTTCTTCAATTATCATTTCGTGAACTTCAACAAATCTCAATGATAAATAAAAAGGAAACTTTTTACATTACGATATTTTTTATATAGAGAGAACAAGTTTTAACCCGTTCTGTGGGGATGCTTCTAATCACAAGACCGTCAGGGCCCGAAGACCGTAACAGTTAATACTTGTCAAAATCACTTTAAAATAAGTACTTCTAAACAAGGACGTAACTAGAGGGTCTCCGTTAAGCAGTGGGTGCCACCTTGAAATTTTCAACTGCACGCCCCTGATACATCCCACTCCATATAGTCAATAGCCTGTCCCCTCCCAACTGAAGCAAACGCATTCCCAAGTTCGTTAAATTCCTTTCCACATGTTGGAATTTTACAACTGATACCGGTAACCCAAGCTTTGCCAACTGTTGCAAAGTTCCAATATGACAAGCCCTTTTTTTTTAGTGGCCGACCCCATTCAAACATATTTGAATCCAAACTCTCCATATACCCTACACATCAAATGCCATCTCTTGACTGGTGGACCCCATTTTAAAAAATCTGTAACACATTCACCCGACCTTCCATGCTATATATAAGCCAAATATGCCCGATGACTCTTGAGGAGAAGACGTTTGTAGAATTACTATGGGGAAGAGTTATGTCCCTGGTTTCACCCCTACATGTATTTGGCCTGCTGACCCTATTTGAAAAAAATATGAATCCCAATCACACAAGGACCCGCCATACAAAATATAAGCTAAATATGCTAAATGAGTCTTGAGAAGATGTTTTAAGAATAACTATTGAGGGAAAGAGTTATGTCCCTGGATCCGCCCCTATTTTACCCAGTTATCCAATTTGAAAAAAAATTATGTATCCCAGTCACCCAAGGACCATCCATACCAAATATAAGCTAAAAAGCCCCGGTAGTTCATGCGAAGATGTTATTATGGATGGAAAGAGTTATGTCCCTAGATCTGCCACTTTTTACCAGGTGACCACATTTGAACAAATCTGAATCCCTGTTACCCAAGGACTATCCACACCAAATATAAGCTGAATAAGTCTGATGGTTCTTGATAAGAAGACGCTTTAAGAATTGCAAAGGATGGACAGGTTGTGTCCCTGGCCCCGCCCCTATTTGACCCGGTGACCCCATTTGAAAAAAAAACATGTATCCCAATCACATAAGCCTGATAAGGACCCTCCATACCAAATATAAGCTAAATAGCCCTGGTAGTTCTTGAGATGTTTTAAGAATTACTATGGATGGAAACAGTTATGTCCCTAGATCTGCCACTTTTTTTTCATCAGGTGACTCCATTTGAACAAATCTGAATCTCGGTCACCGAATATGACTCAATTCTGACTTGGGTTCTGGAGAAGAAGGTTGTTGATGAACAGACCGGCGAGGAGTGATGACTATAACTCCACAAGAGACTTGGTCTCAGGTGAACGAAAAACAAAGTCTCCCTATCTCATCCAGTTTCCCATATGTAATTGTCTGAGAACACAGGTATTTATTTTTAATGGCCAAACTTTCAGATTCACACTTGGGGGCATCATTGGTCTCTATGAATATACACCCACTGAGAATTTTGATTGTTAGTTATCATAAACCATTCTGGGCCATAGGTTATTTATATACAAACAACTCAAATTGTGACACAGAGGTATATTCCACAGGGCTGTAACAACAAGCATATTTAATTTCGATAAAAGCTGATATTTATGTCTTATTTTGTATTCTCAGATATCTTAGATAGCTGAGTATCTGCTGTTTATATGTTATAGAGTGATTTAAACAAAATTTGCCGGACGACGGACGAGGAGATAAAAAGAGGTATTTCCCAGAACTGAACTGAATTATTCAGATTGAGCGAAATGCATCGCCTGTTAGAAACTTACATGAATATATAAATTAAAAAGTATTTCAATTATAGTTCACTATTGCTAAACAATCGAACGCGAAAACTGGATAGGTTTGCAATAATAGGCAGCCACTGTTAAGATATTTTATGAAATATGTATACTTAAATACTCTCTGCAGATAATGATCTTGTTTATATAGTCAGACTTGCCAGAGACCTAAAACAAACATTTAAGAATTTCACAGTACTTTTTCTTAACAGCATCATTTTGCTCCACCAGCATCATAGCTAAATCAGCAGGACCTACCATCATAGATAAATCAGCAGAATCCACCAACACCATAGCTAAACCAGCAGTTCCCACCAACATGTAGCTGCATTAGTACCCTCCAACAACATAGCTAAATAAGCAGTTCCCACCATCATAATAGCTAAATCAGCAGGACCCACCAACATCATAGCTAAATTAGTACCCTCCAATAACATAGCTAAATCAGCAGGACCCACCAGCATAATAGCTAAATCAGCAGTACCTACCAACAAAGCTAAAACAGCAGTACCCACCATCATAATAGCTAAATCAGCAGTTCCCACCAACATTATACATGTAGCTAAATTAATACCCTCTAACAGCATAGCTAAATCAGCAGGATCCACCAACACCATAGCTAAATCAGCAGGACCCACCAACTGCATAGCTAAATCAGCAGGACCCACCATCATAATAGCTAAATTAGTACCCTCCAACAGCATAGCTAAATCAGCAGGATCCACCAACACCATAGCTAAATCAGCAGGACCTACCATCATAGCTAAATTAGTACCCTCCAACAGCATAGCTAAATCAGCAGGATCCACCAACACCATAGCTAAATCAGCAGGACCTACCATCATAGGCAAATCAGCAGGACCTATCATCTTAGCTAAATCAGCAGTAACCACCAACATCATAGCTAAATCAGCAGGACCCACCATCATAGCCACCAACATCATAGCTAAATCAGCAGGACCTACAATCATAGCTAAATCAGCAGGACCTACCATCTTAGCTAAATCAGCAGTAACCACCAACGTCATAGCTAAATCAGCAGGACCTACCATCATAGCCACCAACATCATAGCTAAATCAGCAGGACCTACCATCTTAGCTAAATCAGCAGTAACCACCAACATCATAGCTAAATCAGCAGGACCTACCATCTTAGCTAAATCAGCAGTAACCACCAACATCATAGCTAAATCAGCAGGACCTACCATCATAGCCACCAACATCATAGCTAAATCAGCAGGACCTACCATCATAGCCACCAACATTATAGCTAAATCAGCAGGACCTACCATCATAGCCACCAACATCATAGCTAAATCAGCAGGACCTACCATCATAGCCACCAACATCATAGCTAAATCAGCAGGACCTACCATCATAGCCACCAACATCATAGCTAAATCAGCAGGACCTACCATCATAGCCACCAACATCATAGCTAAATCAGCAGGACCTACCATCATAGCTAAATCAGCAGGACCTACCATCATAGCTAAATCAGCAGGACCTACCATCATAGCCACCAACATTATAGCTAAATCAGCAGGACCTACCATCATAGCCACCAACATCATAGCTAAATCAGCAGGACCTACCATCATAGCCACCAACATCATAGCTAAATCAGCAGGACCTACCATCATAGCTAAATCAGCAGGACCTACCATCATAGCTAAATCAGCAGGACCTACCATCATAGCCACCAACATCATAGCTAAATCAGCAGGACCTACCATCATAGCTAAATCAGCAGGACCTACCATCATAGCTAAATCAGCAGGACCTACCATCATAGCCACCAACATTATAGCTAAATCAGCAGGACCTACAATCATAGCCACCAACATCATAGCTAAATCAGCAGGACCTACCATCATAGCCACCAACATTATAGCTAAATCAGCAGGACCTACCATCATAGCTAAATCAGCAGTAACCACCAACATCATAGCTAAATCAGCAGGACCTACCATCATAGCCACCAACATCATAGCTAAATCAGCAGGACCTACCATCATAGCCACCAACATCATAGCTAAATCAGCAGGACCCACCATCATAGCCACCAACATCATAGCTAAATCAGCAGGACCTACCATCATAGCTAAATCAGCAGGACCTACCATCTTAGCTAAATCAGCAGTAACCACCAACATCATAGCTAAATCAGCAGGACCCACCATCATAGCCACCAACATCATAGCTAAATCAGCAGGACCTACCATCATAGCCACCAACATCATAGCTAAATCAGCAGGACCTACCATCTTAGCTAAATCAGCAGTAACCACCAACATCATAGCTAAATCAGCAGGACCTACCATCATAGCCACCAACATCATAGCTAAATCAGCAGGACCTACCATCATAGCCACCAACATCATAGCTAAATCAGCAGGACCTACCATCTTAGCTAAATCAGCAGGACCTACCATCTTAGCTAAATCAGCAGTAACCACCAACATCATAGCTAAATCAGCAGGACCCACCATCATAGCCACCAACATCATAGCTAAATCAGCAGGACCTACCATCATAGCCACCAACATCATAGCTAAATCAGCAGGACCCACCATCATAGCCACCAACATCATAGCTAAATCAGCAGGACCTACCACCATAGCTAAATCAGCAGGACCTACCATCATAGCTAAATCAGCAGGACCTACCATCATAGCTAAATCAGCAGGACCTACCATCATAGCTAAATCAGCAGGACCTACCATCTTAGCTAAATCAGCAGTAACCACCAACATCATAGCTAAATCAGCAGGACCCACCATCATAGCCACCAACATCATAGCTAAATCAGCAGGACCTACCATCATAGCTAAATCAGCAGGACCTACCATCTTAGCTAAATCAGCAGGACCCACCAACAGCATAGCTAAATCAGCAGGACCCACCATCATAATAGCTAAATTAGTACCCTCCAACAGTATAGCTAAATCAGCAGGATCCACCAACACCATAGCTAAATCAGCAGGACCTACCATCATAGGTAAATCAGCAGGACCTAACATCATAGCTAAATCAGCAGTAACCACCAACATCATAGCTAAATCAGCAGGACCCACCATCATAGCCACCAACATCATAGCTAAATCAGCAGGACCTAACATCATAGCTAAATCAGCAGGACCTAACATCATAGCTAAATCAGCAGTAACCACCAACATCATAGCTAAATCAGCAGGACCTACCATCATAGCTAAATCAGCAGTAACCACCAACATCATAGCTAAATCAGCAGGACCTACCATCATAGCTAAATCAGCAGTAACCACCAACATCATAGCTAAATCAGCAGGACCTACCATCATAGCTAAATCAGCAGTAACCACCAACATCATAGCTAAATCAGCAGGACCCACCATCATAGCCACCAACATTATAGCTAAATCAGCAGGACCTACCACCATAGCTAAATCAGCAGGACCTACCATCATAGCTAAATCAGCAGTAACCACCAACATCATAGCTAAATCAGCAGGACCCACCATCATAGCCACCAACATTATAGCTAAATCAGCAGGACCTACCATCATAGCTAAATCAGCAGGACCTACCATCTTAGCTAAATCAGCAGTAACCACCAACATCATAGCTAAATCAGCAGGACCCACCATCATAGCCACCAACATCATAGCTAAATCAGCAGGACCTACCATCATAGCTAAATCAGCAGGACCTACCATCTTAGCTAAATCAGCAGTAACCACCAACATCATAGCTAAATCAGCAGGACCCACCATCATAGCCACCAACATCATAGCTAAATCAGCAGGACCTACCATCATAGCTAAATCAGCAGTACCTACCAACATTATAGCTAAATCAGCAGGACCTACAATCATAGCCACCAACATCATAGCTAAATCAGCAGGACCTACCATCATAGCTAAATCAGCAGTAACCACCAACATCATAGCTAAATCAGCAGGACCTACCATCATAGCCACCAACATCATAGCTAAATCAGTAGTACCCGCCGACACACTACAGCGTTTTATCATGCTGGCCTACTAGACTGACCAATGAGAATGGAGATCTACTAACAGGAGAGTAGGGGATATTAGGTTCACCTTGATTGATACCGATCCCATATGGAAACCCACAGGGGGTATATGTATTCATAATGGGGTCGATTGATGCCATCTTGTATGTTCTTGGACTCTGCGGCCTCATGCATAATACACAGTTATTTTAGCGCAAAGAACTGGGAAATCTGTCGGAAATAATTTTCTACGATTTAAAAAAACATAGTACCATGTACCAATACCTGCATCTGATAAATTTGACGAGTTTTAAAGTTGCATTAAATTAACTATCAAACTCAATTTGTTAGAAAACTTCAGGTGATGAGCCATTAACTGAGTGGGTTGCAACCAATCGCCCTGCAACGTATACTAGCAGGATAGGGGCCTATACTATAGAACTACTATATGTGTATAATACAAGGCTGTAAAATGAAAGTCAGTGGGTTATAATAATAATATTGTGTGAAGATGAGTGTTACTGATAAGAATCACATCATACAGATGCTTTGACGTAAAGATGGTCAACTAAAACTGCATTAAAACTTACAAGTATGTGTAACATGTCACGTTTTTACTGTGATATTGTTATGGAGATACACATGGTGGGAACAGTCACATAATTTTAACGCGTGGAGTAGAGAGAACAAGCTACTACAATGCGACCACCGATAAAGTCCAATATGCTTAAAGATGCATAATCCGATTAAGCGCCCCTGAAATACTATTTATTTGGATTCAGTGGTAAAAAATATTTGATTTGAGTCGAGGAACCCACCTATCAATGCTCAGAATTATTAGATATCAATTTCTGATATCTATTATTTTTCATCATTGAGAATTATCAGTGGCCCAGTAACTGAAGCGGCATTTCTAAAAATGTTGTTGCTGTTGGAATCTGATTATATGAGGACCATCGAATCGGATTGAGTACCTTTAATTGGCTTCACTGAAAATAAGGCCTTCCCACGCAGGCAACTCTTATTCTCCCACAAGCACAGCACTGGTTGTTTTTATAAGATAATTCCTCTTTGCTAAAAGTTTTGTATGCTACAAGTTTGAGACAAAACTTCTTTATATTTGACCGTGTAGGCCAGGGACTTTAGTTCGTGCCACGAACCTCTACTCTGGCTATGCATGTAGAGATCATACTCCACCAGTTAAAAACATGGGATCTTTTTGATGCTCTGACAGGGAACTTTATAACATTGAGAAAAAAAAACAGTGCAGGTAATATATTTCTTCATTTAATACTGTCTTTCACAGTAGGTGAAGGTCCCAGCTCGATATTGCATGATTGGACAAATTTTGTAAGCCGATTTTGCTATGCGTCGCTTACAGTTATATAATTTTCCTTGACTTTATAACATTGAACAAACAATGCAGTGAACATTTTTCTTAACTCTTTCGTTGCCGAGCTAATTTTACACCTAAATTGCCGGAGAATTTATGGAGAAAACTGATTTTATTGTGGAAAAGTATGATACAATAATAGTCTTCTTCTTATGAAATAATGATTCAAATACCAAGGACATGTTCGATGTAGGTGATTAGCCAAAGAATTGCGGGTGAATATTTTGCCGAAGAATATTCACGACAATTAAGGGGCATAACTCCTTGTCACCCAAGGGAAATAACTCCAAATAAGGATTTTTTTTTGCAATAATTATATTTACGTAGAAAGTGTTTTTAACGAAAATTATTTTATTAAGTCTTTTACTTAAATAAGAAAATAGTTTTTTCTCAATATAAAAACCTGCTTTTTTAACTAAGAACAACTATCAAAAATCATAAAGCAATATTTTCGTGGGGTATCGGGGGTGATGGGTGGGGGGTCGGGGTGTTTCTATGTGGTATTTGGGGCGGGCAACCCACCATGCCGTCAAATCGGTCGAAATCCTTACCGGTCTCGAAAATGGTCCATACCCCATTTTCACCCCCTCGGGGTGGCACCCCCCCCCGGGGGTGATGGGTGGGGGGGTCGGGGTGTTTTCGTGGGGTATCGGGGGGTGATGGGTGGGGGTGTTTCTAGGTGGTATTTGGGGCGGGTCACCCACCCATGCCGTCAAATCAGTCGAAATCCTTACCGTTCTCGAAAATGGCCCATACCCCATGTTCACCCCTAGGGGTGGCACCCCCCCGGGGTGATGGGTGGGGGTCGGGGTGTTTCTAGGTGGTATTTGGGGCACACCCCACCCACCCATGCCGTCAAATCGGTCGAAATCCTTACCGTTCTCGAAAATAGTCCATACCCCATTTTCACCCCGTCGGGGGTGATGGGTGGGGGGGGGGGGGGGGGGTCGGGGTGTTTCTAGGTGGTATTTGGGGCGGGCCACCCACCCATGCCGTCAAATCGGTCGAAATTGACATTTTTGAAAATAAGGAATATAAGGAGTTGGGACTAAGTTCCAATTGTCATGTTCGTCATTTCTTCAAAATACGCTTTAGTTATCAGAATCGATTAATTGCAACATAATAATTCTAAAGTTCCTCAAACTTTCCAACTGTTGGAAATATCCAACCTGACGCACTCCAAAGGTCAAAGGTTGGCATTTTCCTACTGATGGCCATTGCAGTCCAAAAATAAAATGACTTAAAGGTACAACAACATTTCTTCATAATACGCTTTAGTTATCAGAATCGATTAATTGAAACATAATAATTCTAAAGTTCCTCAAACTTTCCAACTGTTGGAAATGTCCAACCTGATGCACTCCAAAGGTCAAAGGTTGGCATTTTCCTACTGATGACCATTGCAGTCCAAAAATAAAATGACTTAAAGGTACAACAACATTTCTTCAAAATACTCTTTAGTTATCAGAATCGATTAATTGCAACAAAATAATGCTAACCACAATAGTGACTGTCAACTATGGTATCAAATTTCCCAAAACGTGTTATTTATCAACATTTTGTTCAACGAAATATGGCCGTATTATCACTTGAGTATCACGAAATTTGGCCGTATTACCACTTGATTTTAGAGTTTTCCATCTTCGTCCGCAATTTTGTCCGAGACCGTCCGTTTGAAGACGTTTTTCTGGGCCACAAATAATTGCACACCGCAAGAAATAGCAGTCTAAAAAGAACAAATATTCCCAACTAAATGCGGATTGGAAAATCAATCAACGAGAACAATTTCAACCTATTTTGGTGTTAAATTTCCAATTGATGAAATTTTTTTTGGGGGGGGGGGGGGGGGGGGCTGATGAAATGAAAAGTACCGTTATTTCAAGTGTTCTTCAATTATCATTTCGTGAACTTCAACAAATCTCAATGATAAATAAAAAGGAAACTTTTTACACTACGATATTTTTTATATAGAGAGAACAAGTTCTATATTTCGTATTTATTTTAACCCGTTCTGTGCGGATGCTTCTAATCACAAGACCGCCAGGGCCCGAAGACCGTAACAGTTAATACTTGTCAAAATCACTTTAAAATAAGTACTTCTAAACAAGGACGTAACTAGAGGGTCTCCGTTAAGCAGTGGGGTGCCACCTTGAAATTTTCAACTGCACGCCCCTGATACATCCCACTCCATATAGTCAATAGCCTGTCCCCTCCCAACTGAAGCAAACGCATTCCCAAGTTCGTTAAATTCCTTTCCACATGTTGGAATTTTACAACTGATACCGGTAACCCAAACTTTGCCAACTGTTGCAAAGTTCCAATATGACAAGCCCTTTTTTTTAGTGGCCGACCCCATTCAAACATATTTGAATCCAAACTCTCCATATACCCTACACATCAAATGCCATCTCTTGACTGGTGGACCCCATTTAAAAAAATCTGTAACACATTCACCCGACCTTCCATGCTATATATAAGCTAAATATGCCCGATGACTCTTGAGGAGAAGACGTTTGTAGAATTACTATGGGGAAGAGTTATGTCCCTGGTTTCACCCCTACATGTATTTGGCCTGCTGACCCTATTTGAAAAAAATATGAATCCCAATCACACAAGGACCCACCATACAAAATATAAGCTAAATATGCTAAATGAGTCTTGAGAAGATGTTTTAAGAATAACTATTGAGGGAAAGAGTTATGTCCCTGGCTCCGCCCCTATTTTACCCAGTTATCCAATTTGAAAATTTTTTATGTATCCCAGTCACCCAAGGACCATCCATACCAAATATAAGCTAAAAAGCCCCGGTAGTTCATGCGAAGATGTTATTATGGATGGAAAGAGTTATGTCCCTAGATCTGCCACTTTTTACCAGGTGACCACATTTGAACAAATCTGAATCCCTGTTACCCAAGGACTATCCACACCAAATATAAGCTGAATAAGTCTGATGGTTCTTGATAAGAAGACGCTTTAAGAATTGCAAAGGATGGACATGTTGTGTCCCTGGCCCCGCCCCTATTTGACCCAGTGACCCCATTTGAAAAAAAACATGTATCCCAATCACATAAGCCTGATAAGGACCCTCCATACCAAATATAAGCTAAATAGCCCTGGTAGTTCTTGAGATGTTTTAAGAATTACTATGGATGGAAACAGTTATGTCCCTAGATCTGCCACTTTTTTTTCATCAGGTGACTCCATTTGAACAAATATGAATCTCGGTCACCGAATATGACTCAATTCTGACTTGGGTTCTGGAGAAGAAGGTTGTTGATGAACAGACCGGCGAGGAGTGATGACTATAACTCCACAAGAGACTTGGTCTCAGGTGAACGAAAAACAAAGTCTCCCTATCTCATCCAGTTTCCCATATGTAATTGTCTGAGAACACAGGTATTTATTTTTAATGGCCAAACTTTCAGATTCACACTTGGGGGCATCATTGGTCTCTATGAATATACACACACTGAGAATTTGGATTGTTAGTTATCATAAACCATTCTGGGCCATAGGTTATTTATATACAAACAACTCAAATTGTGACACAGAGGTATATTCCACAGGGCTGTAACAACAAGCATATTTAATTTCGATAAAAGCTGATATTTATGTCTTATTTTGTGTTCTCAGAAATCTTAGATAGCTGAGTATCTGCTGTTTATATGTTATAGAGTGATTTAAACAAAATTTGCCGGACGACGGACGAGGAGATAAAAAGAGGTATTTCCCAGAACTGAACTGAATTATTCAGATTGAGCGAAATGCATCGCCTGTTAGAAAATTACATGAATATATAAATTAAAAAGTATTTCAATTATAGTTCACTATTGCTAAACAATCGAACGCGAAAACTGGATAGGTTTGCAATAATAGGCAGCCACTGTTAAGATATTTTATGAAATATGTATACTTAAATACTCTCTGCAGATAATGATCTTGTTTATATAGTCAGACTTGCCAGAGACCTAAAACAAACATTTAAGAATTTCACAGTACTTTTTCTTAACAGCATCATTTTGCTCCACCAGCATCATAGCTAAATCAGCAGGACCTACCATCATAGATAAATCAGCAGAATCCACTAACACCATAGCTAAACCAGCAGTTCCCACCAACATGTAGCTGCATTAGTACCCTCCAACAACATAGCTAAATAAGCAGTTCCCACCAACATAATAGCTAAATCAGCAGGACCCACCAACATCATAGCTAAATTAGTACCCTCCAATAACATAGCAAAATCAGCAGGACCCACCAACATTATACATGTAGCTAAATTAATACCCCCTAACAGCATAGCTAAATCAGCAGGATCCACCAACACCATAGCTAAATCAGCAGGACCCACCAACAGCATAGCTAAGTCAGCAGGACCCACCATCATAATAGCTAAATTAGTACCCTCCAACAGCATAGCTAAATCAGCAGGATCCACCAACACCATAGCTAAATCAGCAGGACCTAACATCATAGGTAAATCAGCAGGACCTACCATCATAGCTAAATCAGCAGTAACCACCAACATCATAGCTAAATTAGCAGGACCTACCATCATAGCTAAATCAGCAGGACCTACCATCATAGCTAAATCAGCAGGACCTACCATCATAGCTAAATCAGCAGGACCTACCATCATAGGTAAATCAGCAGGACCTACCATCATAGCTAAATCAGCAGTAACCACCAACATCATAGCTAAATCAGCAGGACCTACCATCATAGCTAAATCAGCAGGACCTACCATCATAGGTAAATCAGCAGGACCTACCATCATAGCTAAATCAGCAGTAACCACCAACATCATAGCTAAATCAGCAGGACCTACCATCATAGCTAAATCAGCAGGACCTACCATCATAGCTAAATCAGCAGGACCTACCATCATAGCTAAATCAGCAGGACCTACCATCATAGGTAAATCAGCAGGACCTACCATCATAGCTAAATCAGCAGTAACCACCAACATCATAGCTAAATCAGCAGGACCTAACATCATAGCTAAATCAGCAGGACCTACCATCATAGCTAAATCAGCAGGACCTACCATCTTAGCTAAATCAGCAGTAACCACCAACATCATAGCTAAATCAGCAGGACCCACCATCTTAGCTAAATCAGCAGGACCTACCATCATAGCTAAATCAGCAGGACCTACCATCATAGCCACCAACATCATAGCTAAATCAGCTAAATCAACAAATCTCAATGATAAATAAAAAGGAAACTTTTTACACTACGATATTTTTTATATAGAGAGAACAAGTTCTATATTTCGTATTTATTTTAACCCGTTCTGTGCGGATGCTTCTAATCACAAGACCGCCAGGGCCCGAAGACCGTAACAGTTAATACTTGTCAAAATCACTTTAAAATAAGTACTTCTAAACAAGGACGTAACTAGAGGGTCTCCGTTAAGCAGTGGGGTGCCACCTTGAAATTTTCAACTGCACGCCCCTGATACATCCCACTCCATATAGTCAATAGCCTGTCCCCTCCCAACTGAAGCAAACGCATTCCCAAGTTCGTTAAATTCCTTTCCACATGTTGGAATTTTACAACTGATACCGGTAACCCAAACTTTGCCAACTGTTGCAAAGTTCCAATATGACAAGCCCTTTTTTTTAGTGGCCGACCCCATTCAAACATATTTGAATCCAAACTCTCCATATACCCTACACATCAAATGCCATCTCTTGACTGGTGGACCCCATTTAAAAAAATCTGTAACACATTCACCCGACCTTCCATGCTATATATAAGCTAAATATGCCCGATGACTCTTGAGGAGAAGACGTTTGTAGAATTACTATGGGGAAGAGTTATGTCCCTGGTTTCACCCCTACATGTATTTGGCCTGCTGACCCTATTTGAAAAAAATATGAATCCCAATCACACAAGGACCCACCATACAAAATATAAGCTAAATATGCTAAATGAGTCTTGAGAAGATGTTTTAAGAATAACTATTGAGGGAAAGAGTTATGTCCCTGGCTCCGCCCCTATTTTACCCAGTTATCCAATTTGAAAATTTTTTATGTATCCCAGTCACCCAAGGACCATCCATACCAAATATAAGCTAAAAAGCCCCGGTAGTTCATGCGAAGATGTTATTATGGATGGAAAGAGTTATGTCCCTAGATCTGCCACTTTTTACCAGGTGACCACATTTGAACAAATCTGAATCCCTGTTACCCAAGGACTATCCACACCAAATATAAGCTGAATAAGTCTGATGGTTCTTGATAAGAAGACGCTTTAAGAATTGCAAAGGATGGACATGTTGTGTCCCTGGCCCCGCCCCTATTTGACCCAGTGACCCCATTTGAAAAAAAACATGTATCCCAATCACATAAGCCTGATAAGGACCCTCCATACCAAATATAAGCTAAATAGCCCTGGTAGTTCTTGAGATGTTTTAAGAATTACTATGGATGGAAACAGTTATGTCCCTAGATCTGCCACTTTTTTTTCATCAGGTGACTCCATTTGAACAAATCTGAATCTCGGTCACCGAATATGACTCAATTCTGACTTGGGTTCTGGAGAAGAAGGTTGTTGATGAACAGACCGGCGAGGAGTGATGACTATAACTCCACAAGAGACTTGGTCTCAGGTGAACGAAAAACAAAGTCTCCCTATCTCATCCAGTTTCCCATATGTAATTGTCTGAGAACACAGGTATTTATTTTTAATGGCCAAACTTTCAGATTCACACTTGGGGGCATCATTGGTCTCTATGAATATACACACACTGAGAATTTGGATTGTTAGTTATCATAAACCATTCTGGGCCATAGGTTATTTATATACAAACAACTCAAATTGTGACACAGAGGTATATTCCACAGGGCTGTAACAACAAGCATATTTAATTTCGATAAAAGCTGATATTTATGTCTTATTTTGTGTTCTCAGAAATCTTAGATAGCTGAGTATCTGCTGTTTATATGTTATAGAGTGATTTAAACAAAATTTGCCGGACGACGGACGAGGAGATAAAAAGAGGTATTTCCCAGAACTGAACTGAATTATTCAGATTGAGCGAAATGCATCGCCTGTTAGAAAATTACATGAATATATAAATTAAAAAGTATTTCAATTATAGTTCACTATTGCTAAACAATCGAACGCGAAAACTGGATAGGTTTGCAATAATAGGCAGCCACTGTTAAGATATTTTATGAAATATGTATACTTAAATACTCTCTGCAGATAATGATCTTGTTTATATAGTCAGACTTGCCAGAGACCTAAAACAAACATTTAAGAATTTCACAGTACTTTTTCTTAACAGCATCATTTTGCTCCACCAGCATCATAGCTAAATCAGCAGGACCTACCATCATAGATAAATCAGCAGAATCCACTAACACCATAGCTAAACCAGCAGTTCCCACCAACATGTAGCTGCATTAGTACCCTCCAACAACATAGCTAAATAAGCAGTTCCCACCAACATAATAGCTAAATCAGCAGGACCCACCAACATCATAGCTAAATTAGTACCCTCCAATAACATAGCAAAATCAGCAGGACCCACCAACATTATACATGTAGCTAAATTAATACCCCCTAACAGCATAGCTAAATCAGCAGGATCCACCAACACCATAGCTAAATCAGCAGGACCCACCAACAGCATAGCTAAGTCAGCAGGACCCACCATCATAATAGCTAAATTAGTACCCTCCAACAGCATAGCTAAATCAGCAGGATCCACCAACACCATAGCTAAATCAGCAGGACCTAACATCATAGGTAAATCAGCAGGACCTACCATCATAGCTAAATCAGCAGTAACCACCAACATCATAGCTAAATTAGCAGGACCTACCATCATAGCTAAATCAGCAGGACCTACCATCATAGCTAAATCAGCAGGACCTACCATCATAGCTAAATCAGCAGGACCTACCATCATAGGTAAATCAGCAGGACCTACCATCATAGCTAAATCAGCAGTAACCACCAACATCATAGCTAAATCAGCAGGACCTACCATCATAGCTAAATCAGCAGGACCTACCATCATAGGTAAATCAGCAGGACCTACCATCATAGCTAAATCAGCAGTAACCACCAACATCATAGCTAAATCAGCAGGACCTACCATCATAGCTAAATCAGCAGGACCTACCATCATAGCTAAATCAGCAGGACCTACCATCATAGCTAAATCAGCAGGACCTACCATCATAGGTAAATCAGCAGGACCTACCATCATAGCTAAATCAGCAGTAACCACCAACATCATAGCTAAATCAGCAGGACCTAACATCATAGCTAAATCAGCAGGACCTACCATCATAGCTAAATCAGCAGGACCTACCATCTTAGCTAAATCAGCAGTAACCACCAACATCATAGCTAAATCAGCAGGACCCACCATCATAGCCACCAACATCATAGCTAAATCAGCAGGACCTACCATCATAGCTAAATCAGCAGGACCTACCATCTTAGCTAAATCAGCAGTAACCACCAACATCATAGCTAAATCAGCAGGACCCACCATCATAGCCACCAACATCATAGCTAAATCAGCAGGACCTACCATCATAGCTAAATCAGCAGGACCTACCATCTTAGCCACCAACATCATAGCTAAATCAGCAGGACCTACCATCATAGCTAAATCAGCAGGACCTACTATCTTAGCTAAATCAGCAGTAACCACCAACATCATAGCTAAATCAGCAGGACCCACCATCATAGCCACCAACATCATAGCTAAATCAGCAGGACCTACCATCATAGCCACCAACATCATAGCTAAATCAGCAGGACCTACCATCATAGCTAAATCAGCAGTAACCACCAACATCATAGCTAAATCAGCAGGACCCACCATCATAGCCACCAACATCATAGCTAAATCAGCAGGACCTACCATCATAGCTAAATCAGCAGGACCTACCATCATAGCTAAATCAGCAGTAACCACCAACATCATAGCTAAATCAGCAGGACCCACCATCATAGCCACCAACATCATAGCTAAATCAGCAGGACCTACCATCATAGCTAAATCAGCAGGACCTACCATCATAGCTAAATCAGCAGGACCTACCATCATAGCTAAATCAGCAGGACCTACCATCATAGCCACCAACATCATAGCTAAATCAGCAGGACCTACCATCATAGCTAAATCAGCAGTAACCACCAACATCATAGCTAAATCAGCAGGACCTACCATCATAGCCACCAACATCATAGCTAAATCAGCAGGACCCACCATCATAGCCACCAACATCATAGCTAAATCAGCAGGACCTACCATCATAGCTAAATCAGCAGGACCTACCATCATAGCTAAATCAGCAGGACCTACCATCATAGCTAAATCAGCAGTAACCACCAACATCATAGCTAAATCAGCAGGACCCACCATCATAGCCACCAACATCATAGCTAAATCAGCAGGACCTACCATCATAGCTAAATCAGCAGGACCTACCATCATAGCTAAATCAGCAGGACCTACCATCATAGCTAAATCAGCAGGACCTACCATCATAGCTAAATCAGCAGGACCTACCATCATAGCCACCAACATCATAGCTAAATCAGCAGGACCCACCATCATAGCCACCAACATCATAGCTAAATCAGCAGGACCTACCATCATAGCTAAATCAGCAGGACCTACCATCATAGCTAAATCAGCAGGACCTACCATCATAGCCACCAACATCATAGCTAAATCAGCAGGACCTACCATCATAGCTAAATCAGCAGTAACCACCAACATCATAGCTAAATCAGCAGGACCTACCATCATAGCCACCAACATCATAGCTAAATCAGCAGGACCTACCATCATAGCCACCAACATCATAGCTAAATCAGCAGGACCCACCATCATAGCCACCAACATCATAGCTAAATCAGCAGGACCTACCATCATAGCTAAATCAGCAGGACCTACCATCATAGCTAAATCAGCAGGACCTACCATCTTAGCTAAATCAGCACTAACCACCAACATCATAGCTAAATCAGCAGGACCTACCACCATAGCTAAATCAGCAGGACCCACCATCATAGCCACCAACATCATAGCTAATTCAGCAGGACCCACCATCATAGCCACCAACATCATAGCTAAATCAGCAGGACCCACCATCATAGCCACCAACATCATAGCTAAATCAGCAGGACCCACCATCATAGCTAAATCAGCAGGACCTACCATCATAGCTAAATCAGCAGGACCTACCATCATAGCCACCAACATCATAGCTAAATCAGCAGGACCCACCATCATAGCCACCAACATCATAGCTAAATCAGCAGGACCTACCATCATAGCTAAATCAGCAGGACCTACCATCTTAGCTAAATCAGCAGTAACCACCAACATCATAGCTAAATCAGCAGGACCTACCACCATAGCTAAATCAGCAGGACCCACCATCATAGCCACCAACATCATAGCTAAATCAGCAGGACCCACCATCATAGCCACCAACATCATAGCTAAATCAGCAGGACCCACCATCATAGCCACCAACATCATAGCTAAATCAGCAGGACCCACCATCATAGCCACCAACATCATAGCTAAATCAGCAGGACCCACCATCATAGCCACCAACATCATAGCTAAATCAGCAGGACCTACCATCATAGCCACCAACATCATAGCTAAATCAGCAGGACCCACCATCATAGCCACCAACATCATAGCTAAATCAGCAGGACCTACCATCATAGCCACCAACATCATAGTTAAATCAGCAGGACCTACCATCATAGCTAAATCAGCAGGACCCACCATCATAGCTAAATCAGCAGTAACCACCAACATCATAGCTAAATCAGCAGGACCTACCATCTTAGCTAAATCAGCAGGACCTACCATCATAGCTAAATCAGCAGGACCTACCATCTTAGCTAAATCAGCAGTAACCACCAACATCATAGCTAAATCAGCAGGACCTACCACCATAGCTAAATCAGCAGGACCTACCATCTTAGCTAAATCAGCAGGACCTACCATCTTAGCTAAATCAGCAGGACCTACCATCTTAGCTAAATCAGCAGGACCTACCATCATAGCTAAATCAGCAGGACCTACCATCTTAGCTAAATAAGCAGTAACCACCAACATCATAGCTAAATCAGCAGGACCTACCATCATAGCCACCAACATCATAGCTAAATCAGCAGGACCTACCATCATAGCCACCAACATTATAGCTAAATCAGCAGGACCCACCATCTTAGCTAAATCAGCAGGACCTACCATCTTAGCTAAATCAGCAGGACCTACCATCATAGCTAAATCAGCAGGACCTACCATCTTAGCTAAATCAGCAGTAACCACCAACATCATAGCTAAATCAGCAGGACCTACCATCATAGCCACCAACATCATAGCTAAATCAGCAGGACCTACCATTTTAGCCACCAACATCATAGCTAAATCAGCAGGACCCACCATCATAGCTAAATCAGCAGTACCCACCAACATTATAGCTAAATCAGCAGGACCTACCATCATAGCCACCAACATCATAGCTAAATCAGCAGGACCTACCATCATAGCCACCAACATCATAGCTAAATCAGCAGGACCTACCATCATAGCCACCAACATCATAGCTAAATCAGCAGGACCTACCATCATAGCCACCAACATCATAGCTAAATCAGCAGGACCCACCATCATAGCCACCAACATCATAGCTAAATCAGCAGGACCTACAATCATAGCTAAATCAGCAGGACCTACCAACATTATAGCTAAATCAGCAGGACCTACCATCATAGCCACCAACATCATAGCTAAATCAGCAGGACCCACCATCATAGCCACCAACATCATAGCTAAATCAGCAGGACCTACCATCATAGCCACCAACATCATAGCTAAATCAGCAGGACCTACCATCATAGCTAAATCAGCAGGACCTACCATCATAGCTAAATCAGCAGTAACCACCAACATCATAGCTAAATCAGCAGGACCCACCATCATAGCCACCAACATCATAGCTAAATCAGCAGGACCTACCATCATAGCTAAATCAGCAGGACCTACCATCATAGCTAAATCAGCAGGACCTACCATCATAGCTAAATCAGCAGGACCTACCATCATAGCCACCAACATCATAGCTAAATCAGCAGGACCTACCATCATAGCTAAATCAGCAGTAACCACCAACATCATAGCTAAATCAGCAGGACCCACCATCATAGCCACCAACATCATAGCTAAATCAGCAGGACCTACCATCATAGCTAAATCAGCAGGACCTACCATCATAGCTAAATTAGCAGTAACCACCAACATCATAGCTAAATCAGCAGGACCCACCATCATAGCCACCAACATCATAGCTAAATCAGCAGGACCTACCATCATAGCTAAATCAGCAGGACCTACCATCATAGCTAAATCAGCAGGACCTACCATCATAGCCACCAACATCATAGCTAAATCAGCAGGACCTACCATCATAGCTAAATCAGCAGTAACCACCAACATCATAGCTAAATCAGCAGGACCTACCATCATAGCCACCAACATCATAGCTAAATCAGCAGGACCCACCATCATAGCCACCAACATCATAGCTAAATCAGCAGGACCTACCATCATAGCTAAATCAGCAGGACCTACCATCATAGCTAAATCAGCAGGACCTACCATCATAGCTAAATCAGCAGTAACCACCAACATCATAGCTAAATCAGCAGGACCCACCATCATAGCCACCAACATCATAGCTAAATCAGCAGGACCTACCATCATAGCTAAATCAGCAGGACCTACCATCATAGCTAAATCAGCAGGACCTACCATCATAGCTAAATCAGCAGGACCTACCATCATAGCTAAATCAGCAGGACCTACCATCATAGCCACCAACATCATAGCTAAATCAGCAGGACCTACCATCATAGCCACCAACATCATAGCTAAATCAGCAGGACCCACCATCATAGCCACCAACATCATAGCTAAATCAGCAGGACCTACCATCATAGCTAAATCAGCAGGACCTACCATCATAGCTAAATCAGCAGGACCTACCATCATAGCCACCAACATCATAGCTAAATCAGCAGGACCTACCATCATAGCTAAATCAGCAGTAACCACCAACATCATAGCTAAATCAGCAGGACCTACCATCATAGCCACCAACATCATAGCTAAATCAGCAGGACCTACCATCATAGCCACCAACATCATAGCTAAATCAGCAGGACCCACCATCATAGCCACCAACATCATAGCTAAATCAGCAGGACCTACCATCATAGCTAAATCAGCAGGACCTACCATCTTAGCTAAATCAGCAGTAACCACCAACATCATAGCTAAATCAGCAGGACCTACCACCATAGCTAAATCAGCAGGACCCACCATCATAGCCACCAACATCATAGCTAAATCAGCAGGACCCACCATCATAGCCACCAACATCATAGCTAAATCAGCAGGACCCACCATCATAGCCACCAACATCATAGCTAAATCAGCAGGACCCACCATCATAGCCACAAACATCATAGCTAAATCAGCAGGACCTACCATCTTAGCTAAATCAGCAGGACCTACCATCATAGCTAAATCAGCAGGACCTACCATCATAGCCACCAACATCATAGCTAAATCAGCAGGACCCACCATCATAGCCACCAACATCATAGCTAAATCAGCAGGACCTACCATCATAGCTAAATCAGCAGGACCTACCATCTTAGCTAAATCAGCAGTAACCACCAACATCATAGCTAAATCAGCAGGACCTACCACCATAGCTAAATCAGCGGGACCCACCATCATAGCCACCAACATCATAGCTAAATCAGCAGGACCCACCATCATAGCCACCAACATCATAGCTAAATCAGCAGGACCCACCATCATAGCCACCAACATCATAGCTAAATCAGCAGGACCCACCATCATAGCCACCAACATCATAGCTAAATCAGCAGGACCCACCATCATAGCCACCAACATCATAGCTAAATCAGCAGGACCTACCATCATAGCCACCAACATCATAGCTAAATCAGCAGGACCCACCATCATAGCCACCAACATCATAGCTAAATCAGCAGGACCTACCATCATAGCCACCAACATCATAGCTAAATCAGCAGGACCTACCATCATAGCTAAATCAGCAGTAACCACCAACATCATAGCTAAATCAGCAGGACCTACAATCATAGCCACCAACATCATAGCTAAATCAGCAGGACCTACCATCATAGCTAAATCAGCAGTAACCACCAACATCATAGCTAAATCAGCAGGACCTACCATCTTAGCTAAATCAGCAGGACCTACCATCTTAGCTAAATCAGCAGGACCTACCATCTTAGCTAAATCAGCAGTAACCACCAACATCATAGCTAAATCAGCAGGACCTACCATCTTAGCTAAATCAGCAGGACCTACCATCATAGCTAAATCAGCAGGACCTACCATCTTAGCTAAATCAGCAGTAACCACCAACATCATAGCTAAATCAGCAGGACCTACCACCATAGCCACCAACATCATAGCTAAATCAGCAGGACCTACCATCTTAGCTAAATCAGCAGGACCTACCATCTTAGCTAAATCAGCAGGACCTACCATCTTAGCTATATCAGCAGGACCTACCATCATAGCTAAATCAGCAGTAACCACCAACATCATAGCTAAATCAGCAGTACCTACCATCATAGCTAAATCAGCAGGACCTACCATCATAGCTAAATCAGCAGGACCCACCATCATAGCCACCAACATCATAGCTAAATCAGCAGTACCCACCAACATTATAGCTAAATCAGCAGGACCTACCATCATAGCCACCAACATCATAGCTAAATCAGCAGGACCTACCATCATAGCCACCAACATCATAGCTAAATCAGCAGTACCCACCAACATTATAGCTAAATCAGCAGGACCTACCATCATAGCCACCAACATCATAGCTAAATCAGCAGGACCTACCATCATAGCCACCAACATCATAGCTAAATCAGCAGGACCTACCATCATAGCCACCAACATCATAGCTAAATCAGCAGGACCCACCATCATAGCCACCAACATCATAGCTAAATCAGCAGGACCTACAATCATAGCTAAATCAGCAGGACCTACCAACATTATAGCTAAATCAGCAGGACCTACCATCATAGCCACCAACATCATAGCTAAATCAGCAGGACCCACCATCATAGCCACCAACATCATAGCTAAATCAGCAGGACCTACCATCATAGCCACCAACATCATAGCTAAATCAGCAGGACCTACCATCATAGCTAAATCAGCAGGACCTACCATCATAGCTAAATCAGCAGGACCTACCATCATAGCTAAATCAGCAGGACCTACCATCTTAGCTAAATCAGCAGGACCCACCATCATAGCTAAATCAGCAGTAACCACCAACATCATAGCTAAATCAGCAGGACCTACCACCATAGCCACCAACATCATAGCTAAATCAGCAGGACCTACCATCTTAGCTAAATCAGCAGGACCTACCATCTTAGCTAAATCAGCAGTAACCACCAACATCATAGCTAAATCAGCAGGACCCACCATCATAGCCACCAACATCATAGCTAAATCAGCAGGACCTACAATCATAGCCACCAACATCATAGCTAAATCAGCAGGACCTACCATCATAGCCACCAACATCATAGCTAAATCAGCAGGACCTACAATCATAGCTAAATCAGCAGGACCTACCATCATAGCTAAATCAGCAGTACCCACCAACATTATAGCCAAATCAGCAGGACCCACCATCATAGCCACCAACATCATAGCTAAATCAGCAGGACCTACCATCATAGCTAAATCAGCAGTACCCGCCGACACACTACAGCGTTTTATCATGCTGGCCTACTAGACTGACCAATGAGAATGGAGATCTACTAACAGGAGATTAGGGGATATTAGGTTCACCTTGATTGATACCGATCCCATATGGAAACCCACAGGGGGTATATGTATTCATAATGGGGTCGATTGATGCCATCTTGTATGTTCTTGGACTCTGCGGCCTCATGCATAATACACAGTTATTTTAGCGCAAAGAACTGGGAAATCTGTCGGAAATAATTTTCTACGATTTTAAAAACATAGTACCATGTACCAATACCTGCATCTGATAAATTTGACGAGTTTTAAAGTTGCATTAAATTAACTATCAAACTCAATTTGTTAGAAAACTTCAGGTGATGAGCCATTAACTGAGTGGGTTGCAACCAATCGCCCTGCAACTTATACTAGCAGGATAGGGGCCTGTACTATAGAACTACTATATGTGTATATTACAAGGCTGTAAAATGAAAGTCAGTGGGTTATACATGTAATAATAATATTGTGTGAAGATGAGTGTTACTGATAAGATTCACATCATACAGATGCTTTGATGTACGGATGGTCAACTAAAACTGCATTAAAACTTACAAGTATGTGTATTGTGTAACATGTCACGTTTTTACTGTGATATTGTTATGGAGATACACATGGTGGGAACAGTCACATAATTTTAACGATTGGAGTAGAGAGAACAAGCTACTAGAATGCGACCACCGATAAAGTCCAATATGCTTAAAGATGCATAATCTGATTAAACGCCCCCTGAAATACTATTTATTTGGATTCAGTGGTAAAAAATATTTGATTTGAGTCGAGGACCCACCTATCAATGCTCAAAGTTATTAGATATCAATTTCTGATATCTATTAATTTTCATCATTGAGAATTATCAGTGGCCCAGTAACTGAAGCGGCATTTCTAAAAATGTTGTTGCTGTTGGAATCTGATTATATGAGGACCATCGAATCGAATTGAGTACCTTTAATTGGCTTCAATGAAAATAAGGCCTTCCCACACAGGCAACTCTTATTCTCCCACAAGCACAGCACTGGTTGTTTTTATAAGATAATTCCTCTTTGCTAAAAGTTTTGTGTGCTACAAGTTGGAGACAAAACTTCTTTATATTTGACCGTGTAGGCCAGGGACTTTAGTTCGTGCCACGAACCTCTACTCTGGCTATGCATGTAGAGATCATACTCCACCAGTTAAAAACATGGGATCTTTTTGATGCTCTGACAGGGAACTTTATAACATTGAAAAAAAACAACAACAGTGCAGGTAATATATTTCTTGATTTAATACTGTATTTCACAGTAGGTGAAGGTCCCAGCTCGATATTGCATGATTAGACAAATTTTGTAGGCCGATTTTGCTTTGCGTCGCTTACAATTATGGAATTTTCCCTGACTTTATGACACTGAACAAACAATGCAGTGAACATTTTTCTTTAGTAATACCTGTTCCTTACTAATACTTTTCAAAATAGGGAGATAATATTTATGTGCCTTTTATGAGCCAATCTCACAATAAACATTGAATTGATTTCCTGGGGGAAATGGATAATCAGCTTACAATAGTTGCCTAAACCACAGGGGCCTGTAACGCGCTCCGCCCCACTTTTGCGCTGCCCATATACGCGCCTGCTTCACGTTAATGGTAGTATTATAGAGACTATAATACTACCATTAACGTGAAGCAGGCGCGTATATAGGAGCGGCGTATATGGGCAAAAGGGGGCGGACAGCGGAGCGCGTTACAGGCCCCTGTGCCTAAACCATGTAATCATGAGCTGGGACCTTTAACTACTTTGAAACACATTATTAAGGAACAGGTATTAACTAAGAAATATATAACTGCACCATTTTTCGATGTAATCAAGTTCACCGTCAGGACATCAAACAGTTATGCCCAGAACGAGATATCTTCTCACCAAAATGAGTCACTTCTCCCTATTTTGTTGCCCAGGAGAAATGAGTCCTCCATTATTCCAGTGTACCTTGTACTGAACTCAAAACAAAACAATGCATATTAGAGTAAAATAAATCACTAAAGGGTGATTACTGATTAAAAACAAGACAGTCAATGACTGTGGAGTCACTCACCTGACTGTAAAGACGGAGAAGACGGGGATTCTGAAGACTACAAGAGTCAGTACTTGTCAAATTTACTTCAAAATAAGTAGTTATAGCAAATACATTCAGCATAAAAGTTAAAGTGTTCACACTGACATGCATACACATTCTTAATTAATATGAGTGCAGGGTACTTAATCCACGATATCTGCCCCTTCTTGAATAACCAATCCCATTTGAGCAAACCTGATACCGGTACAATATTCAGATGTTGATATTATGTGCACCATATGTGTACATGTGTTGGAAGACAAAACATTGTATTACATTAACAAACATCAGCATATTTTTTATAATCTGAAATGTGTGTTATCAGGAGCTGATTCTACAGGTAGTACTCAAATTTCAATGTTAAAACAGTAGGATAAAAGAGACAAATGGTATGAAAGGTTTTAAATAATCACACCAATCAAGTAATTGTGTATTTAGTGTATGCAATTGGTTTTGGAAAAATAATTACATCCCATTGAAGAAATCTGCAAATACCCCAACCCATGTGGGGACATCCCTGCGACAAAAGGAAATATGTGATTTATTTGGATGCTGACTACATTGGCCTAACAATATTTCCTTGACCTTGAAAGCCAATGTATTCTCTTATATATGCGAGGATCCATATGGGAGACTCGCATATATAAGAGAATGCACTGGTACAGGGTCTTTATTGGTGCACCAGTACAGGTACATTTGTATTTTAGATAGCAGTCAACACATTGGATTAAATTTCATTCATGCAACCCACTATCTGCTGGGAGAAATGTGGATATTGAGATAACTAATTACTTTATAATGACCAGAGAGAGAGAGAGAGAGAGAGATATCTTTATTACCTCCAAGTATAGGAGAGATCAATATACATGACATATAAATACAGTTGGATTAAAGTGGGCTCCCCTGGCCAGTCGGTAGAGTGCCAGATGCATTACGCCGTCACAGGCCGTCCAGCGCTGACGAAGCTGGTTCGAACCCCGTCATAGGGAGGGTGACCGGAATCGTGTATCTGGGCAAGTTTGTCAGTTGCTTTCCGGTGGTTTCTACACGCAGTGGAACAATTTCCCGGTGAAATTAAGCCTCTGCGTGGTCTTTCCTCCAACCTTAAAATTGACAACGTCGTGTGTGGCCTAGCGGCTAGAACGACGATAAACCCTAATAAAACAAACAAAACAAAACAAACCCCTGGCCAGTGTGGTGGGCCGTTATGTACAAGTATGGAGATGTGTTGGAAACCACGAGAGTGAAGCATATATGCATTTGAATGTTCACTACAGCTTTTGTTGCAGGAAAATCTGATTTGTCCAACAGATATGAAAGTTAGTCGTTACAACATGCGTGGGTGTTGAGAAGATAATTACAATGGACGTGACACGGGTTGCTGTACGCCATTCCTTATCATTGTGCTGAGAACGTACAGGAACTTCGCAGAATATAGTACTAGTTCCTTGAGGCAGTGAGATATGTGTTCTGTTAGGGTTTCCAGAGAACTTCCGAGGAGGGTTGCTACCAGGTCATCTCTGGCTAACGACGCAAGGTGAAAATATTCGGGTATGCCGAAACGAGAGATAATCCCTTCCCAAAAAGAGTTTCTAATAATGAGTGCGGCTGGAGAAGAGCATACGAACATGGCGTGGTCGATTTCGTTCGAGTACACTTCGCTGCAGAGATGACACACTAAATTGTTGGCATAGGTAGTCCTGTTGAGAAGCAGTACTAAGTTTTTGAGATATTTCAACATGTGAGCGTTTCCATGGAGAAGTTTCCAGACTGCCCAGTTTGATAGGGGATTAGGGTGAACTTTCCACAGAATTCGCAAGGATGGATCGGACGAAACTTTGGTCTGCTACGAGGAAATGAACGTTCCCCTGACAGCTGCCTTCACAAGAGTTATCCACGTTGACAGTTTTGGGAAGACCCCAATGTCCAGGTAGTCGTTCAAATAGTTCAAAAGATCGTATTTGGCTAATATGGAGAACATTTCCTGTACAAAACCACTGGAGCGATTGTAGTCTGTACAGCTGTAGTCAAAAGAAGGCTTTTATGCAGGGATCTGGCTACAGTGTGGAATGTCATGGACAGGTGGGTGGGGGACGGATTGTGATGTGGTGTGAAATTTAATTTGTGTTTTTTGTTTATTTTGATTTTTTTTTCCAATTGAGCAAGGATTTCAATTTAAATAGTTTTTTCAGTTCAAGATTTATGTCCCTGGCTCTGCCCTATTTGACCCAGTGACCTCATTTGAACAAATCTGAACCCCAGTCATTCAAGGACCCTCCATACCACATATAAGCTAGATCGACCCAATGGTTCTTGAGAAGTCATTCTAAGAATTACTATGGAGGAAGAGTTATGGCCCTGGTTTCACAACAAATTGACCTGGTGACCTCATTTGAACAAATCTGAATGTGAGTCACCTAGGGAACATCCACACCAAGTATGAACCCATCCGGTCTTGTGGTTCTGCAGAAGAAAAGTCTTGACAGACAGATGGACGAGAAGTGACAACTTCATCTCAGGTGAACATCAGCCTTTGTGAATTGTCCCTAACAGTCCACAAAAAATAGAGAAAAGTGACTTGTCTCAAATGTAAGCTTCTCGGCTGATCCATATTTTATGCGAAAGGGCCCCGTGACTTCCGATTGGCAATGGCAATATACGTTACAAGTTGTGTAACACACAGGGAGTGGTAATCAAGATGCAATGGTGGAGGACACTGCGTGGGTGATACCACCAGAATCCCTTCAAGTTGAAATGTCTAAGTAATACCAGATGTCAACATGAAGAGATATATATATAAACTATAATTCAAGATGGCTGCCATGTTCTCCAATGAAATGCAAAAAATCATAGCTAGTGGTCACCCCGAAGATCAATATGAAGTTTGGTGATGATCGGTTGAGGGATGTGGTCTGTAGGGTGTGCCAAAGGATGTAGTCATGCAAAGAGTATAATCCAAGATGGCTGCCGGTGGCCATGTTTTTCATTGAAAATTGTTCAAATTCGATAGCTCTCATCCGGAGGTGATTCTCCACATGCTTCTAAATTTTCAAAACAATTCTTCAACAAGCGGTACGCTGTCGTGTGGCATTTGCCCCCGACTGTAGCAATTCGGATTAAGCATGGACGAAACTACGGATATCCGAGGAGGTCTATAACCCAAAAACAAGCGATGTGGAAACCCAAAAACAAGCGAAAATTCAAATTTTCTAAGTTGAAAAAAGGGCCATAACTCTTCATAAAAATCATCAGATCATACCCAAATTCGCACTTGACATGTATTTTCATATAAATGATCCACAAAAATACGGGATTTGCAATCGTACCACCAAAACTCACGCTATCATCTAGAAACCCCAAAAAAACAAGAGAAAAATAGAATTTTCTAAGTAAAAAAGGGCCATAACTCTGGTGAAAATGGGTGGACGAAACCCACGCTATGCATGTAGCTGTTCCCCCATGCTGCTCTATCACCATACCAAATATCAGCTAAATCTGCCCAGCGGTTGCTGAACAATAATGCAAAATGTTTGTACAGACGGACAGACGTAGACGTCGACTATATACCCGCCGACTTCAAGTCAGGGGCATTCCTTTTTAACAAATTTCGGTCAAAATAGGAGGCTCCCATCTAAAGGTCACCCCGAAGATCCATATGAAGTTTGTTGATGATTGGATGCGAGATGTGACCTGTAGGGTGTGCTAAGGGAAATAATTGACAGATGACGAACGCCAACACATGGCAATAGCTCAAAATTGAAGATGCCCATGTTCCGATGACTGTCAATTATTGTGCATTATAAATGAAGAAATACAAGATTGGAGTATTGCAATATTACAGTGTTGCAAAATATTTCTAAGTTGAAAAAGGGGAATAACTTACTAAAAAACAAGTCGTTCTGACTTCATAATCGAAGGTGCACAGGTTCCCATGGTACTAAATATCTGTGCTAAGTTTAAAAAAAATTGACTGAATAAAAGGTCGCTGAACCAATGTCACCCGAAAAGAGGTGGCTTTTAAGTGCTTAGTCTTTTTTTAAGAACAAAGAATTCAAATTCTGGCAAATATTGTATTCCAACTTGAATTTACTCACAGGCAAATAACTCACACCCGAAATATCAAGATAATTTTTCCGAACATGATATGTGTCTATGAACTATATGTCATTTAGCAAACATCAAGATATTCTGATAAACATTGTTCAAGTTATCATCCGGACAACTCAAAATTATTTCTAAGTCGAAATAGGGGCTTGACTCAATCAAAAATCATTGGGCCGTGACCATTTTCAAACTTGACCTTAAACATGAAACAAGTAACAAATATAACAAATTCTGTTGAATATTGCTCATGTTATTATCTGCACAACCCAAAAAATGTAATAACTCACATGATAACTCAGTCAAAAATCATTGTACCATGAACAAATTCGAACTTGACCAATGTTTTCTCAAATGTGAACCATATACCAGCAGGGTTCGCGCTGTCGGTAGCCAAAGGCCAATCTTTTTCGAATATGGCTAAACTTTTTTTTACCACAAATGGACTCGGACGCAAAGCATGGAGTCGGAAAGCTAACTAACAAAGCGCTGAATAGATCGACATTCAAGAAGAAATTAGGCGACGAAAGTATTTCATACCATGGAAATATCGTAGAATTTCTACAATGAGTAAAAAACGCAAGCTGCACATAATCCAACTTCACGAGACAACAAAAGGTAAGCTCTAACATTTAACCAGCCTAATCGTCAAAACTCTTAAGCTGTATACTGGTCATGTAATATTTTGTTGATCAGGCTGTCTGTAAGATAAATTATCTAACAGACGAGCAGTTCTTAACTCAGTGGTTATGTAATTGTGTCATCGACAGACTTATTACAATTGGTTTAGCGGATTTGTGTGATCATAATTATATAGAATTTTCACCGGGCTTTTTGCATATGGTCCAATATGAAATCCCGCCGTATTCTATATTAATGTTTTATGAATTGATCTGCCTGTGTGATACCTATGTTCGTATAATATTGTTTTTAAAGTTATTTTTGTGTTGTTTTAATTATGTTTTTATTCTGAGTAACAAATAAAGTTTAAAACAAATATTTTAGTCATTAATTGTGAACCGCCCAGAAAATGAGGATTTAATTTGGCCAAAGTTTTTTTTCATTTGGCTAATAAAATTTTCATTTGGCTAAACTTTTGGCCAAACGATTTTTCGGTCCAGCGCGAACACTGTATACCAGATACAAAACATTTTTTGAATATTGCTCAAGTCATCTGGACAACCAAAAAATTTAGATTTCCAAGCCCAAAAAGTGACCTAACTCTGTCAAAAATCATCAGACAATGATCAAATTCGAACACGCCATGCATGTTCTCAAGTATCAATTGCAGATCAAATCATATGGAATTCTGATTAATATTGTTAAAGTTATGATCCAGATGGACGGACAGACATGATGATTATAAATGTCATCCGAAAAATTTTCAGGGGACAAAAATAACTGAATACAAGCTCGGACAAAGATGCGCCCACAAACCGATGGTAAGACCGACGGACAGACATACTGATTCCAATATACCCTCCCATAGCTTCGTTACAGGGAGTATAATTACCAATAAAAAAGATGGTTCATTAGCTATTAAAAGCTCTGCTTGTGAGTCTATGTGAGAGAACATTTGAATACAAGGTAATACACCACTTGTGTGAGAGGTCAATAAAAACAGATTGTTCAAGTATAAATAATTTTCATTGTTTCAAATAAAATATTTGTACATGCAATATTACAGTTATCAACAAACGAAAGTTTATTCGTAAGGCACATTTCATAATAATCTACATAAAATATATGAACAAAATAGTTTCGTGACCATTATGTAATGAATTGGTATGAGATGTAAAATTTATACTCTCATTTTGGAAATAAATACATGGCGCATTGGCATACACAGTACACTTTGACCACAAAGAAACTGACTGTAGGACAACGTGAAGCTGAATCCTACAAACAGTTTCTGTGGTAAAATTTGACTATACATGATGATGCGCTGCGTAATTATTTCTTTTGCAATTTGACCGCATTGAATTTCATCAAAATTATAGTGACTGACATGCATATTTAATTTGGTTTCAGAAACCCAGTATGTTAGTCCAGTTTTTGTGGTATAATTCCCTCACAAGAAAACTGGTCTCTTCTAACTGTAGCATCAGCCACATATCCCCCGATTAAGTGGCTTTATTTGACCAGTGGCTTTTTAAGAAATGAAAAAATATGGATTCTGGGAAATTCATTGGATCAACTCGCATCCAACTCTCATTGTAGTCTATTTGATTAGTCACCAGAATAATCTGTAAATTCTAACTCGACATCAAGTTACCACCTGGAAACCAGAATAATCTGTAAATTCTAACTCGACATCAAGTTACCACCTGGAAACCAGAACAATCTGCACCATAACTCTTGTAAAAATAGGCAGACCGACATGTGGGCAATCCACATGCCAAATTTGAAAACAATCAGATAACAAAACTAAAGTTATCATCCGGAAACCTTTTGGGATGGACACCAGTGATTTCTCCTATATGGGTGACAAAAATGGTAGGTAGCCGCGGCCTCCATGTCTTTTTTTATCCACATAGGATGATTTTAACCAATTTGTCTGTGATTATTTTATGGAGGTTTGAGGTTTTTTTTACCTTCAATTTGTTTGTGGAATAATAACCCATTCTTTGGTGGTTTCTTGATCTTAGTGTCTGAACATTTCCCTCCAAATAAATAAGAATCCTTCTGCACTTGTATTTCATCACATAATTAGCCCCTAAATCCGTTGGCATATTTTTTAGCAAGACACACGTGCAGGGTTCGCGCTGCCTATTTAGCAAATTGCTATAAAAAAATTGAAATGGCTCCAAAAAAATCCCGATTGGCACCTAGCTTTTTGGCATTTGGCAATTGGTACCCATCGGGCATATAATAAAGCTTGCAGTCAATCGGTCGGAACACCTCGTCTTATTGACACTTCGCAGCTACGACAAAATGTCTTCAACAACAGGCTGTCTACACGCCAGTTTGCCGCGGGCACACCTGGTCTTCACGTCGCTAAGTCGTAAGACAACATGTCTTATTATTTAGACAATATTAAGACAAACTTTATAACTATAGATATTGAAAATACGCGCTTGGCAAATGTAATTTGCAAAAGTTGCTGCGAACTTTCACACAAACTTAATGTTGTATGCGCTATAATTCCATAAAACAATAATATGCAGTGTATTCCAAACTGTCCGCGCTAATGGCAATTCACAGTTACTGCGCTAATTTAGACTAGTTGCAACAAAGACAATCAGTCTATAGACATATTGTTGGATTACCCAAGTGTCGCGTAGACAAAAAGTCGCCGAGACATTATGTCCCTACAGCAATATGTCGCGTGGACAGTATGTCGTGTGGACCAGTTGGATTAAGACGAATAGTCGTGCACCGAATAGATTCGCATCTTATGTCAGATCGACTTATTTTATAGCTGGGGTGCAAGGGTTTCGAATTGCTACTCGATAATAACACTAAGTACGGCTATTGACTCCAGTTTGACAAATATTAGCCAAACAAAGGGCTTCCTGAAGTCTACATCGTTAGGAAGCTGTGTATTGATAGTAGGTGTTAGATAAATTATCATAAATATGTCCTTCGTAACTCAGTTTTCACAGACTGACATACAGCAAACATGAAACGTAAGCAACAATGCATCAGACACGCAACATCCTTCTAAAATGAAGAAAGTTACTGATTTCTTCGGACATTACTGATAGTCCAAATACAGTGGTTGATTTAACATCGACGTGTGCTACACCACCTAAACCAAGCAACATACTAGTGTCCAATGTCCAAGTTTGCCCAAACGAAAATTCCGAAATAAGTGGAAAATATCTCGCGAATGGCTATCATTCGATGGTGACAAAAATGTTCTGTTCTATGCCGTGTTGTGAATGTTATAAACATGTTCGTATCTGGTTGTAGTTTCATGAAGAAAGATCTTATTCTGAAACACGAGCTAACCAAAGGTGTGTGCACCTTGTTTAAATTAGATTTAAATATCACGCTATGTACAACGGGGAGTAACTATATCATTCATTTCTGTCATTATTTTCACACACAATTGTATATGATACGTCACAAGTTCGGCATGGACAGAACGTGCCGAGGATATCCGATTGTTTAAAATGGGATGTAACTCTTAGACTAGACGCTAGCTCTATGCCTTCACTACGCTAAGGCGTAACGTTCTGTCGGGAGCGTACCATTACAGAGTAGTGAGCGGAGCAGACTGAGCCAGCGACGGGACTATGTAACTCTACCATTTATTTGTTAGTCGGAACTTCTCGGGTTTACGGATCGTTCGAAATTTGCGGTACGAAAATCTTCGATATTAATTTTGACAAAGTGTTATTGTTACTACAAGAAAGGTAATTAAATATATTTAATGGCATATAATAGGTAATTTGCTTGTTTGTTTTTTTTGGAATACCAAATTCAAAAGTGGCACCAAAAAATACTGGTCGGAAAAAAGTGGCAACAGAAAGTATAAAGTGGCTCTAACAATAATGTAATTGGCAACAGTGTTGGCACCTGGGAATTTTGGGCCAGCGTGAACCCTGCACACGTGTATTATCGGCATGTGCAGTGATGCAAGAGTTTAGCGCAATGATTTCGATGTCAATGCCGGAACTTTATTATTATGTTAATTAGAATATAATTATGACATTCAATTTGTGTTGGGTTATTTTGTGTTGACTGTGAGAGAAACATGGGTGATTGAACAATTTTGTCAACATGGAAAGACACATTTAAAATGCAACTACGGTATATTTTTTCTTGAAGGTGTCTTTACTTCCTCTTTGGCTGTGAGAAGGTATTCAATATTAATTTTTTTTAATCACAGCTGTTTCGCGATCGTTATTCCTTGCTAAAAATGTGATAAAATGAATCTCAAATATGTCACAATTGTACACAAAATGTAGTAACCTCATCCACTAAATTCACTCGGTTAATAAATTTTGTATAGAATTGCGACTCATTAGAGATCCTCTATATATATAAGCCTCATGGATGAACCTTACAAGCAGCCTGCTTGATGTTGGAAGTGCTTCAAAACCTGATGTTATCCTTCTAATGGACTCATGGGACATTTTTTGAATATATAGCATGCAATCGATGATGGTCGAACATGCATATGAATGATCATATGGCAAAATATATTTTTTAAGATTCCAATTCATTTGCATTTGACTGCACTGTTTTGACATTGAGTTTGTAAAGGGACCCAAGGCACTCATGGGTAAATGTGCAAAAAATAAAAATAAAAAATCTATTAAAACATCACCGGTAAGAACGTGGAGAAATAGATAAACTTTGTTCTTATATATATATTTATTATTGGTAGTTCATCAATAAAAAAAATTTGCCTGTAGAAAGCAGTTATGTAAACAAAACTGTTACAGTGTTTTGTCCAATTTTTTTATAAACGTATAGTAAGTTAAATTATTTTAGTCCGAATATTATTTCCAGAATATTTTTCTATGCACTGACCTTTTCCAATGTTTGCCTCAAGTTTTTTTTATAACACTTTGGTATCTTACTGGACTAAATGGATGTTTATTGGTAATTGCACTGTAACAGTAATGTTTGCAAAACAATGGTTTTGAATCTCATTCATTGGTGTGTAACTTGTAAATAGCTGTTTCCCACACTTTTATACTTCACATGAACCCACTTTGAAGGCCTTGAGTCCCTTTAAGAGAATAACTTAAGATGATGAATATACAGCACTATCAAAACACTAAGGGCAGGGCTGTTAATGATACATTTTGTCATTATACGATACGTATCATGACCTGATAAACAATATTGTATTCATAATACAGTGTTCAAAGATGAATTGCAACTAGAAGCATTCACACCTACATACTTATATATACCAGCGATTTTCAGTAATGCCCTAAATAATCGACTCTTTAACCACAGCAGAATTATGGGTAAATTTTAAGGATTTAGTCGGAAATATGGCTTGTTGCCATTCATCGGAAAGATCTCATTATGGGTAATTTTTCAGGTTTTAGTCGGAAATATGGGTTATTGCCATTCACCGGAAAGCTCTCACTGATAAATCGTATTGTAATATATAAGAGAATGCATTGGCCTAACAATATTTACCATGACCTTGTAAGCCAGTGCATTCTCTTATATACGCGAGGTTCCCTATGGGTGACTCGCATATATAAGAGAATGCACTGGCACATGATCTTTAATGCTGCACCAGCGCGGCTCCCGTCGTTAAAGGTTAAGAGAACAACAATTATTATATATTGGGCCACACAAAATTTATCATCTGATTGTCAGACACATTTTTTTCTTTAAAAATGGCAGGCAGGTTTTATTTATTTATTTTTTACAAGCAGAATAATTACCCGAGGTTATTATTGCCACTTCACACGACCAAAATATTCCAGCCATCAGGTTTTACTTCTCATGATTGAATGCAATGGAAATGTAACAGTCTGTTGTACAACACAAAGACACAGTTTAACAATCCAAAAAAGAACTTTTTTATTTTATTATTATTACTTTTTAGTGGGCCATAAAATTCACCCAGCAGGACATTATTTATGAGAGGGTAGGTGTAGAAAAATTATTTTGTTTGACCAGTAATTCTTTCTTAAACTAAATACTCATGGACGAGTAGTTCCCTTAAAAATATTCAGACAATAAGTTCAACGAAATCCATTTGTTGAATTTATCATCTGTGAATTTCCCACTAATGAATAGGGATCATTCTGAACTTGTTTTATCTGTTTTTCGGTCTGTCGTCAGCTCATATTTCCTGAGCATCCCTCCAGATGAATAATAGATCATTCCAATGTATACTTTTATAACTGAATGGGAGAATCTATTTAGTATAGAAAGGGTTAACATGCACCCTTCTTCAGGAAATACTTGGGATGTTTTGTGTCACAATACACATGGCACAATACGATATGCGTATCGCGTGAAAGGGTACATGATAAATTTAATTCACAATGAATTTTTACAATCCTAATGAAGAGTATGGCATGGCATGTGTGGAAACCATCATAAGTGCTAACTTTGTAGAAATAGCATGCAATGAGTGATAGTAGAATATATCTATGAATGATCATATGACATATCAATGATCATATATCACAAACTGTTTTCAAGATTACACTATTTGAAATTTTGTCCCTTTTAAAATGTAGTCGAACTGTTGCAATGAATTTTTAAGACAATAACTTAGATGAATTTACAGCACCATGAAACATGAAGGCTATGCCACCAGCACTAACTTTTCTCCTTTTTTAGAGCAAATAGTCCTTCGAATAAGGACGTGAGATTAACTTCAGAATAAGCGTTCTTGCGCAGCCAAACACTCGGAACTTTCTTCAGTTTATCATACACATTCTTGTAGTTCTGGCCCAAGATCTTTGCTTTAGCTGTAAAATAGAATAAGGATTTAATAATTTTGTTGAAACAATTGATCAACGTCTACTAGAATCAATGGAAAAATTGCCAGTCGACTAACCGCTCTTTTTTTCTTGGATGACAACACTATAGTTATGACTGAATTCATTATATGGACAGAATTAGCATGATCCATGTGAAAGCATGGACAAGTGTTTCAGATATTTATATAAAACTAGCCTAAGTCATGATTACATTTGCAGTCAAAAGGACAGATGCTCAATGCCCTAAAATTATACTTGGTGAGTCAGAGTTAACTTTTTTTGTACTATATCAAGCCTGAGTTTAGTGTGCCTGTCATTTGAAGAATGAGGTCCCCAGAAGGTGAATTTAGCTATCCCGCACATCGAGCAGGCTTTATCTGCTATGGGAGACATAGACTTAGATTGAAGTTCCCAAATGGTGAATATTGTGATGTGCACCCATTGGGAACCTCAATTATGCAATGTGTCATCTGCCAATTTGGGGATATAGTGAAACTAAACTAAAAAAGAAATAGAATATATGTGAAGAAGTTTCTATAGAAATTTGAAAATAAAAGATACTTTCCAGAGAAGATGAGGCCTAAGCAGAATGAGGTCCCCAGGGGGTGAATTTGGTTATGCTAGCCCATTATGCGGGATAGATTAACTAAATTCACCCTCTGGGCACCTAATTCTGCAAATGACAGGCTACCAGTGAGAAGCAATGATAGAATTTCAAAATGGATACAACATCAATAGTAATCCCTGCGATTATTTCAGCTATCTCTATTGAATAAGACATTATAACAAATGTAGCTTGTATCACACAAAAAAAGTATTAAGTGGAATTAGAGCAAGTTTGTTGATTAATCAGTATTCAGGACTTGTGTAAATAAACAGATTATACAAAGAAGATGAGGACAGTAAATGAATAATTGCGTTCTCAGACAACGATATATTTGAAAATTGGATGGTGGTCTAGAAATAAGGTTATAGGTATTTTCACTGATGTCATACGTACATTTATCCTTATCAGACAGCAAGGTCATTCCTTTCCCAAAATCAAATATGAACTGATAGAAACACAGCTGTGTGTATAGGTCAGAGTCTCTGTACTGTAAGGAGATAAAACAAATATGGATAAATAAATAAACAGTAAATTTGTTCAATTAGGTGGGTCTCTTAAATTGTTTCTGGAACCTCATGTTTAACATATTTAACAATACTATATTACAGTAATGCCCTAAATAATCGACTCCTAAACCACAGCAGAATTATGGTAATTTTTCAGGATTTAGTTGGAAATATGGCTTGTTGCCATTCACCGGAAAGGTCTCACAGAGCTTTCCGATGAATGGCAACAAGCCATATTTCCGACCAAATCCATAAGAATTACACATAATTATGATGTGGTTAAGGAGTCAATTATTTAAGGCATTACTGTAGCAGATAAGATTCAAAGAGTTGTCAATTTAAGTTTATCACATAATTAGCCTCTAAACCCGGCCTCATATTTTTAGTAAGACACGCGTGTATTATCGCCACGAGCAGTGACATAAGATAAAATAATTTAACCCCAGCCGTTTCAAGATCGATTTTCCTTGCTAAAATTCGATTATGTGATAAAAAGGATCTTGAATTCGTCGCAATTCTATATAAAATTTATTAACCGTGTCCACTAAATTTTGTACATAATTGCGACTCATTAGATATCCTCTATACCCTTATATTAAAGATGGTCAAACCTTCCCAGCAAGTTTTATATAAATTCCAGGGTGTAAAATTATAGATATCAAACATGGACACCAGTCCAAAACAGCTTCTATCTATGAACCCTTTTATGAAGGGAGCATTGATGGTGCAGCATTAAAGATCGTGCAGTGCATTCTCTTATATATGCACATCTCCCATAGGGAGCATCACATTTATAAGAGAATGCACTGGCTTACAAGGTTGATGTAAATATGGTGAGGCCAATGTATTCTCATATATATGCGAGGCTCTCTATGGGAGACTCACATATATAAGAGAATGCATTGACACAAGGTTTTACGCAAAATTTCAGGAAGCTCCAGTCGTGGGATGGTTAATAGCAGTTTCATTTAGAATTTCTTATGCCATTCATGGGACTGTTTTAGTGGCTAATTTTAGAACAGAAATCTGTGCGAAAATGTTGGGAACATACTGAGAAGAACTTTTAGCAGCCTCAATCACAGAAATTTGCAGATCATCTAAGAGCATGGTTCCTGCACAAATTTCCAAATGAAATTCAAGTATTTTCCAGGAGTATAGGCATACCAGAATATGCCTTGTATTTCTAAGACACACATTATATACTGTGTCCGCACTAATATCTAAGTATTGGAAAGGAAGGCTATCAAAGTGATAACTGAATTGACAGTTTCAAAATATCGTTTATGTTATAGAAAACTTTAAGACAAAGACTTCTACGCTTCATATAATCGTTCCAAATCCCACGATTATAATGGAACGCAAACTATTCCAAGGGTTTGCCAACTTTTCAAGGGTTTATGCATGGCTACCAGACCTGTTTAATGCCTAAAAATCTGTCAGGGAGATTCTGCTCCTTCAGTCAGGGAGATTTGGGTCTTGTCAGGGAGATTACAAATTGCAGCCAAAAAGTAACATGTTCACTATTTCTTCCTTTGAAAAATGGTGGGTAGTGATTTAAAAATAGTTAAATGTAATTAATCTTCACTTTTCAAAGGATGAATTAATGTAAATGCACATTTTTTATCACATTGGAATGTATTTATTCCAATAAAAAAAATTGAATATTTTTTCTTTGATTATTTATTTCATAATATCAATGTATAGCGTTAATGGCGTTATAACATTTAAAACCAAGAAAATTCTTCGGCCCACGAATCCCTATACTTGGAGTCATATCGGCGTCGTTTCGATGGACTATCAACAACTTCGTCGCTGTCATTTCGGCAATGTTTCGCCGAATTATCAACAACACCAGACATTTCTAAATTTAACACCAGAACTAGTAAACTAGAATGATTTATTGCGGAAATAAACCCAACCCCAGTATATATATAGCCTGCGCATTTCGACCATCCCGGGCGCTTCACGCCCAACCACTATCCTAAAAACAAACTGCCATACATTCAATTAATTTATTTTGAAGGCGTGCGAGTCATTTATAATTTAGTCGCGACAAAGCAGTGTAATAAATGCCAGAGGCAGGCCACGGTGACTACTCCGGTTATCAATGGAGCACACCTGATCTCGGTAAATCCTCGTTCACACGTGGTTTCAATTGAAAACACTTCCTCATTCTGAGAATTTTGACATTAAATTTGTTGTTGTTGTTGATTTGATTGAAACCGTGAGATTACAAGCTTAATCCGGGAGCGCGGGAGATGAGGCCTCAAACCGGTAGTCTCCCACACAATTCTGGAGATTAAACAGGTCTGATGGCTACTATTCAAGGGTTTTGGTGAATTCCAAGGGTTTCAAGAGCCTGGAAAAAGGATTTTCATATTCTAGAGTGTTCAAGGATTTTCACGGGGCTACAAGAACCTTGTAAGAGACTTACAATGAATTCGGCTTTAAATAACTCACTTTCTTAAGGCTTTATAGACAAATAATATACCCCATCTTCAATTCTATCTGTATTCACAAAATAGCTATTAGTAGTCTTGAAATCGTGAATTGTAAAAATGATGTTGTTGTAATTGTGGCCCAGAAGAGATAGACCATCTTTAATAGGAAAGCCCAATTTGAATGTTCATAAGGAACAAAACTTATCTTACACCATTGGGGAAAGTTATTAAATTGATTGCATTTGGCTTAATTTCTGAGTACACAGGTGACAATTTGGATGATGAAATCTCCTCATGCTTGGCAAAAATATAGATATAAATAGAATATTTCCCTGATATACAGTAGTGCCCAAAGTATATGACCCTTTGACCACAGCAGAATTATGGTTATTTTTCAGGATTTAGTCGGAAATACGGCTTGTTACCATTCATCGGAAAGCCTCGGTTGGGAAATTTGTCAGGATTTAGTCAGAAATATGACTTATGGCATCGATGAATGGCAACAAGCCATATTTCCAACTAAATCCTGAAAAATTTCCCTTAATTCTGCTGTGGTTTAGAGGTCGATTATTTAGGACATTACTGTAACAAACAAAATACAAGGTGCATAGATTTTGCTAAGCGACTCAGTATCTGTGGACCGGACAGTCTGGACTCGTTCTTAGCCTTCCGAAAAACAGCCTCAATTACTTTCCCTTGAAGAACCCAGAAGCTGGAATCTATTTATATTTACTAACCTCTGTATGCAGAAGTCCTCTTTGACACACAGCACATACCGGGTGACCTCGCTGGTAGATCAGAGACATTTTCTTGGTTCTGTTTCCACAAGCCGAGTCTTCACATTTCATCCAACCCTGAAATAACAATGGATTCCGTGAAAGAAAAAACATTAAGTCCACAATATATCTATGTTAAAAAGATCTTTAGTCCTGAAACTGATGTACAACAGTGGTACTCCTGTCAAAATGTTTTTGAGCCAACCAATATTCTTCATTGGGAATGGGATATACTTGATATAAATAAGAGCTGTCGCCGGCACATACCCCTGTGAGGGTATAACTATAACCCACATATGGCTGATAGAGGATGGAGGTTATTATTTTAGCACTTCGGTTTCAGTTTTTTTTTGTGGAAAGAGTCGAGATTGATGGTATGATCTGTGAATGTTCAATTTGACTGATTTGCTCACCTCATAATACTTCTTGATATGCTGTCTTATACACATCGTAATCTGGTTTCCAATGAGTTCCCAGTGATCTGACGGACTTGATTTACATGCCGGGTTAGTGCATTTCTCCAGGGAGCATTCCAGCACTGAATCCTGTAAATAGACACAGAAAGAAATGATGTAGTGTCAAATGGCTAATACATGAATATAGCATGAATTGAACCATGCAGCTTTAGTGACACAGAAATAAATAATATAGTGTCAGACGGCTAATATATGAATATAGTATGACTTGGAACTATGCAACATTAGTGCCCCATGGGAGTTATATAGCACAGAATTGGCTTAGTTAATGACAAGATATGCTCTAAACATCATGAGCATATTGGACCCCTGTTCCCCAATGACAATATGAAGTTGACAAATTCAAAAATTACTCCCATAATTTGTCACATAGCTAAGGCAAAAGTACTCACAGTGCCAGTAAATACATTGTCGAAAATTATTTCTTTGCCACACGTTGGTTCTGGGCAGATGAATTTGAACCGCATACAGTCTTTATATTTCTCCTCTTCTGACATTTGAGCACTAGCTAACATGGCTTCTTCTTCTTCATTGTCTGCAGCACGGTTATGTTTATATCCAGATGGGTCCAGCCCTATAAAAGTATGCCCTCAATTTTAGCTAAGTAAACAAACAAGAACTCATAAGAAAAGAAATAATCAGAGGATTCTACTAGAAATGGAAGCGAAAGTATTTATTCTCAATTGTGCTTATTATTTTTCTATAAAATTGTACATTTGTAGTTCTAGAATATATCTCTCTTCCAATAAATGCCATGCTCTCTTAACCCTGTATAAACTAAATACTCACTGACAACTAGTTTCCCCAGGAAATGTTCAGATAATAAGTTCCACAAACGACCATTCTTCTGCCCTTGTATTATCATTCCGTCTGCTCAGAAATCCTTAATATCCCTCCAAATGAATAATAGACTATTCCAAGGTTTAATTTTATAACTGAGTGGGAAAATCCGTTTAGTATAGAAAAGGATAAAATAGCAAAGACAAATCAAGGGAGTATTCAAATGTCTGTTCATGAGTGTGACTTGAATGTTGAATTTGACTCGAGTCTCAAGTTATTTTGGAGATTGATGTGACATCCAGTCCTGTCAAGTATTGAAAATGGCAATCAGGGAGATTTTTGTGCGAGTCGTTTATCATGTGTGGGATTTCAAGACAAAAACTTTAAATTTGTTTCAATATTAATTGATTATTTGATCAACCAATTGGAGTTCAAAATTTAAAAATCTAAAGAATAAATTTATTAGAATGGTTATACGTTTCAGATTTTATTTCAAATTTATTGGGGTGACAAGACAGTTTAATAGCGAATGCTAAACATATCAAGAAAATAGGAAAATTAAGAAACATTTAATGAAACTAGAAGCCAAAACGGTATTGGACAGAGTAAAATTCCAGAATTATTTCAAAATTTCGGAATAAGTTCGCAAACGGACCAAACACCTGCGCATGAATCAAATTTTCATACAATGTAGATAAGACAGATATATTGAACTCATCTTCGAGTGGAAATAAATATAGGCCCTGTGAATTTTTGCGAAAATGAGATCATCATTAATCAGTGAACATATTTACGGTAGTACATGGAAATGTACGAAAAATTATAACACCCGAAAATCATCCAGTATTTTTACAGATATGCAGGAGAAAATGGGGAGGGGTCTTTCATATTTGCGGAAAAGCTATTGTAAATCAGGAGTCTCAGCAAATCCATGAGACTTAACACCTCTGGTGACATCACACCCTCCATTTTCCGCTTGTGATAATTCGGAATCAGTAAAGGTTAATTTTGAGTATAAATTGACGTACCTAGACACTCTGCGAGATGTGCTACATCAGTTCCCTCTATTGGATCACACAGTCTTGATACAACTGGGTGCACCTGCTGTGCTAAATAGTACTTTGTATCTGTAAAGTACAATAAACAAGCCTGAGAATATGGTGGCAGACATTTACAGAATGAGGTCTCCCAGAGGGTGTTTTAGTGATGCTACCCCACACAGCGAGCTAGTATCACTAAATTCACCCTCTGGGGACCTGTCACCTTACACCTCATATTCTCTGACTGATTACTCTAATAAGATACCAATGTTTATTCAAAATAAGGTCAAAGCATTGAAATATATTCTTAAAATCATATTTTAGACTAAAATATTTGAACTTATTATGTGATTAGCAATGTTTGTTGACAGATCACTGTAAGAGTTTTGTTTACATAAAAATGGTTTCAACATGCAAAATTTCGTTATTGGAGAGTTACGAATAATTAACATAAGAATAAAGTTTATCCATTTCTTGGCCTTGATGTTTTTACAGACTTAAAATTAGTTTACCAATAAAATCACACAATTTAAAGGAATGTGAAACACTCCAGTAGGATATGAAATAGAAATGAAGAATAATCTTGCTCAAAGTAGTTATTTTTACAAATATTACATCCAAATTGACAACACACACCATCATTAAGAACATTAATTAAATCCAGTGACTCTTGCTGTAAAAAATAAAGTAAAAAAGAAGTAATTATTTACAATTCAGCATACTTCAGATGATGTTTTCTATGGAGTGATGTGGTCGATTTGCTTGAAATTATCTGTAATGTTAATAGAATGATACAGTCCTCCAGTTGACATAGCGCCTGTCGCCTGAATACTAACTTATTAGTTTCATGCAACCGAACAATTCAATAATATGTCTTAAAAGGAATCACTTTGAAATTGCTCACGGCTGATGTGAGCTGAAAATACCTCATCATATTCTAATCATTTAAAAACCAGACAGTGGAACGATTCATACCTATTTTGAGAGTTTCACTCTTGCTTAGTTCATCGGGATGGTATGCTCTCTGTGATGCTGGCAATGGCGATCCATCCTGCGGAAGTCAAGAAGAAACAGTTGACATAACATATTCAAGGTCATGAATTATATAAGTTATATTTTGGCAAGTAAGAGGGGGGTCAAAAGTGGGTGGAAAATGCAAAATATGCTATTTACTCCTCTTCAAAGATGGTAAACCTCCACATCAAATTTTATTCAGATCTGACAACGCATGGCTGAGATATATTTGCAGACAGACAAAAAAAACCCCCAAGATTTCTAGATAGTATAAAATCCTTTTAATTTGTGGTGGGTCTATTATTCGTTGATTTTGTGGTTTGAGCCAACAAAGAAATCAACACCCAATGAAATAATTGACTCAGAGTTGATAAAGTAAATCTCAATATACAATATGGAAAAGAAGATTGGGTATAAAGTCTGTTTTCGGCATGTCGTAAAATAGGTTTAAAAAAAAATGGAAGACAAAACGAAACGTAATTAATTCCATTTTTCAGTGGCCTATTTATAATTGTTTATATCACAATGCATTGAATTCACGATGAATCGTTGCAGTCCTAGGTTAGCGGACATCTTTGTTGAGATTCTTACCTCACAGATTATATATGGCACAGTGTCCCCTCCTCTCATCTGTTTACCACCTTTACTGTTGTGACGCAGAGCGACCTGCACGTGGGGCAGGCTTTTCTTGTCGGGATAATCCTCAGGATTTTTCGTGAGATTCTGGAATATAAATGTTAAAGTTTAGGGCAAAAAAAAAAAATCATTTGAGTCTCAGACAAATTTTATTCTGAATAAATGAGGGAGGGAGGAATCTTTTTATTTCAGATGACAAGGGATGTGATTCAAGTCTGGATTTAGTGTGTCTATCATTTGCAGAATGAGGTCTGCAGAGGGTGAATATAGTGACATTATCATGCTCGGTGGGCTAGAATCACAAAATTTACCCTCTGCTGAGGCCTCAACTACTATGGGACACCTACGATCAGATTGAAGTTCCCCAGTTGAAATTGGTGATGTTCACCCATTTAGCCACCTCAATTATGCATTTTATCTTCTGCAAACTAGGGGAAATAGATACTAAACAGAAAGGAAAAAGTAACTAAAAATAATGTTAATTTGAGACAAAAGACACATCCCAGAAGATGAAGAGCACCCTCTGGAGACATACTATTTGTAGGCTTGTGGAAAATTCAATACCAAACAAGATAGTGACATTCAGGTGGGAAAAAGTAAAGCAGGTTTCATAAAAATAGACCTGAAGCCCTGAATACATTTTGACCATTTATTTACTAAATGGATTATCCAACTCAGTTATAAAATAATACATTGGGATGGTATATTCATTTAGAAACATGTACGGGTAATAAAAGCAGACGACAGACAGACCAAAAGCTAGAATGGGTGCAGAAGGATTCATATTCTTTGCAAATTAGGGGAAATAGAAACTAAATAGAAGGGAAAATGTAACTAAATAATGTTAATTGAGACTATAAATACTACCCAGAAGATGAGGCCTAAGCAGAATAAGGTCCCAGAGGGCGAATTTAGCAAATCTAGCCCACTGTGCAGGGTAGCGTCACTAAATTAACCCTCTGGGGACCTCATTCTGCAAAGGACAAACTATTTCAAGGCTTGTTCCAGCCCAAAGTCACCCTGAGTGTCAAGTTTAACATGCAAGAGCACTATTCTCAAAGCAGTTTATTAAATATTTCAACTAAACCAAGGCAAAATTGCTCTGTCATTGATTGAGTTTCAGTCCATCTGATATCAGAATACTTGACCAATTTCTTATTTTTTTGTTCTTGTATAAACAGTTTGGACTGACAGCAATTATTGCGGATTATTATTTATTAAATATGGTTGTAGCAAGATCACGGAAGTCATATAAAAATTCTGACCAATATAAAGATTCCAACTTGAAGGAACCGAATACCACCGAATTATGTTAATATACCTCACCCATCATCAGAAGTAATGATACCATAGTAGGGTTATACGTTAACCCCTGTTGGATTGTATGAAATCGTTACATAAGCGCGTGTTTGTTCTGATTCGAAACATATTTTTTGAAGTCTTATGCAAAATGACATTGGAAATGGAGACAATTTTCTGCCTTTGTGAATATCGTTTGGAGAATCCCTTGAGGCTACTCTGACGATTCAAACCTTTGAGATGTGATAGAGCTCCACTGGTATTTCTCCATTCTTCACTTTCTCACCGACCTCTGTTAGTTTATCATGGATATTAGTCACTATATCTTCCTTGTTTTCTCCCGAAAGAATCTGCTTTACGACAAAGCTGAAAGATGTATCAGGGAAATATGATTCAATGTAATCAACAGGAATCACTGAATAAAGATTTACCTCGTATACTTGTGGAATATCATGGTAAATTAAATATCCAGGATTATTAAGTTCAGAAGTCATCATAGCATATTTACAAAGCAAGATGGGGCTTCTGTTTGTGTTAACCCTTCCATGACGAGCTTCATGAAATATAGCGAAAATCCTGTGCCAATGCATTCTCTGATATATGCGAGTCTCCCATAGGCAGCCTCGCATATATAAGAGAATACATTGGCCTAACAATATTTATCTTGACCGTGTAAGCCGGTGCATTCTCTTATATCTTACAAGGCTCCCTATGGGAGACTCACATATATAAGAGAATACATTGGCCTGACAATATCTATCTTGACCTTGTAAGCTGGTGCAATCTCTCCTATATTTGAGACTGCCTACACGGACCAGCCTAGAACAGATTTTCAGGGCGAAATGACTTCACCCTATCACAAAAATAAGGCGAAGTGATCAATCTATGGGGCGAAGTGGGTGCTACAAAATTGAATTTGATCAGTTGTCGCTATAGAAGAAAATAGGAGAGATGTAATATGTGAAACAAAATTTTCCGGCACGTATGCCGGGGTGGGTGGGTGGTCCAACAAGCAATTTTTTCCGCAACTAAAAAAAAAATTCTGCTTGTTTTTTTTACTGTTTTGGCAATGAGTTGGGCTTCAAAACCACTTTGAATGAGAGAAATAATGTAATTCTAACTGGTAAACTGACTGCAGGCAGTTATCGTGTTGTAATTTGTTGCAAATTTTGAAATCCAAGATGGCCGCTGGCAGCCATGTTTTTTTGGCCGAATGACCTCAAAATGACTCATTCCTATTTACATGTCCATGTTAACATCCATGATAAATAGTATGCACAGAAATTCATATACAGCTGTTTACAGTGAATTTCCCCCCACAAATCTCTGTTTTAGTGTTAAAAGGGGGGTGGGTGTCAAAAAATGGTCGGAAAAAACTGCCGAAAACGAAAAAAAATTTGGTGGTGGGGGTGGGTGGGTACAAAAAATGATCGAAAGGGAAAAAATGCCATACGTGCCTTAATTTTTTTTCCGACCCCCCCCCCCCCCTGATCAGTGGTTGTTTAAAAATGCCAACAATATTAACCAAAATAAACACAAAACTAAATCCTGAACACTCTTACTCTGCTCTACTATTAATCGCGTTTGAAATTTTAATATGCTTCACAAATGAATTTGATTTAAAAGTTCTTCCACCAAACTCCATGGAGGGAGTGATGAACTGACACATTGTGAGACCTATGAGTTGTAATCTTCATTGTCAGGTGTGGTAATCTGAAAATCACAACAACCAGATTAACACTTGAGTTCTGGACACCTGACAATGTTTTCACAGCTGCGAGTAATCAGGCTCAGTTGCAGAGCTGTTAAGATAAACAAGTAGTTAAAATGCGGGTACAAATAGAAAAATCCTACAAAACCATATAATACAATAATTGAAGTCTACGATTGTCACCACACCACGTAAAGCTAGCTAATACTGAAGACTTACTTTCCGGCTTCCTTTGCCAGATCACACCAGTCTCTTCTGACTATGTCGAGACCTTTCAGTTCTTGGGTGGTTGTATATTTTCCATCTGCAGTTTTCTGCACAGTGAGAGCAGCGTACTTCTTCTTTTTGAGTAGAAGCATGGACTTAAACACACCATCAATATCAATCTCCAGAAGTCTATATAGCTTGTTAACCTCCAATTTAACCTGAAATGTGTATACATACAGTAATGCCCTAATTAATCGACTGCGTAACCACAGCAGAATTATGGGTAACTTTTCAGGATTTAATCGGAAATATGGCTTTTTGCCATTCATCGGAAAGCTCTCGGGGAGAGCTTTCCGATGAATGGCAACAAGCCATATTTCCGACTAAATCCTGAAAAGTTACCCATAATTCTGCTGTGGTTAAGCAGTCGATTAATGATGGCATTACTGTAGATGTTTTTAACCCTTTCTATACTGAATGGATTCTCCTAATCAGTCATAAAAGTATATATTGGAATGGTATATTATTTGTTTGGAGGGGGGATGTTCCGAAAAAAATAGGCAGACAATGGACAAACGAAAAGATAATACAATTGCAGAAGGATTTCAACTCATTGGCGAGAAATGTTCAAATAAGCAAGAGAGCCGTGTCAGCTCTTGATGATGAAATCACATGTTATTGCAGTGTGCCATACCTGGATTGTGAGATACAGTAATGCCCTAAATAATTGACTCCTTAACCACAGCAGAATTATGGGAAATATGGCTTGTTGCCATTCAACAGAAAGCTCTCACTGAACATTACGTGTAGTTTTTAAGTAGAAAATCTATATTATAATCAATTTTAAAGGGAGACTGTACTCAAGTTTCCTGTATTTGAGGGATTAGTTTAACCTGAAGTAATAACAAGAACTTTTCCAATAAGCCAAGTGTGAGTATCAATGGAAATGAACATTAATCTGGAATAAAACATGTTAGTCGACCAACATTTGTCAACTTTCACTGTATTGAGTATGGTACGACATGAGTACGAATCAATGGTAATACAAATATTTTACGGATGGCAGCAAAACTGGAATGCAATTAATAGAACTCTGTCATCTGTCATTAAGATATTCTCGTACAATTTTCAGGCAAATGTATCAAATAAAATATTACATTATGTGCATACTTGTCCCAGAAATTTATTCATTTTATTCTATAGTCAGCGGGTGTCTTAAGTTGACACCCTATCTCAACATAGATTTTTACATTATGTGTGTTAAATCCACATCTGTTAATTGCACTTATATGGACATTTTGTAACTTAATTTACAACCGCAATCATAAACTAATTTATTATAAAAATTCAATTTGATTTTTATGATAGTCTGTTAACCGGAACGTTTTCAGCAGACATCTTCATCTCAAATTAATTATTTAAAAATATATTATCGATATCTTAGATCGCTGCCAAGAATTTATTGAAACTGGGGTAGTCTCTCTTTAAGTTTTCAGCTGAATATATGTGAAACAAGATGTTTCACTTTACACCAACTTAAAGGTCTGTCTTAAAGATGGATTATCTCTTTAAATAATTTTTTTTAGATAGTTTCCTGGGTATGAAATAACACAGATGAGTTGGAAATCCCTGACTGGAAACAATTCTATCAATTAATATTGATATATTTCGATATTATTTTATTCAATTAATGGGACACTTCTTTGTTCTATAAATAGAACTTTTAGATAGAGGCCCCCCAACATGGTGCCCCGAACGAATGCGAGCCGCAAAATGTCTCCGATTGATTGTATCTATTGTAATATTATGTGCGAATCAAGTAGATAATACCTAAAGTGTAGCATATGCTTATTTTCAATAATTAAAATAACTACAAAACGCAAATAAAAAGAGTCATGAATATCAGGGACCATAGTTATTTTATAAGAAAAAAATTACAAATAAAATCAATAATAATTGATAGAAGCATTTCCGGACACGGGTCTTCAATTCATATTTATTATTTCATACACAGGAAACTATATAGATCATGTTACGGAAGAGATAATTCACCTTTTAAGATTTCCTAAATTTGTTATGCAATCCACTTGTAACAAAGTGTACCAACAATGGAACCATGAAGAGTAACCACAAACCTTATTGCCGAGTTTGAACACTTGTTCCATATCTGTTGAGTTAGTGTTCACCATAATAGAGTCTGTGTCTCCGTATATCACCTCCAGATTCATCTACAATATGACATTTAAACCAATACAAGTACAGTAATGCCTTAAATAATCGACTCCTTAACCACAGCAGAATTATGGGTAATTTTTCAGGATTTAGTCGGAAAAAGCCATATTTCCGACTAAATCCTGAAAAATTACCCATAATTCTGCTGTGGTTAAGGAGTCGATTATTTAGGGCATTACTGCACATTATAAATTAATTCATCTTTTTGTTCTACCATCATTTAGTCAATTATGATATATCACGAGAATACTGGATCTTACTAAAGTATTTAAACGTCATATTCTTGTTGAAAAACTTAATTTTAACCAGGCCTGAAAATAAGGTGCATGAGGCTCAATATTAAGTTTAATTACTGTAATACAGCAATAATATTAAGTTTAATTACTGTAATCCAGCAATAATATTTAAAGTAATACTTACTGCTTGAACAAGATCTTTGGTCTGCAGAAGAATCTACAAAGATGTTAGAAGTTAGACATGATATTCAATGTGGCAATTGATTTAAATAAAAAATATTTAAACGATGATAAAAAGCGAACAAGGGTTGCCCATCAAACATGGCTCTGGTCAAGTTTTTTTGCCCATAAGAGTGAATCTGTCTGACTGAGAATTACTAAAAATTGATGAACTAATGAACCATAACTTAGAACTAAGAACCATAACTAAGGGCCGTAACTGAGGTAAAAAAAAAAGATCGGACAAACCTGGTTTTCGAAATTGATCAAGATAATGTTGTGAAAGATCCATACACCCAATATGTATGGAATCGGTTGTAGTTTGTTAAAATTATTGCGCCAACACACTAATGGCGTAACTCAGGTAAAAAGGATTGGCCAAATCTGTTTTTCGAACTTGTTCACGATATTGTTGTATAAAATCCATATGCCAAACATGAATGAAACTGGTTGACATTTGTTGAAGTTATCACGGAACAAACATAAATTTTCCTAAAATTGCTGAAAATTGCAAAAAAATTAACAAACTAAAGGCCAACGTAACACAGGTTTGAGATATTGTTGTGAAAGATACATATACCAAATGAATTGATGGACGTTTGTTGAAATTATCACGCTAATGGACGTTAAAATTTCCTAAAATTGCTAAAAAAAAAATAATATAGTAAAACTATAAGCCATAACTCAGTTAAAAAAAAATCGGACCAACCTGGTTTTTTAACTTATTGTGCTAATGAACATAAAATAGAAAACAAGTGCCATAACTTTGGTTAGAAAGTTGGGGCAGACTCGATTTTTTTGTCTGCAGCTGTCGCACATGACAATAAAAACTAACATACCAACATTTTCTTCAGTAATGATTTCACACCCAACATAAAATCTGAAGCCTTCAGAGGGTCAATTGCCTACCACAATATAATTTCCTGACCTTAATAATGACTTCCTGTTTTAAACCCAGACACTAGAATCTAAGGGACATCATTTTAGCTCAAGAATGTAGGTTATTTACAGAGACAATAGAAAATTCTGGACAAAAGAACTTCTTTATTGCAACGTAATTGTTTGAAAAGTCTGCATACTTGACAAAAGATGATATTAATTGGTTGAGCCAAAGTCCTCTAATTAGATTTATTTGAATAGTGGCTTCTAATTGATAATGGACCTCCTTGAGAGCTAAGTAAATATACTCTTCTAGAAGGTCACTGAGATTCCCATAGAAGGTGATGGAAACTTGGCAACAATAGCAATTACTAGAGGGGAAGCAGAACTAATTCAAACCATTAGTGAATGGAATGTTGGTCAATTCATTCCAAGTCCTTGCTCCGGGAATGTTCTGAGGTGTCTACAATGGCTAACATTGGGGCCAGAATAAATACAATCTTAGTTTGTCAATTCCTACTCAAATCCCAATGGCAGTTTAAAGCCTGAAATTTTGGTCACTTTTATTACATCAAGTTCAGGGATCAAGATTGATAAAATGTTACACTTTTATATGGACTTTATATGCCACACAAAGTTTATTCAAGTCGGACCCATTTTTTATAAAGAACATTTCCTTTCTCACATATGTATCACCTTCTGGTGATCAAAATAGGCTGAATAAATGATTGCCGACCACCTGTCCCCCCCCCCCCCCCCCTCCCAAAAAAAGATGGTTTTCATAGGTAGCAGTCAGTGATCATCCTGGGCCGAAAAATCATTTGGCCAAAATAAATCCTCATTTTCTGGGCTCACAATTAATGACTAAAATTGTTTTTAATTTCAAAGTTGATTTGTTACCAGAAGTTACCAGAAATATTGTCCAGAGCGACATTCTTTTATTGAATAAAATGAAAACACTCTTTTGTTGGAAATTTTCGGCCTCATGACCTTCTTCATCCAGAGATATTATATGGACAGTAGAGCCCTGTGAAACCTTCGAAGATTCGATTCAGTGATCAAATTCGGCTCTCCGATTCATATATTTTCGATTCGGCCTATTCTTTCCAGTTTATTGGAACAAACAACTAAATTGTTTATTTATGGAGCTCAACTGATGGGCAATTGCCGCATTTCACTTTGTTTTCCAGTCTGGAGGTAATGTAATTTAGAGTTTACACTAGTACGCGAAGTACTAGTTACGCCCAATCGCAGTCAGTCGTCCTTTCGCGGATGCCGATCACTGGTGGTTCTTGGACAATGTTGGGGTAAAATATAGTATATAAGTAACTATAATCACTATATACAGGTCAAAAGTCAGCTTTAGTTTCTTCTAATCAAAGAATGTGCATTCATATACATGTATTTTATACATATGTTAACTTACCAAGTGTGTTTTGTGTCATAATTGTTAAGTATTACATTGTGTGCCGCATTTGCAACAGATGGTAATGTAAAAAGACGGCATCATTAAATCCGGAACAAAATGTTCCGTAAATCGGGTCTTTCTGATTCTCACAGATTTGAAGGACAAAATAAATTATTTCTCTTCAGAGGATTGAGCTTACAATATATTTCACTGGATAAAAGCAACATATAATTGGGGATAGTGAGAACCAAATTTCACTGTCTGGATTGAGTTAAATTATTCTTTCGTTTCCAGTTCCTATCAGAGAAAATTGTATATCACTAAAATGTTGGCCATCATTGATTTTCTCGCTTCAACTTTTATTATAATGAGCTAATGTGTCCATGTTATCATTCACTGCATGGTGAATATTCTTGTTTACCATGTTATTCAATTATTAAAGTTGAGAAACTGTTCTCTATGTCCCCAATTGCATAATCTATACATAGCGACTTGACCGTTGGATGCAGCAACCTGCAAAAGCTGTCATGTTAACCTACTTGTATTGTCGGAAACTATTTAATGCAGCATGAATCTTCATGGTTGAATAAAATCATGCTCTGATAATTAATCAGTGCAAAAACAATTGACTAGCAAGTGTCAAACGTAATAGTTTGCAGAATGGAGCACCAATGTTGCTTTTAATAAGGCCAGACAAACAAAATAACTCATTTCTCAGGATGTTAAGTCATGATATGTAATTATTTGACAATATGGACTCCAATATCGGGTGACGAAAGTAAAACAGTCTGTCAACGTGGCAAATAACCAGATAATGAGGATGCAGAAAAGCAGACACTTTTAACGTGGCAGCATATAACAACACGTTATCGGGATCGCTGTGGAAGCACATGACACTTTGGGTTCGAGCGAGGATGATGTCATGTTAAAATGATTTTGCATATCTTGATAATTGATAAATTATTCATCAACATGTAGACATTTTTATTTATGTATGTCAGACTATCAAAATGTATGCATACGCAACGGCAGTACAATAAAGCTATCTATATACACAGCGAAAGTGTAACACAGGTAGACACCGAAAGTACATGTCACATGACACCTAATTCAGGGTTTCCGCCCGGCCGGCTGCGGGTCCGTCACACGGACCCATTCCCCTCGCAGATGATCTGTTTGATTCATGCATGTACCAAATGTCAGTAGCAATATGTCGTAAAAAAAATTTGGCTGCAACGGGAGTTAAACAGAATACTGGTGAAAAAGCGGGTCAAATAGCGACATTAGATACAGCGTAATACATGTCGCTGTAACATCAAACAATGCCGGACTGTTGAGTATGGATGTTTTTGTGCACGGGATTCCATGGATGAAACTACTCAGACTCGAAGACCCCGTCCTATCGTACAATTACATAATTGGATCAAAGAACACCCAATTGCTGAGTCGGGACATTTTTATGCACGGGATTTTCGTGGATGAAACTACTCAATGTTGATCATTTATCTTATTGCTGTATTATCATTTGTTTTGAGTTCGATGTCAGTGAAGTTCCTGAAAAAAACATGTGATTCTCTACGTGTGTTGATTATTATGCGTATATTGCCATGCATACTCAACAAAATCCCAAAGTGATTTATTTCACAATAATACGGAACCTGTCCTGTCTTTATAGCGCGAATTCATAGTGACAACACCATTCATTTGAGCCATATTACACGCATGGAGGATAAACACAAACACATACCCTTCCCCCCCCCCCCCCCCCCAATATGGAGATAAAGTCAAAGTACAGTCAATAATAGTTTCGTTGTCCCGCCTGGGTCCCCAAGCACAATCAACGACGCACATGTTCACATTTCCAGCCGAAACTCAATTATATTTTACAAAACGTTGGCTAAAACTCTGTTCTATAGCTGCGGTCAATCGTCAGTTGTTGGCCTATACAGACTATTGAACAAGCTACGCGTTCCGAGTGAAAGACTTCGCTACCATTCGTATTTCGCCGCTATAAAAATATACTCCAGACAAACCCTGCAGTATGACGTCACAGCGCACAAAGAGTTTTACGATTGACAGAATACATGTACATAATCCTGTCAGTTTAATTTCCACGGACGCTACCTGAAATTCTAAAAAATAATTTATTCAATTCTCCTTGCGTGGTATTATTGGTCAATGCGTAGATGCCTTTTAGTGTTTATATTCATTATATCTTATTGTAAGTTATAAATGTGTAAACACTGTAACTCGTAGCTCGTTATTTATAGAGTATTCAATCAGACGGCAGTCTTATACGTACGTAATTACATGATTAATTATTTGTATACCATCAACAGAATTAATGCACCCACAGAAATGATCGACTTGCATAATATATGTAGCTTTGGATTGCTTTGTGGGACACTCAGGTGCAAGGAAATGGCTACTTTTAAGTGTCAAATAATTTTTTTTTCGCCTGACAGGACGAACCATGGTCGTCCCGTCGCGTTATGTGTTTCTCCAATACGGACTCATTTATTCCCCCCTGGCGGAAACCCTGCCTAATTATGCAGTTGACTGCACTATTTGTTCTATTAAATTGAGCATAATTATAACATGTGTATTAGTTGTCAGGATGCAGGAATAAAAATGTACAAGCATTAATAGTCAGATATTAAAAAGAAAATTATTTACTATCTGTAATTAATCTTTTACGTCGATATAATACACCGACAACCACCAAGACCACTGGTGTTTACTCCACCTATGAAAGTGATCTAAGAAAGGTAACCCTAGATGGAAGAGTCAAGGGAAATATAACAATGGCTGCCGAGTGCCGACAAGCCCCTCACTACAGGACATGTGCCTGCATTCATTCACAAGTCCACCATACCTGCCTTTATACTTGCCCAAACATATACTTAAGTATTATATGACACATATAACATATTCTGGTATAATTATTACAATAATCGGAATCGGCCAATTGTGATCTCAAATAATCGGCAATCGGCGCAAGGCTCTTTTTGACAATCTGCTCATCACTAAACAAAGGTTAATGTTTTGATAGCACTTGTTGGACTAGTTTCTCTAGAACCTTTGTGGTTTCTATTGCCCCTGGATCCTGACTGGTCCTTTCTTCATTGAATGTCTTGTCATAGTTTTCAAGCACATGTATTTAGCACATGTTACTTTGTATATGTACCTTGTTTTATTCACAAATAAATGTCTTTATGAATATAAAACAACTAAACATTGATTTATTTGAAAAACATTTTTGGTAATCTTACATAATTAGAGCTACAGAAGATTCCCGACATCTTACTTTCATTTTCAGTTGAAACTGAAACTGGAACAATTGTGCAGGTGTTTACAACCTTTCGTTTCTTTGAAGCAGATACAATTCAACAATCAATCAATATGCAATTTTTAATAGATCATGCAATTCACAAAGAACTAAAGAAACATACAGGAAATGTTTGTTAACACTTAACAGAAAAGCATGTTAGAAGATATATAAAAGCAGGTGTGTAATGAAAATTGATGTTCGAATGTGTTCGTTCTCGTGATGGTCATCGATAACAACTTATCCCATAAAACGTGTATTTAGAACTAAATGTTATTTACGAATCGAGATCAATTAGGCACCATGAGGAGACTTTTTACCCCTTCTCAGCTAAAGTTTTGGAAATTTTCGTAAAAGCGGAATACAATGTGACCTGTCTGCAAATAAACAATTAAAAGTCTTTTTTATGAGAAAATGCTTTGGTGCATGCATATTATGCAAATATCCAAATTATGCTTTTAAGCGATATGCAATTAACACGTTGAGTGCCGGCTTCCATTCAATAACATGTAAAAAGTACGAGATAACTCGTAGTTGGCACTCAACGTGTTAAATGGAATAGACTGTGTAAGGCAATTGTCGGGTAGTATTATTCTGAACTATTGCCAACCTCAGAAAAATTTGTATAAGTTAGGCAAAAAAAAATAAAAAGGGTTTTGTTTCACGGGCACTGGTGCGTCGACTTTTAACCCCTGCGACGGTGCTTTTTATTGGTATTTTGACCCCCGAAAATATAAAATAGACCTAATTCCACGAAAATAGGTAACAGCAAATACAACTCGCGATTTTACATCAAGTAAGCTTTAATATTCTGTCTTGTTTATTACCTATGTAAAGGTGTCATACAACTGGATTCAGAGTGTAAGTATTCCACAAACAAATCCGGGGAAATTGCCAGAAAAGGAGAGTTTATTTATATGCAAAAAAGTATTCAATTTGGATCGATCAATTGGTTGTTTAAAAAGTTGGAATCAATTTTCTGGATGAAATGGTACATGACAACAAGAGCTACGCTGGGCGTGCAATATACATGTACGCCCTCTCTTGGGTCGGCGGAAACTGGTAAAAAAGGGGCATAACTCTGGTAAAAATTGGCGGACGGAACTCAAATTTGAACTTGACCTGTGTTTTGGTGGGAGAAAGTAATATACCAAATTATCATTGAATCCGATAAGTTCTAGTAAAGTTATCATGCGGACAACAAATTTCAGGGATTTTCTAAGTCAAATTACGTCAAATAAGGGGCATAACTCCGGTGAAAATTGGCGGACGGAACCCAAATTCGAACTTGAGCTGTCTTTTCTCCTAATAAACCCACATACCCAATTTGATTGAAATCGGTTCACTCTAACTAAAGTTATCATCCGGACAACAAATTTCATGGATTTTCTAAGTCAAATTACGTCAAAAAAGGGGCCATAACTCTCGCAAAAATTATCGGATTAAAACGAAATTCGGACTTGAGCTGTATTTCGATATATGTAATCCACAAAAATACGGGTTTTGCGTATAAACATTCCAAAATCGAGTTATCATCCGGAAACCAAAAAACATAAGAAAAACTGAATTTTCTGAGTCGAAAAAGGGGCATAACTCTGCCAAAAATGGTCGGACAGAACCCAAGTTCGATCTTGACCTGTGTTTTGGTGGGAGAAAGTAATATACAAAATTTGGATTCATTCCGATAAACTATACTAAAGTTATCATCCGGACAACAAATTTCAAGGATTTTCTAAGTCAAAAAACGTTAAATAAGGGACATAACTCCGGTGAAAATTGGCGGGCGGAACCCAAATTCGAACTTGAACTTACTTTTCGGCTAATAAACCCACATACCAAATTTTACTAATTTTGGTTCACTCTAACTAAAGTTATCATCCGGACAACAGGTTAACGGACGGACAGACCAATACTATAATACGGCCTTTTTTTCAAAAGGGCGTATAAAAAGTGACATAGCACCAGACATGTCAACCTGGTATTATATGAAATAGTGAGATCAGTCTTCCAATATAGGGAGATTTAGGGAGAAATAGGGAGATTTTTTTCATTGCATTATCCCTCCATCATAACATGAAAATAAAGAAAATAAAACTTATTTAAATTTATTAATTTTATTCCAACATACATGTAATTATCAACAATATTAACAAATTACTTCTTGGAAGTATGCTCCCTGTTATATGACATTGTAGCAGATTTGGAAGATTCACTGCAGTGACATAATCGTTGCATTCATCGCACAGATCGTCAAAGTTTATATCTAAATTGAACCGCTTCGCCAAGCGCACAACCGATTTAATGTCGATTTCCTCGCGTAATTCTCATTTCTGATTGATGAGTTTGAGATCCGGTAACACTTTCTCGCTAAAGGGGAACTTCTTTATCAGTTTGCCGACAAACGCAGAGTAGAAAGCCCGCACATCTCGGTAGAATTTGGAAAGAACTCCATCGCACTCATCGTTGTAGTCACGTGCCACAAATCCGATCGCGATAATATCATTGGCTAATTGATTCTCCCTGACGTCGTACGGACCCACTGTTATGTCGTCAGCTTTATTTATAACTTTGGTCGAAACAAATTTTCCTAGGTGTTTCTGGAGAATCACATTTACGTTTTTTCGACATAGTTAAATGATAAACACATACACTTTGCCACTTTCCACGGACACTCTGAATTATATAGCCATATGTAATCTGTTTTGGCATCCCTGAGTCGCCAGTCATTTGGTAATCCGCTGTTGAAGCCAGTACAGAAATACGAAGCGACGGCCAGTAAACAATCTTTTGGCCAAATTAAAAAAAATGGCCAAATTTGTTTTGGCCAAATTAAAAACAACATTTGGTCAAATTAAATCCTCATTTTCTGGGCGATTCACAATTGATGACTGAATTATTTATTTTAAATTTTATTTGTTACTCAGAATAAAAACGAAATTAAAACAACACAGAAACAACTTTAAAAACATCATATTTAATCGAAGTCAGAAATGGCTGGGCCATTAATGCAAACATCGAAACTAACATTCTATGTAATTATAATCACATAAATCCGCTTCACCAAGTGCAATAACTCTATGTCGTTGACACATTAGTCGCCAACTAATAAAGTAATGAGTTGTGTTAGTTGTCATCGCTATTTTCGCCGAACTAAAAACAAATGTTGATTATTATCGTGAGGTGATAACTGTGGAATATCTATTGTATTCAAACCTTCTATGATGTGAAGCCAGGTTGTTGTTATTAGACGGGAGTCAGTTTATGACACATTAAGTAACTGACATGTCATTGAGTTAAGTACTGCTCGCTTGTACATCCAATTATGGGACAATCCATTTACGTATTTTATCTTACAGACCACCTAGCAGTGTTCGTGCGGGACCGAAAAATCTTGTGGCCAAAAGTTTGGCCAAATGAAAAAAAACTTTGGCCAAATGTTAAAAAAGTTTCGTCAAATTAAATCCTCATTTTCTGAGCGGTTCAGAATTGATGACTAAAATATTTGTTTTAACCTTTATTTGTTACTCAGAATAAAATCATAATTAAAACAACTTTTAAAAAACTAAATATTTTACGAACATAATTATAGGTCGTTAACTAATAAAGTAATGAGCTGTGTTAGTTATCATTGCTATTTTCGCCGAGATAAAACAAATGTTGCCTATTATCCTGAAATGATAACTGTTGAATATCGATTGTATTCAAACCTTTCCTGATATGAAGCCAGGTTGTTATTAGACCGGAGGCAGTTTATGACACATTACATAACCAGTGAGTTCAGTAATGTAGCCTGTACATCCAATTATGGACAATGCATATTTACTTATTTTATCTTACAGCCTGCTTAATCAACAACAAATTACATACCAGTGTACAGATTAAGCATTTTGACGATCAGTGTTTTAAATCCAATATTATTTGAAATGGCTGGTTAAATGTTAAAGCTGACATGTTGCTGTCTCTTGAAGTTTTATTGTATAGTTTCAATGTTGAGCAGCTACCCACAAAATGGTTAGGCCAAAAAAAAAAACCTCTCTGTTTCCGGTACCTGGCTTGGCGGAGATTTTCTTGCCGGTCTCAATTTTTTTTAGTAACCATAGTAACCTGTCCATCTGAGTTAATAGCTATGGTTTTCCCAATACCAACATCAGAACGAAACACCCATCGCATACACAACTGATGCATGTGTAGGTCGGTGTATGCGATCGCGCATTCTAGATACAAATAAGACAACCCGGTCGACCATGCTACACAGTGAATAGCGTAGCGTAAATCAAACTCTACCCTGACGAATCACTACGGAAATCCCCCCGTCTTTTGTGGGCTGTGTATTTTAAAAATTACAATGTATTATATGGTAGCTCCCTTAAATTCCTTCGCGGAATTGGGCGCAAAAAATGCTTGAAAGACAACTCTGTTCGCGACAAAATTAAACAGTGAAAAGCATGTGCGTTTTGGTGGGAAAATGACAGTCCGTATCCAGTAATCAGTCCTGGAAATTAGCGTCGTCAAAAGCCGAAATTGCCATCACCATTGACCAGAAGAAATCATTATCCAAGTTTAAAATGCATTGGCATCCTTGAATATTCACACAGAAACCCGAGTTTAACCCACTTTAAATAAACGACTATCTGTTATGAATGACACACCAACTGGGTCACTGTCACCAACCAAACACCTCAGTGGGTCACGCGAATCAACTCCGTGTAACTATTCACGACAGGCTCTTTGATGTTACCGACCAAGTAGCAAATACTACTCTACTGTGATAGAAACAACTCGCACTGTATGCAAATATTAAACACATATTTCTGATCATCTGATGTGCATACATGTACTGTAAGGATTATGTGATAACTTGCTGTTAATTACACTGAAAGTTGGCAGGTAATCAATTCTGCTAATTAAAACGATCCGGGATTGAAACGAAATAAGTCGAAAATATGTGACTTTAACCCTTTACCCAACAGTAATATGTGTAACGTCATTACCCACACCAATACTGATAGGAGAGAACGTCGTCACCCCAGCCAACATAACTTTCTGGTAACGTCAAAGTTATAGGAAAAAATGTATTATTAAATCTTATGGTGGCTCTTGTTTATCTGCAAGGATGGTTTATTTTATTTTAATTAATTGGTAACAATTGATTTTCATATTTATGAAAGTCAAGTCCCCCCCCCCCCCATTGGCAATGTGCAATTTGTTTTTATTTAATTCATACTACATCCTTAGTATGGGAAGAGCAGGTAAGATGATTTGTTTGATCATATATTCCATCTGGCGATGGAGAACAAGGAGACACTATGGAGTTGGTAGGTATCTTTCCGGATTTTTCTTGACCCTGATTCGTTGCATAGAATTAAAATCAATTTCACATTGAAATGTATCAGATTCAGAATTTTATTGCTGTCATTTCAGCTGGTAATTTCCGAAAATTTATCGTATTATTGTGTTCAATTTATCAACAGAAATATTGCAAAACAAAAACATCCGGAGATCTGGTTGTGTACGGTACTGCGTGAGACAACACAGTCGCCATAATTTCTTTACTGTTAGCAATCACTTTCAAATAAAACAAATGAGATCGTTTTGCAGTGCATTCCTTTAAATTTTCACATCTACATGTGCACCAATCACTCTAGTTCATGTCCACATGAATGCGTACCATAATTTGACATCGTTAAACAAAATTATCCCCCATTATATATTGCATATATAAATTTGCAAAACAGAAAACGTCGTCGATTGAGTTGTGTATTACGTAAGACGGCAAGGAAACACAGTTGCCGTACTTTCTTTACTGTTAGCAATCACTTACTAATAAAATAATGAGATCGTTTTACGCGTGCATTCCTTTAAATTTTCACATCTACATGTGCACCAATCACTCTAGTTCATGTCCATATGAATGCGTACCATACTTTGACATCGTTTAATAAAATTATCCCCAATATTTTATCAACAAAAACACCGCGAAGATTTTGTATGAAGTTTGACGTTGTAACCTCGATTTCCAGAATTACCTTCACTTTTCCACAATCACTAGCAAAGTGTTAACCAACTTCTATTTATTTGCATTTAATAATGTACCAACGAAATTCAATAAAATGTGGAAATGCATTGTGAAATTTATTCCAGCATTGTAAAAATCTGATTAACTGTTGTTGACACGTGATCACAGATAGTAACCAATGTAAACAAAACACAAGCCATGATCGTGAGGGTACAAAAATAAGATGCAACGTCGACGTAAATACTTGGACAATTACTCCGTGTGTCATGTATAAAAAAAGACATAAAAACAGCATTAATAGACTAAAATTTCAATTTTTTAAATCATAGGTTAGAAGTTGAAATGCTATTCAGTAACAATATAATGTTTAATATGTCGGAATTGAAATATATATCGCAAGAACTATATATTCAGCGCTGACAACAACTCCTTCTGTGTACCTCACGAACGTAATGCGTACGTACTTGACCCAGTTTATTACGATATATCTTGTCACATTTACATGCGTAGATCATGTCCATCACATATTGTCATTTGAAAAAGATTGAATGGCCATTAAGGTCGATAACAGTGCTTTTCTCTTCGTGAATATATGAGATGCCAAACTAAATAATAGTTAGCAAGACATCGTATTGAATAAGGATGACGAAATATACTAAAAATAAATCACATTGAGACACAGGCGTTACCTTGACCTTGATGTAATGATGATGCAATGTATATCACAGTTAGTGCCAAAACACAAGGTGTGTACACAGTTAAACTACCGGTAATCGATATATTGTTTGGCCTATGTTCAACTTGTAACAAAGGACATACTAATAGTGCAATTTTGTTCGATTAAATGATAAATATCTCTTGAAAAATTATTGATAACTATAAGATTGAAATTCGCGCCCAGCTTGGATGGAAGCCACGTGTTCAGAAATTGGTAAACGCGAACGCGCTGTTTGCTGGAAGCTTCTAATTAGTTCCTCGCATTGCTATTCAATACATTTTATACACTCTATAAAAAATATAATATTGTCAATATGATCATGTGAAGAATTAGGAAAAATAAAATAATAATTGGAAACAGTTTTATTTGGGAATAGGCCTACACAGCAGTAAGAACAAACACGGCGTCCTTAGTAAGTTAGTAACAAAAACTAACATCAGCATGTCGTCTTGCTCTTATGGTAGTGATTGTTTTATATTTGGATGCATATGATATAAAAACATAAACAAGTCAAGTGAATATTTTATTGGAAATAAAAATAAAGTTCGAAAATAAATAAATGTCAGTTAGACGACCGTACACAGTTACCTGAGTACGCTGATTTCTCTAGTCGACTTCAAAAAATAGCACCGCCGCATTCCACTTTTCGTTTTATTGCGATTTTATTGACAACTATTGATTAAATTGTACAAAATCTGCCACAAAACCCCACAAAAACTTAACAATTAATAATGTAACATATATTTTATTATTTACATTAACAATGAAAGCAATTTGTTGTGTTATAATGCAATAGTTTTGTTGTAAACTATGACTGAAAAAAACGCAAAACTCCGGGCTCTCTGGACGCTACGCGGCAGGGCGCTCTAGGGCTTTATGGACGCTACACGGCAGGGCGCTCTGGGGTGTTCTGAACGCTAAAGGGTTAAACCACAATACAATTACTGATTTGGTAATATAGACAAGTTGTCACTGAAAAATAATGATCATCTATGAAGAGAACTAAGAGGGGATGAAAATACAATAGGTTTGATTAAAATGGCAAGTATTTATTCCATAAAACGATCTCTCTTTCAACATCAACACTAGAAAATTGCGTAGGCAGTGATGAACAGAATGGCATAAAATGTGTAACCTCAGGCCCAATCTACACCAGAGATATTCAGGGGAAGATTGTAACAAAACATGTTCACTCCTGCATATCCATGACATCTGGAAGAACAATCAGTAACATTGTTCTGGCCACATGTAATTTGTAAATAAAGGTATCAGATGATAATTTTGCATTGTGGGCTGGTAGCTGCATGGACTATGTAAGAGGAATAACTCTAAACCCATGGCCATAGTCTAATGCCTTGAATATTCACACTGGAGCACATACTAGTAGCCATTATATACATTGGAAGTTGTCCCCAAAACTTTATTTTCATAGCGTATCTTTAATACCTAATACATGACCTAATAGTCCAGCAAGCTGTATAATATATTACCAGTTAACATGATAAAAGCATGCCAATTTTATAATACATGTTAAAAGGGTGTACTACACTATTTTATCGCTTTCAAATGGCTAGTAAAAAAAAAAAACCTGCCTGCCCACCTGGATAATTTTCCCCATGTTATCGGAAACAGAGATGTTTTTTTGTTTGGCCTTAATATGCACACTCTACAAAACATCACACCCATCTTATTGCCATACGCCAACCAAGGTCTGTCCATCATCACCATTCAATCAACGCTCCCGTGTATGGCACGATATTTCCAATGTACGAATAATTTCGTCGCCTAACTTCATCGGGACTGTCGATCTATTCAGCACTTGAGTTAGCTTCCCCTATCCATTTGGGGTAAAAAAAGTTTGGCCAAATGAAATTTTTATTGGCCAATTTAAAAACAAATTGGCCATTGGGCACCGACAGCGCAAACACTGCTGCCTGATCAACAAAAATTTACATAACCAGTGTACAGATTAAGCGTTTTGACGATTAGTGTTTTAAATCCAATATTCATTGCGCTCACTAGAGGTGTGACTGTCCCAATGGGACTAAGGATACCCCCCGTGTTTTTAAAATACTAAGATGTTTCACATGTCAGTAAACATTTAGTTAAAATAATAAAATAACAGTTCCCATTGCAGGTGCACAACCCTAACCCTAATCTTAAACCTATTGACCGAAAAATGTAGGAATAAAAGCTCGGACAAAATTATGCATGTTGCAAAAATGTTCTAATGTTCTAAGTCGAAAAAGGGGAATAACTCCACAAAAAAAAGTCGGACAGACATCATAATCGCAGGTGCACAAGTTCCCATGGTACTAAATATCAGTGCCAAGATTAAAAAACATTGACCTAAAAATGTAGAAATAAAAGCTCGGACAAAATTAGGCATGTTTTACAAAAAAATTTCTAAGTCGAAAAATATAATTTTTAAAATTAAAATTAGTTTTTCCTCAAGGGAAGCCCGAAACTGAACTATATGGATTATTATCCTCGGCCTTGTGTTATCAGGAGGGTTAAAATTTATTGTCCGTTTATTACCTACTCTGGTCAATCAGCGATCGGATTAGCTCACGCATGAATGCGTCCCGTGCAAATCCCGCGCTCTTAACAATTCATCTAGCCAGTTTTATTTCCGACTTTTAATAAGATTAAATGTGATTTAGTCATGAATCAGCTTTGATATGTTATGTGAAAGAGCTCATAAATTCAGATTCCAGTATTGCTCAAGCTTGTACCTGCCCCCCCCTGGTTTTAGGAAGAAACGTCCCAGGCAGTGCCACACCATACGCTAGAGATGGGCGGTATTGAAATTTTAAGATCGGTATCGGTAAATTTTCGTCGATTTACCGCGGTATCGGTACGGTAATCGGTATTGCTATTAAATTACAAAACCAGAGCAGAAATTCCCGGTAACTCAAGTTTTTAACTGAACAATATACATGAAAATATGCCCACGGATTTACTACATTCGCGACAACAGCTAAATGAGGAACACAATGACCTACACAATTATTCAATTAAGTGATATTCACACATCTCTTTGATCATTTACATGTACACGCAGGCCGTCGCACCGCTTTTGAAAAGAATACGAGATTGCATAATTGCATGGCTACAATATATATATACGTGTCAATTTCGTCACATTTTCGCGAGTGAATAGAATTGTGAGTAGTAATCAGTGATCACAATTCACAAATCCCAATCAATAGCCGCAACGCCGAAATAAATCTTAGAATTTAATCAATTGATGGATCTGTTCTATTTTTAGAAAGTGAAAGTAGATTTGATTCACTGTATAAATGAAATCGGACCTTATTTCTGTTTATGCCGCTTGCATTGTCGGTGTCTTTGAAGTCGCCAAAGCCACGTGCTATACGGACTGCCACCACCTGAGTATTACACAGTGACAGTCAGTGTGGCACTGTTGAAGTTACAATGTAGCATTAATTAGTCACAGCACTGCTTCTTTGATACACTGTGTAGTATGTATCTATTCTAACAACTGCATTGATTGTTAGGCCTGTAACTAGGTCAGCCATCTGTGAGTGTTTATTCCTTTTGCTCGCTCAAGGCCTGTCAAACTGATGGTCTGATGGATTTGTATAATTCTGAGAGTAATTTTAACTAAAGTACCGAATCAAAACTGTTTACTGAGAAACTTTACTCAATACGAAGACACACAATTTGGGCAACACATGAATAATTTCAGTACCGAAATTCGGTATTTTTAGTTTTGATTCGGTACGGTAAATCGGTATTACGCTGATACCGATACCGCACGGTAAATACCGAGTACCGCCCATCTCTACCATACGCGCCAGCTAGAAACCGAGCAAGTAGAGACTTCTTCTTCTGCTGCTGACTTCACTGCATCTTCTTCTCGTTTTCATGTGATGAGTGTGATTTCTGTAGATACTAGTATCTTCCAAAATAGAAAGCGCTATGGACAGTATGCGACATCGAGTCGTCCCCACACAGAACAGCCTCCAAAGGCTCGGGTGCGATTGTCCTGGAGGATTGGTTGCCCGAATCTCCGAGAACGGCACCCCGCCTGCCACGGACTGCTGGTGCAGGACCATGGGGCTCGAACTGGTTCATCCCGAGGTAAAGACTGGTACAGTTGTGCAAGTTTGTGTAAGTCAGTTGACACATATCCTGTGATGAAGTTTTGTACATGAGATCGACCCATGTCGTTTCCATACGCAAAGTGAGTTCCTTAGGAACGACAGAATCCCGTGATTCTTGCCCATCGTCGTCAAAGCCATCAGACGCCATGAGAAGTATAGGAAGCATGTCAGTATCAACCACAGCAACAGAACACCCTGCATCAGGTTGAGATAAGGTACTATAGGGAAGCCCACTCGGGGAATGGCTCGAACGAGGTATAAATGCTCTCGCAGTTGAAGTTAAGGTGCTTTGGCCCACCCCAATGCCAGAAGGTCAGCAAAAAGATAAAATTAGAAGGATCCATTTGACCAGAGAAAACCCCCCCACCGAATCTCCCGAATGCAGGTGGTCCAGACAAGCTGGAATAAACGTCGATGACATACCACTAGGATCCCATGACGGCAGAGGAGCAGGCCTGGACGTATCACGTGGGATGACGTTTCCAGGGGGACAAGACCGACCCTCGTAATGGGGTGGGCCACAGCGCCGTGGGGAAGCGTCAGAAGGCCTTTTGGCTGGAGCGCATTGAGCGGCACCGGACATCCCCACCTAGAACAGCCTCCAAAGGCGAGTGTGCGGGTGTTCTGGAGGATTGGTTGCCCGAATCTCCGAGAACTGCACGCTGCCACCTAAAGTCTGCTGATGCAGGACCAGGGGGGGCCGAACTGGTCCTGCCGAGGTAAGACTGGTACGTTTGCTCAAATTGTTTAACCATGGACCAACGGGCCCTCATCCAACAATGACAATACCGCATATTGCCGCGTTTATTTCTTGAGCAACCCGCACGGTGTGTGGCCATCAAAGTCAAATCTCGTCGACTATAAGCAAGACAAGACATTCTGTTAGTTATTAGCAAGCGTAATACACAAAACATTTTGTTAGTTAATGCAAAATAAAGTTAATAAGGTAAATTCCGTTCATTATGTGGCCACGTGGTCTTACCTGCTAGAAATTAAACTGCAGGTAAGATACTGTCACTTCTCGGCGAAGAGGACGATGAGAACCGATTTCTCCTGTGCAAGAACAGTTTTTGCGGTGCCCTTGCTTACGGTGAGGAGAATGTTTTATACGCGTACGGAAAGTCCTCCAAAGGTAGAGCAGGCCTGGACATATCCCGAGGGAGAATGATTCCAGGGGGACAAGACCCACTCCCGTAATGGAGTGGGCCATGGACCGTGGGGAAGAGTCAGAAGTCTCAGTCCTTCCCAGATGACAGGAGCAATTGTACTCGCACCCGTATGCATTTGTAATTCTCTAATTCACGAGCATTAAACGTTGCCCTCTCCCTCTTGACAAAATGTGCATGGTTACAGTAACCGTTGATTCAATATTAAACTATTGGAGGTATATTTAAAAACCGGTCCCATCGCAGTTAAAGTATGGGAATGTGAAAGTGCAACGAAACATGCATGTATCGAGGTCTATCCCACAAAGACATTTAATTTGAGAGAAACACAACGAACGATTATATTACGGATGCAATTACATCCGTCTTCTGGATTGTGAGAGAAAATGAGAGCTTGAGCTGCATTTTCATCTGGGAAGAACTGAAGGCTGGATGGCTGGTGCGCTGTCAGCGGCACATGACGAGTCTTCCCCACCCTAAGGCTCAGGTGCTGAGGCAAGCGCCCATGAAGGTTGGTTTTCCGAATCAACGATAGTAGCACCCCGCCAGTCACTGGTACTGGTCATACACAATATAGAGGCTTCTTGCGGAACGGCGCTGTATATGTGTGATGATACAAAAGCTGTCATTTGTGTTAGTCCTTTAGGTATTCTATTCACCAGATAATCATATGGATATTTAGTAATAGAAGGAGAAGAGATATGTTTTGGACTCTTCTGAAATTGGCACTGGCAGGTCTGCGGAATGCAAAATATGCGCAAGCCATAACATATTAGTATGTGTCGGCTGTCTGGTTGTCCTCAGGTACCCATAAGTTACACAAACAGTTATAATCAGTATCGCGAGAACCTCACACAACCTTGGCGCAACTGTCATGTGAACCGAACCGTCGTGTGCCTCCAATACGCAGGCCTGCAGTGGTCGTGCGCAATATAAATATAAACGCTGTTCATGTAACTGCACTTTATATGTATGACAATACAAAAGCTGTCCTTACTGTTGTTTGCCCGATAATCAATTGGATATGAGGCAATAGAAGGAAAAGAGCCATGTGTTGGTCTCTGATGGAAATTATAGTGGCAGCAGCCCTGCGCAATATAAATGCATTGCCTGTAACTGTGCTTAATACGTGAGTGAAGGCTATTTGACATTTGATCTTTTCTATATGTGGAAATAGAAGGTAGAGAGCCAAGTGATGGACTCTGTTGGAAAGGCTATTGGCAGTGCATCGGGGCACATGACAATATAAATGCATAGTAGTTCACCTTGACTATTCACGGATTGAAAGCGCAGAAGTATGTCGGTATCAGTGAAAATTGACGCACGCCATATTGATATAGTCAGTTCGTATGTCATTGAGCCTTTGAGGCACTGACACCCTTGTACTAGTATGGAACAATTATGGCTCGCCATACATGTTTTTAAGCTCACCATTTTGTATGATGTTAATTCATAATTTGAATGTATCGAAAACACTAATGTCTGAGGATAACAGTTCAGACGTTGTCTATTTGTTACAGTGAACACATGGAAATGTGAAACATCAAAATCATCAAAAGTATAAACATTGATTGACTGAAAATTTATTGAGACACTGGCTAGCCAATGAATCATTTCAACACTGCGACCATGCTAGGTCACACGGGTATGGTGACTTGCCACAAGTAGGCCAGCCAAAGGCTCTCATCCAAAATATCTCCAAAGAGTTCTGACCACGGACGGAAGTATCCTTGGATATTTAAGCAAACTATAGCTGAAGGTTCAGGCTACTGCACTTGCATATCTGTGTAGTCATGGAACAGGGAAGCCCATTCAGCAAAATACATTGAGTGATTGCAAAGAAACAGACACAATTGTCGCCGAAATAGAGACAGAGTACCGGTATGAATTTGATGGAGATCGCCATTCGACAATGGGAACTCAGGCTTCAAGATTCGATGAGAATCACCGAATCGATTCCCGTAATGATTCTCACAAAACTTGCAGTGCTTTATGACTAACATGATTCAGCATTTGATTCTCGTAAAATTATATGTATTTTGAGCCCTGGAATTTAAAATGAAAATCCTTGGTGCCCAATCTTGTGTCAGATAATCCTAGTCCCCAATCAAACCAGTTGCACGATTTGTAGCAACCGGACACTGTCAGTAATACTGGACAGGCATGTAAAGAACGAAACTATTCAAGAGACACAGCATTATTTGAACACAGGCCATAGAATACTATATGTTGTAACAAACATAATCTCATTGTTTCTAACGATTGTTCCGATGATACAATGAGGGAAAGAAAATGGAATCGCAAGAACAGGGTCAAAATTTCAAATAAATATCTTGAGGTCGATGTAACGTTCGCGACGTTCCAAGTATCCAAATACGAGCCCTCATGTTAATAGTAATACATTCGGGCTAGCTAAGATTTGCAAATATTAATCGGTAAGCACAATTAATTATAATGACATGTTGTATATGTGCCAAGTTTCACGGAAATTGATAAAAAAACGACTGAGAAAAACTCCAGACAAATCTGTGTCCACGGACAGACGGACAAGCTGACTCCAGTATACCCCCCCCCCTAACTTCGTTGCGGGGGGGGGGGGGTATAAAAAAAAAACACTGAATAGATGTCCAAGAGTTGTGTAATGTCCCCTTTGTACAGCCGTCACCATTCAATCAACACTCCCATTACAAAATAAATTTGGGTTTTCATGGTATGATATTTCTGAAGTACGAAACCCACATGTTCAAGAAAGATACTTTCGAAAGCACTGACGATCTAGTCAGTGCTTTTGAATTATCTTTCCGTCTCCATTTGGCCAAATGAAATTTTCGAACAAAAATTGGCCATTGGCCACCGACAGCACGAACACTGCATATGCAATCGATATGAATGAAATCTACTGAGAATTCTTACTTCTAAAGTGCTTAATGGCCAAATTATGAAAGAATTTACCGCCATAACAGCATAATACAATCATCTGCATATAACTTGTCTGGAAAAAAAAAAAAATGGTCCGAACTACTTTCTGTCATCAGTATCTACAATAAACATATGTGAGCGGGTGACGTATTTTTTTGTTGTTGTCATAACTTGGTGCTAAATTCAAAATTTGTTAACCAATCAGTGGCTGATGATGATTAATCTAAAACTAAAGTTGGCAAATCTCGACCAATCAGAATGGGTGTTTCAGAGACAAAAATTCATCTTTGAATTCATATTGAATTACAATACATTACGATGTTCGGAATAATCAAACCTACCTCTCTGCCTTTTCCTGTGATGAGAGCAGCCAAAGGTTTGGCGTAGAACCGGGAATGTGGAAAGCCAAGGCATCCGTACATACTGTTGGCTGTTAATTTCAGAGCCTTCTGCCGAATATCGTACTGAAAATAATGAAACTACTTCTCAAATGCACAAGACACAACAAGAGCATGGCAAAATATGCCGGTGGTAATACCAACAAAGGGCCATAACCCTGGTGAAAATTGGCAAGCGGAACCAAACAATTTGAACGTGACCTGTATATTGGCTAGTGAACTCATACCAAATTTCATTCCATCCAGTTCAGACTTACTAAAGTTATACGGAAACAGTGCAAATTCAAACAAAAAGGGTCATAACTCTGGTGATAATTGGCGGACAGAACCCGAATTCGAACTTGACCTGATTTATTCCATTCAGTTAAGACTAAAAGGAATTGGACAGAAAGATGGACAAACGGAAGGAAGCCAATAACCAAAAACCGGGCATAAAAAAATACCATGTTTATAAACTGATATCCTATTATTAAAAGATTGAATGATAATTCAGCCAGAAACATAAGTCATCAGTTCGTTTTTAGGTTTCTTTGCTCATGGGACACAACCCATTGTCATGTTATTGTAGGTGGCTTCTTCGCTGTTAAAACAAGAGATGGACTGTCATCCGGTGCATACACCCTTGTGGCATACCGCCTAGTGTGGGCATCAGACCTGTTAACCCTCCCGGATTGTGCGGGAGACTCCCGGATTTGAGCACGATCTCCTGCACAGGCATGACAATCTCCCGGATTCAGCTACTGTAGAAAATCACAAAAAATGATCTCTTTATTTTATCTATTTGACCTGTAGACAGGCTATCAACACATCCCTGATATCGGATTGCGACATCATTGTATCAATTAACACCCATGATTAATCTGGGGTCATAAAATCAACATTGTTTGCACAGCAGGGGCACTGGACAATAAAACAACAAACACCTTCTAAGTTCTATTGAACAGGATCACCAGACAGAACAAAGGTGACCTGTTCTCAATTGGCAACCCACTGGAGATAAGCCCTGATGTTATATGAAACTACCATTAAAGTTTATTGGTCTGATAAAATTCAAAAGAAGCACATGTTCTGGCTTTAAACTTTCGGAATCCGTTCCTGAGTTGTACTTTTTAATGTGACATTTGAAATCTAAATCAAATCGAAAGTAGTTTACAGTTTAATATTGATATACGTAATCCGGTAGCTTACGATATTTCCTCTATAAATTAGGACAATAAAAGTAAAAACTACACAGAAAATGTTTTTCTTAAGAATACTTGTTAATTTGCCTGTTAATATGTGTTATAGCTGATCATATTTAAAAAAAAAAATTGGTCAAAATTATGAAAATGCAAAAGGAATCTGTAGGAATAAAATTTGTTTAAATCTCCCGTATGATGACCAAGATCTCACGGAAAATCGTGACCAATCTCCCGGAAAATATTTTGTGAGGTTAACAGGTCTGGTGGGCATATCTATAACCTATGACTGATATACTCTGACAAATGGATCTAAAAATCAGCATTTTCATATAAACAAAGATGAATAAAATAGAATGCAAGACCTAAACAAAATGATGGAACCCGCCTGAGCCATAGGTGATACTGTCAATGTGCTGTGCGAAAGTTTAACCTCTTCATTGCTATATGTCTGTACTGAGTACGGATGTAAAATGTCATGGTGTGCTCTATGTACAGATCTACTTCAGCACACCAGCACTCAGCCATTATTCATAGCTGGAACTCAAGAGATTGCTGCAATGATCCAGGATTGTGATTAATAATAATAATAGCCTTTCAACTGAGTCAGTTTCAGGGTTTTCGTGATATTCCTGTTATTTTGAAAAATAGCCATAATGTCAATTGCCCACCACACGCAATGACGTCATTCAGGAGTGAAGAGGTTAAGCCTTAAGGCCAATATAAAAATATTGCTTGATTTACATCCCCTCCTGACCCTACTTTTAGTTCCCTCCTCAGTTGAATGTAAATCTAGCAATTTATTTATATTATATTGGCATAATGCAGATTTAAAAATCCTATCACTAATCCAAAATCGTGGCTATTAACAGCTATTATTCTTTATATCTAACACTTATTATAACGTCGAAATACACTCTTTCAAAAACACTGTCTTGTGTGCACGCTATGAATTATAACTTAACTGATTATGCTGAAGTAGCTCACTTTAGAGTATCAACATATATCACGTGACATAACCTGACTGTTTGTACATATTACTGCCTTGGTTGTCTTTGACAATCGACTTTATACTACAATCGTTGTGAGGGATTCGCCCGTAAACTGGATACCTGGCTTGGAGCAAGAAGTTTCATTGAAAGTTGCACCACTGTGGCTAGCTGCTCATATTTTGGGGGAATCATTGCTCCACGTATTGAATCCAATTACTCTCTAATTTATTAAATGGATTAATTATTATTAAAACATGTACCTGCATATACTGTTCTGGCGTAACATCTGCTCCTTTCATCAAATTTTTAACCTGCCGTCGACTCTCAACAAGCTTCCTTATTTCAGTCGGTAGAATTCCTGGTTCTAGCTCTGGTGCTGGCAATTCCAGATTCAACCAGTCATCTTCCTTCAAGAAGAAAAAGCAGGTCATTGTAACCACTATGTCATTAACCCTTTCTTTACTAACTATATTCTCCCACCCAGTTATAAAAGTATACATTAGAATGGTCCATTATTCATTTGGAGGGATGTTCAAGTAATAAAAGCCGACGAAAAAATAAAACAAGTGCAGAAGGATTCATATTCATTCATACTCGTCAATGAGTATTCAGTATAGAAAGGGATAAAAGAAACACAAAATTGTCAAACTTAAATACTTAATATAGAAGTGTAAGGCAAAAACAAAATAATAGGGTTTTGATTCTCAGGCATAGCTTCATCGAAAATAAAATGGACCATTTTATTTCAATTTTGGATTTCACTGTAATTGTAAATCGGTAACACGAAAATAGAAAATTGTCACACGGAAATTAGTTGTTTCAAATACGAAATAGGAGCTAAATACAACGGTGTATGCATGGGTATTCAACAGAAGACCATAGGCAATGATAACTATCAGGTATATTGTCACCACAAGCTGTCCACACCCCCAAGTTTATTGGTCAAATGTATTGAAATATTTTGTAAAAGATCAGTAGGACGTTAGATATTTGACCTTTGCACATTAAGTAAATAACCCTGCCAGATAGAGTTTCCCACATTACTACACTATTGTGATCGAAGTTACTCAAACCGGAGGGAGCGCAATAGCAGAGTATATGGCCATTTTATGATGGTTATTTGAAGTGTTATTGTCTATCATCCATTGTGTTCCATATACAGTCTCTAAATAGTCAGCGGAATAAGTGAATCAAGACTTTTTATGATAGTTTGGAATATTACTTTATCATTTCTTTTCAAATTTATTTACGTTCCGTATTTTTATATGAATCGGATATGTAAAGAGTTAATGCAAACGTGTATCTCAATACTGACTTTGTCTGCTTCATTTTCATAATCTGACAGTATTTAAAATTTAAAAGTACTATACCATTGAAACATTTCACTATTATGCCATTGTAAAAAAGGCAAAGAAATTTGAGCAACATATTTCATAGTTAGCCCTTTCGATACTAAATATCCTATGAAGTTTGTTGAACTTAATATCTGACTATTTCCCATCAATGAATAGGATTTTTTCTGCACTTTTTTCTATTATCTGTCGTCTACTTATATTTCCTGAACATCCCTCCAGATGAATAATAGACACTTCTAATTAATCCATTAAGTAAAGAAAGAGTAAATAGTGAAACAGTGCAGTGCCGATGGGTCTTAAATAGGTCAAGTTTAGTATTATATTATGGTTGAAGGACTTTTTCCGAAGTTAGAACAAACTTAGATACATGGCAAATAATTTGTTTTCAAGTTTATATGGAAAAATTTGGTAGGGAATCTTCCATGTAGATATGTTTTGACATCTCGCCTTCAAAATTATATATGCATAATTTGGAGGTTCAAATTAGCCATATACGTTTATGTAAATTTTGGTTATAGAAAAGATCGGATATAATATGAACAAAGTTGTCCTTTTGTAAAACAAATTATCACAATAGACTGCCTATATTTGCCACATAGACTTGCTCGACATCTAATTCCAATAAGCTATCAGTCGACATACATCATGATACATGTTGACTAATCTTGGACACTCAATCTGTCCCACTTAACCCTTTGATGACTGAAGCTTCCTGAATTATTGCGAAAACCCTGTGCCAATGCATTATCTAATATATAAGAGAATGCATTGGCCTAACAATATTTACCTTGATCTTGTAAGCCAGTGCATTCTCTTATAAAAGCAAGGCTCCCTATGGGAGACTCGCATATATAAGAGAATGCACTGGCACAGGATCTTTAGTGCTGCGCCAGCGAAGCTCCCGTCATGAAAGGTTAAATATAACACATACCTGGCTACCATCTTGCTTGTTGGACAGATTTCGATTCACTGTTGTAAAACAGATGTTGTATTCCTGTATAATTGATGGATACAGACTGTTGAAATCCAACAGTAGAATACATTTGTCGTAAAATCCTAGAAAGAAAAAAAGGTTACCATGAATTCCGGACTTGTTTACAGCAGATATCTCTAGTTTCCATAAACATTTCTGCTAAAACTGGGGAAGGACACACAAGTTATATAGATTTCTGTTTAAAAAAAAATGTACTAGCTTCTCATAAAAGTTGCTATGAGAACATAAAAACCCTTAAAACCTTTTCTAATGTTTTATGTCAAGTTTTGATTAAACTTTGGTATGTTATTGGACTAATTGGTCGTCGATTGGTAATTCTACTGTAACAATGATACAAATTGTTTCAAATTGCGAAATCTCATTATCTAAGAGTTATTAATAATGAAAATAAGAACTAAGTTGGGTCCCTTTAAGTCATTGCTGCTACATCAGTACTAATGCAACAATTTTTTTGTTTATCTTAGGCCAAAAAAAAAAACATCTATGTTTCCGATAACATGGGGAAAATTTTCCAGGAAGGCAGGCAGGGTTTTTTTTTTTTACCGGCCATTTGAAAGTGATAAAATAGTGTAGTACACCCATTTAACATGTATTATAAAATTGGCATGCTTTTATACATGCTAACTGGTAATATATTATGTCATGTATTAGATGTTAAAGATATTCTCTAGCTACTAGTATGTGCTCCAGTGTGAAAATTCAATGTATTAGGCTATGACTGTTCTTGGATATGCATGAATAAACATGTTTTGTTTCAATCTTCCCCTGAATATCTCTGGTGCAGATTGGGCCTGAGGTTACACTTTTTATGCCATTCTATGCATCACTGCCGACGCAATTTTCCAGGTGTTGGGTGTTTGAAAGAGAGATCGTTTTATGGAATAAATACTTGCCATTTCAATAAAACCTATTGTATTTTCATCCCCTGTTATTTCTCTTCATAGATGATCATTATTTTTCAGTGACAACTTGTCCATATTACTAAATCACTAAATTGTATTGTGGTTTAAAGTCACCTATTTCCGACTTATTTTGTTTCAATCCCGGAAAGGTTTAAATAGCAGAATTGATTACCTGCCAACTTTCAGTGTAATTAACAGCAAGTTATCAAATAATCCTTACAGTGCATGTATGCACATCAGATGATCAGAAATGTGTGTTTAATACTTGCATACAGTGCGAGTTGTTTCTATCACAGTGGTATCTGCTACTTGGTCGGAAAACATCAAAGATAGTCTGTAGTAAATAGTTACACAGAGTTTATTCACGTTACCCACTGATGCGTTTGGTTGGTGACACAGTGACCCAGTTGGTGTGTCATTCATAACAGACAGTTGTTTATATAAAGTGGGTTAAACTCGGGTTTATGTGAATATTCAAGGATGCCAATGCATTTTAATCTTGGATGACGATTTCGTCTTGTCAAGGGTGATGGTGATTTCGGCGACGCTAATTTCCAGGACTGATAACGTAATACGGACTGTCATTTTCCCGCCAAAAACGTACATGATTTTCACTGTTTAATTTTGTCGCGATCAGATGGTCTTTCAGGCAAGTTTTGCCCCCAATTAGGCGAAGGGATTTAAGGGAGCTACCGGTATAATACATTGTACTTTTGAAAATACACAGCAGTGTACACAGCCCACAAAAGACGGAGGGATTTCCGTAGTGACTCGTCAGGGTAGAGTTTGATTTACGCCACCTATTCACTGCATAGCATGGTCGACCAGGTTGTCTTATTTATATCAAGAATGCGCGATCGCGTACACCGACATACACATGCATCAGTTGTGTATGCGATTGGTGGTTCGTTCTGCTGTTGGTATTGGGAAAACTATAGCCGTTAACTCAGACAGACAGGTTACTATGGACTTCAGGGAAAAAAATAATTTGAGGCCGGCAAGAAAATCTCAGCCAGGCCGGGTACCGGAAACAGAGACGTTTTTTTTGTTGGCCTTATTCAAAAATCTCAATAGAATGTTCAAAATATATCTAGAGAAATACAGACCTCTCTTGGGCTCAAGCACCAATCCTCCTGCATAAGCAGGTTTTCGACGACCCTGTTTTCCTTTTTTACCGACATTTGGATCATTTTCATCATCAAATTCATCCTATAAGGGAGCAAGGATGTAAATCTAGTTGTTTATGAAACAGAACATTTATGGCTTTTAACCGTTTCTATACTAATATTCATCGATGAGTAGTTATCCCTTAAGAAATGTTCAGATAATAAGTTCAACAAACGACCATAATTGAACTTATTATCTGAACATTTGCCTCCAAAGAATATGAATACTTCTGCACTTGAATTAGCTTTTTGTCTGCTTATATTACCTGAACATCCCTCCAGATGAATACCAGACCAAAAGAACACTTTCTATATTAATACTCCATTAGAAGTTATCCCTTAGGAAATGATCCGATAATAAGGAAATGTCAAGATATTAAGTTCAACAAACGACCTATAGTCGTTTGTTGAACTTAATATCTTAACATTTCCCACAAATAACAAAACTCCTTTAATTATACTATCATCATCTGCTAGTTTTTTTTTTTATGAAAACCCCTCCAGATCAATAATAGACCACATTCCAATGTATACTTTTATAACTCAGCGGGAGAATCCATTTAGTATAAAAATGGTTATTAAAAGAAATGAATGCTTATCTTTGGAGGCTATATGTATACTTTAGGCCAAAATAAAAAGAGTTTTGATTCTTAGGCATTGCCGCATCGAAAATAAAATGGCCCACGTTGGACCATTTTATTTCCATTTTGGATTTCACTGTAGTTGTAAACCGGAAACAAGAAAATAGGAAACTGTCACATGGAAATTAGTTACGTTTCAAATCTCGAATAGGAGCTAAATACAATGGTGTATGTGTGGGTATTCAACAAAAGACCATAGGCAACGATAACTATCAGGTATATTATCACCACAGGCTGTCCAAACCCCCAAGTTTATTGGTCAAATGTGTTGAAATATTTCGATAAAACTGCAATCAGCAAGAAGTTGGATATTGAATGAGTTGTTTGTGATGGTTATTTGAAGTACATTTACAGTCTCCAATTAGTCAGCAAAATAAGTGAATCAAGACCTTCTATGATAGTTTGGAAGATCACTTTATCTTTTCGTTTCGACTATATTTATGTTCCATATTTTTATATGAATCTGATAAGTAGTTCTGCGTGTTGTTAAAAAATGATTGTGCCAATATTAAAATCATATCAATATATATATCATTCAAGGTAATCCCTATATGATGTACCGGTAGTAGAATGTCACAACTTATCATTCTTTGTATCAGATTAAATTATTTTATATCCACTACAAAGTTCTCCCTACATTTTTTGGACCTGGGCAGGTAAAACAAGAGGTACGCTGTCGCGTGGCATTTGCCACCGACCGTAGCAATTTGGATTAAGCATGGACGAAACTGCGGATATCCGAGGAGGTCTATATGACCATTCCAAAAGAAGTTCGTACAGAAATGTTGACTAAAAACCACAAAACAAGCGATCCGGAAACCCAAAAACAAGCGAAAATTCAAATTTTCTAAGTTGAAAAAAGGGCCATAACTCTGGCAAAAACCATCCGATCATATCCAAATTCGCACTTGACATGTATTTTCATATAACTGATCCACAAAAATACGGGATTTGCAATCGTACCACCAAAGCTCACGCTATCATCTGGAAACCCAAAAAAACAAGAGAAAAATTGAATTTTCTAAGTAAAAAAAGGGCCATAACTCTGGTGAAAATGGGTGGACGAAACCCGCGCTATGCATGTAGCTGTTCCCCCATGCTGCTCTATGACCATACCAAATATCAGCTAAATCTGCCCAGCGGTTGCTGAACAATAATGCAAAATGTTTGTACGGACGGACAAAATTGAATTTTCTAAGTAAAAAAAGGGCCATAACTCTGGTGAAAATGGGTGGACGAAACCCGCGCTATGCATGTAGCTGTTCCCCCATGCTGCTCTATCACCATACCAAATATCAGCTAAATCTGCCCAGCGGTTGCTGAACAATAATGCAAAATGTTTGTACGGACGGACGGAGATGTCGACTATATACCCGCCGACTTCAAGTCGGGGGCATAATAACGCATGCTTACTATGCCAGTCTATGGGTAAAAAAAAAAAAAAAAAAAAATATATAAATAAAACCCTCGCTCCCTCATTGATTAAAAAAAAAAAATGAATGAGAATCAAATATCTTTTTTGTTTGGCCTTAGCAAAAATTAATTAATACCATATTTTTCTTGAATTGTTTTCAAAATTGTTCATATAGACACAACATGACTTACTGTTGGTGGAGGAGTATTCTTTTTGAATTCTTTGTCAGGCACTACAAATGCTTTGTCTGTGAAAGCATGCAGTAAAAGGTACTCATTTCGTTCTGCCCGACCACCAAGTAATGTCCTGGTCTGAAATATATGAATGCAGTGATTAAGTCTGCCGAACTGACAAGGTATATAGTCTTTATTGCCAAAACGGGCTCCAATGAAGATAGATTGTTTTCCCAGTTATGCTGGAAAACATGGATGCAAGCTTCTGTAATTGCACCCTACAACCAGTAGGCATTAACAAGAAGGACTTTAATTAGTTGCTTCCGTTATAGCTTATAAAACAGTTTGTCTATCTAATTTCAGGAATTGAACATCAGACCATAGTCTTGGGGAGAGCTTTCCGATGAATGGCAACAAGCCATATTTCCGACTAAATCCTGAAAAGTTACCCATAATTCTGCTGTGGTTAAGAGGTCGATTACTTAGGGCATTACTGTAGATGGTCCAAACCCCACAAAATTGCAAAATTCGTCTATTTTTATACACCACAATCCAATAAGGTCATAACCAGCTTCAAGAAATCAAGGTGAGTAACCATATAAAATACCAGTAGCATCCAACAAACCAGCTAACACAATAGAAATTTTTATGTAAAGAACTTACCATAATATTACCACAGATGTTGGTAATTTGGAGAGACAGTGGAATGGCGTTCAGTTCATACATCAGCCTTAAGATGTACGTACAGTCAACCAGAGTGAGTTCTATAAACTGCATCAGATGATCCGCAGTACTTTTGAAAAGAAAAAAATAAAGAAATGGGCTATAACAATACTGTTAAATATGTCACTAAGGCCAAAAAAAAAAAGTGTTTTGGTTCTCGGGCAATTTTTTTTTCAAATCAATGAGGGAGGGAGGGTTTTATTTTTATTTTTTATTTTTTTCTGCGCATAGTAAGCATGGACAAAGATACCTTCCTCTGTCTAGTAATAACCAGAAAGGTAGAGGGAACTGTTATGCATATAAACTCATTTAGTCTTATATAAAAATGACATTGTACTACCAGTGTATGACTGGGATTACCTAACAATATATAATGCCCCTGACATTAACTACTGTTATTGTTGTCTAAAAACTGATAACTCCCCATTCTAATATGTGATCCTGAATTTAGTCCTGTGCCTTTCAATTGTATAAAGTTACAATTAGTGTAAGTTGTTCACAATGACTAATTGTAAGAAGAGCATGAGGATCAGCTAATCATTTTCTTAATTGTAGTCATCTACTTTATGTTGTAAGCCTGCAATTCACTTTTTAATACATTACATGTTAGAGCTCAATGCACACTAATATTCAACACATATCTGCTATGGACATGTTGATTAAATCCCCCCAAAAAAAATATATATATTTTTTTTTTTTCAAATTTTTTTTTTCGTAAGTTTTTTTGTCGTAACATCGGGCATTGCAATAAAAAGGCCTAATGCGGCCCTTTTTATTCAATGCGGCGGTGCCTGAGAACCAAAACCTTTTTTTTTTTTGGCCTAAAATATCAATTTTTTACATACACATTTCGAATTTACGCACAATGAGAAGAGCATGAGAAATTATTGTTTTGAAGTCATGAGCAATACAATCCTGCAATAATGAGAGATTTATCTAGATTAAAAAAAAGGAAAATATTTATTGCAGCACAAAAATATAGGATTTTACCCTGAATGGCAAAACTTTCGTTTCATCTCCCATTCCCATTTTTGAATAAGAAAAGTGCTTCCTGAAGTAACACAAGCTGTCATATTCTAGACCATAAACAATTAATTTCGTTAATTTTGAATGATTATAAACTCCTATTGGCCTTACATATATATATATATATATATATATATATATATATATATATATCATGGAATTAATTTAATCTCAAATCAGGCACAATTTAAAATGACAGGCACCATCCCTTTGGCACCTGTAATTTTAACAGCCTCGGGAAAATAAATAACTTTTGTACCTTGGGCCAGACAGCACACTTTATCCCCATTTTTTATGATATAAAAGTTGATAACTTAGTGGGATCATTGGGATGTTTAATCTTGGTAGTATCCAGGCCTATATATTCCCCAAAACTCAAACATGAAAATGGTGTGCAAGAATGGCCTAAAAAATTGTGCCCAAATTAATGGAAATTAACACATGCCTTCTTTATGTATATAACTATCAATATGAAACTTCAGAAATGTCTCGTCTCGTCTGAATACTGTATCACTGTATATCCAGTTATCATGCAGGAGTTACCTATTTCCTCTTTTAAAGTTCAATATTGACAGCTGATTAAATTTGTTAACATCATAGTCATTTAATTATTTGGATTTATAAATATGAGAAGATGAACAAATTATTGAAATTGGAGGTCATGATACAGAATACATACTTATAAACATTCCTTATTTCGTCTTGATCAATTTCTATCCTTTTCTTTTTTAGTACGACATTTGTCAGCTCCGTGAGGTCGTAACTTCGACTCCTGATGAGTTCCTTCGCTGAAAGTTTGACATCACAGACCAGCCGACCACAAGCTGCGGTCCTCTCAGAAAAGGATATTCTACCTCCTTGACCACTCTGAAATATTATTAAGATATATGCTCTTTAGGTTAACCCTGAACGGCGATCTCCACTCATATTATATTACTAGTAGTGGGAGGAGCTTGCAGTTGCTAGAAGACTGAAAATAGTTTGAACTAATATCACAGTGCCTATATTACACCCAAGAATGTACCTTCTTTTCATTTTTAATTGTAAAAAAATATGACGATTTGTCACGCAGCATATGAAAAACAGTGTTATAATCATGGATTAGTTTTTAACATCATTTCACAAATCAAAATTCCAGTACAATGTGATTTGACAACAAACAGTTGTTCGAGAAAAGACAATTTAATACTGAAAGTATGCATGGATATCAAAATTAGGGTAAACAAAGAATTTTCAATACAGCAGGCGGCCAGCTCAATCGCTGATTGATAGAAAATATCTGCTGATATTTATTTGATTGACAGCTGTGGAAAAGTACATTACTTTTGGACATACATGTATGGTATAAATGAGCGTAGTAATGACAGTGTAGGAAAAACGGCATAGTACGCAGGTTGGGTTACGAGAAAACATCCATCTTGTTTTTTGACCTGAGGCTCTCCTTGTTTTACATTAACAACATAGGTCTCGCATGTCTTGAAAAATTGCCAATTTGGACGATACTTACGACATACACTTTAAAGATCTTTTTTTTTTCCAAGACCATAAAGGAGCAATAACTCTAGAAAAATATGTCATTGGTACTCAATTCCTAAGCATATCTTTCCTCAAAAAAAGGTCTATATCTTTACCACAAAATAAATGTGCCAGGGCAATAGCGATTAATAACTGGGACCTGATATGATCTATACATGAGAAAAAAAATATTGAATTAACACTTTGGCGAGTAGAACGACATATATGTCGCCTACGGTTTGCGAGTGGAACAACATATATGTCGTTTCAGTAAGTGTCATTTCTATGTAGACATAATTTCAATTAATCATCTTAGTTATTAAAGAATAGTATTGAAGATATTTTGATTAATATAATGTCCCAATGTATAAGTGCAATAGATTATGATAGCACACGTAAACAGAAAATACACAACAATTAAAACAAATTATTAGACTCTTTTGACACAAATTTTTTAATAATTATCGTTATGATGTTAAACTCATGCACAACATCATGTATATGACGTTATAAATACTCTCCAAAGGGTTAACATGATTTAAGGTGAAACATGCATTCTTAACCCTTTACCTATCACGTCGGCATTTCTCGGCATCCAGGTCTGCCGTCATAATGGCATTTCTCGGCAGTAAAAAACGTATATTGTTACTCTCTGTTTGGCATCATATTTCAGCGTTTTTAGCAAATCAAAGACCAACATTATTAGTATCTTTTGAAAGCTGAGATCATAATATAGCTATCTTTCAAATTATTTGGTATATTTGATTGATATTATAAAGATTTTTCACCATGTAAACCTTTTCAAGATAGCTTGTATTTCCAACAACAAAATCTTCGCGTTGTCGTTTTGTCATAGACGCTTCGCCTTGTTGATTGTGTTATGAAAGGTCGCGAGGGAAAACTACGTGGAATCCGACAACTTGAAATTGAGATTTATATTGGATTATGTATTATTTCTTAGATAGTGATTTTTTATTTCCAAATAGTGCAAAATAAACATATTTTCCCAGCCCTAAATCAGTCACAGATAAGCGAAACTCTCAGCCTAACGTTTGCGTAACTGGGATATTTTCCCTGTTCATTTGTAACAAGTCACATGACGATAACAAATATTAATATTTAATTTGTTTATATAAACTAATAATATAAGTAAGTCCAATCATTTATGTCAATATTTAATATATATTGTTTAAAATGTATTGAATAGCAATGCGGGGAACTAATTAGAAGCTTCAGATGAAACAGCGCGTTTACCAATTTATGAACACGTGCTTCCATCGAAGCTGGGCGCGAATTTCAATCTTATAATTATCAATAATTTTTCAAGAGATATTTATCATTTAAACGAATAAAATTGTATGTCCTTTGTTACAAGTTGAACATATACCAAACAATATTTTAATTACCGGTAGTTTAACTGTGTACACACATTGTGTTATGACCAGGGTTTCCGCCAGGGGGAAATTAATGAGTCCGTATTGGGGAAACACATAACGCGACGGGGCGACCATGGTTTGTCCCGTTGGGCGAATTTTTTTTTATTTGACACTGAAAAGTAGCAATTTCCTTGCACCTAAGAGTCCCACAAAGCAACCCAAAGCTACGTATATATTACGCAAGTCAATCATTTCCGTGGGTGCTTTAATTCTGTTGATGGTGTCCAGATAATCAATCAATTAGTTACGCACGTAAGACTGCCGTCTGATTGAAGACTATATATTAATGAACAAGCTACGAGTTAGTGTTTACAAATTTATACAATAAGATTCCGACAGGTATAATGAATCTAAACACTACAAAGCATCTATGCATTGACCAATAATAGATAGCAAGGAGAATTGAATAAAGTAATTCAAGAATTTCAAGCAGCTTCTGTGAAAATGAAACTGACAGCTAGGATATACGCTGTCAATCGTAAAACTATTTGTGCGCTGTGATGTCATACTGCAGAGTTTGTCTGCAGGAGATATTTATAGCGGCGGAATACGAATGGTAGCGACATCTTTCACTCGGAATGGGTAGCTTGTTCAATAGTCTCTATTAGTCCATAAACTGACGACCGCAATTGCTTATTATGCGTATATTGCCATGCATAGTCAACAAAATCCGAAAGTGATTTATTTCACAATAATACGGAACCTGTCCCGAAATCAGTCTTTATAGTGGGAATTCATAGTGATAAGTTAACAGCACCATTCATTTGATCCATATTACATACATGGAGGATAAAGACAAACACATACTCCCTCCCCAATATGGAGATAAAGTCAAAGTACGGTAAATAATAGTTGCGTTGTCCCGCCTGGGTCCCCAAGCACAATCAATGACACACATGTTCATATTTCCCGCCAAAATTATATTTTATAACACGCTGGCTAAAACTGTTCTGTACCTCATGTACTCTGCAGAGGGACCCATTAATTATGTACCGTACGATAGCACGGGATCTCGGAGAAGGAGTAGTTTCATTCATGAAAATCCTGTGCATAAAAATGTCCCGACTAAGAAATTCGGCATTCTTTGATCAAATTATATAATCGTAGGATATCACGGGATTTTCGAGCATGAGCAGTTTCATCCCGTGCACAAAAATATGCGTACTCAGCAGTCCGGCATTCTTTGATGTTACCGCGACATGTATTACGCTGTATCTAACGTCGCTATTTGACCCGCATTTCACCAGTATTCTGTTTAACCCCCGAACTCCCGTTGCAACCAAATTTTTTTTACGACATATTGCGACTGACATTTGGTATATGTATGAACCAAACAGATAATCTGCGAGGGGAATGAGGCCGTCCTACGGACGCTGAGCCGTACTAACGAAAACCCTGCATGACACTAACTGTGATCGGAGATTGCATCATCATTACATCAAGGTCAAGGTAATGCCTGTGTCTCAATGTGATTTATTTTTAGTATATTTCGTCATCTTTATTCAACAAGTTGTCTTGCTACTCTTATTAAGTTTGGCATATCAAATATTCACGAAGAGAAAGTACTATTATCGACATTATATTGGTAATTCAATCTTTTTTCAAATGACAATGTGAGATGAACATGATCTGCGCATGTAAATGTGCCAAGATATATCGGAATTAACTGGGTCAAGTTCGAAGTACGTGCGCATTACGTTCATGAGGTATACGGAAGGAGTTGTGAGCGCTGAATATATTGTTCTTGTGTGATTGCTAAAGTTCATTTTCACTGCGCGTTAACTTAGGGATATCCACTGGTAAATTCGCCAAATTGTGATGTGAAAAATCACAGAAATGACTACGTAAAACTTGGTTTATGTTTTATTTGAAATGCTTGTGTCAATGCGTGGAGCAGTGAAAACGCACACAGCGTGACGTGCCATTTTCAAAAATAATGGTTGAACGCATTCGTTATCTTCATTTTAAGAACTATCTCAGCTGACTGTCTTGCTAATTTTATATTGGGTATTATTGATATAAAATGTTTTTAAATTTGATTCCCCCCCCCCCCTTCATTCATCACAGGACCATATGAATAATATTTTATTTTAATAATATTGAGTGAACAATCTTGACCATTCAATAAAGTTTTGATCGGAAAGTTCGACAAAAGATTTTTGATTTTCTCTTCACGCATTGTAGAAGAATGAGTTACACGTCCCAACGTCATGCCAATTCAGCCCAATGCTATGGGGACGGGGATTGCCTAGATTATTACCCAAATAAATTATGTTGTTAAAGCGCATTGACAAATACATAATCTTGAGTATATTCTCCACAATATAATCGAAAAATACAAAGGAATGGACACGATTCAATCCAAATGTTTTATTTAAAAAACACTCCCGCCAAGAAACGACCACTGATAACGTGCGCACAAAATATGTACCGGTACCTGTGAACACGTGTTATTGTCATGTGCGGCGCACAATGGGGACTGTCATTTATCATGGTTATAACTATTACCCATTCGGTAATAAACAAATGACATTCATTGCAAATTCAAACAGAATATATCTTAGATTTAGTGTTAGTATCAATTGACCATTTCTCAAGTGTTGTCGTTGAACTTATGGATCAGCTGATGACGATGAAAACATCTGGGAACCTTGCTGACGTCAGAGCAGCAATGATAAAATACTTTAGCACAAATGTGTATCGGCCGTTTTGTTCTCTCGTTTGATTAATAAAATTATTATTCTCCGCGCTTTAACATTGCGAAATACTCCAGTAAATTGGCCATATCATGATGTGAAAAATCAAAGAAATGACATTGTATTACATTAGTTACTTTTATTTGAACACAGAGTTCACGAGACATAAGCAGCATTTTTAAATTGAAAGTGCGCGAATCAATTCGGAATTGTGCGCGAGGCTTCATTTATCGCAAATTATTTATCGGCATTGTCTTGTCATTTTATATTGAATATGATTGCTCAAAATTTCACCAAGAGAAAGCATTTGTCTCGATCGTAATATACAAGGTAGGCAGAATGAATTGTTTAAATTATTTATTGCACAAGATGTGTGCACTGCGAATGTATTGACTGCAATGTCAAGGTTAAAAACCGGTGCCAAACTAAAGTAAACAAAAACACGAGCGATGTAATCGATGGTACAATGTGGACTGGTTTTGACTAATAATGCAGACAATTGTAACTGAATTTAAACGTAATTATCCAAGAATTAGTATGCCACTTGATGATTTATTTTATGTTTCATTTCACCAAATAGCCATTGCTTAAACATTAATAAATCACCCAATTTCGTGATGTGGTTTGCCGACAGAGAAATTGAAACTGAAAGTTACATTGATCTGTTGATAAAACAAAACTTACCTTTTGTTTGTTTATTACATTTATTGTTATAAAATACAAATATAAAACCTAATAAATATTCACCATACTATCATGCTAGGGGAGGGTGATTCACAACTCTGAAAAAAAAAAATACTCCCATTCATGCAGATGAACATAATTTCATAAAACAAGAGCCACCATAAAATTTATTAATAATACATTTTTTCCCCAATAACTCAAAGTTTGACGTCACCAGAAAGTTCTGTTAGCGACGTTCTCTCCTATCAGCATTGGCTGGAGGTAATGACGTTAGTCATATCACTGATGGGTAAAGGGTTAATGAGATACTTACAGAAAGTTTTGGCATTATGCTCCTTTTCAGTCTGCCTATCTTCGACCAATGGGGAATCTTTTGTGCACTAATTCTGTGTAAAATCACATCAAGGTCAAAGCCAAAAATATCATGGCCCTGGAGAGAAAATGAATGGACATTATATTCAGTGATAGATTAAATGTCATATAATTACACCATTATGATCAAGATATACACTTAAAACATGGTGTTCGAACATATGCATTGGTATACAAGAGAGAAATCTCTTCTCCCCAGGACAAAAACAGGGAGAAGTGGCACAAGTTAGGGAGGGGAGAGGGGGGGGGGGGGGTTCTTGCAGCTAAATAGATTTTCTGACCTGTAACAAATAAAGAGTATTTAAATTCCTCACTATATTTTGATAGCAACATTTGTTATCAAACCATACACAGTGGCCCATTTCATGCTTCAGATAATGAATAAATACTATACATGTAATTGTTCAGGGATTATCAAAATACACCAGTGAAGATTTTGAGCTAATGTTGTCAATATAAAAACGAATGTTGTGTCCTATAGTTTGCCATTGTTTTAACATGATTTCCTGTCGACGATGTGTCAAAAAATTATGAAAAGCCTCAAGCATGGTCAATTGAAGGAAATATATACCTTCCTAACTGCCATGGGGCTATAATATGTTGAAACATACGACGAATTGTTCATTCAAGTTAATCACACAAGTAATATCCCTGTGACAAAATTATTTAGATATTCATTGTTTTAATGAAGAATTGTAAACTTCATTTTGCCGGCATACTTCATCATTTCCATTGGCTTGTAATAATGAAACAGTGCAAATGAATCCGAAACTAGCCAGTTTATTCTTCATATGCAGTTAACATAATAAAGGGAACCAAAGAAAGACAAGTACAGCTATCTCTTATCCATATGAATATGATTTAAAACAAAAAAAGAAGTCCGATGAGCATTATATGAACATTTATAAACATACCACAATAAGATCTGGGTCAACTTTGTGTATCTTTGCAAGTAGGAATCCCAAAAGCGCTCTCTCAGAGGGCAGCGTTTCAACCTTCATCTTTCCAATCTGATAGAAAAATAGTGAACAATACTATAATAAGAACACATATGTCCAAGAGTAATAAATAAGTAGTATTCATCACAATAAAGCACAAATGGAGTAAGAAAGCACCACTGATATATGTCAAATAAACAAGTGCACCACACACAGTAAGTAATGCCCTAGATAATCGACGCCATAACCACAGCAGAATTATGAATAATTTTTCATGATTTAGTCGGAAATATGGCTTGTTGCCATTCATCGGAAAGCTCTCATTAGAAATTAAGACAGGTTTTTGTTCAAGCTATATTGCCTGGATAAGAAAGTTCATATGTTACTCGGAAAAGGCAACGCATTTTGTTTCTCCGATTTGATTTTCAGAAGAAGAAGCAGCATTTATATTCATACTAAAGCAATAGATATTTAATAATAATATTTAATTTCAAATTGATGCAAAGTTTTATTAAATTTCTGTGCATATGTAGTGAATTCAGTTTCAACCAAAGTAATCTTTTCAAGGCCATTTACCCACCTGTTGCTGAACTTTCTCTTTATATTGCATGGGAAAAATACAATCACTCGGCTTTGTTATAGCTGAAATAGATTTATTTCATATGAATATTTGTGTACCTTCAACTGTAAACAAGCCTGAAAATATGGTCAGGGATTACTATCCAGGGCCCATTTGATACCAGTGACCAGTATCGCACCCAAATTCACTAAGGATAGGTGCTGCCCAAATTAGCTGTGAAAAAATATTTTTGTCTGGAATTCGGCTGTATACAGACGGGTATTTTCCTACTGTCGGTAGTCAAACTCAGTGAAAATTTCATGGGAAGAAAGATAACTCTACTGGGAGTAATCTATTGTGCACACGTGTTTCGAAAATGGCGGGAAATAGAATAGAACAGCCACCACCCACCGATGGCAATCACAATTTCGAACACGTCTCGTTTGAGTCATCAATCTATAACTTGATTGTAAGCAGCAAATGCGTGTGTAAATAAAACTGTTGAAGTACATTTGCAGACAAAACACATGAAGACAATTAAATAAAGTAATGCATTGCTATCGTTGCAAATCTGATGACATTTCAGTTTGGGTGGGTGACAAATCAAGTTGTGGGCTAAGGGTAATCTGGAAAGATTATGTTAGATCAGTGATTGAACATCGTCCGTCATTGGCGCATAGTCATACCAAAATTATTGTACATTATCCTGCATGATCTGACATGTACGGATGCATAGGGAAATGTTATATGGCTAATGAATACTCCCTGATGGTGCCAGTCATTTGCAGAATGAGGTCCCCTGAGGGTGAATTTAGTGACGGTACCCCACACAGTGGGCTAGCATCACTAAATTCACCTTCTGGGGACCTCATTCTGCTTAGGTCTCATCTTCTCGGGAAAGCATCTTTATTATCAAATTAACATTTTTTTTTTTTTAATTCATTTAAAACTTTAGAAAATTTCTTTTTCTTTTTTAGTTTCTCTATATCCCCAATTTGGCAGATGACACAATGCATAATCGAGTTGTGCAATGGGTGCAGATCACCATCTTCACCATCTGGGAACTTAAATCTGTGTCTAGGACTCCCATAACAAATGAGGCCATGCAGAATGAGGTCCCCAGAGGATGAACTTGGTGATGCTAAGTGCCCAATACTGATGTCAAGATAATACAAGATGGTAAATAGTGGAGGCGTGTGATGGTAGGAAACACTTCAGCAAACATAGCGATCCCTATGACACATGATTTGAAATAAAAAAAAAATTATATTCATCAAGGGCAGATTCTAGTTTTGACTGAATATTTAAATATTAGCAGTTTTATTTTATAATTTCATAGACATTCTTTGTTGAAAATCTTTTGATTTGGTCTGAAGAGACAGAAAGTCTAAGATTTAACTCTTAAATAACTGACATTTTATTTAACTCTTCCATGACTGGAGCTTCCTGAATTTTTGCAAAAACCATCTGCCAATGCATTCTCTTATATATGAGAGTCTCCCATACGAGAATACATTGGCCTAACAATATTTACCTTGACTTTGTAAACAAGTGTATTATCTTATATATACGAGGCTCCCTATGGGAGATTCGCATATAAAAGAGAATGCACTGGCACACAATCTTTAATACTGCACCAGCACAGCTCCCATCATGAAATGGTTAACATTAACTCACCACAGAAATGGTTTTGGAATGGCTCAGCAGGTGCTTGTTTATCCATATGGAATCTGTTGTGGATGAGTGATGAGATGCCAATAACCTGTTGAATGAATGTGTTGTGATAGTTGACATTATGCAGTCCCCCAATTATTCATTATTGTAAAATGAAATAGAATGCACACTGAAGGATTGTAATATTTTTTATAACAACATTTTGGTCGTTCTAGTGAATTATGAAGAAAAGTGAAAATCTGATTGTTCCCATACATAACAGAGGCTCTACCAGGTCTGAGAATATGGTGCCGGACATTTTCAGAATGAGGTCTGCAGAAGGTTAATTTAGTGACACTACCCTGCGTAGTGGGCTAGCATCACTAAAGTCCACTTCTGGGGACCTCATTCTGCATAGGCCTCATATTTAATTGATAAGTTTTTTAGTTTCTTTAGAAAAATTCTATTTAAAAATTTTTTTTAGTTTCTCTATTTTCTCCAGTATCTCAATGTGTCAACTAATGCTCTGATTACTGAAATCAAATACAAATCAAACGTTATAACATCAATGGTATACATCATGATAATCTACTCAATGTACTTTTTACCACAGTTAACATATATAAACGGCAAACATTTATGTATAAGAACTTCAATTTGAATGTATGTTATATCCACTCATTTCATAAAGAATGTAGAATTTTCAATTTTTCTCTGTGAATACAAGAACCATGATGATCCAAAATCTAAGTGATGGTTTCTAGGATTCCAGACTAGCTTATGAACCCAGCTGGTCATGGTTGCAACAAATGTACTAATTTCTAATTGCAACAGTGTGCAACAAAATGCTTGAAGAATTTGGAACCTAATTTTAGTCACTTAAACCCTTCCATGACTGGAGCTTCCTGAAATTTGGCGAAAACCATGTGCCAATGCATTCTTCCATAGGGGGCCTCGCATATATAAGATAATACATTGGCCTAACAATATTTACCTTGACCTTGTTAGTCAGTGCATTCTCTTATATAATGGAGGCTTGCATATATAAGAGAATGCACTGGAACAGGAACTTTAATGCTGCACCAGCACCACTCCCATTATGAACCCCAAGTTCCTGTCATGAAAGTGCTAAATTCAAACCAAAATCACGTGTATCATCTTACCTCATTTTGATGAGTTTTAGGATTGGGGAGAGTCCGTAAATTTATTGCCATGACAACAAGTGGGGGGATTGCTAGTGATGTGTCTCTAGATACACTGACGAAATCAGGTTTGGTGATGAAAGCCTGAAAGAGGAAAAACAATTACTTTTTACACTTTCTATAATAAATGGATTCTCCCATTCAATTATAAAGTGTACCACGGAATGACCCATTATTGATTTGCAGGGATGTACAGATATTACTATAAGCAGATGAAAAAAAATAAAAGTACAGAACGATTCCTATTTATTGAGGGAAATGTTCAGATAATAAGTTCAACAAACAAGCTATTATTGAAATTATTATCTGATCATTTCCTATGGGATAACTACTTGTCAATGATGCTTGGTATAGTAAGGATTAATATTCTTTATCAAGATACAATTATTTAATAAGATGCCATTTCACAATAAACCGATTGAATGAATACATCCCAAATGAATGTGTCAATGACATTTTAGCTGAACATTGAGAGGGAATAATTTGGAAAATGTTATGCATTGCACTTAAAGTGAGCTAGGAAAAAGAATAAGGAAAGTAAAAGTTATACAAGCGATTGAATTGATGATGATACTAGAGGTCACTCAAAAGATTCAAATGAAGTTTGAGATGAATCAGTGAAAAATGTTGGTTGTAGGGCATGCCAAAGTATTTAGTCATGCAAAGAGTAAAATCTAAGATGGTTGCCGGCAGCCATGTTTTCGATTTGAAACCTCTCATCTAAAAGTAACCCCGAAGATCTGTATGAAGTTTTGGATCAATTGGATGGAAACTTTTGATTATAGGATTAGTCATGCAAAGAGTAAAATCTACGATGACAGCTGGCAGCCATGTTCTTAATCGAAATTAGTTCAAATTTGATAGCTCCTATCTTAGAGTAGTCCCATGTTTCCTTCAATGTAAACCAGCTAGTGAAATCGATAGGGATATTACAGCAATGTTTATTTAAAAAAATTGTTATAAAATATATTTTTCTCATTAACCCTTGAGCATTCAGAGATCCCCAGAGCGCCCTGCCGCGTAGCGTCCATAAAGCCCCAGAGCGCCCTGCCGCGTAGCGTCCATAAAGCCCCAGAGCGCCCTGCCGCGTAGCGTCCATAAAACCCCAGAGCGCCCGGAGTTCTGGGATTTTTTTCGGTCATAGTTAACAACAAAAATATTGCATTATAACACAACAAATTGATCTTATTTTTAATGTAAACAATAAAATGGATGGTATATCCTGAACCATCGAATAAATCTAATCTAATCACCAATAAGAATCGCTTGGTCTATTTTTAGATTTTATGAAAGACCCTCTTTACTGGTATAAACAGGTCCATACTGATTAACATTTGGTATTGACATAACATCGACATTTTTTCCTAGATGAATATTTTTAACTAACTGTACAAACCACAAATTTGTGTTTAACCCTTTGAACCTGACTGGCCGCAAAATGGCCAGCCAGAAAACGTTCATACACCCGACTGGCCGCAAAAGCGGCCAGCAGCATTCAGTGACATCATAAACCTATGTAGCATTGGTATGTACACTTATATCTATATAAATGATCCCAAGGAACTTCAGCAGTGCCATGTGTGCATGTGTATGAGTTTGTTGCCGACTAGTTGGGGTAGAAAAACATGAGCATGCGCACAGCGCAGAATTTCAACAAACGTACAAATTATTTGAAGCGATTTCGGGTAAAGCTCTACATTGTTGCGCGGTTCGCAGGATTGTAGAAAGACACCATTTCGATCACTCTTTTTGGTTTAAATTAGTATTGCATACATAATCAGTGTTCTGTCATATGTGAGGAAGGCGCACGCAGTTTCTTATTTGAGGCGATTTGTTTCGCGCATGCGCATAGGATAAACAGATAAATATATGGATTTTTGTGAAATGATACAATCACATCAAAGATCTCCATAGTACATAAATTTGCGTTATACAGCTGCACGTTTTGACATTGCACCAGAGTAGTACTGTGGAAATGGGTTGCATGGCCACAATACCATCTAGTCCGATCTACTTGCGCATGCACATTACAAACACGTGGTCAAATCGTGCATTATTGAGCAATTATGTAAAGTTTAAGACTCGTGGCACCATTTTAACATGACCATCACCGTGCCCTATAGGCGCCATTGAATGCACAGGGAAGTGGTGTCATTCGATCACTTGGGCTATATGCTTAGCAACCATTGATACCGATAAATACAAACTACATGTAGGTTCAATCTCCTGATCTGATGTATCTCCAGTTTCACAATAGGGTATTGACTGCATAGAAAATGCTGTTTCTTAGCGCGGAATTATACGACGCTATAAGCTATAATTGCATTATACTTTCAGTTCCGGGTAGTTGCTTAGAAACCGTTACCAGGGAGTGATCGTGTGGCAAAGTATACCGTTCTCAAAAAAATACATAGTGGCCCATGGGAACATACCTGTAAAATTTCAGACCTGTAGCACCATTTGAACATAACCATCAGCATGTGCATGCCAAAAATGTCTAAATTGGGGCATAATACAATTGGATTCACAGGGCAATGGTGTCATTCGATCATTTGGGGTATTTGCTTAGCAACCGTTGCTACCCTTAAATACAAGTTAGGATCAGACTTCTGGCCAGATATATCTCAAATTTCACAACAAGGTGTTGACTGCATCAAAAACGCCATTTCCTTGGGCTGAATTACGACCTTAAAAGCTATAATTGTATTTTACTTTCAATATCGGGTAGATGCCTAGCAACCGTTACCAGGGAGTGACCACGTGGCAATGTAACCAGATTGTAAAATAATCAGTGGTCCATGGGGAACATACATCTAAAGTTTCAGATATGTGACACCACTTGAACATAAACAACACCATACATCTAAACACTGGCCACAATATAAAAAATACCACTGAGAGCCCAGGGTCAGTGTGTTGATCGTTGTGGGGAGCCAGGGTTCAAAGGGTTAAGGGGCCAAAGTAAACCAGCTCTACGGTTAAGTTAACCTTTTTTAATGTGGTGGGATTTCTTCAACAACAACAACAACTTCTGTTCTACATCTCTTAAATCTTCCATGAGACATTTAATCTCACAATCAAGTGTGTGCAACGAGAGTACATGACCTGATTCACCGTCTGTACTACCATAGTCCAATGAGTCCACTTAAAATATCCGGCCGGACCTGGTTTGCGAACTCGTTCGAGATGGTAAATTCAACATAAATAATAAAGTCCAATAACTCCGGTAAAAATATCCGACCGGACCTGGCTTGCGATTCATTCTAGGTAATGGTCATGTGAACTCATATACGAAAAATCTTTGAAATCCGTTGACATTTGTTCAAGTTATGACTCTTACAAATTTGGGACGGAAGGACGGACGGCTCGACATACAGACGGAACTCATTCCTATGTCCCCCGCAAATTTTCAATTTGGCCGGGGATAATAAGTGATCGACCAATGAAAATCTATAAAATCAGTTCTGATGTAGCTGCCACCTAATGTTCTCTCTCAAAACACTGGAGAATGATATGTGCTTATTTTACATTATTAATACTTACTTCAACTTTACACCAGCTGAGGCCAGGGTTAGGAATTTCTGAAATATAAATAGAGAATTAGATTCTAGCAAATAAAATAAATCCAATTTTGCACGAAAACTCTCATATTTAATTTTTTATTGCTATACTATTTCTAGAAGTATTTGTTTACATATTAAGTTAAAAACAATATTGCAGAATTTTAATAGTACAATTTTAATCTCAGTTTGAACCTTTCTCTGGTGCAGTGATAATTAGTTAATGCATTGATCATGACATATATATGGGGCAAGTGGGAAAACAGTCCAGTGAGACTACGGGAGAACCAGACAAGAAGTACTACTGCTGGAGATGACACGATTAGTGTTGAAACGATTAGTGAATTTCAGAGTCGACTAGTCGAGGCCCAAAAGTCGCGTTGCGTCGACTAGTCGGTACCCGATATCAAAACTTTCAAACATAACATTGTTCGGAAAATTCATCGTACATGGCGTACACTGATGACTGATGCAATGGCGTTCTATTGCGTTGCGCATTTCCCTGCATACACACCAATTTATTTGGGAAATAATACTGTAAACATCTTGATATTTATCCAACACACTGAATGTAATTATATAATTAGACATGTGGTGGATAATGATTAGATACACGATCATTTATACAGGTTTTAAATTTAATATCAGCGTTCGAGATTATTTCGTTTAGTCACGTGATCACCAATAAACCGGTGCCGAGCGGTGTCACTATAAAATGTTAATGTTCCGACTAAATACGCCCTATAGTATAGGCTACGTTGTAGAATACGATAGCCAGTTCTTAATGTCAGTATCATTTATATACGGTAGCACCAATGACGTCACCTTAAGCGACCTTCACCCAGCGTCGCATCATAATCCGACGGTGCGAGATCAATGGAAATATACACAGTGTCTGTATCAAAGCGGTCTCGGACAAACTACAAAGCCGCGTCAATCATTGCCATCATGTCTTTGACCTCAAACGACGAGTGAGACATTGTGTTGTCAATTTCAGTCGTCCAATTAATAGTCGGGTCACCGGTCCGTGTGTGTCTATACTAGTAACACTGTCAATTCCGGGTGCCACCAAACGTTATACTTACCATAACTTACGCGCAGTTAACACCGTTTATGCCGGAATCGATCTTGAAAACGTTATACATGAAACTAATACACTATATTCCGACTAGTCGACGGCAAAATTCAGAGTCGACGTTCTGACATTTCAGCGTCGTCTACGACTAGTCGATTAATCGTTTCAACCCTAGACACGATGATCCTATGCGAGGCACATTTAAATTCAAACATAAATTCACACACACACTTAAGTATGTGCTTCTTGCTAATAAAGCATCTATCATCAATACATATTTGATAAGAAATGAGAATTAGTTCACACTCACTGAAGCAACAAACACTCATAATGAGTCAGTGCCTCCATAAGTCTGATATATATCTATAATCAATATATACATACGTGGGCATTTTATGTCCAACCAGCATGGCCCTTTCATTTTTCTGTCCAGCAGAAACGTTTCTAGGCTGCAAATAACAATAAAGGTTATAGATTAGATTCACAGGACAACATATTTTTAAAAATAGCACGAAGAAATTCATTTAATTTTAAAATGTAGTGCTATTTGTTATTGTCCCTCCCTGATGCTCAGTTTTGAGAGTGAATAAAGCTCAATGTTTCTATGGAAGAAAGTCTGTGAAATCAACGAATGAAATCCATGGTATGGTGATAACTTTTCCCTGCTATCGGTTTATTACTATAGCAAAATATAATCAACTCCAATTGTTGGTACTTGAGTAATAATGTTAAATGTTTTGCAGATGGAAAATCTTGCTGTATTCCCCAAGTCCAACAAGGGTAATAACTTATTTATTTATTATATAAATTAAATAAACAACATGGAAGTTAACTCTTTTAAAAATACCAATGACAAAATCTGCTGAATGTCAGTATCATTCCATCAATGCTGATTTATAAGCAATTATTTAACAAGAGCATCGCTTGGGGGTGACAAAATGCACCCATGGTAATTCCAACAAAGGGCCATAACTCTTGTGAAAATTGGCAGGTGGAACCCAAATTCGAACTTGAACAGTATTTTGAGCTAGTAAACTCACAAACCCAATTTAATTCCATTAAGTGTAGACTTACTAAAGTTATCATCCGGAAAAAAAATTTGAGTGCATTTGAACTTGACCTTTATTTTGGGCTGATAAACCCACATACTAAATTTCATTCCATTCAGTTGAGGGTATCTAAGTTATCATCCGGAAACCAAAAGTGAACAGACAGACAAATCACCCGAACCAAACATTTGTTTACAATGTATCAAAGCTAGGTACAAATGAGTGCTAAACTTACCTTGAAGTTTTGGCTCCAAATATTCGACTGAAAGTTTGACCTTTAAGATCTGCAGGCAACTGTGGTAAGTCTGGCTGTGGAAAAAATATTCACAAAGTTAGTAAGGTAAACTATCATCAAAACATTTCCTGCAAATAGTAACCTGTTTTTAAACACTTATCTTGATTGCAAGTCAATGCAAACTCTTGTGATACTTCCCTATCCCATGAAACAGGATATGACACTTGAATGGAACCTAGGACTTCAAAGTGAATTTATGTGTTATAACATAAATTTTATAAAAGTTTGTAAAACAACTGTCATTAACAAGTTCATGTAAAAATAGATCTACTTTGTTCTAATTTTCATTATTAATAACGATAATTTGCATACCAAAAACATTGTTTATATATAAACATTACTCCTACAGTGGTATTACTGATCAAAGTTTAATAAAAACTTAACATTTATAAACATTGAAAAGTGCCAAAGATTCAGAAAGGATTGAAAAATAGTCTGAAAATATTATCCAGAAAATATATTTAAACTTTCTACACAATTAGCGATGTATTTTCACAGGTTTGTCTGCACTTTATTTAGTATGAGTGAAGTAGTCAATTTACAATCCTGGTGGAAGTTTACACCCTATAACTTTGAATCTATCAATACCTTCACACAAGCATGTAAAACAGGGTCCTTATGACAAATGAAAATTTATTTAATTCCAATCTACTCCTTTAAATAGTGCTTAATTCCCATGAAGTAAGGGAGTGGAAAATTAAAAGGATGAAATTATCCACAACTTGTTCCTCATTTTCAGACACTTTGTATACATTTTATAGGGGTCGTACTTTTATTCTGAAAATCAAATTTAAGCACTATTTGATGTATGACAAGGCAATTTAAGGACTATTTCATTATTGTGATGCAGGTAATTTTATTTTTATCATTCAACATCTTAACCTCCAAATATGGTGTTTATTTTCTTCTTACATACATCGAAAAAAGCTTATATAAAGGTTATTAACTTTTACAGGCCATATCCATGCATATTGTTGCCCTCCAAATAGGAAGGAAAATGTTAGTTCTGACCGCATTTCACTGACAGAAATGTTTTACTGAACAAATGGTGGAGGTCGAACACATAGTTTGATGATGTTTTATGGAGGTGGCAAAACCCAGATTGTTATTTATATTAACACTTATCAGCAGTAATTATATTGTCAGAAAGACATTGAATGTTTGACATTGCTAAAATGTCCAATAAATTTACCAATAAACACAATTTTCATGGGATGTAAGAATAGGAATAGAATTTAATTTAAGCACATTTTATAGGAATAGAATTAAATTTAAGCACTTTTTCTTTGTTGAATAAACCCTTCACTTGTGTGAAGATAATTTCTTCCGTATAGATATATTCAAGGTTATTTGGTGAAAACTTCCACCAACCTGTAAAATTAGTGATCTTTATAAATTACAAAGAACGCTTAATGACTTGAAAAGCATATGTGGTTATTCGGTTGACCAAATATCTTGTATCTGAAGACTAAAATATGTGAAAATGCAAATTGGTTACTTCATTCAAACTTAATTACTACTAAGTGCATAGAGAAAACACAGCCTTTTAAGAGAAACACTACAGTTCGTTAAGACACTTTATTCTGTCAGAGGTTCTGATCACTCCAGTTGACTATTTCTCATCACTTTACATTGACAATATCTGTCAAGTTATACAGAATTATGTGTCAATTTATATTTAAATTTAATTTGCATGAACATTTAGTTATTAAATACTTACACTATATCTGATTTCTAAATAATCTGATTCAGCAGGAACATCTGGTAACTCGAAGGCATACTGCTTGGTTACTTTCTACAATATATTATAACCATATTTTAAATTGAGAGAATACAACTGAATTAACCCTTTCAGTGCCAGGTCCGATTTTTGTATCAACCCATATACCCTGTGCCAATGCATTCTCTTATATATGCAAGTCGACCATAGGTCGCCTCGCATATATAAGAGAATGCATTGGCCTAACAATTTTTCATCATTTGTTTTTATTTTTTACAATTTTAATAATTTGTTCTTATATTCTTTAACAGACTTATTTTGTAGGTTTAGTGCCAGGGAATCTTACGTTTTTCATGGGCATCAAAATTATTACTATCAATACTTGGTGATAGTTTTGAGTTATAACATGCCCCTAAGGTTTTATCCAGTTTGTTTTTAAATTCGCTATAGCATACTTAAGCATATCCAAAAAAAATTCAACCCAAAAAAATCTGAACAAATTTTTTTTAGGGCCGATTTTACAGACCGTAAATTAGGGCCGATAAGATCGGCCCCTGGCACTGAAAGGGTTAAAGAAACTTATAATAAAGTTATCTTTAAAGATACAGATGGCCTTAGTGACGGTGTTGCTGTTAAAATATAGTAATGCACTAATTAATCGACTCCTTTAACCACAGCAGAATTATGGGTAACTTTTTAGGATTTAGTCGGAAATATGGCTTGTTGCCATTCATCGGAAAGCTCTCCTCGAGGATTAATTAGGGCATTACTGTAGTCACATCAGTTAAAACCACCATAACAGAAAGAATATTATAATATAGACATATTTTGTTCTTATGCAAATCATAAATATCACATAAATAGCATGTCATTGTCAAGATCATACCCAGTGTTAGTAAACATAAAAGGTTGCCGACCACGTGTCCCTCGAAAAGGTGGCTTTTTTTAACCCTTAAGGGTCCATATACGAATACTCTGAGTTTTCAAAACTCCCGCGGTAAACATCGCAATTCTAATAGAATCAACTACTTCCGGTATGGTATTACGCATTACAAAATGTCCGCGCCCATGCACGTTTTTATCAGGGATTTTTCGATGTTTTTTTTCATGATACACCTGGTTTAGTACACCTGAGTTTCTGCGGATACAATATGCCATCTTTGCGGGCGAGAAAGTAAATAATTCCAGTTGAAATACCAGATTATTCCGACTTAGATGACAGTTTTTCGGACTCAGAAGAGAATGAATCTGACGATGATGAAAATAGCGACTCTGATGGACACGGTGACGCGCCTCAACAATCAACAACACCTGTCACACCTGCTGATAACTGGACTGAAAATAGCAACCAAATTTCCGGTCCTCATGTGGACACATGCAAATTCGGAGAATTTTCTCAGTTAACAACTCAATTTATTATATTAGTCATTGCCTTTTTCACAATTTATATTACTAGGAAATATTATTCTATTACTATTGTAAGTATTCTTATACTCCATTTGGTCATATTTATCAGCATCTCCCTGTAATAGTGGTTTGTTGTTGTCACCAATTTTCGTACACAGTATTTTCAAAATGGCTACTTTCTGTTTACAATCATGGGGTAGGTTGATTTGAATGTTATTGCCATCTGTCCCGCTTGGTGAATTTGATGTTTTCATTGTTCATCCACAAGACAAATAACACATCTTCTTATTATATTTTTCATCTTTTACTTATAAAAAATATATTATGAGAAAAAAAAGTTTATTTGGAAAAGAAAATTGCTGGTCAAAAAAGTGGCAGAAACAGGGATCTTTATAGACCGCTTACTATTTTTTTAGACAGTATGGTAAATATGTAAATAGCCGCCCGAGGCTGTCCAAATTGTGGCCTGGAGGCTATGTCCAATTTTATAAATACTAGTATGTAAATAGTGACCAGAGTATCTTTCCGAATTAAATAATATTTAAATAAAGGCCAGATGCTGTCCAAAATTTTAAAAGATGTCAATAATGTGCGGAGGCTATATCCATATATAAAATTATGTAATTAGATGCCCGAAAGATTTGGTTAATTTTTAAATGTATATAAATAGTGGCCAGAGGACTGGTCCCAACACAACATTGCATGATTAATTGAGTCGATGGCGATGGCGCAATAAAAATTGAACTGATTATCTGGAAGAAATCCCATGAGAGTATGCAAAATAAAATTTGGTTCAACAAAGTTATGTAAATCATGCATTCCCGAGCTGTCATGGGACCTTCACCTGCATGTACATGTATTGACTATGATATGACCTAATATGAGATGGGGAGGTGGTATACTGGGAACATAATTAGAATTTGACAAATACGTCTACTCACTCCGTAAACTAAGAGTATTGTGAGACAAAATTGAAACACAAGATTGTTACTTCAAATACATGTTGCACATAAATCGACTAATGTGTGCTCTGTGGCTTACAGTATTGTGAAAAATACCCTCTTCAGTGGCTTAAAAATACCTCCTACAACATTTTTTTTCTACTCCAAAATAGTCCCATATTCCTTATACTGGATCTTGGATCCAATGTCTTTTTTAAAGTTGGATTCTAGGGGGAGGTTGATCATGCAAGAATCTCTACTCTGGCTAACGCCCGAAGAGATCATATTCCACAAGTACAAAACCTGGGAACTTTTTGATGTTTTGACAGGAAAACTTATTAAGTCGAAAAATAACGTGTAGAATATATTTCTTAGTTGTTAATTGTTCCTTAATAATGTACTTCTCTATAAATTCACTAAATTGAATGCTTTTCTCTTATTTTGTGAGCCGATATCGCAATAAACATCAAATTAATTACCCAGGAGAAATTTCGAGTTGGGACCTTCACATACAGTGAAGTACATCACTAGGAATGGATAATAATCAAGAAATATATTCCCTGCATTATGTATTCGTCTTGATAAGGTTCCCTGTCAAAACTTCAAAATGTTCCAAGGTTTTCCACTGGTGAAATGTGATCTCTATGGGCAGTTAGCCAGGGAACTAGAGATTCTTGGCATGATCTAGGTATGTCAACACATGTCAACTTTGATTATGCCCTATTTCGTTACTGGAGTTATGGTCCTTGTCGACTATTTTGCCAATTATTCTCCACATACATATATATATGCATTAGGTCAAACAAAAAACATTTATATTTGTTTCTCACTTCTGGTTGACCATTAAAATAGCTGTCGACCCTGATATGAATTTGTTATAGCCATGTTGATGGAACATATCATAGAATTAAAATTTTAAGTTGCAGAGGTCTAATTAGGATTCTAACTAACACGGTGAACAATGTACATGTATAAATATTGGGCATGCCAGAAGATGAGTCTATTTTTCTTATTGAGTACCGGTAGTATTCTTGCCTAATTAAGGATCTAGGTGCTTATAGGGGAAGTTTTTCCTAAATTAAAAATGAGGGTGAATTCTCTACCCAAAATTTCAATTTCATTTGGATTGCGGGTAGAGTTTCTGCCCAAATTTTCAATTTCACTTGGATTATGGGTAAGGTACATACATGTATGGCCAGCTCCTAGACAGGGAAATTCTGCCAATCAAGATTCTAACTAACACGGTGAACAATGTAAATGTATAAATGTTGGGCATGCCAGAAGATGAGTCGATTTTTCTTATTGAGTAGTATAACCCATATCAAATATTCTGGAGATCAGGCAATATATACATACAAGTTGTTGGAGCACTGCAGGGAAGGGAATCTGAAGCTCATTTTACATTAAAAGGTGAAATAATCAATTATTTTGCCTCTCATTTGAATAAGCCTTGAAAACAGCAATGTTTTCTCAAGATGCATTTGAAATTTTGACACTTAGGTTGTTTTACAGACAAAAAATACCATATGACCGAACTTCGAAAATTTGGAAAAAATAAAATTCTGTGCTCATTGAGCATTAAAAGGTGATATAACCCTTTAGGCCAAACTTTTTTATTTTTCTGCTTTACGGATTTTTTTAACCTTGTTTTGGTAGGGTCGGTCGGAAAAAAAATAAAAATAAAAATGCTTGAATCAATTTTTTTTTTTTGGACATTCGCTAAGGTGGTAACTGTGTCTTTATAATTCTCTGTCAGTCATTTATAGAGAACACTTTTTGGATGTATATCACAAAATTCAAATCCAGCACTATTATTTGAAACATAGCTCAGATTATTGAATAATATTGAAAAAATCCAGAAATAAAGAGTTTGTTTTTGTTCAACATTATTGAATAAATGGACTCCCCCATTCAGTTATAATGTATACATTGAAAATGTCCATTATTCATCTGGATGGATTCATGGAAAAATAAGTAGCCGACAGATAATATATTTGCAGAAGGATTCCTATTAGTTGGTGGGAAATGTTCAGATAATAAGTTTATAACTTGTTGAACTTATTATCTGAACATTTCCTAAGGAATCTACTTGTCTGGCCAATGAGTATTTAGTATATAGAGATGGGAATGGTGAGATTAGTGGTAGTGATAAAAAGTTAATGTGTAACTTGAGCAAACCCACATACTCATTAGTTTGTCATTCCTATCTAAGAAACCTTGTGGATTGTTATTGGTCTTCAGTCATAAAGATCACCATAAATTCTCAGGAATACAAAATGTATTCTAAAGGCCATTTAAAGTTTTAAAGAGATGTCAAGATTTATAGAAAGCATACAGGTATCTTCGTGGCTGACACATATAAACTCAAGCTGACTTCTCAGTTTTCAACTTGGATGTAGTTAAAAGTAATTAAAGCCACAGATATCTAAAGTTGGTGTGTCCTAGGCATCTTTAATCAGTGAAATGTGGTTAGATAATTTGTTACTGATAAGCAGAAACAGCTGTCGGCTGTGAAAATAAAAATAAAAATTATATTTGATTTTTATTTCCTTGTCGGGCCACAGAAAACAGGGTCGGCGGATCCGTAAAGCACTAAAATAAAAAAGTTTGGCCTTATGCAGACTATCATTTGAATATGCAATAAAACAACAATGTCTTTTCAAGATCCATTTGAAATTTTGACACTTGGATTGTTTTACTGACAAAAAATACCATATGCCCGAACTTCGAAAATTTAGAAAAAAATTAATTCTATGCTCATTGAGCAATAAAAGGTCATATGACCCTTTATATAGGCACTCGTTTGAATATGCCATAAAAATTACAATGTTTTTTCAGATCCTTTGGTATTTTGACACTTAAGATTGTTTTACAGACAAAAAATACCTTTGTCAGAACTTCAAAAATTTTGAGAAAAAAAAACTTCTGTCAAATTTTTTTTTCTATATTTTTTTTGGTGCTTCTGTCGACCTATAGACAACAACAAGACCAAATATTCCCAGATTCCATTGATTATTCAAAAAACCTTTGAGGTTGCTAATGAAAATCTTGTTCGTCGTGCAATTCCAGGATTTGAAAGGAATAATACCGGTCCTCAGCATTCATTGGATGAGAATTCAACAGAAATTGTGTTCTTGGAACTTTTTCTGACTGATGAAGTTTTAGACTTAATTGTTTATCAAACAAATTTGTTTTCATCACAAGTTTAGGAGGACACACCTATATCCAGGAAATGGATATTTACGGCTGTAATTAGTACAGTTTCTCTCAAATTGGGACAGTATTAGTATGTGAAAGACATTACATCTATAAATGTATCTGAAAACATGTTATTTTGAGAGATTCAATATAAATTTTATGTTATGAAAAATATTTGCAACTTTCATTGCTTTCAGTTACCTGTTCACAGGTTACTGTCAGCTGATTGACAGGTGAAGCCCTGGGTCAAAAGTTGACACCCCCATCCAGATATATTGGCCCATACAACATTTCAGGACAATGTACAGGGACACAAAGTAACAATAATAATCATTTCATTACAACAGGTAAAAACTCAGAATCTGTGAATATTTCATCTTATAATCATTGGTTGTTAGTCCTCTACCTGAGGCTGAAATAATTGTTTCCAGCCATCCAAAGTTGTGGAAATTGGCCAACAAAGGTTATATTTGATCTTATATCTCAAATATGCTGAAAATATTCAAACACAAGACAGAAATTCAATTCAGAACATCAATTTATTAGTTTTTCAATATTTTACCTGTTGATTACAGGTAGATTTGACAGGTGACAACCATGTTAGCTCAGGCGCGACATGTCACAATTTATAGAACTTTCATTTACCTTAAGATTGACATATGTTACTTCACTGTACCTTAATCCTTTGTTGTGTGGTATGAGCTATACTAATACCACCCTAGAGTAGTCATTATATTGCTATATCTCCAGACCCTTAAGGGTTAAAGTAAGGATAGCCTATTTTTAACTTGGGTCAAAATTCATCGGACTGTAAGCAAATTCAAACTAGGACTTAGTCTTCTGAAATTTGAACCACGTACAAAATATCAAGAGATTCAGTTGAATTTAAAAAACATCAGATAACTAAAAGTAAAGTTATCATCTGGAAACCAAAATTATCAGAAATTTCAAGTCGACAAAAATTGGTGGCCCGAACACATATTCGAACTTGACCTGTATTTGGAGCTGATAACCTCATATACCAAAATTGCCTCAGATCCGATAAAACAAACTAAAGTTATCGCATCCGGAAACCTCAAAATAACAAAATTCTAAGTCGAAAAGGGGCCATAACTTGACCTGTATCTTGAGCTCATAAACTAACATGCCAAATTTGGTTTCGATCCGATAACCCAAAATAAAGTTATCATCCGGAAACTTTCTGAACGGAAGGCCATAACACCGGCAAAAATGTGCCCCGAGAGCCGAACTATTAATTTTTTTTGGCCTAGGCCCAGCACTTGTTCAGTGTTGTTTGCATTAAAAGTTGAAATAGGCTGATATCATGTATCACTTGGTAGTGTGATATATAGAAAATTTAATGGTTGTTCGGGAACATTAGATTAACCCAAGTTTGGTGTGGCATTTGTTGCAATGTCAAAGTCTGGCTTTCCTTCATGCTTGATGAATCCCCGATTATCCTATCCACGAATGATTGCCAAACACTGCAGTTAGATACATTGGGAATTTTTATACATTGCTAATGCCAATGTTTTTCGCGACTGAAATTTATATCCATATTACATTAAAGGCCTATCTTTTTAGCATGATGCTAAATTTGGTTGACCGTTCATTGACCTTGAATATTTGTGGAAAATAATACTTAGAATGACACAAGTGTGTAAATGGGTTTGTCAATACGGCACAAGTGCTAGCACGGAAGGATAGAACAAGAGGCGGCACAAGTGCTGTATTAACAAACCCATTAGCACACGTGTTGTTCTGGGTTTATTACACGTCACCCTTCCGAGAATTCATGAATTAACCCTTTACCCAACAAACCGGCCAAATAAAGCTTCAACAGCCTAAAATATCTTCGGTCTGTCTCAATAGAACCATACAAATATGGATATCATTGGAACCGGCTCCTTGACCACATTGTGATAGTTACAGTTATGCCCTGTGCCAATGCATTCTCTTATATATGCGAGTCGACCATAGGTCGCCTCGCATATATATAAGAGAATGCATTGGCCTAAAAAAAATCTTTTTTTAACACTTTTTACCATTTTTTCTTACATTCTTTAACAATTTTATAATTTTTAATGTGTTAAGCCAATGCATTCTCTTATATATGCATGGCGACCTATGGTCGACTCGCATATATAAGAGAATGCATTGGCACAGGGCCGTTCTGTTGGGTAAAGGGTTAAACAAACAAGCTTACAAGGTTAATTCAGGCACATACAGGACTGTTCTGTTCTGTTCTTGTTCTGTCATATGTGATGATGCTATTATTTTATAGTTCTGGTTTTATGGTTGAGGGGAACGTCATTTACATTGTGTGGTGTCAACAGAAATCGGATTGGTAAATATGGAACAGCAAGAACACTGTAATTCTAGGAACATGCATGCAATAATCTGTAATACGGTAAACTACATTGTGATTTTAGAATTCAGTATTGCTGCTGTATTTATATGGGCTAATATGAACCATAGTACAACGAAGATTTGAAGGAAAAATATTTGTTCATGAGGTTCGGTCAAAGGAGTGTGCAAGCTACATGTATTATTAAGCAATACATCGTATTTAGGTTCGTCATCTAAACAAGGTGATTATTCAGAGTTTGAAGAGTCTCGCATTCGCAACACTAAAATACACTATCTTTTAATATTCAGTTCTCTACATAGTAATATAAGGTAAATTATATACATAGTCCATTACATACAAGGAGAAGCAGTCTGGAGGTTTATTTTATTTCGAGACCAGTAGAAAATAAAATGAAATACTACCCCTCTCCTTATTTTGTTTTTTTTGCATGTCACCAGAAATAGAGGTTAAAATTTGAACATAAGATTCTTGTTAAATTTTCCCTTATCTCCCAGCAAATGTTGTTCAATCTCTTGAAAAAGACTTCCTCAAGGTTCTAGGTCTCGATATATTGAATTGGTTTACTTCTGACTGGTACAGACCTTCTGGACTGAACAAAGATAGTTATAATTATAGATTAATAATATGTTATTTCTCGTCAAAAATGATATACGAGGATATATTAAGTTTATTAAAAAATTACCATAGACTTGAATTTTAGAATCCTGTGTCTGTCTGCAATGCTGTCAAACTCCTTATAGACATCCACCATAGAAACAGGCTCGCATAGATCCGTTCCACTCTTCAGTTCAATTTTCTAAAAGATGATATTGAGAATGAGTCAATAATGTCAAACCTTATCTAAAAAAAAAATTTGTATATGCATACAAATAAAAGGGAATGATGTACTCAAATTCAGAAATAGTATGAGGTGGGCTGTCACAATGGGACTAAAGATACCCCCACGGCAGAAATGTTTTACGCACTCCAGTTATGCTCTGGAAAGGTAATCCGACATACACATAGATGGACAGACTGATTTGAGTGTTGTGAAAATGTTTAAATCCAAAAAAGGGGGATAACTCCATAATAAAAAGTCTGACAGACCTAATAATCGCAACTGCACGGATTCCCATGGTACTAAAACTCTGTGTCAAGCAGACAGATGGACGCCCCGATGGACGGACAAGCTGATTCAAATATACCCCACATAAGTTATTCGGGTAAAATTAGTAAAAGTTGGAAATTGAAAAGGAAGAGTGGGGAGGGGCAGAGAAGCCGTAAATGTAGACAACCTCCAAACCAGAGACAAGTAAACCCTGAAGAATCTGAAGACATATAGAAAATGTGATTGAAAGAATGTGCTTATTATCCCCAGCATATGAAGTTTGGCAGGGCTCATCCACATGGAATAGGTTTTATCATTCATTTTTTGACGATTTATGGTCCATAGCTAGGACCAGCCTAGACTTCTCCCTAATTTTCCAGCATGTATATAACCAAACAGTGCATTTAACATGCCTTAACCATCAAAGTACATTTTATGATTCATTAATCAGTCTATTTCAATCAAATTAGGCAATATAAATCACCTTATATTGTATAGAATGGACCATTTAAAAATGTACAGTAATGCCCTAAGTAATCGACTTCTTAACCACAGCAGAATTATGGGTAACTTTTCAGGATTTAGTCGGAAATATGGCTTGTTGCCATTCATCGGAAAGCTCTCCCCGAGAGCTTTCCGATGAATGGCAACAAGCCATATTTCCGACTAAATCCTGAAAAGTTACCCATAATTCTGCTGTGGTTAAGAAGTCGATTACTTAGAGCATTACTGTACATTGGAAGGGACTGTTATTCATCTGGAGAGGTGCTCATGAAATATGTGCAGATGACAAGACAGATCAAAGGATAATGCAAATGCAGAATGATTCTTATACATTGGGGGAAATGTTCAGATAATAAGTTCAACAAACTTATTATCAGAACATTTCCTAAGGGAACTACTTGTCCTTGAGCAGTTAGTATAGAAATGATTGAGAATAAAATAATAAAAATAAAATTCACCCACTCACCATTATTTTTAAAAAAGTTTGATATTTATGTATATTGACCTTAGGATAAATTTTATAAACTTACTGTTGGTCTTGGGAGCAGTAGTACTCTTTTATCAATATTCCTGACTGTTAGGCAACAGCTGACATAAGATTGTGCTGACTCTATGTAAACTTTACCAAACAGATATACAACACCTAGAAAGAAAGATGAAATGATAAGTAATAACTCTTTCTATACTAAATGGATTCTCCCATTCAGCCTATGTCTGTTCAGATATGAACAACATACCACATATCAATAAACTATGTTGAATATTGCACAAGTTACAATGCGTTACAGTGCGGACAACACAAAAACAGCGATGTCTAAGTCGAAAAATGGCGTAACTCCTTCAAAAATCATCGGACAATAACCACATTCTAACTTGGCATGTATCTTCTCAAATGTGAACCACATACCAAATATCAAGATGTTCTGTTGAATTATGTTCAAGTAAATCATGCGGACCAGGATGCGGATGGACGGATGTTCTGATTATAATAGTCCTCAAAATTGTTCAGGGGACAAAAAGGGCCGTAACTCATGTAAAAATAATTGGACGGAACCCATATTCGAACTTGGCCTATATTTTTAGCTGGGAAACACACATACCTACTCTGGTTCAGATAAATAACCCAAACTAGAGTTATGGATTGGGAACCAAAAATGTTAACGGACGGACAGACGGCATATAAAAGGTACAGATAGAGTTCTATTTATTGAGGGAAATGTTTAGATAATAAGTGGTAGTTTGTTGAACTTATCGCATGAGGGATGTGGCCTGTAGGATGTGCCAAAGGATTTAGTCATGCAAGGAGTAAATTCCAAGATGGCTGCTGGCAGCAATGTTTTTTAATGAATTTCGGAAATGGTCGATGACTCCCATCTAGAGGTGATCCTAAACATGCCCTTAAATTTTCAAAACATTTCTCCAATAAATGCGGGCTGCAGGGTGTGCCGATGGATTCAAATTTGAAATCCAAAATGGCTGCTGGCAGCCTTATTTTAAAAAAATTTGGAAATGAAAGTGTCCATGACACTGTAGCTCAACTTTACGAAGAAGTTAAATTTTTGTGATGAGGCCAAATAAAAAAGATAGTATGTTTCCGATAACGAAGTGAAAAAATTAGGGTAGGTAGGTAGGGAATTTTTTTTTTATTATTTTATTTTGATATTTTTTATCCAGCTGCAGAAATATTGAATTACCTCGACCGAAAATGACATAAAATGCCAACTTGTGTTGTGGGAAAGTATTACTTGATAAACACAGCACTAGGAAATATACATTAAGATTGATGAAAGATCAAACTTACTTCATGCTTTAATAAGGATGTTATTTATTTTTCACATACCACATTTTATAAATTTGGCTATAAACTTGGTATGAGATTGATGTCACTAACTTTTATAAGAATTTTACCCATAATACCGCCATTATACCATACTTGTATTGTGACAACAGCATCCCATTGTCTAGAGGTAGCCAGTGCACCCAACCTAGCATGCCTGGTTTTTGGAAACAGTAGCTGTACCCCTAACATATGTGGTCATAACCTATATACATGTATATATACAGATACACACACGTCTGTTTATAGTGTTCCTACCGGTACTCTCAGGCTCCAAATAAAAGTGCAGGCCCAAATAATAGTGCACAGGAAAAATTCCATAGTAAGTTAAAACAGTGCAGACCCAAATAACTCTGAGCAAAACATCAACTATAGTTAAAAATTGTATAGTACATGTAGGTCAAACATAGGAATCAGCATAGTATGTGTCATGTAGAGTTTTATTCGATATTGACATGTATGCCATATACTTTTAATAGCTCAAAATTAATAAACTTGCAGACTCAGATAAGCACTGTGCAGGGGGGGGGGGGGGGGGGGGGGGGGGGGGGGGGGGGGGGGGGGGATTTCCCAAGAAAATAATAAATGGGCATGCATGTTTATTTGGAACTCATGAATATGTTCCATAAGTCCCAAACAAGGCATACTGGTAAAGCAGGCATGAGATCCACTCTCTTGAAATTAAAATTGCAAGATTCATGCCTATCAATCCACAACCCATCACACACCTGTGGCTTTTGAGACAACTGTCACACTTCATGTCACTTATCACAGGCTTATGTTAGAAACCATGTGTTTTGCACCTAATGATTATGAATATTTATGAGCATTAGCGGTAAAAACATTTTTTTTTTTTTAAAAAGAAAATTTTGAAAAATGTTTCCCATCTACATGTCAATGTCAACAGCCATGACAAATTTCATAATGATCCGAGCAAAGGTACGACCTGTAGGCCATGCTAAACAATTTAGTCATGCAAAGAGTAAAATCCAAGATGGCTGCCAGTGGCCATGTTTTCTGGCCGAATGACCCAAAATGACTCGTTCCCATCTACATGTCAATGTTAACATCCATGACAAATTTCATAATGATCAGACAAACTTACAAGTAAAGTTGAGCTAAAAATTGATGGCTACCATCTAGAGGTCACCCCGAAGATCCAACCATAAATACGGGCTGTAGGGTGCACCGATGGATTCAATTGTGAAATCCAAGATGGCTGCTGGTGGCAATGTGTTTCAAAAATTTGATAGCTCCCATCTAAAGGTCACCCTGCACTAGATATTAAGTTTGGTGAGGGATGCAGCCTGTAGGGCATGCAAAAGGAAATTGTTGACGCATGTAGTACACGCTCACAATGGTTGCCAACCCATGGTAATAGCTCAAATTTTACATTAAAAGTTGAGCTAAAAAGATAGTGATGTGTCCAGTAACAAAGGAAAAAAAAATTATGGTCGAGCAAGCGGTAAAGAAATTTTTTGTTGAAAAATCCATATGAAATATACATTGTGAATATATTCCCTGGCAGCACAAATCATTTAACAGGACACAATGAACACATTACTGTTATGTATTGGAAGGGATAATGAAGCCTTGGTTGTATTTTTAATCAAAAGCGATCGCAACATCAACCACATAATTGGTCCGTATACCCCAAAGCACCACCATCTTAAAACACTGGGATCACATCAACTGCAGGTAGAATTGGTCCATTTACCCCAAAGCGCCACCATCTTAAAACACTGACTTCCATTGTAAATAATGCAGGTCTGTGACTGATCAGCAGTTTTACCATGATCAGAGATCGATAAACACAATATGTTTATTTATAAAATTTATTTATAAAATTAGCAGGGGCAGAGGTATGGACTAAAGGCAGCCGGGTTACCGGAAACATCACAATTTTTTAAGTCTGACTGTGTGTTGGGCCTCAAATGCTGCAGTCACCTGGTTGTTTGTAGGCATCCTCGTAAGCATCGAGCCAAAAGAGTCGCAATATTTGGTCGCCGTCCTCATTAGACGTCATGGGTAACTGAGATGAATCGACATGTATATCTGTTATAACCTCTGTTTCCTGGGATGCACTAATCGAATCCCAGCCTGTGGAAAACTCAAAAGACCTGAAGAAGAAAAAAACTGAGAGACATGACAAGACTGATTTTAAACTCAGTGTGCCTGTCATTTGCAGAATGAGGTCCACAGAGGGTAATTTAGTGATGCTATCCCGCTATGCGAGCTAGCATCACAAAATTCACGCTCTGGGGACCTCATTCTACATGGCCTCATCTGCTATGGGAGACATAGACTTAGATTGAAGTTCCCAAATGGTGATTATTGTGATGTACACCCATTGGGAACCTCGATTATCCAATGTGTCGTCTGCCAATTTGGAGATATAGAGAAACTAAACTAAAAAAGAAATAGAATCTATGTGAAGAAGTTTCTATAGAATTTGATAATAAAGAAACTTTCCAGAGAAGATGAGGCCTAAGCAGAATGAGGTTCCGAGAGGGTGAATTTAGTGATGCTAGCCTGCTATGCGGGATAGAATAACTAAATTCACCCTCTGGGGACCTCACTCTGTAAACGACAGGCACACTAAACTCAAGACTTGAATAGTAGTTGGACAAGTAGAAGATATGATAACAAATTTGTCCATGTAATAATGAAGCTTACACCTGTATAATAATGGGTTCTTTAAACACTTTCTAAAATAAATACTCATTGACGAGTAGTTCCATTTGGAAATGTTCAGATAATAAGTTCAACAAACATTTGTTGAACTTATTACCTTCACATTTCCCACCAATCAATCCTTCTGCACTTCTACTATCTTTGCGTCTGTCTGTCATCTGCTATTTTTTCTGAACACTCCTCCAAATGACAATATATACTGTTATAACTGGGTGGAATAATCCATTTAGTATAGAAAGGGTAAATATTTCATTTCTTAATGAATCCTCCCATCAATTTATTAGGGTTCCTTACAGGTCTAAGTGAATAAGATTCAAGGCCATTCAGGGTTAATTCTCTACAATCAGATTTAATTACAACCAAAGTGGCATATATCGCCAAAATCCAAGGCTTTTCAAGGCCCACCACAGAAATTCCTGCACTTTCCAGGCTTTGAATGGGCTTTTGTCGTGTTCAAGACTACTCCCAGTTTTCAAGGCGCTGTGGGAACAACGTTTTCTATTTTTATTTAATATTGGAAATAAATATTCTTCATTTATAGGATGCTCAGGTAATATTAGGAGAAAACAGACAGAAGCACCAAATAGATTTCTATACATTACATTCATTTGTAAGGATGTTCAGCTAACAAATTTGTTCAACCTATTAGCTGAATATCCCTACAAATGAATAAATAGGAATAAAATAACCACCAATTAGGGAAATATTTGTAAAGAGTTAACTAATAGAAACTTATGCAGGTTGGAAAACGTCACGATAACAGGTAAAATAAAATGAAAATATATTGCTTTATCACATAATTAACCCCTAAACACAGCCTCATAATTTTTAGTATTATCGACATGCAAGAGCTTAGCATAACGATGTCATTTATTATTATGTTAATGAGAATATAATTAAGAAATTTTATTTGTGTTGGGTTTAGTGTTGACTGTTCAGATAAACATGGGTGATACAGTGGTTGAACAATTTGTCAACATGTCAATTGTCAACTATTTTTTTTCTTGAAGGTGTCCTTACTTCCTCATTAACCTGTTAACCCTTCAATGACTGGAGCTTCCTGAACTTTTAAGAAAACTGTCGGGAAATACAAATCAAGTGCGGGAAGATCGAATGAGTCAAACAAGCGAAGTACTGCATATAACACACATTTACTCTGAACTACATAATCACAAACTGACTTCAACACAAGCAAGCACATATTGTCACACTCAGTTCACTCACATGCATATAATAGCGTGTGTATTTTCACATACATTGTCTGTTCACTCAGCCGCAGTCATCACCACAGTTGACTGTCCGATATATACAGGGGGCGTATCTAATCCCCTACAAAAACCCTGTGCCAAAGCATTCTCTTATATCCATACAAGAATATTTAAGAGAATAAATTGGCGTAACAATATTTACAGTGACATTGTAAGCCAGTGCATTCTTTTATATATGTGAGGCTCCCTATGAGAGACTCACATATACAAGAGAATACACTGACACAGGATCTTTAATGCTGCACCAGCACAGCTCCCATCATGAAAGGGTTAACACCAATGAAGGATTTCCAAGATATATTTTCCTGCCAACCAAATTCACACTGCCCCATATCAACATTTCTTGAGAATGACATCAAGCTAACTATGTACTTACTCATTTCTTGTGTCTTTTTCATCTTTCACAATTTCTTGTTTAACTTCTGGAATGTCTTCATCAAAATCGATATCCTTAAAGTCCATACTGTCCATATCTGTAACACAAAGAGTTTAATGTAATCGATATGTTTAACCCTTTCAGTGCCAGGGGCCGATCTCATCGGCCCTAATTTATGGTCTGTAAAATGGGCCCTAAAAAAATTAAAAAAAATTGTTTTGTTTGTTTTTTTAGATTTTTTTGGGGTATGCTTAAGCATGCTATAGCGAATTTAAAAACAAACTGGATAAAACCTTAGGGGTATGTTATAACTCAAAACTATCACCAAGTATTCATAGTAATATTTTGATGCCCATGAAAAACGTAAGATTCCCTGGCACTAAACCTACAAAATAAGTCTGTTAAAGAATATAAGAAAAAATTATTAAAATTGTAAAAAATTGTAAAAAATAACAAATGATGAAAAATTGTTAGGCCAATGCATTCTCTTATATATGCGAGGCGACCTATTGTCGACTCGCATATATAAGAGAATGCATTGGCACAGGGTATATGGGTTGATACAAAAATCGGACCTGGCACTGAAAGGGTTAATGGAATCGATATCCCTAAAGTCCATATCTGTAGCACGAAGAGTTAAATATGAGCAGTTAATTAATCTGGACGTCGACACTATGGTATGGGGATACACATAATAAAATCAGTTTATAATTGTTCAAGTTATCGCTTAGACGACAGTCCACGTCCGGACTAACAAACAAATAACATTGGAAAAATTTATCAAACATTAGATTTCATTGATGTTTCCTGAAGTTATGCTATGGAAACTAACATGAGACATATACTCTAGTACCCTACTATTTCAGTGAAAAGTAGTCATACCTGGAGTCTCTGGGACGACATGATCTCCATTGCTTTCTCCCATTTCCACACTGTCAAATTCCTCAATAGGCGGTGTTTCCTCTATCACTTCAACAGGCTCGATCTTTATTACAGGCTTATGTGCAGGTTTTGAGAAAGTGCTATCTCCATTCTTCACTTTGTTTTTGTTGATCATTTTCATTGGTTTTACACTTGTGGGAGGTGCCGTTGTTGCAAATGGATTGTAAGCTGACCTATAAATGTAAAACAAATTAATACAAAAAAAGTTACACAAAGTCTCATCTGAGCTCCTTACTCATAACAAAAATTTGTGCCATACTATTTTTCTCGCATGAAAAACTGAGGGAGAATTGTTATAACACATAGGGTTTCCTAAAACCAATTGGAATAACCCTTTACCCAACAAACCGGCCAAATAAAGCTTCAACAGCCTAAAATATCTTCGATCTGTCTCAATAGAACCGGCTCCTTGACCACATTGTGATGGTTACAGTTATGCCCTGTGCCAATGCATTCTCTTATATATGCGAGTCGACCATAGGTCGCCTCGCATATATAAGAGAATGCATTGGCCTAAAAACAAATCTTTTTTTAACACTTTTTACCATTTTTTCTTACATTCTTTAACAATTTTATAATTTTTAATGTGTTAAGCCAATGCATTCTCTTATATATGCGAGGCGACCTATGGTCGACTCGCATATATAAGAGAATGCATTGGCACAGGGCCATTCTGTTGGGTAAAGGGATAAAGGAGTTTATGTGTGATGAATGCATGTGATAAAAGAAAAAATTATGATAAGAACTTTCCATTCTGGGAAGTTTCTATATTCCCTAATTTGCAGAAGAAGGGTAAAATGCATAATCAAGGTTACTAATGGGTGAACATCACCAACTTCAACTGGGAACTTCAATCTGATCATAGCTCTCTCATAGGTTCAGCTTCTGAGCGGGATATCATTACTAAATTCACCCTCTGGGGGACTTCATTTTGAAAATGACAAACATACTATTTGCAGGCTTGATTGGAACGAGGGCGGACAATCACATCTACAATGTACAAGTATAAAACTTCAATCCATGCTTAAAATCTACGATATGGCAATACTTTAAAATAATTTGCAGACTCCAGAGATTTTTATATCAACAGCGAAGTAATGGTACAAAAAGTGATTCTCTATAACCAAGCCTTGAAATAGTGTGCCTGTCATTTGCAGAATGAGGTCCCCAGAGGGTGAATGTAGTGATGCATCACCAAATTCATCACTAAATTCACCCTCTGGAGACCTCATTCTGCAAATGACAGACACGCTATTTCAAGGCTTGTCTATAACAATGTGACAACACGAAACACATACTTGGTTACACCAGTTGTTTTCTTCTTTGTTAGTTTTATAGGAGCAGGCTTCATCCCCGGAGCCTGTGGTCCCTTCTGCAGCTCCACCATGAGGTCTCCCAGGAGATCGTCATTAGCCAAGCTAACATCTTTCTGAAAGAGTGGATGGCATCAATTAAAAAGACCATTCACTTTCCATAAAACGAAGCATGATAAGATAGCAATAACAATAGTTCGCATCAGAAATGCAGGGTCGAGTTGTGAATTGGATTGAAAATGTATTACGTTTAACTGGCTACCTATCATACACAACACTGTTGAGGAAGTCTGACATGTCAAATATTACTCAGCTATGTGCTATCGCGAACAAAATTCAATAAAATGAGTTGATATTTGTTCAAGTTATTGCCAATCTGTAGACGCCTGTCCACGATCGGACATCGCAAAACTATGGGTAGAGTTTTTTTTTAAATTGGACCAAAAATCCTAAAGCAAGTGACGCATTAGAGGCCAGAAAACATGAGACTAAGAGAAATACATTAAATTACAATTGAATTAAGATTTCTACAAGTTTGTTTTCTTTTTCGAAGTATAGCCATTTGCAATAACTTGGAGCAGCTCTACTGGACCAATATAAACAATTTCATCCACTCCCGACCCTATTTTTAGTCCCCTCCTCAATACTCATGTTTAGTTGGATATCGTTCATGTAAACTTTTTTCTCATGCTTTAACCGTCAAATTACATTTCAATGACCCATTAATCAGTCTACATTGGTCAAATTGGACAATCAAAATCACCTTGTATTACATAAGATAGGATACTGCTTCAATATCTAGAACTGTCCATGACCATTTATGTTAGAAGAATAAGTTTCAAAAAATTTACCCAAAAATGTTGGAATAAAAGTTTGGACAATATTGCGTCCACGGATGGACGGAGACGGACAGACAGAGGGAGCAACAGCTAGACGAACGGACAGACCGACAAGATGATTCCGGTATAAAAAATAAAATTTGCCCTCCTGCCACTATATTTTGAAAATGTTGGATGTAAATCTAACAATTTATTTATATTGGCCTAATTTTCCTGATCTTCACAAGTTCAAAGAGTACAAGAAGAACCTACAGTATATGGAAACAAAGTGCTGAACAAATGTGACCCGCCATATCAAATCCAGTCGTAAGTCGGGATTTTTTTTACCCTGTGCCAATGCATTCTCTTATATATGCGAGTCGACCATAGGTCGCCTCGCATATATAAGAGAATGCATTGGCCTAACAATTTTTTATCATTTTTTTAAAAATAAATGTTTCTTACAATTTTTAGGACATAAAATAAAAAACATCCATTACCCTGCAGGGAGACCCACACATATATAGAAGCATACAGAAGAGTGTCGTCTGGGGCTTTGTATGGGTGAAATTATAAAATTGTTAAAGAATACAAGAATTTTTTTTTTAAATTGTAAAAAATTGTTAGGCCAATGCATTCTCTTATATATGCGAGACGACCTATGGTCGACTCGCATATATAAGAGAATGCATTGGCACAGGGTAAAACAATCCCGACTTACGACTGGATTTGATATGGCGGGTCACATATGAGAAACATCATGTCTATGTAAATGTATTGGTTGCTTGCGCTCATGCTTGTGTGAAAGTGAACATTTCTATATCTCACTGTGGATAACATTAATTATCTGACTGAGATTTCTCTGATAACCCATTGCTGAGCATATAATAAAGTGGATCGCACAACTTCCCATCGCTGCTAATGTGATTGGCTTGAATATTTTGATCCAATCAATGAGAATGAGATAAATGTGAACAAATCGAAGATAGCAGTTTAAATATTCATAAAAATATAGAAAGGGAAATCATCCTTACATCAGGTTTTTTCTTTGTTCCAGCAGCAGCCATGAACATCGATTTGATGTCGCGCTTCGGCTGTGTACCTGGCCGAACAATATTTGGATTTTTCTTCTTGTCACACTTTGCCTCTACAAAAGCATAAATACAAGAGGTAATGATTAAAGCCTTCAAATCATCTAGCAAGACTGGTTTTTAAACCCGATCAGGATAATAATAAGATGTCCCGTTCTAAATATTACAATCATATTTATGTCAGCAGACTTGTAACATGGTTTCTGGATTCAAAGACCTTCAATGTTGGCGAGTCTGCAGCAATTTTCATTCATGATTTCATTTCAGTAAAATAATGATGTACAAATGATAAGGTAAGGTAGCTGGGCACCAAATTAGAGATAAAGGAATTTTTTTTACAATGTATTAAATTTGAAATTCAGATCCATTTCTTGTTCATTTGAAGTGGCAGAAAATTGTGATATGAGCAAGTAAATATTATAATGCTTTTTGTTAACCACCATGTTAATTAGCATAGGATTTGGGCTGAGCCAAGGCAGAATGAATTTCTGTTGGCTACTTTTTAGCCAGGCAAAATCCAGAAGCTGCCCCATTTAGTGTAAAATTGAACCAATAAGCTGAGGGCATTATATATATTAGTTGTGGCAAGTCTGCAAACAGCATAAATAAACTATTGAATGTCTGGCAGTTCCAACAAGGACAACAGTAAGGGGGTGGTCATGAAAATATTACCAGATGAAATTATATTATGATAATAGAACAATCTCCATTTGTAAATATTAAGTTGAAATATGTTGAACTTGCCACTAGGCTGATCCCAGGCTTTTAGGTAAGGAAATATTTCTTGCACAGGAAATTTCTCGGCCTATTGATTAACATTGTCCTTACCGTAATTTTGGCAAGAAATTGCTTTATATTTGGATTTAGTTATGGTTAGGTGAATGGACTAAAATTTTTCTAATTGGCATACAGTTTGCTAGGGCTGTAACAATATACCCGTGCTACGATAAAATATATATCGCAATTTTTGCTGACAATACAATATGCATATCGCGATTCACTTTAGGCTTAGAAAATTAATTAAATTTAAACCCGCAGTGACAAATTCCATTACACAAATTCTCATTTATAATTAATACAATTCCATGCATAAGCTTATATAGGCAAACTGAAAAAATTGACACTAGTTCAAATTACGGGAATTGAAAACTTAGATTTCGAGTCCCAGCATGTATAATACTTCCACACATGGCTCATAATAGTTTGTTGTTAGGCCATTATATAGATGCTGTTTGTGATGTTTAAATACTGTGATGTAATTCTATTCTAGTTGCACACACGGAATACATCTATATAGCTGTTCTAAATATACCAACACATGCTTTATATATTCTGGGAATGTGTGGGTGGTGACAAGATGTCATCGCCTGATTCACCCCGGCACTGTTCCGATATGTGGGAGTCAGGATGGCACTCAGTTCAGTGTAATCTGACATTGTATGTGGAATGTATTGATATTTTTAAAAAACGCGATCATCGGTTGCAACCAGAGTTGGTCGGTGTAACTTGCGGTTATTTTTTAATAACCGACACCGAGTTGTGCCCTCGGTTAACCTCCCAGCTCTACATATATCGCGATTATTCGTTACAAACCTATAGTTTGCAGAGCTTACTTTTTTTAGGAATAACTTCATTATCATTGAGGTCATCGTCAAATATTTCTCTACCATCTTCTGCATAGCCTCCTCCATCTGGTAAATGAAAAGTGAGACAAGCATTGAATCTACATGTAGAATTGTAGCTACAACATGATGAAATGTTGACAAGCAAATTACTAGTCTGAAGTACAGTAATGCTCTAAATAATAAACTCGTTGAGAGATTTCCGATGAATGGCAACAAGCCATATTTCCGACTAAATCCTGAAAAGTTACCCATAATTCTGCTGTGGTTTAGGAGTCAAATATTTAGGGCATTACTGTAACACAACATAACCCACAAGCCAGGTTATAGTGTCTGACATTTGCAGAATGAGGTCCCCAGAGGGTAATTCGGTAGTCTAGTATCACCAAATTCGCCCTCTGGGAACCTCATTCCGCTTTGTCCTCAACTGCTATGGGAGAACTAGGATGAGATTAAAGTTCACCGGTTGAATTTGGTGTTCACCCATTGGTCACCTCGATTATGCAATTTATCTTCTGGAAATTAGGGGATATAAAAACTGAAAAGGGTAACTAAAAAAAACTGAAAATGTAACTAAAAACAATGTTAATTTGAGACTATAGATACTTCCCAGAAGGGTATTCCAGGAGTATCCAAGGCAGGATTCAAAGGTTTTTCAAGGGTGTACCAGCTAGAAATTCAAGGGTATTCCAGGAGTAGGGTCAGCTGATACATAGACTAATGAATTAGCAAGTGCATACATGTTACATACTAGTATTAGATATGCAATCAATGTTGTTTTTGATGCATCAGTCGGCGTATAGAAGTGTCTGATGCTGAATTACATACTGTATAATTTCGCGAAGCGAAATTATACTAAGTATGTAGTTCGGCATCAGACACTTCTATACACCAAATGATGCATCGAAAACGACGTTGATCCGCATAAATTGGTTGGTGATTAAACTAGTTTTGTGAAGAAACTATATAAAAAATACTAAAATAGTAAAACTACCCAAGGGATACTTGTGTCTGGACTTCATCTGCTCTTTTAACGGAAAATGGGAAATTGGGAAATTGGGTCGAGAATAAATTTCACACACACAATTCGATATCTGTTTCCAACTTTCCAACTGCACAAAAGCAAGACACCACATCGTAAACTATGAAGCTGTACTTGCTGGTGTAAAATTCACTTATTTAAAACAATTCTAGAACATCTATTGTCATCAAGCCACTCAGAGTCAATAGCAATTCCGAAGCGGTGTTCCCAAAACTTCCCCACAGAATATGCGGTCTCCGGTGACAAACTCGAAAGGTAAACAATCGCTACAAACATGCATTCTATGCTCTCATGATCACTGTCATGTCATATTAGTATTTGCATGAAGCTGGATAAATGCTAATAATAATGGTGGAATAGCTATGTACCACATTCCTTTATCCCCATCTAAAGTATCAAATTTCATAGTTTCACTGTTCAGTCCAATTTTTTTTTTCATGGTGTGGTTACTATGGACGCGTTTAGGAAATGACGCCATGATGTGGGACGACCTTTGGTGCATGTCGCCAATTTCTTAAAATATCACTGCGCGTTGTGATGCGAGAAACGACATTTCCCTCAGCTGATAAAGATTGTAGCTACCAAGCGTATATAAGGGCATTGACCAATCAAATGCACGCATTTAAGCGAAAGTAGTTGTAATTATATGAATATAAAGTTCTTCACACAGCTGGTTTATGATATAGTACAAAGTATTTTGGTAGATAAAAAGTGTTGTAACTAAATATATTGAGAACAATATTTTTTTAAATAGGAACTAAGGCATATTACGCCATATTCGCAACATCTATTGGTATTTTACGAGAGTTGACATTGGGCCTGGTACATTCAAGTTCCATGGACTCGGTCCACTGAAATTTCGATCATATGAATTTGGAACCAACATTTTCCACCCAGCATACATTCATTTTAGTACTAGGCCAACTAAATCAATTTAATTTTTGTGTGTGTATGCAAATGTGACTTAGTAATTAAAATTAAATACATTGAAACAAACGAGTTTACATAATCACAGAGACGCAAACAAACAGTAATGAAACTGAAACCATAGATTAAATTTAGGAAGATGAAATAGCTTACTGGGTTATTCCCGAAATTACCGTAAATACTCTTAATTTTCTATCGCACATAATTATTTTGCCGATCACTTTCTGTAATCATCCAAATCCTGCGACAGTAATGGAATGCCAACTAATCAAGGGTTTTCCAACATTTCAAGGATTTATACATGGCTATTATTCAAGGGTTTTCAAGGAGTTAGGTGAAATCCAAGGGTATTCAAGGTCCTTGATAATGGATTTTCATATTCAAGGGTGTTGAAGTAAATTCAAGGAGCCACAGGAACCATGGCGATGCTGGCGCGCTGTACGGGTTAGCATCACTAAATTCACCCTCTGGAGACCTTATTCCCCAAATGTCCGACACATTATATCCCGACGTGATAACCCATTGTGCATATAATCATTATAATAAATATACATAGATGATTATATGAATGAACAGTTTGAATAGTCAACTCTTTGGTTATGGGTAGTTCACTAGGGTAATATTAAAATAACTAGGGGGTTGCCTGTCAAAATGATGGGTGACACATTCAGGAAAATCGTGAAAAGAAACAGTAAATTATCAGTGACCATTCCAGTAATTTAAAATAATTATTAGTCATCTGAGGTAAACACCACATATTACATAACACTCTATGGATAAAGCTACCATAGATCTTTTAAGCTGATAATAAATGCTCTTTATTGCTAATTATTATTGCCCCTTTAAGTCATTTGAGGTCAACGGCACCTATCCTGTGACATTCCCCGTATGCAACAAGTTCCCCCACATATCTTCTGAGCTGATGATAAAAGCTCTTTATTGATCATGAAATTTCTTAGCCCCCCTTTAAGTAGTCATCTGATGTCAAAGGTGCCTATACCATATTCCTCTGGTCATGTGAACATGTGTACCAATTTTCCTACATATCTTCTAATGATATGTTACTCATTTATGCCCCTTTAAGTCTTCTGATATCAAAAATGACGGGTGACAAAAATGTTTGTAGAAAAATATCATACCGATGATAACGATATAAAGAAAGCCAGCAAACGGTGCACGGAGTTTGTCCGGAATTTAGCTTTATCACGGATGCCACTGAAACCACATTGTTCTTATATCGCTTTGTACGCATTGTATCAGTAAAAATATCACCTTGATAAACTTTGGGAAACAAGGTATATCTCAGGTTGTCTGGCACCAACTGGCCTGATATTTTGTGTGTTGCATTCTAAGATATGCCTAAGGAGATGGTAAAAATTTGGGCGCAATCAGCCATGAGGGTGATATATTTTTAAACGCACCAAAATCGTGATAGATAAAAACAGATACACACACACACACAGACAAACACTTGGCTTTTGTATATATAGATAAGTGTAACAAACGGTCTAAGGGTCTTTGTTAAACTTATTATCTGAACATTCCCTCCAAGTGACTGATTAGGAATCATACCATATGTCTTCTGTACTTCTATTATCGAAACACCCATCTGAATAAAAATAGATCATTCCAATGTATATCATAAATGAATTAAAAAGAAATTCTAATTTCTAGCACAAGTATTTTACATTCCAATTATCTGCATCTATATATAATAGATTCACCGATGTTATGATGATGTATTAGTTGCTGACCAATGAAGCAAATTAACCCTTTCTTTACTAAATGGATTCTCTCATTCAGTTATAAGTCTGTAAATTGGAATGCTCTATTATTCATTTGCAGGGATGTTCAGGTAATAAAAGCATATTCTTTGGTGAGAATGCTCAGATAAAATGTTCAACTACCTTACTCGTACTAGTATTTAAATTCACGCAGTACTATTTTTCACTCAGTTTTGAATTTGAGCACTTTAAATTTGCACACCTAGCTGCGCGAATTCAAAACTTCATATTAAACACTGAATTCAAAACTGTATATTAAACACCATCGCGGTGGATTTACTACCAGATTCCAATATAATAGTCTATTAAATTTCTTTTCTTTGCTTATGTTAAGTACCAATTGTGGTAAAATTATGTCATTTATTGTGTTACCTGTTTCTTTTATTTCTTGTCTCCATGTAGAAGGAAGGTATAGATGAGATCAATGCATGCAAGTTTAAGTAATTTATTTGATTCCATACTTTTTATGAATATCTACTGTGTTAATATAAACTATTTGTCCACGAATTGAAAGCTACATATTTTCCTTGTATTTAGATGTAGTTATCATTGAAAATTGGTTGGCTCTTAAACTCTTGTACATGAAAGAAGAAATTCTTCATTCTAAGAAAAATATTCCACACCTTGAATATCTTTTCTTGTGAGCACTACCACACTGAGAAATGGAGTGGAGTATTCTTATAACAAGATATTATTTCTAATGATTAAGAAAATATTTATGTGCATATTTTCTTAATTTCTTAATATTAGAAAATATTTCTAAAATATGAGTATAAGTATTTCTCGCGGGAGAGAAATATTTCATCCGCAAGAAATGTTTTCTTAAATACTGAAAGTCTACCTATAAAACAATAAGAAACAGACAACCTGTGGTGGATTTACATTGTGTAGACCATAAATAAGTAACTACATACATCATAATTTTGTGGCGACCTGGAATATTAGTATTTCTTATACAAGCATTTCAACAATGTCTATGTTACCATGATTTGTCGCTTGGCATTGTGAGCAATGGTCTTGATAGCGGTTGGCCGATTGTAAATATATGCATACATGTAGAGGCGTAACCATTCATAATATATGTAAACTCAGCAGCTTGTATTTCATATGACTGTGATTAGATTAAACATGGCAGTATTTTTTCGCTCAGTTTTAAATTCGCACAGCAATGTATGCGCGAATTTAAATAGAAGTAAGGTATGATCTTTTGTTGAACTTATTATCTAAACATTTCCTAATAGAACTACTTGTCAATGAGTATTTATTATACAAAGGTTTAATGACTTCACAGCAAACAGATTACTGTTGATTATGATGTACCATCATCAACAATCCAATCCTCTTCTTGTCGCTGTCTGACAATGTCAGAGTAATCATCTTCTTCAACAATATCATAAACAGCTTTCTCCTCTCTGACCTGCAAAAATTTGTTTCGAATTAAATGTAAATAAGTTGCAATGATTGTATCTAAACACAGAGTTTCTGTTAGGGGTTGGGGGAATGCGGCAGTATTTCGGAAGCACATACCTGGCGCCCCGTGGGAAGAAAATTTGGATGTATATGCCTAAAAAGTATCCATTTTCTTGCACTTGAGAGAACAAGCAGAAACCAAATTATAAGAGATTGTGTTTCTTTGATATCAAGTTAATGAACTAAAAGCATGTAAGCACCAAAACATACAGTGAATACAATGATTTTTATAACAGTAGCAATATTAATTTAAGCCAACATCAAAGGAAACTGCCGCGGTTGGCAAAAGACACATTATAACACTCAGTGTCAATTGTACTCTAGCAGTAACCAGTGTTAACTTAACATGTATATTGACAATTACAACTCAGGATTGATTCATTTTCCTTTCATCGTAAGTTGTCTGTAGATGCAGTGCAGATCTCTATTATCCAAATCGACAAGTTTTGTTTGGTCATGATGAGGACGTAAATCTCTAAAATATCAGAATTCTTAGTAGTGGCCATTGTCAACAGTAGGAATGAAATTTTCCATAAACCTATCATTTGGGAACTTCTGAGAGAATTTGGCAGAAATATTTTCATTTGGCAAAATAAAATTCTGGGCCAGCATGGACCCTTGTTTTAGTAAAAAGTTGCTAACAGCAATGGTATACAGGTAGAACGGTTACCTCATATTTGTTTTTCTCTCCCGACTGCTTGGCTTTCTTCAGTCTTTCAAGTGCTGCAAGTCTGCCTCCTTTGTCGACCTTCTGTCGCCGTGATCGATTATTTGCCAAAGAATTATCTGAAACATACCAGTATCAAATAAGAAGAGGTTGTAGATATTAAGCACGCATGTTTAAAGATACATAATATAACTCGGTCAGTGTAATGGTTAATGCAACAAAACGCGGTCGAGATAACCACCAACGAAACATAACACGGCGTAGGTGGTCGTATAAAATGGAGCGGTGCCTTGGATTCCAACAGCAATGTCGGGATGTCTTTATGACACCCTGACAGGCATATTTTGTCCGCCGAGAGATATGACAGCCAGACATATTCTCATATAACGGCAATTTTTTTTATCTGTCTTGTCGGCTTTTAAAATGCATTAGTTTACTATAACTAAGAAACTGGCAATAGTTTCGTTTTATTTTTAAGTAAGACAAGATCAAACCAATTCCGACCTGACCACGTGTTCACTTCCCTCCTGACTGGGCGCTGTTATAATTATGTTTATATTGTTCTGGATTACGCCAATATATCAGTCAGATTTCTAATTAAGTCATTGACTCACTGTCACACAACCACACACCTATTAAAAGTGGACCAACTGTAACATGGTATAGCAGAATAGCCCACTTCACATTGCATAAAATGTTATAGTTGTGATATTATCGGGCGAAAAATAGACTGCGCATGTGCCGGAAGTTAGGAAGCTTGTTGCATCCAGCTGTATTGAAATCTCTCTAGAGTATTTAATAACTGTCACTTTATCGCGATAGCTCGCGAACATACTTTTAACGCTGAAGTTTACCCCAATATTATATGATATGAGTGTTTACGATACTTAATACCTATCACTAGAGACTGTCAACATCGATAAATATAATGATAAATATGCATGTTTTAATAAATTGATGATGACAAACAGCTGTGAAATGGGCAGATCATCGATGTCCAAGGCTTGAAATAAGTGGTCGGTCACGGTCAATGACAGTCACCAAAACATCTTTGACCGACACAATTTGCGTCTGGTCGGACATTTTGTCCGACAGCATATTTCTACTCCCATCAGATAAAATATAACTGGATAAGACATTTCTGTCAAGTTAATTTGCTTCTTTGCAAATCCGGATCGAACAAAACCATTAGATACGTGAATTTATTGTGTAGTTTCTTATGACTATATCAGAAATCGCGTTGTTTTTTAATCGCGTCCAGTCAGCGACTCGGAAGTTTCGTTTCGTTTTAAGTGCGGTTCGTAATTATTGGCTTACCGTTCACCTTTTAACACTTCCGTTTTAAATCAAGGTCATTTATACGATTTTTAAAATAAGAATTAAGAAACAAAAAATGCATGTACTCCTTGTCTAGTAGTACGATAGATGTACGGAAGTTTAAAGCAGTATTTAATGAAATGAAATAATGAAACGGGGGATCACTGGTCGAACAGTAAAAGTAACCACAGTTCACAAATGGATTTCCGAATTGCCGGAGCACAACCTTATTCGGTGGTTGCAAATTCAATTCGATGACAAGAAGAGGGTTGTTACCCACTTTAAAATGCAAATACTGCATCTCCGAAGTCAAGGAAATCGAAAATTTGAATGGACTTTAATAGATCTTGGGTTGATGGATCAACAAATTTCTATTAAAAACAAAGCATGATGGTAGCAGTAGCACCGAGAGTCACTTTTTAAGGTCACAGAAGATTATTTTACATGATATTGCAGCATTATTTATCGCATAAAAATAAGATATGAGAACAATTGACAACACATAATTTTGACAGACACCGCCCAGAAAATGACAGCCACCATGCATTTGGTGTCTGTCATTTTGACAGGCACCGTGACAATAATTATTTCAAGGCTTGTCGATGTCTAAGAAAAAACTTTGATAATCCCGTGTGGGGTTTTGATCGTTCTATATATATAGTAGCCGCCGAAAAACCCTAGTCGTTTCAACACAACAGGCTCGTTATTCATGCCACGCATACATTATATTAAATAAACCGATAATAATTATAAAATAATAAACACTATTTGTTCTTCGTGCTGAAGAATACCAGGAGTTGATGATTATTCTGACTTTAATTAGCCTATCATCTGCATAATTATATACATGCATCAAGTTTGTAAAAATGTTATTCAGAGATCGGTGTTGACTTTGCATGAAAAACCATAACTTCCCATTGTGAACCTCTATTTGACCACATTTGCCACATTGTCTTTTCTTTTGAAGTTATTCTTAAATATAAATCAAAGGCCGTTCTGCATCCGTAGCTTTGTGGGGCAAGATATTATATTACAGTGTGGAAATTTGATGAAGATGACTCCTCCTGCAGGCTTGTCTTTTATGTTTGACAGCATGGACAATTTGGAGTGTTGGTTTCAGCCCGTTGAAACGTTCAATCTCTGTTGAGTACTGCACACACATGGGCATCTCTCAAGTAGATTGACATTCTGAACTTCTTCCTAACAATGCACAGGTGTGTCTTCCTTTGATAGTGTCAGGCATTTAATTAGGGGCGGTGATGCTAGAATGTTGTTGATTCTGTCATGTCTGGACATTCCAATGCTTCCTCATAAATATTTATATATTATCAACTGGGAACAGGATGACTTATTGTGTCGGCTTTTAGTGTTTTAACGGTGTCGTTTTTAACATCGTAGTTTTGGTGTTGAGACAACACCGAAAACCGCACCGAGCAAAAACAAAATAACGCGTTTACGGTGATCGGTAAAGTCCGTTCCCCAATGAGTGAATACAGACTAAGTGTTTTAGGTTGTTAAGACTGGGGCTCAGTCATGAAAAAAAACATCTGTGTTTCCGGTTTCCCGACCGACCTGCCGAAATTGGGCCGACCTAGACTTTTTCTTCAACCAAAAAAAAATTAAAAAAATTGTTTAATGTATGTAATTGGCATGTAAACACATCTATATCACTAAATATATACTATATACTATGTTTACATTAAGCAGCAATAATTTTAGATGGAATTTTCAAAAACAATTTACTTCTATCAAAATACATGCCCATTTGTGGTTGTGCAGATGAATCCACATTCAACACCAATAAATCTGCAGTCTTTAAAACCTGCCTGTGGTAATCTTGTTTGTTCAACTGATACTCCCATGTCTTATGGGAAGAAGTCTTATTTGTTAGAGAGCAATATACATGTAGAAGACTTTCTATATCAGAATTTAGAGTTCCTCTTCCCAGTCAATCAAGGATTCATAGTGTTCATGCATAGTTACTAGTATGTATACAGACAGTATGAAGCTGACTGCATGTCTACCATATCAAACACCCTTCTGGGATGGGCACTAAAAAGGCACATGAAATTATCTACTGGTTTGTTTGGGTGTATAAACCATACAAGCATGCATATGCCAGTGTGTATAAGGAACTTCAAAGTAGGGGGCAATTTGAATGCTGAGGTGTGGTATCTCAGTCAAGGTGTGGCCTGTGGTACCATTTTCAGTGTGGTGTGGGACTTTATATTTCAATGCAATTGAGGGGTGTCTCAGGGAATATTTACACCCTGTGCAATGTGTCTGAGGCGCATGTGAGATATCCTGACAGTGGACGTGTGTCTTAGGTCCTGAGGCGTATGACCAAATATTTAAGTGAGGATTGAATTAATAACATACAAGTTACATTATTATAAAGTCATAGAAAAGCCCTATTATGGTGTTCGTCTTGGGCCTGTTGATATGTCCATATTGTGCTGAGGAAGATGTGCCACCACAAGCTAAACTGAGAGAATAATTACAAGAGAGCTGCATACATGTAGTTGAGTGTCAGGGAGGCATTTGTTTGTCCACATTGACAATACTTATCATATTATTGTGCTAAATTAACAGTTACCGGTACTTGCAATATACATGGACAGCCTTAACACAAGTATAAAGAGTAAGCATTAATGTACTTCTTAACTTATAATATATACTTCTTAACTGTTCGGGGAAAAAATAAAAAAATATTACCAAAATAAAAAAAAATCCCTACCGGTGTAACAGGATATTTCCCACCCCCCCCAGTCCCCACCCTGGATATCTTCCCCCCCATGTACGACTAATAAATAATTTCACTCATTTGATATCGTTTGGTTCTGAAATGGCCAGAAAGATGTTTTTTGAGATTAAAAAAAAACAACTTATTATTTTGTTTTTTATTTTTAAAAAAAATGTGACAAAATTATTGTTTTCACGAATTTGATTGTCTGACCAGAAAATGTTTTTTTTTTAATTCAATTTTTTTCTTTTCTTTCAAATGTCCAGGCTTGGATATTCCACCGGTCGACCGGTCACCCCTCCCCGTGTGGCTCAGCCGTCCAAAGTCATAGCCGGCGGGTCGAAGTTGTCTGAGAGACGCCCAGACGACTCGACCTGCATGGAGACTGACGACATAGCACCAACTAGCAGGGATTCCGTGGATCTGCCGGAGGTCCCTGCTGTCGTCGTCGAGCCTAGCGGAGACAGGGACGTGGATACCACCCCAGATGTTCCTGCCGCCAGCTTCGACGTGGAACTGGACTTTACACCTCGGACACCGGATTATCAAAACATCCCGGTGTCCTCCAGCTCCACCAGCACCAACAACAACATCAGTGCAGCCTCCAACTTGTCTGCGGCGGAGGAAATCGTTGCTGACTGCCAAAGAAAGATCGAAGAAAGATCGACAAAGTGGAGAAAGAAAGGCAAGACCGACTTGACATCGAAAAAGAAAAAACAGAACAACAACAGCAAGAACTTAGGGAAAAAATAGAACTCCTCATGCAGCAACCACGGAGTTCTCCACCTTCTTCGACAGAGAAACCAAACTCGAAGAAGAAGCGAAAAAAGAAACGTTAAAGTCAAACATCATAAAAATGCTCACTTTTTTTTAAATTTTTTTTTTATTTCACCAATAAAGGCAACAATATGAGGGATTAAGGGGAGGACCATTCGGTGCTTCCGACAATCCCGGGCTAGCCCCCCCGAACCACTCACTTCAGCTACCGTTGTGCTTCATTTTAATGTCTAGAAAGACCAAGCTTGACTACAAGACCCCCGAAGCCATTGAAATAGTAATTGAGAGGAGTTTTATCGGATTGAGTACCTTTAATAAAAATTGATTTTAATGAAATGATTAATAATATATCTGAAGGTCCCAGTTAGCCAAGGTCCCAGTTAGCCAGAAGGTCCCAGTTAGCCAAGGTCCCAGTTAGCCTGACTTGAGGTCCCAGTTAGCCAAGGTCCCAGTTAGCTGGATACCGTTTGATGGAACCATCCGAACCAATCAGAGTGCTCTATGGGCAGGATTTATATGTGCTGTCATGGGCAGAGCAAATCACGTCAACAATTTATGCGGGACATTGCAGGTGTTATTAAACGCAAGTTCAACTTCTGAAATTGAGTTTGGAAAATTGAAATTGAGTTCCTTTGAGTCATCTTTGAGAATGTCAGCCCTGCCCTTAATGGAGCCCCACGCAAGCACACAGGTAGTGTGGGAACTTTGTCAATTTTTCAATTATACTAAAAACTTAATTATGTCGACCTTTTCCACATAAATATACAATGCAGAAAACAGTAAATAAACTGTCAATTAAAACATAATAAAAGAAACACGTCGTCGGCATCAATTGGCGCTACTGTTCTATCGATATGATGGGTTGGTTAAAGAACTCAACATTCCACATTTTTATCCGATTTGATAGCCGGAAAATAACACCTGGTTCGTTCCGCATTCCGGCTATAGTTTTGAAATCGTACAAAAAATGAGAAAACGTGATGTGTTTTGGAAACAAGAAAACGCTGTAAATGTTCAATAAATGAAAGTATTGACAATACTATTGTCAACTATCCGCCAGCCAACAATAAATGGAAGATACATATCAAACGGTAAATATGACTCAATAATCTAGAAAGTTGTATTTAGAAAATTTCATTGATCAATTTGATGGATCACATGATTAGACCCTAAGAAATGAAACTCGGTATGCATCCTGATGCTAAAAATACCGAGTTCATATTATGGAACTAAGTTGACCCTTGAAAATAAAATTGAGAAACGACAATGGGAGACGCAAAAACCTCGCAAGTGTAAAGCATCTCACTTTCATTCATATATCTTGAAATTAATCGTAAGAAATATAGGCAATGTATTGGTGGTCGTGCTATAATTGACTACAACCTTGATCTTGGCTGTCATCATCCACGGTCGAATCATTTGCAGGCGCCATTGTCAATTTTATTAAAATTCCCGCGAAAAGTAGAGGGCGCATCTGTTCCAATGTTTACTTCCGGTCTATAATTGTCAAGAATGAGGAAGTGATGATGAAATTCTGATGCGAGGTAAAATTAAATTACGCATTTCAATGGCAATGACCAGTAAACTCACACTTTCTCATCATGTAATGCGATTTCCAGTTATTTCTAATATATATGTCTACTAGCATGCCTCACTTACATGTACATGTACTTCTAAAACAAAATTTCAACAAAAAACAAAACAAAATCTGCCACCTGGCACGAGGCTATATGGAGCCCAGGAGGTGACATCCGAATTTTTTATTTTAAGTCGTGGCCACGAGAATAAAGTCGTGGCCACGAGAATATGAAGTCGTGGCCACGAGAATATGAGGTCGTGGTCACGAGACTACGAAGTCGTGGGCACGAGAATAAAGTCGTGGCCACGAGAATAAAGTCGTGGGCACGAGAATAATGTCGTGGCCACGAGAATAAAGTCGTGGCCACGAGCATAAAGTCGTGGCCACGAGAATAATGTCGTGGCCACGAGAATATAGTCGTGGCCACGAGAATATGAAGTCGTGGCCACGAGAATATGAAGTCGTGGCCACGAGACTATGAAGTCGTGGCCACGAGAATAAGGTCGTGGCCACGAGAATAAAGTCGTGGCCACGAGAATAGAGTCGTGGGCACGAGAATAATGTCGTGGCCACGAGAATAAAGTCGTGGCCACGAGCATAAAGTCGTGGCCACGAGAATAATGTCATGGCCACGAGAATATGGAGTCGTGGCCACGAGAATATGGTCGTGGCCACGAGTTCATATTCTCGTGGCCACGACCATATTCTTGTGGCCACGACTTTATTCTCGTGGCCACGACTTTATTCTCGTGGCCACGACTTTATTCTCGTGGCCACGACCAAATTCTCGTGGCCACGACCATATTCTTGTGGCCACGACTTTATTCTCGTGGCCACGACTTTATTCTCGTGGCCACGACCATATTCTCGTGGCCACGACTTCATACATATTCTCGTGGCCACGACTTCATATTCTCCTGGCCACGACTTTATTCTCGTGGCCACGACATTATTCTCGTGGCCACGGCCATATTCTCGTGGCCACGACTTCATACATATTCTCGTGGGCACGACTTTATTCTCGTGGCCACGACCATATTCTCGTGGGCACGACTTTATTCTCGTGGCCACGACCATATTCTCGTGGCCACGACTTCATAGTCTCGTGGGCACGACTTCATATTTTCGTGGGCACGACTTCATATTCTCGTGGGCACGACTTCATATTCTCGTGGCCACGACTATATTCTCGTGGCCACGACTTTATGCTCGTGGCCACGACTTTATTCTCGTGGCCACGACATTATTCTCGTGCCCACGACTTTATTCTGGTGCCACGACTTTATTCTTGTGCCCACGACTTCGTAGTCTCGTGGCCACGACCTCATATTCTCGTGGCCACGACTTCATATGCTCGTGGCCACGACTTCATATTCTCGTGGCCACGACTTTATTCTCGTGGCCACGACTTAAACAAAAATTCGGATGTCACCTCCGGGGCTCCATACGAGGCCAACTTATTTTTGCAACTTATTAGATTAATTTAGAAGTTTCCAACCCTGACTTCAGAGGTATTCAAATATGCGATAACTGCCATTTGTTTCAAGAATAGTGTATTGCCAAGGACGAGCACCAGGTACAAATTGAGGGGTACCTCGAAACAGTGCGCAGAAGTGCGCGGTACAAACAAAACAGTTATTAATATTATGCACGGGGAGTTGATTTAAAACATGTATATTAATGACATATAGTAGTAGAAGGTCTTCAGTTACGATTTTGCAAGGTCAATTTAACGTTTTATTAGAGAGAGTGAGTGGTAGAATCTACCGTGCACTGTTTCGAGAAAAGCTTACTGCGCTATATCTTCTGCGCATTGTTTCGATAAAAGCTTACTGCGCGGTTGTTACCAGAAAACTTATATACTGCGCGGTATCGGATTAATAGCCACAGTTACGTGATAAATTAGATAGTATAAAACATTTTTTTTTTAAACTCCCATCAGCTTTTATCCGGGCTTTGGACCGGCAGACTTAAAAGTCAGGTGACGTGACAATATGCGGGATGGGATATGGGACAAAGCGACAAAATGCGGGACAGAATTTCAAATTGCATGGGACGGCAGATATCTCGAGGAATACAGCACATAGAGGGCGAATGTGGGCCTTTCGTTAGACATCAAAAGGAGCCCTCTACATGTACGTACTGTATTCCTCGAGATATTGGCCATCCCACACAATTTGAAATTCTGTCCCGCAGATTGTCATTTTGTCCCATATCCCATCCCATCCCGCAGATTGTCATGTCCCAAAGTCAGGTAGCTTTAAAGTTTTGTTTTGTCTAGTGTATTGTTTACACGTCTTGCTATCAATGGTCAACATTTAGGTTTGCCCACGTTTAGTGGCGAACATATAATTTTTTAGCAGCATTGCATGGCCAAAATGAAATTACTAGTATACCAGAGCCATATATGGCACCTCGTATCTCTCTCTGTTGATCAGTTATTATGTCAAGTAGTCTGTCCGTCAAGTCAGGTAATTTCAATATTTTCCAATCAGTCTCTATTTTGATCACATTGTTTAAACTTTCACAGTTAATATTAGTCCAATGGCGAGGAATAATGTTTGGAAATTTAAGTGTTGGCAATTAGGAATACTTTTTCCTTTAATTTTGGAATAAGAGTTGATCTGAAATAGTTATTACTGCCATAAATGTTCAACAGATCAGTTTCGATCTCCTCACTTCTGATATTTCGTCTTTTATTTTTACTTTTATAGTTCTGTGTTTGAAAAATGATGATAGGAGTGTAACCATTTTTTGGGGAGGTCTGTTGTCATTCTTAATTTATATCTATAAGGCCATTTTGCCATACTGAATCGAACTCTTTTTCTACATCTAAGAATAGTGCCCCGGTTTCCCATTCTCTATTCATTGCCGTTTTGATATCCTATGTGAGTCTATGTACATGTTCACGCAATGCCCTCTTTACCGTCCCGGTAAGCCCTTTGGAATTTATTGAAAGATCGAATGAACTTGTGAAGGGATCGAGTGGTTTGGGGGGAGCTAGCCCCGGGATTCTCGAATGTGCCGATGGGCCCATTCATTAATCCCTCATGTTTTTGCCTTTAACTCAGATTAATCGAAAAAAAACAAAAAACATAAATACATGAAATATAGCATTTTACAAAATTTTATTTCTTTTCTGGAAGACGAATGAATGAACTTGTCAGAGTCGACTTCATACTTATACCCTGCAGATTTAATCACACTAAATAATCACTGATGGTTGTGTTGTTTCAACATTTTAACTTCTCATATTTTCTACAATGACATGCAGTAGTAAGCTGTCACCTCTAATCAGTCTACCGCTATACTTTTACTAATTAAGACATGTAAGTGTGGTCCCTAATCCGAAACCACGACTAATCCTTTCTTGAAACAATGTGCGGAAGATATCGCATAGTAAGCTTTTCCACCAGATTCTACCACTCACTCTCTCTCTCTCTCTATCTCCAATACAAGTTAAAACGTTAAAATAACCGTACAAATTCGCAACTGAAGACTGTCTACTACTATAGTTCATGTTTTAATTCAGTCAACCCCCACCTGCCCCTGTGCATAATAACTGTTTCATTTGTACCGCGCACTTCCGCGTTGTTCTGCGCAGTTCGGCTCACTGTTTCGAGGTGCCTCAAATTGAGTAATTGTTTCTTTTTATCGTGCTCCGGTGTCGGCTGAAAATGTTTGCTATATAGCATATAAAAATAAAGAGCGTTCATATACTATGATATAGTACGGAAGCATGGAGTCGCCGCTTACAAAAATAAAACCACCCCTAGATCGGCGTGATCATATATATGCCGATCATGGCGTAATTACGCCGACAATTGTGATAGTCGGCGTAACTACGCCGATTGTCGGCGTATATATGCCGATGATCGGCCGAACTACGGCGATGGTCGGCATAATTATGCCGATAATCGGCATGACTACACTGCAATCGCCATTTACGCCGATGATACGCCGATCTAGGGGTGGAATTTATTTTTGTATGTGGCGGCTCCATGCTTCTGTAATATAGTTTAAGAACAAACGCCATAAAAAACAGCAATTTTCCTGATATTTTAAAATTTTCGCACACATGTTCATAGTGTTGAAAAGATTAGTCGACGTTGACTTAAATTTTGGTGATAATAAATTTAATAGCAGTCTCCGAGTCGACTAATCGTCATATTTCCCAGAAAGGTATAGATAAACGTTTCATTGGTAGCAATCATTGATGCATGTAGTATACATGTACTTCCTATTTATCATTGCCTGTGTGTATAAAGCACAATCGATTGTGATGGAACCCAAATACGACTGCCTAGTCATGGTTACTGTATTATAAAAACACATGTTGCTGATCTAGATATTCAGTCATCACGTGAGGGATAGCGACCTGTTGTGGTCTCTCATTCGCTGGAAAAACGGGACCCTAATGATCAATCATTGTTCAACTACGTCGCATTAGAAGAGTCACTGAACACAGTCACATGATACAAGATCAAACAAATTCCGACGTGACTGAACATTCACAGATTTCTAATCAAGTCATTGAATCATTCTCATTCAACCGACACACCCCTAAAGTAGACCAACTGTTACATGGTATAGCGGAATACATGTAGCTCACTGAACATTGCGTAAAATGTTAGTTGTGATATCATAGGGCGAAAAAATAGACTGCGCATGCATCAGAAATTAGGAAGCTTGTTGCATCCAGCTGTTTCAAAGTCTCTCTAGATACATGAATATAGTATTTATGACTTTGTCGGGATCGCACAGGAACATAACTTTGATGCTGAAGTTTACCCCAATATATGATAGATGTATGAGTGATGTTCATGATACTTACCTGTACCTGTCAACATCGATAAATATTTAAATGATAAATAAATTATAAATATGCATGTTTTAATAAATTATGATGAAACAGCTGTGAAATGGGCAGATCCTCGATGTCTTCAGAAAATACATCCTTGTCTATACATGAATATAGTAAATTTGTATCGACTAGTAGTCAACTAAGGGCTGTCGACTACGAATTACCCTAGTCGTTTCAACACTAAGGAACACTGAGAACAGGTTCTTGACCAATCTTTGTTGTTGACGATTTTAACACGGACAAGTTGCCGGAGAACACTGTGCCAATCATAGGTTTGGTTTCTCACTTCCTGTTTTTTTTTATCATCACCTGCGAACAAGTTCATATACAGTAATGCTCTAATTAATCGACCTCTTAACCACAGCATAATTATGAGTAACTTTTCAGGATTTAGTCCGAAATATGGCTTGTTGATTATTTTTGATACCTTGCGAGTCCTGATTGTGCGACAAAGTGTTGTGTGATTTTCCACAGCACATGCTACGATTTCGCCCGTAATCAGTGCCCGATATGTGCCCGATATGTGTCATACGTACAATATCACATCGTGTGTGGCTCGCTTTAATACGATTATCTGGTTATTATTAATATTAATATTAGTCCCCTACCGGTTTTAATTTGCATTTATCTGGTTACAAAAATTGTCGGTGAAAGCTTTCCGATGAATGGCAACAAGCCATATTTCCGACTAAATCCTGAAAAGTTACCCATAATTCTGCTTTGGTTAAGAGGTCGATTAATTAGAGCATTACTGTATCATAGGAAAATAAATACGCAGGACATTCCAAGCTTTGCATACCATTTTCTGCATGTATATACATGTAGATATAATGATAAATGTGCTACACGCAATGAGTGACCGACTGTCATTCAATCAATACAATATATTATATACCTCACTTCAGCCAATAAGATAACAAGTTTAAGTGTATACATAAGATCGCAAAGGGATATATTAAATATGCTGATTTTATTAATTAGATATGACAGAACAGCCTGTTTATATTGAACTATGTGAAATATCGCTTCAGTTTGCTCTTAAACCGAGTAATATCATTTTGCAACGTCACCAATCCGAGTCATATCATTTTACGACATCACAAATCCGAGTAATATCATATTACGACATGCCGTAAATCTACTTCGCTGCTAAATAAATGTCTAGATATTGATTTTTTTTTTGTCTTTCATTTGAAAGAGTTGTCAGTTACTAAGAGGTGATTAATAAATAGGGTATAATTGCTTGGTTGGATAATTTGATATTAGGCCCGATATCAGCCCTCGGTAACCTCATATCAGTCTTCGTCCTTCAGTCTCAAGCTGATATGAGGTTACCTCAGGCTGATATTGGGCCTAATATCAATCCAACCAAGTAATATCCTCTACATATCTGGAGATGGTTGGGTTTTTATCATCGTTCTTTATTATCCGAGTCGATACTGGGCCCATACATGCATGGACAAAACATTAGTATATTATACATTAGGGCTGGGCGATATTTCAATATATTGACTATAGTCGGTAGTGATGAGCCGATTGTCAAATAGAGCCGTGCGCCGATTGCCGATTATTTGAGATCACAATCGGCCGATTCAGGTGCCGATTCCGATTATTTCAATAATGTATAGCAGAATATGTTATATGTGTTATATAATACTTAGAATTAGAAGCTATCAACAAACGTAGTAATATGCCAGTACACTGTATACATAAGTATATGTTTGGGTAAGTAGATAGGTGGGTATGGGCAGACTAGTGATCGAATACAGGCAACATACCCATGTATTCTAGGCTATTCCACAACAAATTTTTTGAAAGTTTGATGTAGCCACGTGCATGACGACATGTCCATGGTCCGTTTTTGATAACAATTCATCAAACGGCATTTTTCTTTGATCCCAATTCAAAGACATCACGTCAAAGGAAATGAGCCGACTGAACTAGTTGCAAGTTACACCATGTTCATGTCAATTTCACAGACACGATTCGATTTCGGCGTGGTCATCATAATAATCATTTGTGGTGACATATATGTGACGTCACACGAGGCTGACTGGATGGGTAGAGGATAGCTGCTATCCATGATTAGGTGTTGTCTTCAACTATTTAAAGTCACGTGACATGCACTTTCGGTTTCTATAGTAGTGTTTATACCTGTTACGCTGTATGTACTATATAGATACCTTTGTTGTACTGCGTATGCATACATTTTGATTTTTGATAGTTTGACATACATAAATCAAAATGTCTACATGTTGACGAACAATAAAGTTACATGACATGTACGTTGTGTACATCACAATGCTAAAGAAATCAATCGAATTATTATGCGCAATCACGGCGTCATGCTCGCTGCCTCACTCTAACTCAAAGTGTCACGTGCTTCCCGGCGACCCCCACTAATATATTGTTCACACATGGACCCACGGACGGCCGGGGTATTGCAGAGGGCATGTATGTATATCAAGTTTGTGTTTGGTATCACTTTCCCCATATTTACTGGTCATTTATTCAACAAAACATCGTCATATTTAAAACAGTTTATTAAAGAAAAACAAGCACTCATTTATTATTTAGACAAACGGAAATCCCGATGTTCAAACCCGAGTACCGATTGTCATCCGATGGGCCACAATCGGCCGATTCCGATTGTCGTTCCCGATTATCGGCTCATCACTAATAGTCGGTTTGGAAAAGAAAAACCGTATTGAAACCGTGTGTAAAATAAAAATTCAATATATCGCAACCGCAAGTTTATCACCTCAAAAGACGGTTTCAAATTACAATCCAATACTGAGTTGAATACTTTAGCGGACCGCTGATTGAAAGCAGCCTTTATCGGTCACTCCCAATTGAAGTCTCCATTGTCTTTTATTGTAACCAATGACGCAACGGTTGTATTTTGGGCTAAAGTAGAGCGATGGAGTACATGTATCTTCTTCCGAATCCAACCTGGTAGCGGTGTAAAGTCACGAGCGATACTTTGTCCAAACTTTCTAACTCATGACTCGGCGGTATTGTCGTTCAATTATATCTTAAAACTTGACGCAGGAAAGGAACATGTCTCAACTCTCAATCCTAGAGTTGACACGTCAGTGTTTCTTGCCAAGAATTTGGACAAATAAACACACGAACTGCAATAATGTTCAATGATTAATTATGATTATCTTTCCTGTGTTCAAAAGTTAATTAAAAATGTTCGGTAATTCATAGTGTATGATAAACTGCAGACAACCCAGAATCTACCATCTTAGCCCAATTCTGCTAGGTCCTATATCAACCTATGAGCACGTGCTTAGCTATGACGTAACGGGAATGTGCATCGCGTGCCGATATGTAAACAATGGAGTAATCAGGATAACTTAAGCCTGTAATTCACTCAATGTTGTTGCGTATTCCAGAAAGCAGGAACTTTATAGAATGGGCACATGCCATTCTGAGAATAGTTTATCATTTACTGCCTGGTGATAGTGTGTACAATTTTACATCCCTCATAACGAAAACCCGGAGTGTTATATCTCTCGTTTAAAATTTGATTTTACGTGGTATTTTTCAATAGTAAAATAATATTCAATAAAACCGTAAATCGCGGTGTTATTTTGGAAAAATCACGGTTTTTAAAAACGTCAATACCGCCCAACCCTATTATACATGATCATGTAAGAGGACAAACACTGCCATATATCCCCACATAATCTGTAGATAAAATCCAAAACATCAGTTTATTACCTCTCTATTGTATGTGCAGATATTACACAAATAC